>OZ007557.1:57839282-59188110 GCA_963931855.1 Philhelius festivus
ATGTGTGTCGGTCTTCACGGCTATGTAGTGTAGGTTCTATGCCCTCAATAGATAAATATATATATTTTAGGGGCTCATTACATAAAATATGTTGTGTGTACATTGATATAAGTATACTCACTACATTTTTAGGCATATCCGTAACGTATTCTTTAAGATTACGTGTAAAACCGAAATTTTGCTAAAATCAGTAGCAATTATTGTATCAGCAACTTCATGGTCATCTTCTTAGGCACATAAATTATTAAATACGAACTCTGTGAGATAAGTGATCCTGATCATATATCTACCTTCAAAGAAACCATATTATTTTGGAGAGAAGAGTTGATTACAGTGAAGGACCAAGTTGTCGTGGAGTATACTTTCAAAAAGTTTAGATATACAAGACAGTTTGGTCATAGGTTTTAAATTATAGACACCATTCTTTTCATCTTTTTTACTTGCGACTTATATAGGTACTAAAGGGTGGTTAAATTTTAAGGGCCGATGTTGATTTTGAATAAAACACAAATTATTTAGGAAATTATTGTCATTTCTTTTTATTATGATAACATGGTATCACAGATAATTATATTATATAATTATCTGTGATGGTATGGTTCAATTATATTATGTATGGAACAAAATATCGGCCAAATGGCCGTCGCGACCTCGGAGGCACACCTCCATCCGATGGTCCAAATTTTCGATGACGCTGAGGCATAATTGAGGTTCTATGTCGTTAATGTGCCGAATTATCTCATCCTTTAGGTCTTGAATTGTTGCTGGCTTATCGACGTACACCTTTTCTTTCAAATAACCCCAAAGAAAGAAGTCCAACGGTGTCAAACCACATGATATTGGCGGCCACAATTGACATCGCCACCACGTGAGATAACACGGCTATTGAATTCGTCGCGCAAAAGAACAATTGTTTCGTTAGCTGTGTGGCAAGTGGCACCGTTCTGTTGAAACCACATATCCACATATCGTCCACATACATATCTTCCACGCCAGCCCATAAACCGCACCAAACAGTCACTCTTTGTGGGTGCATTTGTTTTTCGACAATCACTCTTGGATTATCATTAGCCCAATTGCCATTCTGACCATTGACGACGCTTGAAATGGTCAACAGGCTTTAGTTCTTGAGTCAATTGCACCTTGTAAATGCAAGTCTTCATCAACGACGAGCGTGAGAAATTGTTGGGCACGACGACTAGTTGAAGTGGACGGCTCTTCAGCCACACTATCGCAAACAGCAGCAATGTTTTCTGCAGTACGAGCTGTGCGAGTATGCAATGGTGTTTTCACATCTTTGGACGATTAAATTGACCGACAAAATCACGAAGTGCACGATATGCATTTTGATTTGAACGCCCATTTTCATAATAAGCCTGAATAACTTTAACGCGTTGCTCGATTGTGTATTTTTCCATGGTTCAAATTGCGTTAGTCTGAATTAAGAAATGTCAAATGAAATGCAGAAAAAAACTTGACGTTTAGGTGTGGTTCACATTCAACATCGGCCCTTAAAATTTAACCACCCTTTATAAAGCAAGTTATGCATTCGTAAAAAAATCGAACCTCGAGATTTTGTGGGATAGTGGGTCTCGCAATTCCGTCTGTCTGTCTGTCTTTTTGACTACAGCCTAAGTGGCACGGCCGATTTTCTTTAAAGACATCATTTTTAATTTTTTCCTCCCATACGTTTTTTTCTTAAGACCAAAAATAATGGTACCTGCCATACGAACTTTTTTTTGAAATTTTACAAATAAGACAATAATGAAATTTCATTTAGTTAAAGCTTTCCAAAAAATGGTTATTTTTGGTACCCCCTTTGGAATCATTTTTTTGTTGTTTTTGATTTTCTCAAAAACAATACAACCGATCGTACTCATTTTTTTCATGTTAAGGCTCCCGAACAGTTTCAATATTAATGTGTGTTCAAATTTTCAAAAAAAAAAAATGTTTGGATTTTTAAAAAAAGTTTCAATTTTTTTTCAAAACTCAATGTTCCGAAGACCCCATCTAGATTTTGTTTAATCTTGATAAATAAAAGTCTCTCAATATAATCTACAAGAAGTAAAAAAAACATTTTACCAAAAAATAACGGTACCCAACATACAATAGTTAAAAAAACTTCAAATTTTTTTTCGAAAACGTCACCTAGAATTTTAATAATTTTTTTTCCCTTTAAATTAATTCTTACGATCTATAATTTAAAAAAATAAATTTTGAAATTAATATATTACGGATTGCACCTACCATAGAACCATTTTTTCGAATTTTCAATTTCTCATTACTGGCATAACGGATTTTAATGAAATTTTTTATAGAGCAACTTCGAAAAAGTTTAAAAAACATTGAATTTCAAGACTTTAAAGAAAATATTTATTGAATTTTGGAAAAAAAAATCTATTTGTATTAGAAAATTCAATATCTCAAAAAAACGGCTCAAATTTTTTTTTGGAAATTTATTTTTTAATCATATAGTAATAAATACTTTAAGTTCGAGTACAAATTTTTTTTTTTAAAAATGCTTTAAGAGTTTTGTATATAAAAGCTTATTTTTTTAAGAAACCACTACAACGACTTACAATTTTTGCTCTTGCATAAACTAAAATTAGCTTGAATAACATAGCATCCTGGTTTTAGCGCCAACTACTAAATGAGTGAAAAATTAATTTCATGGTTATGAACATATTCATTATGTTGTTTATTTACTCGTATATTTGGTTATGAACGTATTTATCAAAAACTGCAAGTTTCAATAAATCGAGTTTCAATATTTCCGTTTAAGCTATAGTTTTCCCTATCATATATGTATGTCAAGTATGATCCATAACCTTGCCGCATAAATCATGCTGACTTTGACGAATGGCATTGGATTTCAGGACCGTGATGGCTTATGGTTTATTGACATGCACCTGCGGCTTTAGAATATTCCACAAGAATATGTCTAGCCCGATCAAATCTTGCTATCTCGATGACCAATTCACTATAAGATATACTCATTTTTTAAAATTGTTTTTTTTTTTTATAAAAAAATTGATTTTTCATTTTAAAACTTTAAAATATTTTATTTTCTCAAAATTTTGACATGCGTTTTCTCCGAGTTAATTTACCATGCTTGAGGAAATCGCAAGAGCTATGTGGTACGTTATATCGCGATCCTGTTGAAACTAAATTTCTTCGGTGTCCATAACGGTGCAGGGAAATAAGTCCCCAGGAACTAAGTCCACTGAGGGACTAAGTTCTCACTTGAGGTGGGAAATAAGTCCCCAGGAACTAACTCCACTGATGGACTCAGTTCTCACTTAATGGGAACGAAATCCACTTTACTAAAGTGGTCTTTATATGAAGGTTTTTATAATACAAACTCTATATACTACTGAAATAAATCAGCCAAGTAGAAGACTTAGCACTATTATTGGACTTGTTGAATTATTGATTCAAATTAGCTTTTTTGGCCTTTAGTCCACAAAAATTGGCGTTTCGTCCGGGTGATCTCACATGGACTCATCAGTTGACTTGTGAGGACCTTGTCAATACGCAATTTTTGTTAAGTTCAGTTCATCTTACATGAATTTTTTGACAAAAATCCAATGTGAACTATATCCAACAAAGATTAGGATTGTAATCATTAATGTTGGATGAGTCCATGTGAGATCACCCGGACGAAACGCCAATTTTTGTGGACTAAAGGCCAAAAAAGCTAATTTGAATTAAAGTGGTCTTTGTTCCCATGCAAAGTGGGAAATTCGTTACAAAAAACTGTGGGTTTTAGTTCCCTTTGAATGTGAAATAAATTCACATGTTAAGCCATGGGAACGACACGTATAAACAGTGAGGTATGTAAGGGGGTGCATGCTGCCCCCCTGTAACCCCCCTGCTTGGGCACACTATAGGATTTGGGGTAAGTGCGAGGTTGGGTGTATACAAAGTTTCTTTAGCAGTTAAAGAATCTGCAAAATAACCAACATAAAATCAATAAGTTTTTGTTGTTGGAAATTCATTCCCACTTTATACTTTCGAGTGTGTACTAATTTCCCATAAGAAAGTGGACTTAGTTCTCACTTAATGGGAACAAAGACCACTTTAGTAAAGTGGATTTCGTTCCCATTAAGTGAGAACTGAGTCCATCAATGGACTTAGTTCCCGTGGACTTATTTCCCACCTCAAGCGAGAACTTAGTCCCTCAGTGGACTTAGTTCCCGTGGACTTATTTCCCTACACCGTCCATAACATCTAATTCAGCCTAAAAGCCTAAAAGAAATAAATTGGATCAATAGGGCTCGGCGGCGTTGACGGTGATGACGTGGCCAACTTCCATCTCAAAGAAGCGTTGACGGATAATGCCGCCAGACCAAAACTAACACTAAGTAGGAAAGTGCATTGCAATTTGGTGGATCCCTTGCAGATTGTGATCTTCCCCAATTCGACAATTTGGCTTGTTGACGAACCTATTCACCCAGAAAATGGGCCTCGTCGGTGCATATAATTTTTTGACTGAAGCCAATGAAATGTTTATGTAACAGAAGGCCCGCTTTCATACAACAATTTTATGATTTGCACATGTTGACCTCTTTGTGTTGACTTGGCAAGACGAGCTTAACAAAAGACAGAACATTTTACAGATGAAGCTTCAACAGCATGGTCCTAATCACCTTTCAAGATTTGGAGCTCCCTATTAGAAAACCCATTAGTACCTCTATAATGAAGGTTAAAATCACTAGGTTCACCAGGGTCAAGAGGCCGTAAAGAGCCTTACTACTTCCATTCACCAATATTTACTATGGTCGCTTTGTATGAATAAAAGTTTATATTAGAAGATTTAAAGTTGGGCTTCTTAGAAGGCTATCGAGGTGACAGATGATATTGTATTGATAATGTCATTGTTGTTTGTAATAGCTACGCATAAAACTCTCAAAACATCAAAAGGCAACCCGTTTCTGTTGCGTATAGCTAACTTCCTAGAATCGTTATAATTCCCACTGCCTGCTCCAGAAGAAGGCCCCATATCTCTTAAATGCTCTCATCTTAAGATATTGATACTAATAAATTCAGCTTTTCTTTTCAATTTCTTCCACTCAAATCGAATTCCATTCTAAACTATCTCAAATGGATATACGAGTGGCAAGTCCAACAATATCTACCGATTTCTTCTAGTTTATAAGATGGGACTTTTTTTGTTTAGTCCAAAAAATACAAAACTATTTACAAAGCGTTTCCAAAGGTCGCATAACCATCAATCCTTTAAGTTCATCTTCTTCTTCTTCGTTTGGACCAAACAAAACCAACAACAGAAATAGGAATTCCGATCTTATTGTTATCATCGATAAACTATTATTTATTGGCAAGGGAATTGAATACAAACAACAAGGTATATGGTATCGAAAGGTGATTCGAAATTTTAATAATCCCAATGGACCGCGTCATAATATTTACGCTCTCGAAAGGGAAGGGATTTTCTTTTTGTAAAAAAAAAATCTTAAAAAATACCTCCACTCAGCTTAAAGATGTAGGAATAAATCGGATCAGAAAAAATGTCAATTGTCTAGGCTCTGGTGTATAGAGAAGAGATTTCGGCCTTTAGCCTACCAAAGGCATCTCACACTACCTCTGGGTATATTTTGATGCAACAAAATACTCCTCCAAACTCGATCATTCAATTTATTTATGAGTTTTTAATGAGGCTAACAATGGTATTCGTGCAACATCACCGAATCATGAATTTCCACTTTTGCTCGAACATAAAATTACATCCCGACTGAGCGCGGAGCAACCTTTACCGACTGACAGCGACCGAACGGCGAACGGCAAACGGGCCGGGGTGTTATTAAGGAGCAATAAAAACGCGATTAGATGGATCTGGGAGCAGCAGCCGAAGCAGCGTGAGCCAAGGAGTTGAAGGCGATTGTTTTGGAGGATGGAAGTGTGAATGAATGAATCTGTATCCCAAAGTGGCCTTCTCAAGCCATCTGCAGAATCAAAAGAAAAAAACTCATCCAACAGCCGCGGATTCGGCATCGGCATTGGCTAAAGGCTCAGCTACGATGACGGACTTGAAAAAGGGTTGATTTGATGTTCGGTTTTGTTTCATGTTCTCGCGGGATGGATCCGAATGCTCGTCCGTTTTTTTTTTTGTTTATTTCTGAATGATAATTGGTGGGAGGATACATTGACGGGGGGAATAGATCGTGTCAGTATTACACGGTTCTTATAGAGCCTCACAGAGATCCCGAAAGGAATTCGAGACCAATGAACAAAAAAAAAACACAAAAACCGTAGAAAGAGCTACACAGAGTCTGAGGTGAATTAGACTAAAGAGATATTGGTTTCATTTTGTGTAATTTGATCTGAAGTGGAAAATTGCTTGTTGTGTGCAGTTTTTCCACGTGAAATTAGACTTTGTTTTTTAGCCGTTCTACCTAAAGCTTTGACGTAGACGTGGTAACGATTTTATTTTCAGTTTTGCAATGGTGAGAGGTTTTTTTTACAGTTTGTTTTAGTTGGTGTTGTTGTATTTTGTGCAATCAAGTCGCGATTAGTGTTGGGGAATGCCGTAGCGTTTAACTGTGGCAAGCGGAGGCGGGTGATCTTGTTAGAGGGCATTTGAGCCATTGTCAGTGATTTAGTTGTGTGGTGTGGTGATACAGTTTATTTGGGACACAAAGGAACAACCGAATGGTAGGTAGTCGTTTTCAGGTTAAGTTGTCCCATAAATAAAGACTTAAGTGTAAGTAGTACTTATGAGAATAAAGAGATTAGGATTTGTTTTCCAGAAAGTTAAGCAACATGTATTTAAGTTAATAAAGGTAAGTGTTGTCTTTTTTTGTGTCGACTGTAGGAATCAAAATATTCCTTCAAACAAACTGACCACCCAGGAATTATTTTCTAAACGAAGGGTATCCCTTTGAATTTCAAAAGAAGCTCATTTCAAGTCGATTTTCATTGACATATTTTTCAGCAATATTCTCTCAAAATGATGGAAAATAAAATGCGAAATGAATACCCTTACCGATAGTCGGGCTACCTTGACAATGGGTCTAAAAATTTTGATATGTAGATATATAACTTCAATTCGAGGGCAAAGTGACATTGGAAGAATTGAAAAGGCAGACGAAATGACTAAGCTAGAATCAGCCATAAATAATTCGATATGACGTTTGAATTGAAGCATCACCGATTTTAGAGAACA
The DNA here is from genome assembly GCA_963931855.1 of Philhelius festivus. Taxonomy (NCBI): domain Eukaryota; kingdom Metazoa; phylum Arthropoda; class Insecta; order Diptera; family Syrphidae; genus Philhelius; species Philhelius festivus. The sequence continues at coordinate 57,846,466 of OZ007557.1, forward strand.
AGTAGAAGCATAGAAATGGTGTTAACTAAAAAAAAAAAAATGCACTACTGGGTCGCACGAACTTGCTCCTATGTAATAGCCTAGGAATTTTAAAAACGAATGTTTTATTAAAGAAAACTGTTGATAAAGATAAAATTATTTTTTTAATTCTTTTAGTAGTAAGAGATAAAAATAGAATGCCAATATGAATTTGTGTAAGAACAAAAATTATAAGTCATTGTACTGGTTTCTTAAAAAAAAGCTTTTATATACAAACTTTTTAAAAGCTGTTTAAGAAAAAATTTTGGTACGCCAATTTAAATTTTTTATTATTGTTCGAATAAAAATTAAATTAACAAAAAAAATATTGAGCCGTTTCTGAGATATCGAATTTAAAAAAAAAAAAATAGATTTTTTTTTTTCAAAAATTCAAAAAATATTTATTTTAAAGTTTTGAAATGCAATGTGCTTAAGACTTTTTAGAAACTTCTCTAGTGCAAAATTACAAGATTCTACGATGTCGGGAAGTGCTCCATAATTTTTATGATCTGTCAGTCAGTCAGTTACGGTTTTTGTGATTTTTGAGGCTTTATATCTCAGGAACCGCTTATGCTAGAAAATTGATATTTGGTGAGGCGACTGTGCCTGACTAGCTTAGCAAATATTCAGAATTTTAAGTTTCTGGCTTCATTCGTACTGAAGATACGGAGGGGTCAAAAAGCGCCTGAGCTTGTTCCTGTAAAAAGGGTGTAGTGCCAGAACTTGGCTGGGCACTACCGTGCCTTTTGATAAAATGAAACAATCTACTTCTACTCGTATTTCTACCTCAAATTAATTACAAAGTTCAAAAGGGAGCTACAATGTATCAGGAATGAGTGGGCAGTAAACTACTAAACACTCAAAGCAAACGCCGTCTAGTGCTAAGCTGGTGCTAGAATTCTTCGGCTAAGAATCAAATTTTCCATGTCAACTGGAGCAGTCCACTAGCATTTTTTAGAGGGTAATCTATATCACTCTAAGCTCTCAAACATTCTTGTGCACGTGGTGCTGGCAGAAATGGAGGGGTCCCACTATTTTCTACATACATCGAAAGGCTGAGAAGAATTAGAAGAACTTTTTACAGCATCAGGTACTCTTTGAGGATTTGCCCCTTCTTTCCAAGAGACAGTACCACTGAAAAGACATTTTTCTTATTATTTCTTATAGAACAGCGCCTGGAGATCGAAGCAGACCTCCAGGGAAATAGATTAACGCACCAGCCATTATGCCAAGGGGTACTAACTACTGGCCTCGCATCAAAGAAACTTTAAATGACTAAGGCAAAACACTCGTAGAGAATGCAATGCTCATAAACTTGAACCCCTATTTTATACCTTTTTCAGCCTATTAATATTTCCTTAATACATTGTAGGTACTCGCTTATACCTTCCTTCCTTACTTCCACTAGTTAAACATTTTAGTATTTTCTTCCCTCTCACATTATTTTCCTGTCCTTCAGCTTCAAGTTTAAGCTTCATCTAACCATATCTGCCCCCGGTTTTCAGATCATTCCAATTGAGCAAACCTAGAAAAACCAGTCCAAGTATAACCTATGTCAGCTTTAGAGAGCAGATTGAATGCTAATTAGATTCATCTGAAGCACACATATGGCCAAAGGGAGCTCATGTCACAACAGCCATTACTCATACTCTATACTCATCTATTCCTCTGACTATGCCCATCATCCATTTCATTGGCACAAATGCAAAGAAATTACTCAAACAGAAGTCAGATGAGCTGCCACCTTTTGAAATTCCCAGCATCATTATCAGTTCCAGAGATGACAACCTCTTCCATCATTTGGCTCAAATTAATGGAGATTATTCTGCATTTGAAGAAGGGGTGAGGGGGAGAGGCGATGGCAGGTGATGGGGTATGCTTGTGAAGAATGCGCAATTCAATTTCACGGTAACCACATGTGGCCGCCACCATAGCTCCCATGTAAAACACCGCACACAGCCCGACTTAGGTGCCATTCAGTGAATGGTGAAGGTTGAAGGAGTTCAAGAATCTAGAGCCTTTTCTTATTCTTATGCCAGAGTTATAGTCCTTGCAGCCTTTCATGAGTTAATTATTTGTCAATTCGTAATTGTCATTAGCGTAGACGATGGCAGACATGTGGCAGTGGCCAGCCACTGAACCGCCATGCCATCTAAAAACCACCAACCGGACGCAATTACTCGACGTGCCTGCAGTTTTCCACCTTCAAGATGATTAATTAGACAGCGATAGGTTCGCCATCGCCATCGCCATTGCCATATCCAAATGGATGCCACAAACAACTTCTGGCAGCAATTGGAATTAGTTTTCGTGCAAAGTTTGTTTTTACCATCCGGACACGAAAGTCTATTTGAAAGATGAAGCTATACGAGCTAGAGCTACGATATAGGTACGTCATACTATACATGGTTGGGAAATGTGGTATGATATGGCCAGTGGATGCACGGAGCTATATAAGTCGATTAGGATTTGCAGCGATGATGGTTACTGCTGAGTCCCAGGGGATTATTTATTTATCATGAGTGCTGCGCTAACGGGTATTCTGTGTTGAAGGATTAAGTGCCATTGGCGTGCTCTGGCAATAAGGTGTCGATTTCTCATTGAATTTGTTAAAAAGTTGAAAGATCGGAACTACCAACCAAACCATAATCGCTGGAAGTTATATCATTAAAGCAGAATGCAATGAGCGTGATCGTAAATGCAAATTAACAAAGTTTGTTGCCTTATTCACTTACTTAAGACAATCTGAGCTGGCTATCATTAAAGTGATACTTAGAAGTTAGAACGTTAGAACTGAGGAAGTTTTGAGAAACTTTAATTTTATATTTTTGCATTTTTTTCTTCGATTCCGTAAAATATTCAATTTTTTTTTTATTAATTTTTATGAACAAGCTTTAAGGTATTCTCAGAAGACTTTCATTAGTATAAAGGGTGGTTTGCAAAATGTTTTCATACTTTAGCGGTACTTCACGGATCAATCTCCACTTTAGACTTCTATATCCCCTGAAAATTTAAAATTTTCATCAAATCTTGTCTTGATTATACCAAACTTAATCACTCATCTGAGATACTCCCCTTGGGTAAGGCAAGCTAGTCAATTCTATGTTAACACTGGTCAAACGACAAACAGCAGATGAAGAAGCGATCGATATTCATCGAACTGCTTACTGATGATCACTGATGATCGGAAACGTGTTAATGTTGTCGACACATTAAGATCCATGACTTGTATGGTATCAGCTTGTTTGGTAAAGCATTGTCTTTTGGTTTGTCGGGAGAGTTTTGGACTTGGCATTCCCTTCTTCTATCTCTCTATCTTCCTCTATAAGCCGATAGCATTGAAAGTAGATACTTCGAGTTTATTTTTATCATCTCTTAACTAGTTGAACGTAGTCTTATAACCAATAAACCAATATACTTTGAACCCATATCCCGCTAACATATACTAGCCACCCACCATCCTATCGAATTGAACTGGTTCACACTATTTTGTGAAGGAAAATATGCAAAGAGGACATGAAAATATGTAAAAACTCGAAGGGCTGGAAATCGCAAACACTCGAGTACTAAAGATGGCCAACGGACAAAACTTGGCCAATATTACTAAATTGTTGAATATGCAAAGTTCTCGAAAAGTAAAACATTTCTGTCAGTAAAGAAATTTAAGACCAACCAAACTTCAAGTATGGTATTTAGCAAGAAGACGTAAGAAGACGAAGCTTCTCATAGACAAGCATCTGATCAGGGCCCTATTCCACAAAACAACTTATCAACTTTTCACTTTGCACTTATCAAATTTTTCGACAATTTGCAAAACTTTATGTTCCTCAGAACTATAAAATTTGATAAGTGATAAGTTCAAATTGAAAAGCGTAATTTGCAAAGACTTTGCAAATAATAATGCTGTTTCGTTCCACAAAAACTATACATTTTATTTTTGCAAAGCAAATTTTGAAAAGTTTATCAAAAGTTTGCAAAGAAAACGACCGCTTTGCAAATTCATATTGTTATATAACTATTGAAGCTTATAAAATGTTAAGACGTGAGTTTTTGTTCGACGATAGTGAAGACGCGGTTATAATAAGAAATTATAGAGACAGAATTAATTTTTCGGGACTACAAAACTTTAATTTTCAAGAGGGCTTTCGTTTAAATCAAATTCAAGTTGATTTCCTTTTAAATAAAGTTAAAAATTAAAGAACAATAAACAGCGCAGTCATTGTTTGTCGGCTGAAAATCAACTGCTACTGTGCTTGAATTGGCTCGGAAATGGTTGCCAGTTCCTTGGAGTTGCAGCTATGCATTTGGTTGCAAAATCAACAGTATTGCAGAACCGTCCATAGAGTCGTCGACGTTATAATAGACGTTTTATTTCAAAACACAGTGCCGTGGCCCGGTGACGTCAAAGGTATTGCGGCTCGTAGCTTTACACTGAAAATAAATTCCTAGGTAATATTGATAAAAACGTTTTTGTTGACATTCAATAAAACAATTTAATCGTTTTGATTAAATTTTATCAATACGAAAGAATGATTTTGTTGATTTCACAAAATTTATATAATTCTGCATGATTTTTTGTCAGTTTAACAAAATATGCACTACAAATAATATTGTCAGTTTAACAAACCAATTTTTGTTAGTAAAACAAAATAAAATAGAGATTTTTGTCACATCCACAAATTTTTTTGTGATGTATTCGTAAACAAAATGTTTGTTGTATCTACAAAAAAAATGTTTTGTAAATGTTTGTCAATATCACAAAGTTTTTGTTAATTTTTTTTTGTCAATTTAACAAAAAATGAAAACCTTTTTGTTAAATTGACAAATGATGTAAGATAAACTGAATTTAACAAAAATTGCGTATCGTCAATATGCCCTCACAGATAATTCGATGTGAGATCGCAGGGACGAAACGCCAAATTGTGTGGACTTAAAGGTCAAAAAAAGCAATTTTGAAACAAGAAACATTTTTAAATTGAAGGTAACCATTTTTATGAAGCTGACAAATAAATTTTGTGGATTCAACAAAATAAATTTGTTAAATTGACAAATTTTTTTGTTGATTTAACAAAATAATTTTGTTAATCCGATAATGAAAAAAAAAACAAATTTTGTGACATTAACAAAAAAAATTTTTGATGCAACAAAAGAATTGGTAATATGACAAATTAATTTTGTAAATTCTAGGAAAAAATAGTCATATTGACAAAGTATTTTTGTTATTTCAACAAATCAATCTGTTAGCTTGACAAATTAATTTTGTGGTACAGCAAAATAGGGATTGTTTGTTACCTCAACAAATTTTTGTAATTTTTATGAATTTGTTAAAACGTTTTGTTGAACGTATATTGATAGAAGTTTTATCAGATCAACCTACTATTTTGAGCCTAAAGCATTGTTTGGTATTAATTAAGAGTGGAATTCAAGCAATAAGTGGGTTGTAATTTTTTTTTTATAAATCATGAAATTTTTTTATCAACTTTTCAATTTAAATTGATAAGAATAAAATTGATTTTACGATAAACTTGACATTAAGTATGGTTATTTTTCTAATTTTGCAATTTTTTACTCAAAAATGTAGAATAATATTTACCCTTTAATTATTTACCTTAACAATGAAGATCCGTTAGATATTATTGAAGTTATAAGCTTTCTTACATAGCCAAATTGACGATTTTCTAAGATTTATTATCAAATTAATTTTTTTTTGTAAAAAACGAATTCAAACGCCTCTACCGCTGCCTCTGTTTTTAGCCCTATAAAACTACTGACTTTTTTGTAGATGAGAATTGGGGCACTTTGTAGAATACTATCTTTCGAAATTCCGAAAATTTTCATCAACTTTTACATTTTTAATAATGAAAATTTAATTGAAAACTGATTTATCTCCCCTTTTCGCTTAAAAGGGTACACCCCTCCCCAATTATTTTTATACACAAAGAAAGTCTGTCATTGCTATACCCTTACCTCATAGTGACAAATACAGCATATCGTCTCATCAAGAGTGAAAGCAAACATTTCTATAATTTTATTTCAAATATGGTAAAATGAACTTTTTGGTGATTCCTTAAAAACATACGAGTAAGTGAAAAGTGAGATTTTCAAAGAATATTGTGGAACAGAAAAACTTATCACTTTGCAAGAAATGTAATTTGATAAGTGCACGGTGAAAAGTTGATAAGTTTTTTGTGGAATAGGGTCAGGTCCGCTCTTACTTACACCTGTACTATTTGGTTCACAATATCTCCATCAGAATTAAAGATATATAGCAAAGGAAGACCTTGAGAAGAGAATGTGCAAATTGATAGGAACATGCTAACAAGGAAGAAAGAAGAGTCACTGGGAAACAGCAGACGTAGTCCCTATTCTAGGATATGTTGAAACTTACCAGAAAAATTTTTAAGATCCTGGAGCGACATACAAACCTAGAGGTTATATACAATTGTTAAATTATAATAGGTCTTTCTTTCTTAAACAAAGTTTTATAAGCTTTCTTCGGAATTTTACTGGACTGCGAAGTGCTTATATCAGTCCCATGAGGAAAAGTATCGCAGTTTTGCAGTTCCAGTTCATATCAATATCGGGCACCTCATATCGGACGAGCCGTAGAATACTTCTAAGTTCTTCACCATAGCCTGATAGCGAAGTTATCAATTTTTCTTAAAGAAGCTAATCTTCATGCCCCGGATGGTGCTTCTTTCTTTTTTTTTTTTTTTTTTTTTTTTTAAGTTAAGTTACAAAGAGCTCTTTTTCTTTGGGTGGTAACAAGCTAATTCTCGCAGGGAATATGTTTTAAATTTGTTTTGTTTTCTGCAACACACTTAAGATTTGTTCACTTATTTCTTTCCACTGCTCTACGGTTGTGCATTTTGCTGGTCTGCAATTTTTCAAGACTGTGAAGACGAGTCTAATTCAGTGCTATTTTTTGTTTGGTATAGTGGTTTTAACTGTGTATTTCTCTCTTCTTATGTGGAGCAGTGACTTGAGATTCAGTTGGGCCAAAATACTCCCAATACTAAAGAGGTATATCAGTGCTCAATTAGCACTACTGACGCTACAGATAAATAGTCGCAACTTGGTTAAAGTTCTGACATTTCTATTCTATGATGCACACACATTTTAGGAAATGATGCAGAAAAAGCTTAGTATACTTTTTCGACATTTTGTCCTTACTTATGTATATACTTAAGATGGCGCTTCAGTCTCGACTAGAATTTCAGCTGTCACTATTTTTGTAGAATAAGTCGGTCAAAGTTATTTTCCATTTGAATGCGCCATGTACGGTTTCTGGAGACGCACGACAGACAAGTAGCGACTGGCAAGAGTTATTTTTCATTTGATCTCGTTGTAAGGGCTTATGGGTGTGCTTAGGTATATGTAAATAATCCCTAACTACCTCAAAGTTACAGCTGACTTTCCCAGACATTTTTATTTAGGAGAAATAAATCGAAAGATTAAGAAATTTGGTATTGGTTGTAATAATTTTAATATGTACTTTCTGATATTCTGCAAAATTCAGCTTCCAGATTCTAACTTATCAAATGAAAGGCCCATCACTAAGACCCAGCGCGGAAGATGTCATTGAACTTCTTTATCAAAAAAGGTCCTACTGTGTTCCAGAAAAAGATTTGAGGACAAAACAAACCCTTTGAGCTCTGCTTTCGACATCGAAATCTAATGATATCTCAATGTGAGACACAACACAACAGCGGCAAATTTCCAGAGCTCCCTCCCCTTTATAGGGATTTGAATATGAAATTCCGATTTGAGCTATCGAAAGACTTTCCTAAATCGATTACCAGCAGACAAATCAGAGACTTGTACTTGGCGCATGATCATCACCAGAGGAGGCTCCAGATAGAGTAGTCTCAATAAACATGACTTTGATGCTATTAAGGTATATCCTCGATATTATTTTGATAACTGCTGCTAATTCGCATTTTCTCCGCCATGTTCTGCAATCCATTATATAACCCTCTTCGGCAAAGCTTTTTGTTTTCCCCGGAGCTTCATTCAATGCTTGGTTTCGCAAATAGCGCCAACCAAAGACCAAAGGCTGGAAAATCCCTAAAATCACTTTGGGCCGGCATATTTCGATAACCAGACCAGTCACAAACTTTTCGTTAGGATGTGTAAATAGGGATTGAAAAGACCTTTCATTCGATGTATGACTCGATGGATTTGGGGAACTTTGAAAATTTGGTCATTTTTTTAGACAAGTCCATGATTTTTTCTAAATTCTCAAAAATTCAGTGATATCACTTTGGTTAGAAATATTTCGAGAACCAGACCTCGCAGAAGCTTTTGGTTTTCATCTGTCGATAGATGTGGAAAATTTAACCGGGGATTTTGAAAGTGGAACCTCTTAGAGAGCTTGATTTCGGAAAAAGCGCCACCCAAAACATTATAAGGTACTCGGGGCTCGAAAATCCATAAAATCACTTGGGCCGGCATATTTCGATAACCAGACCAGTCACAAACTTTTCGTTAGGATGTGTAAATAGGGGTTAAAAAGACATTTCATTCGATGTATATCTCGATGGATTTGGGGTACTTTGAAAACTTGCTGAATTTTTTAGACAAGTGGTTAGTCCATGATTTTTTCTAAATTCTCAAAAATTCAGTGATATCGCTTTGGTTGGAAATATTTCGAGAACCAGACCTGGCAGAATCTCCGTTCAAGTGGATGCCTCGGCTGGATTCACAGTACGCCTTTCTGTCACTCAAATTTTCCAAGACATTGTTGATGCTTTCGGGCTGTAGCTCACAAATTGCTTGGATGATATTGGCCTTAATTGCTTGAATTGTTTTTAGGGGTTCTTGGTATAACATCTGTACAATAACACGATTTGGGATTTAAAAAGATCGATTGTGCGCATGGTGCGCCATCCTGCATTAACCATCAGAGGTCGTTCAAATCCATGTCTTCAATTTCGGTAAAAAAAACGTCGGTTAACATGGCTCTGTAACGCCCAATCTCATTTTCCAAGAAAAATGGTCCAATGATGCCACTACTCCACAATCCGCCCCAAATTGTAACCCTCTGGGAATGGCTTTCTGAATCCCAGAGGCATTAATGTTGTTTGTTAACGTAGTTGAGATCGAAGGCGAGTTGATGTATGTGAATTGAGTCCAACACTCTCCGCTACAGCAGCCACATTCTCGTCTGTGCGCTCCATCCTATCACGGGGACCATGAGTGTTATCCACTAGCATACCAGTCTTATGAACTTTTTGCACAAACTTGGGTAGAGTAGATGCGGTGGGTGCTTCATTTCGGCCAAAACTTCTTTTCAAAAAGCGTAAGTGTTTCATAGTCCCCAACGTTTTTGGACCGTAAAGCGACACATTTCGGAGGGTATTATTCCGACTTTCTGTCAATATTTCGAGCGGGAAACAGCTGTCAGTGTCAAAATAACCTATAATTTAAAAAGAAACCACTAGATGCACCAGCCGTTGATAATTTGTTTTTTAAGGAGAATAAAATACATAAAAACAAGTTTTGCGGAGAACTCCAATACTCGTTAGTCAATCACTACATCTTCACTTATTGTTTGCCATGACTGCTGTTCGTAACTACGTTTTGAGCCAGATACAAAACCTTAATCAAAATGTGGCCTACGAGAAACCATCGAAAGCTCCCAATATTTAAATCTTATAAAGTAAGATCTCGTTAAATTCTATCTTCCACAACTGTGGCTGTTAAATTTTATTTTTGAATTAATCATTTTACTCTCAAAAATAATTCACTAAGTTTTTGTGAAAAAGTTGATCACCAGCCCAAAAATCTTCTCAATAACCTTTCCTGTCAACTTAACCTTTTTGAATTTTGCTCACTACCGATTGCATTTCAAATCAAAAAGTTATGATGCCGATGTATCATTCTAAATGTCACTCCCAAATATACCCAAGCCTGCTCCGAATTATAAACAATAACCTCGCAAGGCATTCAACTTTTAAGCCGTGCAAAGAATTGCCATCAATAAATCCAGCGCCAGGAATAAGACCACAACATTTTGCATTTTTTCCCTAAAAACAATAAAATTTTCGGAATCTACTTAAGAAAATAAAATAAATTCTTGAACTTATGTTCCCCGATATTTTTTTGGTAGTTTGTCTCAACTGTCTGTTGAAAACTGTTGCAGTTCATCCACACGTCCGCGGTCTGCAGCAGAAATCCGTCGAAAACGTGATGACTTCGAGTTCGCACATTTCTCAGATCGCATAAATCACCGAACCATCCTTCTGTTTGAAACAAACGACTCGACGCTCGTTTACAACATATGCGACAGATTTTCTGAGTGCGCTTTTTTGATAGCTTTGGCTTTGGCTTCTGCGGTCTGTCTTTATAGTTTTGTAAGCGAGAACACTCCTCGTCCTCAGTGCGCAGCGAAGAAGGAACGTTTCAACAAATTGATTTCTTCCCCTTTGACACTTAAGTTCATTATTTATGCGCGAAGATTACTTGTTTGGTTGTTTTTAAGTCATCGCCGACGTGTCTCTTTTCCGAAAAGACAAAAAAGTAATTTGAATAATTCTCCTTTTTTTTTTGGTTTCGAAGAAAAAGATACTTTTTTTCTGTAGGAAGGTTGGTTTTTTATTTTTTCTTGGATCTGACGGATTAAAGACTTCTTAGTTGCAGGCAACCGAGAAAATGATGCATCTTTTTATGGAATGGAAGAATCCAATAAATGGGCATTTTTCTTTGAGGTATTACCTACCAAAGCTGGACAGGGACACTTCCAATGACTAACAGATGTTGGTGCTAGAAGCCCATAATAATCATTTGGAACGTTTTGTTTTGCCGGTGGGTTGACAAAAAGCCGTTTAAATTGATCGTGAGTTATTATTCTAGGGAGCTTTGTTTTTTTTTTGAGGCGAGAGAAAAACACAAAATGTCCCCGGGAACGTATACAGACAACCATTTTTGTGTTAAGTTTGTTTGCTTCTTTTACTACTCCAGCTAACGACCTCTGACGCAGACGGGAATAAATTAATCTAAAATTTAATAAAAATTAAGCGGATTGAAGTTTTTTTTATGATTTTCCCTTTTGTAATTTTTTAAAACCACATAAATTGGGATCAATTTGAGAAGTTATTTTTGGATGTCATATTAGCTTCGGGGGCTTATGGATGCGGGGAGTGCTCAAAATTTCCTGCTACTCGGGAATATTTCTGATGCAAGATAAATGCAGTTTTCAATTTAGCTTATTGCTTATAAGCATGGTGAATTAATAAATATAAATTGAGAAGAAACAATAGTGTGAGATTAATGCGAACAATTTGAGAAAAGTTTATTTTTATTGCATGGAAATTTTTCGAATAATATCAATGGCGCTACGTCAAAAACGCGAACATCTGTCAAATTTTGGCAATATAAAGTTGAATTTACAGAATTGTTAAGACAATTATGTATAATATATATGCTATCGCTTGGTCTTAAAATTGTAGTTCTATTTAGACGGAGTCCGAATATTACCCCCTTGCATAATATTTAGTGCCGTTGCCAATTAAAAACCAAAATTTTTTTTTATTTTGGGGTTCCTCTTCCTCTTAGGAAGGTGACAAAATCTTAGGGCGTTTCACAGTAAGGGTCTAAGTCTAATTTTTATATCATATATCGGATATTTAAGAAAAAGCGTACTTTGATGGAGTACCCTGACCTATGTTAACGGTAATTGCGCTGTAAGTACTAATGATGGAAACCTTATTTAGGCCTTTATTTAAAAAAAAAGAAGAAAATGCACAACTGGGTCGCATAAACTTGCTTCTATGTAATAGACTAGGAATTTTAAAAACGAATGTTATTAGAGAAAACTGTTCAAGGATAAAATTATTTTTTAAATTCATTTAGTAGTAAGAGATAAAAACAGAATGCTATGCAAATATGAATTTATGCAAGTACAAAAATTATAAGTCGTTATAGTGGTTTCTTAAAAAAAATAACTTTTATACACAAAATTTGTAAGAAAAAAATTTGGTACGTTTTTATTACTGTACGAATGAAGATTAAATTTCCAAAAAAAGTACTGCGCCGTTTTTGAAATATCGAATTTTCGAAAAATAAAAAATGTTTTTTTTTTTCAAAAATTAAAAATTTTTTTTTTTTTTAAGTTTTGAAATGCAATCTTTTCTTAAAGTTAATAGAAGCATCTCTAAAAAAAATTCATTAAAATCCGTTATGACGGTAATGAGTTCATACATAATTCAAAATTTGAAAAAATATTTCTATGGTAGGTACAAGCTGTAATATCTAAATTTCAAATTTTTCTTATTAAATTAAAGATCGTAAGAATTAATTGAAAGACAAAAGTTTTTATGAAATTCCAGGCGCTTGTTTTCGAGAAAAATACGATTTTTGAAAACCATTTTTTAACATTTTTTGTGTGATGGGTACCTTTAGTCTTAGGTAAAATACATTTTTTTTCTCACATCTTGTAGATTATATTGAGAAACTTTTATTTATCAAGTTTAAAAAAATCAAGAATGGTGTTTTTGAAATACTGAGTTTTGAAAAAAAAATTGAACTTTTTTTTTTAAAATCCAATTTTTTTTTTTTTTTTAATTTGAAAACACAATTCTATTTAAGTTTTTAGGGAGCTTTAGCAAAAAAATATGATCAAAATCGGTTGTACCGTTTTTGAAAAAATCAAAAACAAAAAAAATGGTTCCATGGGGGTACCCTCAATAAGCATTTTCAGGAAATTTTTTTCAAACATTATATAGCGTTAACTAAAAAAGATTTTTTTGTATTTTTATTTTTTAAATCTGTCGAACAGTTTTTGACTAAAAACAAATATGTATTTACAAGGTTTCGAAAAAAAATCGTATGGCAGGTACCGTTATTTTTGGTCTTAAAAAAAAAGAAAAAAACGTTTGGGGGAGGGGGGGGAGATTTAAAAATGATATCTACCAAGTATAAAAAAATCGGCAGAGCCGTTTTGGCTGTAGTCGAACCGATAGACAGACAGAGACACACAGAATTGCGAGTTTTATAGTCTTCGCTATCATCGTAATGTCAACTTTGATCAAAATCTCGATTTCGATTTTTCTTAAGAATGCATAACTTGCCTTATAGTACCTATAAGAAGCAAGTAAAAATATCTTGGTCTTAAGATACTCAGTTTCTAGCATGTTCCATTTTTGCATGCCCAAGCTCAATTTTTAGGGTTGAAATACACGACCTAACGCGGGAGCTCCACAAGTAAGAAGAACTTCAACTGATCAAAGAATACTGGTACTGGAAGCTGTTAAAAATGAGCCATCAATGAGTATTAGACGCTTAGCTTTGCAATTCAATGTTTCCAGATATATAATTCCTGATGTACTGCATGGAGAAAATCTTTATCCATATCACAATACTGCTTCCTGATGATTTGGAAAAAGTGACTAGAATTGGATGTTGGAGCGGAGCTTGGATGACAACGAGTTTATTAGCAGAATTCATTCGACGGACGAATCTCTATTGGCAATAGATGGGATCACAAATTCAACACAGATTCAGCGTCAATATGTGGGCAGGAGTAATTGAAAAAAAAAATAATCAGCCCTTTCAAACTATCCCCAGGTTGAATTTTACAAACTATCTGGAGTTTTTTCTTAGAATATACCCAGGAATCACGCCTAAGAATACATTTTTAACTAATTAAGGGACACCTTTGTAGTACCTTGGTACATGTTGCAAGTAAAAATGCATAACACTTATTGCTTAAATTACTAACAACAACAACTCTGTACTAACATATGCTGATATATAATAATATATAATATGCCAAGCAAAGTTTTTAAAGATCATTAAGACATTATAACTATTAAAAAATTATTTTCTTTACTATACGAAATTTCTTTAAAAAATTTGTAAGAAAAAATGTTGTCTGCCAATTTTTAGTATTAAAGAATATACATTTTAGGTTATAATTTAAAAAAAAATTGTTCATCGGTTTTCAAAATTTAATAGTTAACATATTCGTTTATTAAAATCATTAGAGTCGTTTTGAACATGAATAATGAAGTTATGGCAGGCCTACCGTTAATTTTTAGCTAAGAAAAAATTCAATTTCTCCTCTAGGAAATCATCGAATAAATACCAAGTTTGAAAAGTACTTCGGCGCTTTAGGCTGCAGGTCGAGATACAGGCATGCAGACATACGGACAGGCGGAATTGCGGGATAAACTTTGTTCGTCTTCCCTACCGTCGTTATATCAAGTCTGATATACATAGTACCTACCTATGTGTCGGAAGCAGAAATTCACACACATTTCATTTAGATAAGGCTAGGTAATTCTTAAAAAAATAAATGCACGACTGGATCGCACCGAATTGCTCTTATGTAAAAGACTAAAAATTTTAGAATTTTAAACGTTTCTAAAAACAAATTTTCATAACCTCTACACAACTCCAGCAAATATTAGTTTATGCAAGAACAAAAATTATGATTCATTGTACTGTTTTTTTTAAATAATAAAGTTTTTATATACAAAATTTTTTAAACAATTCCAAGAACAAATTTTGGAACCCCAACGCTTCATCGTCATTATTATTCGTGGAAGAATTAAATTTCCAAAAATGTATTAACCCGTTTTTGAAAAATATAGTTATACATATAGTAGTTACAGTCAGTAATATTTTAATTTCCAACTTTTATAGGTACTGTAAAGCAAGCTATGCATTCGTAAAAAAAAAATCGAACTCAAGATTTCGATCAAAGGTAACATTAAGATGATAGCGAAGACGAAAAAAGTGGGTCTCGATATTCGGTCTGTTCGCCTTCAGCCTAAACGGCTCAGCCGATTTTTGTTAAGCTTGGTAAATATCGTTTTAAAATTCCTCCCCCCACACATTTTTTCTTTGGTTTTTAAGACTAATAAACGGTACCTACCACACAAAATTTTTTCGTAATATTATAAAAACTGTCCAACAGATTAAAAAATAAAATGCACGACTGGGTCGCATGAACTTGCTCCTATGTAATAGACTAGGAATTTTAAAAACGAATGTTATTAGAGAAAACTGTTCATAAGGATCAAATTAATTTTTTAAATTCTTTTAATAGTAAGAGACGAAAACAGAATGCAAATATGAATTTATGCAAGAACAAAAATTATAAGTCGTTTTAGTGGTTTCTTAAAAAAAGCTTTTATACCTATACAAAATTTTTAAAAGATTTTTAAGAAAAAATTTTGGTACGCCAATTTAAAGTTTTTATTATTGTTCGAATAAAAATTAAATTTAAAAAAAAATATGAAGCCGTTTCTGAGATATAGAATTTTCAAAAAAAGAAAAAAATAGATTTTTTTTTCAAAAATTCAAAAAATATTTATTTTAAAGTTTTGAAATGCAATGTGTTTTAGACTTTTTAGAAGCTTCTTTATAAAAAATTTCATTAAGAACCGTTTTGTGGATAATGAGAAATTCAAAATTCGAAAAAATGGTTCTATGGTAGGTACAAGCTGTAATATCTTAATTTCAAAATTTGTTTTATTAAATTAAAGATCATAAAAATTAATTGAAAGAAAAAAAATTTATCAAAATTCTAGGTGCCGTTTTCGAGAAAAATACGATTTTTGAAAACCATTTTTTTTAATTTTTTAACATTTGTATGGTGGGTACCTTTATTTTAAGGTAAAATGAAATTTTTTTTCTCACATCTTGTAGATTATATTGAGAAACTTTTATTTATCAAGTTTAAAAAAAATATAGCATGGGATTTTCGAAATATTGAGTTTTGAAATAAAAATTTTGAAGTTTTTCTTTAAAATCCAAAATTTTTTTTCTGAAAATTTGAGTAAACAATTCTATTTAAATTTTTGAAGAACCTTCGCAAAAAAAAAAATGATCAAAATCGGTGGTACAGTTTTTGAGAAAATCAAGAACAAAAAAAAAATGGTTCCATGGGGGTACCCTCAATAACCATTTTTCGGAAAATTTTTTTCAAGCATTACCTAGATTTAACTAAGTGAAATTTTTTTGTGTTTTTAGTTTATAAATCTGTCCAGCAGTTTTTGAGAAAAAAAATATTTATAAAATTTCGAAAAAAATTCGTATGGCAGGTACCGTTATTTTTGGTCTTAAAAAAAAAAAGAAAAAAACGTGTGGGGGTAAAAAATCAAAACCCATATCTACCAAGTTTAAAGAAAATCGGCCGAGCCGTTTAGGCTGTAGTCGAAGCGACAGACAGACAGACAGAATTGCCAGACCCACTTTTTTAGTCTTCGCTATCATCGTAATGTCAACTTTGATCAAAATCTCGAGTTCAATTTTTTTTACGAATCCATAACTTGCCTTATAGTACCTATAAGTCGCAAGTAAAAATCAAAAATTTCATTAAGTTAAGTTAAAGAACCATTTTTTCAAATTTTGTATGTCTCATTATGGGCATAACGGATTTTAGTGAAATTTATTTTTTAGAGAAGCTTCTAAATAGTTTGCAAAAAAATAGGATTTCAAAACTTGAGATATTTTTTTTTAATTTACAAAAAAATCAATTTCTTTGTGCAAAATTCGATATCTCAAAAATGGATCAGTATTTTTTATTGAAAATTTAGTTTTTATTCGTACAAAAATAAAAACTTAAGTTGGCTTGCCAAAATTTTTCTTAAAAATGTTTCAAAAATTTTTTATGTAAGAGTTTATTTTTTTAAGAAACCACTACAACGATTCTTAATTTTTGTTCTTGTATAAACCAATATTTTCTTGAATAACATGGCATCCCGTTTTTAGCTACAAATACTTAAGGAGTTGTTTTAGTCATTTAAATTAATTAATTTTATGCTTATGAACAATTTTTTTCTAATAACATTAATTTTTGGAATTCTCAGTCTTCTACATAAGAGCAAGTTCGTGTGACCTAGTCGTGCACTTTATTTTTATTGAATTATGAGCGTAGGAATTAAATAAAGAAAAAAATTACCAAAATTCAATTTTTTTGAAAATTTTAATACACAATACTAAGCAATATTTTTTGGAAGCTGTAGCATAAGAAAATGATCAAAATTGGTTATATAGTTTTTGAGAAAGAAAGAAGAAGGTTGTAAACACACCCAAAACGTTACTATTTAAATTTATTTAAAGTCAACATTGAAAAAAAAAGTCTACTCAAGGACATTTATAACAATCAATGAGAAAAAAAAAATATTTTATATATTTTCGAACAAAATTGTTAGGTTCCGTCATTTTTAGTTTTAAAAATAAGAAAAGACATGTTGGGGGGGGGGGGGGAATATCAAAAATGCTATCTACCAAGTTAAACAAAACCGACCAAGCCATTTGGGCTCTACTCAAACAGGCAAAGACACAGACAGAATTGCGAGATCCTTCGTCTTTCCGTTCCGTTCATCGTTAGGCCAAATCTGATAAAAATCTCCATGTATTTTTTTTAACAAATTAATCACTGTAATGACCCAAGTAAAAATGATCTCACTCCCAAAAACCTTCGGAAAAGTTAAATTAGGAAAAAAGTACCCTTAATTTGTATCTACCTGTGATAAAGCCTATTTGGGGATGGAAAAATTCAGTTTTTTTTGCAAATTTCGCTAAACCTATTACTTTTTGTTTGAACAAAAATATTAAATTTAGCTTATTTAGTTCTGAAAAAAAAAAAATGCTTTTCCAATTGCTTTTTTTCGTAGAAGAAATAAATTTTGAGATAAACATGCAAACACATTATTGTACTTGTATTTGACAAATTGTAATAATATTACATTTTTGACTGGCTTAATTCTTGTATTTTTTTTAAGGTAGTCAGAGTTATACTCGTAGAAGGGCTGTCATATTGAAAAAATATGGTGTTTTCCTTTTTATTTAATAACTACAAAACAAAATTTTTACGTTTATATTAAAAAAAAAACATATTTTGAATAATTTTCAAAAACATGAACCACTTCCGCCCTCTCCCCTACCAATAAAAACCTTAGCACCTGTCCAAACTAATAAAATAGGATGAAGTAGAAGTTTGTTCTTATTTTTGTATAATTTTCCTATGAAAACTTCATTATACGTAGAAGAATTTTTATTTTATTGAATTTTTTAAAAATCAAAACAAAATAAACCTCAAAATACAAAAAAAAAAAGATTTTTGAACATTTGTATATGCAATCAGTATTTAGAAGCCAAAGTAAAAAATCAAGAATTGGTTCGATGATTCATAATGTACTGTTAATAAGAAAAATAAAATATTTCTGGACCCGTTTTTTAGAAAATGAAGATTTTCGAAAACGGAACATTAAGCCAACAGAAGCACGTACATATGTAGAGAACTGACGTTAGGTATGTTTTGATCATGATTGTTGGACTGTTGTCTAGATCGTCATAGTGCCAAATTTGGCAAATATATAACGAGTCTTTTATAAGTTGTTGCAGAAAAAGTAGAGTCGGTTATGTTCCCCAAAATGTGTGTCTTCATGATGAAATCCTCCCTTTCCTTCAAAATGAAAAGGATAAGTTTATGGTCTTCAAAAGAACGTAAATGCTGCCTAAATGTGGTATATATTTTTTGTCTTTATTAATGAGGAAGCGAAATTAAGGCCTAAAATTTAATTTAAATCCCCAAACAACCTTCCTTCCTTGTGGGTAATAAAAAAATAAAAACAAGCTTTCCGTGATATTTTAAGACATATTTTGATAAACCCTCTTTATTGTCAATAAACTCTTTTTTTTTTCTTAACATCCATACAGGTGCCAATAAGAAATAAAGCATGAAATGGCTTCCCAAATGTAATAAAAGACTAATTCCACCACAAAGCACAAGCCACTCGTTAATAATTATGCCTCGAAGGCACGAAAAGTGCATTCAGTAGCCAGATCGATGGCTTAAGCTCTGAGCTATTTATGTGGACACTTTATCTTATTCATTGGAATTTAAAACGGCCTCTCAAAATACTTTTGACAAACAAATCCGAAAACAAACTGATTTCGATTTGCCCTGCAGCTAAATTGAATTGTCTTGTCTATACATTCCAAATTCCACAAAATGCCAAATAATGCTTATAATCGCCTTTGGCTTCTGGTATTTGTTTAAAAAAAATAAAAAAATAAAATGCTTTAATGAGCATTTTGTTACCTCTGAGTCTGAGGTGTATTTTAAGTCGATGTTTATAGACATCGATTTAAATTATTCTATTTTCTTTTTTTTTAAAGAAAAATAAACAACTTTCTATTGGCTTAGAAATGTGGCACTAAATTCAAGATGTGCTTTGGACAAAGCTCTGGGATCAGAGATTGAAAAATGTGTCTATTGAAGGCTTTTTAATGGGTTGACACTTAAAGAATCTTACGAAGTGCAGTGAAGAAGAAAAGATGAAACTATCTCAGACACTGGCCGTCGTGGATGATGGGATCTCGTTGGGCTTTAACACCTTTAACTGGACGTAATTATGGCAATTTCAAGCTTTTACCCACTTAAATTGTGCCCACAAGATTTGGTCCGCGCGCGCAGACGGTTTATTAAACGTGCACGCATTTTGATCGGCATTGCAATAAAATTGAAGGATCATCGGTGTATTTTTTTTTGTATCAAAAACACCATCCGCCGCTTAGGCTTGGATATGATCTTTGCGGTGATCACGAGTCTTTTATAAGTTGGAATGGCTTTTGTCTTGGTACATTTGCGGAGAGCTTGTTGTTGATCGAGTCTTCGTCTTTCATACAAGAATGTATTTTTTTTTATTATTTTGTAACGATCACTGATCATGATGATCCTCTTACACCTTCATGTGATTTATGCTTCAAAGGCTCTTCAAACGTGTCATGGTGTCCATGGGAACCGTTTACCTTCTGTTCGGAACCCCAAAAAATCTCTGCCAGTCTGTGTGATTTTTTTGTTGTTGTTGTGGTTTTATTTTTATTTTGGCAACACCATGTGTGATCGGATCGGTGAAAGATCACTTCGGAAGACCACACTTTAACCGATCGAGGAAGAGGCGGCTTGTTGGGCAGAATAAAGCCATTGTAACCAAGAAACGCACTCCTCTCTTGTTAAATATCCAAGTATGTGACATAAATGATAGTTGCGGAGACTTTTGAACTCATTGAATTTCACAACTCATTATTCTCACCAACAAACTGCCGCGGAGGTCGTTTCTTCATGTGCAAAGTGGCCGACTACACATCAGGTGACTTGTGATCTTGTCCGCTCGGAAGAATGCTGAATGAATTTGACACAAAAGACTGAGAGCCTTTGATCTTTGGGTGACAACGAGTGTTGCATGATTGGGTATGCCACACACATGGTCTTTTAGTAGTTTGTTTGGTCATTAGGTTTGGTGGTGATGATAGCTTAAGGGTAGGTGTCCATAGAAAAAATAGGTTAGACTTTTGCGCTAAGCTGTATAACTTTCACAATTTTACGAATATTTCAATGAAATAAACGGTCATCGATTAGAAAAATGTTAATCAAAATACTTTTGCAGTTTTGAAAAAAATATAAAAAAATTGTGTGTCCAGAAACTGCCACACAAGTGGAAAAATCATACATTTTAGTAAGGTCCTTATTCAAATGATAGGGAAATTCCGAAAATATTACTTTTTTATTTTTTTTATATTTTTTTTATAGAAACAACATATTCCCAAATCACGTATCGGTCTTCTTTTTTTATTCTGTTTTATTATTTATTCAAAAAAATATATACAAAACTATGAAAAACGATGGAAATTTGCATAGTGGTATGATTGCTCTACTGGATAAAACTTCATAAGTATAAACGATAACGAAGTAAAATTCACTCTTATGCAAAGCCAATAAATATGTGCAATTACGTTAATATTTTTTTTATTTTTTTTTTTATTTTTACAGTAACTTTTTACTAACAAAAGTCAAAAAATATACATTTTTTTACAAATATTTTGTTCTCTACCCTGGGAAATTGAGAGTTATATTTTTTAATTTTTGGAAATAATTTTTTAATCAAAGATTTATATTCCCTGAACAGCATATCGGTCTTAAAAATTTAATAAAACTCATCTAAAGTTCATAAAAATGCAATTCAATATGACAGTATTTGTAATGCATTTGCAAGAAAACTATTGATAATACAGTTCTCACATATTTTTTTTATTTTTGTTTGATATTTTATTTACTAAATTCAAAAATACAAAATACTTTTTTCACTCAATATTTATTTAATTTTATTTTTGTAAAAGAGGTCTGTTTTGCATTTTTTAACAAAAAGTTCCTTTGCACACGCACACAAGTAAGTTTTCAGTTCACAAGAATGCCACTGCAATATCAGCGCTTTGAAAGAGAAGGTTTCGTATTCTCTGTGCAAAAGAATTTTGTCCGCCCATCCGCTCTCTTGATTCTTTTTTTTTTTTGTCTGGGCTCATTTAGTTTTTTATTCTTGTTTATGACTTGTCATCTTGCATCTCGTATTACAAGAACAGAAAAAATAAAAAAAAAACGTGTTAGAAATGATTGTTTTTAGTAGGTAAATGATGCAATGACCATTCCACATTGTCGGAGGTAGAGTTGAAAAATGTTCTTTGTGTATGTATAAAAAAGTATATAAGTAGGTATATCACAAATTCGCTGTCATAAATTTTGTTTTTTTGTATTTTTTTATTTGCGATCTATCATCACTTCTACTGTTTTTTTTTGTTTCTTCTATGGAAAGCCATTTTAGGTACACACATAGTAATACATTGCGATGCATAGTGATCTTCATTTTTTTTTTTGTCAAAGGGTGTGTAGATGATGGAAGAAATGAAATTTGCGATGTTGTGTATAGAATAAGATACATACATATGCATATAAATATATACAATAGATTTTGTGTGGTTTTTTTTCCGATAGGTAGGTTCATAGGTAATGTAGAGGTGCAACGCCGCGCCGCGCCGCCGTGATTTGATTTGGTATCGTAAGGATTGTTTTGATTTAATTTTGCGTAGGTAGGTAATGGATGTATCAAAAACATATTAGATGATGAAATTGCATTTCACTTTGTAAGCGAATACGCAACAACCAAGGGATATGGCAAGTGGAAGGCGCCAAAATATTATGTATGCAGGTATCTATTAATCTAAATACCTATGTATATATTTATATAAATAAGTTCAGAAGGAAAATTCGATCACATTTAGTTTTCGGTGGTGACGTATTCCACTGGTAGAAGAATGGTGAAATTGGGAGGTATGTCAAAGTATGTAGAAAGAATATGGGAAGTGCGCTTCTTTTATGTATTTTTGTTGGTTTTACATAGGAAGAGTTGTCACCTTTATTTCAATATGTCATGGTGATAGATAATACTCTCGTTACTGTTATTTTCTGTTTTGTTTTTATTGTGCAAATCTATTTTGTACATACCTATAAATATTTTTTTGCAACAACCTAGCTGCAAAGGTATAATGCCTCCAAAAACAAACAAAGGAAACAAAAAACCCAAGCAAAAAAAATTGATAAAAAGTAAGCAAATAGAAAATACATACATATATGTAATACCTACTTCGTCTTCATTAGGCCACATGATGTAATTTCGTTGAAAATTTCGAAATGAGATACTCGTAATTTTTAACAAAGGACAATAGGCAAGTCTGGCCCAGCTCTAATAAGAACGACCTTTATATAATATACATAACATATGTATGTTCATATATTCATTATCACTTAGTTTTTAATTTGTAAAAAAAAACAAGTATTAGTTTTCCAATAATGTTGTTGGTGTCAAAATTAAAAAGACAAATTGTGAATAATTTCGAAATTACTTAATGAAATTGGTTTTTTGTTTTTTGAATGAGATCAGTTTTTATATAAAATGCATTTTTAGTTTTTGCTTAATAAAATAGAAGCTTAAAACTAGTATAGTAGTATACAAAGTAAAATTAAAATACAATGATGTTATTGGAAATAAAATTGACAAACTTTTTCTTCAAAATTTGTTTCAGCTAATGGGAACCAGTGGCACCCTTTTACTTCAATTATAGTAGATCTACTTTTTTTCCAAATATTTAAAATCTGCTTCTTACTTCGCACCATCAGCAAAATACTGAAATCTACCTCATTTTAAAAATCTCTGTTTTAACCTTCAATTTCACAAAAAAAAGTCCAAATCTACTTCTTTTTCTCTATTTCACTCTAGGTAGTATTTTTTTTTATATTAAACGCGCACTCAAGGGGTTATGAATACCATTAAAATGTTAAACACAGTGCAAGAAATTAGGAAAGTAGGATAGGATGAGAAAGGAAATACCGATACACATTGGTTTTTAATGTCTGCACATTACAATGAATGAGAAATATTGAGACGGGTAAAGCATTCCAGATTCGTGTAGTGCGGCTAGAAAAGGAATCACTGTACTTGACAGTACGTCCGAAATTGGGCCCAAGGGTAAAATGATGAGCAGTCCTAGAAGTACGGGTATTACGGTTAAATTGTTTGAGGGGGAGAACGCAACTGGCTACTTCACTAGAGCACTGTTTATGAAAATTGCGGCGGTGCTCGAGAGATTCAAATGTTTCAGTTAGACAACGGTCGCCTTTCATTTTTAGAACTCTCTTTTGAATTCTGTGCAAGAGACTTAAGAGGGTTTTTAGAGCACCTACCTAGTGGGAATTACACTCGAGCTTTGGACGAATATAGACCTTATAGATTACAGCCAGATTAGTAGGGGTAAAAAACTTCTTGCATCGGCGGAGAAAATCTAAACACTTAGCGGCGTTTTTGGTTACGTCAAACATGTTAACACTTCACAAATGATGGTCTCTGATGCACATACCTAGAAGCTGTCCAGTCTCCTCGATGCAAGTGCCAAACAGCATTGAGTTTTCGAAGATCTTAATTTAATGAGCTTATCATACGCTGCCGTTGGTAGTCCACATCCGAGGACAAGGATGTGAATCTAAAAACGAATATGAAAAACTGAGGTTACTGTCGTCAGCAAAACAATTAAGCAGAGCAACAGTTATGGACAGAAACTGTCGGAGACAAAACGGACCCCTGGGGCACACCAGCATTTATTTTGTGGATATCAGATTTGAAACCGTCCAAAACCTCTAATCCAACGAAGAAGAGATTCATCGAATTACAAAAAAAAAAGAATGTCAATACAATAAAAATACACAAATAAGTAAGTTTAAAAGCATACGAGTAGGAACTCAACACACTGAAGTGTACACGAATCCTATTTCCAAATCCAAATTTCGCTTGCATATGTGTTTTTAATTTTAAATTAAACTATATTTAAATATAGTAATTTTAATGTTATTTTTTATAAAAGAATGTTTTATTAATTAAATTAAATTAAATTAAATATTTATAGGGCGATTCCATTATAGCGGGTGCAACATTTAGACTTATTTGAAGTACATTTAATAATAAAATAAGCAAAATATTTAATGACATTATTACTTGAAGGGATACATTTTCACCTATTTATATTTAATCCATTTAGAATTCTGAAATATGATAAATAATTTGGCAGAAGAATGGTTTCAAAGTGCGATCGCGGGTGCAACAGAATCGGCCCGACTTTTCTAGATCATAGTACAAAAAACACAAATTCTGTTAATTGTGAAACATTTATCATGCTATTCTTACATATATTGAACGACGTTGATTCAATTAACTAAATAAATAAATATAAAGATAAAAAACAAAAGTAAGCAACGAAATATTAACTTTTAAATCAATCGCGGGTGCAACATCAAATAGATTTAAAAAACTGGAAAAAATATAAAATAAGGCACATATGTAACAAGTCAGTACAAGTCAGTAATTATAATTTTGTTTTTTTCAAATACTTCAATATTTTTTCAAAAATACATATATATGTATGTCATCTCCATCTTCATCGATATCGGTTAAGGATAACCCCACATAACGATATTGTGATATTGCAGCCTACCTGGTGCAAGAACGTACAAACCTGAGGAAATAACTTTTGGAAATACTGCTGCTGTAAAAACAGAACGGTATTTTAGAGCATGGATCTACTGGTAATATAGGGGGCTCAAAAGACCCTGTTGAAGATTTAGAATTTAATGCTTCGTCTTCTGACTCAATAAAAACATCGAAAACTTAACTTCACGAATGCTCATGGTCATTGTACTCTTCTCGATTCTTAACTTCCGACTTAATCGATTTCACATCTTTTATACCCGGCACTTGTCTGCTAATATTATCCCTTTTATATAGAAATCACCTGTCATCCTTTAGTTTTTTAGGCATTGCTTTGGTGGAATCAGTTTTTTTTTAAATACATTTTTACCACTTCAACTACGTTAGTGGGACTCCTTGGGCGATTACGTTTCACTTGTACGACTTTTTCAGTCTACATGGACTGATGTAATGAGTGCCTGCCTTTTTTGTGTTGCCTGCATTTTTTCGGTTTGTCTGATTT
Source organism: Philhelius festivus (assembly GCA_963931855.1). Classification (NCBI taxonomy): domain Eukaryota; kingdom Metazoa; phylum Arthropoda; class Insecta; order Diptera; family Syrphidae; genus Philhelius; species Philhelius festivus. The sequence continues at coordinate 57,871,810 of OZ007557.1, forward strand.
TGGTCAGAATTTAAAAATTTGTATCTGCCTTCATTTTCCCTTTCAAAACATCTCTCCACATTAAATTTCTACGTCCTTTTTCTGCATGAAGCTCAGCATATTTGTTAATTTTTTGTCGATTTTCTGTAAAGCAGTCTCTTTTTCTTGTTTCACTTCCATTTAACCATATGTTTTTATATAAAAAAGAATAAAATATTATATTACATAGTTAAAAAAAAGTGAACAGCAGAAATTATTATTCAAAGCATATTTTATCAATAAAATACAATAAATCACGTTATAATGTTAGTAGTCAATAAGTTGCACCCGCGATCTTAATATTGGGATCGCGGGTGCAACCAATTAAAATCAACGTTTTCTGTCGTTTAACGTACAATATATTCCTAATAACGACTGATTTAATTTTAGTTTTGTTTTCTTCTTACTTTTAGAAAGATTTAAAACGCTAGCACTTTATTTCTGCCAAAAAAGCAAACTATTATATTTTTATATCGCGGGTGCAACAAACTTACAATGGCTATTTGCAATCAATAATGCTAAAAATATAACAACAAATTCGTACATGTTTTTATGCAAACGATTAATTGGCATTTTGCTTTATACGTCTATTGAGTAAAGCATAACTTAAAACTGTCGGAAATAGCTGTTTTGAGCGTATGTTACCAGTTGTAATAATTGCAGTTCGTACCGACTCTTCGTATGATAATGTTGCCAAGCGCAAACAAAAATGTTCTCTATAACTTAGGTCTCAGTTTTTGTTTTTATTATTAAATATAGTATTTCTACTTTGAATATTTATCAAAAAAAGTAAAAAATATTGTAATTCAAAAATTGGTGTCAAAAATCGTCTACAGCGGAATCACCCTATACACAATTTTCTTTAAAATTAAAAGAAATGTATTGATAATTTTAAGTATTTAAAAGTATACATTTAAAGAAAACATTTGTCGTACACAATATTATTTCAAAATCAAAGAATCTGCGATGTAAAAATTTTGATCGAAATCGGAAGAGTCGCAAATGAAAAAGTAGAAAATAAAAAGAAGGTTCTGTGACAGGTACGATAATAACATTTATTTTTTACCAAAGTGTGGGCTGCATTGTTGGTACAGTATAGACGGAATCATTATTCTCTTGTGTTGTAATGTCAACTTATAAAAATTCCCAGTTCAAATTTTTCGAAAAGTAAATTAAAAGTCATTTTAAAACCTACTTCGATTTTTCCCAATTTACATCACTTTTTTCTTCAAATCTCCTTCGATTTTTTTCCGGAAATGGTAATGCTGATGGTACTTCAAGTCTAAGATATGTAACAAATGCAAAACTATGAAAATTGTTATCATTGTTTTTATTTTGATGATTAGGTACATAATATTTAGGAACAATAGATAATAAACGAACTGTTTGATCAACCAATTTCAAAATTGATAATCTGTTTGTTTAAAAACACTTTTCCACTTTTATTAAATGAACGGTCAATTCTAAAAAATCAATTATGTATCTCCATAAATTGTTTCAAAGAATCCATTATCTATAACAAATTTATTCATGTTTTCAAAACTGCCAAATTTACCTTTTATGTTGTCAATTTTTACATGTAAATCAGTGGTCAAAGACGGAACCACTTTTTAATCTGAGGCTATATTTTTTTGCAATTATTAATTTTATTGAATCATAAATAACCTCAAGACAATGAAGCCCTTTAAAAAAAAATTAAAATGTTTGACTATGGATATTTCTCATTTTTAGAAACTCTGAAACAAGAAAAAGAAATATTTAAAACGCTTTTGGTTTCATCCCAATACGATCACTTTTCGCAGAGTTACAGCCCTTTGAAAAAGACTCAAAAGAACATTTTTATAGGTATAGGTACATAGTTACCATTATTATTTTTGAAAGTCTATTAATTTACTTGGGTTAGGAAATTTAATAATTTTTTTAGTTGAGCAATTTTTGAATTGTGAACTGTTTCCTAAAATTAATTGTCTACATTAAAAATAAATTATAAATATCAGAGCAAATTCCCCGGGTTCCTAATGTCTAAATCTGTGCTCCCTTTTCTTTATTTTTTAAAATATCCTTAAAAGTAAAAGTCCTAGAACCAACAGATTAACCTTGTATAAATACGCAAAGAATAAAAACGCTATCTACCTAAATGCGAAAAGTTTCAATTCACCTGCAACCAAAAATAAAACAGAAAACAAACCGTCTATTATTGTGTCTAATTGTGCACGCTGAATGCAAAAAACTCAATTTCCCTTTCAAACAATCACGATTCACGAAAAATAATTTTTTCTACCCAAAATACAAAAGGAAAAAAAAACTTTCATTTATCTTTTGCGCAATCCGAGTCAATTCAAAATCAAATGCTTGTGCGCTGCCTGTGCGGCTTGCCAGCTTGCCACTCGTGCCTTGTTCCCGTTTTGTGTTATTTTTTTTTTTTGATATTCTATTCTATCTTTCTCTATCTCTATGCGTGATGCGAAAAAAGAGGTATCCTGAAGAGACGAGACGAGGTAAATTTATTTTCTTAACACAAAAATTCTTAACTAAGAGAGCCATATTTGTACACCAATACATGTACACGTTTTTACATGAGATTTGAGTTTGCTTCTGGGGTAGACCTACCCTTAAGGGTGTGCATGATCAATTGTGTGACATCTAATGAGGGTGGGAAGAATTTTGTGAAAACAAATTTTTGTTTTCACATCCTCTGGGAAGGAATAGGAATTTTGCAAGGTTTTTATTTTTATTTTAACATGAGTATCGATTGCTGTGTTATTTTTTTTTTTGTAACTATCAATTGTGGTAATAATTGGTTTGATGCTACCGCTACAGGTGGCAGGTGTGAAATCGAAATGGATGATTAAATTTGGAATTTTTAGATGACTCAAACTACTTGTTCAACCGAAAAGAAGAATTTTCTTAAAATTGGCCCCAAAGGATTTAAGAAATTTTGGATCAAGTATTGCTTTCACCTGATCAGTGATCAAGTTAGGGCGGGATTTAAGTTAACTAGCCCTATTTCCTTAAAGCAATTCATTGCATGTTCAATATTTCTTTTTTTTTACAATAGATATAAATAGTTGAACTCTTTATAATTTTATAGTAGGTACATATTATGTATATTGAATCGGTTTTAGTGGGTCATTTGGCTTAGACTCTTAAGCCATTTACAAAAAGAGGTGTAACTATCGTAAGATTATATGCAAGGACCGCTCGGGCTCATTAACTGCTGCGAAAGACGCACGGTAAATGGTTCCGAGTTTCCCTTAATACTTGCTTGTACCCGAGCAATGCTTATATCATTTCAAATTGCACTAAGTCCTCCGGCACAAGGAAGATCATAGACAGCCCCTTGTTGCTGAAAACACTGATCGAATCTTGAGTTTGTCATAGTGTTATACATAACGAAAGTTTAAGTAAAGTCGAGAGGATTAAATAGAAGATTTCAATGCATATTGATCTTGAAAGCCTGAACAGCATAATAAGGAAGAAATATCGAGATAAAGTAAAGTATTTCACAATCGAGTTGTGCAGTTAAAAAAAAGTAAGGCTCAAGGGTAAACTGATGAGAATTCTTAGCTAGGCGTATATTACATTAAAATTGTTTAAAGGGGGTGGGGGGGGGGGGGTAATGTAACTGGAGAGCATAAGGCAAGGAGTTACGATGGTGTTCAAGAGAAACAAAAGTTTCCTTAATAAAATATAAGTCTTAAGGTTTTGATCCGGATTCTATCTAATATGGTCAAATGATTAATAAAGCGGCACCAGTTTTGGGCGGATGTATGCCTTTCAAATAAAGGCTTTATAAATAGGGATTTCTAAGCTTTGATAGATGTTTTCGTGTTATTGAATACGCCTTAATTATTTACTTTCAAAAATCAAAACCAACGTGGAGAATTATAGCGTTCAACTGATCCATGCCCTCAAGCAGTTGCAAATTAATTTCGGTTGAACAAGCATATTCAGCGAGACCTGTTTCGGGATGACTGGGCTTGTTTATAAGTTAATAAGCGAGACAGGTGAATTTGGAACAATAACTACAGGAGACCCACCATATTGCAATGCATCCAGAAAAAGACACTGATCGATGTGAATTTTGGGCCGGAGACCTCATCGGTCCACACTTCTTTGAGAACGATGTTGGTTAGGCCATCACCGTTAAATATTAGCGCTATCGTTTAATGATTACTAATTTCTTTGGGCCCGAATTGGATGATATGGCCACCGACGAAATTTGGTTACAGCCGCACAGTGCGTTGACTAGTGCACAAAAATAAAAAAAAAATAAAAATGCAAATACTATTTTTATGCTCTAAACCTGTTTTAGAACTACTTAAATTTAATTTGGTTTTCTTTTTGTTTTTTTCTTCTTCCTGGAATAGCAATTATTATACTTTAAGCTGCAATGTAATTGAAAGTTGCAATTTTGTGCGAATTAGCTTAGCTAGCGTAAGAAAAATATGTTGGCTGTATAATTTTTTTGTCTGAATATTAATAATGGATACTTTTACCGCAGTTATGAGTTTTTTGTTTTGAACTTTTCTTATAAATTTGAATTTTTGTGATTTTTTGAAAAATACTCTTTCTTGAGTCTTACAAATGGTATAAAGTTAAGATTTTAAAAAAATATTAGCAAGCTGTAGCAAAATATTTTATGTCATTATTTTCTCTTGTTATTGTGCTTTGAAAAAATCTTTACTTTTCTTGCTACTTCTTGCTAACCTTCAAAATATTTGACTTTTTGTCGGGCAAGGTCAAACCATAAAAAATAAAAAAAAATAAAAAAAATGTATTTCTTTTGATAAAAACACAAAAGTTGAAAGTGTTTTTGAATTTATATTGAATGATTTAAAAATTAAAGCTTGTCCGGTTACAACTAAGAACGATTTTGGTGGAAAAATTATGCCTTCTTTTCAAAAATCTTGAACGTAGGTGGAAGGCTTGTACTTTGTACACTGAACGGCGGCGATCGTTTGGCAAGACGCCACGGAGTCTGGTTGAGGACTCCTTTTTTTTTCCAAATATTATTCTTAATATCTGGAAAATTCTCATTTTGTAAATAAATTGTTCAAAAGAAGATTGGGTCTCATTGTTGACAAACCTAAGTTGGGATTTGGGTCAACAAATTATGGAATTACGACAAGAAGTTTTTTTCAGAATTCGAAAATAACTGCAGAAATAATAAGACTTGATGAAGAACTCATACATAAATTTTCAATCGCATTAAAAGTCTTATAACTTCAGGGTTTTCTATCCAATTTCAGATTTAAGACCTTAAAAAGCTGACCAAAGCGATGTCAGGCCATATATAAAAATCTTTCTTCGTAATTGTTTATTTTTTTAGTTTTTCCTTTTGTTATTACATACTTTTTTTATGCATAAATTTTTTTGTCAACAATAGAAATATTCATTCTATTTAGCAAAATCTTTTATGCCGATATATTCCGTGGTTTTTGTGCTTTGGTAACATGTGTACATTCCTATAACTACTAACCTTTAAAATATTACAACTTTTGTATAACGTACAAATCATAAATTTTTTTAAATGTTCGGCTTCTAACTAATAATAATAAATTTGTGGCTGTGGCAGTGGGTGGATTTCGGTTCAAGTTAAGTTTTTTATCACACACATCAATTGTGGTCACTTTTTTTTCAATATCGTACGAGAAGTTAAAAAAAAAAAACAAACAAAAAAATGGACTGTGAAAATTTGCAATTTTCAAACATGGTTATCTTACACGGAGGCGATATGAATTGGTCACCGAGATCATGTAATTTCAGCCTCTAAGACTTCTTCTTGTGGTGACTTCTAGCCTGAAAGCCAACATAATCAATGCAATTGGTCAAATTCCGCATGACCTACGTGGCAAAGTTATGGAAGATTGGAAGTTTCGGATGTGCGCCACCCAGAGAAGCTGCAGCAGACATATAACACTAGTTTACACAAACAAAGTACCTCAACAAAAAAGTATTTTCTAGACTAATTTTGGCTCTCTGAACACGAAAATGGCAATCATTTATTTTTCCAAAGAAGCGTTTTCGAGATATGACCAAAAAACGTGTTTTTCTGCTCCTTTTCCATGTATAAGCCAAATTCTCAAAAACGGTCGAACCAATTAACGTATACTTTATAGTTTTGAACAGATATTTTGTTTGTCTTTCCAACAGTATACGACTTGTGTAAATCGGCCCAACAGTCATCAAGGAAAAGCCGTTCAAAGTTTAAAAAAACACAATTTTTCACCGTTTTTTGAAAATCGCTTGTTTTAAGTCATTCCGTAAGGATAGAAAAAAAAATATTTAAAATAGTTTTAAGATCTCAGGTGAAAGATATTGTTTTTACAAAGCTAAAACGCATACGATCAATGAAATCGAATAATAAATGTGGAAGACCATTTCAGTTTTTTTTTTTTCAAAAAAAATATGTTTTTAGTTTTATCTACCTGTTTAAGAATTGTTGGAAAAAATATACAAATTCAGAGCATTTACTGTAGTGCTTTATAGTAAAGTAATGCTATATTGTCAACCTGTGCTACGTGCTTTGTGAGGTTAGTTGCATTTGGAAACGGAAATAGGAAGTATTTATCGTTTGGAAAGCCAGTTGAATGGAGAAACTCAATTGATCATGTGACTGACTGTTACTTCTGCTTAACTAAAATACAAGGAGGGAAATTTCGGAAAGCTTTTTATCCCGAAGTACAATCAGTAACAAAGATGGCGCCACATTCTTCTCGGTATCCAAAACAAGAACCACCAGGAACCAAAATAACAGCCGGAGAAGTATCAGATATGAATTCCAGTATCATCAGCAGTTTGGAAATTGAAAGTCCAAAACTAAAGCTATTTAATCAATTCCAACTCAATGATTTATGCCGTGATCTCAACTTATCTTAAGAGAAGTCCGAGTTGCTCGCTTCGAGATTGCAGGAATGTAACTGCTTGGAAGCAGAAACAAAAGTCACTTATTACAGAAATCGGAATAAGAAATTTGAAAGGTGACTTTTGCTATTGCAATGATGTGACAGGATTATTTGCTAAATTTGGAGAACACCACGAAGCTAAGGATTGGCGGCTTTTTATCGACGGCAGCAAGTATAGCGTGAAGGCTGTTTTTTACTTCATAAAGGGAACAGAACACGAAACCATCAATCCCGATTGGTCACTCCACAAATGTAAAAGAGGACTACAAACCATGGAAAAACTTCTTCAACTTGTGATACACAATTCCTATAACTGGAAAATCTGCTGTGATTTAAAAGTCGTGGCTTTACTTACTGGCCTGCAGGGTGGCTACACAAAATACTGCTGTTTTCTGTATTTTTGGGATATCAGTGCAGATGAAAAGCATTTCATCCAACGAAATTGGCCACTTCGTGAAAATCATGTAGTAGGAAAGAGCAACGTTGCTGAAAAAGCGCTTGTTGAAAAACAAAATGTAATACTTCCACCATTGCACATAAAACTCGGCATTATGAAAAATTTTGTAAAAGCATTAGCAAAAGATCCCGAAAACAAAGGACTAACATATTTGAAAACAAAGTTTCCTAAGCTGTCGACCGAAAAAATTAAGGCGGGTATATTCGTTGGTCCACAGATAAAAAAAAATTGTTTAGTGACACCGGATTTTTGAATTGTCTAAAAAAAACGAGAAAAGAGCATGAATGCTTTTCAAGACGTAGTTCATGGATTTTTGGGAAAACACAGAAGTCCAAACTATCGTCAATTGATCGAAAAAATGATGATTACATTTCATGCTATTGTGAGTATTTAGCACATTAGTGTTTCAAAAACAATGAATTCTATTGACAACTAAAATTTAAATATTTGTATTCCTTTGAGGTGCTCGGATGTCTTTGAAAATGCACTTCCTGCACAGCCATTTGGAAACTTTTCCCTCGAATTTAGGAGCTGAAAGCGATGAACAAGGTGAAAGATTCCACCATTACCAAGGGGTGATGAGTGACTACTGCTGGATGCAGCTCCGCGAAGATTCAAAGCCACATAAAAGAAGAAATGTAAACAATACTTCATATTTTCAATAAAAATTATGAAAAAAAAAGAAAAAACCTGAAATGATCTGCCTTCACGTAATGTTTCATAACTTCCACATTTATTATCCGATTTCATTAATATTGTGCGTTTTAGCTTTGTAAAAACAATATCTATCTTCCACCTGAGATCTTAAAACTATTTGAAAATTTTTTTTTCTATCCTTACGGAATGACTTAAAACAAGCGATTTTCAAAAAACGGCGAAAAATTGTGTTTTTTAAAACTTTGAACGGCTTTTTCTTGATGACTGTTGGGCCGATTTACACAAGTCGTATACTGTTGGAAAGACAAACAAAATATCTGTTCAAAACTATAAAGTATATGTTAATTAGTTCGACCGTTTTTGAGAATTTGGCTTATACATGGAAAAGGAGCAGAAAAACACGTTTTTTGGTCATATCTCGAAAACGCTTCTTTGGAAAAATAAATGATTGCCATTTTCGTGTTCAGAGAGCCAAAATTAGTCTAGAAAATACTTTTTTGTTGAGGTACTCGCCAAAAACCGAAAATTTGTAAACTAGTGTAATTGACGTTATATTATACAACTGTAAATTTTAAATAAATAAATTTCAAAAATGTTAGTTATATCTTACTCAAAAAATTTTAAAGATAGAAAACTCTTAACGGAAAACCCTTTTGTAGCCAGATCAGAGGGCGAACCAAATTTGTTGTATCTTTTAAGAAAACCAAAGTGTTTTGCTCGGTTTTTGGCTATGTCGAATATTTATGATCATTCCATAAAAGATTGATCATATATTCGACATAGCCAAAAACGGAGGAAAACACTTTGGTTTGGTTGATCATTCCATAAAAGATCGTCAATAACACACATACTGCCAATAAAAAGCGTTTGAGTTACCTTGAGAGCCAATCTTGGATAATTGCATGGGTGTAATTTTTACTTGGCCAACGGAACAGAGATTGTTGTTTTCGAATCATAAAAATCCACGCGAGTGAATATACCCATTATACAATTCTCTGGAGATCAGAATCTAATGAGCTTAGTGCACACTGTCTTTTCAGTTGCAAAACGCCGACAGCCCAAAATCCACACCAAAAGCTAACTTTTTGAAGATGCATTTTCACCTGGTGTACCTCGAGTGGATTGGTGGTCATCCCATATATAGCAGTTTTGCATGTTAACATCACAGCCATTACACAAGTAGCACAGAATTACTTAACGAAGTCTTTAAGAATTCTAAATCAGTATCTGACATCTTCTATAAGACGGATTTAAGTTCATATTAAGTAGAGAAAAGGCGCAAGTGGGCTGTCCGATAGAAGGAAATAAGAAGATAAATAAAAAAATACCTAATAAAGATCATATTAAGATGGAATTAAGTAGGCATAAATTGACATACCTAATAAAGAAGGAATAAAGTATGAATTAAGAAATGTGATACCGAAATTATACCATTTTGTGCTACTTGTGTAATCCAAAAATGTGGCTCGTCTCTAAATATTATTTTGGCTGAAATTGGGGTTCTCTTCCAAACGCTCCGAAGCCAGCAAACAAACCGCGTTTTCAATAGTCATGATCTTTTACGGGTATAAGCCCAAGTCCCGATGCAAAATTCGCCAAGTTGAAGTCACTTTCACGGTGATGTTCTCTCCCGAATGTTGGTTGATTGAGTACCGAACCGGTCATCTCGAATTTTTGCCACTTAACGCTCAACTTTCGACTGTGAAAGGCTACCACGGATACGATAAAATGGCCGCAACACGATCAACGTTTGCAATAATGGACACTCATTTTGATAATAAAGTTTTATTATTTGGACGTCCTGTTTAATCGTGTAATTTGCAACGTTGATTTTCTATCAGCAATTGAATAATAAACAATAAATTTGACAGATGTCACTAAAACAACATGGTTGCCACAGGCCGCAAAAATCAACCTGCACCAATTGAAAAACCCTTTAATATTCTTTCTTTCTTAATTAAAATGGAGCCATTCTAAAACACCAGGACTGTTGATTGTCCCACGTTGACTTCCAGACTCCATACTTTGCAATATCCTTCCAGTTTATTGATCATCATTTTAAGAGCAGATGGACTTTCACCAAGAATGACAATGTCTTCTTCGTACATAAGTACTTTAATCCGTTTATTACCAAAGTTTACCTTACAATTCAGTCAATCTACCAAATCATCGAAAAAAATAGCAAAAAGTAGTGGCCTAATCTTACAGCCTTGTCTTACTCCTTGATTTATTTCAATCCTCTGATCTTTTCGTTGTAAATGAATGATGTTGTTTGTTGGTTCAACTTTTCAATATTATGAACAACAATTGGTTATAACGGGTGATTTTTTAAGAGCTTGAGAACTTTTTTTAAAAAAAAACCGCATAAAATTTGCAAAACCTCATCGATTCTTTATTTGAAACGTTCATGACATTTACTTTTTGAAGATAATTTCATTTAAATGTTGACCGCGGCTGCGTCTTAGGTGGTCCATTCGGAAAGTCCAATTTTGGGTAACTTTTTCGAGCATTTCGGCCGGAATAGCCCGAATTTCTTCGGAAATGTTGTCTTCCAAAGCTGGAATAGTTGCTGGCTTATTTGTGTAGACTTTAGACTTGACGTAGCCCCACAAAAAATAGTCTAAAGGCGTCAAATCGCATGATCTTGGTGGCCAACTTACCGGTCCATTCCTTGAGATGAATTGTTCTCCGAAGTTTTCCCTCAAAATGGCCATAGAATCGCGAGCTGTGTGTCAACCAAGTTCAGTTCTTCCATTTTTGGCAACAAAAAGTTTGTTAGCATTGAACGATGTGGTCGAATAACACAAACCCAATTGCTGCGAACGGCGACGAATCGACATTTCACGATCTTCAGCAACACTCTAAGAAACAGACGCAATATTCTCTTCTGTACGCACTGTACGCATTCGTGTGGTTGGTTTAATGTCCAATAAAGTAAACTGAGTGCGAAACTTGGTCACAATCGCATTAATTGTTTGCTCACTTGGTCGATTATGTAGACCATAAATCGGACGTAAAGCGCGAAACACATTTCGAACCGAACACTGATTTTGGTAATAAAATTCAATGATTTGCAAGCGTTGCTCGTTAGTAAGTCTATTCATGATGAAATGTCAAAGCATACTGAGCATCTTTCTCTTTGACACCATGTCTGAAATCCCGCGTGATCTGTCAAATACTAATGCATGAAAATCCTAACCTCAAAAAAATCACCCGTTATTAAAACCTGCCTTCAAAACGACAAAGAAGGCATATAGTTTTTAACTTTGGCTAAGTTTCCAATGCGCAGTGACCCTAGTGCAAAAATGTTGTTGACTGTAGACTATCAGTTAATTTATTTTACTCTGGCACCAAACTATTAAGTATTATTGTAAGCATTTTCAAGGCTGAATTCAGAAAATTCTTTGGGTCCTCCGAGTTACCTTTTTAAGAATTGACATTATAAGTGATTCATAGAAGTCATCTGGGAATATTCTGAGCGTTATGTAAAGTGCTTCTGTTCTCCGCTTCTGAACTCCGCCGGTATACCAAAAAAAATGAAGTGCATTAGAAGTCTTAGACAAATCATTTATAAAAATGAGGAAGAGAGTCGGAGACAAAACAGAGCCCTGGAGAAAACGAGCAATTATCTTGTGAAGATCAGACTTGAAACCTTCTAATACAACATATATTTAATGATTTATGAGGTAATTTCTAAAATTTCTAATCGGAAGAATAAATAATAAGGGTTTCGTTGATACCAAACGCACGCATTTTCGATAAAAGAGCCTGGTGCCAAACTGTAACAAATGCCTTAGAAATACTCGTATCTAGCGCGACAATCTTACTTTCTCCAAAACAAACAATGAAAAGATCTGTTCCACTCTTCGGTGAGACAAGCCATCAGATCACCAGTATGGAACAATTGCTGCGAAAGCCTAATTGTCGGTTATTAAGAAGTTTTTGGTCTTCGTGATATTATTTGAGCTTATAATTTATCAGCGATTCAATTACTTTGGAAAGAAGGGACGTTGGTTTAATGGGTCTATCAGAGGAGAGGAGGAAGGCCCGCATTTGTTAGGAACACGCAGGGAAAATGCTGGGAACACGCTGGGAAAATGCTAACTCCCATCTTCCAGGAAAGATTCCAGACCAGAAAGAGTGTGGAAAATGGTTACGCAATGGTTTTGCCAGCGATAAAGGACACTTCTTCAGAAGAATGAGGGGTATACCATCAGGACCAGCAGATTTGCTTATATCTTGAATTTAACTTTCCATTTATGTATTTAGTTGGAACTAAATTTGGTGAAAGTTGTTCTTTTTCTTTAAAAAAAAAATCAAAAAAAATCTCTCCAAAAATTTACTACAACCTTACGACGTTCGTGTCTGTTATTTTTTAACAGATTTGTAGAACACGCCTTCGAAAAGTGATATCATAAAAACTAAGTGAATCCAAAAACAAAAACCGATAAAAAGAAAACTATTTACAATATTTAAACACCCGCTCTTGATTCATTCTACAAAATCCATTCTCAAGTCCCAACATCTAATGTTTCCAAATCTAAAGTGATCTTTGTTCGAGAAATTCCCAATTTCATTCGCACCATTAAAGCCATCATTCAATCGCTTAACTCTTGAAAGCTCTTTACGACTTGTGATCTTGCTGTCTGTCTGTCTGCCTGTTTGCCTGTCTGTCTTTCTGTCCGTCTTTCTAAATCTACATTTCGATCCCACTTTGCACTTGCTGCGCTGCGATCGTAAAGTCGTTAACGCAAGCGATGATTGTTAGAAGCACTGTTCACGATTCCCGCCTGTGTGTCACTATACTACTATTTGATTTGATTGAAGATACACTTCTCGAGCCCTCAGATTTCAAAAACCAATCAATAAGAAGAGAAAACACTTTTAGCATGTGTCACATTAATGTCAAACCAATAGACAGTCAAACATCAAGCGTCACGATTTCAAGAGTTGGGAGCTCTAACGTGAACGGCCGTCTCCCACTCAAGCCACCGCCAAGCACAACCCTTTTGATATTTAAATTCGGTTTTTTTTTATGTTGGTATCCAGAAGATAATAAAACTTCAGATTTAACAACAGATTTGATGGTTTATTTATTGTCTTTTTTTAATCCAATTTGGGTGCGTAGCTATGGGTGGCTTGAGATTTAGATTGGAAGACCGGCTGGCGCGGTGCGGCTGGACCGGACCACCTACTCGGGTGAATGTGCCTTACTGATTTCTATCACAGACTTTTAAATTGATCCAAATTAGGTTATCGTCTGAGAGATGGCTGCCTGCGTTGCGTTGTTTGATTGCCTGTGACCCTGCCGGACAAAAACATATTTGACAAAAGTTGACATGAGTCTGGGATTTTTTTTTCGTTTCCCGAATCCCGCAATCCCAGTCCCAAAAGAGCTGGAATGAAAAGTCAACTTAATTAATTTGTCGCATTTTTTTCGTCAGTACAGGTACAGGTGCCGCAGACGTCATGGTTGTTAAAAAACAAATACCGCCTAGGTTTGCGGAGCCGGCCGGCCGCGGCCGGTGTCAGTTCGTATTTTATTATTTATTTATGAGTACGAGATTAATTGATTGAATCCATTAAAAATTTGTAGCGAAATCGACGTCGCGTCGCGAATGTAATGTTGCTCAGTCTTCTAGCTTCAAGGCCCGCGCCACCAGCCGAAAGCCCCAAAGTCGACCCGCCCTGGGTAGATTCTAGTGTTACCTAGGAATGTTCGATGTCCACCGTGTCTGTTAGTCCCGCCGCCGTGCGTTCGTCCGTTTGTGTGTACATTATTCCGGTGTTATTTGAATAATTAATGGAAATTTTTCGCGAATGCAATTTGTAGCAGTAGCACTGGACGGACGATAGAGGGAGTTACTCTAGTTTTATTTTTATTTTTTGCACAGCGCAAGCCCCCTTCTCGGGCATTCCTTTGGCATATGTTAGTCGGAGCCGAGTGAAAAATGAAGTTGTCCGAGTTTTTTTTTCGTTCATTTTCATTTTTGCTGGCAGGCGCACATTGAATCGATTTATTATTTGCCTATCGGGCGTCATGTACATACGGTGCGCGGTGCAAGGCGGGAAGACTGGTGGGCGCCTGGCATTTATTGACTTGGGATGCAGGTGGTGCTGGCTGGTTTTTTGATATCAAATAGAGTGATGAATGGAAGTTTGCGTAACTGGTCTGGTAGTACCTATACCTATTCCTACCTATACAATAAGGCATGGTGTGGCATCCTTCTTGTGTTTTCAATCTGCTTAAGTGCAGGGACAACATAATTATCATGCACCTCCATAGGTTATATCCTATGATGCCGATAGAGTTGGGAGCTGGATTTCGTGTCAATCGTAAAACGATAACAAAGTGACATGACGCATTCGAGATGTGGTTTAATGCGGGAGCAAAAGATAAATGGTGTTGGTTCAGTCCTTTGCCATAAAGACAGAGAGAGAGAGAGAACGATTTTTATTTGAAATAAATACAAGGAACTATAGAATCAAGGAGGAAGAATGTCAAATGAATATGATAGATTGGGAGTACACATGCAATAGGAATTCGTCGTAGTTATGACTGCTGTCAAAAATGACGAGTGCTGGTTAAGAATGTTGGAGAAGGAACGGTTTTTTGATGACAAAGCTCTAAGCTATTTAGACAAAGTAGATTATGTAGTGTGTCAATTTTATTAAACTTGAAAGACTTTAGACCTTATAGTTTAGTCAAAAAGCATACATTTCAAACGTTCTTAAGCAACATCACTCAGCTACTTGAAAGGTAAATGTACATTGGTTGAGAAAATGGAGAGATTGATACTAATTAATATTCTCCCTGCCCTGTGCGTAAGGCAGACGTTAATACAGAGGTCACTATATTCAACAAATCTTCCGAAATGTTACCGTATGCGGACGAAATCATAGCTTTTTCAATGCTCTGTAACAGAGTTCTTCTAGGCTGGCTGTTAAAGATAAGGCGAGACTTGTTATTCTTGAAGTAAATGAGGACGAGACGTAGTATACTCGTATGATATCAGCAAACAAACGAACATCTGTCTACCGGTAAGTGCAAAATGTCACTATTTTTAGCAAAAGCTTGGTAGTTAAAAAGGTCATCTACCTTGGAGGTAATATGA
This sequence comes from Philhelius festivus, assembly GCA_963931855.1. Lineage (NCBI taxonomy): Eukaryota > Metazoa > Arthropoda > Insecta > Diptera > Syrphidae > Philhelius > Philhelius festivus. Next base: position 57,886,965 of record OZ007557.1, read on the forward strand.
ACTCTACACCTTAGTGGAGAATTACCCTAAGGAACCGCTGCTCCTGCTACTTCGGCTTAGCAAACAAATGGGTTCAAAACTCCTCACTCTTAAGATGAAATGCACACTCTACAAAACCCTTATACTATTGGTCCTTCTTTACGACCCCAAATGTTGTATTAAAAGCAGAGAGGGAGAGATGGTACTTGTCTCTTTGGAAAGAAAAATTTGGTCGGGTATGCGAGCAGGGCGAATGGAGGAGAAGATATTACCGCGAACTCGTTCAACTGTACCATAATATGGATGTAGTCCAGAAAGCAAAAACAAGTCGACTCATTGGCTCGGCCACATTGAGTGAATGAACAACAATGCTCCAGCTAAAAGAGTCTTTGAATCCTAGCTCCCAGGACCGCGACGACAAGGGGAACCGAACCTACGGCTTAGAGACCAAGCCATAGTGGATGCCAGAGCGGGGATGTGTTAGTACTTAGTGTTCCCTTCTCTTGCTCTGGAGACAGAAATACTCGTAAGTCTCTTTGACATACTTTTGATTACATTATCAATGTTTTGCTGGGGTATTTGCTCCCAAGCTTCAAGTAAAGCACTTTTTAGCTCCTGTATGTTCGATGGACTTGGATTTTTCTACTTTAACTGTCTATCAAGCATGTCCCAGACATGCTCGATGGGATTCAAATCAGGAGAGTAGGCTGGCCAGTCTAAGGTGTTCAGGTGGGTCTCTCAAAGATACTCCGAAACTCTATTCGCAGTGTGGGGACGAGCGTTATCCTGCATTAAGATAAAATTTTCGCCAATATTTGGTACAAATGGCACAACAACTTCTTGCAAAATATCCCTCACATACCGCTCTGCTGTCAAAGACCCATTTTCAACCACATTTGACTTCGACCGGGCTCCCAAACATACGCCACCACAAACCATTATGGAACCTCCACCATAAGCAACTCGAGGAATGATGTTGCATTGTGCATACCGCTCATTTGATCTTCTGTACACTTTTCCCCACCTGTCGTCCAGCTTGAGGCAAAATCTGGACTCATCAGTGAAGAGCACTCGTTGCCAGTCGTGCTCAGACCAGTTTATATGGTTACGTGCGAAGGCAACACGGGCTACTCTATATGGCGCCTGGTGACAAGAGGAGCTCTTACTGGCCTGCACGGTTTTAATCCAGAAACCTTGAGTCGTCTCCTTACAGTTTTGGACAAAATTCTTACATTTCGCACTTCCAGAAGTCAGTTCCTAGCCTTAATTTACGTTGCGGACCTGTTTCTGAGGACATGGTTACAATAAATCTGTCGTCTCTTTGCGTCGTGACCTTTTTCCTGCCTTGTGCGGGATTCCTTTTCAGAGAACCGGTTTCTCTATTAAGACTTGAGGCCACTTCATGATACGAGAAGTCATTTTCGATCAAACACGGGGCCTGGGCTAATTGAACCTCACTTAAATCTAGCATTTTTGCTTTAATTAACCACATTTGTCATAAACAATATTCCATTAGGACTTTGATAACATTAAACGAAAGAAAAGCCGAAAAAAGCACATGAAACTCAAACCTGTGCAAACGCTTTAACAATCAAATTTCTAATGACTGCATTTAAAGTGCTTTAATTTTTTTTCCGTTAGCCAAATAATGTCAAATCTGACAGCTATGGATCACTATACTTACTATGGGAACAATTGCTTTCATAAAAAATGCAAACAAACTATCCCGTTAGTCTATATTTGACCTTGAGAGCAGGCCCGGATTAAGGAAAATGGGGGCCCGGGGCTATTTCAAATTTGAGGCCCCCTAAAAAGATATAAAACCTAAGCAAGCCAACCCCTCATAACCCAGAGCGTCCTAAGCCCCAAGCGAGAAAACCTCCAATAACCCGGGGCGCTAGGAGTCCAAGCTCTCAGAGACGATGCGTCAAGGAGTTGACGCATCGAAAATCCAAGAAGCTATCCCCCAAGTGCTCCAACCCCCGATAAGATTAAGAATTTTTGATACCCGGGGCTAATTATTTATCAGGGGCTCCTCTTTTTAACATTTTTGAAAAATTTAATGTGTTCATTTCGCAATCGCGAATAAAAAATCGTAAACCCAAAAGTGCTAGGTAAACCCACATAACCCAATTCGTAATTAATCCAAAAACCATGAACTCAAAACCGTCAGACCTTTTCTTTTTGATTATTCAAAACTCTAAAAATTAAAAGTAACAAATTGTGTAGTAATTAGGATTTATTATTCAATTGAAGAAAAAAAGAAAAGCAGCAAAGTACGTTTGCATACTCGCGAGTCGCGACTGGATTTGAAGACTTTACCGCTATATATTTTCACGGCGTCAATAACATGCTCTGACATGTATTCGTAAATTTCGTTTGTTTTTTTCTTCTCGAGTGTCGATGTTTTAGGGTTGGGTACGAAATCCCGCATCACAAAATCTCGAATCACGAAATCCCGCCGTTTCAATACTAAATTATTGACAGCACAGTATTGATTTTCATTTCCATAGTAATGGTGACTAGAATCAATCAGAAGCAACGAGAACGAAATTCCCTACTATTGTACTGGAATATTCAATACGAAGAAGACCGCTCCGATTTCGTTAATTCTTAACGAGCTCTGATTGGCTTAAAGCTGAAGACAAGTAAAGTATGAAGTCTTGAAAGTATCTTGAGTCAAAAAAAAATAAAAAAAGAAAAAGAAAATTACAAAAAAATATCCAAAAAAGTTTAAAAATACATCACTCCCTACATTACGAATATGCAATTTTTAACTCGCTGAGATGCCTAGTTTAGCCAGAAATCACGTTTAAAAGTACATTGGGTGGCATGCTCCGCGGGACTTAAAGATTTTAACTCCCTTTTTCAGGGACACACCCGCTCTCGCGACTCCGTCGCTCCGCTTAGGGTATGTTAAGTCGCCTGGCAGGCGCCAATGTAAACAATTTTTTCGATTAAAAGTACCTTGGGTGGCAAATTTTTCTCAAAAAATATTTTTGAAAAAAAATTCTAGAAAAATCAAAATTTCTTCAAAAACAAATTGTTGAGAAAAAAATTTGTTGAAAAAAAGTTTGTTAAAAAAATATTTTTGACAAAATGTTCAAAAATATTTTTGGCAAAAGTCCAAAAATATTTTTAGCAAAAGTCCAAAAATATTTTGGTCGAATGTCCAAAATTAATTGGCCAAAACAATGAAAATCATCTCTCTAAAGGTGGAGGAGGTTTACCTCATCGGAGCTCTAACAAGAACTGAATTTTTCCCGAACCAACAGTTCCTTAAATACTTTCTATTTGTTTAAAAATAGATCAAAATAAAATATTTAATCAATAGTACTAAAATAGTATTGAAAATCCCGCCAAATATTTCGGGATTTTGTGCGGCGAGATTTCGTTACTCTCCCGATGTTTTATCAAAACAAGTACATTGCTTTTTAGCGCCTCTTTTAAAAAACTAGTACATAGTAAAATATTTCAATTCGAACACCTTTAAGTTGAGCATTAATTTTTAGATACGCGTAATGTTGAATTATGCACAAGGGAGCGTTTCGGAAAATACAACTTTACGTACGTTGTGTCGAAAAATACGATTATATACTTCTGCGCAAAATTTGTATCGCCATTTTTCGCTTGTTAAACTCAAAACAGACTCGTGGAAATTAACAATTCTAAATTTTACCACACTAGTATCGAAATGTACTCTTAGGCTCAATTCGCACTTCTCTCTTAATCAAGAATAAATAAGGTACTCAAGATAATTAGTCCAGCATATTTCCACACTTCGCAAAAAAAGATACGAGGTATAGAATTCAATTTGTTTTTCAATCTGGCAACCTTTTGCTGAATTAGGCTGCATGGATTTAATATTTTTTGAGTTTACAGTTTTGGGCTAATAGCGACTTGGGCAATGTGGGTTTGACTTTTTGGAGATATTAGCGAGTTGAGCTATGTGGGTTTAAAGTTTATGGGATTAATTGTGAGTTGAGCTATATGGGTTTAACATTTTTGGGGCATATAGCTTTCGAGTTTGGATTTTGTGGGGTCAACTAATTTTGGTTTTTATTTTTGGGGCTTATTAGATTGTACAGTTTGAATATCGCGGTTTTATGGTTTAAATTTCTTAATGGAATGGGGCCCTCGTTTCTTTGGGGCCCGGGGCTTCAGTCCCCCCTAGCGCCCCTATTAATCCGGGCCTGCTTGAGAGAGAGAACATGCATCATTTCTCTAATTTTGTCTGGCAGTGTAATTTCTGCGAATTGCGATCAGAAAGGGATATACATGGTTATTAGACACACACATACAAATATTGAATTAAAAGATTATAAATTTCATTCATTTTCAATCAAAGAGTTCATTAAGCCATGTATCTTGCAGCACAAACTGCTCTCCATTTATTGTATAGAATTCAGAACAGAGCGTTAAAACTGATAGGAAACAGAGCCATCATGGATTCATTCCCACCCACACCGTTGGAATGTTTCATGTATTTCCTTGTTTTATAGCTTTTTTCACAAGCAATGCTCACTTAAAGTAGCCAGTTCACCCGTGATAACCGTTTTGTTGGGAATGATCATCAGTTCTCCCTAAAGCCTAATTTTGGTCGTACCGTAAAATATAGAGATTCGTTATTTAATCGCACAACACGATTATAGAATAATTTACCCGGCACGATTTTCGCTTGAAATTTTAATTTGCAAACATTCAAAACTATTGTTTATCGACCCGTTCCTTCTCTTCCCCCCTAGTTTTCCCACAACCCGTGCTGTGCTTAACATCGTAAAGGATTCTCAATATACCCTTGATTACGTGAGAATTATAATTAAACTCCAGTATAGAGGATGTAGGCTTTTCTATAATATTCTGAACAGCAACGAGTACGCAGGATCTGGTGAATTACCTTTAGAACTTTTCAAATATGCTGGTGAAGTTTAGGTAGGGTGGATACAATAAATCATGAACCAAGACCAGGCTATCAGCTCCATATGCCCCATCTATAAAAGGCAGTCTTATATTCTGCAAGAACTATAGACGCACTATGACTTGCTAAATGTCACATTTATAATCCTAAGCAATGCCTTGTGATTATTATGCCATTCTGCCACATTGTGGCTATTAAATACGAGCGAGATTTACATCTCGGAAGATTGACTACATACCAAATCTCCAGACAGACGCAAATCCTGGAAAAATCTTACGAATTTCAAGTCGACTTTAAAGCTGTATTTACAAAATTACATTCATATTCAGGATCTCTATATGGTGATGATCCACCTACATCGAGTTATATTGGAAAACACGCGATGCGATGTGGAGCTTAGAAATAGCTCATCATACACAAAGTATGGTATGGAGATACGGTATTTTTTTTTTTTTATTTTAATTTGTGATTAGCTTACACTGTAAGATATAATATCTTATTTATAGTGAAGCATTTTAAATGTACAGAAGCTACAATAAAGTTTAATTTGGCAAATTCAATACATAATTATTTAAGAGATTATAACATTCATTAAAACAATATAAAGATACAAAATATTCAATTATTTCTTATATTCATATTTGCAAAATGAATTTTGAGTGCTTTCTTTAATCGAATAGTACTGTTAATACTTCTAATTTGTCGCGGTAATGAATTCCACAGGCGTGTTGCGTTGACAAAAAACTGGCGTTCAGATGTAAGACAATTAAAACGCGGTATAACTAAAAGTCCCAATCTATTTGAATTGAAAAAAGATATTTCTCTGAAGAGATCGACCGGTTGGTGGGTTAGAAGTATATCTGAAAACAAAATCAACGTTCTAAATTTGAGAAGATTTTCAAATGACATTCCAAGAAGCCGGGAAGCATGTAGTGAAATACTGTCGAAGCGTCGTAATCCATGAACATATCGTATTGCACTATTGAAAGCAACAGTTAGTTTTCTTTTACTTTCGTAATCAAGTTTGCAGAATATTTCACAGCCATAAGTAACCAAAGGCAATATAAGTGTTTTGACAAGTAACGTTCGGATATTCAAGGGGGTATAATACTGTGTTGACCAGAGTGTACGAAGGACGCCATAGGTTTTACCAACAATATATGAGATATGATTTTTCCAGACTCAGACTGTACCTTGTCAACACTGAACTCTATAAAAAATACCAAACTATGAAAGCAGTCCATAATTTGCACGAAATAATTAAAATCTAATCCAACAGATCCATAAACAAAAGAGCTGACGTTCGAACCTTATATTTATAAATATATCATTCAGACGGAGAGTGCCCAAGTAACATTTTTCATCTTATAAGATGCTCCAAGAGTTCAACTAGATTAGTTAAGAGGAGATAAAAGTAATCTTAAAGAATACTACGAGATTCTTTTAAAACTGTAAAAAGCCTTAAATGGCCTAGTTATGAGAGGCTCTTCCTACTCATAGTAGCAATAGAAGTTTCTTTATGGGATGACAGATGCACGTTTATATTAAAATGGCACTTCTAAGGCTCTAATAGAGATCGGCAAAATCCTATTATGAGAAAGCGTCTCTTCCAATAAGAGGTGATAAAAAGAGAACAGAATATTTGTTAATTTAATAAAGAATGAAACAAAATACTTTTTAAGTTTGTGTGTATACATGATTTGCTATGCCAACAAACTGTTAGGCTTGATATAGTATTTATTTTGTAAGTCTATCAACTATTATATTATAATGGCGATGCATGATATTTATTATTTTGCACATAATGGGAACCGAAATGTAAATGCGGTTGAAATTGTATCTACTAATTCTAACATTTTACGTCGAAAAAACACAAAGCCCCTTCAAAATAATGCATATTTAAATTATTTTATTAATAACTTTTATCGGAAATAGGGTTACCATATATTTCTTTCATAAGCAAATAAAATCAAAATTAACTTTAAAATTTGTTTTGTTTTTATTTAGGTCATGGGTCATTTGCTTGTGAGAGTAAATGGGAAAGAGGAAAGGTCAAATTTAATATAAAATATTCTAAATTACACACTGAGAGCCTTATGCTTCATTTGCAAGAGTAATAAAATCTCATATTCTCTGTAATTTTCTACTATTACTCTTTTCACAAAAAATTACTACTCGTGTAATGCAACCATAAAGAATAAATTTTTTTTGTTAATTTTGAATGAAAAGATAGTAGTAGCAATAAAATCCCAAGATGTTAATGTATTTAGTTTAAATTGAAAAAAAAGTTACACAATATATTTTATACTTTCTATGTAATCACAACAATGCTAAATGTAAACTTGAAAATGCCACCTAATAAATTTTAAGTCAGTGCTACAGCCAAGTTATTTTATCGAGATCATAATTTTTTAAGTTATGGTAACCCTCAAATGTACAGGCAACTACTTTGCTTGTGTATAGGAATATGGCTGCTGCTGACGCGACACTAACTCTTCTAGTAACATCTTTATTCTTTCTATACGATCTTAGACGCTTCTTTATGATTTATGTAAACTTACGTGCGAGTGAGAGGAGAATGTTGACATCAGAAAACTGAAGTTTGTGAATAGTTGTGCTTGTTGCATTAAGGATCTTATTAGGATCTTACTGCAAAGCTTATATTCTTTGAACTCCAAATTGTTTCTTGATATAGGAGGATTTAAACTCAAATTCTTTTAGAATTTTCAAAGTGGTATACAAATAACTTTACTCTTAAATATGACTTGTTATGGGATTATTTGGACATATTTAGAGCTCAGTTTTCAGAAAGGGATTCTTATAAGACTATAAGTTTTTATAATCTAACTACAAGAAGAGAAAATAGTTTTTCTATAAGATTTAAGTTCTTTTAAGCTGGAAAAGTGTTTTACTCTTAAAACAAAAGTGTTATGACATCCAGTTGAGTTTCATAGCAAGATATTAATACTTTAGTATAGCAATGGGATATAAAAGAGTTGTATGAGAGTTTTTTTCAGATTTAAAGAGCTTGGCATAATAGTTAGCGCATGTGACTCTTACGTAGAGGGTCTTGGGTTTAATTTTTAGCCGTCGTACATTTTTGTTTCAATGGTGTACTACCTCTTGCGAGAAAGTAACAAATTCTCAAAGAGAATTTCATAAAAATGCTGTTCATTAGCCTTTAAGAACTGGAAAAAATTGTTGGTCCTCTACAACCACAAATGAATAGTTGAGATTTATAAGTCAATAGACTCATGCTCTCTACGAATCGTAGGCCTCTAATTGATTTATTATTAAATCGTACACGCATTTTATTTGTGATGAAGAGCATCGAAGAGGTTCTTTTTCACATCCTCTTTATTCTTAGCACAAGTGTGTAATAAATTGAATAACTTGACTGACAACTTTTCTCGGTCCACAAGTTCAAATCATAAAAAAAAACACAACATAGGCTAATTTCTAATTGCACTTCAATTCGTTTTAACTCAAATTTCAGAAGAGTTTTCAGATGCGTGTTGTGCAACACGCCATGAATCTTCTCAACCTTTCAAAAAATCAGCTCCTCAAGTGATCGTATCGCCTTTATTAATGGTCATTAGAGTCGGTTAATAAATTGTGCCCATCATCTATAGGTACAGGTACACACTGTTTCAATTTAAAATCCTAGAACAAGACTAGAAAGCTAAATAATATATTAATATCTACATACGAGTATATGTACACATAAGCAGGATGCATGCCAGTGCCAAGAGCAAGCTTGTTCCTTAAATCGAATGGTGTTGGTTTTCCACTCATGGCACTATCACACGCTATCTCGACCATACCACAAAAGTACACATACTCTCGACTTCAACTCCATCCACCGCCACCGTCATCTAATTTTCCTTTCGCATCTTGTTGCGACAAACTGTCGCACTCCAAGAATTTTTCTTTGGATTCAAAGATATTTATTATGTACAGTAGAAGCTCTCAGTCCCGTTTTTTAACAAAGAAAAAAATACAAAGAAATTAACCTAAGTCAGGAAAAGCTCTAATTATCTTTATTCATTGTACTAAAATGCGAGTTGGGATTACTTTTGACCGGAAGAAACGTCCGAAGAGAGATTCGTAAGAGTTTGACATTTTAACATTTTTGAAATAAGAAACTGTGGAATATAAAGATGCTTCTACGAAGTCTTCATTTCTACTCGTACATTGTTCCAGAAAATTTTAAAAACATTAAAATAAAATCGTATCACTCTCTGTTCGCCTAAGAGAGATTTCCCTGTACGCTTAGAAGTTAGAGAGCCCTCATTCTGATCTGTGTTGGGTTATATATGAGGATGGACTTGGACTTGGACTCGGACTCATTGCCAACACTCACTTATGCCGTGTCCAATTCAAAATGACTTACAATCGTTGGTTATTTATATTTGAGCACACACTCACCACCCCACACTCTGCAATCGAATTGGGACACATTACAGCTGGGGCACATTGAACCTCCGGCACCAGCTCCAGCGCCAGCATCTCTATAGTATAAATGTGCGTCCATGTGCAACCGGCATTTCTTCTTCTTCCCGGATTGTTTGTTGGGAGAAAAATGATCAAGTGACAGGACAAGGTGAGCCCTGGTGATTGGTTTGGATTTCTCGATTTATTGCCATGCACTATCCGAAATGCTTCCTGCCTCCTCGCTGATGCAATGGGGGCGGTCTGGACTCCTTTTTGCAATGATAACTCATTCGTGGGACACAATTTTGTGCTATGACTTGTATATGGGCAAGCCGGCTATCTTCCAAATGCATCACCTCCTTTAGGATCCACCGCACCGAGCCAAACCGAGTGTGTGACAACAACGGGCACAAGATTAATGATTTATTGGACAGGAGGCGGAGGACGATGGTGATGGTGATGTGGTGCGGTTTATAACCCGCGCTCCTAGAGTAATTAAACTATTATTACTGGGGATATTGAAATTCCGAAGCGTGAATGATTTTGATTTATGCTCCTGGCAGAGGAGAGTCGTCTGCTCCGATGATGGGAAAGAGGAACTGCGACTCCTTTTGCCATTCTCAATTTCATACAAGAAAATAGTTTAAACTATTCTTCCAGCCAATCTCTCCAGGTTCAGGATGAAATTAATGATCGAATGCGTGCCGGGCTGAGTGTCAACGTCCGTTCGATGATAGAGGTAGTCCAATCGATTTTCACACAGACACACACTACCATATGTGGTCAATCTGTTTCAATACAACAAAAACAACACCAACGAAAAGTGTCAAGATTAATTGTTTCGTTCGCACTTCCATGGTCATCCATTGTTGGGTTCGAGAGTTGTTATACTCGTAGTAGTTGTTGGACGAAGCCCCCATTAAGGGGAGGAATGTAGGTTTTATAAACACGGTTATTAATGAGCTTCAAAGGAAAGAAATCGATTCTTCACTCGCACAAGCCCTAGGATAGCATTCATCAATTTTAGCAATTTTGTTTAAATTAGCTTATGGGCGGATTATATTAAAACAGAGCTTCACAAGGTTGAAGTTTGAGAATGTCTCAGAGAATATTAACTGCCTTCACATTAAATTAAACTCCATCACTAAGTCTCTTTAAGTTTTCGTTCATCATTGTCTTCCTCACCTACCAGGGGGATATTTTCAATTCAAAAACCTTGAATTTAACAATTCCAACAAATGTGGTCAACGCCTTTTCCTTCGTGCCCTAATGGATCAATCTATCTTCAGCAAAATAAAACACGTGTGTCCTGTCCAATGACCATGTCTAGTGCCAGTTTGCCAGTCCTCAGAAACGTCTGACAGTGCTAAATGTTTATTAAAATTACCACAAAATGCTTTTGCTCATAAAAAAAATATTAATTTCATCACCTAAACCCTTGACTCCGGCTTTAGTCCCATTATACACATTTATTTCTTTTGCGCTCTTGACTTGGAGTAGACAAAATGATGATTATTGCAAGACGTTCCTTGGAATTCTTCTTCTTTGGCTTCAAGTGTGGATTGTTCGAAAAAGTAATCAGTCATAAATGCAAATTATACATTAAATAAAATTGTACGAAGATATATTTTTTTAAGACGTGATTTTTAGTTCAGGTTAGGGAATTAATTCAGGCTTGCTGAGAGATACACAAAAAGACTTACTCTTTAGGTTATGGAAGGAAAGTGAAGTGAGGTGTGACTGGGAGTTTAATTTATGTTACATTATTTGTCAGTTTGAAGAATTGCTATAAGCAGAACGAAGACTAGATGAAAATAAAATAGAAAAGAAATATGTGCCAGAATAATGAATTTGGATCCTTTTGGTGAAAACATGAGCAGCATTAGGCTGAAAAATACACAATCCATCAAATTATTTTATTCTGAACTTTATAAAACAAAAAAACATTGATTCTTATGAGCCGACAGACAGGCGAAACAGGTCTTACGAATACAAAACGTTTTGACTGATCCACAGTTGTGAATAGACTAGCAATATGCGCCAGAAAAAACTGAGCAATTTTACTTCAATTGAAATTATAACAACGTACTAGTCCTTTAATTCCGGTATTAGCGAAAAACATGGCTAGAAGTTGCAAGCTTTGCAGCTGAAATACTTAGACTAGAGTTGTTCCATTGTGACACCACATGGATATATAGATTTTCAGCTTACTCGTTGAACCATTTGAAGATTCAGACCTAGAATTTTTCTCTTTGAACCTTATGATCTCTCCACCATCTTGTTTCAACATAAGCCTACAGGTTTTGCATACCAATATTAGCATTATAGCTAATATAGGTAATGCTGTACCACTTTGGCACTTTCGCAGTTCCCTAGAACATCCCTATGCCCTGGCACCCCACAGGCTTAAATATTGAACTGCTACGCCATCTCCATAAAACATAAACAGCGGTAAAGGACTGTTATAGAATTAGTATAGATCGAGTCCAGAGATATGTTAGTTGATAACACGTTTTCCTTGAGCCAATACAGGACTTCCTTAATTGCCATAAGTTTTGCCTGGAACACGCTACAATCACTAGGAAGATGGAAAGGAAAACGTAATCTTAGTCTATGAGTACAATCCTCTTCCAAAAAATTCATATCCTTCCAGAAAGATCTTGAAAGAATGGTGACTTAGATGTCTTGGCTTATCTTTAGTTTTTGTAATCATTGTGACTTGGAATTGTTCCGAATTAGTTAAGAATGGTGGAATGGCTAATTTCGTTGTTGATCTATTGTGAAGAAGCTGTGTGGCTGTGCCCGACGCGATCTGTTCGCTGCAAATATCTAGAGGTGCAAGATGGAACAGAACAGAGAGGGTCGTACCTGTCAAACAAATATTTAGTTGATATTACGATTACGATTACGACTACAGCCTAAACGGCTCGGCCGATTTTCTTTAACCTTGGTAGATGTCATTATTAATTTTTTCCCCCCACACGTTTTTTTTCTATTTTTTAAGATCAAAAATAACGGTACCTGCCATACGATTTTTTTTCGAAATTTTATAAATATTTTTTTTTTTCTTAAAAACTGTTTGTAAGATTTAAAAACTAAAAACACAAAAAAATTTCATTTAGTTGAAGCTAGGTAATGGTTGAAAAAAATTTTCCGAAAAAAGGTTATTGAGGGTACCCCCCATGGAACCATTTTTTTTGTTTTTGATTTTCTAAAAAACGGTACAACCGATTTTGATAATTTTTTTTGCTAAGGGTCCCCAAAAAATGTGAATAGAATTGTGTATTCAAATTTTCAAAAAATTTTTTTTTTGGATTTTTAAAAATAACTTCAAATTTTTTTTTTCAAAACCCAATATTTCGAAAACCCCATGCTAGTTTTTTTTTAAACTTGAAAAATGAAAGTTTCTCAGTATAATCTATAAGATGTGAGAAAAAAATTTTCATTTTACCTAAAAATAAAGGTACCCACCAACACTGAGTTTAACAGCTCACGCACGTTTCGTGTTTTGTGTCTCTGTCAAACATCTTCAGTTTGGTCTATAATTTAACTATGAATTGTCTTACAAACGAACAACGCTTGCAATTTATTGAATTTTATTATCAAAATGCGTGCTCTGTTAAGAAAGTTCATCGCGTGCTTCTTCCATTTAATGGTCAGTTTAATCGATCTACTGAGGAATTTTTGGTGAATGGGCTCTTGAAAAGTTGGCCGAAAATCCACTTTGTTTTATCGAAAAATTGTGTTCAGCGACGAATCTCATTTCTGGTTGAATGGATACGTGAACAAGCAAAACTGCCGTATTTGGAGTGAAGAGCTACCAATGCATCCAGAAAAATTCACTGTTTGGTGCGGATTATGGGCTAAAGATGATGCGAATCGCAACGTTACTGTGAATGGTGAGCGCTACGTGCGATGATAACAAACTTTTTTTTTTAAGAAAAATGGAAGAGCTGGGCTTGCATGACATGTAGTTTCAACAAGACTGTGCCACATGCCACACCGCGAGCGTAACAATGGACCAATTGAGAGAGGCGAGTTCGGTGAACAGTTTATTTTACGATTGGGACCAGTAATTGGCCGCCTAGATCGTCCGACTTAACACCTCTAGACTATTTTTTTGGGGCTATATTAAGGCTCATGTCTATATAGCGACAAGCCCGCTTTGATTGACGCACTGAAAGCCAATATTGAAGCATTTATTCGTGAGATACCGGCCGAAATGTTAGAAAGAGTATGCTAAAATTGGACTAAGCTGATGGACCATTTGAGGCGCAGCCGCGGCCAACATTTGCATGAAATAATCATAAAACATTAAATTATATCGACCGTACTATCGATTCAGATAAAACTTTCATGCATTTTTCTGAATTTTGTGTTTTTTTTTCCGATAGCTCTTAAAAAATCACTTGTTACAAACACGAAGAAATGATTTCTTATTGTTTGTTTTCTTGCAATAAAAAAATTATGAAATATTTATTTTTACCAAACTTATTCTTTGAGAACCCATGTAGTCAATTTATTTAAGAAATTGTCTTTTTAATGAACTTTTCAAAATAATACAACAAATTCTTGTGCCTACAATAGTAACCAAAATATAGAGATCATCAAAATGTATTAAAATTTGCTCTTTGAACATGGCATGGGCAACTTTTTTGCCCGCTATCATTTAAAGACGAATTAGATTACAAAACTCTACTATAGCTTATTAGAAAATTTGATTCTTTTCAAAGTTTTTTCTTAAAAAATATATTGTGGGATGCAGTTCTAATAAGTTTTTAAATGACCTTCTTCAAATGATGCCTTTTTCTAACACACATCACCCCACATAAAATACAAAAAAAAAATTGCCAACGAAAAATGTAATTTTATTACTTTTTTTTTTGACTTAAAGTAATATACCTCAATGTTTTAGAATCATATAAGAAACAATTTGTACCTATTTTTAGACACTGGATTTCGTATAAGTTTGAATCAATAACTTTTTGGGATATGTAAGTCATTAACGTGACCCATTCGGCCAGCTTTTAACTAGGCAACCCTGTAAATGTTTTTTGTTTTATCTCTAAAAGTTCTATACTTTAGGAATTAGGACTATTTTCCACAATTGACTCGATGGGCTAGGTTAGTGGCCCATTTAAGACCCCATCGGCACAAAATCTGATAGGCAAGCAACCCTGCGTGTTTCTTCTTGCTCTCGGCAAACTTTATTTTTTTAGTGGTATTATAAGCATTGAAACGATGACCTTAGTGCTCTTACGATCGGTTCTTCAACTTATAGGGAAGACGAAGTATGTGAGTGCTAAAATTCTGTCTCTCTTTTTTGGTATAACCTGACCTTGCAGTTAGAACTAGGCATTTTGTATTTTTTTAATACTAAATGAAATGGTACCTGTTAAGAAAAACTTACTTGCCACTGATGAAAATCCACTTTAAAGCTTTTTTTAACCTCTAGTCTGAATGCTTTCGCTCAGGCACAACAGTTTTCCTCTTCCCTTTGATCCCTTGATGATGCTATTTTAATCTTATCTTATTATTACGCACTATAAGTAAAGCCTATCTTTTGGGTATACGATTTTGTTCAACAAAACATAGAAGCATTTTTTTAGATGGTCCCGAAAACAGTACAACTTATTTTGTTTTTTTTTATTTAGAAGACTTAAATTATATTAAAATTTTAAAATTGTTTATATAAGAATATTGCTGTTTAAAAAAAAAAAATAAAAAATATCAAAATCATGATTTTTTTTACTCGTAATATCTAAAAAAAATGTAACAAATTAAAAAATCGGTACGCTAGTGCAATTAGAGTGTTTCAAAACCAGAGGCTGCGCAATGTCCCCTCATCATCATCGATGTGGCACTTCTTAAAATCTCCGTATCTTTAAATCATTAAATCAAGCAAACCACTCCTATTTCCTTTATTCCTAATAATCGAACAAACAAAATATTTGCTGCCACTAACTTCTTTATTTTTTGTAGAGCCGAAACGGGCTTAAATTATAACAATATTGAATAATAAATATAAATTATGATATTAGATTATATTAGATTATAAGAACTATTTTAATATTGTTAACGTTAGATTTTAACGAATTAAATAAATAAATAACCCAGCAACGAGTTGAAATGGGATTTTTTCGACTCGATTGCGCTGACTCAGTTGAATTGGTTTGAAGTCCGACTAAATAGCTTTCTTGAAATTGTATCTCAATCATTCGATTCTTCTTATCAAGGTGGCCGCCTCGGCATGCGCAGACTTAAATTTGACGAATTCTGCTACGCAGTGGCGTAGCGTAGGGGGGGCGGTCCGCTCCGGGCGGCAGGCCTAGGCGGGCGGCAAAATGTCGCCGGTGATGCGGTTAGAGTAGAAATCATATGTTTCATGAAAGATCGTTTGACAAGTCAACAAACAACAATGATGTAAATTTGAAATTTGCCACCCTATCTGTGGTTCGTCGTTGACCGCTCTCGGCTGATTTTCGTGAATTCGTAGACGGTGAGTAGGGCCCTAAGAGTGCATTCCGCATTGTCACGCGACTCGCGAAACTAAAACAAAACGTTCCGAAACTCTCGCGAAACTGAAAGGGAGTGTTCCGAAACATATGATATGCACATGCGAGATATGATAAAATAACTAGGATTCGACGGAAACGTTATTCTAGTCTCAACCAGCTCAATGTTTTTGCTCCCGCATCACAGAAAGTTGTTTCGATTGTGTTGTTTATAAAACTAAACACTTAGTACTTCACTCAACCTTTGAACTAGTTTTTGAAAATAAAAAAGAGTTAAAGGAAGCGGCGCGGAATACCGCAAGAAAAAGGCTAAGAAAGAAGTAGACGCGAAGACGCGAAATATTTCTGTTCTAGTTCTAGTTCAAAAGCCACGTTAACGTCTTCGGCGGCATCCAGCAGCAGCGGATGTAATTCCAATTTAAGTAAGATTCCTCCATCTACAATCGTGAGTGGCCTAAAATTGTCCTCCGGCCAATATTCATGGGAATGAATCACTTATTTTACAGGCAGAAGAAGAAGACGTGCAGACGAAGACGAAGTCGACTCACCAGAAGTACCTCAAGTATCTAGTCACAAGCCTGCAGAAGAAGTGAACCTCGTGAAGCTGTAAAGACGCTTAAAAATAAGTTTGTGGAAGTTCTTGAGGTACTGGAAGAATTGACGGATCGGTAGCCAGTCTTCTTTTGACAGTCATGCAGTCATTCAACTTCCTCACTTTTCTTGGCTTTTGAGCTGAAGAGCTACCTGAAGAAGATGACGCACAGATTTACCTGCAGCAACGTGGACTGAGTGTGGATAAGTGTGCTCAGAAACTCTGCGTTTTAAAAGCTCTCCTAGAGGAGAGCAGGTACCGTTTCATCCAAGCCGCAATCGACTTTTCTAAGACTCTTTGGAGAAAGTTCGGAATCGAACTCAAAACGAGAAGAATTCGCAGGAAAAAACGCATGCATGGCGATGAATCCGTAGATGCAGCTTTGTCTCATGAGCTTCATTCTTAAGGCCCGTAGAATCCGTTTATGAAACCGCTGATTCTATTTTACTTTCAATAAAAGATACTTCATTGCCTGTGAAATGATGTCCCGAAATTTAATTTTAATTTAGTATTGAATGGGGGCGGCAAAATGGGTCTACCGCCCCGGGCGCCGAGATGGTACGCTACGCCACTGCTGCTACGGCAATTTGTAACCTGTGCAAGACCTAATTTTTTTTATAATTTGCACGCACTTAATACATTTTGACTAACCTTTATTGATATGTTGGAGCACAGTGCGAGCGTTCAGGAAAGTTGGAGAGGTTTTAAGAGACGGTGCCGTTGCACATAGGTTTTGAATTTCGCAATAGAAAGAAAATATAATGTCGGGTAAGCCATTCCACATTGGTGTAGTGTAGCTAAAGGAAGAATCTATGAATTCATAACTTCATCCGAAGCTGGGCTCAAGTGTAAACTGATGGTCATACCGTGAAGCGCTCAAAGTTCATGACCATTGACAACGCCGTTTGTTCGCTGACTAAGCTTTGGAGCTTTTGGAAGAGGACCTCAATTTTGGCCGAATTTTATCATCTTTAGCGAGGCTGTCCAAATGACAATGAATCCTCAAAAAGTTACCATTTGGTGGGGGTTTTAGGCCGGCGTCGTATTTGGTGCGTACTTTTCGAAACCGCCGTTGGTGAGGCAGGTCCCGTCAATGACGACCGCTACAGAACCATGACAACTAATTTATTATGGCCTGAAAATAAACCATATGGATCTAGACGACTTGTCAAGACTTAATCAAGACAGCACGGAATTACATGCCACACAGCGGATGCCAGGAATGTCATTCTGAGTGTAGGATCTAAAAGTAAGTTTATCTCTCACAGAGGTGAAGTGAAGTGGCCATCAAGGTCATGACCCC
This sequence comes from Philhelius festivus, assembly GCA_963931855.1. Lineage (NCBI taxonomy): Eukaryota > Metazoa > Arthropoda > Insecta > Diptera > Syrphidae > Philhelius > Philhelius festivus. The sequence goes on from OZ007557.1 coordinate 57,904,706, forward strand.
GCTAGACTTTATTTTGTAGGGCTCCCTGAAGCCGCAGTTCTATGTGAATAAACCACAATCTACGCATGCCCTTGAGGGGAACATAACACAGGCCATCTCTTAAATTCTTATTCTATTAAATCATCTATGCGGAAGATTAATTGAAAATTGAACTTCTCATATCTCTACCACCGGAATAAGGCAAGGTGCGCATTTGAATGATATTTCGTACATAATGGTATACATTTCTCTATCCGAAAAAAAGTTATAAAGAATATAGAAAACAAATTTCAATCTTGAATTTATTTTTTTTATACAATTTTTAAAATATCATTTTCGATTTTTTTTTTGGAAATTTCACATTCTCATTAAAATTCACCTGCTCCATTAGCATTGAGAAAAATATAGCTAATTCAAATTTTACATACACATATGTTTGCTTATGTAAAGAAGAAGATATTTACTTCTTATGAATCTTCAATTTTGTTTGTGTAGTAGTTAAACGTGGATCCCGCAATAATGCCTAAGCCAAAAACTCAAAAAATTTGTAGGACAACAAAATTCCTCTCGAAATTCCTTCAGTTCCTCTAATAATTTGGAGAGTAAAGACGTCATCGATTGCCGTGGCTGTGCTTCTGTGTCTCATTCTGCATGCCCAGATTTAAACTCAGAAAAAAACCTGTTTTCTGCTGTTGGTGTCGCTGCAATTGAAGCTTCTAGGGGAATGGACGTTGCACCAGTAGTAGAAAAGAAATCTCATTCTGATGACAACGCACCTATTGGTGATTTAGCCCTTGCTGACGATGCCGCTGCTCTTGCAAATGTTGATATGAGTAATCATAAAACAACAATTAATGAGGATAAATTAAACAATAATATGGATAAAGCAAACTTTTCTATGTCCAAGGTTGCCAAGATAGGTAAAAATGTTGACCCATGTACTCTGAGCAATAACGTCATTAGGAAAAGGAAGTGGTTTCATTTATCTAGTTTTAAGCCTAATACAATGCCTGAAGACATAAATTCCTATATTTCTTCGAAAACTGATCTGGACACATCACTTTTTCATTGTTACAAATTGGTGAAACATAACGAAAAACAGGATGATTTGTCAAGGTTAAAGTTTGTAAATTTCAAGATCGGAATCCCTTTAGAATTTGTTAATGTGATTTTCAACTCAGAACTCTGGCCAAACGGAGTAAAAATTCGCGAATTTAAATTCCAGACTACAAACCAGGAATTGCGTCAAAGCCATGATAATTTGTCAAAAAACGAACCTCCTCCTGTGGTGATGTTGGAAAGCTAACTAGCTTAAACAAATTTGCTGTTGATTTTTCTGTTGCTGCTGCTGTTGTTGTTGATGTTCTTAATGCTGGTGTTGTTGCTGCTACTGACTTCATTTCTGATTTTGATGAAGTTGTATTAATAGATGTTCCTGAGTTACATAATAAATCTAATGTTGCTGTTGATATAGATGCTAATGTTGCTGTTGATTTTGTTGCTGATGAAGAAAATGATATTCCCATGGTTAATGCAAAATTCTCCTGCTACTATCAAAACGTTGGGGGCATGCGCACCAAATCTAACAGCTTTTGGCTTGCCTCCTCAGATTGTTCTTATGATTTAATATCTCTCACTGAAACTTGGCTGTGTGATGGTATTCTCACCACCGAATTTTTCGATGCGCAGTTTAATGTGTTCCGGAAAGATCGGCATTTGCCAGGCATAGATGTCGTTGGTGGAGGATTAATGATGGCTATTCGATCTGATTACCTTAGTCAGGAAATACCTCTGCAGCATTCCTCAGTCGAGCAAATGTGTGTTCGAGTCGATCTGCTAGATAATAGAGTTGGTTCCAGTTCTCAAAGTATTTATATATTTTTATCTTATATTCCGCCTAAGTCTAATAATGAAATCTATAACTTGCATTTTATTAACATTTTTAATATCTTAGAATATATTAAGGATATAGATCATGTAGTTATTTTAGGTGATTTTAATTTTGGCAATGTGAATTGGATTTATTCGCATGAAGACAAATGTATGGTTCCTCTTAACGTAAATAGTAATACCGAATCAAATTTTTTGGATTCAATTATTTCTCTTGGCCTAGTGCAAATCAACAATGTAAAAAATTCAATCGAAAGGACACTTGACTTAGTATTTATTGATAAAATTGCTAACGCAGAACTCTGCGCAGTTGACATTCCTCTGTTAGAAAATAGTATACATCATAAAGCTATTCAGTTTAATTTTGATTTTGTATGTAAAATTGCTAAATTTGATAATAATGATTACAAGTTCGATTTTGTAAAGGCTGATTACATTGGTATCAATAAATTTTTATCAGAAATCGAATGGAATTCTGCATTTAATAGTAATTTAGAAGAAAACTTTTATTATCTCATGGGTATTATAAATAATGCCTTTACTAACTTTGTACCAATAAAAAAAGTTAGGAAAAACAACAAACCAATATGGTTCAATAGACGCCTTCTAAACTTAAAGAATGCAATGAATAAAAAACACAAGAAGAGTAAGGCTAACCCATCTTTCCATGAGGAATATTTGAGAACAAAGAAGGAATTTGAGTTCTTAAAAAAGTTCTTATTCAAACAGTATCTTTTATCTGTTGAAACTGATATGAGGAGTAATCCGAAGGCATTCTGGTCATTCCTTAATAGTAAGAGAAAAACAGTTGGTTATCCCAAAAATATGACGTACGAAGGCGCAGTTTCAAAGTGTGAAGAAGATATTTGTGACATGTTTAGTTCGTTCTTTCAATCTAATTTTGTTGAGGATGTAGATTCTTCAGTTTTAGATTGTAATATTTTTAGGGGCTGTAATATAACGGATTTTGGCAGTTTAATTTTATCTGAGAATGAAGTGAAGGCTGAGTTGTTGAGTCTGGATTCAAATACTGTTAGTGGTCCTGACAACATACCACCTATATTTTTTAAAAAATGTTCCGACTCTATTGCTAAAGCACTTACCTTGATCTTTAACTTATCCTTGCAAACAGGTGAATTTCTGGATTCTTGGAAAGTTTCTCTTATAACTCCAATATTCAAATCCGGGTCAAGGCAAAATATATCCAATTATCGGCCTATATCTAAATTACCGTTGATTCCAAAAATTTTTGAGGCAATAGTAAAAAGAAGAGTTTATTATGAGGTGAAAAACTATATTTGTGAACAACAACATGGGTTTTTTACCGGTAAATCTACAACTACTAATTTGACGTTATTTTCGAATCATATAAGACTGGGATTAGAAAATCGTTGTCAGGTGGATGTTATATTTACTGACTTTGCTAAAGCCTTTGATAGGGTTCAACATCAAATTCTGATTAAAAAGTTACAATTGATGGGATTTCATTCATCACTACTTAAGTGGTTTTCGAATTATTTAACTGGTCGGAGGCAATTTGTTCGTATTGGTAATAAAGTGTCAAAGGTTATCTTTAATCGATCGGGAGTTCCGCAGGGTAGTCATTTAGGTCCTATATTATTCCTTCTTTTTATTAATGACCTTCCTATGTACCTAGAGCATTCATGCTGCTTACTGTACGCGGATGACCTGAAGATTTTTAAGTCCTTAAAAAGCATTAATGACTGTAGACTTCTTCAGGAGGACCTTAATAATGTTAGCAATTGGTGTATGATAAATAGACTGCATTTTAATATTTCTAAATGTAATATACTTTCATTTTTCATGTTTCGCAATCCTTTTTATTTTAACTATTCTATCGCGAATTCTGAACTCACTAGAGTTAATTTTAAAATGGATTTAGGTGTGATTTTTGATCATAAACTTAACTTTTTACATCATTATGACTATATAATTGCTAAAGCCAATGCAATGTTAGGATTTCTTAAAAGGAACTCACAAGACTTTTCAGATCCTCATGCTTTAAAATCTATGTACACATCATTAGTAAGATCAATATTGGAATACTGCTGTGTAATATGGGATCCATATTATATTGGTCACAGTAAGAGAATTGAAAACGTTCAAAAGAGATTTACGCGTTTTGTTATTGGAAAGCTGGATTGGAATTTTTCTCCTTCTTATATAAGTCGTTGTAAGCTTCTTGGGTTGATTGAACTTGAAACCAGAAGAAAATATTTTTTAATAATGCTGGCCAGAGACGTCCTTATGAATCATATTGTTTGTCCTCCTTTACTATCTCTTTTCAATATTTATGCTCCGGTTAGATCTATAAGATCTAGAGATTTTTTCTTTATTGAGTACCATAGAACGAATTATGCCTGTAGTGATACCATTTCTAAATCCTGTACTGCTTATAACTCTATTTGCAATGTAATCGACCTCAGTGAAACTAGGAGTATTTTTAAACGTAATGTCCTCAACGTAATTTAAATGCATCAATACTTGTACATATTATTTTATATTATTATTATAATTATTATTATTGTTATTATTATAATTATTATTATTGTTATTATTATTACTATTATCATTATGATTAATATTATTATTTTATATGTTCAATTTTATAATATAAGTTATTGGTAGTCTGATAGAAATAATCGACAGATGAAATAAATAAATAAATAAATCTTATCAACCATAACCATCAATTGACATCGCTAGTCATTCAATATCGACTCATAATGACGAAGATTTTTAGTGAATGGACCCACCTCTTTAATATTCCTATATAGCCTCGTCGTTAATTAGTAGTGACAGTGTCGAGACAACTGTGACAACACCTTACCTATCCCAACCCAACTTGTGTAACTTTTCCAATTCTTATCCAAAGGTTAAATCAAAAAAAAAAAAAAGAAACCATTCCATAAAAATATGCCGTCGTTATTAAACATTTATGAGAGATAGAAACTCTCCTCACGATAAAGATGCCACAGAGAGAGAGTCCAAATTGAGGAAAATTATTAATCGACTATTAAACCAAATAGGACATCCACTTGACTTTCACCTCTGCTGAGTCCGTACAATAAACCTTAGAAATAGCTTCCATATCCCCACCTCCCAAATCAGAAGCAATGGATTTCTTTCAACACAAAAGAACACTCTTGAGATATCTAACGACTACCATAACTACCAATGGGCTTCATTCCCGCTGTGTTAATTGGATAACATTGAAAGAAGTCATAAATAAAAATTTTCCATCTTCATACTTTTTTTTTTAACCGAACCGATTATCTGCAGGAATCGAGAAATGCATTATTTTCGACAACGACGACGACCACAACACCTGAAGGCTGAAATAAAAATGTTACCCCATGACATTTCCACTCATAAATAATAGAAACAAAAAACGAAAACAAGGACTCCGGAGGAGTCTAGTCGGGAATGGTTAACCCAAAATAGAATTAGACAAAGTGGCCAAACAATAAAAATTGCATTCGTGTCCTTTTTGTCCGGGAAGGTTGTTTTGTATATGTGTCTATAGGGGAGGGTGGCTCTGGCTATATCGGACTTGACTCAACAACTAACTACTGGCAAAGGCACACAATATTGTCGATGAAGATGCCTTCTGACCGAAACCATTGCCCCATTTTTGTATTGTTGAGTGCTGTCTGAAATAAAATTACAGTTAAATGGATCCTTGTGTTGCATGAGGACGAAATTTATGGTCATTGGGTCGTAACAACTAAACCAAAATAACGAAATTCGAATGTGAGTTTTCGAAAACCATTAAAGGACCAAATAATATAATAATAACAAACAATTTTATTTTATTTTTTTTTTTCTCCAAGTAGAACGAAGAGTCCTTTTTGGCTCAAGATGGAAGTCCTCTTCGGTCAAAAAAAAAAAACGAACGAAATAGTGCTGGTATTATAATAATGCTTTTTTCAGTAGTAGAATTTCTTTCACAGAGTGGGACCAAAAAGAAACCGGTCATGAAATTTTTTGATTTTTTCACTTAAGGGGCTTTGTCCTACTATCACCGATATCTTAAAGTATGTGTCATAAGTGTACATTTTTAATTCTAAAGCCAACATTAAATAATATTGTTTGCTTGACGCTGATTTACCTGTATTGAGTTCCTTTTCTCTGGAATAATGATGTTTTGCCAAACAATGTCTTGAACTGTCATAGTTCAAGTGTGTTCAAAAAATGTTGGCATTTTCGATTGGTCGTCGAAAAGGGACCATTTAGTTTCTGTATTTTATTCCTAAAATAGAAATGTGAAAACCATGATGATAATTACAATTTTAAGTTTGTTTTTATAATTTTATGCGAGGAAATGATGCAATATTTTTTTAATAAAAAAAAAACAATCTTTTTTATTACACGGTACCTTAATGGGCTAGTTCTTGTGGATTAGAATTTCAAAATATCATAAGTGTCTCCAGATATATATGTATCAACTTCCGCACCATCCTGTAGCACCCAGTTTTTCTGTGCTGATTTAAGTCAGATCTAGTTCCTAATCCCGGAGTTAACTCTTCAAACAGTTTTTCAGTGATGGATTGACTTGGATAATGGATAAACTCCAAACGGTATTATTTATTTTGGTGTCACTGCAAAGTTATCTAGTTACGAGTATTTGTCAGAAAATATCGAAATCTGTTAATTTGACAGATCGGTTGAATATAAACGTGTGTGGCTTTGCGTTTTCTTTATTTGTAATTTGTTATTTGGTATTAAGAAATTGAAATAAAAATGAGTAAAAGAGGCATACATTTTTCAAATCATGAAGTTGAATTATTATAAAACTGAGCTTATAAGAGAACCGCACAACTCTAGGACAAGAAATAAGATGTTAAGATTGATGGGAAAATAATTTCTGCATCTGTCAAAACTATCGATTTCATTTAATCCAAGGGTTGACTTTGCTAATCTTATGAGTTAGTAGGTATGTACTTTAGAAAAAGTGGTTTCCTATGAAAATATAATTTTAAATTTTAATCAATACAAAAATTACGATGGTGGTGAACTCCAAAATGTGATTTTGGATATCCATTTTTGTGTCAAACTAGAGTCTAAGCAGATAGATATATTTGATTCAAAATTATTATGGAATTCCCACGATACAATTATATGCATATTGGATAAAAATTCAAAATAAAAAAAAAAAAAAAAACAGTTTTATATGCTATCTACATATATATGTAAATGCTTTGAATATAATATAAAAAAATATAATTTTTGTTTTTAATTTATGTGGACTCTATGGATCAACTCCAATGAAATAAATATGCATTCGTAAAAAATCGAACTAGCTTGAAATTTTGATCAGACTTGCTTGACATTACCATGATAGGGATGAATAAAAATTTGGGATTCACAATTCTATTCGTCTATCTATCTATTTATATTTTCGACTTATAAGTACTAAAAGGCAACTTATGCATTCGGAAAAAAATAGAACTCGAGATTTTGATCAAAGTTGATATTACGATGATAGCGAAGACCAAAAAAGTGGGTCTCGCAATTCTGTCTGTCTGTCTGTCGGTTCGACTACAGCCTAAACGGCTCGGCCACTTTTCTTCAAACTTGGTAGATATGGGTTTTAATTTTTTCCCCCCACACGTTGGTTTATTTTTTTTAAGACCAAAAATAACGGTACCTGCCATACGAAATTTTTCGAAATTTTATAAATATTTCTTTTTCTCAAAAATTATCCCACAGATTCTTAAAAAAAAAATCAAAAATTTCATTTAGTTAAAGCTAGGTAATGGTTGAAAAAAATCAAAAAAAATGGTTATTTTTGGTACCCCCTTGGGACCATTTTTTTATTTCTGATTTTCTAAAAAATTTTGACCAGTTTTTTTATGTTAAGGCTCCCCAGCAGTTTCAATATTATTGTGTATTTAAATTTTCAAAAAAAAAATTGTTGGATTTTTTTAAAAAAATTCAAAAATTTTGTTTGGAAACTCAATATTTTGAAAACCCCATAAAAGTTTCTTAATGTAATCTACAAGATATGAGAAACAAAATTATTTTACCCAAAAATAACGGTACCCTCCATACAAATGTTAAAAAATGGTTTTCGAAAATCGTATTTTTCTCGAAAATGGTTCCGAGAATTTTACAATTTTTTTTTTCTTTCGATTAATTCTTACGATCTATAATTTAAAAAAAAAAATGATAACAAGATATTATTGACTGTAGAAACCTACCAAAGAACGATTTTTTTCGAATTTTGAATTTCTCATTATCGGCATAACGTATTTTAATGAAATAATTTATAAAGAAGCTCCTAAAAAGTTTAAAAACTTAAAAAAAAAAAATATTTTATTGTAGTTTTTGGAAAAAAATTCATTTTTTTTTGGAAAATGCGATATTTTAAAAAACGGCTTAATATTTTTCTTGGGAATTTAATTCTCTTTCGTACAATAATGAAAACTTAAAATTGGCTTACTAAAAATTTTTTTTAAATGTTTTAAAAATTTTATTATTATTATATTATAATACTTTTTTAAGGAACCACTACAACTACTTATTATTTTTGTTCTTGCGTAAATTCATATTTGCATAACATTCTGTTTCTCTCTGTTACGACTAAAATACTTTAAAAAAATAATTTTATTCTTATGAACAGTTTTCTTCATTTTTCGTTTTTGAAATTCCTAGTCTATTACATAGGAGCAAGTTCGTGCGACCCAGTCGAGCATTTTATTTTTTTATTCTGATGCTCCCTAAAAGCTCGAATAGTATTTTTTCAAAATTTCTAAAAATATTTTTGAATAAAAAAAAATATATAAGATTCTTATTTCAAAACTCAATATTTCGTAAGCTACAAGTGTTGTTTTTTTTTTTTTAAATTAACAGTTTTCAATACGATCTCCATGATGTAAGGAAAAAATTTAATTTTATTTAAAATATACAAGTAGTCTTAAAAAATGGGTTTCGAAAATCATATTCTTATCGAAATTGATATCTTTTTTCTGCTTTCTTTAATTTCTACCACCTAGCTATAATTCAATAAAAATAAACTGAAATTAAGATATTACTGACAGTAAAATCTATAGAACTAGTTTTTCGATTTTTAGCTTTCCAGTTATTGGCGCACGGATTTAAATGGAATGTTTTATACATATCAAAATACATTGCATACAAAAAAATTGTTTAAAAATTTTACACTTAAAATTGGCCTATCAAAATTTTTTGTTAAAAATTTGTTACATAAAAATTTATTTTAACGATTTAAAGTTTATATTCCTTGATAAATTTTTATTTGCGTACGACATTCTGTTTTTACGGTCAACTATAAACCAAATTTGTCTAAGCCTTCTTTAAGCCTTAATTGTTTACTAATAGCATTTAAGGTTCACATTTTATAAAGGAAATATGTAACTGTTTTGAACTGAATGGAATTGTGTGATTTTTTTTAAACTGTTTTTGAGAAAAATAAAATATTTTTTTAAATTTCGAAAAAAATATCGTATGGCAGGGACTGTTATTTTTGGTCTTAAGAAAAATGAAAAAAGCGTGCGGGTGGAAAAATTTAGTCGCTTTGGCTGTTGTCGAACAGAGAGACAGACAGAATTGCGAGACCTACTTTTTTTCATTTTCGCTATCATCGTAATGTCAAGTCCGATCAAAATCTAGAGTTCAATTTTTGGTACGAATGCAAAAATAGTATTACATATACATGGACTACATTTAGTGAAAAAAAACTTTAAATACAAAATGTTACGACTTCCTCATTTATCGCTCTACCGATTTTCATCAACATTTTCGTACAAGAGCTCTTATGAATTTGAAAAAAAAACATGTATGTATATAAAAATTAAAAAATATTTGATGCTTTAAAAAAAAAACCCTGATTGTTTTTGAAAAATCAATATCTGGAAAATGAGTGAACGATTAATTTTTGAGAAATTGTACCTTATTAAATACTTAAAATTGCAATCTCAATTTTTTTTTTGAAAAATTTTAAGGAAATTTCTTATATAAAAAATTAATTTAATAATAAAACCATTTCGAACTTTGTTTTACATAGATTCGTACTTTTCTAGAAATCAGACGGCAATCTCTTAAAATAAGGAAATAACGAAAAATATAAAAAAATGTGTAATTTTTGTTTTTGTTTTATGTGGACACTATGGATTATATACATTGAAAGTAAGTTTGTTTGCGACCTTTAGTCCAAATGCGTTTTGCCATTGTGTTTCCTACTTAAATTCATATTTTTATATTTATGCACAATTCTTAAATTCCAAACTATGTACTTCATTATAAGAGCAATCACATGCGATGCAGTCGGACATTTTATTGAAATTGTTAAAACAACTCTCACGCAGTAATTGGGGTCTCCCGCAGATTAAGCCAGAAGAAATTACGCCAGATTTTTTTTTTTTGAAAAAAAACGAAACAAAATTTTTCATACAAATTCTGGCCATTTTTTCTAAGAAAACAGCCCAGACTTTTTTTGGCAAACTTTCCAGTGTTTCAGGCATTTTTTCCAACAAAAATCTGGCGTGTTTTTGCTTTTTTAGAAATGAAAAAAGACCAGAAAATATAGTTTGGAAAAAAACAGCAGAAATCAAATTTCTTGCGTTTTTTCCTTTTTTTTTTTGAAAAAAAAAGGCTACTGTTAATTGGAGTAAAGAACTAACAGCTACTATGTGTCGTTGCCCAAGAAAACAATTGAAAGCGTTTTTGTGACCTCTAGTCCAAATGCGTTTCGCCCAGGTACGACAGTTGGGCTCATCAGTTAGATGCTGTCGTACCCTTCTAAGACGCAATATATTAGTCGACGATTTATTAACACTAATAAAATTTACAGCCCGAACGCAATGTAAATTATATTTATCCAAGAAAACCACTACAGGCGCCTGCCCGGCAACTTAACATACCTTAAGCGGAGCGACGGACTTGCGTCAGCGGGTGTGAGCCCCAAAAGGTGGCACGTTTAAAAACAATCGAACATTTAAGTTTTCTAAATAGCTATTGAGTTTTAAAAAGAAAATTTAATTTCTTTTCTAAAGCTAAAAATTTTGGTACACAAAAGTATTAACTTCTTATAAGCTTCTGCATACACAAATGGATCAGAAGAAAAAAGTGGAACCGTTTGTGCCAATATAAAATGAAAAAGAAAATGTTTCTATCGGTAGTACTATTAATAATAACTTAATAGATTTTTTTTGAGTTTTGTTTATATAAAATCTTTGAAACAGTTTTCTTGATAAAAACAGGATTTTCTATAATTTCCAAAAAATATTGTAGGGTGGGTACAGTTATTTTTGGTATTACGAGTAAGTAATTAAAAATATTTCGCGGTAAAAACGCTAACTAATCACTTTTCAAAAAATCGATACAGTTGTTCAAGCTGTAGGTCATTGAATATATGTACAGATCGACTCACCAGACCATCTTTTTTCGTCTTTGCAATGTTCGATTTAAATAGCCCAGCGGAAAAATCGAAACTTTTCCGGTTCTATTTTTAACTCTAGCTGACCCATAACTTTTTCACCACAGTGTTATTCTTATGTCCACATCCACACAAGAGATTTTTCCCACATTAATGGCAGTGACTCTTGTCTGGTGGAGCTGTGTGGTTTAAGTATGTCACGATTTCGGTTTCCAGCAGCAGTAGTTCTCCTTTCAACTCCAATGTAGAGCTCTGGATGTAAGAAGAAAAAAAAAATTAAATGAAAATAAAATCCCTCAAGAGTTGTGTCGCATTATAATCCCCAGGGATGTTCTTAAGGAGCTCTAGCTATATGGATGTGATGGTACTTGGGCTCCCCCATAGTAAAAAAAAAAAACAACATAGAATCTTCTATTGTTACACATAAAGGCCAGAACCCAGGATCTATACTGAATGGCAAAAATAACCGAGAGAGAGAGATATACAGAAGACGACAACAACGACAACGCTTCATAAAATCACAGGTAGACCGCATTCAAGGAATCTGTTACCCAGGCTTAAACCAAGATCATTATCACAGTCAAGTTGGGACAATTTTTTTTTTTCGTTGTTGTTGTGTAGTCATCCTCATCTTTACTGCGAGGAGTCGAAAATCCTCCGAGGAGATTCTATTCTTTTAATTTATCGTTTGGGCACGGCCGAGGTTGTTTTTGTGTTTATTTTTTTTTCGAGCCAGAGTCCTATAATATGAGTTTGTGGTGGTTATCAATTCGTTTTGAATGTTTTGATCTCTATTGTCTTCAACATCTTTTTATCGGATGTAAGTTGTTTTTTCTTCTCATTTTCTATTGCTGAAGAAGGGGAGTGATTTTAGAAGAGGTTTAATTCTGCTGTCTATTGAAAAGGTTCAGTTTAGGTTTGGTTTTTTGTCCATTCCTTGGAAGAGGATGACAAACCAGAAGCCAATATCGCCCACATTGATCTTCATTTGCACATAAGCCATCTGATGAACCAAACAAAGTCATACCCTTTTTGTTTCTTTAATAAAAAATAAAAACCACACAGAAGGATGGAAGTTTGGATTCAATGTTTTGATGTTGATGGTATGTTTTGAGATTTATTTGGGATGGAAATCACGATCGAAGAACCGATTGCTTATCTTAAATAGTCGGAGTTGTCTGGGTTCCTAAGACAAAATTATGTTAAAAAAAAACATGCTGGGTAATCGCAGGTTTGAATTTAACCAATTGCTGATTTGCAACTCAAAAGAAAAACGATCTTTTTGTCAATTAAGAGAAGATCTGGTTAAAGAAGATCAGAATTCTAAACGAACTCAACTAATACATTTTATGAGAAAAAAATTCAACCTAATACATTTTATTTCCATTTTCGCAGGCTCAAATAACTGATGCAAAAACTTGGTCAAAATTAATGCTCATACTTACTTTAATATCCCTTAGGTGTTGGACTTACATGCCGCTGCCATCTAAAAATAAAAAAAAAAATGTTTTTCAGGGGTCCTGTAAGTGTACTGCTCCTTGGGAAGAACTCGAACTCACAAGAAATACGAGTAACAGCTAAAAACCAAAAAAATTAAGAATCGCTCCATAGCTACCGGCCTAACTACTTCAGGGGCCATTGAAGTAAGTTATTCTGTAGTCAGGAAAGCCACAAAAGAGATGATGATTTTCAAGAGACTTGCAGGCAAGTTATGGGGCTGCAAACCGAATACCTTCGGTGGATGTACATTATAATATAAGACCCATCAGTACCTATGGTGCGGTTGCAAGGCACAAGAGAACCGAATTATCAACAGCTAGGACAACCCTAGAAAAAGTCCAAGGGCTTGCGTGTAATGTATTACGAGAACAATGAGAACCTGCCCTATCGCAGCTATGGAGGTTGTTCTCCATCTATCCTCTCTCCAAGAGGTCATCTCAAGTGTGGAAATGGAAGCTATCTTGAGATTCTCAAAGGAAGGCACAGGCAAAATTATCGGTCTCAGGGAAAGAGACTTAATCAACAGATCCACAGTAACAAACTTTCTTGCCATCCCAGAAATGTTATGTTCAACAAATATAATTTCGACAAAAACTTTCAGTAGTAGTAGTAGTAGTAAAGTGTGATTTTATTGAGATATAAATACAAAATAAATTAATAATTACATAGTTCTTTGTTTACAATTTTCACAAAAAGACATTGGCTTATGCCGTCAGCCGAAAAGGGAGTTATTTTATAAAGCAAAAAAAGTTCTTTGTTGATTTAGTTATCGCGAAATAAAAATTCATAAATATATATACTAAAGTACAATATCAAAATGATTCGTTAATAATTTGTTGTCGATATTTAAGAGCAGATTTCAGGTAGTTGTAGAGGATTTTCCAATTTTCCCCATTTAATATGTTTATAATTTCATTTGATGAAAGAGTATTTTTTCCCCAAGATAACCTTCGGATCGTGTTCAGGATGGGGCAGATACCAATGAAGTGACATATATCTTCTCTGCATCGCAGGTTGCACAAAGTGCATTCTGGATTTCTGTCGTCTCTATATGGCAAGTAGTTTAGGTTGATGAGTTCTCCTCTGGCTTTAAAAATCGTTGATATAAAATCCAGACTGTTTCGGTCATCGAAATAATTTTTATCACATAGATCATGACTCAGTAATCTATAGGTGCTTCTTGTTTGGCTTTGCTGACTTTGTTCTTTGAACGCATTCCTTGTTGATTCTTCAATTTTTGCTAAGAGCATCTGAAGGGAGCCACCGAAAGATCTTCCATTGTGTTGGTGAAGTTGAACATCATGGATATCACTCAATCTCGTCCATTCAGTAAAGAATTGAAGATTCCTGTCTTTTAGAAATAAAACTATCTTATTGGTGAGTCGATGATTTGGATGGTCCAGGATTTTCCCGATATATGAAAAATGCAGCTGAAGTGTGTGTATATATAACGTAGGTAGACCAGTTTCGAGGTGCAACATGTAGGTTGGTGTATTTTCCGGTAGTCTGAAGGTTTTCTTGATGAAATATCTAAGAAGCTTTTCTACTTCATCAAACTCGAAGATACCCCAAACTTGTGCAGCATAACACATGATAGATCTCACCACTGCTTCAAAGACTTTGTACTTTGCACTAGGTGCAATGTTTTGTTTGCTAAGAACGTTTTTCCAAGTACAGTTTATTGCTCGCTTTGACTCTCTTAGTTTTTCTTGCAGATGTTTCTTAAAGGACAACGTTGAAGTGATAGTGACTCCGAGGTACCTGTATTCTTTTACGTTTTCAAGAATTTCATTTTGCCATGTCCATAATTCGTCTCTTGCGTAGCGACCTCTTCCATTTCGGAAAATCATGATTTTGGATTTATTTGGGTTCAGTTGCAGGTTCCAGATTGAACAATAATGTTGCAGTTTATTTATCATTAACTGGAGCATGTTTGGGGTTTCAGCCAGTATAACAATGTCATCGGCATAAAGTAAGACCTTTATTTGAAGTCCATCAAATGATATTCCTCCGGGCAGGCATGTAATCAGGTCATCCAAATAAATTGAAAAGAGAAGCGGGCTCAAGAGACATCCTTGTTTTACGCCTGTTGTTGATTCAAACCAATTGGATAAAATATTTCCATCCCAAACTGCAGATTTATTTTCTTCATAAAGTTTTTGCAAAATGTTTAACATTTTAGTTGAAACTCCAAGGTTACTTACTTTGTAAAATAGGGCCTTTCTGTCGACAGAATCGAAGGCGGCCTTAAAATCTACGAAAAGAGCATACAGTTTTTTCCCTTTATCCAGATACGTTCTAGCGATGCTTGTCAGAGAAAAGATGTTATCCACTGTGCTATATTCTTTTCGAAAGCCCGCTTGGAATTCACTTAAAAGGTTGTTTTCGTTTACCCAATCTGAAAGGCGTTCCAGTAAGATTCCTGTGAAGATTTTCGTAATAGTGTTAAGAAATGATATGCCCCTGTAATTGCTGGGCTCATTCGGATTTCCTTTCTTGAAGATTGGTAGAATGACACTTTTCTTGAAGCTTGCTGGTACTTCTCCTGTATCCCATATAAAATTATATGCCAGTGTTAGTTTTTGCAGATAATCATCTGTAGCGTTTTTGAAGAATTCAAATGAGATTCGATCTTCTCCTGGAGCTTTATTTGATCCACATCGATTTAGCACTCTTTTAACATCTTGAATTTCTATTGTTCGGTCTAATGACATAACTTCTTGATATGGGAGAGCATATTGGATTGCGTTTCGATTAAGTTGTGGATTGAGTAGTTGTTCAAAATGTTCAGCTAAAATCAATGATTCCACTTTGATTCCTTTGGTGAATAGTGACTTGTTGAGCATTTTCGCCGTCTTCCAGAAGGAACGACTATCTTTAATGTTTGCTAGCATTGTTGAGAGGTTAAGAGTGTATGCTCTTTGTTTGTCTGCGCATATAGCCTTATACTTTTTATTTGCTTCTTGATACATCGATTTTGCGTGGTTTGAGTTGCTTCTTCTTACAAGACGGAGAAAGGCAAACGATTTTTTTCTCGCTGATTCACATTCCCAATCATACCAAGGTTGTTTACCCTTACTTCTTGTCCTAGTTTGTAGAGGTCTTGCTGATTCCGTAATAGCTGCGGTAAGTATATCCGAACCTCTAATGGATTGTAGCTCGTTTTCATTTATGAGATTGGTCATGAGATTCAGGTTTGCAGTGTACTTCACGATATCGTTATGTCTCCACCGAAGTTTTGGTAGTAAACACTGCTGTGTTGGAGTTTCGTGTTGCACCCTCATATTCACTTGTACGGATATTGGGAAGTGGTCCGAATGTGTCAGCTCATCTACCCTGAAATCAGATATGTGTTCAAGCCACTTTCCTTTTACAAAACAATAGTCGATTGTTGAACATGCGGTACCCCTGGTAAATGTAAAATGGCCTTTACCATCACTATTTGATCGCCCATTTAAAACCGTTAATCCCATTGAATCACTCATTTCAATCAACTTTTTTCCATTTCCATCGATTGTTTCATCCGTTGCAATTCTGACTTCTTTAATTGGTTGCATTAAAAGCTCCGGATCTTCATTTAGAATTTGAGTTGCTCCTACTCTTCCATTAAAATCTCCTATAATCATAATATCCTCTTTTCCAAATTCCAAAATAAAATTATATAAATATGAAAATTCCTGAGACCACTTGTTACAGTTTATATAAACGGGTATAATATATAGTCTTCTGTGCTCCAATTTTAACTCTATCAAATCTCTTTCGAATACTTTTACAAAACAGCAATCCGTTTTCAAGTTTTTCTTTATCCCATAAAGGCATCCTCCACTTTCAAAAACTTTCATGTGGAGTTAAGCAACATAAAAGTTTGGGTTTGAGAAGCAATAAACTATAACCTCGAAACAAATACCATCAAGTGGTACAGTGATGGCTCGAGAAAAAGCGAAGGGACTGGTGCAAGAATCTTTGAGCCTAAAACTAAACTTTCCATATCGATAGGGCAGTCCACCAGCATCTTCCAAACGGAGGAACATGCCATAGGGAAATGCGTGGATCATAACTTCGAAAGAAACCATCGTAACAGGAACAATTCCAACATGCCAGATAGCCAAGCTGCACTCAAGACACTGAGCTCCTTTACTATCAGTTCTAAATTAGGAGATAAACAGGTGGGTGTTCATGAAAACGAGGAAGCAGATTCCTTATCAAAAAGTAGACGCATCAACCATCTTAGCAGTTCCTGTACCCTATTGCCGAATAGGACAAAACATTATCAAAAACAAAATTAAACAAGAAAAGAAGGCAAGTAGATCTACATCCTTGAAAAAACGCTTAAAGCTAAGACAGGCGAAACTACTACCAGGCAGTTACAATTAAGACCGTTTTACAAACTGAATCAGCTTGAGTAGGGAAATCTTAGAATAATAACAAGAATCCTCTCTGGATACTGCAAATCTCAAAAGAAGGTTTAGTAAGCAGTGCGATATATGTAGATACCGCAATATGCATGAGGAAACACCAGACCATCTCGGTACTAGGAGAATGTTGTATATTCATGCACAAAAGGGAGAACTACGAGTATCTGGGACAATACCAGGTAGAAGAAAGCGACCTATCCTCTCTGAAGGTGATCCAAATACTAAAATTTCTAAGAGCAATTGATTTTGGGGAAGAATAATTCTAAAACATGCAAGCTCATTTAGATTTAGTTGGGGGCAAAATAGATCTATTCGTTCATTCAAGTTGTTAAGGATGTCCTAAAAATTTTAAGGTTTTTTACCTTTTTTTGTATAGTTGTCTGTCTCTTCATACGAAAACCGGTTGATTTGATGCCTTCCGGTTTTTTCTTATGGGGGTACTTGAAGGTAAAGGTGAACATTAACAAACCAACCTAAGGCTCGATGCTTAAGGACAATATTTGAAACGATATTGCTGAAAGAGCTGCCAAGAGCGCCTTGTTGACCGACATCATATATTCTGTAAATATTGTTAAAGATCATCACAACCAATTAATAAAATATAAAATACAAAATTGAATTTCATTTAAAACTTATTGAAAAATAAACTTTGACCTGGAACATAAAACGCACCCTGTATACACCATTCGCAAATTTATTTAACTTGAAACAAATTAATTTAACCCAAAACCCAAATCAATGTATATTGTTAACAATTTTAAATTGATTTGTAAATAGCTACTTTTATTTCCATTTGGGTTAACTCATGTTTGCGTTGAGGTTAAATCTCTTTGGGTTTAATTTAATTTGATTTGGAAGATATTTGGTTAAATATACATTATCTGCAAATGCAACATTTGTAATATTGACAGAAGAGCTATGCTTTTTTTTTGCTAATTTAAATAATTTTCTTAAGGAAATAAAATAAAAATGAGAAATAATTTTTTTTTTTTCAAATTCTTGTTACAATTTACCCCAGACTATGTTAGAACTTACACCGTATTTGGAGTAAATTAGATTTAGATTAAATTTTTTTTTTAGCTAAGAATGTTTGTTTCTTATAAGTTCATTACAGTTTCGGATATTAAAAATAATAAAGAATTAATTACATTTTAAGAAAGAATAAGAAAAGTTGGTGACATTCATTATTTCCAAGACATTTAAAAAATAGAGTTGAATGTCACTTCAAATAATTAAAATATCTAAAAAGTTTATGGCTGGGGTGACCCTTAAAAATTCATAATAGTTCAAAAAAAGAATTATACAATACAAAAATTTTATATAATGCAAAAAACAAAACACAAAAAAATACTAAAAATATTTAATTTTGATAAATACCAGCCTAGCAAACAATTCCATATTGTAGCTTGGAATGGAAAATACCATAGTAAATTATTTTTAATAGCTTAGTTGAGCACACGTTTAGTAAGCAATAAAAATGTCGGAGCTTTCAGCGGAAATACTTTTTCAGGGATTCAGCAGGATTTGCAAAAGTCATCCGAGAGTTTAAGGTCAGTCCCAAATATTTGAATTCGTTGACTTTTTCAACTAAAAAACATTTATCACTACAAGTCAAATCACGAAGAAAAGAAGGTAAGGAGAAGCCAGACGAACATTGGCAAATGAACAATTTAAATCTACGACACTCAGGCGTGGAAACAAACATCTGCATTCAAAAATCTAGACGAAGATAAGCTATAAAACATTATCTTGGTTTTGGAGCTTATTACCAAATTGTGTTCAAAAAACCAAAGTCGCAATGAGTCAAGATCAAAATTAATATTCGAAATCAGATATCTAAAGGACTATAAGCACCGTAGAAAAGCCCAATATTATCAGCAAAAGCTGTCGACCAGCCCTTGAAACCCAAAGTAAAAGGCGAATTGATGTATATTAAAAACGAAATTGGACCCAAGCCAGAACCTTGTGGAACACCCAATTTAAGAAACCTTGCGTCAATCCTTGTATCATCTATCTTCACCATCTGCGACCGATTTTCAAGCCAGACTTAAGAATAAATCCTCTAAGACAAGCTTTCTCCAAATTTCTTAACAAAATATTGTGGTTTTGGTAATGTCAACAAAAAGGCCAGCTACACATTTTTACTTGCGACTTATAGGTACTATAAGGCAAGTTATGCATTCGTAAAAAAAATCGAACTCGAGATTTTGATCAAAGTTGACATTACGATGATAGCGAACACTAAAAAAGTGGGTCTGGCAATTCTGTCTGTCTGTCTGTCTGTCGCTGCGACTACAGCCTAAACGGCTCGGCCGATTTTCTTTAAACTTGGTAGATATGGGTTTTGATTTTTTACCCCCACACGTTTTTTTCTTTTTTTTTTTAAGACCAAAAATAACGGTACCTGCCATACGATTTTTTTTCGAAATTTTATAAACATTTTTTTTTTCTCAAAGACTGTCCGACAGATTTCAAAAATAAAAATACAGAAAAATTTCATTTAATTAAAGCTAGATATTGGTTGAAAAAAATTTTCCGAAAAATGGTTATTGAGGGTACCCCCCCAGGAACCATTTTTTTGTGTTTGATTTTCTCAAAAACGGTTCAACCGATTTTGATAATTTTTTTTTTGCTAAAGCTCCCCAAAAACATTAATAGAATTGTGTACTCAAATTTTCAAAACAAAATTTTTTGGATTTTTAAAAAAAAACTTCAAATTTTTTTTTTCAAAACTCAATATTTCGAAAACCCCATGCTAGATTTTTTCTAAAATTGATAAATAAAAGTTTCTCAATATAGTCTACAAAGTGTGAGAAAAATTTTCTTATTTTACTTAAAAATAAAGGTACCTACCATACAAATGCTAAAAATTAAAAAAAAAATGGTTTTCAAAAATCGTATTTTTCTCGAAAACGGCACCTAGAATTTTGATAAATTTTTTTTTCTTTCAATTAATTTTTATGATCTTTAATTTAATAAAAAAAATTTTGAAATTAAGATATTACAGCTTGTACCTACCATAGAACCATTTTTTCGAATTTTGAATTTCTCTTATCCACATAACGGATCTTAATGAAAATTTTTATAGAGAAGCTTCTAAAAATTTTAAAACACATTGCATTTCAAAACTTTAAAATAAATATTTTTTGAATTTTTGAAAAAAAAAAATCTATTTTTTCTTTTTTTGAAAATTCGATATCTCCGAAATAGGTCAATATTTCTTTTCGTAAATTTAATTTTTATTCGAACAAAAATAAAAACTTTAAATTGGCGTAACTAAATTTTTTCTTAAAAAGCTTTTAAAAAGTTTGTATATAAAAGTTTTTTTTTAAGAAACCACTACAACGACTTATAATTTTTGTTCTTGCATAAATTCATAGCTGGATAGCATTCTGTTTTTTTCTCTTACTACTAAAAGAATTTAAAAATTCATTTTATCCTTATGAACAGTTTTCTTTAATAACATCCGTTTTTAAAATCCCTAGTCGATTACATAGGAGCAAGTTCGTGCGACCCAGTCGTGCATTTTATTTCTCATCGAGATGAAACATTGTTAAGGAACAAAAGTGTAACAGTGCATCTTTCGTCGATTTGCTTTTTAAACAATACGATTTTTATTTTTAATGGTATATTTCATATAGTTTGGTACCCAAAAAAACGTACATTAGGTATGTATCGATGGTTGAATTGTTCATTGGATTAGTAATTACGTTTCTGATAGTTCAATCCAAGCTGTTTTGGCTAGTTTCAAGTCTGAAATTCGTAAAAGAAATACTGGTGACCCTCAAGGCTCTGTTTTGTCTCCGAACCTTTTTTCATTTTTATAAATAATCGTAGAGTGAGATATGGGAACATTTGAATATTTCCTTAATGCCATTATCCATTGTGAAGACTGAAAACTTTTCTAATTTCAATATGGGCATTACCGAAAACCATTTGTGGAATGAACACATAAATGGACATCGTAATCGGATACTTAATCCTTCTGGTGCTTGCTACCCGCTAGCACTGTTTTAAAATTTAACATATAAAGCGTAGTCGTTATGCCTTGAGTGTGTGTCTATTATAAAAAACAATTTCAAATTCTTTGGTGGACCATTGGTCTTAACTAAAAATGTGTCACTGTTAGCCCCAGTCTCTTTATCTCTTGTCATGAAAAAGGCTTTTTAAGTAAGCTGCTTTGACTCGGGCTAAAATTGTAGGCCCCTCCATTCCCACCGATAACATGCGCAACATGTACAAATGAATGATTGATAGTTGTATAAGTCAATATTATAATCCACAAGCTTTTGAACCAGTACATGTAGCTACAAATATTTTCTCATTCCTTAAACGTATTTGTCAACTCTAACCTTGGTTAACCGTACACCGTTTATGTTTGATTTAAGGTAGAGTTACGACTAATTGTGCCAAAATGTGGAAAATATCTTATTTGGGCACCCTACCTAACCTTTAAATAAAAAAAAATCAAAGCATATGCCGCGAACATTTATTTTTATCTACTTTCTCCAGATGAATTAGCCTCAACCTTTCTTTGAATATTTATGTATTGGGGTCTCGAAAAACTTACAAATTATGTCAGAAGTACTTAGAATCTAACTAACCATAACTATCAGTTAAACCCTTAGATGTCTTTCGGCTGATTGTAAATCCTCAAAGACAGCTCAAACTCAAACATCCTTTAAATCTTTTAAACACCTGGGCTATTATGCATGGGAAAGACCTATAGAATCGCTTCGTTGAATCCTTTTTAAAGTTTGAATTCTTATCCTCTTCGAATCAAATCCTCGCATAAGAATAAGATTCCGCAAATATCGGTCGCGCAGCGGCGCCTTATCAACGGATTAATCTTGCAAAAATGAAAGTATACGTACGTACTAGATCTATTGAAGACGTTTCACTCACAAAACCCACCAGGTGATGACATTGTGTTCTCTATTCCAACAAAACAATAGTGCACCAGTCTGCTCTCAAATCACACAGAAAAGCCCCTTTCCTGTGTCACATTGAATACCACAATCAGATAAACGATTTTATTCACAGAAGGATCCTTTACAGTAATCGATAAGCGATCGTTAGTCATTGATATCCTTGTTGTAGTTTATGTGTGGTTCGTCATCAGTCCGATATTGTCCTTATTTTCTATTATGTATCGCAGAAAAGAAGAAGACCACAAACGACACTGGGACAAACAATACTGAAAAGATCCTTTAAAAATGCTTGTTCCATGTTCATGTCTTCGGGGTTTGTAGTTTTTGTTGATTTTATCAGTGAGTTGTTCTAGGTTTCCACACACATGAAATTTATTACCTGTGCGCATGAGCAATGGGTTTCTTACCCAAGATATTGATCAATATTGTGTCGTTAGATTATGCAAGTCTTATGGAGTACATCTAGCCAAGGAGGGAAAGATTCATATCACTATAATGTTGTACGAGCATACTAGTCAAGAACCAACTGGGGGAGTGCTCGTAAAAAGGACAAACCATCTTCATTTAGGGTCAAACAATTCAGTCTAATGCAACAGCAACAGTGGGCTTGACATTTTGATGTTGTTTGTTGTAAATTTGTTTTGACATTGTCACTGGAAAACCTTTTTTCCTCTGAGTTATCGCATTTTCTTGGTAAAAATACAGCCATCAAGGAGGGAAATGATTTAATTTTGAAAGATTCCATCATGATACATGGTTTCAAAAAGTATACTGAAAATCTTCATTTCGAAAAGCAATATCTGGAAAGTAAAAATCTGGAACAAGAAGTTTGATGGACAAAAAATATGACTCCGAATGCAACAATTATTGTTGAAGCTCGTAGGAAGTCTAAAATTTGTCTTACGAAAATACGAATACTGTTCTTCCAAAACTTCCCCTTAACAAAAGAGATTGTGTGAGTCCCCAAAGATTCATAATTATTTAACTTAATTTTAAGGTTGATCTACATATCTCGTTAACATTCATGATGGGGGTTTCCGCGAATATTATTTTTCCTCTCTGGAAATTACTAAAGATGCAAACTTCTTGGAGCTTGGATGTAGCTGGAGTTGCCCGTGGTGGAAGTATTCAGTCTTCACACTCATAGACTTGAGCCAGCATTGAGCTTATAATGCAGGTGGTTGAGGTCGATAAGATTAAGGGATAAGTAAGCACGTTTTTCCCTTTTAAAAATGAATTTCATTCTTCTAAACCTTTTCCTTCAATATCATCCATGTTTTTTTTAGAACATTCTTAGAGTTATAAGTCTCTTGAGGTCGTTCGACCCATTGGTGAGATTTTATATACAAAATTTTTAAAACATTTTTAAGAAAAAAATTTGGTACGCCAACTTTAAGTTTTTATTATTGTTCAAATGAAAATTAAATTTCCAAACAAAATATTGAGTCGTTTTTGACATATCGAATTTTCCAAAAAAAAGACATTTTTCCAAAAATTCAAAAAATATATTTTTTTTAAGTTTTTAAATGGAATGTTTTTTAAACTTTTTAGAAGTATCTCTAAAAAAATTTCAATAAAATCCCATATGTCTATAATGAGAAATTTAAAATTCGAAAAAATCGTTCTATGGTAGGTACAAGCTATAACTAATATCTTAATTAGTAAAGATCATAAAAATTAATTGAAAGAAAAAAAATTGTCAAAATTCTAGGTGCCGCCGCGCCGTTTATGACAAAAATACGATTTTTGATAACCATTTTTAACATTTGTATGGTACCTTTATTTTTAAGCAAAATACTTTTTTTTCTCAAATCTTGTAGATAATATTGAGAAACTTTCATTTATCAAGTTTAAAAAATATCTAGCCTTAGGTTTTCGAAGTATTGCGTTTTGAAAAAAAATTTTAAGTTTTTTTTAAAAATCCAAAAAAATTTTTTTTGAAAATTACCCAATACTATTCAAATTTGTGGGTAGCTTAACCCAAAAAAAATTATCAAAATTGGTGATACCGTTAATAACTAAATATTTATTTTGACGGTACTCACCATACAAATGTTAAAAAATGGTTTTCGGAAATCTGATTTTTCTGGAAAACGACACCTAGAATTTTTATAAAAATTTTTCTCTTTCGCTTAATATTTACGATCTATAAAATCTACCATGGAACCATTTGTTCCAATTTTGACGTTCTCGTTATGGAGAAAAATGATTTGTATGAAATTTTTTGCACAAAAGTTCCTAAAAAGTTTGAAAATTATTCTATATCAAAACAATAAAAAATATTTTTTTGAAAATTCAATATCTCAAACAATTTTTGGAAATTTAAATTTAATTGTACAATACAAAAAATTTATAATAGGCGTACTAAAATTTGTTTTTAAAAATATTTTTAGAAAATATACATAAGACAAAAATTAAGAAAACTGATGCCACAAATTTTTAGTTGAATTATATAATTATAAATGTTAAAGCCGTTTTAGTATGAAATTAGGTCAAGATACTTTATACTCATTCTTTTTCTGCCCTTTTATTAAAGTTAAAATCATCGAATACCTATTTTATTCTTTTAGTATCGCGCTATTTACAAACATCCCAAAAAGCCTGTTTACTTAGTTTTTTGCACGAACTGTCATTGCTTTAGGTGTGTTCAGAAGCAATTTATTGAGAAAATTGCTTTAGTACGATACTAGTTAGAAAATGTTTAAAATTCAGAATGTGTTAGTAAAGTTAAGTAGTTGCTAAGTAGTATCATACTAATACCTTAATAATAGGCTGTTTAAAATTTTGCGCCACTGACTTTTATATTTATGAACATTTTTTACTAATATAATTCATTCTTTAAGTTCTAAGTTATTAGAGTGAGTTCGTGCAACCCAGTTGTGCATATAATTTAAGAAAAGCTTGAATGTGAGATATTTCATTAAAATTAGACAAAATTCGAAAAAATAGTTCTATAGTAGTTAATATTTTAATCTTAAATTATTGTATCAAATTATAGATCTTAAAAACTAAGCCAAAAAGAAATGTTTGTATTAAAATTCTAATTTCCGATTTCGAGCAAAAATACAATTTTCGAAAACCAGTTTTTAACATTTATAATATGGAGTGTACTCTTATTTAAAAAAAAAAAAAACTGTTTATTGTCAAGTTTCAGAAAAATGTGATTTTCGAAATAAAACTTAAATCAAAAATTTTTTAGAAGCTTGAGACTAATAAACAATATGTACCATATTCCGTTAAATTGTTTTTGAGAAAATTGAGAACCAAAAAAAACGGTTCTGTTGAAATTTTTTTTCAACATTATCTAGCTTTTTCTATATTGATGTTTTTTGGAATTTAGTTTTTAATGCTGACGATAAGATTTTGAGAAAAAAATATAGTTTCTTAAATTTGGAAAAAATTGAAAAAAAAACTACCTGATTAAATATGAAGGTTTTTATAATACAAACTCTATAAAACTACTGAAATAAATGAGCCAACTAGAAGACTTAACACTATTACTGGACTCGTTGAATTATTGATTCAAAATAAATTTTGTTGGCCTTTAAGTCCACAAAAATTGGCGTTTCGTCCCGGCGATCTCACATGTACTCATCATTTGACTGTGGGGCCCTGTCAATACGCAATTCTTGTTAAATTCAGATTAAAGATAATCGGCTGAGTCAGTAGCCTGTAGCCGAACAGCTAGAAATGTTAGATCTAATCAAAATATAAAAAAACCTGGAACATACTCGTAGAACCAATATGATGGAAGTAAAGAATTATTAGAGTTTTTTTTAGTAAATTGAATTTTTATATAGGAAATCGACATTTGGAGATAATTTAAAAAATCAACAATCATTCACCCTTTTTCAAGATATTCAGTTTGAAAATCCAAAAAATATTTTTCGAAAATTTTAACAGAGAAAATTATTTCAATTTTGAAGTTGCTCCCGTATAGAAATTTGGATATCATTTAGACCAAACCTTTACATCATTTTTTCAAAATTGTTAGAGCCGTTTTCGAGAAAAATTTTACGTGCACTAAAGGGATTATGATTACACTTAATGGAGCACAGTGCGAGTGTTTTAGGAAGATTAGGGGGGCTTAAAAGCTGATACCCATTCACATTGGTTTTAAATGTCTGAATATTGTAGCGCGAGGGAAATATTGATTCGGGTAAGGCTTTCCACATTCGTGTAGTGCGGCTAAGGAAAGAATATGGTAGGTACTGTTAGTTATAGAGCTAACAATATTCAAATTCTCCTCTAGGGAACTACGGATTCTTTAGTACACGATTTTTATAGGCTCCAAGGCAAGATATAGACCTACATACAGACAGACGGACGGAATCGCTGGACCAAATTTTTCGTTCAAAATGTAAGGCTTGTCCTATAGTACATATATTATAAGTTGGGGGTGGCCGTGGCGCGATGGTTGTGTGCTCGCCTGTCAACCTCATTATCACAGGTTCGATCCCTGCCGTCGTCTATGTCTTCTTTAATTCCATTAAACCTTCTAAAATTGTCATCAATGGGTTGCTGGTTTACTCATTACATGTTGTTTAGGCATAACACTAACAACATGTGATTGAGTTAAACTAGTATGCCCAACAAGGATGAATAAGAATAAAAAATAATGTGAATTATAGGGAAATAGAAATAAGACACGGCAGTTCTCCGCTTTAGTTCAGCCGCCATTCCTGGAGATAAAAAATCTGAGACAACCAGCTTCAGTCTCAGAACATCGTGCCACACATCTTTCCTATCCTTCTTTCTCTTTCGTAAATTCAGCCCGCGCTGTGTTGAAACATTTAAAGGGTAAATTATAAAAAAAAAAAAAATATATTATAAGTTAAAACTGTATAAAAACAAAAATTAAGTTTTATACAGACAAAATTTTAAAAATTATATTTAAATTCAATGGTGAAACGATTAAACTTAAACCTAAACTTAATTTTTTCGTTGATTGAGGTAGGCAAATCGACAGCAAAAGCAAAGAATGAAACGAAGATTGAGGAAGATTTAGACTCGAATGCTCTTTGGAATTTCTGATGTAATTTCGATCAGGATATCAAAGAAACCACTCTGCTTTCACAAGAGTGTACGAGTATCTTGGCAATTATGCGTCACATTGTAGGAAAGGATTTAACTTGCTATGTTCAACAAACAATAAATTAGGGGTTATGACGGCTCATAAAGAGCCTAAACCTATAGTGACTTACAACTTACAAACTTTTCTAATTTCATAATTTCAACGTATTAGGCTCATGGTAGGCGCCATTTACAGTAGGACATGGTGGCAATCTCTTAAATTTGGTGTAAGAACATTGATCCCGAAGTATTCCTATCATTGCTGTTGGGAATGCTGGTGGATGGATTGACTTCTTACTTAGAGGTGTGTGTGGATTTGGGTATATCTTTTCTATATTCGACCAAGTATAACTGGAATCCACCTATGAGTTTATCGAACACCTTATTCTTAACCTCATATACAAAAAACTAACTTTCTTTCCTTATCTTCTAGCCATGCAATCCACCTTGTATTTAAAAGACCATAAGTCTTCCGGGCACAAAGTAAAAATTATATTTGGTTATTAATTTGGTTTGGGATATGCCGAAGTACACCCAGAAGAACAGACAGGATATGGGCCTAAATCCTACGCTCTATTTATTACCAAGGGTGTTTGCTGAGAAAATTCATTAAATTATATAAGTCCTGAGGACGCACTTAATACAGAGTTGATATACTTATGTAAGTTTTTTTAAGCCCTAACTAAGGTATGGGGTGTATACCATGCGTCTTAAATCGAAAAATAATTATGTGAAATAATAGTGTGGCCATGTGTATATGTAAAGTGTATGTTTAGTCGATAAATATTCAGTTTATAATTGTGAACATTTTATGTCAGACATCTGCCTCTGTGTAATTATTTATCAAAAAGGTAGAGAGCAGAGTTCCCATAAATAAATAGCTCTTTTTCAACTTTTTACCTCAACAAGTAAAGGAATTATAATATAATATGTGTAACGTAAGTCAGTCTTGTTTTTATTTTCCTTAATTTTAAATAATTATGAAAAAAATGTTTAACATAGGTAGGCCCTAAGCCCTGTCTTTGATTTACGAGAAGCTCCACTTTTTAGAAAATAAATCTCTTTTTGGTAGTTATTCCAGATTGCCCTAGGTACTCTGATTTAGTTTCTTGTTTTCGAAGTTTTATGTTCAAAATAACATAAGTTATGGTTTTTTTTTTTTCAAATTTATCGCTTCTTTGTATTGTTTTTTTTTCGTGTTACAAAAAGAGTAAAAGTTTTTGTTCCAAGAAATTTAAGATTTACAATTGAATTGATGAAAAATAAGAACCTTCGCAATTTGTTTTTATAAAACTCAAGAATCGACTCTCCAAGATACCTACGCCTGAAAAGTAGCTGACCTTGCAATAATTGTTTCCTTTCTAAAAGCTATCATACTTTCAAAACATTTGCCATATTTTTAGCTGTCAACCATAATATTTGTCTCATTAATAATGCAAGAAGTCTTGCATAAAATTATTACTTTTCTAGCATCTTAACATTTTCTTATCACAAATCATTTTAATTAATTTAGGTAACCATATTTTTCCCAAGGAAATAAATTTCAATTCAAAAGACCACCCTGTGTTTGTATTTTATTTCAGTCAAAAATATTTCTCACATCATAACGACATCATGATGATGACCAACAGAAACCGGTATTGTTCCTTTTCAACGCAGAAGATACATTTTGGTGTAATATTTCTCATATTTTTCGACCCTTGATTTTTATTTTTATTAGATATGGATCCAGAGTCCGGAAAGTACTCCAACTATAACGTGCCACCGGCAATGGTTCTCCCATAAAACACTCGTATTTTGTTATAGCCTGGCCAAGGCCATGAAACACTTCTTTTCTCCATCGAAACAGATATTTTTGTTTCGGATGAATAAAAAATATGTATTACACCCAGGGAGGGATTTGACGATATAAGGTTGAGGAAATAAAGGAATAGGGCCCTGTAATATTAAGAACTTTGTCTCCTTTGAAATCATCCTTGTTGAACAATATCTTAGTCGCAGAACTCAGACAGTTTTCCCAAATTCTAAACTATCTGATTTTTTCTCTTCTCATTCTGGGGTGCCGCATTGCAAAATTCATATGAACTCAGATGGTGTACAAATCCATTTGAGATATCGAATAGTTTGGGTTGAAGATGCATCAGCCGGAATATATGAAGATTTTATGAGAATAAGATATAAAACAGAAGCTTCAACAAGATCATCTCGACTTAAATCAAATAAATAACAGGTAATTGAGATTAATAAAATTGCTACCGATATGTCATATCCAGGGTTCACACTTTAGTGCAGATCTACATACTTCGTTTTTGAGAAAAAAATTGAATCTATTTCTCTACTTCTCTTTTTTAGTATTTACTTCTCTTTGACAAAATTCTTAACCAACATATTTAAAGACAGCGCTGATCACTCTGTATTACATAATTTTTATAAAGAAATGAATTTAGTTAAAAACAAGTTTAGGAATCGTTTAAACTTAAGCACCATGGAAAATTTAAAGTTTTAGAGATCACTTACAGAAAAATGTAAAGGTATTTATGAGCCACCTTTTAAATTCGTAAAATTCATACAAAAATACAAGTTCGTTGATGGAAAACGTACTTTAAAATAGTTATATTCAATTATTATTTTTACTTGCGACTTATAGGTACGAGTACTATAAGGCAAGTTATGCATTCGTAAAAAAAATCGAACTCGAGATTTTGTTCAAATTTGACATTACGATGATAGCGAAGACCAAACGAGTGGGTCTCGCAATTCTGTCTGTCTGTCTGTCTGTCTGTCGGTTCGACTACAGCCTAAACGGCTCGGCCGATTTTCTTCAAACTTGGTAGATATGGGTTTTAATTTTTTCCCCCCGGACGTTTTTTTCTGTTTTTTTTTTAAGACCAAAAATAACGGTACCTGCCATACGATTTTTTTTCGAAATTTTATAAATATTTTTTTTTCTCAAAAACTGTCCCACAGAATTTTTTTTAAAAATTTGAAAAATTTCATTTGGTTAGAACTAGCGAATGGTTGAAAAAAATTTTACAAAAAATTGTTATTTTTGGTAGCCCCCCTGGGTCCATTTTTTTTGTTTTTGATTTTCTCGAAAACGGTACAGCCGATTTCTATCATTTTTTTTTATGCTAAAGCTCCTCCAAAGTTTAAATATTATTACATATTCAAATTTTCAATTTTTTATTTTTTGGATTTAAAAAAAAAAATTAAAATTTTTTTTTGGAAACTCAATATTTCGAAAACTCCAGGCTCGATTTTTTCAAACTTGACAAATAAAAGTTTCTTAACATAATCTACAAGATTTGAGAAAAAAAATTTTGTTTTATCTAAAACTAACGGTACCTTCCATACAAATTTTAAAAAATGGTTTTCGAAAATCGTATTTTTCTCGAAAACCGTTCCGAGAATTTTGCTAAAATTTTTTTCTTTTGATCAATCTTTACGATCTATAATTTAATAAAAAAAATTGAAATCTAGATATTATACTGACTGTACCTACCATAGAACGATTTTTTCGAATTTTGAATTACTCATTATCGGCATAACGGATTTTAACGAATTTTTTTAAAAAGAAGCTCCTAAGAAGTTTAAAAAACATTGCATTTAAAAACTTAAGAAAAAATATTTTTTCAATTTTTAGAAAGAAAAGTACTTTTTTTTTTTGAAAAATTCGATGTCTTAAGAACGGCTTAGTATTTTTTTGGAAATTAAACTTTTATTCGTACAATAATAAAAACTTAAGGTTGGCGTACCAAAATTTTTTCTTAAAAATGTTTTAAAAATTTTGTACATAAAAGCTTATTTTTTTAAGGAACCACTACAACGACTTATAATTTTTGTTCCTGCATAAATTCATATTTGCATAGCATTCTGTTTTTATCTCTTACTACTAAAAGAATTAAAAAAATTCATTTTATCCTTATGAAGAGTTTTCTTTAATAACATCCGTTTTTAAAATTCCTAGTCTATTACATAGGAGCAAGTTCGTGCGACGCAATCGTGCATTTTATTTTACATATATGTATATGTATCATTATAATTTATTTTATTTTTTTTTTAAGTATTTTTTTACTGTTATATGTTTATTTAATTTATTTCTATTGAAGTCTGAAGTTTTTGTTATATAGTTATATATATTTTATTTTAAGTCTGAATTTCTTGTACCTTATAGTTACTTGTACCTTTCTTCTTGGGCAGCACAAAACGGTCTCGGGGTTAACCCTTCCAAAACTGAACTAGTCCTGTTTACGAAGAAAAGGAAATTGGAGGACTTTACCGCTCCCAAGCTTAACGACATTCCTCTGAAACTTTCCAAAGAGGCTAAATAACTTGGAGTAATCCTTGATTCCAAGCTAACATGGAAACGTAACACAGAGGAAAGAATGAAAAGAGCGCTCTCTATACACGCAAAAAAAACATTCGGTTCACAATGGGGCATGCGACCGCAGGTCATCCAGTGGATGTACACGGCGATAGTTCGTCCCATACTTAGCTATGGGTTGATCATGTGGTGGAAGGCTGTAGAAAAAAGTAGCTATCTCAAAAACCTGATTAAGGTACAGAGAATAGCCTGTTTAGGAATAACGGGGACACAGGGTTCTAGCCACAGGCAGGGCTGGAAATTATTTTAAATCTTCCAGTCCTGGACGAGCACATAACAAGCACATGTGCCAAAAGCGCACTTCGGCTTAAAGAAATGAGCTCTTGGAAGCACAGCACTTATGGTCATGGGTCTATCCCGCAAAGGTATGACACAGTGGCCGGGCTTAATGTGGCGACTGACTACTTACCACCCAGAATAGATTTCAACAAACACTTCTCTATTATACAATACCCGAAAGGGATGGATGGGAACCCAACTCACTAATTAGTGAACAAGGTATCTCCTTCTACACCTATGGGTCAAAAATGCAAGATCACATTCTTCGTGGACATGGACAGCCAAGCTGCCATTAAAATTTTAGCCAGTAAGACTATAAGACCCAAGACAGTAACAAAATGCCGAGCCATGCTGAACAATATTTCTAACACTGACCCTTTCCTTGCCAGTTCATCTGCTATTTAGATGAACTGGCAAAAAAAGGGTCAGTATCAAATAAAAACAGCAGTAGCCATTTAAATATAGGACCAAAAATCCCGATTGGCGTGATTAAAAGGAAAGTAGACCTACATAATAACGAAAGAGCAAATCAATAACTTCTGGTCCTCCAGGGACGACTGTGTCATCTCTAGAAGTTTATGGCCTAAAGTCAATGAAAAAGAAACTCGATATATTTTAAAGTAAAAAGAACATTAGAATCCTCATAGGTGTACTAACGGGTCACTGCGCCATTGGCACAATGGCCACTAGCATGGGTGCATTTGCACCCGATTTCTGTAGGAGCTTTCAGGATGTCGAGGAGATTGAAACCATTAAACACCTGCTCTGCAACTGTCCGAACCTCCAAACAAATCGCCTTAGTTACTTTGGAAACAGGTTTGTTGGAGAACTGGACAATCTAACGCAGGTCTCAATGGCAAATATGAGAAAATTTATTAGAACCAGTTTATAACCAGTCTACATAAGACATTAGTTAGGAGCATCTCTGCTTTTATTAATAGGGGATCACAATGGACCAATAGGCCTCCGCGTACGCAACAGCCTCTGGGCTGTGCACGCCCGCTTATATAGTTGTATAGTGTATAGTAAGCGCAAACTTCAAGAAGCTTTTAACAACATTGCTCGTTTAATCAATAGCTTGTGCC
The DNA here is from genome assembly GCA_963931855.1 of Philhelius festivus. Taxonomy (NCBI): domain Eukaryota; kingdom Metazoa; phylum Arthropoda; class Insecta; order Diptera; family Syrphidae; genus Philhelius; species Philhelius festivus. The sequence goes on from OZ007557.1 coordinate 57,937,663, forward strand.
TCCGGTCGGTTCGATCATGTTTCGGTAGATATTGTGCCTGCTTTTGGGCTTTCGAACTCATTGCTCGCACACCTGAGAGGAATAAATAGCTTCTATTTGGTCTCTTTGATGCACGAGTGATTCAGTTCAACTTAATTTATATGGTTGTTTCCTTGTGAGTATTCCAGAATCTGTATTTGGCACTGTTCACCAGGCCGCCAAGAATACTTAATTATCTTCTTAGTTTGCAGTGACCAGCGAGGAATCGCGTAACTGTTCTGAGGTTATACCTATTTAATCCGATGCAGGATATGAAACATTCTTGGTTGTAGCTTCCAAGGAGTATTTTAGCCTGCATCAAGACTTGTCGCACATATATAGGTACAGCCAGAAATCCGGATTATGATCAAACTTTAATAACCAATATTAACGCGAATAACTTTTTAGACTTCTTCGATCTCTATCAAAAGAAGGGAAATTCGATATGAAAGTTCAATACATGGACGCAAATGGAGAATGAAAGTGGAGATTTATATACATAAAACAACAGAAAGTAGGTCTATGTCGACTAAGGAAAAAGTCTCTTCGGTCTGAAACTTTCGTACATACGAGTAGTAATTCATTCCCCATCATAGGTAGTTTCATCCAGAGTAAAGCGGGGTTCTGCCTCTTTAACAGTTCAACGAAAGGTACGGCTTTTCCCATATTGATATGCATATTGTAGCTAGTCAGATACATATGTAAATTACTTACATCAACAAAACAGATACGTTGCTAATGCATCACTTCGAAAAAAACAATTTGGAAGAAATTCATTCATTACTTACGAATGGAAGTCTCCAAAGATACTAGAGTAGAAATATCAGTAAGTGTATTAACAACGAAATTAACTGCACCAAGTCAAGTTGACTGGTTTGAATTTAAGCGTGGGCAACATTTAATTTAGAATAATATCGAAGGAAGACGACTGATTCAGAAGAATTGAGATCTCTATCAATAACCGAAACAGAGTTTAATGCTCTTGAACGATTAAGGTTATCTCCAAAATAAACCGACAATTATTAACGATAAGATAATCGTTTCCAATTCAGTTGCATAAAGTTTCACAGAAAATATTTTTTGACAGCTACAAATGTTATATAAAGGGTTTGATTTGTGAATAAGGACTACTAAGGGTTTTTCTTGAAAAAACAACTCGGTATGCCAATACTTATTTTCAGTAAAAAAAAATGTGTGACAAAAAAAAAACAAGTCAGAAATTCCGAACAAACTTTTCCAGCACCATCACAAAATTTATGAATATACATGAATTAAAAAAAAAACATACAAATTGCGTATTAGATCATTTTTACGACAATACTGAGGTTCATACATTTTAAAACTCCTCTATTCGGCATTTCTGAACATTTTCCTCATTGAAAAGGCTAAAATGAAAATGACTAAGGTGATTGTGTGAGTAAAGATAAGAGTATGTATTTCCAAAATGCAAGAAAACCTATGTTTTAGGGATGTGCCATGTGCATGTGCCAAAATAAATTGGCTGTTTTTACTTGGTCATATGTCAAGGCTGGCACCGCCTTTTTTTAAAATAGATTGTTGTGAGCCCGAAATTTAGTGTAGATAAATTTGAAAAAATATCTGGGGCTACCATATCCAAAATCCAATCCATGACAATTGGTTGAGTATTTTTTAAAATAAGAACGCTGTTCAGTTAACGCAGTTGGGAAATGAATTCCGTCAAAAATCAAGATTTTTCAAACAATAGTTATTAAGCACCACTTTTTAAAAGCTTTGGATTAACAGGGATACTGGAAGTCAGATTTTATTCTCAAGACCCGGATTTCCTGCGATGGTAAATCCGGCTCTGGATTAACACTCTTTTACATCGCATAAAAACCAAATACAATGTTGTTTTATTTACATCTGAACGACAGCTTCGACCTTAGGGTAGGTTCCGTCAGAGTAATTTGCTCGAATTTTGTGGACACTTTTAATGGATTTTCTGTCTTATAATCCGCGTTTTTCATTTCGAACGAGTTTCTGTGGTTTTGAATATATTTTTGTTGGTTTTTTTTTTTTTTTTTTTTTTTGTTTTATAGTCACTCACCGGAAACTCGAACTCGCGTATAGGTATATTGTTGGTGGCCCACCACAACACAATTAAATGGCTTATACGGACTATTTTTAATTGCTCAAAAATTGTTATGGCTAGAAGAAGAGTTGCGCTATGGTGATAATAGATGCTGTCCACAAAAGAGTGACTGAATGTTTTTTTTAAGCGTTAAGTTAGTATAGAATTCGAGTGGAGGTATAATTAATTTGAATTTTTTTTATGAGTAATGGGCCCGTTGAAGGTCAGTAAATTTGACTTTTCATAGAACTATATAAAAAAAGTTATGTGTGAGAGTTAAAAGGTGACTTCCGTTTCTTTGTGTTGATTTTTTTTTGTTCTATGTCTGCATGACATGACATGGGGTAGTCAAGCTGTGGAAAGAATAGAATGGGTTCAAATTTAATAAATAAAAATAGAAACAATAAAAACTGGAGCAAAAAATTAAAATTGGAAGCCATATTGAAATTTTTAAGAGACACAAAGTGATCCGATATTATATACATATGAATATAAATAAATAGTGAATATTATAAGCAGCAGGAATTTTTTGACTCTTGTTTAGATTTTGAATCTTTGAGGAGTAGATAGTATGTGGATTCAAGGAGCCACAAGCCAGCGTCTAAAAGCGAACTCCTATCAACACCTTCTCACGCCTCCCCGTGTTCAATTCAGTATGAAAATGGGGATTATTTCCTTATAGCAGGTTTTGAGTGGTAGCAAATGAGACAAGGGGGGTAGGCACCTGGCACTTCTCTAATTCAGGCGGTAGCAGAAGAATTTTGAAGAATCAAAGCTGAAGTTAGGATCAGCTATCATCCGGTTCATTCGTCACCCATCTTACGAGTTATATTTAGTAACAGAAAGTCCGGGTTGAGGGTAATAAGAGTGGAGGGAATTTCAAGCTATGTTATGAAATTTAGTCTAGAAGGAAAAATAAGCCTCAGATACGGACGAATTTAATATTGACGAATTAAACAGACGAAATGAGGAAAACGACAGACAGGCAGATCCTTTAAATATGTAGGTTCCCATAATAACCCACATGCACATGAACAAAAAGCAGAGACTCTAGACTTCTTCAATGCAAACATCACCTCATCCAAGAAATACAATGTAAGGTCTATCCATTGTCAAGGGCAAGCCAACATAACAAAATACAGACAACTTCGAACGTCTTCAATCACAAGAGATCAGCAGAACCTTTTTCGATCGAGTCTCTAGAAAACTCCTAAGAAATCTTATATCAACAAAATTATGTATAGAGAACTAGTGGAAACATCGTCAGAGATACTGCCTCTGACGTCCTGTATTATACATGACCCCCAAAACTTAAAACCTATTTGATGATTTATTAATTTATTAATATACAAAATTTTTAAAACATTTCTAAGAAAAAAATTTTGTACGATAACTTTCGAAAACAAGCATTGAGCGGTTTTGAGGTTTTTGAATTTTACAAAAAAAAATATATTTTTTTTTCAAAAATTCAAAAAAAAAATTTTTTAAGTCTTGAAATGGAATGGGGTTTTCGAAATATTTTGAATTTTTTTTTTAAATCCAAAAATTTTTTTTTGGAAAATTTAAATACATAATAATATTCAAACCTTTGGGGAGCTTAAGAATAATAAAAAGGGAAGGGTACGAAATGTCGACAAAAAAAATGTCGTCTGGACAAATATAAATTTCATCGACCGTTAAAATGTCGACTGAAGTTTGATCGACAAAAAAAAAGTCGACAGTTTAAAATCTCGACTATTAAGATGTCGACTGAAAGCTTGTTGGTGAAAATGTCGACTTTTATCCAAAATTGAGTTAAATAAAACAAGAATGCTCTCTTTTAATATGTTAACTAAATTTTATTATTAATTCAATTATATAAACTTTGCATACACCCAACCTCGCACCCACCCCAAATACTATAGTGTGCCCGAGCAGGGGGGTTGCAGGGGGACAGCATGGCCCCCCTTACATAGCTCACTGTTTACGCGTCGACATTTTTAAAATCGAATTTTTGATAGTCGACATTTTGATCAGTCGACATTTTTATCAATCGACTTTTTGAAAATCGACATTTTGAAGATCGATTTTTTTAAATCGACATTTTAAAAATCGGTTAATCGTCCCCAACCCTAATAAAAATGGTCAAAATCGGTTGTACCGTTTTCAATCCAGGGGGCTACCAAAAGTAACCATTTTTTGGAACATTTTTTCAACCATTATCTAGCTCTGACTAAATAATTTTTTTTTATTTTTTTTTTAAATCTGTGGTACAGTTTTTGAGAAAAAAAAAATATTTATTAAATTTCGAAAAAAATCGTAAGGCAGGTTATTTTTGGTCTTAAAAAAATAAAGAAAAAATGTGTAGAGGGAAAATTAAAAACAATATCTAACAAGTTTGATGAAAAAATCGGCCGAGCCGTTTAGAATGTAGTCGAACATACAGACAGACAGACAGAATTGCGAGACCTACTTTTTTCGTATTCCAAAATCTCGAGCTCTATTTTTTACAAATGCATAGCATGCCTTAAGGTACCTATAAGTCGCAAGGAAAAAATTATCAAAACCCTGAAAGCCGTTTTCGAGAAAAATACGATTTTTGAAAACTATTTTTTGTATTCTTATGGTGGGTATGGTTTTTTTTTTTTAGAAATAAAGAAGATTTGTTGTTCCTATTTTTCTTTTACATAGTGTTACAAAATTTATATGTAGATAGTTGTTAAGTTTCAAAAAATCGGTCATATTATATCGGAATATATATTGAGTTTTCAAGAAATAATTGATTCTTATAAGTCCGAAAAAAATTTAGTTTAAATTTAAATACTCGTACTATTAAAAATTTTTAGGAGCCTTAATAAAAGATACCATTGAGAACCATTTCCAGCTTTAACTAAAAGAAGTATTTAATTGTTATTAAATTTTTGAAACAGAAATATTTACTTAAATTTCGTAAGCAAAATTTGTGTGTTAGATTAAAAACCAATCAATAGGGAATTACCGAGGACTCTCAAGTACCAAGTTTGAAAAAAATCACTTCAGCAACGTAGACCTTCGACATAAAGACAAACGGAATTTCAAATTTAATCGAAATTTTGAGATCATATTTTTTTTTTCAAAAACAAAGTTGGCCTTATAATATAACCTACACGTACATACATATATCCGCAAGTTGATCTAAGGTAATTTCTATTTTATTAACTTTATGTTTTCGTTAGCCCTAAAAGAAGTCTTTCTTTATTAGGACTTTAGTTTTCATAATTTGACTTGCTTGGTTAATAAATCACCCGCCACCGTTTGGTACATTAGCTTCATGAACCTTTCTCTTTTGCAGATTGAGCCACAATCATCCACTATTGTCTTCGCACAAATATATTCGTACAAGCAATGCAGACGCTCAATAAAAATTACGCTGCAATAAAGTTCCATCGCATCGCAAATATTACCTTTAGGGTGCAATTAAGGTTAGGTATACTTGAAAGTCGAAACTTTCACATATACGCCTATCAATGACACCAAAAGGCTGGCGGGTCGCATTTAAAATTCACGACTCACACGCTGAGTTTTCGTTTTGTTTCCTTCAGTTATTCGTTCCTGATGATGGGTGCTTCAATTAGCATGAGTTCGCTAATTAAATGGCGGCATGCCTTTGGGTCAAAAAATAAATTTAAAAAAAACCATGGATACCTTCAATCTACAGGAGTCTTGAGATGCGAGGATCACGATCAAAGTTGCATATTGTTGTCGTGTATGGTAAACTACACTTTCTTGTGCGCCGCCGGGATACCTCCAACATGTAAATAATAAAAATATCAACACAACGGGATAGTTTAAAAATAATATGAAATTAACTACAATGTATAAAGGAATCAAAGGTTTTGATTAATTAAACTCAACAATGCAACTGTTAATTCTCCATTGCGATGTAAATATTCCTTTTTACCAACCGAAATTATTTAATGTTGAATTGCAATTATTTTCAATTTAATTTATTGCGGTTTTATTAATGAAAATACAACACAAATCAAGCTTCATTTGGATTTGTGTGTGTGAAAAGCTATAAATCTCAGCAGAAATGTCACAGCAGCAGCAATTTATTCACAACGCGAATATATCATATTGAATGGGCATTTGAGTGGACTGCTCTTTGAACTCGAACGATGGAGTAATGAACTTTTGTCTTGCTCCTTTTGTAATTTATGAACATTTTTTTTAAACTAATCAAGTGTAATAAAATGAGGAACAAATACAAAAATAAATAGATACTTATGTATATTCCAGAACGGTATTTTTAGGTAGGGTTGGCTCATGGGCACTCTATTTTGTAAACGTTGATATGAAGAATGTACATTACAGCATTCTCATTATACCAAATTTCAAAAGACTAGATATATATCAAAATTTTAAAATTTAATAAAAAAAAATATTAAATTAAGTGTTGTATAAGTCCCCGGACACTTGGCGGAAAAAGAGACTTGATTTTTCAATAAAGGTATGAACTTAGAAATGGTTGCTGAAATTCTGTCTGTCTGTATGAGTGTGTACTTCGATTTTAATAGTCTAAGCCACTGACGCGATTTTGCTTACACTTGGGCCTTTAGAATATTATGTCATATCCTCGAGGTGAAATTAATACTCATTTATAAATCCGAAACCAACGCTACAGAAGATTTTTATGGCAAGTACCACTTTTTTTCATTCACGATTTTCTCATTAAAAGCTGCACTGATTTCAATTAAAGTTCTTATACAGGAGATCTTTTTAAATTGAAATAATACAACATTATATTCGTGCATAATTAAATACATATTTATTTTTGGAAAAGTATGATTTGAATTTTTTAAAAATATTTGAGAATTTTTCCAAAACAATATACTCGTATAATATCTTGAAAACGAAAGCCGATGACTATTTTTGAAATTACTTGAATATATTTAAATAAGAAACTTTATGATATAGTAATTAAAGTTTTACTTGTTATTATGTAAATAACAAATATTTACATATATAGCAAGTTATGCATTCGTAAAAAAAATCTTATTCGAGAGTTTGATCAAACTAAACATTGCTATGAAAGCGGGTTTCACAATAATGACTGTCTGTTTGTCCTTTTGATTACAACTTAAACGGCTCGGCCGATTTATGACTTGGTAAATATTATTTTTAAACATTTTCTAACTATGTATAGTATCGACTAAAAGATTTTTTTTAATAAATTGTTAGCACGATACTAAAAAAATAATGTAGGTATTCGATGATTTTAACTTTAATAAAAGGATTCGATAAAAATTTGCAAATTTGTTGTTTTAACCTAGTATCATACTAAAACAGCTTTAGCACCGTACTAATTCAATTAAAATTTTGCGCCATTGTTATTTAAACCTCCCATAGAACCATTTTTTCGTTTTCGATTGCCTCAAAAATGGCATAACGGATTTTGATCTTTTTTTTATTTATTAGCTCCTACAAAGTTTGAATAGTAAAAGTAATAGTAACTACAAGTGCATTTTTTAAAGTTGACAATTAACAATTTTTCAATACTATCTGCAAAATTTAAATTTTTGATGTGTAAACATCTTTCCCGGCGGTAGAGTGAATCGAAAACGTGTGTAAAACTTATTATACGTCCCGTGTAACCCGTTACGGTTACACGTTACGGTTACACTTTACGGTTACACGTTACGGTTACACGTTACGGTTACACGTTCTGTGTAGCAATCTACCTTACCGACGATTGCATTTAACACCATGTTTACATTGTTAATATTTCGTACTTACGACATCGTGTTTACATTGGAGACTTTGAGTACTGAAATCGCGATTTTATTACTTTCCATTACTGGCTAGAACTCAATTCAATCCCTCAACATTTCTTCACCTCTCGACCAATTAGGCCTATTCTGCCATATTTGTTATTCTGCTATAGATTTTCTGTTATGAATCATGAAAGATTTCCACCTTAAAAGATCTTTTATGATTGGTATTCAGAGGTTCGAACTTTTATAAAAGTCTGTTAGGCTAGTCGCGCACTGGCAACTGTGATCGAAATCAAATAGTTTAATCACCAGTTGAAAGAGAACCGCGCACTGGCAACTCTTTACTCACGCTCACACTCTTTTCTCTCTTGCGCTTATGGAAAACAGCTCAACTATTACGAATTAATTTTAGGCAATCGTTTAGTTTGTGTCAAATCACAAACTTTTTAGTTGCTCGAATCGAGTTGCTTTAAGTGCGCGGTGTCCCATATAAGCCCATATGTTTCATTTTCGCAACTAAACAGTTGCGAAACTAAAAATTGAATGTGCGCGCCTGGCCTTATGCCACTTCGAAAACGAGATCTGTTATGAAACTGAACTAAATCTGTTATCATAATCAGCTGTGATTATGTAAAATATTTCATCTGGCATAATTTAAATGGATGACAAACAAAAAAGTAAACTCTTAGGCTAGGCGCTCACATTTAATTTTTAGTTTCAAAACTGCTTGGTTCGAGCAACTAAAAAGTTTGTGTTTTGACACAAACTAAACGATTGCGCGCACATTCAATTTTTAGTTGCACAACTGTTTGGTTGCTTATAGAAAACAGATGAACTATTTAGTTGAATGTCCGCGCAGGTGCATATAATTATATGCTGTGTGTGTGTCACAAACTAGTACGATTGCATTGTATGTTTATTGGGTACGTTCGATAACAAAAATTCGGCACTCGGACGAACGTTGATGTTTACACATCTTAACCGTGAGTCCTGGCACTCACACTTTTTTTTTTTTTTCAATTTCATCCCAAAATAACCATATACAAATGCTAAAAAATTGTTTTAGAAAATCGTATTTTTTTCTCGAAAATTTTTGCTAGAATTTTGATAAGAAAATTTTTGTTTTGCTTAAAATTTATGATCAAATGGAAAAAAGTGTGTCTCGCAATTCTGTCTGTCTTTCTGCTGTTTGACTACAGCTTAAGCGTTTCTGCCGATTTTCCTTAAACTTGGTATATATCATTTGTATATTTTCCCCCCACACGTTTTTATTTTTTTTAAGACGAAAAATTACGGCACCTGCCATACGGAATTTTATCGAAATTTTTATAAAATATTATTTTTCTCAAAAACGGCACCAAGAACTTTGATACAATTTTGACTTGCGACCTATATAGTTACTATAAGGCAAGTTATGCTACGATGATAGCGAAGACACAAAAAAGTTGGTCTCGCCATTCTGTCTGTCTTTTCGACTACATCCTAAGTGACTCGGCCGATTTTCTTTAAGCTTGGTAGATATCATTTTAAATTTTTTCCCCAAAAACTGTACCACAGAATTAAAAATAAAATTATAAAATTTCATTTAGTTAAGGCTAGCTAATGGATGAAAAAAATTTCCCAAAAAATGGTTATATTTGGTAGTCCCTCTGGAACCATTTTTTCTGTTTTTGATTTTTTTCAAAAACGGTACAACCGATGTTAATTTAAATTCTCTAAAGCTTGAATATTATTACATATTCAAATTTTCAATTTTTTTTATTTTTTGGATTTTAAAAAATTTCTAATTTTTTTTTTTTGGAGACTCAATATTTCATCCTCGATTTTTTTCAAACTTGATAAATTAAAGTTTTTTGATATAATCTACAAGATTTGAAAAAAATAATCGTCTTAAATTGTTTTACATAAAAATAATGATACCAGACCATACAAATGTTAAAAAATTTTTTTTCGAAAATCGTATTTTTCTCGAAAACGGTTCCGAGAATTTTGATAAAATTTTTTTTCTTTTCATTTATTTTTACCATCTATAGTTTAGTAAAAAAATTGATATTAATATATTACTGACTATACCTACCATAGAACGATTTTTCCGAATTTTGATTTTCTCATTATCGGCATAACGGAGTTTAAAAATCATTGCATTTCTAAACTTAAAAAAAAAATATTTTTTGAATTAAAAAAAAATTTTTTTTTTTTGGAAAATTCAATATCTCAAAAACGGCCATATAATTTTATTGGAAATTTATTTTTTATTCGTTTAATAATAAAAACTTTGAGTTGGCGTAACAAATTTTTTTCTTAAAAATTTTCTATATAAAAGCTTATTTTTTTAAGAAACCACTACAAAGACTTTTTTTTGGTTTTGCATAAGTCAATATTTGCTTGAATCACATTGCATCCCTTTTTTACCTGCAACTATGTACTATAGTCATTTAAAAAATGAATTTTATTTTTATGAACAATTTTTCTCTAATAACAATAATTTTTAAAATTCTTAGTCTTTAACATAAGAGTAAGTTCGCGCGACCCAGTCGTTTTCTTTCGATTAATTTTTACGATCTATAATTTAATAACAAAAAGTTTGAAATTAATTTAACACTGACTGTACTTACTTTAAAACCAAGTTCATCCAAATTTGGAATTTCTCATTATCCACAAAACGGATTTCAATTACATTTTTTTTATATAGAAGCTTCTAAGAAGTTTAAAAAACATAATTCGAAACTGAAAAATAAAATATGTTTTTTAAATTCGATATCTGAAAAACGGGTCAATAGTTTTGTTAAATTTATACAGTAATACACCTTTAAAGTTGGTGTTCCAAAATTTGTTCTTAAAAATGCTTTAAAATACCGCTATAACGACCTGTGTATAATTTTTGTAATTGCATAAACTAATATTTGCCAGAGAAATTATTTGGCATCCTATTTTTAGATCCAACTATCTACTAATTGAGTTGTTTAAGCTATTTAAAGGATTAATTTTATGGCTATGAACATTTTTCTATAGTAACATTAATTTTCTGAAATGTTATTCTTTTACATAAGAGCAAATTCGTGCGATGCGATCTAGTCGTGCATGTATTTTTTCAAATGGCTAAGAAAAGGACAATAACTTCTTTTTACTTGCGACTTATAGGTACTATAAGAGTATAAGGCAAGTTATGCATTCGTAAAAAAAATCGATCTCCCCACAAGTTTTTTTCTTTTTTTTCTTAAGACCAAAAATAACGATACCTGCCATACGAAATATTTTCGAAATTTTATTAATATTTTTTTTTCTCAAAACTGTCCCACAGATTTAAAAAAAAAAAATTGAAAAAATTTTATTTAGTTAAAACTAGGTAATGGTTGAAAGAAATTTTTATTTTTGGTACCCCCTTGGAACCATTTTCTTTATTTTTGATTTTCTCGAAAACCGTACAACCGATTTTGATCATTTTTTGTATCTTAAGGACCTCCAACAATTTTAATATTATTGTGTATTCAAATTTTTAAACATTTTTTTTTTTTGGATTTAAAAAAAATCAAATTTTATTTTTCAAAACTCATAATGCAGCAGTCGAGTCGTAGCGGGGCGAAAGTGGTCTTATTTTTTGAATGTGATGTCAGTTAATATCATGTAAATGGTAGGCCATCTAGTGGTTTCTTTATAGGTTATTTTGGCACTGACAGCTGTTTCTCGCTCAAAATCTTGACAGAAAGTCAGTGTCATACCTCCGCGGAACGATATGAGTCACTTTACGCTTGAACAACGTTGGGAAATATTGAAAACTGATTTAGTGAAGGCTGTGTAGTGTAGCCCAAACAGTGCGTTTTTTGAAAATAAGTTTTAGTCCTAATGAAGCACCCACCGCGCCTGCTGTACGCAAGCTTGTGCAAAAAGTTCCCGAGACTGGTATGCTAGTGGACAACACTCATGGTCCTTGTTATCATACGGTGCGCACGAACGAGGATGTGACTGATGCTGTAGCCGAGAGTGTGAGACTAAATTCACGAACATCAACTCAGCAATTGAAGGATGACCATCGGCTTCGTTATCGCTTCTCATTTTGGGCCTTGGATTAGCTTGAATTGTACAGTGATCTTGGACGAAAAATCATCTTTTTTGACGGTAACGGTGGGCGTTACAGAGCCACGTTAGCCCACTTTTTCTTACGGAAGTTGAGGACATGGATTTCGACAACCTCTTGTGTTGTGGCCCCATGCATGCCACATAGTCCATACCATTTTTTTTTTTTTTTTATAATCTACCCGCGCTCAAGGGATTATGATTACCCTTTGAATGTTTGAACACAGCGCGGGCGTGAAGTTGAGGAAGAGAAAGAAGGATAGGAAAGATGTGTGGCACGATGTTCTGAGACTAAAGGTTTTTGTCTCAGATATTTTATCTCCAGGGATGGCGGCTGAACTAAAGCGGAGAATGCCGTGTGTTATTTATATGTCGCTTATAATTCACATTATTTTATTCGTGTATTACACCGTAATATTTCAACATTTTGGTGTGACGCTTCTTGAGTCTGTACCGCACCCATTCTACGCAGGCGATACAGTTTCTGGCGAAAGTCTTACCTTTTGATTTCATTGAAATACGATTTTGCAGTGCCTACTGATGTAAGAGCCGCAAACGCAAAGACTTCACTTCAACTATCGGGGAACAGGATCTTATTTAGGTAACTTGATTCGTTGTTAGGAAAATATCTAAGTAAATTCTGGGGGTCATTCCGTAACTCGATTATCGTCAGACGATATCGTTTGAACGATAGCGTTGCCTTTTTTTGATTCACGTAAGTCGATAATCATCAAATGCTATCGTCAAAACGATAGCGATTGGACGATAGCTAAATAGGTATCGTCTTGCATTAATTTTGAAATTTGTAGGTGACTGTACTTGAGTGATTGAGTTTCCACTGTAAATTGACATTTTGTATTGTTTTCTATTGAATTGACAAGTTGACTACAGTTTGAGAGTTTCTGAAGTGCATACAAATCACTAAAACTGTGATTGATAGACGAGACGATAGTAGTCGAGTTACGTGAAGCAAATTATCGACGATATCGTCGACGATTATCGTTTTGACGGTTATCGTTTAAAAAATTACGGAATGACCCCCCTGACAATGAGGTATTTAGACATTTAGAGTAATAAACTTTCTTGCAGTTTATTATTCAAGTTCTCCAACTCTTTGCCATCTAAGGGTTTTTCTCTGGATGTGAAATAAATACTCCGAAATCCGCTATAAAAAAAAGCTGTTTTCCATTTATTGAGATGGTTCTTGGACTGTTTCGAAATAATACTGCCTCAATCGTTTTCTCCTCTATTGAGTTATTGCATATTGAAGATACCTAAGGCCGATAGAGCTCCATTGAAAGATTTAATTTTCCTCACATTAAATCGCATTAGACCGACAGGATGCATAAATCTTGGCCTGTTGACGGCTAAATCTTCGATTTGTTTATAACGAGAATATTCCAACGCCTCTTTTAAAGGTGCTAAAATTTCACAAAAATATAAAGCCAATTTAAATTTCCCCACAAGACCGAAAGTCCAGCTGAGATTGACCTTCTTGATCAGCAGGACATCATTTGTATTGTAAGCAATTCCGTATCCAGAATTCAAGAAACACAAATTGTATCTCATCACTGAATTAATGAGTTCCAATTTGGGTCCTTTTGCTCAAGTGAAACCATGTAATTTGTCCTAAGGTCCGAAGGTATACTCCTCTTTTTTTTCGTCCCTTAATCCTGCCAGAATATACGAGCAAGCGGATGTAAAATCGAAAAAATACATAAAAACAAGGGAATTTTCAGGCATAAGTTGTCATCAATCAATTATTACAAAATGACCTCTGGAGTGGGTGTAGCTGCACAAACTCTGGACGGAATAGGAAACGTTGCGTCCATTGAGAACTGTTATTATTTCTGGCGCCTTCGAGAGTGTTTTGATATATACTCTACTCGTACCTTCGTTCGGACCTAATTAAATGTGCGGCACATACCTAGGATGATCATCGTTTTCGTTTCAGGCTGAACTGGAACTGGAACTGGATTAAGTCAAGGCGGGAGTCTTTCATTCAGTTTATCTCTCACGTCAGGATCGCTATCATTTATCACACACAAAATCAGGCCGAAGGGATGTGTGTAATTATATACATATTGGTTGGGCGCACCTTGAAGGCAAGCTCGCAACGATGATGCACTCACAAATTGCTTTCGAAAGCAATTTTGTCACTGCTGATCACACCTGCTCGCACTTAATCACGGTCAAAAGGTATTCCACTTTTGAGTGGATAATTAGCATCCTCAGGGAATATAACTGTAGGCCTAGATGATGAGTAGTTGGTGTTTGCAATTAGATGGTTCAGGGCCTGGGACTTGGGCTTGGGCTTAGGCTTGCGGTCAGGCGTGAGAGTTGAGCATCTGTAGTTCTTGTGTTGTGTAATCGAAATCGATTATTATTATATTAATTTGAAAATATTTTCACCAGTCGAAGTGATGAAAAGTAAGGGACGGGTCCATTGCATCGGTGGTGGTAAGTTGCAAATTGATGTTAAGATTGAAAATCATAATTTGGTGTTGTAAGTTGGAATTTCTGCAACATGTCGAATAGCAGTTCAAATTAAAATGGAATTTGTAACACCAATGACAACTGTAATTATCTTCAGAATCTTGGTCGCATTTTCAGGAGAGGTACCTACGAAAATATAAAGTGGAAAGTTCATTCGAGTAATTTTGAAAATTTTTGGCTTGGCGACTGGGGCGCACGAACTTGCTCCTATGTAATAGACTAGGAATTTTAAAAACGAATGTTATTAGAGAAAACTGTTCATAAGGATAAAATTAATTTTTTAAATTCTTTTAGAAGTAAGAGACAACAACAGAATGATATGTAAATATAAATTTATGGAAGAACAGAAATTATAAGTCGTTTTAGTGGTTTCTTAACAAAATAAGCGTTTAAAACATTTTTAAGAAAAAAAATTGGTATGCCAAGTTTAAGTTTTTATTACTGTTCGAATGAAAATTAAATTCTCAACAAAAATATTGAGCCGTTTTTGAAATATCAAATTTTCCAAAAAAAAAATGATTTTTTTTTTAAAAAACTCAAAAAATATTTTTTTTAAGTTTTGAAATACAATGGTTTTTAGACTTTTAGAAACATCTCTACAGAAAATTTCATTAAAATCCGTTTTGTCGATAATGAGTAATTCAAAATTTGAAAAAATGGTTCTATGGTAGGTACAAGCTGTAATATCTTAATTTCAATTTTTTTTTATTAAATTAAAGATCGCAAAAATTTATTGAAAGAAAAAATATTTTATAAAAATTCTAGGTGCCGTTTTCGAGAAAAATTCGATTTTTGAAAACCATTTTTTAATTTCTTAGCATTTCTATGGTAGGTACCTTAATTTTTAGGTAAAATAAAAGTGTTTTTCTCACATCTTATAGATTATATTGAGAAAATTTTATTTATCAAGTTTAATATCTAGCATCGGGTTTTTGAAATATTGAGTTTTAAAAAAAAATTTTGAAGGTTTTTTTAAAAATCCAAAAAATTTTTTTTTGAAAATTTGAGTACACAATTCTATTTATGTTTTTAAGGAGCTTTAGCAAAAAAAAATGATCAAAATCGGTTGTACCGTTTTTGAGAAAATCAAAAACAAAAAATGGTTCTATGGGGCGTACTCTCAATAAACATTTTTCGGAAATTTATTTTTAACCATTACCTAGCTTTCATTAAATGAAATTGTTTTGTATTTTTATTTTTAAAATCTGTCGAACGGTTTTTGAGAAAAAAAAATATTTATAAAATTTCGAAAAAAATTCGTATGGCAGGTACCTACCATTATTTTTGGTCTTAAAAAAAAAGAAAAAAACGTGTTGGGGGAAAAATTAAAACCCATATCTACCAAGTTTAAAGAAAATGGGCCGAGCCGTTTAGGCTGTAGTCGAACAGACACACAGACAGATAGACAGAATTGCGAGACCCACTTTTTTAGTCTTTGCTATCATCGTAATGTCAACTTTGATCAAAATCTCGAGTTCGATTTTTTGGACAAGTGGCGATTTATTTTTCAACATAGTATCCTTTAGCTCGATACACTTCATCCAACGATGCCCCAACTACTTTAACCCTTCCGAAAAATAGGTTTTCTTGAGGTCTGAGGCCTACGTGCTGGCGATGACTTCAACATTCGACTCAAACTTCTGCCCGGCGAGTGATTTTTCCAAGTTTGCAAACAAACAAAAAGTCTCACGGCAGCCATCGCGCCGACAGCTTTCTCATGCCCAAAATTGGAGGATATAACCCACGCGGTCTTTTGAGATTCCTACTGTTTCAGCTATCTTGCACACCTTTAATCGGGCGGTCTGTCAATATGAGATCGTGGATTTTTGACACGTTATCCTTTAGCCATTTTCGGGGCACCTGATGGTGCGAGTCTCATCAAAAACCGTTTTACCAATTTTTGAGGGGTCGCCATCGAAGGAGAAGAGTCCCCGTACACAGCATTCAAGCGCTCTTTGATTTAGCTGCGCGATTTCCCTTCCAAGAACAAAAATCGAATCACCGATCGATATTGCTCTTTTTCCATTTTTCTAAAATTTGCGGACAAGCTGGCTTCCACACGTAATCAAAACAAAATTGCGAGTCCGATTCGGCTAAAATTTTGACAGTAGCCGTCTAAAAGGATTTCGTAAATCTCTCTTGCGATACTGGCACCATCGGTCAGTGAGGCTAAGTACTTTTCAGACCTCGTACATTCGTCATGAATTCAGATTACAAGCTATATATAGCTTTTGTGATCAAATTATGTAGGGAAAAAAAATTTTAATTGCGAACTGTTCTACACAAGAGCTAAGAAAAGAGCATCATAAGAAAAATATGTGTCCGTCTTCCGGCACTTATCATTATGTCGTCTCGAGACGATCGTAAAATGTAATCGTGAACAGTAATTCAGGTGAATACTAGAATTCTTTTAAAAAAACAAGACACAGCTTAAGACACAGAACACCAATTAAAGTCTAATTGGTTTAAAATTGAGCTAAGCACCCAAGAAAACTCATTTGAAATAAGTCCTAATTGGTGAACGAATCAGAAAAAAATTTTCCGATGTACCGATTTTTTTCTTCAAAAATTACGACGATTTAATGAACAAATAGTACAACACAAGATTCTCTGCCCAATTTTTTCGAGTTCTCTATCATCATAATGTAAAGTTTAATCAAAATCTCAAGTTCGATTTTTTTTCGCAAATGCATAGACCTATAGTACGAGTACCTATGAATATCGTAAGTAAATATGATTGATCATGAATAAAAAAGGCGATAGAGAAAGCATTCAGATTTTATAGAGCTACAGGTTTAGCTACATTAAGCTATGTCTAGTGGCTACTATATTTAGAAAGCTACAATATTCAACTAACTATGTTTGAAAGAATTCTGAATCCGATTTAAAAAACATGGTTTCGACTTTGGTTATGTTGCAAAACTTGTAATTTCATGGCCAATAATGGTTGGAAAGAATGCAACCAAGATTTTATTTTTGTTTAAAATATATAAATATTTTTTATTAAAATATAAAATAAAATGAATCCTTTGACGGATCTCTGATATATTCAATTTTTAGTTCAAATAATTTTTCTTGAATCAAATTTTTTTCTAATTTCTTGTATATAATTTGGTGAGCATATATTGTTTTATTATGTTATTAAAATGAACTAATAATACTTTAAAAAAATGTGTACCTCAATATTTTAATCCAAATTTTTTTGTGGCGAAAAGACAGGTTATAAATAAAAAAGGACATTTTTTGGTGGGTTTTTACTTGAAAACCAGTTTTTGTCTCCAAATAAAAAAACAAACAATTAGTAGAATTTGTATTGCTTTTTTATGATCGTGAACAGATTTTGAGGGCTCTTGCATAATTTCTTATAACCAATGTTCTGAAAAACCTTTCAGAATTAATACTTCACACAAAGTGGGGTTGTGATGGTCCATCTGGACAGAGCGAATATATGCAGACATTTTCTACTAACAACCAAGAAGTATCGGAATCTCATCTGTTCATGACATCGATTGTCCCTTTGAATATGACAGTAACTACTGGAGAAAACAAGATAACATAGATAAATCCCCGTCCGTCTTCAAGGAGATATTGCAGAGCTCTAAAATTTGAATATACATAAGAAGGAAAACTTTGAGATCATACGAGAACAGAAAAACCGTGTGGAAAATGAAACTCAAAAGCTGGAAGAGAGAGAGCTTGGAATGCAAGTTGTTAAAGTTAAACACCGTCTTTATTTTACTATGATAGATGGAAAAGTAGCTCAAGCTGTGACAAATACTAGTTCTGCGAGCGATTATTTGTGGAGCTGAACCTTCAGAGATGAATGACTTATCCAAGTTGCAAGCTAAAATCCTGAATGAAGAAGCTCTTGTTCTGGGAATGTCATCACTGCCTGCACGGTTTCGATTTATGGAGTACATATTGCTTTGGGACATAACTTAAGCCTTAAAGCGTGGAGAACTAATAAGCTTACTCGTGCTATCAAGGAAGAGGAAAACAAACTAATTCAAGCAGAATTCATATTAAAGGTTGGAATAAAATATGACGTTGTAAAGCAAGGAACTGGAACAACGAATGATGGCAATACTTTACGAAGATTTTTCGGAAATCCAAATGTGGCTGCAGATATCAGCAAAATAGACATTAGATTGATAACCAGACTCGCAGTCATATTGGATGTTTTGCAGCAATTTTTTAATCCATACCCAAAAATTTAAGACTTGTAGTGAAGAGACAGCTAAGCTCGCGATATCGTTATACTCTTGATATCACATGTCCGCAACTGTTCACAAAGTTTTACTACACGGAGCAGAAGTAATAGAAAGTGCATCCTTGCCAATTGGATCACTTTCAGAAGAGGCCCAAGAATGCAGGAATAAGTACTACAAGCACTATGGGACCCACCTGGATAAATTTTTCTAGGTTATCAACGAATGAGGATATTTTCCATATAATCCTGATATCATCCGATCCATTTATAACCCAATTAAGACCAAGAAAAAACATCTTCCTTTGAATGAAAAAGCTCTTGAATTAATTCAATAACTTATTAATATAATTAATTAGGTGTACTCATATATTTATTTATTTCTTATATTTGATACACATACGCTTGTGTTATTATGTATGTATTTGATTATTTAGCTTTAAAAAAAAAAAAAAAAAAACAAATAAAAAAAATTATTTCGATATAAGTCAATAAAACCTGTAAGTCCGAAAAATGTCAATAACTTTTCTCTCAGTGATTTTTTTTTTAACAAAATTTTGTCAAAGTATGTGTAAGCCTAATCCACCACCACTGTGCGGCGCGGCGCGGCGTAGGCTTTGTCCGGAATATGTCAAAAAATGTCCAATAAAGCGAACCGAGATGAAAACAAAAACAACAATTTTTTAATTCAGTGCAGAACAGCTTAATTTGGATGATCTTCCCTTATTATATACTTAATAAAACCTTGTTGTTGCGGAGAATGTATTCCATAGCCCAAAAGAAAATCAGAAAGATTGTATTTAATACTAATACTGAAGAATTCTACTCTAAAAAAACAAGAAATCTATTGAAAAGCTTTTAAATCTGCCATTTTTATTTATTTGACAACCTTTGAATACGCGATTAAATATAAGTAACTATTTGACACACAAGTCACCTTGATAAGCAAGCCTTTAATCATTCCGAAGCAAATAAAAAAAAAGTCGTCAAAGTAAACAGACCAAATAATTCATTAGACTCATAAAACTTTTTCTAATGACCAACAAGACCTGAATCCAAATAAAATATCTGGCTTTATTTAATTTTTTTTTCTTTAATTTCCAAGACAAATAAATGTAACACCATGAATACCAAAAAGTCAGAAACTTTATATGAGGTTTGTGTGGATTTTCTTATCCCTTAAATTAAATTCTCCGAACCATAAATGCCACATCGTTATGCTACTACCCGCTATTTAACACGCATTCTGACCCATTTTCGATTCTTTCCGCATTATGACTTCTGACTTGTACAAATAGATATAAAGAAAAAAATGTATTAGTCTGTATTTCTAAGACACTCTAGGGCAAATTAAGTTGTTTTTATTGCGTTTATATATAAATCGTCTGTCGCCTCCTCCCCCATATGACCCATAAAAATCCTGTCTAATCCCAGAGATATAAATTCGTTAACTATTTGTGTGTTTTGGTTAAACATAAGCAGCTAAAAGCCAATTAGCTTGATAGTTGAGCCCACTCTAATCAATTAACCTGATTAGGAGAGAACGTTTATAATGACTCTGAATAGTTGCTACGACATAGATACTGTATCTATAGCAGTTAATAGACACACCAGCCATTTTACAATAGAAAGGTCATTTCAAGCAGTTTTACTTAACTATGCAACAACTATTAACAAACAGAACTTTTCAACTTCCTTCGGGGCAAAAGGAAAAACTGTCATCATTGTGTGGCTTGAAGAGAACCGAACTTAGCGAAAGTTCTTCTTTCTATTCGATGAATTTAGATTCTCGAATTTAGTGGAGCAATTATGCAGCCACAACAATAATTGGCACATGAGTTTAAATTAAGTGGAGCAACACAATAAGTAAGAGGATCAATTGGTTTGAAAGAATTTAAAAGCGGCTTTTGACATGTTTTCGTATAAATAGTTTTTGATGGTTTTATGTAAAATTAATACTTTTTATTGATTTTTGAAAATGCCGTATCATCCAAGGTTATTTCTATAACGTATTCATGAGTCTGTGCTTGACGGGGTTCGTTTCAAATTGTGTTCAGATAATTTAAGATAATTCTCTAGTACCTTTCAGGAATTTCTACAGAGATATTCGAATTCACAAAAAAAAAAATCGTAATGTTTTTTGGGAAGATTCCGTTAGTTTTGAGTAAATCCCGTAAAATATATAATTAATATAATTTCCAAAATAATTTCGAGATTTTTTTCTTACAAATGTGGAGTTCTTTTATTCCCGTGGTAAAATTTTGGGAAAAAAGGAGATCAAAAACTAATTCTCAAAGGATTATTTAAAGTTTTAAGAACCCCCCGGATAGGCGGATAAGAATCTTGGAGAAAATCGATCATTGACCATATTGACCCATTTTTGAGATAATGAAATTAAAAAAAAAAATTGATTGTTTTTCAAAGATTTAAAAAATATATTTTTTTAAGTTTTTTAAACTTTTTAGAAGCTTCCGTTATGCCGATAATGAGAAATTCAAAATTCGAAAAAATGGTTCTATTTCAGGTACAGTCAGTAATATCTTAATTTAAAATGTTTGTATTGTAAAAATGAATCGAAAGAAAAAAATTATCAAAATTCTAGAAAAATACAATTTTTGAAAATCAGTTTTTAATATTTGTATTGTAGGTACCGTTATTTTTAGAAAAAATATTTTTTTTTCTCACATCTTGTAGAAAAATGTTTAAATTGTCACAATATTATCCAAACTCTTAGGGCTTTTAGGCTTTAGTATAAAAAAAAAATTATCATAATCGGTTGTATACTATTTTTGAGAAATTCAAAAATAAAAACTGGTTATAAATGAGGTTCCATTAATAATCATTTTTAGAAATTTTTTTCAAGCATTAACTAGCCTTAACTAAATGAAATTTTGTGATTTTTGAGTGCGACAAATATGTAGGTAATGTATGGCAAGTTATTCGTTAAAACAAATAAATTGAGATTCTTGTCAGACTTATCATTACTATGATTTTGTCTATCTATTCTACTACAGCCAAAACCTCTTGCCCGATTTTCTTAAAACTTGGTGTGTAGCATTTTTAAAATTTTTCCCCCACACGTTTTTTTTTTTAAGACTAAAAATAACGGTACCTAGATACCATACGATTTTTTTTTTTCAAAATTTTATACAATATTTCTTTTCTCAGAAACGTATTTAAAAAAAACTAAAACCAGGCTATTTAGTTCAATCTATAGAATACTGTTTGAAAAAAGCTTTCAAAACAATTGTTACTAAAGGTGCCCTCCCTAGAACCATATTTTTTTGTCATTCATTTTCTCAAACACGATACAAACGATTGTGATCTATTTTTAATTTTTTAAACAAAATATTTCGAAAACCCACTGCTTGAAAAAACTTAAAAATTAAAAGATTTTAATATAATCTACAAGATGTGAGAACAAAAATTGTATCTTAAAATAACGGTGCCCACCCTACAAATGTTAATAAATGGTTTTGGAAAATCGTATTTTCCTCGAAAACGGCACTTAAAATTTTGAGAGTTCTTTTTTCTTTCGATTTATTTTTACGATCTTTAATTCAATACAAAAATTTCGAAGATGTTATACTGACTGTACCTATCAAACTACCAAAGAAACATTTTTTCGAATTTTGAACTCCTCATTATCGGCATAGCGGATTTTGATCTATTTTTGTATGGTAATGCTTCTAAAAAGTATAACAACTATTGCATTTCAAAACATAAGAATAAAATAATTTTTGAATTTAAACAAAAACAAATTTTTTTCAAAAACGGGTATTACTGTTTTTTTTTTTAATTTAATTTAATTCATTATTTATTTAATCCATTAATGGTCTAACGTTAAAAAACTTATAGCTACATATTTACAAACACTTTAATTAATTTATATTTCTAAATAAATAAATACATATAACTACAATATTAGTATGTTAAAAAAGTTTTCGTACGTTCGTACGTTCGTACGTTCGTACGTTCGTACGTCCGTACGTTCTTGTACCATTTTTCGTCGTCGATATCTCAAAAACGAGTAAAGATATCGACTTCAAATAAATTTTGTTTAATAGATAATAACTTCGAAAGACGCTGAAGGGCGTTTATTAAAATTCAGTGAGTAGTTTTTTCACTATAACGGTTTAAAAAAAAAGTAAAAATTTTGGTTAGTTTCAAATATCTCACGAAAAAATAACGCTATTGATTTCAAATAAAATTTAATGTACTCATTATAAGGTCATACAGATTTGGTATGAATTTGGAAAAAAATTAACATACCGTTATTTTTTTAAATAAAAAAAAAAACTGAAAAAAAATTTCATAACCCAGATATTCTAAGAACGGAAAACAATTTGAAACTCAAAATAATTTTATTTAACGAAAAATAATGTGTTTGACAACAACTGGTGAAAATTTCAAAAAAAATCAGCTTACAGTTTTTTTACAAAAAATAAAAAAACTATATAAAATTCTATTGAAAATTGGTAAAAATTGTTTTTCGACTCAAATTTCTCGAGAACTAGTTGTGATATTGAATTCTAATTTAGTTTATTTTATACATAGTATAATTTTGTACAATTGGTAAAATGTTGACAAATATTGAAGTAATAGTTTTTTTTTTTTAAATAAAAAAACTATTAAAAATTCTAGTGAGAACTAGTTAAAATTGTATGCCTTCTAAAGTACATATGTTGTTTTATATATCGATACCTTCCCGTAAGAATGTATACTAAGCGACATTTCTAAATTGTTCAGGAAACGAAAAAAACGAAGAAAGTTCTAGTTGAATCATAGTGTGCTAAGAGACAATTTTGGTTAAACTAAGTGACTTCTAACAAAACTTTTTTTTGCTCACGACAATGAAATCTTTATTAATGTCGGTTAGCATAATTTTTTTGTCGGATAATACAAATTTCAGGGGGCAAAATTATTTTAATGAGAAAACAAGGCAGTTGATAAATTTTTTTATTTCTACTCTAGTTCCTTTTCATGCATAATAGGTTGGCGAATCCCAGGCCAAAACGTGGCCCTTAACATATAGTATATTTCCTCATCAAAAAGTCATTTTCGAAAAAAAGTTTCGCTTAGTACATTCTAACGGGAAGGTATCGACATAATACAATTATTAACATATGGTTAAATTTTGACAAGTATCGAATTGACAATTTTAACAAAAATATAGAAAAAATCTACTAAAAAGCGATAATATTTGTTTTTCGACTAGAATATCTTGAGAACGAGCAATGATATTGACTTTGCCATTATTTAATTTTATACATAATACAATTTCTAACAAATGGTTTATATTTGACATATATCTAGTTTTAGAGCGGATATATTTTGTAAGTATCCTTCCATCAATAACCAAACCATATCTTTTATATTTGAATATTTCGTTTTTAAATTTTTTTCAATTAAAATGTTTGGAACCGAAATAATAAAGCCCACAAATAATGGGAAGTTATCAGTGTGGGTCGCACCCAGCCTCTTTTTGAAAACTGAAATCAATTGATTTAGAGGGCTATTCACACCATAGTTGACTGAAAATCGGACATAAAGGCAACTGTCTTCTTATGCTACTCGTAGTTTGACTATAGCTAAAATTTAGACGATACAGAGCTGATGGAGATATTATTGAACCATTGATTAATTTTACAATAAAACAAAGCTGGAGATACTGTCTATGTTGTGAAAGTGAAGGGAGGTTTATAAGCAAGAGTCTGTGAGAATATGGAGGTAGTGTCGATCTTTGTGACCATGGAAAAAAACGAAGACAAAAACGCAAAAACCTTTTTTGGATACTGTAAAGTCTGTTTATATGAACTGAATAGTAAGGTGCCGATATAACGCAGCCGTATTCAAGTGTTGGTCTGACAAAAGATATGTAAAGGAGCTTGAGGACGTAAGAATCACGGAAATCGCGGGAGAATCGCTTAATAAAAGCGAGAATTTTATTAGCTTTTTTAATTCTAAAGTTATAATGGTCAGTGAACATTAATTTACTGTCAAGAATAACACCTATGTACATCAGAGAAAACAGATAGCTTACAAAGAGAAGAAGAATCTATTTTTATTATTATTTTATTATAATATATATAATATTATTCGTACAGTAATAAAAATTTAAAGTTGGTACACCAAAATGTTTTCCTAAAAATATTTTAAAAATTTTGTTTATAAAAGAATATTTTTTTAACAAACCGCTAAAACGACTTATTATTTTGGTTCTTGCATAAATTTATATTTGCTTGTGATATCACATATAGCTTTCTGTTCTTATCTCTTACAACTAAAAGAGTTTAAAAAGTGAATTTGATGCTAATGGACAGTGTTCTCTAATATAGATCATTTTTAAAATTTTAGGGTTTTGCATAAGAGCAAGTTCGTGTGACCCAGTCGAACAATTATTTATTTTTGAAAAATGTGTGGAACAGTTTTTAAATTAAAAAATATTTTATAAAATTTCGGAAAAAAAAACTCGTATGGCAGGTACGGTTATATTTGGTATTAAAAAAAATGAAATGAGTTAAGGCATTTAGACTGTAGTAGAACTGACAGACAGAATTGCGAGGCCCACATTTTTCGTCTTCCCTATCATCTTAATGTCAGGTGTGATCAAAATCTGAGATCGATTTGTTTCAAAAGCATTATTTGCCAATTTGGACTATTCGATATTTTGAGTTTTTTAGATTTGGAAGTTTGGAATTCCTTCCGATCCCCATTTTTATACTAAAGGTTCTCAAGTCTGGATATTATTGTGTATTAAAATATGTTTTTTTCTTCGATTTCAAAAAAAAAAAAAATCGAAATTGTTCGTACAAAATTATTGAAACTCTGCAAAATATTTTTTTGAAAAAGAAAATTTAAATTTTGTTTTATTTTTGAAAATTTGATTCTCCTAAAACGGATCACTGATTTTTTTTTCATTTCAATTTTTTTCCATTTGCACAACTTAAAATTCGGGTACACAATTTTTTTCGCAAAATAAGGATAAAATTAATTTTTAAACTCTTTTAGTAATAAGATATAAAAACAGAATGTTATGCAAATACGATTTTATGCAAGAACAAAAATTGTAAGTCGTTGTAGTGGTTTCTTAAAAAAATTAGCTATTATATACAAAATTTTTAAAACATTCTTAGAAAAGAAATTTGATATGCCAACTTAAAGTTTTTATCTGTACGCATACAAATTAAATTATCAAAAAAAAAATACTGAGCCGTTTTTGAGATGTATGTAAAAAAATTGTACTATTTTTGAAAAAATCAAAACCAAAAAAATGGTTCCAGGGGGAGTACCATTAGAGAAAATAACTATTTTTTGTAAAATTTTTTTTCAACCATTATCTAGTTTAACCTAAATGAAATTTGTTGGATTTTTTTTTTTTAAATCCGTTGAACAGTTTTTGAAAAAAAAAGATATTTATAAAATTTCGAAAAAAAAATCGTATGACAGGTACCATTATTTTCGGTTTAAAAAAAAGAGAAAAAACGTGTGGGGGAAAAATATTAAAAACACTATCTACCAAGTTTAAAGAAAATCGACCGAGCTGTTTAGATGTAGTCGAATAGACAGACAGACTCACTATCATCGTAATGTCAACTTTGATCAAAATCTCGAGTTCGACTCTTTACGATCGCATAACTTGCTTTATAGTACCTATAAGTCGCAAGTAAAAATGATTTATTAAAGCAGTTTTTTCTTATATTAGCCATGATAAATAAGTAATAAATGAGAGGCCATTACAGCTCGTAGAAAACCCAACCACAGTGAGTTTAAACTCTCAGCCATTCCTGGGAGCGTGTCAGCAGAATAAAGGGGACCTATAATTTACTTCCAATTACAAATAGCACTTTTCATGACAAGAAATACTCTTGGCCGATTTTTCACAGTAGTATATCCCAGAAAAACAATTTTGCAGCGGCTTAGAATCAACTCCAAAACCCTTTACATAACAGTCCAACGCCCTCATCCTTATGCCAAAAGGTTCTTCATAAAAGCCATGATACAGTTTTTAAAACTCTTAGCCTGAGATAATTTGTTTACCAAAATGTATCCTAACAGTTTATTTAAGGACCTTTAAGATCAAACCATTCGAAATGAAGAATAAATATCGACCTTTTGGAAAATTAAAAAAAAGGAATCTTTTTTTTAAACAATTTTTCGAATCGTGATTCAATCTTCACAAGGTCAATGATTAAGGTCTTGTTTAAGGCTTTAAATTTCTCAGGCTTCAGACCTGAACTTTTGGGAATATAACTCGTACAAGAGTCCAAACTCGTTTGCGCTGCTATCATTTTATTAGGTGTGATTCCCAGATATGTAAGCTCTTTTTCGATTTTAAAATTTGTTCTTCGTCTCTGCAAATTAACAGCTTAGCTAATTTATTCCAAGCTCCGCCTCCGACTCGTTTTAATGCATGCAAATATTCAACTCTGTCCATTCTTCCAATCAATTCTATATTTAAATTAGTTGTTAAAATGAGGTTTTCAGAAAATGAACCTCTAATAGAGATAAGTTGTTATATTCTCCTTAACAAATTTCAAAACTTGATCATATGTTTTGATAGCCTAAAGGTGAATCTTACTACATCAGTGACCGTTTGCCATTGTTACTACATATCCTGTGGCGTCCGTGGATGCTTATTGTCTTGTGTATTGTGAAGTTGAGAGTGGTACGTTCCATCAAGAAGTTATGGCGATCTCTTGGGAAAGTGGCTGTATCGACGCAAAATCATCTCACAATATCCATTTGGGGTTGTGAAGGCCTAAATATTCTATTCAAAGTTGTGATTTCGGATCTTTCACGCAACCAATTGCTGCAAGAAATCCTGTCGTCACCAATCACCAATCACTACTTAAATAATTTTTCTGAGCTGTGGAAATAGAGACCTTGCCACCTCAGGGACGACCATAATTTCGGTGGTTTGCTGCAGTCTACATATATTTTCCTTCCGACATTTGCAAACATGCCTACTTTTTATGGGGATCGATGATGTTGTTGCCCCTATCGAGTTTCGACTTGTGCATAAGAAGGCAAATAGTGGATTTCATAGTAAGCGATATGAAATCCAACATCAAGTCGACCTCCTTGAGAGGGCTTATCCGCCACCTTCCCATACCCTTCGTTGCAACTGCTATTTATTTAATTCCCTTAATTTACAACTATTTTACTATTCGAATCGGTATAATAGGAAAAACCGCAAAAACTCAAAAGATGTTCGTTTGCTTAGCCGCCATTAAATTTCTACACTATTGTTGTTACAATGCTTTCCAATATTTCGCTCTTCTTCTTCTTGTGGCCCAATTTAATCAAAGAAAAACCGAAAAACAACAAATTAAACGATCGACAGAACAATCAGCCCACAAAATTAGAACATTCATATTATTTTCCTTCTTTTCAAAGAATCAAAAAACGCGGGTACAAAATTATAGAAAAACAATCCCATCATGCCGCGAGATGCTCTTTTAGATTCTGAATTCGTGCCGCACTGCACCGTGTCGCCGCCAACCACAAATTGCCCTCATTAAATGCACGTTAAATCGTCTAAAGTGTCTTCAGTCTTTAGGGGATCAGGAGATGGTAAAACAATATTGTAGAAACCTAAGTCTTACGGCAATATGAATCCATTCAATCGACTTTAGACAAGACAAGACATAACCTCTAATTAAGGGTAATCTATAGTAATTTCCCATTTTCATGAAAGACAGACATCCTTTTCAAAGATCCTTTTTATGCTTTGCCTTCATAAGAGTCTCTCCTTCGTGCCTCCTGACGCACTTGTCAAAATATCAAAATAAAATATTAAAAATCCATTTACACTTCCAGATCGATAATCGCATCTTGCCTTTTCGGGAAGACGAAAAGGTATGCAGACGACGCACGATAATGGAAGATCGCATTATGTCACGGGGATTAGATGAAGTTTGGCGAAACTCTGCGCATCCTTTTTTGTCTTGTACCTGCAGCTGATCGGATTAACCTGCTGACGGAGGAGAGCTCAAAAAAAAAAAATACACAAAAATGCTATCTAGGATTTGGCCACCTTTTTCTCGTCATAATTAAAAATTCTATTCATGGTCTGCAGATTAAAATGGCATCTAATGACAAAGTGTGGTTGGTGTGAGCCTTTTTCTGTATTGTTGTCAATACTCGCAACAACTGATCGGATTTATGAAAAATATATCTATATTCTCTTTTTTCTTTGTCGATCGCATTGATGCGATTAGCAACAACTTTTCTCATCAAAACACACATTTTTATGGATGAAGGCTTAACATGGTGAGCGGATTACGTATTTTAACCCTCTTCGAAGGACGAATGCTCTTTTTTTTTTGTTGTTTAGTGTTAAAATATATTTTGGTTTTATGCATTTGAAAATTATTGATGGATATTTTTGATAAAGTTTCATTTTTTGTTTGTGAGTATGGCCGTCAAACAATTTATAACGAAGGTTAATTTGACAAGTCTTGTCAATTCTTATGCAGTTAAAAGGAATTTCCAAAAAAAAAAAGATTGAAGATAAAGTATCATGGCAGTGAAATTATGAAGAAAAAATTGTAACATTTTTAGAAATGATGCAAGATGTTTTATTACTGCGGAGGCAGCAGTGGTTTTGATAACCAGGATAATCCATTTTTTTAAGAAATCATAAGAAAGGAAATACAGATCCTAGACGCCTTGAAAATCAGCTGCTCACTTTGTAAAATGCACCTGGTGGTAAAATGACAATCGTTTCAGAGAACGAGTCTTACGAAGTTGTTAAATCAATTTATAATAAACTTCTTTTAATTATCTGCAGTACTAAGTTCATATAAATTTAATGCTTGGAAAACACAAAGCTGTCTTCTGTCGACCAGGCGAATTATACCATCTTTTGCCATGATCTGTGTATGACACTTACATCAAAGAAAATGAAAAGTTTTTCAAAGTCGGTGTGGTGTGTTAATATCCATCTCTTACGATATATTCGACGTAGCTAAGAACTTAGCGAAATGCTTAGGTTCTCTTAAAAGATGTAGGAATTTCTGGTCTGACTATCTGGGCTGGTGCCTCCAGTACTCATGTGGACCTGTTGAATAATAGAATTCAGAATAGATTCCTAAGACTTAAAGGAGACACACCCATTACGGAAACTTTTGTTTCTCTTAAACACCATCGTACCGTCTTCTGTCTTTTACTGTTTTATGGTTTTTTCTATCAACTATGTTCAATTGAAGTAACCTCCCAAACAATTTCGCCGTACTACACGTCAAGCTTAGAATGCTCATCAGTTTACCCTTCAGCCTAACTTCGGACGAGGTAAAAAACACGGTACAAAAGTAACCGAAATTCACCCATTTCGTTGCGTTGAGAAAAGATATCATGTTTTTAATCTTCATTGTTGAGAATTTGTCAACATCGTCAAAAAATGATTGTTCTATAATTTTGATTAGATCTGGGCATTTGTAAACGATATGAATGGTTATTTCTTCTTCCTGATTGTCCCTACAGCTACGACAGTGATGATTGTCAAATAATCAGGTTCGCAGTATGCTCCTACTGGCTAGTATTTGCATAGGTAGCAATGGCAATGATCTTGGTCTTCATATCAGATGAAATGATTCGGGGTTTAATATAGAAGGACGAATCTTCTCACATGTATTTTGCACTTAGCTAAATTGTTCCGCTTACGGTTTAATTCATTAAGAAAAATGCCAGCGAAATATTGATTCTTTCCGAAAGTGAGCCATTCATGGCCAGCTCATCTGCGGGCTTATTCCCATCAATGCCTTTATGAAGTGGTACCCAGATTACAAGATTAATTTTCAAGCTCGCAAGGTTAACCCGGCATTGCAGGACCAATTTGGAGGATGATATACTAGAATTAATTACCTGACTGGCTGCGATATTGGCGGTTCTGGTTTGGATCTTGTTTGAATTAATTTTGAAGCTTCCTTGATGGCCAGTAACTCAGCTTGAAAAAAAATAAGCAAAATCAGAAATGATCTTAAAATATTTAGACACTAAGAAGAAGATTAATGAATCAATACCACACTATATATTTGAACCATCGGGAGAGATAGTTTTGTCGAAATTTTTCGTCACAATCTACGTCTTCATTTCAGTCCTTTCTGGATGGAAACTCAAATTTGAAAAATTTTACTTAAGCTCATTTTTACTTGCGACTTATAGGTGCTATAAGGCAAGTTATGCATTCGTAAAAAAATCGAACTCGAAATTTTGATCAAAGTTTACACTACGATGATAGCGAAGGCTAAAAAATAGGTCTCACAATTCTGTCTGTCTGTCTGTCTGTTCGACTACAGCCTGAACGGCTCGGCCGATTTACTTTAAACTTGGTAGATATCATTTTTAATTTCTTCCCCCACACGTTTTTTTCTTTTTTTTAAGACCCAAAATAACGGTACTTGCCATACGAAATTTTTTCGAAAATCCATAAATATTTTTTTTTCTCAAAAACCGTTTAACAGATTTAAGAAATAAAAACACAAAAAAATTCCATTTAGTCAAAGCTAGGTAGGCTAAGATGGGGTACATTTGACACCGGGGCATGATCGTGCCCTTAAAAAAGAAAAGTTTGGATGAAGGAAGAAGCTTAGTTTGATTTAAAGAAACGTTATGAAATTTGGCAGTCTTTCTTTAACTCTTCGTGGAGGTGGAGTACCACTTAGTTTTGTGTTTTAAGTGTCTCTGATCTAATTTTTGACCACCGGTAAGTAAGCGATTTGTGAACGTAATAAAATAAATTTTTTATCGTGAATCAATATTATGATAGTACTATGCTTAAAGTTCAATAAATTAAAGCCAGTTTTGTGAAAATATAATAATAGTTATTAAAAAAAAAAAAAAAAAACTTATAAAGTTCCTTCGGGGCACCTTTGACTTTTGCAAAAAATATTTGTTCGACGTTGATTTTGGGAAATTATATATTAAATAAATTATTTAAAAAATGTCGATATCGATAAATTTGAGTTTAGATTTATATGGATTGATTTTTTATGTTTATAAATGAAATAATTTATGTTTTTTATTCTCGTTGTTTTTTTTTTTAGAACGTGAATTTATTGATTTATTTTGTTCGTTATATTGTTTAATAAATTGTTTAAAAACAAAAATTTACTTTTTTACTATTCAAACAACAAACGTGCTGGATCCGTTGTTACTTTAAGAAATATAATGCACTAGATATTTAATCGGGTTTAATCCACCCTTGTCAAATGTACCCCTTTTAAAGTCAAAGGTGCTCCGCTCCCGGGGCACTTTTGACAAAATAGCTTTTTTTATAAAATATTTTTTTTAAAATGAGGAAATATTTTAAAACAAAAAAATATATTTTAGCATAATCTTGAAAAATCAATTAATCAAATTCAAAACAAAACATTGGAATATATTAACAGTTTTCGGAAATACAGACTTTTAAAAACTAAGTGTCAAATGTACCCCCTTCTCCCCTAATGGTTGAAAAAAATTGTCTGAAAAATGGTTATTGAGGGTACCCCCCAAAGAACCTTTTTTTTTTTTTTTGATTTTCTCACACCCGATTTGGGTAGTTTTTTTTTGTTAAAGGCTCTCCGAAAATTTGAATAGTAGGTACTTCAAAATTTTTTTTTGAAAACTCAATATTTCGAAAACACCATGCTCGATTTTCTTAAATTGATAGTTTCTCAATATAATCTATAAGATGTGAGAAAAAAAATTTTATTTTACCTAAAAATAAAGGTACCCAACATACAAATTTTAAGAAATTAAAAAAAAAAATAGTTTTAAAAATTCGTATTTTTCTCGAAAACGCTGAAAAGAATTTTGATAAATTTTTGAAAATTTGAAATTAAGATATTACAGCTTGTACCTACCATAGAACCATTTTTTCGAATTTTGAATTTCTCATTATCGACAAAACGGATCTTAATGAAATTTTTTACAGAGAAGCTTCTAAAAGGTTTTAAAAACATTGCATTTCAAAAATTTAAAATAAATATTTTTTGAATAAAAAAAAAAAACAATTTTTTTTTAAATTCGATATCTCAGAAACGGCTCAATATTTTTTTTGTAAATTAAATTTTTTCTCGACCAATAATAAAAACTTAAATTGGCGTACCAAAATTTTTTCTTAAAAATGTTTTAAAAATTCAGATTCTGTAAATGCAAAAGAAACCTTGCATACACCCAACCTCGCACCTAACCCAAATCCTATAGTGTGCCCTAGCAGGGGGGCAGGATGCCCCTCCATACGTATATCACTGTTTATACGCCGTAATGCGTAAGCAAGCAACAAAAGCAAATATACCATAAAAAAAGTATTTTTAGTTATAGTACTGTGGGTGGTCCGCTTATACTCCATTTTTCTTACCATAATAAGTGTTTCTCCTCCATAATTTGATGTTTTTTATAAACAGCAAACACTTTTTTATCGATTCGTTAAAAAAAAGTTCATTTTGGTGGGGGGGGGGGGAGGGGGGATTTCCGAATAAGGTCCGAAATATTTATTTAGTTGTTCTTTAACAATTTTTTTTCCTTTACTCCTGCAACTTGGAATAGTGGATCACCATTTTTTCCTCATTTTTAGCTCCACTCCTCTCTACCTTGAAATTCAAACAAAAATCTACCACACACAATATGAAAGCATCC
Source organism: Philhelius festivus (assembly GCA_963931855.1). NCBI lineage: Eukaryota > Metazoa > Arthropoda > Insecta > Diptera > Syrphidae > Philhelius > Philhelius festivus. Next base: position 57,970,907 of record OZ007557.1, read on the forward strand.
AGGACACCCCTCGCGGCAGCATATGCGTTTCGTTCAAACCTCAATTTCAAAAATGAGGTTCAGAAAACAAAATTATAATCAAATGCATCCATCCCAACAGGTCCAATTAAACCAACAGTAGGCATAGCCGGACGAGCTACGTCAGCAGAAATCATTTTCATTTCACCCACAGCACGCCATAGCCGAGCCGCACCGCGCCATTGACCCAACCACCTGGTGAGCTCTGGATTTTGCTGCGTTTGCTGTTGAATGTTGGTTCGCTTTAAGGCTGATTGCATTTGGTCTGCTGTGACAGCATCCAGCGTGTGTCATCTCATCACAAATATTTGGGTCACTCGCTAACTAATTAAGTGGGCGGAACCCCATCGTCAACACTAACCAGCAGCCAGCGATAGCATTTTAAGTGCGTGCCACGCGTTTGTCACAATAAAGTCGTCATCGTCATCGCTCGCGTCGCCTCAACAGATATGCCCAACCGTAGGCGGCATATACACAGTTTTTTGTGGTTAGATCTGACACATTTAATTTAGGTGCCTCGTATATATATTTTGATAAACATTTACGCCTGTCTGATGTGGTCTCAAAGTCGACCCCTAAAAAAGTTCCACACTTAGAAGGGGAATCTTTTCTTTTAGATTTTCTGTTTTTTAGGGCTGAGGCCGTGGGGAGAGGGAGAGCTTACATTTTTAAGCTAATTTACTTGTTGTCGAGGAAGACATAATGGCCACTCAACGTTAATGTCATGGCGCCCACCACCGCCGCCGTTGTCAAAAATCGACAGCAAGTCATCAAGCTCAACGGCAGCTGTTAGATGCGATGTATGGGGCAAGAGGCTAATTGAATTGTGGCGGCAAACGTTGTCAAGTTTTTTTTTTGTTTTTAAGAAATTTCGATCAACTTAAATACGTTCATCAGTGTTTTCAATCATTATAACATTGGTATCCTGTCAAGTTTGCTTTTTTCTAACAAATGTCTTGTTAAATGGGAAAATGAACGTTTTTGAAAAACTTTTTGACTTTGAATGCTTTTGAACATAAGAAATCAGGGAGAGTATTAAGAATGTAGTTGCTACTTTATGTTGTTAAAGACCTAATTTATATTTCGAGCATAGATATGAGGAAAGCAAGGTTCAAAGCATTCTTACTACGAGCAATCAATACTGAGTTTCAGAGTGCAGGATTGATTGGAAAGTCATGGAGATGAAAGATACTACAAAATCCGTAGAAGTCGAAGGGGCTGGGAGAAGTGGTCCAATCAACTTATTGACGCTCGTGTTTACCATAGGAGTGGCAAGTAAATTGGGCCCATTAACCACCTGCACATCTATTTTAACAACAGACAATATTAAAAAAAAATGTCTATTCAGTACCTACACACAAATGCAAACTAAATCGTCATGCGTGGTCTGGTTATCGAAGTATGGCCATCCAAAGTGACTTCACTGATTCCACAGATTTTTGAGCTTTAACTACCTAACAATGTGCTTGGGTGGCGATATTTCGTAAACCAGACGCCGTAAGAGATTGCGGTTTTATAAATTTCTAGTCAATTTTGTGAGAGCTATACAGGGCTGAAAACCAGAAGGTTCTGCGAGACCTTGTTATCGAAATATGGCCACCCAAAGTGATTTGACTAAAAACCCCTATTCAATAGCAAGGAAGCATTATATAGACGTAGAGGTTAGCAAATTTCAGTTGCCCAAACCCGATTATAATTCACTGAAGTTTTCTGATGTCCTAAATTCGAAATCCACCTGAGAATTTATCAATTGGATTTTATCTTTGAAAAAAAAACAGTATTTCTTACGTCCCAAAATCAAAGGCAATGGTTAAACTTGACGATAATTTTTAGTAAATGCTTAGATATCTAGTAAAAGGAATCTTTACAGCAAATTGCTGAATTACAATGATGCCAATCCACGCAATGTCCTGAAAGTGGCAATGCATATTCCAAATTCATTGTTTGGTGTTAGCTTTGGATTGGCGGTATCAACATTTCTTCAAAAACGACGATGAACACTTCACAAACTTCTTTATATCTTCTTGATCGCATCCAAAATAAAGCATTAAAATAAGTCGGTAATAGCTCTAGTAGTAAAACCATAGACAGATTCGAACATCATCTAAATTTTTCGTGCCCTTTTAAAACTTTTTTTTACGAACAATGTTCTTGTTATTTAGAGGAAACCACAGCAGAGCAAAGAAGCATAAGACCAGTCAATGAAGATCCAGTCCCACTACCCACTACTGAAAAGGTTAAGAAAGCAATCCGCAAGATTGAGAACAACAGATGCGCAGGCTCGGATGGCCTACCTGCGGAACTCTTTAAGTATGGAGGAGATGTCCTGATAGGCTGCATGCATCAGCTCATCAACCAAGTGTAGGAGGAGGAAAGTATGCCCGATTTTTTTTTTTTATAATCTACCCGCGCTCAAGGGATTATGATTACCCTTTAAATGTTTCAACACAGCGTGGGCACGATGTTCTGAGACTGTTAGTGGTTGTCTCAGATATTTTTATCTCCAGGGATGGCGGCTTTGCTAAAGCGGAGAAATGCCGTGTCTTATTGCTATGACTGTTAAATAGCACAAATAGCTCCATATGCCCAATCTACAAAAAGGCGATCCTAATGTCCTGCAAAAACTACAGGCGCATACCCCTGCTCAATGTTGCCTACAAGATCCTATCCATACCATGTGAGCATCTAAGACCTTTGTGCAACACTATAATCGGCACGTACCAGTGTGGCTCCAGGCCAGGCAGATCAACGAAAGTTCAAATCTTCACATTGAGGCGCATATGATAGCATAAGTCGCCAAGAGCTTCCATTGATGATTTCGAAACATGGGATCCCGAAAAAACTGATCCAGCTATGCCGCATGACGTTACAAAATACGCGGTGCAACGTGCAAATGGGTAACAGTCCATCCGAGCTATTCCAGACGTGTACAGGGTTCAGACAAGGAGACGCGCTATCATGTGATTTCTTCAAGCTAGTCCTGGAGCAGATAGTGCGCAAGAGTGGTGTTAACTTGGAAGACACTATCTTCAATAGGTCTTCCCAACTACTTGGCTATCCGGACGACATCGATATCATCGGCCGCTCCATCCAAGCGTGCTTTGCGATAGAAGCGTTCACAGCTATTGATGAACAGCCGAAACGCGTTGGTATTGAAGTTAATCAGGACAAAACAAAGTATATGCTATCAACAAACAAAGCCTTATCTGTCCATCGCCTAGGACAAAACGTCACTGTTGGTAGCAGTAATTTCGAGGTAGTCAAGGAGTTCACCTACCTCGGAACGAACATCAATCCCACGAATGACACCTTAGTGGAAATCCGATGAAGAATTATCCTAGCAAACCGCTGCTACTTCGGTTTGGCCAAACAAATGGGTTCAAAACTCCTTTCTCAAAAGACAAAGTGCAAGATATACAAAACGCTAAAATTACCAGTTCTACTCTACGGCGGCGCTGAGTGCTGGACGATAAGTAAAAAAAGGGAATTGATACTGGGCACTTTCGAGAGAAAAATTCTTCGGTGGATATTTGGTCCTATATGGGAAGAGGGCGAATGGAAAAGAAGATTCAATCGAGAATTATACGAGCTGTACCAAGATGTGGATGTAGTCCAAAGAGCCAAGACACGTCGACTACACTCGCTCAGTCACATCGAGCGAATGGACATCAACGCTCCAGCCAAGAAAATCTTCGAATCCCAGCCCCCAGGTTCGAGACGACGAGGAAGACTGAACCTCCGCTACAGGGACTAGGCGGTTACAGACGCAAGAGCGCTTGGTCCCAACAACTGGAGGGACCTTGCGAGGGATTGTAACCGATGGAAGACCGCAATATCGCAGGCAGAGACCCTCCATGGATCGGGAGCCGGATAAGTAAGCAGTAGTTCTTGCGAGTTACATATAGTTGTATTCCTCTCCTGAAACAATCTCAAGCAACACACGTTAAACCAGAAATGCTCATCAGCTTACCCTTGAGCCCAATTTCGGACAGACTGTAAAACATAAACATAGAGATTCGTTCTAGTAGGACCACAATATTATGTAGAACATTTTACGAAACGGGCAAAATGTTTCAGCGTTAATGATTAGAATTTTAATCTTGCTTGGGTATTGTAGTTCACATTGGATTTTTGTCAAAAAATCGATGTAAGATGAACTGAATTTAACAAAAATTGCATATTGACAAGGTCCTCATAGTCAACTGATGAGTCCATGTAAGATCGCCGGGACGAAACGCCAATTTTTGTGGACTAAAGGCCATATAAATCTGTTTCTCATCTAAAATCCTCTTTAAACCTATCCTAATTGCTCTCACTATGGTATGGCATTATAAAGGTTGTCAAAAATCCCTTAAGTGCGCGCTTGAACTGACCTACGGTATCGTGGGGTTTGACCCCGTAGAATTTCTGGTGTTTTCTAACAAGTTATTGGTCTATGCGAATAAATAGCAAAAAACTGGTGCCCTCAAAGTCAACAGAAGCCGTGACGGCAATTCGAACGATATTATCGTTGATAAAATGGTATAGCCCTTTTAAATAAAACTTAAAATTCGCTGATATCTCACACACAACTTGTTAAATTTATTGTAAACTTCTACCCATCCCTATCCGGGTCCCTTTCCTAAGATCTTTCATCGAATTTCCAGATGAATATAATTTCTTGAGTTAATTTTGCTGTCAAAACGTCAAATTTCTGGCTCCCCTAAAAATACTTTTCCATCACTCGTTGAATGTATCTTCTGGCTTATGTATCTCGAAAGTTAAATTAATTATACATTTTTTTCTAAGAAAACAATGAAATGAAAACGTGTCTAAAACAGTCCATCAGTAATCCATTTTTCTCTAGACGGTAATTCCAATGAAACCATCAACTTACTCGTATTTAATATTTATGTGCCCCAATTCAAGATAAGACTAAAAATAAAACCTAGAATAATGAAACTGTCCCACGCACAACCCACAATCTATTTATTCATCTATAGCAGAGTCCTTTTGCTAACGATTTCTTGACAAGATAACACATTCACGACAATTCACACTCCGTGATCCACTAAATAATGATTTGTAGCAATTCAAGCGAACAACAATATCGCACTGAATTCCTCCATTTTTCTATTCTCCTGAAACAATGTCAGCAGACTCCATCGAGAATCCATCTAATCAACATTCATCCCTCATCGCACATCCGATTCGATGGAAGAACAAAAAACAGTCTTGTGGAGCAAAGACAATAGAATTCAAATGGTCACATCCATGGAAAATGAAAGAAAATCAATTATTCTTCGACTATAGTCATTCTCAAGAAACGAGGTCAGTCTCTATAAAAGCGCTCGGTTGGGTAAGTGAGTTCGTTACCCGGAATTGCTTACGCCACACATAACCTAACCATCATCTTCCTACCCCATCATCCACAGAGACAACCATCTCTAGCTCATCATCTTTATCAACGTTCCTGCAACTACAGTCATCATCATTCCGGCAGCATCCAGACAATGAGTCAATTTATTGTAGTAGCATGATACTGTCTCTAACCGGGATGAACCACAACAATGTCCCGTCCCGATGTCAATCTTGATAGGAGCTCTCTCTCCTGCTCTTCCCACCAGAAACCCGACAACCATCAACTCTTCAAGATTAATTGATATAGTCGAGCCGAGTGGAGTTGAGTCGGGGTGAGGCGCTACCAACGACATGAAAATGGATTCCACAACAATTAGACAAAGCCACCACGCCAAGCCACACATAGTTAAAGTGCTGGTAACAATGACAGTACAATAATTCACCCAGGTAAAGAAACATATCCTGCGAAGTGTCCTCGCCTCGACTCGCTCAGGCCCACCGATGCCTGCCTCCTCATAGGCTCGGAAGAGAAGCAAACGTGCCAGGCATCATGATGATCATTCCGCATGCATTTCACTTTCTTATCAGTTAAATGAGTTGCGGGGGGAGACTAACCCCCTGCAGAGACGCAACAATAGAAAGTAGTTCACCTGTAAGTATAGATAACAGGTACGAGCATACCTGGGAACACACTTACGAACAACACAAACGGTTCAGATCACGTACCCCATCGAGTAGGACGACGGCGACGGACGGGCCGGGAGAAAAATGAACTGTATCTGCTGTCACTCGACCTGGGACGAAATGTCAACGTAATAATACGAAATACGAAGAAATGTTGTCCCAAAATAAGAACGCTGAAGCCAGGCAAATATGTAATGTCCCTCCACTTGTTTTTATTTATTAACATCTCTCCGGCGAGGCTGACGCACACCTTTTATTGTAAATACGTGAGGATTCTGGTCCCAGGCTCAGGGTAAAATTTATGACTTCATCTTTCGGTTCGGTTCGGTTCGGTTTGGGTCAGGTATTCCTTCTTGTTCGTTGTCGTTCCTGCGAAATACTTGAAAATATACTTTCCCAACATAAGAGTCGACGGTGAGGGGTAATGGCTTAGGATGTACATATACATAGGTGTGATGGAATGTTGGGAAAAGTTCAAAATTGGATTTCCTCAAAGCTATTAAGGGGAGCATTTTATCTGACGTGATATACCTACTCGCATCTATTCAAAAAGGTAAAAAGGCATTATTTTTGGGATTAGGAAATAACTCTTTCCAGTCTGAAGAATACAGTGGATAAATTTACGCAGCAGATATCCCTACACCAAGGCAACCGCGCGTGTCAAAATCGCTTTTCCTTAGCTATTTTAGTATTAGCCGTTTGAATGTTAAAAAAAAAACATATAAATCGGATCAAGAGTGATCAAGCACACTCGGCAGATTGATCAGCTTCAAAAGCTGTGAATCATGAGTTGACTTTGACTTTTTCATAATGAGAACATCTATTATTGGTTAGAAGATCAATCAGACCATTTAGAATTCACGTCGTTCGTATATCCATCACGAACACGTCTGCAGTGGTCGGTTCGATGAATCCATTTTTCGATGACTCGGCCAAATATCTAGACGGAAACAGCCACTATCTCTCCTTCAATATTGGTTCATTGGGCTGCTCTAATGACACCGGCTTGTTAGCGTAGACCAATGATTTAAAGTTACCCCACCCAAATATCTAGAGGAGGTGTTAGATCACGGCATGGGGGGAGCCAATCGACGGAACCATTTCTCAACATAAAACGTTCATGCGTAGCTTCTGTGTCTAGTCTCAAGAAATAAGGTTGCACAATAGCTCTGTAGCGCCTCCTCCTTGCCTCCTTGGGTTCACCTTGTCCCGGTGAGGAGACTAACGTCTTAATTCTCATCTGGCCAGCTGGGGAATTACATCCTTAGGACCTACTCCTTAGCTCTTTTGTCAATCTCGGAGTGGAGAACGGAGCCATTGTCGAGACAGTTGACAGTGATGATGTCACTGAATGCTGCTTCGTTGCCAGCTCTAATATTTCCGGACTGTCGACTTCGTTTAGGCGGAGTAAAATCTTCAACTGTAGGAAAACGGTCAAACGGCTTGGAACAAGGAGTTGGGATGCACTTACGGACACAGAACGAAAAAGACTTAACAACGCACGTGCGTTTCTGCCGAAGGAGCTTCCAATGAAGAATGGGCTACCTGCCCATGCATCCGCCGATGCCAATCCTACGGAAATCACCAGCGTGAGCGGATTGATGAGACCGTCAGCTTCGCGTGTTGGTAAAACCCTTACAAAGATAAAGACGGCTTCTCAGGAAAGAAGATATTTCCGAGAGGGGTAAGTGTGGAGGCAACGCACATAAGGACCATCCAGGGCCAATAAAGGAACACGCCACTAAGGTACCCAACACACCGAGCAGACGTTGCATGGAATCATCTGCTTCTACGGCCTGGATGGTGTGAAGGTAGCTCCTGGTGAGGTTGAGAGAAGTATGGGGCATACGGGAAACATCCTGGGCGCCAGCTATACATGTAACTCCGAGCTCCTCCCAATTAGCTGACTGCATTGAAAACTCAGCTCTTAAACGCAGGGCCTGCAGTGCGATGCAAGGTGAAGAGACTCCTCAACTACAAGGAAATTCAACGCCGACAAATTCGGAAGGATGCGAGGACAATCCGGTACCTACATAGCTAAACAAAAAACCTGGAATCTTAACGGTTAAGGAACGGCTGGGTCTGGACAGAGCCAAACAGAGACTGGTGGTGAGATGATTTCTCAAGTGGGGCAAAGGAAAAGATCACAACCTTAAGAGGCATCTACTTCTCCTCAACCACATGATTCTGTGACGACAGACATTTTTTCAACGACTTAGAATTACCTTCCGACATTTCAGGCTGTAACTTGCTGAAACTCATCAACACCCTTAATGGCCTTGAATGACATAGGATTATCATAGGTTTCAATACATGGGAGTCACACTCCCTAAGGTATTACAACGGTTCTACATTGATCTAAGTGTGACGGTAACAAGATCATCTGTCAGACCATTTACCTAATCTACCTATATACCGATTTCCATTGAATGCAACTCCATTTCATTCTTTTGCAAAATTTGCAAATCTGTGGGCTCAGCGAGGCCCAATTTTTAAAAACGCCGCCGTGTAATCGAATGTCTTGGTTCGGACCAATAAACGGCACCAATATTCTCGGCACTTTTACCAACTCGTTATCTCACTCAAAGTGGAACATTCAGCAGCAAAAATTTAGAGTTATCGGCTTGGTTATGAGACGAGAATTACGAACAAAAATTGGCGTTAACGCTTTTAAGATTGTCGTCACGGCCTCGGAATATTGGTAATAAATTTTAATGATTTGTTAATGTTCTTCGTTCGTGGAATTCACCACGTGTGAAAATATTGTTTCTACTGAATGTTTTGACATTGGTATAGTCTGGTAATTCGCCTAAGGGTGCGTTCACAGTAAAAGTTCACACTTGTGAAATCCCAATTGGAAAACCATTATAAAGGTTTGAAAAATCTGCGCTATTAAGCTGCAATAATAAGGAATATTCTAAGGAATATAACAAATGCAGCTTAGCAAGAAGTGAAGTAGCTTTAGGTTTTCTTAAAAGTAAATTACTAGGCACACGTTAATCCCATTGAAAACAAAACGCACAACTGGATCGTACGAACTTGACCTTATGTTTAAGATATTTTCACTTTCAAAAATGGATGTTTTGAGTGAAAAATGTCCAGAAGCACAACAGAAGTTCCTAAACCGTTTTAAAAAGTTCTTAGTAGTTGGAGCTAAAAACAGAATAACATAAGCAAATATAAAGAATTAGATTTTTAAAATGTAAAAATAAATTGTTATCAATAAAATTTTGTTTTTTTAACTGTTTGGAAGGTTCTGTTTTATTTTTATATTCGTTATGCCGATAACGAGATAGCCAAAAATCGAAAAATTGGTTCTATGGCACGCCATTTTCGAAAGTATTTTGGAAAGTATTTCGTATTTGGAAAACCAGTTCCTAACATTTATTTGCACGGTAGTTACTGATATTTTTAGATAAAATTGAAAAAATGTTCCTACATCTTCTAGATAGTATTAAATAACTGCTAATAATTAAATTTGAAATCGAGCATTTGGTTGCATTTGGTTTTCGAAATATTGACTTTTGAAAAAAAATTAAAAGTTTTTAAAAAGTCCAAAAAAAATATTTTTTTTTTAATTTGGAAGTCTAATTAAAATCTAGAGTTTGATTATTTTTAGGAATGCAAATTAGAAATAGGTGTTATATATATGAATTATATATGAATTATAAATTTTATTTATTTCCTCCTCCAATTTTAAGTTTTTATTGTTGTGGAGATAAATATTTGTTTTAAAACAAATCATTGACCTGTTTTTGAAACAATTGAATTCTTTTAGAAAAATTATTATTATTTTTTAATTATTGTTTATTATTATTTTTTTAATGTCGAAAATCGTTTTTTGAAATTTTCTTGTCAGCATACAAATTTTAATTCTATTCGATAATATGAATGTGAAATGTAAGTTTTTCTTGAACGAAATATCTCCGTTTCCTTTAAATATTTTAGTGTTAAAAAGCGCTGAATGAAAATTTGAAAATATTTTTAAAATGTATTTGCTAAAATAAACGAACAAATTTTTAGTTTTTTTTTTTTTTTTCAAAGTACATAGTTTAATTATGATTTTATTTATACAAATCTTTGAAAAAATGTTGTTTAAAGAAAAATATTTCCTTTATTTCGAAAATTATTTCGTCAGGTAGGTTACGTTATCTTTTGACCAAGAAACTTAAAAAGAATAATAAATACACTCTAGCTACCAAGTTAAAGAAAAATCGACCAGTATGTTAGACTTGTCTTACAGTAAAATTTCGACTTTATTATCATCTTAATTTCATGTTTGATCAAAACATAAATTAAATGCTCATATTTATATACGAGTATCTACCAAAATGTTGTGGTACTTAAGGCAAGCTATGCATTCGTAAAAAAATCGAACTCGAGATTTTGATCAATGTTGACATTACGATGATAGCGAAGGCTAAAAAAGTGGGTCTCGCAATTCTCTCTGTCTGTCTTTGTGTCTTTTAGACTACAGCCTCAACGGCTCGGCCGATTTTCTTCAAACTTGGTAGATATCATTTTTCATTTTTTCCCCCCACACGTTTTTTTCTTTTATTTTTTAAGACCAAATATAACGGTACCTGCCATACGATTTTTTTTCGAAATTTTATAAATATTTTTTTTTTCTCAAGAACTGTTTGACAGATTTAAAAAATAAAAATAGAAAAAAATAAAAAAATTTAATTTAGTTAAAGCTAGGTACTGGTTTAATAAAAATTTTCTGAAAAATGATTATCGAGGGTACCCCCCATAGAACCGATTTTGATAATTTGTTTTTGCTAGAGCTCTCCAAAAACTAAAATAGAACTGTGTATTCAAATTTTCAAAAATATTTTTTTTGGATTTTTAAAATAAATTTCATTTTTTTTTTTCAAAACTCAATATTTTGAAAACCTTATGCTAGATTTTTTTAAACTTGATATATAAAAATTTCACAACATAATCTACAAGTTGTTTGAAAAACAGTTTTATTTTATCTAAAAATAAAGGTACCCAACTTACAAATGTTATAAAATTGTTTTAAAAAATCGTATTTTTCTCGAAAACGGCACCTAGATAATTTTTTTTTTCAATTAATTTTAACGATCTTTAATTTAATAAAAAAAAATTAAATTAAGATATTACAGATTGTACCTACCATAGAACCATTTTTTTAAATTTTGAATTACTCATTATTGACATAACCGATTTGAAATCTTTTGTAGAGATGCTTCTAAAACGTCTAAAAACTTTTGCATTTCAAAACTTTAAAAAAAAGTATTTTTTGAGTTTTTGAAAAAAATCATTTTTTTTTTTTTGAAATTCGATACTTAGAAAACGGCTCAATATTTTTTTTGGAAATTTAATTTTCATTCGTACAGTAATAAAAACTTAAAGTTGGCGTACCAATTTTTTTTTCTTAAAAATCTTTTAAAAATTTTGAATATAAAAGCTTGTTTTTAAGAAACCACTACAACGAACTATAATTTTTGTTCTTGCATAAATTTATATTTGCATAGCATTCTGTTTTTGTCTCTTACTACTAAAAGAATTTAAAAAATTAAGTTTATCCTTATGAACAGTTTTCTCTAATTACATTCGTTTTTAAAATTCATAGTCTATTACATAGGAGCAAGTTAGTGCGACCCAGTCGTGCATTTTATAAATTGGCATCTGATGGTCAGAACAAATATGAATTAATACAAACAAAATTTAAAAAACAGTAAGACGAGTTTTATTAATTAATTCATTTTTATATAAGGTATTTCTTTAAAATGTTTCTTATTAAATAAATTTAAATATTTAATAAAATAATTTAAAAAAAAACAATCGTTCACATGGTATTTCATGATATTGAATTCTCAAGTGTTTTTTTTTTCAAGAATACAAAAAAATATTTTTTCGAAAATTTGTATATGCAATATTATTTCAAATTCAAAAGACCTCCTGATTAAGATGTTGATCAAAATCGGTAAATCCATTGATAAAAAAACCGAAAATAAAAAATTTACGTTCTACTATGACAGGTGCTGTTAGTTTTATTTGTTTTTAAAATTCTTTTAACAAAGTGTTGGCCTACTATAATTTCTTAAACAAACCCTTAGAGTCGTTCTCGAGATCAATAATATTTTCCATAATGGCTGTATGGCAGGTAGCGTTAGCGTTAGGGCCTTGGAGACCCTCAAGTAACAAGTTTAAGTAGAATCGTTTAAGACACACATGCAGAAATTGCGAATCCTATTATTTTTGTGTGTTTCTATCATCGTAATCTCAATTTTAATCAAAATGTCGAGTTCGATTTTTATAGATATCTTAACACAAGTAAAGATCAGTTTTAAATGATTGATTTTTGCGATTTCGCAAACTATATCCTTCTATTGATACAATATTGCCTGTTACGAGTACAAACTTTTGGAAATTTTTCTTGCACATCAGCTTTAATTTAAAAGACTAGGTACTTCTAGTCTTCCATTTAGTGTTAATAAGAAAACAAAAATGAATTCTGTATAAATATTCGTTAAATATTTTTACTTCTTAAATAAAATAATTTTGACCAGCATTACTAAAGCATTAATCATCAGAAAGACATCTTAAGTTTCTTAACCATATAGCTTAAGCAATTGAGAGTGCTCACTCTGAAAAAGAGACCCAAGTAGGTACACAGCATGCTTTCTTACGATTTTTTGGTTTATACAAAAATAAAAAAAAATACAGGAAACAAAACATCTGTACATATAATTCCACTGGAATCAAAAACATTAAAAAAAAAAAACACAAAAATAATATCAGACGCACGACTCACTACGCCAACGGTTAACTTGCATGCATGCTGTGCTGTGGCTCTGCTGCACGGAAGAATCTCATCAGTGCGAAAGGTCAGAATTTTAAAATTAGGGTCATCATTACACTTTGGCAGATGAATGAAGACATAATTTGGGGAGACTTAAAAACACATTTGTGTTTGACACAACATAAACGCTTTCCCACCATCTTTGATACGCGTTAAGTACGCGCGGTCCCCCTCTTCTGCCAACCTGATGGTTGTTGTCACTTGTCAACCAAAATCGCAACATCAACACTGACAGGCTAATTAAGAAAGAATATTTCTTCTGTCAGCTGTCATACTCAGAATCCATAATGATCAGTCTGACAGAAACGTCAAAATAATCATGATGTTTCTTCTTTAATTTCTGTATACCGTTTGCCAGTTTGTCATCATCTGCGGCTGTGGGGGGCTTTTTCGATTAATAAGTTCTTGTGTCGAATTATAAAGTGGAACACATGAATTTTTTTTATTTTAGTATGTGTCTTCATTTTTAGGGCATTGTCAGTGTGTCATGTCAAACTGATGCAAAAGTCATGTTGCATTATCAAGAACAATGACTTTGCCCTATTTGTTGTCCGTCACTGAGACTTGACTTATACGCTAAGGGCCAATAACCCTTTTTCGGAGAGGGACCAGCTCCAGGCCCATCCAAGCAAACGCAATTGATGAAAAATGTTTAATTAAAATTAATGGCGACGTTATTGTCCATCGCCGTATTTTATGATAAACGAGGTTGAGTTCAGCGATCAGGCATCATTTGTCCACTACAATCCACAATACATCGTTCAAGTGGGCGTTTCGAGTGGCTGATGTTCACTGTTCAATGTTCACTGGCTTTACTATACATAGAGGCGCGTGTAATGACAGATCTTGCTTTGCATGTGCGCACCACATTGTCCGATTGAAATCGATAAATATCAATTCGAACTGTCAGATTTGTTTTCGAGTAATAAGTTGTGTGTGACAGTTGGGTTCTTGTCCTTGGGCACACTCTTTTGCGCGGACTATTTGTTTGGTTTAAAATTATTTATGAGGCTCGAGATTATATTTATGAAGATGTGACAGTTTTGAGGCACTGAGGGATGAACGATAGTGACACTCTTGTATCTTGTATGAGTGATGCGGTTTTTATATTAGATTGGATAGGTAGGTATACAATGTTGTTGTTTTTCAAACCATGATCAATTGTGTCAATTGTTGAACTCTTAAATTTCAATTGGAAAGGGATTGGTTAGAAGGTGGGTCAATCAATTGGGAGGCCGATTGGACTTGATTGAATGGTCTAGTTGGGATTGGTTTTGCAATTGTAGAGAAATTCTTATGCGGACAACAATTGTTGCAGATCTGATTGTGAATAGGTCCAACTAGTATTACTGATTGATTGCAGTTGAAATAGTTAGAAAGTTGAAATGCATTAATATTATCAGGGTCGGAACAAATAATGTAGTGAGGGCCCAGAGAATGAAAAATGTGATTTATTCGAACTTCAAAAAGAATATTTAAAAGTTAATATCTGATTCATACATTTGGTGTGCCACTGCACTAGAGGGTAAATTGAAAAGTTTGCTTTTCTAGATTAAGTGAGCTTCTTAACAGTTTTACAACTTTTCCTTGAAGTGAAATATGCAGCAATTGACGAAAAATCATAGAATTTTGTATTTATTTTTTTAAATTTATAATTTACGACAATACGCTTCGGACTCAATTTTGAAAAGAGAAAAAAAGTCAAACTAGGTACTAGATTCCCTGAGAAAAATGTTTTTTTGTCTATTGTGAACTGTCTTAAAATAAAATGCACGACTGGGTCGCACGGTAATGGACTAGGAATTTTAAAAATGAATAGTCATAAGGATGAAATGATTTTTTTAAATTCACTAAGTAGTAAGAGATAAAAACAGAATGCTATGCAAACATAAATTTATGCAAGAACAAAAATTATAAATCGTTATAATGGTTTCTTAAAAAATTAGCTTTTATATACAAAATTTTTAAGAGATTTTTGTGAAAAAAATTTGGGACGCCAATTTGAAGTTTTTATTATTGTACGAATGAAAATTAAATTTCCAAATAAAATATTAAGCCGTTTCCGAAATATCGAATTTTCCAAAAAACAAAAGCCGTTTAGGCTGTAGTCGAACCGACAGACAGACAGACAGAATTGCGAGACCCACTTTTTTAGTCTTCGTTATCATCGTAATGTTAACTGTGATCAAAATCTCGAGCTCGATTTTTTTTTACGAATGCATAACTTGCCTTATAGTACCTATACGTCGCAAGTAAAAATGTAATCAGTCAAAAATAAAAAAATTATCCATTTAAAAGATTCTTGAAAATTTTGACGACGAAAGCTTCTACAAAACCCACAAGTAGGATCTCAAGATAGAAAATCGGATCGGAAATCCAAAACTGAAGGCTGACATCTTCGCAGAAAATGTAGAAAGAAGTGGTGAATGTAAAAATCCCATTTTTACCCTCAAAGAAGTTGTTAGGGATTGAAAGAAAAAGACACGACCTTGTTTGAGCTAAAGTTTAATTACGACTGAGATTTCATGTTGATACATTAATACAGTAGTTTTGTTTTAATTCCATTTCATATTCATAAGATTATATAATGATCATATGATCCATGTTAATAATGTAGATGTGTATTACTTGAGAGTGTATTACGTATATAGAAATAATCAAGAAGTATAAATTTGATTTCAAACTAATATATTAACACTTGCCCTCAAATTTATACACAATTATACAAAAGAAAAAATATATAAATAAAAGTATGTAATATTATTTAAAATTCAAATAAGGCCAAGTTTTTTAACAAAATAACAATGTTTAGTTTTCATAAGATTTTTAGTGAAAATGTCGGCAACCATATCACCAGTGGGAATATATTTCACAGCGATGACTTCTTTCTCTGATAGGTCTCGAACATGGTGAAACTTAATGTCAATGTGCTTTGTTCGGGCGTGGTGCACAGGGTTTTTGACGATCTGTTGTGCACTCAAATTATCACCAAAAAGATCTACGGGGCCATCACAGAGTTTTGAAAAGCGTAAGTCTTTCAAAAGGGTCTTCAAGTGGATAACTTCCTTCGCGGCCGATGAGAGGGCAACATATTCAGCCTCAGTGCTGCTTAGTGCGACGGATTTTTGCTTTCGGCTTTCCCAATTGATAGCTGCACCGGCCAAGAAAAAAGCAAAGCCAGTAAACGATTTTCTATCGTCGCAACTGCCAGCCCAATCCGCATCTGCGAAACCTCGAAGTCTTTCCCCACTCTGAAAATACGTTAATTTTAAATTTAGAGTAGTTTTCAAATACCTTAAAATGTGCTTTGCAGCACTTAAATGTTCAACATGCGGATTGATATTAAATTGTGCAAGCTTGCACACCGAATGCATAATGTCAGGACGAGTAGAAATGCTCAAGTACATCAATGAGCCGATGATTGATTGGTACTGTTTTGGATCCAGTTTTTTACAGTTGGTACAGTCCACGCATCTTTTGAATTTACTCCCAGGGTCTAAAGGAGTAGCACATGTTCTGCATTCTTCCATACCCATGTCTCTAAGCAAATTTTTAATAAATTGTTTAGATGAAATTTGTACAGAACTTCCTTTTCGGCTGATTTCCATCCCTAAGAAATGCTCGGCTGCACCTTTATCGACAATCTCGAACTGAAGGCTTATTTGATGTTTTATTGCTTCTAGATTTTCAAGGTTGGAGCACGCCAAAAGGATGTCATCGACATACACTGCAACAATATTCACTGCTTTTCCCTCATTCTTGGTATAGACACATGAATCTCCGATGGACCTTGAAAATCCAATCTTTTTCAGTGCACCATCTATCTCGCTGTTCCATTTACGCCCTGACTGCTTCAACCCATACAAGGATTTCTTCAGCTTGCACACCATATGAGGATAATTTTTGTCCACAAAACCTTCTGGTTGCCGCATATAGACCTCTTCTTCAAGCACGCCATTAAGATAAGCTGAGGTTACATCTACCTGGTGAAGAAAAAGATTCATCTCGGCAGCCAACGCAAAAATTAAACGGATAGAAGAGTAGCGAACGACAGGAGAAAACGTCTCCGAGTAGTCAATACCGAATCTTTGGCTACATCCTTTCGCAACCAATCTGGATTTATATCGCTCTATTTCTCCATTTTTGTTTCGTTTTATGTTGAATACCCATTTCGAGTTTATAGGTCTACGGTTTTGAGGCAGCGTTGAAAGCTCCCATGTTCCATTCGATATAAGCATGTCGTACTCAGCTTTCATGGAATTCAACCACCTCTCACCATCCTCTCGACTTAAAGCTTCTTGAACTGTAATTGGGTTTGAAAAAATATTATTGTTAGCGACATTAAAGAAAAACCTGTTTTCAGTTTGCGATCGTAATATTTTATTCCAATCCTTAGTAGCAGGCTTTGGACAAACACCAGAATTGCTGTCATCAATAGCATTTCTTTCATCAACAGCTGGGGAAATATTATCTTGGACACCACTTTCATCAGCAACAACTTCATTGTTTAAAGCAGCAGCGTCTTCAAACTGAAAATCTGAAGAGATTCCATCGTCGTCAGCATCCCCACCATCGTTCACAGCAACAGCATAATCACCATCAGGCTCAGCATCAAAAGACGTTTCATCATCTTCGTCCTGCTCCTCACTCACATTACTCAAATTGATTTTGATTGGAGGTTCCTCATTTTTGTGTTGAGTTTTTTGCTCGGTTTCTAAAAAATCAACTTCAATTGTATTTTTATTAGAATGCTTACCGACATCTTCGATGAACTTTACATTCCGGGTTTTAAAAATTTTTCTTGACTTGGGTTCATAAACCCTATACGCCTTGGACTCGGACGAATAGCCAACCATGAGACACTCTGTTGATTTTGGTTTTAATTTAGATCTTCCAGGACGATTTTCAAGCATAAAAGCCTTGGATCCAAAAATCCTGAAGTGAGAAACAGATGGTTTGCTGCCGCCCCATGCCTCGTAGGGAGTAACATCCTTAAGGATTTTAGTAGGGCACCTGTTACGAATATATATTGCAGAGTTAACTGCCTCCGCCCACAAGAATTCTGGAACGTTTTCTTGAAGGAGCAAACATCGAGCCATCTCTACGATAGTTCTGTTTGCCCGCTCCCCTACTCCATTCTGTTGAGGAGTATACTGGACGGTAAGCTGTCGCTGAATTCCAGCATCTTCCAAAAAACTGCTAAATTCGCGACTCAAATACTCGCGACCATTATCTGTTCTGAGACATTTTATTTTTCGTGAAGTCTTTAATTCAACCGCGGATTTAAAGCGCTTAAAAGCATCAAACACGTCAGATTTTTGTTTTAAGAAAAATACAAACATTTTTCTGCTAAAATCGTCTACAAACAAAACAAAATATCTAGCACCGCCTAATGAGATAACTCGCATGGGACCACAAATGTCACTATGGACGAGTTCTAAAACACTGCGACTACGATACAACGAATTCTTCGGGAATGGAATAGAGGTCATTTTCCCTCTCAAGCATGTCTCACAATCAAATTGTTCATTTGAAAAATTATTCTTTTCAATTCCTTTAACCATGTTATTTTTTATAAGAAAGCTAAGACTCTTCGCATTTAAATGACCGAATCGTTCATGCCACTTGATAAACAAATTATTGTGTGCGTTTAAACTAAAGAGCTTCTCTTTCTCAGTTTTGAAAATATATAAATTCCCGATTTTGTTAGCATGTAAGAACACAGTTCCATTTTCTTTTTGTATTGATGCACTATTTTTATTAAGAACAACTCGATTATTTTCTTGTGTAGCTTTACTAAGCGAAATAAAATTTGTTTTTAATTTTTTTACAAAAAGAACGTCGCGTAAATGAATCTCGCAGTCGTTTGTTTTGATTAAAACTTCGCCGATCCCGTCAGATTTTATCACGTTATCACCTGCTAATTCAATTTTCTCTTGATGTTGCTGGAGAGTTATGAAGAGCGATTTGTCACAACACATATGACATGTCGACCCGCTATCTAGCACCCACATGTTTTGGTTCAGTGCTGATACATTTGTCCCGTTGAGCATGGCAAACGATGACGTCACTTTATTGCCTGCAACTTTTATTGCTGAAACACGGCAGTCTAAAGCCATGTGGCCTTTTTTGCCGCACTTATGGCACTTACCGGTAAATCTTTTCTTCGACTTGTTCCGTTGCTTCGAGAAAAACGCTAACTCGGATGATGTGGATGGTTCAACTTCTTGGGCGATATCTCCCTCACGTCTTCTTGCCTCTTCTAAAAGCTTCGTCTTTATAAGGCTGGATTTCGGCAAATCATCCCTCGATTCAATGGTTATCACAAAGTTTTCATAACTCCTAGGCAAGCTTGACAAAATTAAAATAGCTAATAACTCATCTTGCATTTTAATGTCGAGTTCTGTTCATTTTTCGAAGATTTCGAAAAAATTATTTAGATGGTTTGGCATTGACATATTTTCTGCCATTTTAAGATTGAGTAATTGTTTGAATAATGTCACCTTTCTCGCCGGACCACTAGGTCGGTGAGTCTCTTCGAGTTTTTTCCAGGCATCAGCAGAAGTGGTACATTTTTTTATATGCAGAATCTGAGACGATTTAACGGAGAGAAAAATTGTTGCCAAGGCCTTTTCATCTTTGGCAGACCATGAAGCCAATGCAGCAGCTTCTGTAGGTCTAGCCATTGTCCCCGACACGTACGTCCATAACTCGCTATGGATCAAAACCGAACGCATTTGGACAGACCATCCATCGTAATTATCATTATCCAGTTTTTCGATCTGGTATAAACTCGAACTCATGACTATATTTTAATATTTAGAATTTTAAATAAATACTTTCAAAATAATCCGCGAACTACTTTCACGTGACTGGGCCCATAACCTTTGTTAGGGATTGAAAGAAAAAGACACGACCTTGTTTGAGCTAAAGTTTAATTACGACTGAGATTTCATGTTGATACATTAATACAGTAGTTTTGTTTTAATTCCATTTCATATTCATAAGATTATATAATGATCATATGATCCATGTTAATAATGTAGATGTGTATTACTTGAGAGTGTATTACGTATATAGAAATAATCAAGAAGTATAAATTTGATTTCAAACTAATATATTAACAGAAGTACGTAAACAGCATGTGTCAACAGAAGTTATATAACACAAAATAACTACTAAGGTTTAAAAAGGCCTAAAAAACTACAATTCATAAAAACATTGAACTTAGATATCATCAATGACAAATTCCACAACCCATTGTTTTACCATAGTAAGATAAGCCACTACAAAAATCAAAATCGAGATTTTGATCAAAATTGATATTACGATGATAGAGAACACGAAAAAAGTGGGTTCGGCAATTCCGTCCATCTGTATGTATGTATGTCTGTTTGTCTGTACCTAGACCTACAGCTTAACCCAATGGAACTATTTTCTCCAAACTCGGTATACTTAAAGGTCTTCGGTGATTCCCTATTGGTGAAATTGAGAGTTTTTCTTAGCTCCAAGACTAACGGTACCTGCCAGCCTTTATACAAAATCTTATTTATTCCGAAAACGGCTCTAACGATTTTCATGGAAAGAAAATTAAGTGTGCTATAATGAACATGGACTACATTTTGATACAAAAAAAAACAACAAAATTTGGGAAATTGTTTTTGATTTTCGACTTTCTCATTAACGTCTGTAACGATTTTGACCAACATTTTTGTACAGAAGCTTTATTAAATTTCAAATCATATTGTATATACACATTTTCAAACAAATATTTTTTGGGTTTTTGATACTTAAAACTGACTCCGTATATTTATTGTTGAAATTTTTTTAAGAAATTTGTTATATAAAAACAAATTCTTTTACATAACAGCAAGTATGTGCGATTCAGTCGTGCACTTTATTTCATTAAGATTTCTATTTTATCTGAAAAAAACATATTTTATGGAATTCCTTGTATTTTTTGTAGTCCTTCTATATCCTAGAAGCAATAAATCTTCCTTCCCAGATTTCACAAAAAGACTCGGCAAGTACCAGTGTGGCTTCCGGCCCGGCAGATCCACCATCATAGACCAAATATGCACATTGAAGCAAATCCTGGAAAAAGCCAACGAATTTCAAGTCGAGACTCACCATGTATTTATCGACTTTAAAGCCACAAAGCAAGGAGCTCTATATGGCGATGGTTGAACTCAGGATCCCGGGAAAACTGATCCAACGGTGTCGCGTGAAATAAAAAAATACGATATCGACATCACCGGTCGTTCCCAAAGTTCTGTAACAGAGTCCTTCGCCGCTGTTGAAGATCTCGAGATCTTCTTGTCCTATTTTTTTGTTTGAAGTAGCTGGGCAACATTTCCTTGAAACCCGACAACTGTCAGTAGCTGACTTTGTGTAATTTACGGTCTTGAGAAAACTTTGGTCAATTCCATGCCTTTCCTGCGCAAGGGGGCAAGTACCCAGGAGGGTACAATTTGACTCGGTTCAAGCGGTGAACCATTTTTGGCCAGTTCATCATCAATTTCGTTTCCAAAAATGTTACGATGTCATGCGATCCATCGAAGGGTGACTGAATTTTATTCGCCGAGGAATCTTAATTCACTACGGTAACGAGCAACGGCAACGATCTATGAACGTATCAATATTCTTGTTCGTCAGTTCACATGCTGAAAGATATTTTGCGGCCTCAAAAAGTGCAAGGTCTTTCGCTTGAAAAAAAACTACAAAAGTTTGAGAACTTTAATGATTTACTTATGGGTTGTCTGAGAAAATTACAGACTTTACGCAAGCTTTCGTCTTGGAACCGTCTGTAAGGACATGATTTCCGTCGTTATTGAATCGGTTTTCCATCTCCCTTGTTGAAATATTTTTTAGTGAGACTAGGTTAAGATCTATGTGCCGTGAAATAAAGTCTGTTTGAATATCTATGTCAGTAAAGTTTTCACTTTAAAGTCGTACATCACTTTAAGCCGCCAACTCTTTCGTGAAAAGATCGATTGGTTCAAGTGAGAGGAAAGTTTCTTGGCGAGGTTCTCATGGCCCTTGTTGTGATGATACATGCCTGTCTGTGAATTTTTGACATGGCCTTCAATTGAATGAATGTTTTAGATTTTTTTTTTAACTTGTGGAACAGTTTTTAAGGAACAAAATATTTTCTAAAATTGCGAAAAAATTGTATTGCACGTACCGTTTCGAATGCATAACTCCTCATATAGAACCTATCTATCGCAAGTTAAAATAACAGGTCCTCAAGTTAAAACATTTTGTTTCCCTTTTTATCAGGGAACTCGAATATCATTTTTATTTTTCAAAAATATTGAATCCGACCTGACTTTGTAGATATAATTATTATTTTATTGATCAAGTAACCTGCTATTACTCCATTACAGAAGGAGAGCTTTCTGTTATGAAGCGGGAATCTTTTCAACTATTGGATTTAACCTTTAGTTAAAAAGTAAAGGAAAATCACCTTAAAAGTTTAATGGAATGTCAAGTCTTCTAAATTACGACCAATTATTTCTTAATTAATGTTTATTCCATCCACCAACCAAAAATAATGAGAACGACATCAAACTTCAAAGGAAAGCCAATCAGATCCATTAAGACAAAAAAATAACATTTTCTCAATAATGACCAATCATCGTCAATTGGAAAGCTTTAACGAGATAATAAAAAAAAAAAGTCACTCATTGAGCACCTTGTAGGTTCGTTTATAGTTCCTGTCCAGCCAAAGACGGAAACATAAAAAAAAGTGATTTATTCATTAAAAGTATAAAGGTACCGTTCGAGGGGATATAGCATACCGCGATCGGCTCTGACTACAGCCAATGGCAGTCGCCACCATCACTGCCATCTTCTGCGATTACAACCGCTCAAGCTATTAGCAAGTTTGTAATATATGCTCAATTGTCCCGCAATTGGAAAAAAAAGTTAATTTTCATGATTACATTGGGGGGGTCGTTTGTGCGGCACACTTGTAAACCTTAACCGATTACATGAACTTTCACTCATCGAGTTTTAAGAGCCTTCCGCAGTCGCTCCAGTCTGCATGGGGTATTTTTGGGCCAGCCATAGAGCTTTGGTCAGGAAGCCAGTAGAAGGTATATAGGCGCATCGTTTGCCCGATAAACACTGCATGGGGGCCGATTCGACGAAACAAAACAACAACTAAAATTAAGACGAAAACATAAAACAGACTAAAACCGGAGCATCAGCGACGATTGTAAATCATAGTCCGGTCTGCTGTCTGTGAAGCCCCCTATCTCCTCTCATCCCAATGTTTGCCAATGTGCCACTTGGATAGCAAGGAACCATCGCGCCGAAGAAATATCCGCACCAGAACCACCAGGCACAGTCATTTATCTTCTTGGAGAAGACAACAAATGTAAACATGCTGCGAGTAATCTCATCGAGAAGACTGAGTTTTTGCGCAGCGCTGCTGACTGGCTGGATGGATGTTTATGCGGGTGGGGATGAGATTGAGAATGAGGGGACATCGCACAAGACCGCTTACTGCTTAGTGCTTAGAAGCCAACTACTGCTATGAGCAACAAGTGTAGGTGCATGTCGTTGCTTAATGAACTTCTCGACGCAATGAGCTATTCTTGTTGTTGTAGTGAGAAAATTTAACTTTTTTTTTATTTTTGTCTAAGCGAACTTTCCTAGAGTTGAGTTAAGTCAGGGTGACCATCCACAAGGTTTTTAAGGAACATTCATGAAGAAGTAGATAGATTTTAGGCGAATTTTTAAGTTTGAAGAAAATAAGATAAATTACTTTTCAGCCTTTTTTGCAGCAGCAAGGCAGTATACAGTTGTTTAAACAAAAGATAAGTTCTAGTATCGTTACCACTTCGTCACCTTGAAGATATTTAGCTTCATTGAAAATAAGCAAATGTTCACATTGATATTCACTACTATGTAAAGCACATTTTTTCCGGGGAGCCTTTCAATAGTAGAAAAACCAATAGAAGGAATACCTCTCAAACTTAAACCGTCAAGACTGAAAGAAAGCTTCAGCCATCTGCCCAGGAAAAAGGATTAAAAGAGCAATAAATGGGTTTCAACTTCTCAAATCTATGGATTCAGCAAATCGAATTGTAAAATAATTGAATGGAAATGGAAATTGGCAAGCATAGAAGGTTTAAGTCAAGAAGCCCAGATGAAGAAGGTATCCGTGTGCTCAAATGTTTGCATTGTCATCTTTCGCGGAGCACCATAGTAATATCAGCAGCAGTGTTATGTGTCACTGTTGTCCAGCAACGTCGACGACTCCTGTTCCAACTAAGGCTAACAGAAGTTCGAACCACCAATGAGATGAAAATATTTAGAACAGGGTCGGTCGTATCCAAAGAGAGAAATTTAAAGGTGTGGTGGTATGTTGTTTGGACTCGTGGTTAAACTTAGCAAATATCTCAATTTTATCAATTCATTTAACTTCAGCGTATATTATTATTTATTCTAGGAATAAGGTATCTATTTGGTCGAATCAGTTTATACCATTCAGACGTACATAAAGAATACTTGGTTAACAACAGACATACAACTTTTCCTTACATTTTCTTATTCGAGAAATAATTTACGTGCGAGTATCTATTTGATATGGGAATTGAACTATTTTGTGCCAAAAAGTGAAGAAATGCTTGGTTATACCATTCACAAACACTGCGAATATTTTCTTTTTTATCAGACGGAAAAATTTATTTTAGAACTGAAGCATCTTCTTATTCAGCGTATTAAATCAATCAGTTTATACCAATCAATGAGGAAGTGTTTGTTTATACCATCAGTCACACATTGCGAATATTTGCTTTTTTAATCGCACTGCAAATTTGATGATGGAATTCGGTTTCTTTTTGATCGTCTTTTGAGCCAGCTTATAGCTATCAGCTTTTGTATACCATTCAGGCGGACATTGTTGCGAGAATACTTGTTGCCTTCACACATAAAACTTAACCTCACATTTCTTAATCTAGAAACTAAGCATCTGTTTAATATGTAACTATTTGTAACCAATTTATACCAATAAGAAAAGAAATGTTTGCTTATACCATTCATGCATACTGATAAAATACTTAGTTTTCCTCAGACATAAGACTTTAACTCACATTTTCATATTCTAAAAATAAGAATGCTATTTGTTATGTGTATTACATCAGCTTATACCAGTAATTTAAGAAATGTTTGCCTATACCATTTATGTGCACATTGAACATGAATACTAAGGTCTTTTCAGGAATAGAACTTACTCTTTCCTTTTCCGATTTATGAAATTAGGTATCTTTATATTATTCGTATTGAACTAGTTTATACCACTCAGCTAAGAAGTTCTTTGTATACCATTCAAGTGCAAATGGAGACCACTTGACAAGTTTTCTTCAAATATGCAATTTAAGGCAGAGAATTGTATTTGGGCTCATATCAAGTCTATGGAGGGGAGCGTATTTATTTGTAAATTTGAGATAATGGAAGCAACACATCCAAAGTCACATAGGCCGTTAATTTAGGTAGGTAGAATTGGCGGCCACCAGTATGTCTTGCTCAGTGACACAATTAGCTCTGGAGTGAGCCGTTTTGCTACCAGAAACTTGTTTGACCTGTTGAATTAATGAGATGTGATGAGTCTTATTATTCGCCAGGACCCGTTACAGAAATCGTCGAGGTTCTTCTCAGAGTCACTTCGTCGTGTTAAGAAAAGAGATCAAGTCTTATATATGTATCCTGTTCTTCGAGGAATATCTTTCCGAATTGTTGTGCTCTCATTCTGGCCATAGCAGGATATTTACGGAGGGAACAAATAACTGTTTCCTTTTTCTGCTGATTCCCACAAGTACGACAATGATTATTATAAGAATAACTCAGCTTTGCGGCATGTTCTCCTATTGGCCAGTGTCCAGTGCATGTTGCAACTACTTTGGCTATGTTTTGCCTGGGTCTACTTATTAGCTCATTTGTTCGGGACTTACGAGTATTACGGATGGGCCACATCTTTCTAGTTAAAATTCAGTTTGTTAAACTGCTTTGATAACGATTGGACTCTGTGAGAAAAATTGCGAAGATTTATGATACCAAGAGGAATGTTAGCTTTTTCCGCAAGTGAGCTACGAGGTCTAATCCTTGCCTGGCTAGCTCATCTGCCCGTTCATTTCCCTCTGTTTCACTGTGACCCAAAAACTGGAGTGCCATTTAGGTTCATGTTCAGGCTCGAAAGCTCATCTTGGTATTGCTGGACGAATTTAGAAGATAAAAAAGCCGAACCAATGGATTAAACAGCCGCTTGTTAAAAATGGACGGATTTCGGTTTCGATTTTGGATCTCGTTTAAATACTTTGCGCGCTTCCCTTATTGCCAGTGATTCAGCTTGAAAGACACTGGCAAAATCAGTTAGCCGAAAAGACCTAGAGATTTGAAGACTCAGAAAAATATTTAGAAGATCTGGTTCTTCAACAGGGTACATTAGGACATTTAATTTTAAACAAAGGCTCCTAAACATGATGGAGGAAAACCTTACAAGAAATTGCTGTACAATTTCGCATACTTGAATTACTGGAGTCGGAAAGGTCCGCGTGATAAAATCGACTTGCGACTCGTTAGCGACCAGAGTTAAACAAGTCTAGTTCAATATTATCGTTTGACTTTGAAATGGAGCTTTTCGGAAAAGTGCCGCCAACTACGCAAGGAAAATAAAATGCACCACTGGGTCGCACGAACTTGCACCTATGTAATAGACTAAGAATTTTATAAAAGAATGTTATTAGAAAAAACTGTCCATAAGCATAACATAAATTTTTTTAAATTCTTTTAGTATGTAGTAAGAGACAAAAACAAAATGCTATGAAAAAAATTATAAGTCGTCGTAGTGGTTTTTTTTTTAAATAAGCTTTTATATACAAAATTTTTAAAAGATTTTTAAGAAAAAAATTTGGTACGCCCACCTTAAATTTTTATTATTGTACGCATAAAAATTAAATTTCCAAAAAAAAAAAAAAAAGATTTTTTTGAAAAATTCAAAAAATATATTTTTGTTTTAAGTTTTGAAATGCAATGTTTTTTAAACTTTTTAGAAGCATCTCTATAAGAAATTTCATTAAAATCAGTTATGTCGATAATGAGTAATTCAAAATTTGAAAAAAAAAATGGTTCTGTGTTAGGTACATGCTGTAATATCTTACATAATTCAAAATTTTTCTTATTAAATTAAAGATCATAAAAATTAAACGAAATAAAATTTTTTTTTCGAAATTCTAGACGCCGTTTTCGAAAAAAATACGATTTTTGAAAACCATTTTTAAAATTTGTATGGTGGGTACCTTTATTTTTAGGTAAAATAATTTTTTTTCTCATATCTTGTAGATTATATTGAGAAACTTTTATTTATTAAGTTTCAAAAAAATCTAGCATGGGGTTTTTGAAATATTGAGTTTTGAAAAAAAAATTTGATTGAGGCTGAGGAATGAGGAAATTTCCATTGAATGGCGGCAATAGCTTTTTTATTTTTTGATATCCAAAAGTTAATTTTAAATTCTGAACCAATTATTACAATATCACCGACTCACATTGCAAACGAATTTTGTTTTAGCAGAGAAAACTATGGTCACCCCGATTATGTTTTTCTTCTTGTTGAAGGAAAAATGTTCAGGGAGTTGATTTGGTAGTCACACAGTTTTGCTCCTTGCTGTGATGTTTTATCATCTTAAGGAAGATGGAAGAAGAGTACTTATTTAGGAAGCATTAAAATAATGTTTTGTGTTTAGTTATGAGCTAAAATGTGGTGGATTTAATGTTAGGAATTAATTAGCAGAAGAAGTGATGTTGTGTGAATTTTCAACACAGGACCACAGATACAGGCTGGAAGTGCCAGTAAAATTTTGAGAAGAATAGATATTTAAACAGCTTAGATTATTCTTTCTATTAGTTTTGGAACAAATGGCTTGATTATTTTTAAAACGAAATAGGTTTTGTTAATTTAAATTTACTATAATTAATTTTACAAATATGAAAGAGAATGTAAAAAAATGGGCATTTTTGCTTTATTGATCAAAGGAAGTTCAATTTTTAAATTTTGACTTGTACAAAATTGCCATTCCTTTAATTTTTTTTAAATTTAAAATTTAAAATAAAAACTAAGAATATTGGTAGATTTATTAAATTTAAAATAAGTCTCTAATATAAATCTGTGGTGTTTAGTAGAAACATGATAAGTCCATAAAATAATTCGCGTTCTTACGTCAACTTTACATGTAGCTAGGGTTGACAGATTTTCTTCAAAATTGGAACATTTATGAAAATATTCTTTGAAAAATTATTTTCTAAATTTTCAGAAAATCGGCTTAGCCATTTAGTTTCTAGCACCATGTAAATTGAATGTAGGGAAGCTAATTATTTTATGGGGTTATCATGTTTCTAGCAAGCACCACAGAAATATTTGTACCGAAAAGATCTTAAAGGAGCAATAAATTCTATTTAACTATTGAATATTTTTATTAAAAACTTTTTTTGAATTTTTTTAAGGACAAAAATGTGTCCTGTCAACTTGATCCCATTGAAAAAATAGGAAGTATTTCAAGATTTTTCAAAATATTTTTTTTAAAAAATGCATAAACATATTTTAATAAAATACATATTTCGAACTATTTATTTATTTAGTATGAAAATTTAAAAAAAAATATTAAAAAATAACGTTCGTTCCTTACAAAAAGTCTTGAACAAAATAAAAAACATTTTGAGACAAAATAAATTTGATTAAAAATCTATTTGGCACACTTTCATATTTTTTTGATCTTGAGGAAATTACAAAATTTGAAAATGCATTACTCGTATCAACTTACTTAAGCTTAATTAATTATTATTACTCGAATAAATAAGTTTAATAACTTAAAAATATCATTATTTTTTCAAAAATCTCAAAATAGGTACTTGCTTGTTTCAGGATTAGCAAGGATTTGTACATTTATGGAAAGGTATTCAATTTTTTATTTCTATTAGTATTGAAAATTGCAATGCTTTAGAAACTTTGCTTCCTGAAACATCACGTCAAAATTTTATTCAACTTTAGGTCGAAATTCAGTATAATCATTTTGGGTAGAGATATTTTGAAAACCAAAACTTGCAGAAGGGTCTGGTTCAAAACTGTGGAAGGCTTTTAGAAATTTGATGAGGGATTCTGGAAACAGTAAACTCTAAAAAGACGTTGCTTCGAAAACATTTACATCCAAAAGTATTGGTAAATAGTTAATAGTCGAAAATCAGTCAAATCGGCTTAAACGGACTTATTTCGATAGTAAGACCATGAAAAAGCTTCTGCGTTTGTTTGCTTAAATGTGTTCCCTTATAAGACATTTGAATATGGCTTTCCTTTGATTCATGCCTTAATGGTTTTAGGACACATGTTGATTTTTGTAGATAAGGGTGTCCACACGGAAATGAAGAAAATACACTACTGGATCGCCGAACTTGTTCTTATGCTTAGGATACTAAGAATTTTAAAAATGGATGTTATAAGTGAAAAATTCTCAGAAGCATAAAATAGTCTTTAAACACTTAAGCAATTTTTTAGCAGTTGAAATGGAAAAATGGAATACCATAAGCAAATAACAATTTTAAAAACTTATAACAATTTTTCGTATGTAACATGAATCATTTGCTACGCCAATCTTATGTTTTTAATAATGTCCAGATAAAAATTAAATAGCAAAAAATAATTAATGACCCGTTTTTGAGATACCGAATTTTCAAAAATATTTTGATATGCAATGTTTTTGTGTTTTTTAACGTTTTTGAAGCTTCTGTATGAAGACTTTCATTGAAAGCCGTAATGCCGAAACGGAGGAAGCCAAATTTCGAAAAAATGGTTCTTTTCTATAGGTACTTCAGTTATATCTTGATTTCAAATTTCAATTTTTTCTTAAATTTAAATATGTCTAAGGTAAGGTTCGATTGGCTGCCAGCATTGCACCTGACACACTTAGAACAAAGCTGATCCATTGTAAGAACACATGAATCTTGAGATTTTCTGCCTACTCGTTGAACCATTTAAAGTTCGTTGTGCGGCGGAAGAGACTATAAATGATTCTAAATAGATTTTTTTGGCCTTTAGCCTGTCCATTAATAGTGGAAATACTTGGCAAAGACACTATAAATGCCTATATTAATTAGATCGCGGATCACAGGTACATAGAAGATGAAGAATTGATTCTACTTCTTTCTCGTCCATACATATTTTTCAAAAATCCTTTAAATAAACGCCAAGTGTTTGCCTCTAAAATAGTGTCCAGTTAACACTTGCAACATTGAAGATGAAGCATTGGCCAGATCTATTTTGTCACGAGACAGGTGGTGATATTCCATGTAAGGCTTGTCCCCTCAATATCATCTTGCTTCAGCATATTATCCTTGCCAAGTTTGTCGTTAAGTTTTCTGGCAAGTTGAATTAAAGATCGTAAAAATTAAGCCAAAAAGAAATAAAATGCACGACTGGTTCGCACGAACTTGCTCTTATGTAAAAGTGCTTTGGAATTTAAAATACATTTTATATATATAAAACATGGATTTAATGAAATAAAAATGTTTAAATGTATGGAATTGCCGTCTGATTAATCCTTTTAATATTAAAGTAATTTTTTATATAACGAATTTCCTTAAAATTTTTCGAGAACAAAATTTGGGATGCCAAATTTTAAGTATTTAGTAGTATAGATTTTAGAAATATGTAGTTTCAAAAAATAATCGTTCACACGTTTTAAAAATATTGGTTTTCCAAAAAAAAAACTTGAATTTTTTTTCAAAAATCCCAAAACAAAATTTTTCGAATATTTTTATATACAATATTATTTTAAACTTAAAGGGGCTCCTGCTGAAAATTTTTGGTTAATATCGTTAGAGCCATTGATGAGAAAGTCAAAAATAAAAAAAAAAACGGTTCTATGACAGGTACCGTTAATAACATTTTGCCCCAAATTTTGTTTGACCAAAATGTAGTCCATGTCCATAATATCACACCTAATTTTTTTTTATCAAAATCGTTAAAGCTGTTTTCGAGATAAATAAGATTTTGCATTACGGGTGTATGGTGGTACCGTTAGTTTTGGAGCTAAAAAAAAATTTCAATTTCCCCTCTAGGGAATCACCGAAGACCCTTAACTACCGGGATTGAAGAACATATAGGTCTAGTGATTTAGACTGTAGGGAGAGGTACATGTTGGCAATGTTCTTGAAAGCAGTGTGATTCCACGGATTGCCAATAGAAATAATACCCCAATAAAGAAAAGAAGTTCTTTTTAACAAAAGAATAAGAATTTTATTATGACTTACTTCAGAGAAGAAATTGTAGATAGTGAAGAAAAATATTAAAAAATTTTATACAAAATAACAAATTCAAACTTGATCAGTTAAAATATGAGCTTCAAAAGTGTTTAAGTAGCAAGTGTAAATGTTAATTCCAACACTCCTCCTCATTTACATACAGAAATACCACATAATTCTCTTAAAATTTTATGTCGTGTTCCCATAAGTGGTTTTGTTAGTAGATCAGCCACCATTGTTTCCGTAGGACAATATTTGCAAATAACTATTCCCTTTCTCACATAGTCCTTTACAAAATGAAATCGGGTATCAATGTGTTTAGTTCTGTTCGAGAATTTTTCTTCTTCAATTAGTTTCAAACAGCTTTGATTGTCTTCATATATTATTGTTGGTTCTTCTTTTAATTCTTGAATTTCCATCAATATGCGACGAATCCATGAAGCTTCCTTACATGCCTCCGATAAAGCAATAAATTCAGCTTCTGTTGAAGAAAGTGCCACACAAGTTTGTTTTCGACATGACCAACTTACAACTCCGCCGTTTAACTTGAATACGTAACCACTATTTGATTTTCGAGTTGATCTGTCTTCAGCCCAATTTGCATCAGCGTAACCATACAGAGTTTTATTTTCATCATATGTACTCAATGAAAGTTTTAACTTCGAGGTTCCCTTTAGGTATCTAACCATACGTTTTAACTCGTTCCAGTCCGTTTGTGTCGGTTTACTAACCTTTTGAGCCATGATTGAAATACTTGCTGATATATCAGGACGGGTATTTACTGATATATATAGTAAACATCCTATAAGTTTTTGATATTTCGAATTATCAAGCAAAATTTCTGATTCGTCTACTTGCTTCCCGTAATTTGGATCTATAGGAATATTTGATAATTTTGAATCTGCTAAACCAAAGTCCTTGACGATCTGCTCAATGTAATTTTGTTGACATATATTATAGTTGCCTTTCTCGTCTTTTTCAACTTCAAGTCCTAAATAGTTCTTCACAGTTCCCAGATTTTTTATTTCAAATTTAGATGACAAAGTTTTCTGCACAAATTCAATAATTTTGAGATTCTTACTAGCCACAATAAGATCATCAACATATATCAAAATAAAGCACCAATGGACACCCTCTTTTTTAACATAGAGACATGGATCTGCTCTGCTCTGATTGAATTTTGCACTAATTAAAACTGAATGAATTGCATCATTCCAGGCTTTTGCTGCCTGCTTAAGCCCGTAAAGACTTCTCTTTAACAAACAAACTAAATGCTCTTTTCCTTCTTGTTCAAAACCTGGTGGCTGTTTCATAAAAATCGTTTCATTTAACTCACCATTAAGAAACGCCGTCTTCGCATCTAGGTGTTGTACTGTTAAATTATTTTTTCCAGCGATTGAAAGTAGTATTCGTAATGTTGTTTGCTTGACTACCGGAGCAAACACCTGGTCATAATCCGTACCGTATTTTTGAGAGAAGCCTTGGGCTACCAGACGTGCCTTGAATCTTATTATTTTTTCATTGGGTCCTTTCTTCATCTTAAATACCCATTTACTGCCGACCACATTTCTGTCTTTTGGTAGTTCACACAATTCCCAAGTACCATTTTTCTTCAACGAATCCATTTCGTCCTTCATTGCGGAGAGCCATTCCTTTTTGTTTTTGCTGGACATCACGTCTTTTAAATTTTTAGGCTCGACTTTTTCCTCTTCCGTCACGTTCATAATTTGAAAAAACTGTGGTGGAATTCCTTTATTTGATCTCTCCGACCGCCTTAATGAAACAGTTCTTGAATCTTCATGATGATCTGAAATATTTTCTTGTTGCATAATTTCATTATTTTCACATGCTTGTTGCTCAGCTTCATGTTCTGAACTATGATTATGTTCATGTGTTTGTTCCTCAGTTGCTTGTTTTTTTATCTTGACTATCAAGTTCATAAAATGGATTTTTGGACACAAAATCATATTCAACTGGAATTGATGCTTCTTCTGGAGTTGTTTTTATTCCAACACAATCTGTAAAATGTACATCCCGGCTCACTACAACTCGTCTTGAAGATGGATCATAGCAACGATAAGCTTTGGACTGCTCATCATACCCAACAAAAATCACCTGTTTCGCAGTACTATCCATTTTTCTTCTCTGTTGACTTGGAATGTGGACATAACATTTTGAACCAAATAAACGAAAATGATTTATGTTAGGTTTACTTCCAGTCCATCCTTCATAAGGAGTCATCAATGTCGCTTTTGTTGGTAGCCTATTCTGCACGTAATTAGCTGCCATCACAGCTTCTGCCCAAAAATTTTTATTAAGATTAGAATCCAAAAGCATACACCGAGCCATTTCAACCAAAGTGCGATTTTTCCGTTCTGCAACTCCGTTTTGCTGTGGTGAATATGCGGCTGTGTGTTGAATCTGGATCCCTTCACCCTTTAAGAATTTCAAAACTTCATTACCAGTATATTCTCCTCCTCGATCTGATCTAATCATCTTTGGCTTTCTTTGGAACCAAGTTTTCACCATTGCTACGTATTCCTGCATTTTACTAAAGACTTCAGACTTGTTCTTCAATAAGTAAATTACAGTATACCTAGTAAAGTCATCAATAAACGTAACAATATACCTTTTGCCACTGGGTGATACTGTCTGCATTGGTCCGCAAACATCCGTATGTATCAGATCAAGAGGAGCCACTGATTTTTTTAAACTTTTCTTTGGAAATGGTAGTCTTGTAGCTTTGCCTTCCAGACAGACTTCACAACGATACTTCAAATCACAAACAGATAACTTGACACCTTCAACCAGGCCCTTTGAGCACATATCTGCAACTGCTTGAAGATCGCGATGACCACATACTCTATGCCAGTAGTGAACGCAATCGCTTTTGTGCCCAACTGCCGAATAAGCCTTACAAGCCGATTGCCGCAACCTGAATAGATTGGATTTGAGATCCGCAACTGCAATCTGTCTATGACCTTGTTTAATTTCACAGATATTCTTCTTAAAATCAACCGAAAAATTTTTCTCGTTCAGCTTTCGTACAGACAGAAGATTGCCACCAATAACAGGAACATACAAGACATCTGTTAGTTTCGCTGAAAATTCTTCGTTCTCTTGATTCAAGAATTTAAGAATTCCACTTCCACGACCTTCAGATGTAACTTGATTGCCATTCGCTACACTGATGGTCTCTTGATGGCTAGTATCAAGTTCCTGGAAAAAACTCTTATCACTGGCAATGTGGCATGTGGCACCAGAGTCAACAATCCAACCATCTTGCTGCTTTCCAACCATAAATAAAAAATCAGATTGGTTTTCTACTTTATTCACTGCATTTGACTTGCTCTTATTTGCATTTGATTTCCATTCTTTATATTTCTTGCAGTCTTGTTTAAAATGGCCTTTTCCCTTGCAAAAGAAGCACGTCTTTTCTCTTTTAGTTGTTACTTTAAGAGCTGTATTGGTATATGCTACATCAGTTTCTTTTCTTCGTTCAAACTCTCCTAACAACTTTGATTGAACCAAGCTGAAAGTAAGGTCCTCTTCTGGACGTGTTTCCAATGCCGTTATCAAGGTGTCGAAGCTTCTTGGCAAGCTACTTAATAACATGGCTACGCTCCAGTTGTCAGAAAGTTCAGATTCACCGATATCTCTAAGCTTTTCAAACAATTCGACCATATGATTAATATGAGCTTGGACATCGCCACCTTCATCAAGCCGCATGCTGCAAATTCTTCTCATGAGATGCACCTTATTGCTGAGAGTACCCTTTTCATGGTAGCTCCTCAAGGATTCCCAGGCCTCTTTTGCTGACTTCGCACGCCTTATGTGCACAAGCTGGTCATCTTCAACTAGAAGTCCAATAACTGCTCTCGCTTGATCATCTCTCTTTTGCCATGCTGCATAATCTTTTTCTGGTCTAGTTTGGGTTAAAACATCATGCAAGTCATCCTTGATCAACATTAATTCAGTCTTAAACTTCCATACTGAAAAGTTGCTATTGTTCAATTTCGCAATGTTGAATTTTCCTCCTTCAGCCATCTTTTGTTCTGTATAGTTCTTTCCTCAAAAAACGTTTATATTAATTTATTTCTTTGACACACACTGGGCCCATAACCTGTTGGCAATGTTCTTGAAAGCAGTGTGATTCCACGGATTGCCAATAGAAATAATACCCCAATAAAGAAAAGAAGTTCTTTTTAACAAAAGAATAAGAATTTTATTATGACTTACTTCAGAGAAGAAATTGTAGATAGTGAAGAAAAATATTAAAAAATTTTATACAAAATAACAAATTCAAACTTGATCAGTTAAAATATGAGCTTCAAAAGTGTTTAAGTAGCAAGTGTAAATGTTAATTCCAACAGTACAGACATACAGACACACTGAAACATGTTTTTTGTGTACTAAATTTTCCTTAAATTTTTTATAAAAAAATTGATACGCAAATTGTTAGTATTTAGTAAAATACATTTTATAACGTAATTTAAAAATTTATTCGTGTATCCATTTCAAGATATTGAATCCAAAAACTATTTTTTCGAAAAAAATTATAGATTATATTTTTTCAAATGCATAGGAGCTTTTGTATAAAAATGTTGGTTAATATCGTTAGAGCCGTTGATGAGAAATTTGAAAATCAAAAAAACCGTTCTATGACAGGTACCGTTAATATCACTTCCCCCCAAAATTTTTTTGACCAAAATGTAGTCCATATCCATAATATTACACCTAATTTTTTTTAATCAAAATCAAACATACATACAGACAGACAGACGGAATTGCCGGACCCAATTTTTTCGTCTTCGCTATCATCGTAATGTCAACTTTGATCAAAATCTCGAGTCCCATTTTTTTCCATGCAGAACTTGCGCTATAGTACCTATCGCAAGTAAAATATGTATCAAAATTCTAAGTGTCATATTCGAATAAAATATAAATTTCGAAAACCATTTCTTAACATTTGTACTGGGGGTACTGTTAGTCTAAGATAACATTTGAATATTTTTTACTAATCTTGTAGATAGAGTTTAAAATTTATTAATTACCAAGTTTCAAAAAAGCCGATCATGTGTGATACGTTATTAGGTTTTCGGAAAACCGAGTCCTAAACGAAAATCATGTACCGGTCTTTACAGACGGTTCCAAAACGGAAGCTAGTGTAGGGTTAAAGATCTTCTCAGACAACTTACCCATAAATAAATCATTAAAGCTTTACAACTTTTGCAGTATTTTCCAAGCGGAAGTGCTTGCAGCTTTCGAGGCCGACAAATATCTTTCCACATGTGTGAACTATCAAACAAGAACATTAATTATTTCTTCTTCATAGATAGCCAAGCGGCAATCAGAGCTATTTCGTCAACTATCACGAAGTCAAAATTGATTGCTCGTTGTCGAAGTGAATTAAGATTGCTCGACGAAACAAGCTCAGTTACCCTTCGATTGGCCCCGAGATAGCGAGTTACAGATGAAATGACTGGTGAACTGACCAAAAACGGTTCATCAGTTGAACCGAGCTAAATTGTACCCTGGGTACTTATGCCACTGGAACAGGAAAAGTATAGAGTTCACCAAAGCTTCCTCAAGACCGTAAATTACACAAAGTCAGCAATTGACACCTGTTAGGTTTCAATATTACTTTGTCCAGATATTTCAAAAAAAAAAACAGAGTTTCTACTGAAGCTTAGAAGACCTCAATTATTGTCTCTCTGGGTTGGAATTCTTACGGGTCACAACTCAATGGGAACCCACATGAGCAGAATGGGCATAAGCAAATCCTACTTTTGCAGATTGTGTTAGAACGAGAGGTGGAAGAGGGCTCATATCACTTCCTTTGTGAGTGCCCCAGCATAACCCAGAACTAGAAAAGATGCCCTCGGGGTATACTACATAGTATACTCATTTTCCACTATAAGGCATCCTTAATTTGATTCAGAAATGAAGATGGTTCAGAGAAGCACACCATACCCAGAGACTTGCACTTAATGCTTGTTGGAATAAATTTTGCCTGTTTCCTTCATACAAATCATAAAAATTCAATATGAATAAAGTCTATACAGGCTTCTTCGTCAAGTTAGAAGGAAAATGTAACTGACCAAGTTAAATGTCCAGGCGATGGAGTGTCAGAGTATTAATGAGGAATAACTTATGGAATTCTTTAAAAATACATATATCTTTTGATTTTTCACAAAACTTGTCCAAATTTAGACCTTTTTAATCATTCTAGCATAGCTAAAGCTTGATGTTTAAAAATTTCATGATAGTGAAGTCGCAGGTCATGGTATTCGGTTACACAAATATTGTACAGAAACCTTCACGCCAAACTCTTAGTCAATCCGGAAGCTCACTGCCACACTGCTCAAAAACAATAATTACTTACTTCAACCTAATTGAAAATCCGGCCCTGAAAGCATCATGATAAACTTTTGTTTTAAAAGCTGAAAACATAATGTCCGCTGTCAACAGACCAAATCATTTGACGTAAAATCTTTTGGCACTCTGCCACCCTTTTCAAATGTTTGTTTTCAGTAGCTTCTTGTGTCTACAATGTTCTGCAAGTCGTCACCAAAGAAGCATAACACACAATTAGTCAACATTTCCTAATTATCTCTGACAATAGACGAGACGCATGGTGTTTCGTGCTTGCCTTGGGTTTTCCTTCGATGTTTTTGTTTTTGTTTTTCCAACTTCAACATCAACGTCACGAAAGTGATACTATACTCGTATCTAAGTTAAAAAATTGAATAAAATAAAATAAACATAAAACTAATTAGCACGGCCATAAATTAGATGAAGTACTATACGACAAAACACATGCTGTGGCTTTGTTACTCTACACATATCCCACTGGGACTGATGGGTGCTCCAATTTTAGCAGATGCATCCAGATCCAGACTCGTGTCACACAGAGGCTCCACCATGAACTAAATTGACATTAAAATCACACTTTGGTCTTGTTTGAGGGGCGACACCTTTCGAAAGACACTCTGAACCACTGGACTGATACACGATTTTAGATTTTAGTAATTGGAACTCCAAACAGGTGTATCTTCGTATTCTACTGGGGCCTGGGTCTTGATTGGATAGTTATAATTAATTTTTATAGCGAGAAGATGCAAGTTTGTGTTCCTTGGCTGTTCATTTGGTAATTAGCGTCTTCATGCGTGTATACAATGTAAGTATCAATTTAAATAGAACAGAAGGGGTCTGTTCGGTTTTTCTTTGACCCGCGCCGTCAATTTTGTTTGACCGGAGATTAGCTCATTTCGAAAGCGACCATTTCGGTTTGTGTATTTGTTGCCGGATATTTAATTAGATTTAATTCTAGGCTTACGATTATCAATACATAGAAATTTATTTGATTAATCAAACAATAAAATTGATTGTTGCTTTCAAATTATGGCGGCCAAGAATAAATAATTCAACAAAATCAACTATAATTTATGTCTACTGGACCTTCGGGAAACACATCAGGTAAGGTTCGGTGTACATGAGTTGTGTGTAGGTTCCGTAAAAAAGGACTATAAGTATAGGCACTATAGCTCAGAAAAATTAGACAAAAGAATAAAGAAATTCGACAATGCTAACTAAATGTGTAGGACCACGGTGGCGTCTTGAGTTTAAAGACGGCATGAAAGGGGGAGAAATTTAGATTTTTTGAAAACTTTTGAAAACTGAATCCAGTAACGAATGTTGCAAAGTGGATATATATGCAATTCGCCGATTGACTAAAGAATCGGCAACCGCTTGCCGAGAAATATAAATATTAAGGCTTTTTCAATAGGGACTCTAAATACAGAAAAGTGATTAGGGCCATATTATTGAATATAGTATTTGTCAAATTGGCTCTCATTTATTTATTCTGTTTTGTCAAATCAACAAAAAGGGTATTAGCAGTCACTAGTACGTGATAATATATGATTTGATTGTTCAAGTAAAGTGTGTCTCCTGTTCGAGCTAGATTTCGCGCTCCTCGGTCATATCGTGGTACCGATAGAGCGTGGTGGAGTCCATCGGTTCAATATTCCGCCAATACCCGTTCGTTAACGAAACACAAGATCTGCCGAAAATATTAGTGTTGTTCATCAGAGTGTGCAGTAGAATCAGAGGCCCAAGAACCGCAACTTGGCGAATTTAGACTCATTTCTCGGGGCTAAGCCCATACAAATTTCAACTGGTGCAGGAGCTCATAATTAAAGATCATAGACAAAGACGGGCGTTCCCTAACTCGAGCAGTTAAAAGTCATCCCTAATTTCGGTCGAAAAATCATATTCAGCAACGAGGCCTATTTATGGAATAATGTGTTCGTCAACGAGGAAATATTATGTCGAATGCATATAAGCTCTCGGGATCGTACGATTTGAGCCCGTTAGACTTCTTCTTTTAAGGTTTTCTTAAGTCACAGGTCAATGCCAATAAACCATAAGCAACCACTACCCGGGAATCCAACATAATCAATGAATGCCATTGGTTAAATTCAGCCTGAACTATGCGCCATGATCTCTCAGTCACAGTTATTATTTTTTTTTTTCAAATCTAAATATGGGAAACGCTTAATGGAAAACCCTCTAAGAACGGTTAGAGTGAGAAACTCTTAAGGCATCTGAGCCTTCAACTTTACAGGTAAACCAAAAAGCGGGCTATTTCGTTAAAATTTTTGATATCCTAAATCCCACAACAGAATAACTGTCACCCAGTCTATTCAAGATACAAACAAATAGTTGGTATGTAACATTTATTCCTTTCCATTGAGCTTCGAAAAACACAATGATCATGATTCTGTACCCCTCACGTTCCTAGTGACCTATAACTCTCAACGATTTCTGTGTGCGTTCTTGGAAAAAATGGAGGGAATCCATAATTTTCTGCCGATTCCGAATGGCTAATGAGCAGTACTTTTCGGGATGAGAGATATTCTTGGAGGATTTGTCAATTCCTCGCGAAACGTAGTTCACCCTTGAAAAACTAGTTTTGCAGCGGCTGAAAATCAAACCGAACACCCTTTGCATGACAGTCCAACGAGCTAATTATTATTCCAATCCAAGAAGTACTACTACAGTGATTCTAGCAATTCATAAATTACATTAAATAGTGTGGTTATTCTGTTTATTGAAATAGCCATTTAACCAAAAGTCTGCTTCATCACTGAAGAGAATCGAAATTTTTTTTCAAAATAAATTTGAACAACGTGAAACGTGAGTCCATTCATGATAAATTTTCAAACTAAAACAAACGAAAACCCCTGAAGAAGCCGGAAAAATGCCAGCGAAATGTAGGGTAACAGAAGATGAATTATTTTAACTTGCGACTTATAGGTACTATAAGGCAAGTTATGCCTCGAAGATCGAGATTTTGATCAAAGTTGACATTACGA
This sequence comes from Philhelius festivus, assembly GCA_963931855.1. NCBI lineage: Eukaryota > Metazoa > Arthropoda > Insecta > Diptera > Syrphidae > Philhelius > Philhelius festivus. The sequence continues at coordinate 58,011,455 of OZ007557.1, forward strand.
TGATAGCGAAGACCAAAAAAGTGGGTCCCGCAATTCTGTCCGTCTGTCTGTCTGCTCGACTACAGCTAAACGGCTCGGCCGATTTTCTTTAAACTTGGTAGATATGGGTTTTATTTTTTCCCCCCGGATGTTTTTTTATTTGGTTTTTTAAGACCAAAAATAACAGTACCTGCCATACGATTTTTTTTCGAATTTTTTTTAAATATTTTTTTTTCTCAAAAACTGTCCCACAGATTTAAAAAAAAAAACTCAAAAAATTTCATTTAATTAAAGCTAGCTAATGGTTGAAAAAAAATTTTCAAAAAATTGTTAGTTTTGGTACCTCCTTGGAACCAGTTTTTGATTTTCTCAAAAACGGTACAACGGATTTTGATCATTTTTTTTTCTGCTAAAGATCCCCAATAGTTTGAATATTATTGTGAATTCAAGTTTTCAAAAAATAATTTTTTGGATTTTTAAAAAATATTTTAAAATTTTTGTTTGAAAACTCAATATTTCGAAAACCCCATGCTAGATTTTTTTAAAACTTGATAAATAAAAGTTTCTTAAAATGTTCTACAATACAGTAGAAAATAAATTTATTTTTCCTAAAAATAACAGTACCCTCCATACAAATGTTAAAAAATGGTTTTCGAAAATCGTATTTTTCTCGAAAACGGTTCCGAGAATTTTGCTGAAATTTTTTTTCTTTTGATTAATTTCTACGATCTATAATTTAATTAAAAAATTTGAAATCTAGATATTACTGACTGTATCTACAATATAACGATTTTTTCGAATTTTGAATTTCTCATTATCGGCATAACGGATTTTAATGAACATTTTTATAGACAAGCTTCTAAAAAGATTAAGAAACATTGCATTTCAAAACTTAAAAAAAATGTTTTTTTTTGAATTTTGAAAAAAAATCTAGTTTTTTTTGGAAAATTCGATATCTCATAAACGGATAAATTTTTTTTTTGTAGATTCACTTTTTATTCTCACATTAATAAACACTTTAAATTGGCGTTCTAAAATATTTTTCTTAAAAATGTTTAAAAAATTGTGTATAAAAGCTTATTTTTTTACGAAACCACTACAACGAATTATAATTTTGTTCTTGCATAAACTAATTTTTTCTTAAAACACATGGCATCCTGTGCTTAGCTCCAACTGTTTTAAAGGAGTTGTTTTAGTTATTTAAAAAATGAATTTTATCCTTAAAAACAGTCGTTTACATGGGAGCAAGTTCGTGCGACCCAGACGTGCATTTTATTTTATGAGAATAGCTATGTGGAACAGTTTTTGACATCAAACGGCTTTCTGTTATTTCAAAAAAAAAAAAAGAATATGGTAGAACGGTTAAAATACATTTCTGAATATACCGTCGGGGGAATGCCCAAAAAATATCTTTCTACCAAGTTTGAGGAAAATCAACCCATACGAACGGACAAGCTTGATTTCACATAATTCAAATGCCATAGGCTTTGATAAAGTGCATCATACATCGTTTAAAGCAATAATACCACATATTTTCCCATTTGTTTCTTATACTCTAAATGCAATATTTACTAAAAGTAGTTTTCTTTCTTAGTGGAAATTTTCCAAAATCATTCCAATATCAAATTCAAACAAAAAACAGCTATTACGAATAGTCTTCTCTCATCAAAACGATGTGGATCTGTCTCCAAATAGCAGCACCACTGCTCCCTTGGATTCAGAAAGTCACATTCTTGATTCTCCTTGACTACTCTTTAGCATTTGATACTATTGATCATAACATTATGTTCGAAAAACTTTCAACTGATTTTGGATTTTCAACTCTAGCAGTTAACCTGATATTTTCATATTTATCTAGAAGGAGTCAATTTGTAGTCTCTGGAAGTCAGACATCTAATTTAATTTCTATATCACGGGGCGTACCACAAGGATCCATCCTGGGTCCACTATTATTCTGTTCTTAAGTGAATTACTTACCAAGTATCTTATCTTGAGGCATAGGGAAACGAGAATGTTTGCTGATGATGTACAGTACAGTACCTTGGAAGTTCAGGACTTGATCTAATTGAAAACTGCATTTATAACATCAACACAGATCAGAATGCCTTATTTGAATGGTCTGGCGCCAATGGTCTTGTTCTAATTCGCTTAAGACTAGTTATTTGCAAGAAGACTTTAGACTTAAGTTATTTGCCAAATCTCTATTACAAGCTTTACTTGTCAGTCATCTGAGCGGCAGTTTTCGTTATAGTACAGTACATACATTTGATTTGAATGACTCCAATCTCATGGCAGCCAATCTCTGGCACCCTGTACAGACTTTCTTTGCTCTCTAAAATCTAAGGGCTATTTTCTACTTATACACAAGCCTAAAATACCAAGTCCCTGAATCTGTATACTGTTTTTGATTGTTTTTGAAAAACATGAGTTCCAAAACAAAGCACAAAGCTGTATTGTCTATCACGGCAAACATAGGTAAATCAAATTTATTCCGGCAAAAAATTCAAAAACAAAGCTTTCCTCCAAAACACCTTTACCTCGGATTTGTGCGGCGACTGTAGTTTCTCATCGACTCAATTACATTCTTATAAAGATTGGCACTCCAATCTGCGAACAGACGAAAGATGCAAACGGCGGCGATGGTGATGATGACCACGGCAGCGGTGCGTCAAATTAGAACTTCCAATAAGTTGGTGCTATAGTTGGGGGATGCCGACACCGTTAGCAGTGTCATATTGGAGCACCAAGTTCCACCGTGCTATTTCGCTCTGTTTATCGCAAACAACGCTGACACAAAATCGAATTAATTTCGTACATCTCTAGCCCTCGCCTCTTTCATGCAAATATGTAGATACAATAGACAGACGCGTTCGCTGCACCGGCCGCTTCGCAATCGACATACCAGGAATCTAATAACTTCCTGCCCGTTAAACCAGACACCCAGACCACCACCACGCCACAGAGGTAGGTGGTTATTCCCGTGGCGCATATCTGAATATGGAGGCATTGCAAAGTGTAACCTCATCCTAAAGTTGGGGCCTTTGCTGTCGTCGTCGTCGTAGTCGTCGCAGTTGCAGCTCACCGCCACCGCCCGCCCGCTGCACAGAAAAAACAAAAATCCAGCCAGAGATGTGCAGGAGGCGATAAAAAAAAATGCATCCCTGGTGTGTGTCCGGAGACCGGATATTTGCGTTTTGGAATGCTTAGAGCAGTGTTGGGATAAAATAAAAAAAATCCCAACTCACAAGACATCCGATAGGATTATCTCCGGGCATGCTGGGGAGGGGTTCAGGTTGCCGTTGCAATTTCAATAGTTGCACATAGCCAATGCACAAGGACATCGCACACGCTGCGCGGCTCCGCGAGCTGGAATTAAAATTATATAAGTATCTATGTGCACATGGAAGATGGCAAAATCCATCCAATCGATTTTAATCTAATTGGAATTTCAAATTTGCTGTAAGCGATACTAACCAGTCCCAGACACTCACACAGGAAGCTTTTATGAAACTGCGATTGTCCCTATTGACACTCTCCGGCGGCGGACACCCAAAGAGGGCAGCACTGCTTTTGGGGGTGTTTGCCGGTTGGCTTTATAACGTTATTCTTTCTCCTTAATTGATCGATTCTAATCCGACGGAGATATGAAATTACAATATTGGAATATTGGGAGTCGTTGCGCTGTGTTCTTCGTGTTGTCTTTGTTTTAGTTTCCAGCTCGAATGAAATTGATCGGCGGTATTATTGGGTTACACCTCTTCGTTATTTATTCTCCGTTTTGTTGACTTTTTATTGCTGATGGAGCTTAGAGGGCCGGCAGACAGAATTCACTTGACTTATTGACACCTCTAATTGGTGGGTGGTTTCAATAAGGACATGGACTGTTATTTAAATATGCGACTTTCCATCATAAGCTTTCGAAAAATTATAATCTGATACCTGGTGGGGGAAAGCGGCTAGTGTATACCCAATGCAGTCAAAAAGGACAATGCATCGCTTTGGAATTGTAAAATTTGTGTAAGAACATGAATCTTATTGGAGAACAATGTTCAAAATATTTAAAAATATCTATCTTGTTTTTGAATTTATGTGAATTTATGGAAACAAAATTTTTGTATTTTTAGAAACACGTTCCAAATCCCGAATTACCTCAGAATCAAACAAAGATCAAGAGCTAATCTACGATACCACAGATGACCAGAAAAAGAAGAATATCAACTCTGGAGCAGCTTAAGGATCAATCCAAGGCCCTGACCTTTGAAACATCTCATACAACGGCATACTTTGTATGGACATGCCGGAAGACAGCTTTCTTGTTGGGTATGCTGAAGATATTGCGGCTGTGATTACAGCAAAAGATCAAGAAAAGGCACAGTGGAAGCTTAACCAGGTCATGCGTCGAGTTAACTCGTGGATGAATGAACATGGCCTTAGGTTACCAATGGAAAAAACGGAAATAGTTCTGCTAACCAGAAGAAGAATGTCTATTCACATCGATTTCTAGGTTGGACCCGAATTGATCAGAAGCATTGAAGCCATCAAATACATGGGACTTACTCTCGACTCTCGACTTTCTTACTGGCAAGATATAAAGAAAGCAGCAGATCGGACATCAAAGATGACAGCGTCTTAAGCAGACTTATGGCAAACACAGTCGGACCTTCGGCAAGCAAGCGGAAACTACGCATTCCATTCTCCTCTATGGAAGCGAGATCTGTGCCGATGCGCTGCGACTAGAAAAGTATCGCAAGCAGCTCCTACCGCACGGTTTCGGAGCCAGCCGTTGTGGTAGTTGCAGGAGTAACGCCAGTAGACCTTCTGGCAGCAGAACGAAAGTACGCGTACGAAATCGGAACTGATGTGGCAATCGCAGAAGCAAAGGCAGTTACGCAATATATTTGGCAAGAATGAGTCTGAAAGCAGAGGGCGCTAAAATACGAGACTCAACAGAAACGTAGCTGAATGGGGAAATTGGAAACACGGTGAAGTGGACTACTACGTCACCCAATTTCTCACCGGACGCGGATATTTTAACGCCTTTCTGTTTAAAATATGTAAAGCAAGAAGCCCCGCCTACCCTTATGGAGACTTGAACTTAGCCAACTTCTACCAGACTGTCTTGGTGAATTAAGTGAGGAAAACATCATCCCGAAGATGCTTGAAAACGAACAGCAATGGCAGAAAATAAGAACGTATCTGACCAGGATCCTGAAAACAAAAAAAAGAGAAGAGCCAGTTCGCGAATACGTAGAATCCGATAGAAAGTCGTCCCGCGGAGGGTGATCATCGAGACACTTTTGGAAGTTTAGCTTGCATACAAAGGTTAAAACCCTTAGAGTATCCAGCACACAGGGAGGTATGGATACCTCCTGGTGGTGAGTCAAGCATTCCTCCAAAATTACAAAAAAAATGTCGTAATTTCTAAATTTTACTAAAAGATCAGAACTGAAGCAAAGTAAAAAAAATATCAAGAAAAAAATAATCTTGGAAAGCCATTTTTAAACATTTGTATCGTGGGTACCGTTCAGGGTTGCGAATTTTTGAATTAAAAAATCCTTAAGTTATAAGTCTATAGATGACTTGTGAATTAAAAAAATTTAATTCATAAGATATTTGGTGACTTATGAATTAAAAAAAAATTAATTCACAACCCCCAAAGTGACTTATGAATTAAAAAAAATTTAAATCCTAAGCTACTAAGTGACTTATGAATTAAAAAAAATTTTATTCACCACCTACCAAGTGACTTATGAATTAAAAAAAATTAAGTCATCAGGGAGTAAGTGACTTATGAATTAAAAAAAATTTAAGTCATGAGCAACAAAGTGACTTATGAATTAAAAAAAATTTAATTCACAAGTCAGTTGGTGACTTGTGAATTAAAAAAAATTTAATTCATAAGTTAGTTGGTAGATTGGAAATTTTTAAGCTTGTTTTGACTACATAATTATTTAATTATTAACGAAAGCTTTCAAATCTAGTTTTTAAATCATAAGATTATCACGCTAGCTTATAAATTATCCATTTCATAATTTTTCTAATCAGCATTTATCCATTAACTTATGAATTAAATTTTTTTTTTAATTCATAAGTCAATAAGTTGGTTTTGAATTAAATTTTTTTAATTCATAAGTCACTTACTTGCCCATGACTTAAATTTTTTTAATTCATAAGTCACTTAGTAGGTTCTGAATTAATTTTTTTTAATTCATAAGTCACTAAGAAGCTTATGATTTAATTTTTTTTAATTCACAAGTCACCAACTGACTTGTGAATTAAATTTTTTTTAATTCATAAGTCAGTTCGTAGCTGCTGAATTATATTTTTTTTAATTCATAAGTCACTCACTAGCTTGTGAATTAAAGCCAAGCTTAAGCTAACAAGTGACTTAAGCTTTTGCAACCCTGGTACCGTTTTTGATAAAAATCGATAACAAATTAAATGCACTACTGAGTCGCACGACCTTGCTCTTATGTAAAAGACTAAGAACTTCAAAAACGAATGTTTTTAGAGAAATTATAAGATTCGTTTTCTAAATGATTCTCTTAGTATTTAGAGCTAAAAACAGGATACCATGTGATTCAAGCAAATATTAATTTATGGAAGAACAAAAATTATAAGTCGTTGTAGTCGATTCTTAAAAACTAATGCTTTTATCTGCAAAATTGTTAAAACATTTTTGAGAAAAAAAATTGGTTCGCCAACTTAAAGTTTTTATTATAAAACGAATAAAAATTAAATTTACAAAAAAAAAATATTGACCCGTTTTTGAGATATCGAATTTCCCAAAAAAATGTTTTTTTTTTTCAAAATACCAAAAAAAAAATTTAGAAACTGCTCCATAAATAATTTCATTAAAATCCGTTTTGCCGATAATGAGAAATTCAAAATTTTAAAAAGTGCTTCTTTCGTAGGTAGGTACTTCAGTAATATATTAATTTCAATTTTTTTATTAAATCATAGATCTACATAGGTGCCGTTTTCGAAAACCATTTTTTAACATTTATATGGTGGTATATTTTATGCATTTTGAGCGTTGTTTTTTGATTCTGCTTTGTTTGAAGTTTGATGCAAGTTTCAATAATGAACACTTTACATAAAAAGTGTTCTCCGAAAATAAAGAATAACATCGCTTCTTTCCATTATCTATTCCATAAGAACACTGAACGTCTGATCCGATAAATACATAATGATTTCATGCATCAAGCATTTTATTTGATTACTCAAAATTTAATTTAACAATTTTGGAATTCAGATTGTGCGGGCGTGTTGTCATTTCTTAAACTATCCCTTATAATATTTGAAAATTTTATTTAAATCAGTAGGGTAGTTTCGATTTTATCGCACTAAAAAAGACTACCTCCAAACAAAACAAGTACCTATTACAAAAAAGTAAGAAAATGTGTGCAAAATTTTAATGGTCAATGTCTTTGAAACAAAGCACAAATGGGCCTCCTACTGTGCGTCATTCTTAAAGAAGTATGGACCGATGCCCAAAATTCACACCAAAAAGTGGTCCTAAATTCGATTCATCCAGGAATGGGCATCGTCAGTGAATATGATTTTTCAACCCAATTGGGATCTGCTTCTAACAACTTAAGATATCAGTTAGCAAATATGATGTAGTTGCTTATGGTTATTATCTCCGAGCCCCTAGGTCAGAGGAAATTTATAGTCTGTATGTCGGTTCGACTACAGCCTAAACGCCTTGGGCGATTTTCTTTACACTTGGTAGATATCATTTTTAAATACCCCCCCCCCCCCCACAGGCTTTTTCTTTTTTTTTTTAAGAACCAAAAATAACGGTACCTACAGTAGGAATTTTTTTCAAAATTTTATAAATAATTTTTACTTGCGACTTATAGGTACTATAAGGCAAGTTATGCATTCGTAAAGAAAATCGAACTCGAGATTTTGATCAAAGTTGACATTATGATGATAGCGAAGACTAAAAAAGTGGGTCTCGTAATTCTGTCTGTCTGTCTGTTCGACTACAGCCTAAACGGCTCGGCCGATTTTCGTCAAACTTGGTAGATATGGGTTTTAATTTTTTCCCCCCACACATTTTTTCTTTTTTTTTAAGATCAAAAATAACGGTACCTGCCATTCGGTTTTTTTCGAAATTTTATAAATATTTTTTTTTTCTCAAAAACTGTCCCACAGAATTAAAAAAAAAAATAGAAAAACCAAGTGAGTTAAATCTAGATAATGGCTGAAGAAAAATTTTCCACAAAAGTGTTATTTTTGGTAGACCCCCTGGGTCCATTTTTTTTGTTTTTGATTTTATCGAAAACGGTACAGCTGATTTAAATCGTTTTTTTATGCTAAAGCTCCTCCAAAGTTTGAATATTATTACATATTCAAATGTTCAATTTTTAATTTTTTGAATTCAAAACAAAAAATTCAAAATTTTTTTTTTTGGAAACTCAATATTTCGAAAACCCCAAGATCGATTTTTTTCAAACTTGACAAATAAAAGTTTCTTAACATAATCTATGAGATTTGAGAAAAAATATTTGTTTTATCTAAAACTAAAAATGGTTTTCGAAAATCGTATTTTTCTCGAAAACGGTTCAGAGAATTTTGATAAATTTTTTTTCTTTTGATAAATTCTTACGATCTATAATTTATTAAAAAAAAAATTGAAATATAGATATTACTGACTGTACCTACCATAGAACGATTTTTTCGAATTTTGAATTTCTCATTATCGGCATAACGGATTTTAAAGAAGCTCCTAAAAAGTTTAAAAAACATTGCATTTAAAAACTTAAGAAAAAATATGTTTTCAATTTTTAGAAAAAAAAGTAATTTTTTTTCTGAAAAATTCGATATCTCAAGAACGGCTTAGTTTTTTTTTTTTTGGAAATTAGACTTTTATTCGTACAATAATAATAACTTAAGGTTGGCGTACCACAATTTTTTCTTAAAAATGTTTTAAAAATTTTGTACATAAAAGCTCATTTTTAAGGAACCACTACAACGACTTATAATTTTTGTTCCTGCATAAATTCATATTTGCATATGATTCTGTTTAAAGCTCTTACTACTAAAAGAATTTTAAGAAAATCATTTTATGCTTATGAACAGTTTTCTTTAATAACATCCGTTTTTGAAATTCCTAGTCTATTACATAGGATGGGTGGCCATGGCACGATGGTTGTGTGCTCGCCTGTCAACCTCAATATAACAGGTTCGATTCCTGCCGTCGTCTATGTTTTCTTTAATTCCATTAAAAACCTTCTATAAATTGTCATCAATGGGATGCTGGTTTACTCATTACATGTTGTTTAGGCATAACACTAACAACATGTGATTGAGTTAAACTAGTATGCCCAACAAGGATGAAAAACGAATAAAATAATGCGAATTATAAGGGACATAGAAATAAGACACGGCAATTCTCCGCTTTAGTTGAGCCGCCATCCCTGGAGATAAAAAATCTGAGACAACCACCTTAGTCTCAGAACATCGTGCCACACATCTTTCCTATCCTTCTTTCTCTTCCGTAACTTCACGACCACGCTGTGTTGAAACATTTAAAGGGTATTCATATTCCCTTGAGCGTGAGTAAAATTATAAAAAAAAAAAAAAAAAAAAAAAAATAGGAGCAAGTTCGTGCGACCTAGTCGTGCATTTTATTTTTAATGTAAGGCTCGCCAAAAGTTTGAATAGTATTTTGTATTAAAATTTTCCAAACATTTTTTTTCGATTTTTTAAATTCATTTTTTTTTTCAAATCTCAATATTTCGAAATCCCTATTCTCATTTTTACTTGCGATATAGTTACTATTGGCCAAGTTCTGCATTTGGAAAAAAAATCGAACTCGAGATTTTGATCAAAGTTGGCATTACGATGAAAGCGAAGACGAATAAAGTGGGTCCGGCAATGCCGTCTGTCTGTTTATATGTTTGTATGTCTGTACCTCGATCTACAGTCTAAGCCACTGGAACTATTTTATTCAAACTCGGCACTTAAGGGTACTATTTTATTCCCCTAGATGGGAAATTGAAATTTTTTTTAGTTCCAAAACTAACGGTATCCCGAAAAAATATTTTTTTGGGTTTTTTTTGGAAAAAGGTCCAAATTTTATTTTTGAAAAATCAATATCTTCAAAACGTGTGAACGATTAGTTTTTGAAATAATTTCCTAAAATCTATACTACTAAATACTTAAAATTGGCATCCCAAATTTTGTTCTTAAAAAATTAAAAAAAAATTACTTCAATAATAAAACGATTTTTCAGCTTTGTTTGCAAAAATTCATAAGTTTTTGAAAATCAGACGGAAATTCCATGCATTTGAACATTTTTATCTCATTAAATCCATGTTTTATATTTATAAAATGTATTTTAAATTCCGAAGTACTTTGACATAAGAGCAAGTTCGTGCGACTCAGTCGTGCATTTCATTTTTTAAACTTGACAAATAAGAGTTTCTTAATACAATCTACAAGATGGGAGAAAAAAATTATTTTACCTAAAAATAACAATACAAGTGTTAAAAAATGGTTTTCGAAAATCATATTTTTCTCAAAAATGGCACCTAGATCTATGATTTAATAAGAAAAATTGAAATTAAGATATTATTGACTAAACCTACGATAGAACCAATTTTTAAATTTTGAATTTATCATTATTGACATAACGGATAGAGAAGCTTTAAGAAAGTTTTTTTTTTCGGGAATTTTTGAAAAAAAAAATTCAAAAAATTGTTTTTGGATTTAAAAAACCAATATAATTCATTCATCAAATATTCATTTTGTCATGCTTGTTAAATAAATTGAGGAATGTGAACGTACCATTTTATAATGCTATGTCCAATAACATCCCTGTTTTGTCGAAAAAACCTTACGTCACGTAGCGTATTCCGGTAATACGTTCTTTTTCTCTTTTGAAATAAATTGTTTCGTTCTTTACTTTGAAACTCTGATATTTTTAGTGCATTTCTGTTAGTTTCAGTCCAAAGGTCTGTCAAAGTTCATATTAAAAAAATTAAAATCCTTCCAAAATGCACAGAAAATGTTTTCAATATTTAAAAAACTATGTTGATATTACGATTGCATAGTTATGTACCTGTGTATACTGGGTACGTTCGATAACAAAAATTCGGCATTCGGACGAACGTTGATGTTTACACATATTAACCGTGTGTCTCAACAACTAACCTTTTTTTACACTTTTTAAAGAGTTTAATGTTTTTATTTGAGTATTGATCTTTTCCTCATAGAAACCTCCATTGAATGAAAGTTTTTAAAAATTCAGTGCTGCCATCTGATTGATTTATAAACTATTGATTTGGTTTATTGAAATCAAACTGATCTTTAATCGGCTCTTAGTCAATATAATTTGGTGATCATTGATTCCTGATGTCAAAACAACTTTCGTGCTACATGTGATTCTAGTCTCCAAGTCTGAAAGCTATTCCAATCCAAGCAACATGACTCAGGTCATTAGCTTCATTCGTATTCCACTATCAATCCGAGCATGATTCAACATAATAAATTGCCATGCCAGGCTTGTCATTGAGCATTTACCCTTGCACATTCATGAGTAATAATAGTTCACTTTAACTTAACCAACCAGCGCAGAGTCTCGCCGAAAAATCCATTGCTCATTTTCGAGGGGCTTTACATCATACTCGCGTATTATAATAAAAAATATGATCTCAAAATTACTATTCAAATCATGATGTCTCTATTCTGCCGTCTGACATCCATCCCTCCAGGCTGCCAGATAACAATCCATTGAATCGCTTGAAATTCAATTCATTTTGATGAAAATGACAACGTTTAATAGGTTTGCGGTTCCCATCAATTAGTCTTATGGGTCTGTTGGAGTCTGGCGGGGCTTTGACAACTCTCTAAATCACAAAACAGACCCGCCACCGGACACACAATATTGATCGTGTGTCTAGTTGAGCCCTTATCCGCCCGCAAAAACTGTATTCAGGTTATTAGTTGTTGTTGTTTGTTGCCAGGCAACGACCGACCGAGCACACTTATTACTCATTTGCAGAAGATTAGAGAAAACCAGGCTAACTCTAAGCTATACTTCAAAAGACTTGTTCCGCCATGCCAGTCCCATTCCCAGCCTGCAAGCAAAGGCGATATCATTAGCAATGCAAAAAGCGTCCGATAAATTTACCGCGAACTGAAGCTGAAACAGCGACGCCGACGGCTGTGGCGGGAGCGGTCGATCTCCCCGAAACCTTAACCGGTACACAACAGTAATAACAATTTCCATCCACACAGGTTGTGGATTCATCATCCTCAGTCATAAAAGATCCAACGATACACAAGAATGACAAAACTACAAGATACCGACGGAGAAGCGCGCTGAAACAAATGTCTGCTGTCGCGGTTTTGAGTTGGATTTAGATTTGGATTCTGCTGGCTTGGCCGTGCTGCGACACAGTTCGGGTGAGAGGAACATGAGGAGCTCATCACTCATTGCTGACTCCCCCGCTTTTGGCGTGCGGATCGCAGTTTTATAATGCCCTTTAAGCTGAGGCTCCGCAGCAGAGATTCTTTGCGAGATCTAGATAAGTTCAAGACGACTCGTCCGTGACGTGTCTTCATCGAATCATCCCGTGCGTTGACTGAAATTTTGTCCCAACAATGGCGACCTGGTGGCGCGGTTGGTTGAGCCTCAGACTATCGGTCAAATGAGAATTCGCTTGTTTGCATTTGATTGCAATTTGCAATAACTGATGGTTCCGGCATTGGAGGTCTTCAGGTTGACAGATTCCCAATCCGCGCGGGTACAATCAATTTGGAGATACATTGTCCGGAATGTAACGAAGCAAGTTTCTATGCAGGTTATATTTTATGGCTTTACTGTTATGCACTTTTTGAACTTTATGACTTCCTTTCTATAAGAATGATAGTCGCTAAGGAGCAGTTTTGTTGCAACATAAACGCTTAATGAACTCTTGATTCAAGTGGCTATAAAATGGGACGTAGAATCGAGTCGTTCAGAGATGCACATCGCTTCGAAATATGCAAACGGGAGAACCATCCTACTATGATACCTACTTAACCTTTACAAGGATTAGAATATGGGCAACATCCTCCGGTTCAAGGAGCAAAATTGGGCAATCAAATGTGCATGAAGGGAAGGTCTCAGAGGAACGAACATAGCTTAATGCTCTCTATACACGCTGTCCTTGGAATAATAAAGGGTTGATTGTCGAATTCTAGCAGCGTTCTCGTGAAATGCTTGTTATCGGGTGCATTTCGAGAGGACGTGATGTGAGTATTTTTTTTTACTATTAAAAAGTTGTCTTTTGCTTGCTGTATCGTTTGGTTACGATATCCTGTATCGTTTTTAAGGATGATGAGAGCTTATCCTGCCATTCATAGATGAATAAATGTGCATGTAATGATTTTGTTAGGATACGTGCATTCCATAATCTGCGTTTTCTTTGAGTGAAAATGTTCTTTAGAGGTAGGTACTTAGAGATTATGTTTCTATGATACAAATTCGAGGCACTTTAAAGGGTCTCTGATAAGAAGGTTCATAATAATGATGCGATTGCTTTGTGAGGAAATGTTTTCGATGCAGCTTATTACCTTTTTAATGATTAGATACCTTTTAGGGAAGGTTTAATTGAGGTTTATTAAATCGACCAAGTCTGACTATGAGCCACTAAGCTTTGTAAAAAATGGACTCTTTAAACTATAAACTTGATCCTTGAAACTAGCAACGAATTTTATTCTTCTCACAATGGCTAGGGTAGGAACTGAGCACTTTAGGTAGGGAGCTCAGCATCCAGACCCTTTATCGTTTTATCGGAAGAAACTAATTGGTGCCGAAAACCAACCCGCAAGCGAATTTTTCCGGGCTTCAGTGATATTTTACGAACGTGAAAGTTCGGTGGTATCGATTTAAGTAAAACAAAATCTAACCCATTACAAGTTTAACTATCCAGAATCATGGTGGCTACGAGATGGAAAGTAATAGTTATCGGGAAGCTGATGTTTAATGCAATCTGGTTAGAGCCCAGACCTGAATCTGACCAGCTTTGCCTATATAGCTTTGAACGATGATTTAATTGACTGAAATACTTACTAGCTAAACAGTTTCCCGTCCCGTCTTAAAGCTATATTAACGAGGTAAGGCAGCTTTTTCTCCTAAATGATCCCAAGCACGTTTCTTTAAATAACCGAGAAAAAGAGATATAGCTTGGCGTTGGCTTGGTTCCTGAACTTTGACTCCGCTTCGAAGAAACTTTTGGCACATTGTTTCTTCTTCACATCATATATATACATCTAGGTTGTATCGTCTGCTCCAATTGTTGTCCTTTTAGCACATGTGACCAGATATCCGTTAAAGGATTTTTCTTCCGAAGAAACACAATATCAGCTATCAAAGTTAGTTTACCGTCTAACACCTAGAGCTACTAGGTGTAGAGCGTACAATTCGTCATACGAGTGGGCAGAAATAAACCCTTTTTTTCGCCAAATGGAAGTTCCATTGGTTTCTAGGCTAATTACTTGTCAAATCTTCCCTAAAGTGTAGAATTTATATTTGTACCTAACAGAATATGAAGTCTTGAACTATACTTCGAAGTTGGTGCTATGAATATTGCGTGTTTGTCCTAATTTATAGGTAGATGTTTATCTCTTTTCTGATAGCATGTACTGCGTCCTGTCCTTATTTACCTTAAGACCTGATCTTGAATCTCCTTTAATACTGTATTAAGGAACGTTTGTGACGAACCATCGATATATCAATATGGTCCATATATGAAAAAAGTTGGACATATTGTTATTTATAGTGCCATCTGTATTAGAGCCTGTCTCTTGAACCATCTCCTTCAGAACTAGATTGAATAGATATATGATAGCGTTTTCTCTACAGAAACCCTGTCCATATTTGGAAAATTGCGTCAGAGTTATCTCCTATTTGCACATCATACCGCATTTATTCTAGCAATACCGCTGGATTATTTTTCCGGAATCTCGGGTCTATCATAGGCGGCTTTGAAGTCGTTCAAAAGATAGTGAATCTCGAATTGAAATTTGTTGGTCTTTCGCATGATCTGCCGGGTCAGATGTCACACTGATATTGATGCTTGCAGGTGGGGGTGTAGAGTCGGTAGTAGTTTAAGGCATGCCCGGGGCTCTGAGAGACTTGACCAATGGACTTGTGTTGCTACTAAACTATACATCGGACCATGGCAGCGATTGTAAGTCCATGATTATGCATGGCGTGGTGGCATGCCAGTTCGAGTACAGCATGCGTTGCTCGATGGTTGTTGCATGGTGGTGAGGGGGTAAATGCATGGTTCATGGTCTTGACTCCGACGAGCTCATCCACTTCGGTGGGCCGGTATTGCTACTATTCGACAATTCTGCACTCCAGGTTCCTATCGACCTCCTCGTGGTGTCTATGGATAGGTTACGTAAGTAACTGAACCAACTAGATGGGAACATCCTGCACGGTGGCCTTAAAGTAGGAGTCCGCTAAGGAGTGTGTAACAACTCACCAGAGGGTTGCACATTCTTGGTTGATGGTTTCTACCTCGATCATAGCTGGGTGTGTGTATATCTTGGGCTGACAGGCCCTGAATTTTTGCAGGAACTTCATCTGTAAGTGAACTTATGGTGGCGAAGCTCGACCGGAAGCTATATTCTGGTTCTACGGGAGATAGTGCTCAGGAGTCTGGGTGCAATAGCGTACGTCTTCGGGTTCTCCTATTCTGTCTTCGGATAGAGAGGTGCAGCTGTCGCGTGCGTGCTCTTTTTCTCAGACTATCTATGAGGTAGGTAGGCCCCTAGTGGGAGTATCGTGGTGGCTTGGTTTATTCCGAATGCGGAGATATATGGTTTTCAGGCGTGCCTGGATTCAAGAGGTGTTAGATAGACCTGGCCTCCTAAGCAAGAGGTGTGTTCATGCCTGCAACATGTTACAACTTTTCGACCGAGATGGCTTCGGCTATGTCGGGGTTAATGGTCAGCACCCAATCTGACTCTGATGGAGGTAGGCCTCTGGTGGGATTGAGCCATAATCGGCAGGTGCCCACTTTAAACCAAAAGACGATTCTGATATTGATGCTTATCTGGATAGGATATTGTATGGGATGGTTCGAAGGAATATAACTCACTACTTCTTGCAATGCATTAAAGCCCCTATTTCATAGCTCTTCTTTTACTTTGATTGATTATTTTAAACATGCGACTTATTAAACATCTTCCTTGTATTTTAAAAGCTGCACTGAATGTATATATAATGGATGATTTTATTGCTATTTTCTTTTTGTCAACACTGGTTTTGACAGCTCACGCACGTTTCGTGTTTTGTGTCACTGTCAAACATCTTTAGTTTGGTCTATAATTTAACCATAAATCGTCTTACAAACGAACAACGCTTGCAAATTATTGAATTTTACTATCAAAATGCGTGCTCTATTAAGAAAGTTCATCGCGCGCTTCTTCCATCTTATTGTCAGTTTAATCGACCTTCTGAGGTGGCTATTCGGGCTATTGTGACTAAATTTCGCATCAAATTTACATTGTTGGATATTAAACCACCAACACGCTTACGTAGAGAAAAATTTCAAAAAAAAGAATTCCAAAGGGCGAACTGAGGAAAATATCGCAGCTGTATCGGCCAGTGTTAGTGATGATCGTGAATTATCGATTCGGCGCCGTTCGCAGCAATTGGGCCCTTGTTACTCCACTACGTGGAAAATTTTGCGGAACGATTTAGGTGTAAAGCCTTTCAAAATACAGCTGGTGCAAAAATTGAAGCCGAACGACCTACCACAACGCCGAAATTGTGGTGAATGGGCTCTTGAAAAGTTGGCCGAAGATCCACTTTTTATCGAAAAATTGTGTTCAGCGACAAAGCTCATTTCTGATTGAATGGATACGTAAACAAGCAAAGCTGCCGTATTTGGAGTGAAGAGCTACCAATGCATCCAGAAAAAGGCCGTATTTCTTTAAAGATGATGCGAATCGTAACGTTACTGTGAATGGTGATCGCTACCGTGCGATGATAACAAACTTTTTTTCTATGCGAAATAGAAGAGCTTGACTTGCATGAAATGTGGTTTCAACAAGACGGTGCCACATGCCACACAACACGCGTAACAATAGACCAATTGAGAGGCGAGTTCGGTGAACAGTTTATTTCACTTTTGGGGCCTTTCAATTAGCGTGCGATGTAACGCCTCTAGACTATTTTTTGTGGGTCTATGTTAAGACTCATGTCTATAACAACAAGCTCACTTCGATTGACATATTAAAAGCCAATATTGAAGCATTTATTTGAGAGATACCGCCCGAAATGTTAGAAAGCTAGGCGGATTGACCATTTGAGGTGCAGCCGCGGCCAACTTTTGCATGAAATAATCTTCAAACATTAAATTATATCGACCGTACTATCGATTCAAATAAAAAATGTATGCATTTTTCTTAATTGCATGTTTTTTTTTTTTTAATTTCCGATAGCTCTTAAAAAATCACTCGGTATATCAAAAACCACGTTCTCGACTTGCTTAAGCTTTTTCATAGTCTTCAAAAAGCTATGTCTATTTATCCTATACTGGTTGGTGGGTCTACATTGACTTGACTAAATGGCCACACAGAATTTCTTCCCCTGGGGAATTTGCATTTTTGTTTGACAGCTAAGCTTTAAATTGTACTTAAGTCAAAATTGAAAAATAATAGACATTGGTCCCCTTTGTACGGTCACGCCTGAGATATTAAATAAGTGCCTTGTGTTTGATAGGTTTGGGTGTAGGATACCTGTTGAGTGCTCCAGGTGGTGTAGGATATATCATCCTCTGAAGATGTGCTCTAGCTGCAAACTGAGTTAAATAATTTTGTACTTGGACCCATAATAACTTTCTGGAGCTTAATATTAAGAAATGTCAAGCCATAACATACTCCCGTAAACGCCCTACCCTGTAACAGTAGTAATTACTTGATTAATGACGAAGAAACTGTTCTCCCAGTATGAACAGAATTTCTTCCAAACTTCTAACCCTCACCAGTAAGATTTGTTACTTTCTTTGGCATTGATTTACACTGATTACGGCTTAAATGAACCCTTGACACGAATACAAGGCAAAGGAAACCATTTAAAGCTTTCAACTTCAAAATGAGGTAACCCGCTTACAAAAAATTTACCCTAAACTCACCACCCTCATAGGTTTTTTTTTCTGTTCCCATCTACACATTTTCCATTCCCTAATATATACGGATTGTTCTTCCTTTTCAGGTATATCACACTCTCTCGTCCTTAGTAGTTGAGGTTTTGAAATTTTTTTCTATTTACAAGTAATCACTATTTGAGGCTCCTCATTTCTCTCTCATATCCAACCGAAACTTTCTTACTAGCTATACCGACTGCGACTGTACAACTCCAGATCCACAGGACCGGATATTTGCTTTACCTTAGGAAAGCACCTGTAGAATTCAATGGTAATAAGGTCCTATGGTGATGTGAGAGCTGGAGTTGGCCACCTTTTTTTATCTTTAAGTTTGTCAGAAAAGCTCACGTAAGCACTTAACTATTTCGCCCTACCTCCGATTCTGTCTGGAGAATTCTTCTACTACTGGCTTTCCAAAAGTGTCTTAGGAATCTGCGCAGCGGCATAAATTGAGCCTTAACCTAGTGACATACAAGTCACAGAAATGGAGGAGACCTACAATTTTCTGCCAATTCCGAACGATCAATGAGCAACAATTTTCATGGCAAGATATATTATTGGCGGACTTGTCACTTCCTCTCAAGAGCCAGTACACCATTGGAAAACCTTTTTGCAGCAGCTTAGAATCGAATTCAAGACCCTCTGCATGACAGTCCAACGAACTTCTGAATATGTCAAGATGGAGATAACTCCCACGGACATAACCTTCTATTTTCAAATTTGGGACTCAAGCCCTATTTATATGAGACATAAATCCAAAATTCTATTTGGATTTTATGTACCACTTAATGATATACGACTAAGTTCCAAAAATAATATTTGTTGATTATGTTTTGGGTTTTGAGATTATACTCCACTTTTACATGTCAACAATTGATGTTACTTTTAATACCTAAGAACTTTAGTTTTCAAAGCTTAAGACAAAACTGATCCACTTGCCATTATTTAACTCGTCGTTTCGTCAGAATAACAATACCCCCTTCATGCCTAATATTTTATAATTTCATCAAAGAAATTTCGTCACTCCAACAAAACTCACATAAATCATTTGCCATTTTGATGAAAAATTGCATTTTCCTCTATCTATTTGTTCCATCTTACCAATTAGAGGCTGAGTCGCTGGCATCCAAGTTGTTTTGTTGTTCAGAGTTCAACAAGATCAGCAAATTTTTCAAAGGCGCGTTTCAAGCTCTCTGTTGTATACTCGAACAATCCACCTCTGTAGACAGTGTAAGAAAAATCCATTTGCCGTTTAGTTCATTAATTGCCTTATTTAAAATCGCATCATCTCGTGATATGCCATAACACAATAACACCATAGGCTTAGAGATACTCTGGCTGCTACAAAAGCCAGACTCCGAGTTAGAGTCTGAGGCACCAGCACTCAGCAGTGTATCCACCATCATCATCATCATCATCATCGGCGAGGAATTCCCACCTTCTATTTAACCCCAATCATCATCGTCATTATTGTTATGATTTTGATTTGAAGTCTTAAAGCGAATCTTTTTTTCTCGTTCACTTTTGTGTGGAGAATTCAAAGACCGGATGGTTCTGAGATGGGATGCAAATTTATCCCCTGAACCCTCGTAAAGCCAGGGACTTAGAGGAAGGAGTCTATAGAGCCTATTGTCGAGGGACTCTGTTTGTGTGTTATTTTTTTTCCTCCACCGAACTCACACAGTTCGTTGGTATTTAAGCTTAAGACGACTTCACTCAAGACCTTTTTTGGGCAGACTATAAATTTTCCAAAAGACTTTTGATTGTACGTTTGGATACATTATGCTGACAACAACGACGACAAATTCCGCATGCAAATTAATGAAAGATATTGCAGCAGCAGCCGCGCGCAGTTACGATTCGAAGAAATAATTTGTCCTTTAGCAAAATGTTATTGTTGGTGGCGGCGGCGGCGGGGGCTGTTGAAGTTTAGAAGTCGATTGCTGTTGTTGTTTCCAGCCTTAGGATGGGTAGGTAGTAAATTTGTGTTTTTTTGCTTCTTACTGATCAAATCGATTGATTTGATTTGATTGATCAATATATTCAACGTTAGGAGATTGTCATGTAGGAATGGTTGATTGTATAGTTGTTGTTGGATGGCTATGACAGTTGCTGTTCAATGGGCTTCAGCAATTCTGAGAGTTGCGTCATTTGAATACGAAAATCCAAACGGGCACAGGAAATTTGTGATTGATTTATTTTTGATTTTGATTCGATGGGAATCAAATATTTTTGATGAAGTTTGCTGATTCAATAGTGTTCAACTTTGGATGTTAACTTTTTCTTGTTTGGTTTTTTACTAACTCTAAGGCGCACGTATTGGTTTGGGGGAAACAATTTTTTTTTATAATTAGCGCACACTCAAAGGTTTTTTTTTATACCCTTAATATGCCAGAGACACAGTGTGAGCATTAGATTCGATGGCTCAGTTAACTTAAATGTCTTGAAGATCAAGAACCAGGTTTTCATCATACAATCCGACGTTCTCTATACTGTGCTGTGCATTCATGAGTCTACACTATGTAAAACATAGCCTGCATAGGATTCAACGGATCTTTCTGGTCGATTTTGATACAACAAAATGTATAGAGTTACCTTATTTTAAATATGCTCTTGGCAACACTATTTGACATAATAATATACTGCTTTAGAACTATGAATTCTATCTCCTCCAATTCAAGATTCAAGATCATATTAGGCCAATTGAAAGATCGAATTATATTAAGTTTATTTTATAACATATTCTGTATGTATATCTGGGGGGTCATTCCGTAATTTTCTAAACGATAATCGTCAAATCGATAATCGTCGACGATATCGTCCATGATTTGCTTCACGTAACTCGACTACTATCGTCTCGTCAATCGATCACAGTTTTAGAGATTTGTATGCCTTTCAGAAACTCTCAAACTGTAGTCAATCTGTCAATTCAATAGAAAACAATACAAAATGTCAATTTACAGTGGAAACTCAATCACCTAACTACAGTCACCTACAAAATTCAAAATTAATGCAAGACGATACCTATTTAGCTATCGTCCAAACGCTATCGTTTTGACGATAGCGTTTTGACGATTATCGACTTACGTGAATCAAAAAAAGGCAACGCTATCGTTAAAACGATATCGTCTGACGATAATCGAGTTACGGAATGAGCCCCCTGAATAAAAATTAAATTTACAAAAAAAAAAAAATATTGACTCGTGTTTTGAATATCGGATTTTAAAAAAGAAATTGATTTTTTTTAAGTTTTGAAATGGAATGTCTATCAAAATTTTTAGAAGCTTCTCTATACAAAATTTCATTCCAATCCGTTATTCCGATAGTGAGAATGCAAATCAAAAAAAGGTGTTTGAAAACCATTGAATTTCAAAACTGAAACACAAAATTTAAAATTAAAAAAAAAATAATTTTCTTTTGGAAATTCGATATCACAAAAACGGGTCCATTTTTACTTGCGATATAGGTACACTATAGGATAAGTTCTGGATTTGGAAAAAAAAACAAACTCGAGATTTTGATCAAAGTTGACATTCTGTCTGTCTGTTCGGCTACAGCCTAAATGGCTCGCCCGGTCTTCGTTAAATTTTGTAGATATCGTTTTGTATTTTTCGCCTCCACTTTTTTTTCTCTTTTTTTTAAGACCAAAAATAACGGTAACTGTCATACGATTTTTTTCGAAATCTTATTAATATTTTGTTTTTCTCAAAAACTGTTCCACAGAATTATTTTAAAAATAATTCAAAAAATTTCATTTAGTTAAAGCTAGGTATTAGTAATAGTTGAAAAAAAAAATCCAAAAATTATTGTTTTTGGAAGCCTCCTTATTGTTTTTGAATTTCTTGAAAACGGTACAACCGATTTCAATCATTTTTTTATGCTGAAGCTCCTCTAAAGTTTGATTATTATTACGTATTGAAATTTTGAAAGTTTTTTGTTTTGATAATGTTTATTCCTTAGTGGGCTTAAGGTCAAGTTTTGCTAATATTTTTTGTTTTCTTAATTTGTGACGTTTCGGTCACAACATAAAAAAAAAAACAAAAAATATTAACAAAATTTGACCTTAAGTCCACTTAAGGATAAACATTATTTAATTAAATAAAAGGTCACGAAGAAAGGAAATATTTAGTTTTTTGCTTTGGATTTTAAAAAAACAATTCCAAAACATTTTTTGAAACTCAATACATATTTCGAAAAGCCCATACTCGATTTTTTTCAAACTTGACAAATAAAAGTTACTTTATAGTCTACAAGATTTGAGAAAAAAATTTTTTTACTTAAAAATAAAGGTACCCACCATACAAATGTTAAAAAACGGTTTTCGAAAACCGTATTTTTCTCGAAAACGGTTCCGAGAATTTCGAGAAATTTTTTTTCCTTCGTTTAATTTTTACGATCTAAAATTAAATGAAAAAAAAAATTGAAATTAATTTGTTATTATTATCGGCAAAACGGATTTTAAATAAATTTTGCATAGAGAATCTTCTAAAAAGTTTAAAAAACATTGCATTTCAAGACATTAAAAAAAAATATTTTTTTTTTTTTGGAAAATTCGATATCTCAAAAAGGGCTCAATATTTTTTTGGAGATTTATTTTTTATTCGTACAATAATAAAAATTTTAATTTGGCGTACCAACATTTTTCCTTAAAAATGTTTTGAGAATTTTGTATATAAAGGAATATTTTTTTAAGAAACCACTGCAAGGACTTATAATTTTGTTTTGTTTTTTTTAGTCATTTAAACATGGATCTTATACTTATTAACTGTTTTACTCTAATAACATTAATTTTCTAAATTCTTAGTCTTTTACATAAGAGCAAATTCGTGCGCTCAAGTCGTTCATTTCATTTTGATTGAATAATATATGTACATATACTAAAAATTAATGAAAGAAAAAAATTTCCATTTCTTAACATTTTTATGGTGGGTACCGTTATTTTTAGATAAAATTATTTTTTTTTCTCAGATTTTGTAGATTGTATTAAAAAACTTTTAGATGTCAAGTTTTAAAAAAATAAAGGACAGAGTTTTTGAAATACATACTAAATTTAAAAACAAATTATTTTTTTTTTTCATAAAAAAAAGGTTCTAAAGGGGTGTACCATGAATAACCATTTTTTTTCGAAGCATTATCCAGCTTTAACTAGATGAAATTTTGTTGAACAGTTTTTGAGAAAAATTTAAAAAAAAAAATTCGAAAAAAAATTCTATCACAGGTACCGTTTTTTTAGCCTTAAAAAAAGAATAAAAGGTGTGAGTGGAAAATTTAAAAATGCTATCAATAAAGTTTGAAGAAAGCCAGCCAAGCTGCAGTCGAACAGACATCGTAATGTGAAGTCTAATCAAAATCTCAAGTTTGTTTTTTTTTAACGAATGAATTCATAACTTTTCATTAATGACCTTTGATTACTTCGCATGATGGTCCTGCTTGACCCACATGTCGTCTAGGTCGATATAGTTCAATTTGGGCCATAAGAAATTGGTTATCATCGTTCTGTAGCGCTCGCCATAAACGGTGATCACCTCACCAACGTGGTTTTCGAAAAAGTACGGACCAACAACTAGTGGTTAAAAATATAAAAACTAAAAATGCAATTTCTATGTTTTAAGCTATAAACCTGTTTTAGAAGATCTTGAGTTGCTTAAATTTGATTTTGTTTTGTGAGCAAATGAGATGATTTAAGCTGCAGTGTAATATTGAAAGTTGCAATTTTCTGCGAATTTGCCTATATCGCACAAGAAAAATATTACGGCTATATAAATTTTTTTGTTTAAATATTAATAATCGACATTTTGACCGCAGGTATGAGTTAGTGTTTTGAATTTTTCTCATAAATTTGAATTTTTGTGATTTTTTGAAAAAATATTCTTTTTTTGAGGCTTATAAATTGTATAAGGTTAAGCTTTTAAAATAATGTTAACAAATAGTAGCAAAATATTATATGTCATTATGTTTTGTTGTTGTTGTGGTTTGATAAAATATTTACCTTTCTTGCTACTAATTGCTATCTTTAAAAAATTTGACTTTTTTACGGCAAGGTCAAATCATAAAAAAAACAAAAAAAAAATCGGAAAAAAAGGATTTATTTTGATAAAAATCAAAAGTTGATGATGTTATTGAATAAATTAACAATAAAAGGTTGGCCGGTTACAACTACGAACGATTTGGCGGAAAAAGTATGACTTTTTTCTTCAAAAATCTTGAACGTAGGTGGAAGGCTTGTACATGAAACCGCTCTCTTTTTGGCAGACGCCACGGAGTCTGGCTGAGAACTTCTTTTATTCTTCCAAACAGTATTCTTAATTTTTTGGAAATGCATCATCTTGTGAATAAAATGAATAAATTGTTCAAAAGTAGATTGGATTGACAAGCCTAAGCTATGATTTGGGTTAACAAATCATGGCAATACGGCAAGACATTTTGTTTTTCAGAATTCGAAAATAACTGTAGAAACAATAAGACTGGATGAATAACTCATACATAAAATTTCAATTGTATTAAGAGTCTAAGCTTCAGGATTTTCTATTGACATGCATATGTATATACATAACTTTTCTGAATTGTTGGCTGTAATTAAAGAAAAATATCTTGAGCTCTATACAGTTGGTACTATAAGTGTCTATAAGCTTCTGATACGCAGTCCAGAAATAGCTTCATCCTTTGAAATACCTTTAAAGGCAGCTCTTTGTTGAAGCACTAGAGGCAAGTCATACAGAAATCCGGACAAATCGTGCTCTCTCACACAAAGAAAATCCCGGATTAATACAAACGAAGACACCATTTTCTTTTAAAGTCTGATTCTTTTATTTCAAATTTAAGAAAAACAGATTCAAGACTTTCAAAAACTGACTAAAGTGATATCGGGCAATATATCAAAAATGGATGAAAATTTTACAAATTTATCATCTTCATCACTTACTCTTGAAGATGATATTTCTTTGCAATTTTTAATATTTCAGTTTTTCCTTTCGTTATTACTTTTTTATGAAAAATTATTTTTGTCAACAATAAAATCATTCATTCAGTTGTTGTGTTTCAGAAAGTACTCGTATATACTTTCTTACTAACCTTTAAAATATTACAACTTTTGTATAACTTATACGTTATCATAAGATTTTTGACACTGTGGATTTTGGTTCCAATTAATTTTTTTTTATCACACACACCAATTCTGGACACTGTTTTCCAATATCGTATGAGAAGTTAAAAAAAAAAGGATTTTATAGCAAAAGTGGGCTTGGGCGGACCTTCCGCTTTTTATAAATTTATAATTTCTTAACTGACCAGAATCTTAATACTTGAAATCACTATCGTACGAGAGGTTTTCGTGAAGCAAATTTTTTACCTGCAGTGGAAATTGTGTAAAATCCCCTATTTATTACATTTACCAACCAATTTTTTGCGCATTTACCCAAGCAACAATTTTTAGCCGTGGCTCCAGAATAACCCAGGTAACAAAAAAACCTTAGATAACTCTGGTCATAGTGGGGCTAGAAATGAGATACTTTATTACTCTAGTATGCTTTACGGTAGAAACAAACCAAAAATTATCCTATGGTTGATTTTGGTAAAATTTTTTCTCTTGCACAACTTCTTGGTAATATATTGGTTTAAAAAATTCCATTTTAAACTGGTGATAATATTTGGATATTTTTTAACCTTTTCAAAACCAGTTTGTCATTTTTCTGGTTCGAAAATAACTATTTTTAAATCTAGGTTAAATTTGAGTACATTTATCACTTATTCCTAACCTTTAAGAAAAATTACGTTATAATATAACTTTTTTTTCTTACGATAAAAGTTATATATTGGCCAAAAAAATAACCCAATTTTATGCTAAGTTGTCAGTAAGTCCTTAAATTACTCTTTTTTTTACCGTTAGAGTTATATATTGGTTTAAATTTAACCCATTGAATACCAGGTTTTCAGTGAGACTTGAAATAACTTTTTTTTGTCGCATAAAAAGTTTCATATAGGTTGAAAACTAACCAATTTTATCTAAAGTTTACAGTAAGCAATTATATAGCTTTATTTTTTGCAGAAAAAGTTATATACTGGTTGAAAAGTAACCAATTTTATATAAAGTTCACAGTAAGTCGATTAGTAATCATTTTTAAACGGAAAAGTTATGTATTGGATGCAAATAAACCAATTGAATACTTAGTTTATAGTAAGTTCTTTAATAACTTTTTCTTTATCGAAAAAGCTTAAGATTGGGTCCAAATTAACTACAATTTATCCCAAATTTACAGTAAGCTGTAAATAACTTCTTTTTTTTTTAACTGTAAAAGAAATATACTGGATCGAAATTAACCTTAAATTACTTTTTTTGTACCGAATTAATCGGAATTTATTTTAATTAACCCCAGGTTTATATTCAGTTATTAAAGAGCTCTTTTTTAACTTATAGGTTGCAAATTAACCAAATCCAGATTTATGCTTTAACCCCAGCTATATTTTAACCTAACTCGAGCCATAGCTCAACTACTTAGGCACGAACCCACCCATTCCATCCGTAGTAAAACAACCACCACGGTCATCTCTCTATGTCTCGTCATTGTTTTCTTGTTCTCGAGCGGTTGGTTGAGTTTTTTTTCGTACGCGGTGCGCGTGCGCGATTAAATTAAAAAAGTTAACTGTGATTTGGTAAGTGGTTGGTAAGACATTTTTTTAACTTTTTTTCATGTTTTCCCTTGGATATTTTATTACTCGTGAGAATAGGCTAAAATGTAAGTTAAACAAAATTTCAATTTATTTTTATTTTTAAACTAGAAACGAGTCATCATCAGCACAGCAAATCCTCATCAACTGACACCACCGCCATCACTACACAAGCATCAATATCTATTATCAGATACTTACAAATTTGCTTAATTGTTTGTTTTTTTTTTTCTAATTGAATCGTTTATTTTCAAAACATGACATGTCCATCTTCAAAATTTTGCATTAAGGTTACAAAAACTTTTGGTTTTTCTTAAAACGTCATCAACTATCTATTTTTTGAAGATGTGACATATCATGTTTTCAAAATAAACAATTCAATTATCCACCCAGAGTTATACATATACATATATTTAAATAATATATGTAAGTAAGTATATATATATATATCTTTCTCTTTGACACCATGTCTGAATCCCGCGTGATCTGTCAAATACTAATGCATGAAAATCCTAACCTCAAAAAAATCACCCGTTACATAGTTACGTTTATCAATATTCGTTTCTATTAGGCACTATTAAGTTATAGTTTTAAGTTATATACATACATATGTGCTATTAAAATTACTAAACTTTTTAAATAAAATTTAATAATGTTCATTAAAAATATTGCTTTTTCTGTTTTTATTTTCAAAAGGATTTATTTTTTCAGCTGGGAAGAAAATACTTGAAAAGAGTTTCAAAATAACCCTATACGAGTATCATCATATATAAACGGTTATAAAAAGGCGTCAACAAAACTTTTAGTTCTTATTACAGGTTTCCTACATACTGTAAATAAACGGTTATAAAATAACCACCAAAATAACTTTTTGGGCATAATACAGGTTATTTAAAAACGTTGCAAATTAACGTCCTAGTAGCGTTTTTAAATAACCAATTATTGTACATATTACAGGTTTTCTAAAAGCGTTATACAAACGGTTTTAAATGACCTAATAAAAGCGTTCAAAAGATACGTTCAAAAATCGTTCAGTAATAACTGAAGTTATTTTGTTACTGACCATTTTCGGTTATGGAGATGCTTCTGGAACGGTTTTGGAACGGCTTTTTAGCCAATTTGTAACCCCTTGGTTTGAAGAGCTTGAGCTCAAAGCCGGTTAATAAACCGCTTTCAAACCACAAATTGTTGATTGGGTAGGTACCTTACTTTGAAAAAAAAAAAAAAAAAATTTGTCCACAACCTCCATATAATCGACGCACTGTGTGCCCGGCCCAAAATCCACACGAAAGGGTAACTTTTTGAGGATGCATTGTCACCTGATGAACCTCGTGTGGGTTAAAGTCGTCCCAATTTTGTATAACAATTTTGCTTGCGCCACGTGCGTCGCTAGAGATGATTTTCGCAAAAACTGGAGTCCCCTTCCAAACGCTCCGAAGCCCAGTCAACTAACAAACGGCTTTGTCTATGGTCATAATATTCAAGTCAGGGTTAGTTGGATCTTAATTGACTGTAAAAGGCCACCACGTCTACAAAAAAAAATGAACGCAATGGACGCAGTGTTTGTACTAACAAACACTCATTTCTATAATAAAGTTTCATCATTTGGACGACCGATGGCGACGCACAGTGTGTAATTTTCACTATCCAGCGGAACTTAAGTCAAAAACTAAAGTTGAGCTTCTG
The DNA here is from genome assembly GCA_963931855.1 of Philhelius festivus. Taxonomy (NCBI): domain Eukaryota; kingdom Metazoa; phylum Arthropoda; class Insecta; order Diptera; family Syrphidae; genus Philhelius; species Philhelius festivus. The sequence continues at coordinate 58,039,945 of OZ007557.1, forward strand.
TGTACAAAACCGGTTGTTATCAGTTCTCAACATAGGGAAGCATTTATTACAGATAGAAAAAGCTTGATATTTCCATCTCATTTTGTACAGTTTGCTGTCAAAGTCAAGCAATATGTGAGAGAAAAAAATTGAATGCATTTTGCAATCGGAAAACTGCGGTCTGTCGTGTTATAAGCTTCTGCTAATTTAAAAGTTTTTTAATATTTAATAATTTTGAAGTGTATTCTATACGTTAAACTAAGATTTGTAAGTGTTTTTTAGTTATTTATATATTTTTAATATATTTTCGCTGGAGTTCTAAAATATTTGTTTTTTTAACTTTAGAGCATTTTTTTTTTGGTAAACCTACGTGTAGACTTCCAAATTTGTACATACCTGCGCTCCGTGTACAATATACATTTAGAATCAGAAGTAAGTTTTTGCAACCTTTTGCAGTCCCCATACAAATATTTTTGTTTTTTAGAAAAATGAACAGGTTGAGTATTTTTGAACTTTGGCACCAAACTTCAAGAAACGAAAAATTTAAAAAAGTTTTGGATACAATTGCTTCAGAATTTTGTATTGAAAGTTCTAGCCGAGATTTAAAGATGTTTGTGGGTAAGTTAACTAGCAAGATAAAACAAAAGTGGGAGGTCAGTTACAGAACTTACTCAAAATTTGTTAAAAAAAATCGAGTGTGGTTAGAACAGTCTATAACTTTACCGTTTACTTGCTTGTACCAAGACAAACCTAGTACAAGCTCTGGATCAATGAGTACAGCATTTGGAAGACCATCCTAAGCCATTCAGGGAATGCACCATAAAAGTTAAAAAAACGGAAAGTTAGAGATATCATCACCACTAAATCTCAAGAAGAAATAGCACTTGCTCTTGAAATGAGTTTACGATCTTCTGGAAAAAAGGATACAGCTAACCTAGTTCGAGAGCTTTTTATTTCATCACCAGCCCGTGCAACAAAATTGAAGCAAATAAGAGCTCAAAAACTTGCCTCAAAAATGTCTCCTGAAAAAGCTTTAGGACTAATAATAGACTCCAAGTTGAGCGTTCAACAATATCAAATCATACGGCAAAATGCTAGTGATGCTGGAGCAAACTTATACCCTCCCTATACTACATGGTAAAGAAAGCTAAGGAACAGTGCTATCCACCAGAAGACAGTATTTTAGTCACAGAAACATCTGCAGAAGTTAATTTGCAAGCTTTAGTCGACCTAACAGCAAAGGGAATTTGTGAGGCTCAATCAGAAATTTTGGAATGTGGTAAGTTTGAGCATTTACGGTTGATCTACAAATGGGGATGTGATGGAAGCTCTGCACAGAGCCGGTATAAGCAAATTTTACCAGAAGGATTAAGCGATGAGCATATGTTCTCCGTAAATTTGGTGCCTATTAGGTTGATTTGTAACACCACAAATAAAGTTATTTGGCAAAGTGTTTGGATTTCCTCCTTTTTCGTTTTTTTTTAGGTTATGTCGTAAACTTGACGTGTTAGATCATAACTGACTTCGGATTCAGATTCAGCGACCCCAAAACCATACGAAAAACATACTCTGAACTCCGGGAGGGATTTTTCATTTTTATTGTTTTAAATAGCTCTGTAACTGTTTTTTTTTTTTCTACTTTTTTTGTCATAAATTCAATTTTTTTGTCATAAATTCAACTTTGGTTTAAAATTAAATTATTCTTAAACAAATAAATCATTTTTTATAAAAAACAAGTGAAAAAATAAGTTATCGTTAAAATTTAGACTTAAGTTCCGCTGGATTGCGAAAATTACACACTGTGCGACGTGCTCCTCAATTATATTACTTGGCATTAGTAACACAGTAATGAGTAACAACTCTGACAGAGGTTACAAAAACAACATGGCTGCCACAGGTTACCGAAATCTTCCAGTGCCAATTGAAAACCCTAGCGGAAATTTAGCTTTACGAAAATACATAAATTTTATGAGAACCTTGAACTAGTGACTTACAACTTTCAACCATTCTAGAAGGGTGACTTAAGTTTTCTGGCGCTTTTGAACGACTTAGATAAAAACTACTTTTTCGTGACGACAGAGTCTTGGAAGATTTTTCTTTACCTCACAAGAGGAAGTGTGCATGAAGAAACATTTTTGTTTTAGGTTGAATAGACAGTAACTGGATCGTCAGACTGGGTCCTGCCTAGCGCTTTTAAAAGAGACGGACTATATTTAAAGTTCTAGAACACATGACTCCCATACAATGGCCTAGGGTTCTGAATTTCGTTTCGAAGTACATGGGTTTGAGAAAAATTCCGAGCAAAAAATACATGTTGAGTATTGACGTTGGAATGAATAGCAGCTCCAATCGTATGCCACCTTGAAACAAAGCTGATCTCTTGTCATGGAAAATGCCTCCGATTTTTTTAATTTTTTCGGATTCAGAAGAAAATTGTGGAACGACTCCACTTCTTCCGACTTACAATACGTACAAAAGCAAGTTAGAGAGCTGAAAATCAATAGGCCCTGGTCCTCTGAGAGCTGTCTCTCCTTAAAATTTGTTTCATTTATTATTAAAGTGTTCCACAGTCGTGATGTGTGGCTTCAGAAATAACGGTGCATCTGACGTAAACAGATTCAGATTCTTGGGTAAAAATACGCGCAATGTAATCATGATGTCTCTTCTGAAAATTGCTATTTTTAAATAAACCGATAGTACCGATAGTGTGGGGTTTGAACTTATTTGGCTAGTTTCCCCCTCCCCTTCCAGCTTTAAACACTAATTGGGTAGCTCTTCCCCGCCTGGTGAGGTACAGCCAAAGTCGTCTTTAATTGTACATACTTCTACAATTATCGGTCCGATGATATTGAACGAGAGAAGGTATTATTATTCCATTATTTTCTTGGCACAAGGATGCAGAGTCTATCCATGGTTGTCTTTATAATCCAAGTGACTTATTGCAAAGCAAAAGTCCATCAACATTTTCACATTACTTCCTTAGCATTCGAGTCTTAAGAGCAAGTAGATGCGACACAGTAGTGGATGATATTTCCTCGTGAGCGATTGTTCTTTGAAAAACTAAGATTTTCTTCTGTGTTTAGGAGCTTGTTTTAATTGAAATTCGACATCAGACAACAGAAGCGTCAATGCCCCAGAGATGCGTATCGAATTGAAGAAATTCTCTTTAATAAATCGCAATAACCAACAACACTTACACTACAATTTTGATTTCTTCCGTCATTCGATCTAATTCAAATTATCGACATTCTTGTCTTCCTGTCAGCCTTATTCCTTCAATTTAGAATGTCAAATTAAAGAAGCATCAACAAAAAACCATCTGGAAACTCCAAACTGACGCGAATGACAAGCTGAAAGCTTACATAAGCCTTTCGAAAGCAGCAACTCCATACGGAAAAACCACAGAATCATGCTCCCGAATTCAAGGAACACATTTTAAAAACTCCATCGTCAAACTGTCAATTGTGATTGTGAATGCACAATTCCTTCTATTTGGTTCATTTTTTTTTTTCAATGGAGAACAATCGAACACATAGTCATACCTATCATTTTGAATGTGTGTGATTGTCGATTGATATGAGCAAATTATTCAATCCTCCAACTCGTCCTGCTCCCCCAGGGACTGTGATTCGTAAATATTCGATTACATTGTCGTTTCGGGCATAAATCCTTTTTCGAAAAATGAACGGTGTACGAGCGTAAATATATTAAATTCCCCGTCTCCGTGTGTGGGGGTGATAGGATGGAGATACCTATAGTATATTGGCATTGGCAGAATTGCATAATTCGCTATCCAGATCGATTTCACAATCGATTCACACACAGGAAACGCTCCACATTTTGATTGAGATTTTAATTAAATTTATGGAGAAAAAATATTTCAATAAAATACTCGAAAACCGGATCTAGGACTCCTACGGTTCGGGCTTTGGTTGGGCTATATGGCGATTGGGCACGCGGCTTAAATAGAATGTGCGGTGGATGTGGATTGAATCACCTTCACGAAAGCGTGTGCAGTAATAATTTTTCAATCGAAGCTGGTGGCAGCTTTTAAACTCAGTTGGGCGCTAACGCAATAAAAACGTTCACTTTTGGACTTTTTGTAGAGTCGTTTGTTTGAAATTTGTTTGAAATAGAAAATATATGTGGTGCACGAGTGAGTACCTACGGAGTGTTTGCTTGCAGACACGCTGCTAGTATAGGTGAATAAAGTCAGACAATTGAAATGTGGTCCAAGCACACGGCTTGAGATTGTCAGTCAATTGAGGTGCCCAAGAATGAATAAGGTTTTCATATAAATAGTTGCAGTCGGAATTTTAATATTTCAATTAATTAAGCTGTCAACAGGAATTATATGGAATGTAGGGGTGGTGGAGACGTAGAAGTATCAGTGTCACTTTTATATTCCAAAATTATTTCCGTTCAAGTGGATGTCAAAACTAGAGTTACCGCAGACACTATGGGAATAAAACGATTCTTACAAAATTCTTGGCGTTCACTTAAAAATAAAATCAAAATGGTTTTCTAAAGTATTATAAAATGGTTTTTACTTGCGATTTATAGGTATTATATGGAAAATTTTTCATTGGTAACAACAATCGAACTCGAGATTTTGATCATTACCTAACGGCATCAGGGAAGACGAAAAGAGTGGGTGACGCAATTCTGTATATCTGTTCGTCTACATCCTTAGGCTCGGCTAGTGTGTGTGTAGATAGCATTTTGAATATCTTGACGAAAAATAACGGTACCTACATGCTAGAAACAATTTTTTTAGAAATTTTTTAAATAAAAATTTTTTTCTCAAAATTATTCCACAGACATTTTTACAAACAAACAATTCATTTAGTATAGAATCTAGTTTATAGTTGAGCAAAAATTTTTGGAAAATGGTTGTTAATGTTACCGTCCATAGAACTATTTGTACGTGCTGTAGGTACTATAGCGCAAGTTCTGCATTTGGAAAAAAAATCGAACTCGAGATTTTATTTAAAGTTGACATTACGATGATAGCGAAGACGAATAAAGTGGGTCTTGTCGGACCCGTGTCTGTATGTCTGTACCTCGAACTACAGTACTTGACGTTCTTTTTGGCTGCAATGGTGGATCCATCTGGAAGTTTAAGAAATAAGATTCTCTGCAGTTGGTTGCTGAGCGAGATCTGCGCTCACGAGGTCTCAATTATGAAACACAACGTCGTTCTAGTGGCTGCCCCGGCTGGTCATGCGCCATCAATTACTGAGTCAATTGGACCTTTTAAGTAAATATTCCCAGATCCTTGGGCAGAATTCCCCTTAGGCTAGTGCGTGAAATGTTGAGCTCTTAAGATCGATAGTCAGTTGAATTAAGTCGCACATTCTCGTCTGTGAGCACTGTGCAAAGGCAGGGACCATGAGTAAGTATTGTCCACTAGGATACCTGTCTCACGAACTTTTTGCACAAACTTTCGTGCAGCAGGCGCGGTGAGTGCTTCATTTCAGCCAAAACTTAAAAAAATAAAATGCACGACTGGGTCGCACGAACTTGCTCCTATGTAATAAACTAGGAATTTAAAAATGAATGTTACTAGAGAAAACTTTTCATAAGGATAAATTTTATTTTTAAACTTTTTTAGTAGTAAGAGATAGAAACAGAACGTTATGCAAATATGAATTTATGCAAGAACAAAAATTATAAGCCGCTGTAGTGGTTTCTTAAAAAAATAAGATTTTACATAAAAAAATTTTAAAACATTTTTAAGAAAAAATTTTGGTACGCCAATTTAGTTTTTTTTATTATTGTTCGAATAAAAATTAAATTTACAAAAAAAAATATTAAGCCGTTTTTAAGATATTGAATTTTCCAAAAAAAAAAAAATAGATTTTTTTTTTCAAAATTCAAAAAACTATTTACCTTAAAGTTTTGAAATGCAATGTTTTTTAAACTTTTTGGAAGCATATCTATAAAAAATTTCATTAAGATCCGTCATGTTGTTAATGAGAAATTCAAAATTCGAAAAAATGGTTCTATGGTAGGTACAAGCTGTAATATCTTAATTTAAAGTTTTTTTTATTAAATTAAAGATCATCAAATTTAATTGAAAGAAAAAAAAATTTATCAAAATTCTACGTGCCGTTTTCGAGAAAAATACGATTTTTGAAAACCATTTTTTAATTTTTTTTTTACATTTTTATGGTGGGTACCTTAATTTTAAGGTAAAATAATTTTTTTTTCTCACATCTTATAGATTATATTGAGAAACTTTCATTTATCATGTTTAAGAAAAATATAGCATAGGGTTTTCGAAATATGTATTGAGTTTTGAAAAAAAAAATTTTGAAGTTTTTTTTAAAAATCAAAAAAAAAATTTTGAAAATTTGAATACAAAATTCCATTGAAGTTCTTGGGAGCTTTAGCAAAAAAAAAAAATTATCAAAATTGGTTTTATCGTTTTCGAGAAAATCAAAAAAGAAAAAAATAGTTCCATGGGGGTACCCTCAATAACCATTTTTCGGACAATTTTTTTTCAATTACTTCCTACCTTTAACCAAATAAAATTTTTTTGTATTTTATTTTTTTAAATCTGTCGAACAGTTTTTGAGAAAAAAATATTTATAAAACTTCGAAAAAAGTTCGTATGGCAGGTACAGCTATTTGGGTCTTAAAAAAAAGAAGAAAAAAACGTGTGGGGGGGGGGGAAATAAAATGATATATACCAAGTTTAAAGAATATCGCCCGAGCCGTTTAGGCTGTAGTCGAACCGACAGACAGACAGACAGAATTGCGAGACCCACTTTTTTAGTCTTCGCTATCATCATAATGTCAACTTTGATCAAAATCTCGATTTCGATTTTTTTTTCCGAATGCATAACTTGCTTTATAGTATGTACCTACAAGTCGCAAGTAAAAACAACGCAATATTTGGGCTACACAGCACTCTCTTTGAAAATAAAACCGACTCATTTCGTTCCGCGGAGGAATGATGCTGACTTTCTGTCAAGATTTTGACCATGAAACAGCTGTCGGTGTCAAAATAATCTATGATTTAAAAAGAAACCACTAGGTGGGCCACCCTGTATATATCGCAAGTAAAAATAAAATAAATTCTTAGTCGAGTTAAAAACATATTACAATTGTTTAAAAAGTAAAAACAAATACAAGTAGCTATATGTGAAATAAGTTCTTAAAATAGAACAAATTCCAAAGCCTTAATTGCAAAAGTTCAAGGAGTTCGTCATTTTCTTCTAAAATATTTGATTTGTTACATATTCTCGTTTAAGAAATATTTGAGCATACAAAAAACCCTTTAATCAAACTGGTAACTCTGCCTATGTATAATTTAATTTTTCATCAGCATATTTTCAATCAAATTTTTTTCTCGGACCAATAAGAATCCCAATATGTAAGACTTTAAAAAAAAAAAACCGAAATAGGTATAAAATAAGTTAAACGCTAAGGGGAGTGAATACTCCAATTAGTTGTATGCCAGCCAAAATCCCACTCATATAGAGTCAACGGTAAGAATTCGATTCAGGTCTGTTCTAACTTTTAGGTCAAGTTTTTAGAAAACTGTTTTTTCAAGAACTTTTTACTTGCGATATAGGTACTATTATAGGGCAAGTTCTGCATTTGGAAAAAAAATCGAACTCGAGATTTTGATCAAAGTTGACATTACGGTGATAGCGAAGACGAAAAAAGTGGGTCCGGCAATTCCGTCTGTCTGTCTGTATGTCTGTAGATATGTCTGTATGCCTGTACCTCGTACTACAGCCTATTTTTTTCAAACTCGGTAGTTAAGGGTCTTCGGTGATTCCCTAGAGGAGAAATTGAATTTTTTTTTTAGCTCTAAAACAAAAACTTTCTTATCTCGAAAACGGCTCTAACGATTTTGATAAAAAAAATTAAGTACATATGATATTATGGACATGGACTATATTTTAGTCAAAAAAATTTTGGGGGAAATGTTATTAGGGGTACCTGTTATAGAACGGTTTTTTTGATTCTCGAATTTCTCACCAACGGCTCCAACGATTTTAACCAAAATTTTTATGCAGGAGCTCCTTTGCATTTGAAAAAATATAAACTAAAATTTTTTTCGAAAAATTAGTTTTTGGATTTTTAAAAAAAATAATACAACTTTTTTTTTGAAAATTCAATATCTTGAAAAACGATACACGATTAAATTTTTAAATTACGTTTTAAAATGTATTTTATTAAATACTAACAATTTGCATATCAATTTTTTTTATAAAAACTTTAAGGAAAATTTAGTACACAAAAAACATGTTTCAGTGTGTCTGGATGTCTGCACCTCTCACTACAGCCTAAACCACTGGACCTATCTCTTTCAATCTCGGTAGTTAAGGGTCTTCGGTGATTCCCTAGAGGAGAAATTGAATTTTTTTTTAGCTCCAAAACTAACGGTACCCCCCATTTACCCGTAATGCAAAATCTTATTTATCACGAAATCGGCTCTAACGATTTTGATAAAAAAAATTAGGTGTGATATTATGAACATAGGCTACATTTTGGTCAAAAAAAATTTTGGGGCAAAATGTTATTAGGCGTACCTGCCATAGACCCGCTTTTTTTTTATTTTCGACTTTCTCATTAACGGCTCTAAGGATTTTAACCCAACATTTTCAGCAGGAGTCCCCTTTAGTTTAAAATAATGTTGTATATAAAAATATTCGAAAAAATATTTGTTGGATTTAAAAAAAAAAAAAAAAATTAAATCAATATCTTCAAAACCTTATTATTATTTTTTAAAATTATTTCCTAAAATCAATATTATTTAATACTTAAAATTCACATCCCACATTTTTCTTGAAAAATTTTAGAGAAATTTCTTATGTACATATATAAAAAATGTATTTAATAATAAAACGAATTTTTAAAGTCTATTTGCAAAAATTCATACTTTTCCGGAAACCAGAGGCAATTTTATGCATTTGAACATTTTTATCTCATTAAATCCATGTTTTATATTTATAAACTGTATCTTAAATTCCAAAGTACTTTTACATAAGAGCAAGTTCGTGCGATCCAGTCGTGCATTTTATTTAAGAATGCGTATACGCCATAGTGAACAAATAGGATTATTTATCAAAAATTTACGACGAAAGGCCAGCTTGGGCCTATCTTCTAGAGCAATATTGCTGCTTTTGAAAATGTTCTTAAGTTAAAAAAAAAGTGGCTTACAGGTTGACATTGCATAAAGTTTTTACATACACACATTCTCATTTAAGATCAAATTAATTTGAGAACTGAACCCGACTGAACTTTCTTATCGTGACATATTTCGCTATTGAAAGAATAGTGTTAAACTTTTTCGCCCAACAGTATAGAGGCAAAATATTTCAAAACTCCATCCAGTGATTATATGACTCGACCAATTTGAAATATTCCACTAGCATTTTTGTGAATATTTAAAATAAAACGAAGACGATAGGTTAACTTGTCAACTAGACGAAAATCAAGTGTATGCTGTCATCAAGAAGGGATACCCAACATCGAAATCTTGATTAGAATGTTACACTACAAAAATACATATATCGGGAATTTGTCTAATTAAGATTTGATGAAGAATAATTCTTATCAATTGCTTATTCTTTGGGCTAAGAAGGATTAAGCCCTCTCTCCTCTGAATTGAGTGCACTTTTATAAGACACTTAATAAAAGAGTTTTCCAAAAACTATCTATGAACAATGTCACGAGATTTCAACCATATTGTTGAAGCTTCATCCACTTCGTGTCTCCTGCTCGAGCAACATTTTATGCGCTTTATTAACTTAACGGTCACCAATCCGTCCTTCCAAGAGGTGTATTCGCCGGTTCCGATCAAGTAAATGCAAGATTTTCCAAATATATTGCTGATGTCCTTGAGAGAGTGCAGAATAATGCGATGCAGTCATTTCCGGAATTCGATATCAACTTCGGTCGTAAAATCATTTTAAGTGACGAGGCATATTTCTGGATGAATGGGTTCATCAACAAGCAAAATTTCAAATTTGTGACGATCACAATCCACACGAGATCCACCAAATTGAGCTATGCATCCAGAGAAAGTCGTTATTTGGTGTGGATTTTGGGCTGGCGAAATCATTGGGCCATACTTCTTTGAGAACGACGTTGGCCAAACCATTACCATCAAAGGCGAACGCAATGGGCCGATTATAAGTTTTTGTGGTCCAAAGTAGATTAAATGGACAGCGAGGACATGTGGTTTCAATAGGACAGCGCCACGTACAACACATCCCATCCCATAGTGGACATTTTGCACGAGCATTTGCGAACATAACATCATCTCTCGCGGAGGCGTGTTTGGCTGTTTTGTGAATCTTCAGTGTGATTTTTAATTCCGCATAAACAGAGAATATACAAGAAAGTATTATAAAGCCAGTATAACGACATAGACAAGGATTAAAATATAATAAGCCCAATCATTCAGATAGCTTGATTTTAAAGAACAAATATACGCTAATGATCTGGACCGTATGTAAAACTGGAGAAAGTTGGATATTGATCAAGCTGGTATGAAGGACCTTGTTGGTGGATTTCCTGATTAACTCCGGATTGAAGCGCCCCCTCAGATAAGTCAGTAAGTAAATAAGATCTTGTATTTTAATTTTTCTCAAAAATTTAACATATAAAATCTTTCTTCTGTATACGACCAACTTCTTCTTCATCTTTAATTTTATCATTTTACGGCGAATTAGTTCATATGTTTTATCTGAAAAAGTCTTTAGCATAATTGCCTTGCCTTTTCCACAGGATGAGCTCCACTTTCCACTGATATACTTCATTTTCTTTATACATACTTCACCTATAAAGTTTTCAGGGGCTAAATTGATTTTCTAAAAATTTTAGCTCCTCTTAAAATAGTATAAAGTTTCGTGCGATTGACCTACGTACACGTGCAAGCAAAGTTTCATCAAAATCGAAAAAGCCGTTTTGGAAAAAACAAAACACAGATATCTACTATGAAAGACTCTTATGGTTGTTTTCTAAGTTTCAGCACACCGCTTAGAGAGCTGTTTATTATTTTTAGAAAACTAGCGTGTAAGGGAATCAAGAATATTGGCAAACTGTACTTTTTTTCAGCTTTCCAATCAAAGCCTAGATCAAAACTGTGGTATTATAACTAACAACAAACCTAGTCAGCTACTTCATTACTCTAGAGTCCAGACTATTTGTTCTTTTCTTTTTTCACCGATTAAACTATGAAAAACGATTAACCAAGCCTCCCTGTTTTGGATCGCCTAAAGCTTCCCTTTCCTCCTATTGTGTGCTGTCCAAAGGGCTATTGACCATTTAACTACCAACTCATTTAGTTTATCACTCAAATAACAATGCTAATAGATTGTTAGGAATTTAATTTTGTTTAAATAAATTATTCATTAAAAAGCGCTGAGGTATTGCGCCAAACATAAAAAAAAACACAAAAAACAAAAACATAACATCGAACAACAAGAACAACAACAATAACGACACCTTTCGACAACTTATAGAAAATTTAACATAAATTAGTTAGCAAAATTATGCTATGTGCTTTGAGTGGTTTCAATGGCGGCAACAGCGACGCGAAGCGACGCGACGCAAATCGGTGGACCATTGACGGCGATGTGTTGTTGCATGTGGCAGTGCCAGTGCCAGAGTGCCACAGCCTAAACGCTACCCTACACGTAATAAATGTTAAACAGCCTGAACGATCATGATTAACATTATGAAACGCGATCGGAACAACTCTTAGTCCCGTCCAAAGAATTCTGGCCGAGACTCGGGATTCTGCTGCTGCTGCTGCCGATGGTGCTGTTTGTTGTTGCTCCTCTCAAGTCATCGCATCGTGCTGGGCGCTTGGGTCTTCGGTGTGGCAACATGAGCATTTGGCCGCCTCTCGATGCTTTAATTACATAAATAATCTGCAACTCTTGCCATGTGGATTTATTGGATTTTTATTCGATTTACTTTAAATGTAACACATCCAAGTCGGAGAGGGGATCGGAGAGCGCGCTAAAGGATGACAGCGGGGACGCGGACGTCTTTGAGGTGGATACCTATAATGCTGCACCTATATTGGATCACGGCATGATTTAGCCTTGTTTTGGCCACGATTTTTGTTCGCCGTTATTGCGCTATTAGATGCTGTAAGTGAACGAGTGATAAATGGTATCAGGGAGAGGACAGGGATTCAAACATTGGAACAGCGGCTTTGCAGAGTTGTTGGGCTTTGGACAGGAGAATTGTGGCTAAAAGAGACATGGACACGGACAAGGTGGTCCAAAAGGAAATCGAACCGTGGTTGACAAACGAACATGATGCAGTTGGATCAAATTTAAGTTTATTAGATAATCAGTATCAGATCGAAATTATGCCGGAGCAGAAGTGATATGTCCAGGTGGTGTGGTGGAAGTTTCATCTAAGAAAGCATATGCGGCATGTGGTGCATTGCATCCAACAAGAGTTGGACAGGACAGTGATTCATTTTTCTTACACAAAATGTTTGATATGTTTGATGTATGTAGAGGAAGTGTTTTGTTTTGTATGCTGATTATATATGACAACATATTGAATGGAAATCAGATGTCAAGACATTTGAAACTTTTGCAACAGGGTTACATATATGCTGACGGCAAGTTAAAACCGATTCAGTCGACTGTCCTCATAAATTAAATGTTAAAGTGTATTGAATGGAATTTTTTCGCCTGACATTTTGCTATAACGATCGTTATTCTTGTCTTGGCGAAAAGTAAAGCTACATCTTTTGCTATTAAGGACCTCAATTTTTTACTGTTACCTGGATCGAGAATGTGGAAAATGTTAAGTATCACAATACAATGTAAAGGATGGGCCAGCCAGTGGTTGTTTATTAAATCAGTATCATACATCCGCGGAACAAAATGAGTCGCTTTACGCTTGAATAACGTTAGGAAATATTGAAAACTTATTTGCAAAGCTGTCTAGCCCAAAGTGCGTTTTTTAAACCCACTGCACCTACTGTGCAAAAAGTTCGTGAGACTGGTAATATAGTGGACAACACTCAAGGTCCAAATCGTCGTACAATGCCCACAGACGAGAATGTTGTGCTGTAGCCGAGAGTGTGGGACTCAATTCACGAGCATCAACTTGCCATCGATCTCTACAGCTCAAAATTTCACACACTAGCTTGAGAAGAACTCTCCACAAAGATCTCGGATTATTCGCTTTCAAGGTCCAATTGACTCAGTTATAGCTTCGCAGTTTTGGGCCTATAGGAGCAGCTTGAATTGGACCACAATTTTGGGCGAAAAATCATCTTTTCTGACGAGGGGAATTTTCATCTCGGCAGCTACGTTAACTAACAAAATTTCCGCATTTTGGGCTCGGAAAATTCGGACGATATTGTCCAGAAACCAATGCATTCTCAGGGAGTGACAGTTTGGTGCGGATTGTAGAGTGGTGGCATCATTGGACCATTTTTCTTCGAAAATGAGACTGGGAACAGCGTTTAGGTGGGCGTTACAAAGTTATGTTAACCTACAGTTTTTGACTGAAATTGAAGACATGGACTTGGACGAACTCTGGTTCATGCAGGATAACGCGCCATGACACAATAGATCTCTTGCGCACCAAATTCCCAAATCGTGTTAATAACCATCTTGGCGATGTCAATTGGCCGCCTCGGAACAGCGTTTGATCCCTTTCGACCATTTTTGTGGGGAACCGTTAAGAACCGATCGTATGCCAATAATGCAGAAACGATTCAAGTATGCAAGCCCAATATCATTCAAGAAATCCATGAGCTACAGTCCGAAATCATCAACCAGGTCTTGGAAAATTGGAGTGACAGAATGCGCTACTGTGATGCCAGCAGAGGCAGCCACTTGAACGTCGTTACTCGTATGTTCCATAATTAATGGGAATGTTTGCTCTTACTAATACTCGTACCTTAGTACCATTTATGTATGAAGACTAACTGAGCTCGATTTGAAGATATCGAATTAGCTTTGATCGAAATGAGGAGTGATATTTGTTTACCGTACGTTTGTTCTTTTGATAGCATCTTTCACTTCGAAAAAATTTCGACAAAGCTGAATTTCGGAACATAGCTTTATTTATGCATTTAAAAAAATGCCCTAGAAAACTATCAGTTTTTTGCTTGCGATATATGTACATACATATAGGCACTATAGGGCAAGCTCTGCATTTGGAAAAAATATAGAACTCGAGATTTTGGTAATAGTTGACATTACGACGATAGAAAACATGAGAACAAGTGGGTGCGCCAATTCCGTCTGTCTGTTTAAGCTACTCGAGGTATTTTCTTCAAACTCGGTACCTGCCATATAGCTGTTATGCAAAATTTTGTTAATCTCAAAAACGGCTCTAAATTTTTTGAAAAAAAAAAAAATAAGTTTGCAATTGTGGACTTGGACTACATTTTGTCAAAACAAACTTTGGGAAAAAATATTTTGTGTTTTTTTGAAAAAAAAGACTCCAAATTTTATTTTACAACAATTTTTTAATGATTCTACGAAAAAAGTATTACGATCGTTTTTGTGCTTTACGTTTTAAAAAAACTGATGGTTTTCGAGAAATTTTCAAAAAAAATATTTTCAACCCTCAAAAACACATAAGCTGTAGTCGACCTTTTTTTTAATGCTTAAATAAAACTCTCCATTAAAATTCAGGTTGGTCGAGATTTTTTCGAAGTTTGATGATATTTTTGTTGAAATTTTCTGCCCAATTAACAAAAGTACCATATCTGTTGAAAAAAGATTAATACTAATGGTTCAGTTTGGGTGATCTCGTCTGCCCTGGAAATTACTCGAAAGACCCTATTTATCGACGCTCAGTAGACATGAATGGTTAACTCGTGTGATCTGATCCCAAATATATGATGAATGTAGGGTATCTAATAAGATGCGGATATCTGAAATTGATGACATGGGCCCATACCCATGAGAGGGACTTATCTGATTTTTTTCTTCAGATCTCATAGTGTCAATCATATAGTAAATATTCACTCGAAGGTATAACACCCTCTGCTAACAGTTGCTGCTATAAAAAACACCATTTTTTCCTAGTCAGTGAAAAAGTCCAACCACCCGCTGCGGCGGTGAAGGAGTCCATTATAGACTGTTAGGAACCGCTAAAGATGTCTATATAGTCAGCATTACCACAAAAGTTCAGCATATTTGTTAAAAATTGCGCTCTCATTATTAACACCTGCCCTGCTCAATCTGCTCCAGAGTGAGATTGGAAAAGTCACATAAAAGCGTATCTACTTGCCGAAACCCTGTGTACGCGTATGTTTGGAATACTTCAAAAGGGCTACCCATCAGTTGCATATTGCACCCCCTGTTTTCCAATGTCATGCGAAACAATTGGATCAGATTTCTCGGGATCACGAGTTTAGCCATTGCCATGTAGAGCTCCTGACGATGAATGCTATCTTATGCGGTTTTAAAGTTGATGAAATGATAGTGAGATTTGAAGTTCGTTAGCATTTTGCAGAATTTGCCTTAATTTGAAGGTTTGGTTTATAGTTATTCTGACACGCCGAAAGCCAAACTATATTCACCTACGATTATGTTGCAGAAAGGCTTCAGACACTTACGCTCACGTTTAGAAGGGATATGCCTTGATAATTCTTGCAGTTTTTTGTAGATAATACTAATGGTGCTGGCACTCCAGTAGACGGATATGCTTACTTTTACCCATAGCTGGTGGATTGTTTGCTGCATGCACCCAAGAGAAACATCACCTTCGTATTTTTAAGGGTCTACTGGTAAGCCGACGGGCTGGTTGTAGTTCAACATTTGTATAGCTAATCTTACCTTTTGTATATTGGGTCCTGGAAATTGTTTATCCCCTGGACCTCTACTAGATCTACATAATGATGCCCATTCAGCAGTTTCTATAAAAATTCTGATTGAAACGCTTGAAAACATCTACTATATCCTGTTGTTAGTTATAATTAGCTATTTAGAAGTGACTGTATTCCGGTTCTTAAGCTAGCTGGGTTTATTTCGAATGCGAGACTTTTCAATACTTTTGTGAAAGGTAGCCTGCATTTGTTTCTTCTACACTGGGCCTTCTTCTGCTACTTTCTCTTTTAAAAAGGCTATGCATTATATATAACACCATTAAGCATAATAGCTTTTTTCTGTCCCTTTTTACTTTTCTACGTTTTTAAATAAGATATCTTCCTAAATAAGTTTCGGTCTTTCATATTTCAGGTTCCATATGACATATTGATATTCCACGATAGTTATAACAACATGTGTCTGAAATTCAATGAGCCCAATCTCAATACCAAGAACACTTATCCTCGACTAATTTTCCCCTTACACTTTAAACGTAAATAATATTCTGAAATTGGAAGTGGGTTCCACTCTGCGCTCTGCTTCTCTCACTGAATCGATTATTCTGGATTGCCCACCCATAGGCCTGTGTAATCTTCCGCTGTTACACTGTGCTCCTAGACATCGTCGCACGCAGAAAATCTACGCTGTTCACATATTTGTATCGTTAACCTCACCAGGAAGCAGGAATGCAACTAGCCCGATATAATATTTACGATTTGCATCATCATCATCAACATCATCATCCGTATATCCTGCCCTACCGCTATCCAAGCATTTATACCTGTGTATACATCCTGTGCGTAACTAAATAAGCCCTTGGAGCCAACAGAAAGCATTTTTAGATCTGCCTTCGAGCTTTTCCCGAAGCGTACACATACATATATTCCCACCTCTTGTAGATTATTCATATGTATAGGCATAGAAAATGTTGGTTCATGGCCGAAAATCCACCAGCTCGGTTTCAGTTTCTGGAAAACGGATAAACGTGTTGGGTCCTTTTCAAGGGAATTATATGCCATTGGCAACTGAAGGGCCAACCAAAAAGCTCACCCAGGAATTAATTAGAAGCTTAACGCAAAATGTAGGATATTCGCGTTTAGGGACAGCCGTTGCCCGTTCGTTTGCTGTTTAGCTGTTTAGGTTTGCTTGGGTTTCTCGTCCTAGCTGCAAATGTGGACTATTTAATCTGGGATGGTTAAGGATACTCGATTTTCAGTGTAAATGCTTGTGGAGATTATTAAAAATTTGTTGTTTGCTGCTATCCCGTACACAAAGTATGATGATTTATGCCCTTTTTAGTTATGGACAAAATGTTGCACAAATCACGAGTACATGTAGGTAGTATGAAGACAGTGTTGCCATCAGTGTTGTTTGGATACTTGAATTATACTGCAGAAAATTGACTTTATCGTGGAAGAAGAGCCAAAAAAAAAGGTCTAGTAAAATTTTTCGGAACGGCGATCTTGACCCTGGCGAAATATGCCATATTGAAAAATGCGAATTGGCCTCTATCTCCAAAACTGTTGGTTTTAACTGAAAACTTGCCAATACACACTGCACGGTATACTTTTTAAGCTTCCACATTGATCAGAATTAATTTTTGCATGTTTGAGATAAATGAAAAAAAAAGCGTTTTGTGGAAGTTATTTTTCGGCCTTTATGAAAAGAGTTAATAAATTAAATTATATCGGTTATTTAAACAAAAACAAAATTGTATAGCAAGTGCCGTTGTTTTTGGTCATACAAAAATGAAAGTGACAGAAAGACAAGAAGACAGAATTGCGAGATCCGCAGTTTTCAAATTGTTTTTCATCATAATTTCATCACAATCTCAAGTTTAATTTGTTTACCAATGAAGAACTCGCCATACAATTCTTATGTATGTACATACTATTATTGCAACTAAAAAGGAAATAATGTACATACATAGCTATGTATATGTCTAAACAAAAAAAGATAATATTGTCAACGAACTGCTTCCGAACAATTTTTCCGTTTAAGCGAATTGCTACGCAAATTAAGACGATTTCGCGTTTCCCGGAAACCTGGACTTTCGAGCTTTCGAAATAAAATGCACGACTGGATCGCACGAACTTGCTCTTATGTAAAAGTACTTTGGAGTTTTAAATATATTTTATTATAACTATAAAACATGGATTAAATGAGATAAAAATGTTGAAATTCATGGAATTGGCGTCTGATTTCCGGAAAAGTATGAATTTGTGCAAATAAAGTTTAAAAATCGTTTTATTATTAAAGTAATTTTTTATATAACAAATTTCTTTAAAATTTTTCGAGAACAAAATTCGGGATGCTAGTTTAAAGTATTAAGTAGTATAGATTTAAAGAAATAATTTAAAAAGAAATAATCGTTCATATTTTTATATACAATATTATTTTAAATTTAAGGCGACTCCTGCTGAAAATTTTTGGTTAAAATCCTACGAGCCGTTAATGAGAAAGTCGAAAATCAAGAAAACGGTTCTATGACAGGTACCGTTAATAACATTTTGCCCCAAAAATTTTTTTTACCAAAATGTAGTCCATGTCTATAATATCACAACTTATTCTTTTTATCAAAATCGTTAGAGCCGTTTTCGAGGTAAATAAGATTTTGCATTACGGGTGTATGAGGGGTATCGTTAGTTTTCGAGCTAAAAAACAAATTTCAATTTCCCCTCTAGGGAATCACAGGTCCAGTGGTTTAGGCTGTAGGGAGATGTACAGACATACAGACAGAATTTCGAGACCCACTTTATTCGTCTTCGCTATCATCGTAATGTCAACTTTGATCAAAATCCAGAGTTCGATTTTTTTTTTCAAATGCAGAACTTGCCCTATAGTATAGGGTTGCCATTTTTTCTCGAGACCTCGTCGGGACATTTTGGTGACATGTAATTTGTATAGTTAATTAAGCATTAAATGATAACAAATTCAAAATTATTTAAATTATTAATTATTTATTTAATAATTGCAATGTACATATACTCGTATGAAAGGAACCCAGTATAATTATTTTTTCATTTTTACTTGCGACTTATAGGTACTACATACTACATATAAAGCAAGTTATGCATTCGTAAAAAAATCGAACTCGAGATTTTGATCAAAGTTGACATTACGATGATAGCGAAGACCAAAAAAGTGGGTCTTGCAATTCTGTCTGTCTGTCTGTCTGTCGGTTCGAGTGTTCGACTACAGCCTAAACGGCTCTGTCGATTTTCTTCAAACTTGGTAGACATGGGTTTTAATTTTTCCCTCCAGACGTTTATTTCTTTTTTTTTCTTAAGGCCAAAAATAACGGTACCTGCCATACGATTTTTTTCGAAATTTTATGAATACTTTTTTTCTCAAAAACTATCCCACAGATTTAAAAAAAAATCAAAAAATTTCATTTAGTTAAAGCTAGGTAATGGTTGAAAAAAAAAATCAAAAAAGTATTATTTTTTGGTACCCCCCTTGGAACCATTTTTTTTTTTTATTTTCTCAAAAACGGTACGACCGATTTTGATAATTTTTTTATGTTAGGGTCCGTAGCAGTTTCGTTATTATTGTGTATTCAAATTAAAAAAAAAAATTGTTGGATTTTTAAAAAAATTAAAAATTTTTTTTTTTGAAAACTCAATATTTCGTAAACCGCATGCTCGATTTTTTTAGAAATTGATAAATAAAAGTTTCTTAATATAATCTACAAGATATGAGAAAAAAAAAAGTATTTAACCTAAAAATCACCTTTTCCTTCAAGTAACCCCATAAGAAGAAATCGAGAGCCGTCAAACCTGGGGATCATTGGGGCTTTATACATGATTAACAGCGAACAAGTCATGTAAGTTTCTCCGCCTTCTAAGAATTATATAATTACTTAAATAAAATGTTTTAATAATTGCTACACTATCGAGCACGCTCTATAAACTGTCAAAATCCAATTGAAAAATTGCATTCACCCAAAAATGGCAACCAGATATAATCGACCTGGAACATAAAACGTCTGTAAAAACCCTGTACAATTTTCAAAATTCAGTTTTTCTGGATGTTTTTGAAGTGAATTTCAATTTTTGTATATACAGCTGTGGTTAAAATAATAGTAGAACACCTTGTAATGTAGTCCATTAGTTTAAAAAAATAAAATAAATGGTCATGAATTTAATATTATATGTATATTTTTAAGCTTCTATTTCCAAAAACAAAAATATTTTGAAATTTAATATTTGAATTGATAATTTTAAATTTACTCAAGTATTTGTTCAAAAACAGCAGTCTAAAAATAGTAGTACAAATACAAATCCATCTATAAATACTTCAAAACCGCAAAGTTATTGTAAAATGTATGTTATACAATATTGATGCGTGTTTGAACCAGTGTATATGAAATATCAGCAGCACATTGACGTTTTATGGAATTGATCAAATGTTCACAACTTCTTACGGGTATCGACCTCCACGATTCGTGTATAGCTCCCCAAGGACCTTTGTTATGGGTTGATTAACAACAAACTAGCAACATGCTTTTTTTACATCGTACCAAAGGTTCTCAATGGGGTTGTACGGAGACTGTGCGAGCCATTCTATCACATTAACTTTTTTGCCCGGAACCACTTCTTCGCAAGTTTACTAGTATGTTTTGGGTCATTTTCTTGCTGAAAGAACTATTTTAGTGGCATTTCATAATTAGAAAATGCCAATTTTATCCCAAAAACTTTGTTTTATATCGAGGAAATGCACCTTAAAAACTCCAAAAAATGTTCCCATCTAAAAATTTCGTTACATTTTTTCTACATTCTACATTTTGCTTTTCGAGAAGTTAATAGAATTACTCGTAATACAAACTTCTTTAGCTAGGTGAAGGTAATATAGTCAAAATGTATGATCCTTCTTCAGAGAAATACCTTAGACATTATATACATCCAAATACAAACATTCAGCTATTTGGGCAAATTTTTATTTGAGTTTTGCCATTGTTTTGCCTGACAGAAATACAAACAACTTAAAACAAAAAAATCTTCTAAACTGGCACCACTGTACACAAACTCTGCTCTATCCCGGAGGATTATTAAACCTTGCCGTTTAGCTACATTTGCATTTGAATAATGAAGGCAGAAGTCCTAGAGTCTATTGCAAGTGTAATTAATATTTTTTGATGAATCGGCGGCGGCGTTGTACTGTGTTGAAATGCTAGCTTAGACAGAAAACATTATGATCTTCGTCTAGATATTTTTTTTGTGTGTAATAATAGGTACTCTCCCCAGAACCTCACATAATCAAGTAGGCTTAACCTGACGAATGAAATTAATTCGTTCTTTCCCGCTTTTGGTGTGCTGATGTCGATGTTTCCAGTGTTTTCATCGTGACGAACATTATTTAACAATGACTGAAGGTACCTAACTATGCATAAATAAATCGAGTAATTAAAACATGTTGAGGCAGTTGAAGCTATGTACAGAACACGTTAATTTTTTGTACTCGGTAACACCACATCGAAGGAGATGGACAAGACTCTTGATATGGAGGAAGTCAGGTGTAGTTGCAACATCACCACAGAATAAATGGCGAAAACTAAATTAATTACATGGCAATAATAATTATGGAAATTTATTTTTGTTCTTAATAAATTATTATTGGTGTCGGTGTCGGTGTGTGCACTTAAGGAGTTACGATGGTACGTCAAGATAATTAGGTACGTGTAGGTATAGTGTATAATACAGTGTTGAAGGTCATAACCAATAAAATAAATAAGTGAAATAAGTCCTTTACTACGAACTATTTTGAACGCTCGTCCTACGGTAGGCTATCAGCTGCTTCGAGTTTCTTAAAATACAAAAGAATATGAAAGAAGTTTTATGTTGACATGAATATATGTATATGTAAAATTAAGTTGACGCTGGGTTTTATAAGATGGCGCAAAATTAATCATCCAATTTTGTTTTTGAATCTTGATATTAACAAATCCGCTGTTCCTGAAGAGGCTGCCAAAACCATTGCGTCAGCTTTTCAATCTCTCCTACTGTTCTGGGATCTTACCTGAATATTGAAAACAGCATTTGTAAAGTCTGTTCCTAAAAAACACGACCCTTCCTTTTCTCCTCGTATTGACCAATTGCACTTACGGTCCCTTCTTTCTAAGGTCATGGAATCGCTGATAAATCATCAGCTCAAGAAAGAGAAAGTAAGATTATTGCGCTTGATATTTCTAAGGCATATGATAGAGTTCAGCACCAGGTTCTCTTAACGAAACTTCGTGCCTTTGGTTTCAAGGAAACACTTATTCTTTGGATTAGAAAAAACCTTCTAGTTTGTTCAATACATATATTATGTTAGGTTTCAGGTCTGATCTTCAATTATAAAAGCTGGTGTTATTCAGGGCTCCCTTTTGTCTCTGACTCTTTTCCTCATTTTTATAAATGATCTCTTGTCTGAAACTTCTAATCGACCTCATTGTTTTGCCAACTCAAAACGGAGCGTTAA
The DNA here is from genome assembly GCA_963931855.1 of Philhelius festivus. Taxonomy (NCBI): domain Eukaryota; kingdom Metazoa; phylum Arthropoda; class Insecta; order Diptera; family Syrphidae; genus Philhelius; species Philhelius festivus. Next base: position 58,062,213 of record OZ007557.1, read on the forward strand.
AACTGATAGGAAACAGAGCTATCATGGATTTATTCACATCTCTTGAAGACCGTCGGAATGTTTCATGTATTTCCTTGTCTTATCGCTTTTTTTCACAAGCAATGCTTACTCGACGTAGCCAGTTGCATCATCCTCTTGATCGATTTACCCGTGAATGCTGACCCGCTAGAAAAGCTCATCAGTTAACTCTGGAGCCTAATTTTGGTCATACTTTCAAATTGCTTTCAAATATACAAATTCGTTTTTAGTCCCACAACACGATTATGGAAAAATTCGCCCGACACGGTTTCCCCTTGACATTTCAATTTGTAAACATTCAAAAGCTATGTTCATTGACACCTCCTTTCCCACTTCCTCTAATTTCCCCATCGCACGTGCTGTGTTTAACATTATAAAGGTCTCTTAATATACCCTTGAGTGCGTGTGAAATATAAAAATATAATTAAGGGCTGCGATTGTCTAAGGCTTGTTGGCATAAGATCCTGACTTCAAGTAGCTAAAAAAACAAGAAGTCTGGAATGGTTAAATCGGGCGATCTTGCTGGCCATGTCTAATAGCTTAAACAGGAGATCACGCGATCAGGAATCGGATTTTAGAAGTCGTTTATCATTGCAGATTCCCCAAAAAACTACGGCCCAATCACTCTGAAGTTTTGATCGCCAGTCTTGCCAGAGTCATCCTGAAGAAAACACGAAACTTCATAGAAAAAGGTCTTCAAGCTTTATTACAAAATCTTTATTAAAAATAACTCTTATATCTATAACACCACAATCTTCTGTTACTATCTAGTATTTAAACTAATTCTGGTAATCTAATGATTGACGGGTATCAACTCTTCTGGATTTTAGTCTTACTGTCTCGTATCGGTTATGTTGGTTGTTGATGATTCGGATTTCGACAAGATTGATTCGGGCTTATAACAGGATCGATTGGTACTACGCTTAAAACGCTCTGGTACATTAACAGGTACAACGCCCCTGGTGGCAATAAAACAACAGGCTAAATCATCTGGTACATCAGCATGTATAACGCCCCTGGTGGCACTAAAACAGCAGGATAAAACGCTCTAGTAGATCAACAGGTACCAAATCCCCTGGTGGCCATTGGGATGTTTAACTTCGAACTAAGACCACTGGTGGGGGAAAGTCTTAGCAACAAATAGCTGGACAATCTCACCTACTTAACTTGTCTTTCCACAAAACTCCTTACCACTGGTGGGGGAAGCTCCGAGACAGCAAAGAAAGCTAAACTGACCAAATCGCCTACACTTGTCTACTACTGGATTTCAAATGATCAATAAAACCAATTTACTATAGGTCGCCTGACTTTGGGTATCGTCGAAGGAGTTCTTTTCGTTCATCCAAGTAGTTCCTCACGATGATTTTTCAGTAAAGACTGAATGTGAACTGTGTAAGTGGTGAACGAAAAATAATGATATTGTTGATTTTCCTGTAACGTCATGTGTCCATAGTGCGTGTCAATAGAATTGAATTTGGTGAAGTACAATTTTACTAGTAAGACCAAAGTAACATAAAGCGGAGTGCCTATTGGAAGATCTTTTATTACAGGACTAGTGATAAAAATGCTGGTCTTATCAATGGAATACGGCCTTGTTACACTTATGCCGTCACCTGTACTGGGTATTATAATATATACATTTAAAGAAGTCTTATTAAAGCAGGTCATTTTTAAACATACAAACATTCAATTAAAATTAGAAAATAATATCTGCAAATATTGCTAGGAAGATTTTATTGTTTTCTTTTTTCTTTTATTACATATTATCTTTATCCATAAATTTCGAACAAAAAAGCTTTTGCGTCTTATACCATTTAAAAAAAATGTATAATGCGGAAATACAATTTTCTAACCGTTATACTTACTTTTACTAACTTACTTGTAGGAAAAAAAATATATTCTCTTCAAATGTTTACTAAAAATATTTTTGCCAATTCTTTCTACTAAAAAAATTAATGTCAAAAAATTGTAGAATTTTTCAGTTAACAACGTTCTTCAAGGTTTATCTCGCCCAATGTTCATCTAAGCGAAAAAAAAGCTTAAGATGTTTTTGTTGACCACTTAGTTTCCTACATTTTCACTTGCGACTTATAGGTACTATAACTACGTATAAGGAAAGTTATGCATTCGGAAAAAAAAATCGAACTCGAGATTTTGATCAAAGTTGACATTACGATGATAGCGAAGACTAAAAAAGTGGGTCTCGCAATTCTGTATGTCTGTCTGTATGTCTGTTCGACTACAGTCTAAACGGCTTGGGCGATTTTCGTTAAACTTGGTAGATATCGTTTTGAATTTTTCCCCCCACACGTTTTCTTCTTTTTTTTAAGACAAAAAATAACGGTACCTGCCATACGATTTTTTTTTTTAGAAATTTTATAAATATTTTTTTTCCTCAAAAACTGTGCCACAGATTTTCTTAAAAAAATCAAAAAATTTCATTTAGTTAAAGCTAGTTAATGGTTGAAAAAAAAATTACAAAAAGTTGTTATTCTTGGTACCCCCTTGGAACCATTTTTTTGGTTTTTGATTTTCGCAAAAACGTTAAGAGGGATTTTGATAATTTTGTTTCTGCTAAAGGTCCCTTATAGTTTGAATATTATTGTGAATTCAAGTTTTCAAAAAATATTTTTTTGGATTTAAAAAAATATTTCAATTTTTTTTTTTCTTAACTCAATATTTCGAAAACCCCATGCTCGATTTTTTTCAAACTTGATAAATAAAAGTTTCTCAATATAATCTACAAGAAATAAGAAAAAACTATTTATTTTACTTAAAAATAACGGTACCCTTCATACAAAAGTTAAAAAAATGGTTTTCGAGAAATGTATTTTTCTCGAAAACGGTTCCGAGAATTTTGCTAAATTTTTTTTTTCTTTTGAGTAATTTCTACGATCTATAATTTAATAAAAAATTTTTGAAAACAAGATATATGTATTACTGACTGTACCTACCATAGAACGATTTTTTCGAATTTTGAATTTCTCATTATTTATCGGTGTAATGGATTTTAATAAAAAAATTTTATAGACAAGCTTCTAAAAAGTTTAAGAAACATTGCATTTCAAAACTTTAAAAAAAATATTTTTTTGAATTGTGAAAAAAAAAATCTAGTTTTTTTGGAAAATTCGATATCTCAAAAATGGATCAATATTTTTTTTTGTAAATTCAATTTTTATTCGTACATTAATAAACACTTTAAATTGCCTTTCCAATTTATTTTCTTAAAAATGTTTTAAAACTTTTGTATATAAAAAGTTTAATTTTTTAAGAAACCACTACAACGAATTATAATGTTGTTCTTGCATAAACTAATTTTTGCTTAAGACACATGGCATCCTGTGCTTAGCTCCAATTGCTAAAGGAGTTGTTTTAGTTATTTAAAAAATTAATTTTATCCTTAAAAACAGTTTTATCTAATAACATTCATTTTTGAAATTCTTAATCGTTTACATAGGAGTAAGTTCGTGCGAACCAGCCGTGCATTTTATTTATTTGTATTTTGTGTTTAAAAAAAAAACGTATTAGTGTTGTAGTGTTCTATAAAAAAAACTTTTAAAAGGCTAAGCCTTTCAAACAGCATCCATTTAAATTTTCATTAACCTAGTTATAGAGAAAGCTAATAGTAGACAACATTTTTTCCACAAAAATGGTTATAATTGGACCATTTTTATTGTTTTCGATTCTCTCAAAAACGGTTCAATAGGTCCTATAATTTTCAAATAACATTGCACATCAAAACGGAAAAAAATATTTTTTGGATTTTTGAAAATTCAAGATTTTTAAAACAGATCAATGACTTTTTTTTTAATATAATTTTTATTTGCATGCAAGAAAAACTCAAAATTGGCATACCAAAAATGTTCCTTAAAAAATATTTTCAGAATTTTATAAATAAAAACAGCCACCGAGATTCATAATACTCAAGGAAAAAGATGGGATTTTTTTTTATTTCAAAGTAGGTATTCAGGTTTCTTAGCAACTAAAAAAAAAAAAAATATTTTATTATTATAATTGCACTACAACATAATTTTTAAAATTCTTGAAATTAAGAGCAACTATACTGCGACAAAATCCTCCATTTTAATTTTTTCCAATTTCATTCAAATTTTTATAGGCCCATATTTTCAATAAAGCAGTGTATCATCTTTACCAATCCGTCGCAGTGAATGCCTTGATTTTTGAGCTTTAAAAAATATGTCCTTTCAAAATAATTATTATTTTATCATCTATTCCAAATTGTGCATTCTGCCTAATTCTGTTTATCATCTCCCCATTCAGAAACTCGCAGATGTAAGACATGTATTGAATGTAAGATTCATATTTAAACAAATCTGTTTTCCAAATTTCAAAGTCATTCTGGTTTCCTCTAGATGAATCTGTCACTTGAACCCTCGATTATTATCTATTTCATTACCTAATTATTGAATCCCTCAATTCCCGTGGTCTCATAGGTCTCAGTGTTTTGTCAATTTGTTAACTAATGTTTAACCCGTCCTTAAAGTCGGTACCTTTGCACACCTACCCCTATAGGAATAACAACTAAAAAAAAAGTAACTTTTAGGGCTCACTCAGTCACATAACAGATTCTGCCATTCGTTTTTTACAAAATTTATTTCGCGTTAAATTTCCGGTTTTTATTTTTGTCGGCGGAGCGCGAAGTTCCCCCTTAACTATCTGGAAATGGAGCTCACGTTGTTGTTGATGATGATATTTTACTGTCGAATGTTTCGAGTAGGTATTTCTTTTTTTTTTTTTGTTGTGAAAAATGTATATTCCAATCTTTCTGCGAGCATAAACTGACATTAATGTTACACCACCCTGTTTTGCATTTTTCACAGGTCCACCCCATCATGGCCCATGTCCGACAACATTGTGCAGGCATCAATGATTTTATTTTTTGCAGACTTTTGTTTTACTCTTAAACATTCTCTGTAACATTTTTTTTTTTCAAATTTGTGTAATTAAGTTTGGAGTAAACTTGTGGGTCTTGGGAGCTGGGAGGCGAACGTTTCAATAGGAAAGTTTTATCAGATGGCCAAATGCAGAGATGTAAACGTAAACGTACCTTTTTATACAGAACATGGAGGCCTCAAGCGCGGCAATTCCGCCCACAGTTCATGTAAATCCAAATTAAGTTTCATTTAATTTTGATTTTATTATTTAATTTGATTTTTTTTTTGGTGTAGGTACCTATGGAGTTGTGGCGGGTGTAGTGTTGCAGACAGCATGAGACCAGTTTCTCTCGTGTTAATAGTCAAGTGGAATTGCTTCTGTTTAACGTGTTCGACGAGCACTTGCCGTTTTATTTCGATGAACAAAAAAATTCCAGAATTCCAGGACATGAATCAGTTACCCAGACTGTGTTCATAGTCAAGACGAACTGGAAGAGAAAAAGAGACAAAGAAAGGTGTTAAAAAGTGTGAATATACTTTTTTGCCAATGTGTTAAGAGATGGATATAATAAATTGGAGTAGTTTAATGCCATTTCGGAAATTGAACAGCGATATTGCGCGAAAATTCAAACCCAGTGGAGGAGAATGCTCTTTGTTTGAATTGGGGAACACACCATCAAGGATATTAAGAAGGAAAGCCAAGTAAATTCAAATTGAAAAAAAAAAATCGTATGGATCCTGTGTGTGATGGCCTTGGTGCAGTTGACTTGTTCACTTAAATACAAAACAGAGGTTTGATTGATTTTCACGAATTGAAACATTTTTTAGAGGGATTATAATTATTATTTGTGCATGGTCTGGATAATGGATTTTTTTTTAAATCCAAAAAAATGTATACCTATACGCAATATTTTTTCGAATTCATCGTAGGTCCTTAATATGTATGGCAAGAACTATTTTAATATCAAAAATTATATGTTCTATTGTAGGTATGGTCTACATTTTGGATGAAATTTTGTCTTACAAAAAACTGACATAGTTACATTAAAACCGTTATTTTCGAAGTTCGTGAAGAAGAGGCCAATACCCCGATTTCTTCAACTGCTAAATAATTGCATAGATTTTCAAAACCATCAAAAGTCCACCGGAAAAGTCGTAAATTTGGATGATATGTTTTTAAAAGGGTTTTATTTTGGCGTCATCATTGGTCACCATTGCAACGTGCACGACTGAGTGTTCGTTAGTGCAAACATTGCACACGTTACGCACATTATATGATAGATGTAGTGGCTTTTCAGAGTCGGCTCTTTAACGTTTGGTGGCTAAATTTCAGACAATCAGCTCAGTAATCAATCAGCCAACATTCGTACTTGAAAAGAACACAAGATTGGCCGCGAAAGTGTACAGCATAGTCCGATCCAATTGATTGCTCGGTATGCACAAGAACTCGGCAGACTTCAACTTCCAGAATTTTGTATCAGGACTTGGGCCTACACTCATACAAAATACAATTGACCCAGGAGCTTAAAGTTGATGAACAGCGCCGTTCGTTTGCTCACTGGGCTTTGGAGCATTTGAAAAAAGGACCCCCATTTTGGCGAAGAAATCATCTTAAGCGACGGGCATTTTTGGATGAATGGCAGTGTAAACAAGCAACATTGGGAAGACACCAATCCATAAGAGGTTCACAAGGTAAAAATGCATCCTATAAAAGTTTCCCTTTGTTGTAGATTTTAGGCCGTTGCCGTCATTGGTCCCTACATTTTCGAAATCGACATTGGTCAATAGCGAGCGCTATAGAATGATGATAAATTTCCTGTGGCCCAAATTGAACCATATGTAACTAGACGACATGTGATTCCAGCAAGATGGCTATACAGCGGACGCGACTATTGACATTTTTACATGAACAAATAGTAACGAAGCGTTACAATGCCTACATACTCTAACCACATTACCGAGTAAAACACTACGATAGCAACGACCACTAATCCTGTTAACGAGCGAAACGGTACGACAGCTAAATACCACCGTATTAAATAATCACATTATACATAACCAGTGTGTAGTGTGTACCCGAAGTCATGTGATCAATACCCACTTTGATTCACATAAAATTTTGTCGTTTAATTGTTTAAATTCACATTGACTCTTAGCCGTAGATTTAACAAGAGAGTTTAAGATCGGACCGCACTTAAGATCTTAACTGGACAACCGGGACTGAACAACCCGAGTCAAAAACCAAGACAATTTATCATAATGCTAATTTTGATCCATGTACATTACAAATATTAGAATTTTTAGAGTTTAAGTCATTTTATAAGTTAGGCCCCCTATGTGCCAACAAATTTCTACCCTATACATATTATCCTTAAGTTTCACAATTGTATATATTAAAGTTCAATAAAAAACCTTGAAACCGCAAACAAAAACCTTTTATAAGGCGTTTCGGTGACAGAGAGGCATTACTGTAATGGTGAAGCTGATCTAATATTTTTATAAAATAGTAGGGTATTAGCTAGAGTAGGGCAAGCTTTATTATTATTAGGTTGGGGAATATTTATTATTAGGAGTATTATTATTTACTAAACTAACCCGTTTCTTTCCTCTGAGCTCCTCAAAAAGGTAGCTCACTGGACAGGTTCTCCTCCGAGAGTTCCACCGTTTATTTCTCTAGATTGCGTTCTAGGGACATAGAGTTTCTGAAAAGGATCCCGACCGTTTCTTTCCTCTGATCTCCTCTTTAAGGTAGCTCATTGGACAGGTTCTCTTTTTTAGGGTTACACCCGTTTATTTCCCTAGATTGCGTGCTAGGGACACTTTATATGAAATACCGTGTTAGTTATTTAGGCTTTTGAATATTGTATTATATGAAGCTTAAGCTTAAGTAGGAATAACCTAAGCCTAAAAACAGACACATAGGTTTACTTGGTTTGGTAAGCAATGCCACATACACACATACTAGGAAAATGCTGTACACTCATGCACCAAAAGAAAAACCATCTGGGGCAATTCCATGTGAAAGAGAGCAAACTATCCTCCCTGAAGGTATCTTAAATATGTACTTAGATTCCTAAGAGCAATAAATTTCGAGGAAGAATTGTAAGATAAGCATGCTCATCCAGATTCAGTAGCTCTAGGTCACAGTGCTATATTCCCAATACAGAACTCATTTATTCATTTATGGGTCTCTCATTTATAAGAGAAGAGCTTTCACATAGCTTGTTTTATTCAATTTCAACATTATAGCCGACCTTTTAAAAATCTGAACTTTAACAGTTCCGCTTTGATAGGTGTTCAAAACAAAAACAAAATCCGGATTGAGCATTAATTTTGTACAACCAAAAATTGACCAGGATTATGGATACGTCAAATCTCAAAATTAACTGTTGCCGCTGAATTGTCCATTTATATACATTACACAAAACATAATTTTCTTTAGTATTAAGTTAACCTCTTCAGGTGATGGTCGCATTAAAAGCTTTATATCTACACAGGTTATTCTCTTTTATTTAACGAAAAACTACAGTCCATTCTACTTCGATCATGGCCCTTCGACGCCAAATATAAAAAACAACAACAACAATTATAATTTAATCGCATATATGCTCTCCTATTAGTATTTCTTGTGTACATATGTATATAAAGAGCTTGCATCTTACGTGTCGCGAAAATACAACGGTGCTTATATACATATATACCTTGTGCTTTCTACTGCGCATGCCTGAACAGTTTATACGGAATATTTTATGGTTCGATCTCGATAACAGTTGCTGTTTGTTCTTTAACTTTTTTTTTCTGTTACTCACGCGACGTCCATCGTGGTAATAAGTAATTTTCTTTTTCTTCAAAAAATCTAATTTCTTACGTGCAGTGTGACATCCATTATGAGCACAGACAATAAAAAAAGTATTACTAAACGAGATACAGCTCGCAATTCCATCAAACGTTATTTGATGACCAGCAAAAAAGCTGAAACCTTGGATGCCACCGAGATCGACAGTTATCTTTCTCTCCTTAGTGAACAGTGGATTAAATTCCAAGCCTTTCAGGAAGAGGTTGAAATCTTGTGCGGAGCAGACACTTTAAAAGCTCAAGAGTCAGAACGAGAACTGGGTGAAACGTGGTATATGCAAGCGCTAACAAATTTCAGACGAGCGCTTAAATCTAAAATCGATTCGGAAAGGGAATCTTCAAACAAAGTCCGAGTCGATAGTCCGCCAAATCCTGTTCGCACAGACGTTCACCTTCCTCCAATGAAATTACCCACTTTTGACGGAGATTCGAAAGAATGGAAATCCTTTGAAGACGCATTTACTGCTCTTGTTCATGGCGATTCATCCATTTCCAGCGTAAAAAAACTACATTTCTTGTTGAGTAGTCTTCAGGGGCCAGCATTGCAAGTTGTTAAAGGGTTTCGCATTACTGGTAACAATTATGACGAAGTTTGGGAACTTTTGAAAAGGCGCTACGACTCAACACGTGTCATTGTCGACTCCCATTTTCAAGCCCTTTTTTCTCTGAACAAAATAAAAACTGAGTCATCTTCTGCTATCAGATCTCTTGTCGACGAAACACAAGAACATTTTCGATCTCTTAAGGCAATAGGAAGGCCTGTCGCCAATTGGGATGATTGGTTAGTTCATCTTACCATGAGCAAGCTGGACACTGAAACACACAGGCAGTGGGAACTGACTCAGACGAATGACAAAATAGCAGATTTCAATTCACTTGTTATTTTCTTGGAGAACAGATGCCGCTCTTTAGATGCTATTACTTGTTATTAGCAAATGATTACATCCAGCACCAACAGGAAGAATACATCAGGACAACAGGTAAAAGGCAGACAAACCAACTCGCTTCATACAGCGTTGCCAGGCAAGCAAGTGGAAAAACCTGGAGTTCGTCGTAATCGAAACCAATTGTGCGTATATTGCTCAGGTAAGCACTTTATTTTTGCTTGTGACAAGTTTCGTTCCACAGAAATGACAAAGCGAATTTCATTTCATTTCTCTACAACGATTCACGCTCAAATTTTAAACAAAATAACGAGCAACTTGCCATCAGTTCGAGTTCAAAACTACAACTGGCCGCATATCAATGGACTTACACTAGCAGATCCTTGTTTTCACACACCTGCAGCCATCGACATACTGCTTGGATCCGATGAGTTAGGTCAATTCCTCTGCACAGGATTAATCAAAGGCCCGGTAGGTACTCCGATTGCTCAGAAATCCACACTTGGCTGGGTTCTCATGGGTAAGGTAGCTGACTTGCCACCAGTATCTACATATGCCTTCTCATCGTTATGCTTTTACACAAATGCTGCTTTAACGAAAGCAGTCTCTAGATTCTGGGAAATAGAATCATTGCCCGAAGTAAAACATCTAACCATCGAGGAAAAGTTGTGCGAGCAGTTTTTTGAGGATACCCATTACCGTCAAAAGGATGGCCGTTTCGTTGTCCAACTCCCTTTCAAGCCTGACTGTCCTTTGGGGAACTCTCGCAACTCTGCCATCCGCGCATTGCTCCGAATGGAAAGACTATTTGCCAAGGACAAGGAGCTCTACGTTCAGTACAAAAATTTTATAAATGAATTTATTCAACTTGGCCACATGGAAGAAGCAATTCAAGCACCACTGCCAGGAAATCATTTTTATATGCCACACAGAGCAGTCGTTAAAGACACAAGCACCACTACCAAGCTGAGGGTGGTTTTCAATGCATCTTGTCGCACCAGTTCCGGATACTCCCTTAACGACACACAGATGATTGGACCACAACTGCAGCCAGACCTGTTTACAACATTGCTCCGACTTCGTACACATCGATTTGCTATGAGTGCTGATGTAGCAAAAATGTACCGCCAGGTAAGAGTAGATCAGCAGCACGTAGACTTTCAGAGAATCGTCTGGAGAGATTCTCCAACTGAAGAGATCAAGGACTACAGACTTTTGACAGTGACCTATGGAGTTGCATCCGCTTCTCATCTGGCTGTTAAATCTCTACAAAAAGCTGCAATTGTTACAAGGCCAAACTCTATTGCGACTCAAGTCATTCTACGTGATTTTTATATGGACGATCTCCTTACGGGTTGTTATGAGGAAGCAGATCTCCATCGCCTTCAAGTTGAAATATCCAACATACTAAGCCGAAGTGGGTTTCATCTTCGCAAATGGTCCTCTAATTCAACAGTTGTCATAAACGCCATTCCCGTTGATCAACGTGAGGTCATGCAACCTTTCGACTTCGGTGAAACGGATGGCGTTCGTACACTCGGCCTGCAATGGGTCCCTTCACTTGATCATTTTACATTTGCTGTTCAGGTCAAGGAGATATCAGATACAAACATAACCAAACGCTTGCTTCTTTCAGATACTGCTAAGTTGTTCGATCCCTTAGGCTTGCTAGCTCCATCAACCATAATCCCGAAGATGCTCTTCCAAAGCCTATGGAGACCTAAGGTTGATTGGGACGAGATTGTGCCATACAATGTTAAACGCCAATGGTTGCTTTACAGGGACCATATCACCAACCTCGCAGCATTAAAAGTGCCGAGGTGGGTTGGTACAGGGATCCCTAATGCTACAACAGACTTACACGGTTTCGCGGATGCATCTCAGTCGGCATATGCCGCAGCCATTTACGTGCGCACAGCGGCTCCCAACGGAAGTATATCAGTCGTCCTCCTAACAGCTAAAACGAGAGTTGCACTGCTAAAGACAACCATTTTGTCGCTTCCGCGATTAGAGTTATGTGGCGCAACTCTTTTAGCACGACTGATGAAACACGTCAAAACCTGTCTGACATATCGCGTACGCAACGTTTACGGATGGACAGATTCCAGCTTTACAAGGCGAAGCGGCTATCAAGCCTGACACAGTTTGCGGAACAACTGTTAAGACAGGGTCCGCGGGCTGTAGCAGGACTGATAAGCTACGCTCCATTGGTAGTACTACCAACAAACCCAAACCCCACTTCAGTGGTAAGGCGCCCTTGAGAAAAGGGTCTGCTGCAACCACTACGGCCAGTGACAGTACGTCCAGCAAGCCCCACTTCAGTGGTAAGGCGCCCTTGAGAAAAGGGTCTGCTGCAACCACTATGGTCAGTGGCAGTACTACCAGTAAACCCCATTTCAGTGGTAAGGCGCCCTTGAAAAAAGGGTCTGCTGTAACCACTACGAGACATCCCCTATCGCAAAGCGTTCGCGAATTGCGGAATGCTAAGAGGATCATCAAAAGACTAGGTGATAAACTAGAAACTAATGGTGACTCTAAGCAGGAAGCATCGCTAGCATGGGCCAAAAGCGTCATTGCTAAACAGCAAGATGCTGAGACCAGCGGTGACTCCACGTCAAAGCGACAAAGGTCCATTGAGGGAACCACTTCGGAACCCAAGCGCCCCAAAGTGCAGAAGACCAGCACGGTATCAACTGCGTTAAGGAAGGATGATCTTTCTTTTAGCGATGCGCTAAAATCAAATATAATAGTTGCAGTCATCGACAGAAGCGATATCGATGGCAAGATCTCAGTAGATCGCTGGGCAGTGGTAACAAGAGAGCTCTCGGTACGCTACCTGGACATCATGAAAGCCAATCCAGGACCACCCCCAGTTATTAGAGATAACGGCTGGCACCGAGGCCAAGTAAAGCTTATCTCTTGTGGAGATCAGAGATCTTGCGATCTATATAAGCTTGCTGTCAGTAAGTTAGGAGAGATCTGGACAGGCGCGAAGCTTGAGGTTGTTGCTAGAGAGCAAATCCCTACAAGGCCAAGGGCTCGCACCTGGATTCCAGAGGAACCTTCTCGACCGGATACAATCCTTAAAATTATACAAAGCAGTAATCCAGACCTGCCCACTCATAACTGGAAAGTTGCGAAAGTGGAGGAACCAAAGGGCGCTTCAAGATCTGCAATTATTGTAGTGAATAAAGAGTCCTTGGCTCCTTTACTGGCAACCAAAGGTGTGATTGGGTATGGATTTTCTTCGATTACTCTGAAGGTATACAAAAAAGATGAGGGTAACACTGTTCCTCCACAACAAATAGGTACTTCCACAGTCGAAGAATCTGCGGTAGACATCGACCCAGCAATGGAAATTGATGCTCCCAGCAGCTCTGAGACTGAAGTGAAGACCACAAATATCGCCGAAAAGGCTCCTGAAAATGTCGACAGTCTCTCCGAGAAGGAAGCTGAAGACTCCGTGAGGAAGGTTCTTCTGAGTGAGGACGAACCCATTGGCTCGGACTCTGAAGCCGAGTTACTGGATTCGTCCTCTGAATCGGAAGACCTGAATCTAACCATGTTGGGGGTTGGTCTGGATGAGTGTAGCCAAAATGCTGCAACTACTTCAGATTAACCTTCAACATTCCATCAAGGCTTCGGCCTCACTTCTTCTCCGTCTGCACAAGAACCGAGAGGATATAGTCCTGATCCAGGAACCATGGATTGCCAAATCTAAAATTCAGGGACTCAGGACTCCTGGTTACTACTTGTTGTATGCATCGGACAAAGGTGAACCCAGATCCTGCATATTAGTTAAAAGTAGTTCTAATGTATATTTACTCCCTGATTTCAGCGATCGAGATATAACCGCCGCCAGACTACACACCAAAAATGGGACGTACTGGATAGTGTCGGCTTATCTTGGCCACGACAACCCTGGCCCTCCTGGCGAGACGCTGTAGAGGATCATCGCTGAGGCAAAACGGCAAAATATCAGCCTCCTTATTGGGTGTGATGCCAATGCCCATCACACTGTTTGGGGAAGTACGGATATAAATGATAGAGGTGAGTCTCTTTTTGATTATATTCTTAGTACTAACCTTATAGTCAGTAACATCGGCAATGAACCTACCTTTGTTACCAGAAACCGACAAGAAGTGCTAGACATCACTCTTGTCTCTGACACTATATATCAAATGATAACGAATTGGAAAGTATCAGAGGAACACTCATTCTCAGACCATAGATACATTCAATTCAGTTTAAATGATGTACCCACCACACGGCCAGTTTTTCGTAATTATAGGAAAACAAACTGGCAAACGTATAGAGATATACTGGAAAGATCGCTTACAGCCGAATCTCTAGATATCCCCTTCAACACCTCAGATCTAGATAATAAAGTCAAGGATCTGACACTAACCCTGAACAATGCAATGAATATTTCTTGTCCTCTTCTGCAAGTTAGAGGAAAAAAGAAACCTTATTGGTGGAATTCAGGATTAGAACCGCTCAGGAAAAGTTGCAGAAAACTCTTCAATCGAGCTAAATACACAAAAGAATCCTCAGATTGGGACTTATACAAAGAATCCTTAAAGATTTAAAGGGTGATTTTTTAAGAGCTTGAGAACTTTTTTAAAAAAAAAAACGCATAAAATTTGCAAAATCTCATCGATTCTTTATTTGAAACGTTATATTGGTCCATGACATTTACTTTTTGAAGATAATTTCATTTAAATGTTGACCGCGGCTGCGTCTTAGGTGGTCCATTCGGAAAGTCCAATTTTGGGTAACTTTTTCGAGCATTTCGACCGGAATAGCCCGAATTTTTTCGGAAATGTTGTCTTCCAAAGCTGGAATAGTTGCTGGCTTATTTGTGTAGACTTTAGACTTGACGTAGCCCCACAAAAAATAGTCTAAAGGCGTCAAATCGCATGATCTTGGTGGCCAACTTACCGGTCCATTCCTTGAGATGAATTGTTCTCCGAAGTTTTCCCTCAAAATGGCCATAGAATCGCGAGCTGTGTGGCATGTAGCGCCATCTTGTTGAAACCACATGTCAACCAAGTTCAGTTCTTCCATTTTTGGCAACAAAAAGTTTGTTAGCATTGAACGATAGCGATCGCCATTCACCGTAACGTTGCGTCCAACAGCATCTTTGAAAAAATACGGTCCAATGATTCCACCAGCGTACAAACCACACCAAACAGTGCATTTTTCGGGATGCATGGGCAGTTCTTGAACGGCTTCTGGTTGCTCTTCACTCCAAATGCGGCAATTTTGCTTATTTACGTAGCCATTCAACCAGAAATGAGCCTCATCGCTGAACAAAATTTGTCGATAAAAAAGCGGATTTTCTGCCAACTTTTCTAGGGCCCATTCACTGAAAATTCGACGTTGTGGCAGATCGTTCGGCTATTCATGATGAAATGTCAAAGCATACTGAGCATCTTTCTCTTTGACACCATGTCTGAAATCCCGCGTGATCTGTCAAATACTAATGCATGAAAATCCTAACCTCAAAAAAATCACCCGTTATAAGAAACAATTGAGGACAAGCAAAAGATCTTCATGGAGGAACTTCTGTAATAAAATAGAAGATACTTCTGAAGCATCCAGATTGAGGAAAATCCTCTCAACAAATCCAGTCATGCCAAGCTCTTTGAAAATGTCAAATGGCTCCTGGACAAATTCATGTGAAGAATCACTCAATTTGCTACTTGACACTCACTTCCCAGGTAGCTCGCAAAACATTTGCAACACTGACTCATTAGAGTCGGATAACAAAGGTATAAAGATCCAAGGGTTAATAACAAGGGACAAACTAAAATGGGCAATTAACAGCTTCGATCCATACAAATCGGCAGGACCAGACGGCATAATACCAGCCGAACTGCAAGTTGCTTTAGACATTATCTTACCCACGTTAGAGATAATAATGAACAGTTGTCTAAACCTGGTTCATATTCCCCTTATATGGAGAGAAGTCAAAGTAGTCTTTATACCCAAAGCTGGTAAATGCTCCCACGTTACGCCCAAGGACCTAAGACCTATCAGTCTATCGTCATTTCTTCTTAAGACACTGGAACGATTGATTGACATCCATCTGCGTAGTGTTATAAAACCAAACCTTTTTTCTACAGCACAACACGCTTACTGTAAGGGAAAATCAGTAGAAACTGCGCTACATACCTTGGTACGCGCAATCGAATACTCCCTAGATCACAAAGAATACACTCTAGTTGCATTCCTAGATATAGAAGGCGCCTTCAACAATGTCGACAGCGCCGCAATAGCGAAGACACTGCAGAATCTCAATGTGGATAGCTCACTTGGTAACCTTATAAAATTCATGCTGAAAACCAGAATTATAAATGCGGAACTAGGTAGCTTTACTACAAGAAGGTCAGTCAGTAGAGGAACCCCACAAGGTGGAGTCCTATCCCCACTTCTATGGAACATGGTAGTTAATGATCTGCTAATAGACCTAGAAGAAGAGGGATTCAAAGTGATTGCATACGCTGACGATATTGCCATTGCCGTATCAGGAAAGCACCCTCAAGTTTTAACAGAACTTATACAAACCGCTCTCAACAAGCTACTAAAATGGACAGATCGCTGTGGCTTAGGTGTTAACCCCCACAAGACTGAACTAGTCCTCTTCACAAGGAAATACAAAATTCCTCAACTAGACCCTCCATCGATTAAAGGTGTTCCACTCACTTTCTCAGATCAAGCTAAATACCTGGGTCTTATTTTAGACAAAAAGTTAAGTTGGAAACCTAATATACAGGAAAGAGTAAGGAAAGCCACGGTAGCTCTCTTTTCTTGTAAAAAAGCCGTAGGGAACAAGTGGGGCTTGTCTCCACAAATAACTCACTGGCTATACACTGCGGTCATCAGACCGATACTTACTTACGGGGTGACCGTATGGTGGACGGCCTTAGATAAAGCGACTAATCGCGATAAACTAAGCAGAGTTCAACGTTCATCGTGTATGTGCATCAGCGGAGCTCTCCGCTCGACACCTTCCGCTGCACTAGACATACTACTCAACCTGACACCCCTAGATATTTACAGTAAACAAATGGCCGCGAGCACAGCCATACGTCTCAAAGCCATCTCTCAATGGACCAATAACTCTATTGGCCACACCACCATTCTGAATTTATTCGGAACTCTACCAAGTCACTCTGACTACATCACTCCCTTTTTGGTCTTCGATAAAAACTTTGAAGTCACCATTCCCTCAAGGTCAGCTTGGGAGGAAGGGGCTTTGACAGATAATAAATCAGTAAACTTCTTTACAGATGGATCGAAGACTGAAAACGGAGTGGGTGGTGGAGTGTACTCAGATGAACTAAACCTTAGTCTCTCCTTCCGCCTACCAAACCATTGTAGCGTATTCCAAGCGGAAATTCTGGCGATAAAGGAAGTATTGTCCTGGCTTAAAAAAAACGTGGTATCTAACACGGATATCCGTATCTTCTCAGACAGTCAGGCTGCTTTGAAATCCCTAGCATCAGTCTCTGTAAACTCCATTACAGCCCAAGACTGTCGTTCGTCTCTAATGGAGATGGCCAAACAGTTTAACATTCACCTATTCTGGGTGCCGGGTCACAGGGACATTCCGGGGAATTGCAAAGCCGACGAACTCGCCAGAATTGGAACGGAAATGCCTATCTTACCCGAAAAGGCAAATATAGGTATGCCCATAGCTACAAGTAAACTTATGCTGAAACGAATCGCTCTGGAACAATCGAACACAAGATGGCTTAATACTACCACTTGTATGGCGACCAAGCGGATCTGGCCTAAACTGGATCTGAAACGGTCAAAATGTCTATTGTCCCTCAGTAGATCTCAGATCAGCTCCGTCATAGGTGTCATAACTGGACACTGTCTCATAGGTAGACACGCCGCACGTCTCGGTGTGCTATCAAACGATTTCTGCAGGAGTTGCTTGGACGAGGAGGAAGAGGAGACAATCCCACACCTTCTTTGTACATGCCCTGCTCTCTCTTACAGACGCAAACTTCATCTAGGAGAATATTTCTATAATGAACCAAGCGATCTCATAAATAAAGACATTAAAAGTCTCCTTCGCTTCATCAGAAGCTCCAAATGGTTTTAACTAGTAGGTAACCTTTTTGTTCCCTATTAGATCGTGGTATCACAATGGACCTCTAATGGTCTAAGTGTGTCAGACGCTTTAATGACAGCCACTTTAACCTAACCTAACCTAACCTAGTGTCGCACTATCCTGGATCCGTCAAGAACCTGGCAAATGGTCAACTTTCGTCGCTAATCGTGTCTCAGAGATCCAGAAAATTGTGCCTCCCGACAATTGGTTTCACGTACAATCATCGGATAACCCAGCTGACTGTGCTACACGAGGAGTAATGCCACAGCACTTAATAAAGCATACATTTTGGTGGAATGGCCCTCCGTGGCTCCAAAAAAATGAATCCGCATGGCCTGTGCAACATATTTTCTCAACCAACTTAGACCAACGGTCAGAATCAGCCATCATAGCAACCACTACAGAAAGCATACCAATCTGGGAACTCATTATCCAGTATTCGTCAATCAGAAAGCTGAAACGCATCACCGGATATATTTTAAGATTTGTAAAAAAAACGCGTTATGCTGTTAAGATTCGCAAAGGACAGATTTCAATTCCTCCAGAGTCGAGTCGGCATCTCCATCTTTGTGAACTAAACGACGCTCTTAACCTGTGGATAAGATTGACTCAGAAGCATTTCTTTTCGGACGAAATACAACGACTTGAATGCAGCAAGGCTCTTGGTAGGTGTAGTAAACTGTTAAGGTTGCATCCATTTCTCGATCAAAACGATCTGATAAGAGTTGGTGGAAGGCTCTGCAATTCATCTCTACAAACAGACAAAAAATATCCCTTTGTTCTGCCGGCATCTTCAAGACTCGCATTGCTCATTTGCGAAGATATTCACCCATTTGCCCTACACGCAGGTCCACAAAGTATGCTCGCTATACTCCAAAACCGATACTGGATCATCAGTGCTCGCAAAGTTGTGCGTAAAGTTTTCAAGTCATGTGTCAAATGTCGCAGATACTCTCCTGTCATCCAGCAACAACTAATGGGTGATCTGCCATGGTCTCGGGTTCAAGCTTGTCGTCCATTCACACGTAGTGGGGTAGACTTTGCCGGACCAGTGCAACTACGCTTTTCAAAAGGACGTGGTGCCAAAGCTGTTAAAGGGTACATTTCCATATTCGTATGTATGGCCACAGGTGCCATGCACTTGGAATTGGCAAGTGATCTTTCATCTGCTACCTTCATCGCTGTCTTCAAACGATTTGTTTCACGTCGAGGTCATTGCAAGGAACTGTTCAGCGATAATGGGACAAATTTTGTTGGTGCTGAAAAGGATCTAAATATGCTCCTTAAACTTGTCACGAAAGACAGACAACTTGCCAAACATCTTGCAGACGATGGAACAGTCTGGCACTTTAACCCTCCTGCTGCGCCTCACATGGGAGGTTATTGGGAGACCGCTGTCAAGAGAGTCAAATTCCATTTGCGTCGCGCTTTGGGAGAAGCTCTGCTAACCTACGAAGAATTTTCGACGCTGCTAACAGAAATCGAAGCCTGCGTCAATTCAAGGCCACTTTGCGCTTCTTCTTTTAATGTCGATGACTTATCCGCCTTAACACCAGGGCATTTCCTAATTGGGGAGCCGCTGAAAGCTATACCTGAACCCGATGTAAACGAATTCAAAGGGAATCTGGTGACTAGATGGCAACTCATCTCAAGTTTAAGACATCATTTTTGGAAGAGGTGGCGCTCTGAATATATCGTTCAGCTTCAACAACGCTATAAATGGAACCGCGCAAGCCCTAACCTTAAAATTGGGGATTTGGTGTTGATCCGTGATGAAAAACTACCTCCAACCAAATGGAAACTAGGAAGAATAACTCATTTACATCCAGGACCTGACGGTCAAGTGAGAGTCGTCACTATTAAAACCATCGATGGAGTACTTATGCGACCAGTCGTCAAGATATCACCACTATTATCTGTCAACGATGAAGCTCCACAGACTTAATGTAATTTTTGAATTTTGATCAAATATCTGTTCATATATTCTCTCAAGGTGGGCAGTATGTTGCCGCTGAATTGTCCATTTATATACATTACACAAAACATAATTTTCTTTAGTATTAAGTTAACCTCTTCAGGTGATGGTCGCATTAAAAGCTTTATATCTACACAAGTTGTTCTCTTTTATTTAACGAAAAACTACAGTCCATTCTACTTCGATCATTAACACCGCCGATAGATCCCCTGGTACCAGTGCTTTTTGACCAAGAACTTCGATTGAAGAATTTTTGGCAGAACAAAATTACAAAAGTTATTATCGGGAACATTCCTGCCTAGAGGGCACACACATGAATGGTTGAGAGTTGTAAGTCACTGGGGCCTCAAATTTATTTTATTTTTATAGTTTTGACTCAGCTTTAAATCTTTATCAAAAGAATCTTAAGGAGCTTAATCACCATAACATTTTAAGTATTTTTTTTTTCGTTATAAATCAAAAGTTATTAAGATCATAATCAAACATTAAAGTACAGCTGTCAACTTTTGCCCAACAAAATTTAAATGCAATGCAGTCTCTTTTAAGCTTAGACTATAACTCATGCACAAGCCCATAAATAATCGTATTTAAATCAGCCCAGCAAACTATGACGTTTATTTCGCACATTAAAAACCTTACTTATATGGTGTGCCTGAGTGTACATCCTAAAGTCAAGTTTAATGGGTCATTTCGATTTTGAACCTAATGAAGTGCATGGGGCATACAAATATTGCAAATCAAGGTCCTTATGTCCGCTATATGTTCTGAGCTGATATAATATTGTAACCGCAAAGGATATTGCCCCTTTTTACTGCCAAATTCTACCCTTTAGGCTGTATACATACAGCAGAAAATGCATTTTCGATGAATGCAGAATGGTTTTGATTTATGTTTAAGGGAGATATAGTTTAGCTTGCAGCCTTCGGGTGGGCTTTAGAGGGTATTTTGAAGGAAAACACAATTCTGGGTCTCGTTTAATTGTTTCCTTTCAATATCTGGAAATAACGATACTCGTTCTTAATGAAACGATTATGTATGGATTTAAACATTTTGGAAACTAATGAGGGTTTATTCATTTCTGCAAATTAAACTTGAAAAATAAAAAAAAGACCGAAAACATCCACTAAATAGAAGTTTATTAAAGCATGACGAAGCTTTTAGCAGAGATACTTAAAGCTCAAAAAAGTAAGTACTCACTCAAGGTCAGAAACAGAATAAAACTACGGTCTCTTAAAAATATTCTGACATGTTGGAGTCTATTAGGCTGAATTAATTCTTAATTCAACCTGCGTACTTTCTGGAATATAAAAGCTGAGTGTTTTTTGTGTTTATTTTTTTGTCTCAGAGTTTGTATTCAACCTTTTTTGTTCGTGAGTGTTAACATTATCCGAAACAAACATGTTAACTTGTTAAGTGAAACATTCTTACATAACCTTGCATATAATTTTAGTGGATGCATTAAAACTTGTTAAATAATTAAACAGTCTAGCCAGCCAGACCCCAGGGTATTTTTTCGAAGATGAAAAAGGAGAAAATTTGTTTAAGAGTCGCAGGGGAATTCCTAAAACATAGTTTGAGAAAATGGAAAATAATCATTAAACTAAAATAAGGCGAAAGTACTGTAAGACATTCGTTAGAAAATGCTCCCTTGATATACTTACTCGTATTTGGAATGAAATTGGAATAAATTTGATCCGAAATTTAAATTTTGTACTAATAAGGTGAATAAATTGATCTAATCCAAATTTAAATACAATTGAGAATCCATAAACATATGTATTAAAGTTGAGTAAGGTGTAAGAATAGCTATTTCTTGGTTCGCATTAAGGAACGCCTATCTCGACAACAACTTGAATAAAATGCCCGACTGGTTCGCACGAATTTGCTCCTATGTAATAGACTAAGAATTTCAAAAATGAATGTTATTAGAGAAAAACTGTTCATTTATGCATAAAATTAATTTTTTCAATGACTAAAACAAATTTTTAAGTAAATGGAGGTAAAAATAGGATGCCATGTTATTCAAGCAAATATAGATTTATGCAAGAACAAAAACTATAAGGCTTAATAGTGGTTTCTTAAAAAAATAAACTTTTATATAAAAAATTTTTAAAACATTTTTAAGAAAGAATTTTGGTCCGATAACTTCAATTTTTTATTATTGTTCGAATAAAAATTAAATTTACAAAAAAAAAATACTGAGCCGTTTACAAGATATTGAATTTTCCAAAAACAAAAACAGATTTTTTTTTTCAAAAATTCAAAAAATATTTTTTTCTTAAGTTATGAAATACAATGTTTTTTAAACTTTATAGAAGCTTCTCTTAAGAAAAATTCATTAAAATCCGTTATGCCGATAATCAGAAATTCAAAATTTAAAAAAAATAATTCAATTGTAGATACAGTCAGGAATATCTTGTTTTCAATTTTTACTTACGACTTATAGGTACTATAAGGCAAGTTATGCATTCGTAAAAAAAATTGAACTCGAAATTTTGATCAAAGTTGACATTACGATGATAGCGAAGACGAAAAAAGTGGGTATGACAATTCTGTCTGTCTGTCTGTTCGACTACAGCCTAAACGGCTCGGCCGATTTTCTTTAAACTTGTTAGATATTATTTAATTTTTTCCCCCTACACGTTTTTTTCTTTTTTTTTAAGACAAAAATAACGGTACCTGCCATACGAATTTTTTTCGAAATTTTGTAAATATTTTTTGTTCTCAAAAACTGCTCGACAGATTTAAAAAATAAAAATACAAAAAAAATTCATTTAGTTAAAGCAAGGTAGTATGTAGTTGAAAAAAAATTTGCGAAAAATGGCTGTTGAGGGTACCCCCCATGGAACCATTTTTTTCGTTTTTGATTTTCACTACATAGACTTATAATTTTTATTCTTGCATAAAGCTTGAACCACATGGCATCCTATTCTTACCTTTAACTACTAAAGAAGTTTTTTTTGGTCATTTAAAAAATGAATTTTATGGTTATGAACAGTTTCTCTAATAAGATTCATTTTTGAAATTCTTAGTCTTTTACATAGGAGCAAGTTCGTGCGACTCAGTCGTGCATTTTATTTTTTATTAAATTATAGATCTTAAAAATTAATCGAAAGAAAAAAATTTTAGCAGAATTCTAGGAACCGCTTTCGAGAAAAATACGATTTTCGATAACCATTTTTTAATTTTTGTATGGATAGTCCCGTTATTTTTAGATAAAGTATTTTTTTGTCTTATATCTTGTTGATTATTTTAAGAAACTTTTACTTATCAAGTTTTAAAAAATCGAGCATGGGGGTTTTCAAATTATTGAGTTTTGAAAAAAACCAAATTTGATTTTTTTTTTAAAATCCAAACAATTTTTTTTGTAAATTTTAATATACAATAAAATATACTGAGGGGTACCCTCTATAACCATTTTTCGGAAATTCTTTTTCAACTATTACCTAGCATTAGCTAACTGAAATTTTTATTTTTTAAATCTGTCAAACAGTTTTTGAGAAAAAAAAAATATGTATTCATAAAATTCCGAAAAAATCATATAAAATCATATTTGATCTTAAAAACAAAAGAAAAAAACGTGTGGGGGAAAAAATTAAAAATGATATCTACCAAGTTTGAAGAAAATTGGCCGAGCCGTTTAGGCTGTAGTCGAACAGTCAGACAGAATTGCGAGACCCATTTTTCTAGTCTTCGCAATAATCGTAATGTCAACTTTGATCTAAATCTCGAGTTCGACTTTTTATCCGAATGTATAACTTGCTTTATAGTACCTATAAGTCGCAAGTAAAATTATGTGTGCTGTTATAGGCATGGAAAATCTTATACTAATGCTACCAGCCGTAGAACCTTTTTTTATTTTCGACTTGCTCATTAACGGCTCTATTGATTTTGACCAACATTTTTGTAATATTGTATATAAAAATATTCGAAAAAATATTTTTTGTTTTTCTGAAAATAAAATTCAGATTAATTTTTTTTTCCAAAAAAAAAATTATAGAAATTTCTTATATAAATTCTTAATTTAACCCTTAGCTGCCACACTTCTGTAGAATAACATAGCTGCCACACTGGGGTACGAAATACCCCAACAACAAAATATCGTATTGTGAGCCAGCTATTGATTTTTTTTGCTTGAAAAAATTCTGTGTTGATCAATAATATGTATTTTATAAGATGAAGTAGGTTTAAAGAAAAATATTTATATTTATTATTAATAAAAAAATTGTTAATTGAAAAAAAGTGGTGAAAATGATCATTTTCACCAAAAAAATTCTATTTTTTTCATTTTTTAATATTTTGAGCTAAAAATTTAATAATATACTCTCAAGATGTATACCTTCAAGAAAAAAAAATACTTCATATTTGTCTTAGAAAAAAAGTATATTTATTTTGTACTACGAAGAGCTTCGACGTAGGTCGACCGCGTGCTCGAGACTGTAAAAGATGTGGATCGAAAGTTGCGTCTTCCATCTATACATCTAATTCCGATGAAGATGAACTATCAGATACGTTGAATTCAGACTCAGAACCATCATCGACTTCAGCATCCAAATTTTCTCAGCAACGCCATTGTTACAATCATCCTCGATCATTTCTTGTCGCAATGTCCTATTGCGCAAATTGTATGCCATCTAATGGTAACGAATAAATATACTAATATAAATATTATAAACGTTGTAAAAAAAAATTCTGAGCAGTCAAAATATTATACTTACGATTATTTAAGAGAAATAGAGTCAAAACAGAGCAAAAAAAAAAAAAAAACAAAATTACTTAAATAATCATAACTGCCACACTGGGGTCTTAAACGGCACCACACCACTTCCAACGACTGCCAGAAAGATACAAGCGCGCATATCAACGTACTATGGGTTTCAGTGGAAAGAGGTATGCTTCAACTAATAACAGATGGAGCCACAATTCCAATTGTTTGAAAATTGTATGTTTCATTGTAATTTAAATAGCGCTGGGGTCACCTGGACCCCACAAGTGCGCATAAGGGTTAATAATAAAATGATATTTCATTTTTGTTTGCATAAACTCATACTTTTCAAGAAATCAGAAGGAGGTTTTATGTATTTTGCTATAATTAAATCCATGCTTTTTTTGTAAGGAATTTTTAAATTCCAAAGTACTTTTACATAATATTATTTTTATTGAAATATAGATCGTAAAAATCATGCGAAAGAAAAATAAGAAGAAACAAATTAAAATTTTAATACGCAATACTCATCAGACTAAGAGGCTTTAGCATAAAAGAATATTTCAATCGAGTTGCACCGTTTTTAAGAAAACTTAAAAATCTAACTTATCTATGGGGAATATCATTAATAACCATTTTTTGGAATTTTTTTTCAACCAATAGCTAGGTTTTACCAAATGAAATTTTTTGAAAATCTGGTGAACATTTTTTGAGAAAAAAAAAATATATTCGAAGATTTCAAAAAAAAAATGATGGCATGTACCGTTATTTTCAGTCCATTTTGTCCAGTGACAAATTTTAGAATGAAATCTACCAAGTATAAAGAAAATCGGTTTGGGGTGTAGTCAAACAGACAGACGGGCAGAACTTTATATAAATTTTGTAATATTTTTGTAAAGGGTTTTTCAATTGGCACGCGTAGATTTTGCCGCCTTTAGGCGGCCATGTAATTTTGGTGACAAATGTCAAATATTTAGATTATGAGGTATGATGGCAAATAACATGCCATGGTACAGGATTGAACAGCACGTCCAAATGATTAAACTCAACTTTATTATCAAAATGAGTATTCGATAGAGCAAACGTTGCATGCGTTGTTTCCATTTTACGGTTTACGTGATAACCCTTCACAGTCGAATCTTCAACGTTTGGTGGCCAAATTTGGGACAATCGGTTTAATAATTTATCAATCACTATTCTTACTTCGAAGGAATACAAGATCGGCCTGGAAAGTGTACAACAGAAACCGAGACAGGCAATATCTCATTATATACATAAACTTGGCCTTTCACTGACTTCAACTTACATCGGGACTTGAGTCTTTAACCATATAAAATACAACTGACCAGGAGCTCAAATTTTATGACAAAAGACAACGTCGTTTGTTCGCTGACTGGCCTTCAGATCGTTTAGAAAAAGACCCCAGTTTTGGCCGAAAAATCATCTTTAGCGACGGGGCGCATTTTTGGATGAAAGACTATGTTAATAAGTTAAATTTCCATATGACACTAACACTACACGAGGTTCACCAGGTGACAATGTATCCTCAAAAAATTACCGTTTGGTGTAGATTTTGGGGCCGGCAGCGTCTTTGGTAATTACTGTTTCGAAAACGACGTTGATGAGGCGGTCCCCGTGAATGGCGAGCGCTAGTGAACAATGATAAGGCAATCTTTGGAACGTGAATGGGCCATCAATGTCATGCCATTTGATCCAAACTAGACTTTTTCTTGTGAAGTGTCCCAAGTCGTAGGTCTGTGCGAATAAATCACAATCGACAAATAAAAATTAAATCCTAAAAATCATTGATCCCCGTTTTTGAAATATCGAATCAATGAATTAAGTTTTTTCAAATTTAAAAATTAATTTGAATCCGTTGTGCTGTTGTGAAAATACGAAAATCAAAACGAAGAATAATATTTCTAGACTTTCTACGTCAAAAAAATCTTGCAGATGAGATGACTTTTCATACTTCTTGCAACATGCAGTTCATTTGAGAATCTGAGAAAGTCCAACAAGTCTTTGTTAAGTCCAAAAAAAGACTATGAAATCGACATCATTGTTCTCAAAGACTTGTTTATTTAATTTAAATAAATCAAGTACCTTACATAGATATTACTGAGCCCTTAAGAAATTCAAGACTTTGAAAATGTAACCCACTCAAATGAACTTCAAAAGCATTTGACTCTTCAAAGAACAAATAACCTACATTCTGAACAAGAATCATTGTTCCTGCATGCTCCCTATTTGCCAAAAATTAAAACCCCAAATCAGCCAGAAAATACACAAAAATCCTTCCAAAAGTGACATAATATTCCCAAAGTACACTTCTATCTACTATACTAGATACAAATTACTACCGACTGCCACATCCAGCCTCACCCACCCTAAAGGGGCTAAATAATTTACGAGGTCAACATTCTCATCTCGTGTTTATCCATCAATGCTAGTACAACACAGCCCTCTTACCAATTCATTCAAATCTAATCGCAACATAACCAACACTCCGACATTATAACGTTTCCATAACCAAAGTGTTTGAGTGTTTGTGTTTTTTATTATGCGGTCCTGATCAAAACGAACGAGTGTTTTCTTTGATGTTCACATCCTTGATATCCATTTAACATGTTCAGCGTGGTATTACTTTCCATATTTTTCCTGGAAAAACATTTCCCATGCCATGGCGAACCATAGTTTGCCATCTATTCCGAGTGTCAGTCGAAATGGCAAATGAAATATTTAGTATAAGCTTCCCCGCTGCCAGTACGGCACGTTCTCATTCTCATTCTCGTTCTCGACACATTTCCAACTGCTGGCGAGAAGCGATTCCTGATGCCCTCGTCCTGGCGTCCTCCAGCTCGCCTGGCTATATGTGTATTCTCGTATATGCGCTAGCGTAGCAGGAAATATGTAATATTAGATTTTTATTGCGATTTCGAGAGCTGATGCATAGGGTATTGGTATACAGTGCACACTGTGCATTCGGTACACTGCTGACCCACTAGAAGCCCGGTTCATCTTCTCTTGCCCTCCCGCAAGACTATTTCCGATTTTTTATTTCTCTGTGCTGCATCCATGCATGCGGATTGCGGACGGGATGTGAAACTGGGTTACAATAAATGGTCGTTTCTTTCCGGCGTAATATGTCTCTGGCTTCGGAGCGGAAATGCAAAGAGCATAATATGCGAGCTTGTCCCAGTCCACAACACAAAAAGGAAATGCTAACTGGACGTCAGAATAAAATTGCAAAAAAAGAAAACCTCTGAAGATATGGAGGAGGGGAAGAATGGTCTTAGAAATGCTTTCGGAATGGATGAGGTTTTGGTTGCGTAATTTACATCCTTTTTTCTATGCCCACAACAGCGGCAAGGAAAAAGTTGATGTCAAATGGTATTTGTTGGCTAATTGTGGCCATTTCTTGTGCGGTGCTCTGTCTGCCTGTGGGATTTTAATGAATATTAAGGAAGGAAGGCGGATGGAAAAAAAAGTTCCTATATATAGCTGGGTAATTGCGGAATTTTCTGAGCCCATAAGTCATTAAGCTGATGGTTGACGCTTGATGGAACATCTGAACTTCCGTTTAACATTGAAATTTTTACGGAAGTAAAGATGGATGACTGCCCATCAGCTGAAGAAGTTGCACAAGAACCATAACCTTGGGTTTTTTTTTCAGATTCATTTCATAAAATGTCTTAAATTCTCTTTGGAACATTATTATGAGGACATAAAAAAAAATACGAGCTTATTTAGTTCCTAAAGCTTGAGGTAGTGCAGGGTTAATTAAGTCAGGGAGGTGGGTTTGGTTGGATAACATTATTTTTGTATGAATGGTATAACATAGTAAGCTGAATTAATTTCAAAAAGCTGTTAATTATATATTATGCGGGAAAACTATCATGCGAGTAATGCATCAATCGAAAAAACTAACATGAGAGAAAAATATCATATGAAAAAGCTATGATGCGAGAAAACTATCCTGCGAAAAAAATGTCATGTAAAAAACTATCAACTGGGAATTATATCATGCGTTAAGACAACCATGCGAAATAACTATCAGGAGACGAAACCATCATGCGAAAAAAGTATCAATCGAGAAAACTATCATCACAGCAAACTATGTAGTGTGAGAGAACAATCATGCGAGAAATATATTATGTGATAAGATAATTATGCGAAAGAAACCATTATGTGAAGAAACTATCATGCGAAAATTTTACAACCGAGAAAACTATCATGCGTCAAATTCATAATGTGAGGAAATTGTTTTTTGAGTAAGTTATCATGAGAGAAAACTACCATGGGAGTTAAAAGGCTCGCGTGTATATTCATTACTGGAGCAATGAGAACATACCCCGCGGCAGTAATGGTGGTTAAAATTCGCCAGGGAAGGAACTGGAAGGGGTAATTATGTAAGAAATGGAGAAAGCGACTCTTTATAAAAGTCTTCAGTATCTAATTTGCTAGACATTCCAAGAGGTGGCATGACTAAAACGTATAACTTCGAGAAAAACTTCAGAACGGTTTTAAGCACTAAGATGAGTGGGGGTAGGCAAAACAGTGAACTGTTCTCTCAATGCAGAACCCATTAAATGATTAAATGGTAGGTAGAGCAAATTTTTTGGTCCAGAACCAAATTTTCTCTGTCGATGGGGCAGTTCAAGGCATTTCGCAGTTGGAAGTAAGTACCATAGGAAAATGTGGCGAATCAAATCTCAAAATAAATTAGCGCAACCAAAATATTGACATCATGTCGGAAAGTCAAGCAGTAATCCGAATGTTGAACTCCAGTTCAAGCTTTTAGTCCTACAATACTTTGGGAGGGTATAAGCAGGCTAAATGACCCCAGAAAGCATAATAATGTTATAATTGATTGGGTTCCTAAAAAAGAACAATGAAATCCTTTACAGGGCCTGATCTTTGTTGTGCAATAGGAGAGAATTAGATTAGAAGTAAAATCAAAACGGAAGATGAAGCTATATGATCCAAAATATGAATAAAACTCCCAAAACGAAGGCCGGCCAAAATGCAACATCCAAGAACGCTTTACATACTGTATCGCAGTGTTTTTCAAACGATTTTTTTTTTTCAAAATTCAAAAAAATATTTTTCTTAAAGTTTTGAAATGCAATGTTTTTTAAACTTTTTAGAAGCGTCTAAAAAATTTCATTAAAATCCGTAATGCCGATAATGAGAAATTCAAAATTTTAAAAAATCGTTCTATGGTAGGTACAGTCAGTAATATCTTGTTTTCAATTTTTTTTATTAAATTATAGATCTTAAAAATTAATGGAAAGAAAAAAAAATTTAAGCAAAATTCTCGGAACCGTTTTCGAGAAAAATACGATTTTCGAAACCCATTTTTTAACATTTCTATGGAGGGTACCGTTATTTTTAGGTAAAATAGATTTTGTTTTCTTAAATCTTATAATTTATATTAAAAAACTTTTATTTAACAAGTTTTGAAAAAATCGAGCATGGGGTTTTCGAAATATTGAGTTTTCAAAAAAAATTTTTTTTTAAACCAAAAAAAATTTTTTTTGAAAATTTGAATACACAATAATATTGAAACTGCTGAGCCTTTACATAAAAAAATGATCTAAATCAGTGGTACCGTTTTAGAGAAAATCAAAAACAAAAAAAAATGGTTCCAAGGGGGGTACCAAAACTAACCATTTTTTGGAAAAAATTTTTCAACCATTACCTAGGTTTAACTAAAAGAAATTTCAAGAAATTTTTTTATAAAAAATCTGTGGGACAGTTTTTGAGAAAAAAAAATATTTATAAAATTTCGAAAAAAATTCGTATGGCAGCTACCGTTATTTTTGGTCTTAAAAAAAAAAAGAAAAAAACGTGTGGAAGGAAAAAATTAAAAGTGATATCTACCAAGTTTAAAGAAAATCTTTTTTAAAATTGTTATTTATTTACGTGACCTTTTTCTCCAATTAAATATCGTTGAAAATCTTTTTTAAAGTACTGACGACTTAAACGGAAAGTTAGGTAGATACACATTTTTGAAAGAGCAGAACTCTGCTGCAAAAAAGTTTTTCAGTGGTATACTCATACTGTCTCTTGCGAGGAATTGATAAATCTTCTAAGATTATCTCTTGTCATGAGAAGTGCTGCTCATTAGCCGTTCGGAATCGGCAGAAAATTGTAGGTCCCCTCCGTTCCTGGTAACACGCACAGTGCACACAGGAATGGTTAAGAGTTGGAAGTCACTAGGCTGAGACTCTCTATGAGCCGTTATGACGTCCATTTTATTTTTGTCGATCAATAGGCATTTTTTTGTATGGAAATAGTGGGCGTGGTAGGTATGTGTGTCTCTATAAATAGTCGTAAAGCTGCTTATTATTATCAATTCTGAATTCTCGGTCAAATTTGAAGAATTGGTTACGTTTTTTTCTTTGATTCTGTACTGACTCTTTATACAGCTTGAAAGCCACTCTCTAAGCAGCAGTTAGCTGAGACAATCGGTGGCAAAAATGCGCTACATTTTCTAGTTTTCAACAAACTTGCACGTTATTTCTTTCATGGATATGTATTCAAAGTGAATTATTTCATCCATCTCTTGTAAGATTTCCGCCTTTAGCAAAAAGATATAATTTCACTCACAATTAAAAACCATCATAACTTTATGAGGTGGTAGAAGCCAATGGCATTTTTCATCTACGTATTCATTATTTTATTCATAACTTTTAGCTGAAGTCATAATGATCACCTCAATCAATCCATATTCATGACAAAAAGCGTAACCACATATCTCGTTACTCCTGTCTAGACAGTTGAAACCACACAGCTGCCACACAGTTTCTCATATAATATAACTTTTTACAACTACACACACACAAACACAGTTACTATATAATAATGCCGACATGAATTGAGTACGGGGGTGAACAAGTGAACATGAATATTTCCTTTTTTATTTCATAATAACACACGCGCGATTAGAGTCATCTGGCTTGCATCCTCCCTGTTTGCATTCCACTAGGATGACAATGAGCTGAAAATAACCAATGCATGCACTCGTCACCGGTATTATCCAAGGAACGTGACTAAACTTTAGAATAGAACTTTCCAACAGACCAATACTGATATATCCTTTCTGACCACTTTAACACCCATTTTTCCGAAATGCTATGTGTACGGGCAGGGTAAACTTGAAGCTGTAACCCTATGGTATGGTGTTATTTGGTAAATCCAATGGTGGTTCGTGTTGTGACTGAAGCTTCAATCAGTAACGAGTGTTGATTTAGGTAGAATCGTACCATTTAATTAATAAATTTACATTTGCATTGGAATAAAATCTAATCAAGAGTGAAGAAACAGTTCATCAGTAGTTTTCAGCTTTTAAACATAGAACTGCGACTTAATGAAATTGAAATTCCACAAGGAAATGTCCACCAGATTCAAATCAGACGATCTCGGTGGCCAGTTAAAGTCGCCTCCGCATGAAAACCATGAATACAAATCACTTATGCTCAATGTCCACTAGGAAATCAGGTTTTTGGCACCTAGAGCCGTAGCCGTTCTGTTGGAACCACTTCTCTTTCACATCCATATTATCCAATTTGCGCCAAAAGAAATTGTTTATCATCGACCAGTTGCGCTCTTCGTTCATATAGTGATGGCAATGCCATTTTCGAATAAATATACTAACCTATAAAGCCAGTGGCCAATAAACCACCCCAAACAGAGACTTTCTGCACATGGGCGGATCCAGGCTATTGCCCAGGAGCGGATTTTTTGCCCAGGAGGGTGGGTTTTTTTCAATTACTATGATTCAGCAGCTGTCAAAGCTATAAATGCCATCCAGCTGTCAAAATATATAATAAGGTTTGGCATTCCACCGGACGACTATATACAACGCCGCGGTGAGTTCGCTAGTTTGCCGGATTGAAAATATTGACCGGAGGTCCGGCTTTTGTCAAAAAAATCATTTGGAAAGTTACGCAAAAAAATGAAACTCGAGATTTTAATCAAAGTTGACATTACGAGGTACCGAAGACGAAAACAGTGGGTTTCGAATTCTGTCTGCCTGTTTGAACACAGCCTAAACGGCTCGGCCGATTTTCTTTAAACTTGGTAGATATCATTTTTTAATACCCCCCCCCCCCCCCACACTTATGAAAAAATCTCAACATTTCATTTAGTAAAAGCTAGGTAATGCTTGAAAAGAATTTCCGAAAAATGGTTATTAAAGGTAGCCCCTTATAGAACCATTTGTTTTGTTTTGTATTTCCTCAAAAACTGTACAACCAATTCTGATCATTCTTTTATGCTAAGACTTCCCAAAAGTTTCAATTGCATTGTGTATTAAAATTTTCAAAAAAACATATTTTCGGATTTTTAAGAAAATTTAATTTTTTTTTTCAAAACCCATTATTTAGAAAACCTTTTGCTCGATTTTTTTTTTAAAACTCGACAGCCAAAAGATTTTTAAGCCAATCTACAAGATATGAGTTGAAAATTTTATTTTATCTTAATATAACGGTAGGTACCTTGCATACAACTGTTAAAAAATGGTTTTCGAAAATGGTATTTTTTTTTTCAAAAACGGCTCCTTAAATCTTGGTAATTTTGATAATTTTTCTTTTTATTAATTCTTACGATCTATAATTCGAGAAGGATTCCAAATTAAATCAGTAAAAGACCTTGTATAGGTCTATTTTTTCGGTAGCAGAACTTAGAGGCCCGGAATGAGTCTGAAATTATTGTAGAAAAACTCAAAAAACATCTGAAATTTTCCTCAAACTGTAAAAGATTCGTAAACTGAAGTAGTTTCTCGATCTTTTAGATGTCGAGAGCTTCTCATTTTTAGGGAGCTCTTCTCCAAACTCTTTGAAAGCATACTTCATGAAATTTTGAGCTTTCACTGTAAATCCCTCATTTCTCCCAAACAACATGGCTTTCTTAAATGTAGATCAACTACCACTAATTTTATTGAATTTGTGTCATTTACCCTCTGTGCCTTTGAGAATAGTAAAGATGTCGATGTCATTTCCACTGATTTCAGTAAAGCCTTCGATGAAATCTCCCATAAACTTATCCTTTTCAAACTATCCACCTGCGGTTTCAAACCCATTCTTTTAAAATGGATTTCTTCCTATCTCGAAAACCGTTACTACAGTGTTCATTTTAGATCCACTTCCTCTTATCCTTTCTTAGCCACGTCCGGAGTCCCTCAAGGCAGCCACTTAGGGCCTCTCCTTTTTATTCTTACTATTAACGATATTGAATTGGTCATCAAACATTCCCATATATCTCTCTATGCCGACGACACTAAATTTTTCAAAACCATTTCTTCTGCACAGCGCTCTACTCTTATCCAACTTGATCTCAATAATTTTTCAGTTTGGTGTCGCAAAATCTGCTTAGACTTAAATATCACTAAATGTCACTCAACCACCTTTTCACGAAAACGTTTAAAATCTACTCCCCGTATCTATATTTTCTTCACAATCGAGCCCTATCTATCGTTAACTCGATACGTGATCTCGGCATATTATGTGATCAGGAGCTTAACTTCATCTGCCATTATGACGACATAATTCTCAAGGCCAATTCCGCACTTATTTTCGTCAAACGATGGATCCCTCTATGTTACCTTTGTCTGCCCCCTGCTTAATACGCCTGTCAAGTGTGGTCCCACTACCAACAAGTCCACATCGCCAGAATTGAGAGTATCCAACGTCGATTCCTTCGCTTTGCTCTTCGAGGACTTTCCTGGAACAATCCCCTAATCCTACCTCCCTGCCTAAACCGCCTTAAACTAATCAACCTAAATTCTCTAGAAGGACGAAGAAAAACTTATGAAATTCTCTTCATTCATAGTTTTCTTACAGGTTCTATAGACTGTATAACTCTTTATAACTCTATCTTCCTTAATACCAACCCTCGCAACATACGAAATCCCCATCTCTTTTATATACCTACCCACCACCGTACATCTTATGGCTCTAATGAACCAGTCTCACGTATGCTAAGGAATGTCAACTCAAACCCAATAACCTTCGACTTTAACCGTAGTACCCTTTGCCTAAAACCCGTCTTTTGAATCAATTCCCCCACTAACCAAAATTCGTAGCTATAAGTTTTCTTAAATGGAGGTATTGCCCCTACCAAAATTTCCACCTATTAGATCTTCTCAAACTGTAAGGCCTTCTAAAACTATTAGAGCTGCTAAAAATATTGGACTTTCTCAAACTTTGAGAAGTTTCAAAACTGTGAAAGTTCACAAACAAAATAGGATGATCTTAAAAAACTGAAACTATTGAAGATTTTCAAGCTGTGGAATATTCGTAACTATAAGAGGTTCCTTAAATGTAGAATTTTCTTAAACTGTTAGAGGTCCTCAAACTTTGAGAAGTTCTCAAACATCTGAAACTGTTGAATATTCTCAAGCTGTTGAAGGCTCACAAACTGAAATAGATCCTCAATTTTTTAGATGTTATCTACCTATGCTAAAAACGATTTGGAGTCTATCTGCCTAAAGCTCTACCTATACCTATGCTGAATATCGTTGTTATAATGATGTTTTAATATGGCATTTGCAACATATATTAAGGAAGATACAAAAAATACTCCTTCACTTACTTTTGGAATTTTTTTATGCTTAATCAAATTAAAATAATTGTATTTATGCTTAATCCAATTAAAATAAGCCATCAAATTATATTTATTTATATTTTCCAATTAAACTCCTTTTAACAACTCAAAATCAAAATCCCCACAAGCTGCTACACACATCTCACCCACACGTGACGCTTTTGCACGTGCTCGCTTAAGACTACAAAATCAAAAAAAACAAGCAATGCTCCCTCACATTGCCACAGTGCGAATTATGGCATCAATCTGCATCCTTTACCACGACTGACTTCCTAGGGTTTGGTTACGTTGTGGCTACATCTATCGGGCGCCACTCTACCACCACTCCACATTTTTAACTTATGTCCGTCCACAAGCTTAGCAGATTCCTACTCTCGCTTACAAAAACGTGGCCAATCAACGTATACGGGAACCATTTACAAATTAACTTCAGGGCGCACACACAAAAGGACTCTCTGTTGCAATAGTGTAAATGGGAATTGAATCCAATCAACTGCATGGCACATCCGACGACAACTCTGTGACCAAAGAGTCACCTTCTGATGAGATTTTTTGCAAAGAGCAAAAGCAAAAGGAGTATGAAGTGGTGGAAGAGAAGGTGGAGCCGGTCATGTCCATAACGTCCGTCGTCGTCGTCATCATCATCATCAGAAAATGCTGTAACATGAACGATGTAACTGCGGGGAATTAAAGCACGTACAAGATTAAAAATTGCATGAAATTATTATTTCCTTGCGCAATCACCTCGTGCTGAATTCATAATGCGATAAAAGTGCCACTATTTTTGTGATATCGATAAAGACCGCAGGAGCAAAAGTCCATTGTCATCGTCTTAGACGGAATCCAATCAATTCACACATCACTAAGTCGAGCACAATGTCATCTGACAACGACTTCGTCCTCATGGTATAGTCAGTTTGCACTGACACAAGGATTCCACCATTCCATGCCACGTAGCATGCCCAAGCCCACGCCGGCTGCCGCGTCACTACGTCCATTTACAATTGTCCTCCAAGTGAGAGTACAATTGCCCCCTACATTGTCGTTCGAAAGTCTCTACTTTAAGAGCACTTGAGATCGAACTGTGACTCATTTCATCGGCGGCGGGCGGGCGGAAGAATTGCAAGCATGGCCCTAAGGCTTAAAGAATATTCCCTTTTTTACTTATCTTCTATTTCGTCCTTTACCAAAACTCAACAAAAAAAAACAAGGAATCAAATAATGGGACAAAAGTACTCAAAAGGACTTTACACTACGGGCGAAAAACTACCACCCGCTATCGGTTAAGGGGGCGGCGCGGCGGCGATGGATGAGTTCAAAATCTTCGCCAATTCCAAACCAAGCGAATATCCTTTCAATTGTGTTGTTTATCATATTTATTTCTGTTTTCTTTGAGTTTTTTTTTCTTTTTGCATTCTTGTACGATTCTATCTGAAGGGGGTGGCATTGGGGCTGGTAAGAAATAAAATATATATTTGTATGTGAAAAGGACATCCAGACCATAAACACTTTTGATTTATATGCAAATATCTTCGCATTTTATTTTAAAAGTACCTATACACCCTACATAGTACAGATCCAGGACGAAAAGGAGGAAAGGACTACATTTATGGATTCTCACTTAACCAGCCAGAATATATACGGATGCGGGTGCTTGATGGCTGGTTTGCCCCAGACACAGCAGACAGACCCCGATGCTGTGCTAGTCGCAGGATAATGGTTAAAAAGGGACGTATTCCTTTTTACATTTCTGAAGGAGTTAGGTGGTACTTATTTATGTATTTTATATTTAAGTATTTTTTTTTCTGCATTCAAAGTTTTTTCGAAATAAAAAAAAATGTTTTGAATGATTGAATCGATTGGATGGTAAGCAAAAAAAAAAATAATTCATCGATTTTATGGCATGAATTCGATTACATTTTCTTCTTATCCATTGTAGGCATAAATATTTAGGATTGTAGATGCAAAATGAAGAATGTTTCAGGGGTAGGCGGTTATTGGTTTAATATTTATTAGTTTTATTGAGATTTTTGGGAGATTTCGTTAGGTGAAATTGGTGATGGTGTGTCAGGAAAATCAATATGAAATCTTCCACGTTCAGTGGATCATCTGCAACATCTTTGTGAACGACCGAAATTGCTCGAAAACTTGGCCACACACACTTGTGTTTGATCCCAGGTTAAGTCTTTAAATTAATGAATAGTTTTCAGGACTTTAGTGCACTGTGACCTGATCTATTATGCCTCAGGCTAGAGCTGAGTGAGACCGCTCCTGCTACAGCTCTTCCCCCAGACTGGCTTCGTTGAGAAACTTAAGTATATGGAGTATTTTCAGCAATTGTAGATCAATCCCTTCTATCTGATGGCGTCCCAATGTCCTTGATGCACCGGTGCACCATATCTACATAATATAAAGTCCGATGTTTCCTCGTTAATATTAAAGAATAAGTGTGTGGCACTGTTCACAAGGCCAAGAATATTAAGATGTCTTCTCAGCTTGCAGTGACCCGTGAGGAAACCCGTAATTATTCGGAAGTTGTTCCAGTGTCTTCCGACACAAGATGTAAAGCGTTCTTAGTTTTTGCTCCCATGAAGAAATTTGGCCTGCTTCAGTTTTGGGAGTTCCATACATATTTTTAGTCTTATAGCCTTATCTTCCGTTTTGATTTTATTTTAAGCCCATTCTATCCTATTCTGTACAATCGGACTTAGGCTCTATTAGAGGTGTGATGACTTCAGTTTTAGCTAGAGAGTCTGCCTCTTTATTTCCAATAACACATTCTTGTACCAGTACTCAATCAAATATTACATTATTATGCTTGCCAAGGTAGGATAGCATGCCCATACACTCCCATTCCAGCTTAGAACTATTGGAAGAAGAAATAGAAGTTCAAGGCTTTGATTATTGCTTGATTTTCCGACATTGTGGTAATGTTTCGGTTGCTGCTATTTATTTAGACATTTCGTTCGGCACATCCTCCAGTGGTATGAACATCCACCTGGAAAATGCTTGTGGACTGCCCCATTGACAGAGAAGCCCAACAATTACTTCACGTGTCCCTTTAGACGTTTACAAACCATCCGTAAACCATTTTATGGCATTTTCTTCTGAAGTGTTTTCTCGAAGTAAGCCCTTTTGATCATGTCATTTCTTGGGACTTAATACTGAAGACTTGGAAATTAAGTCACTTTTTCACATTCCAATACAATGTAGCCTTTTCAATACCTTTTCAATGAAGAAGAACCTACAATTTCTTAAAAGGCTATTTATACCGTGTTTTTGTAAGATCAAAAAGTGAGGTCTCTGTAGATCTACCCGTCCTATAAGCATGCATCAAGAGAGAATTAACAAACCCAAAGCCCTATTCTCTTCCAAGAAAGTCGTAGGTAACAAAAGGGGGTCTACAAACCCATATCAAACTCTGGCTATACATCTCGGTCATAAGACCGATCCTTACATTATGGAGTAACAGTATATGGTCGACTGCGCTGGAAACAGCAATAAACCGCGACAAGCTCAGCAAAGTCCAACGAACAGCCTGCTTAATCATGGGTGGAGCTCTCCGCCAAACTCCCTCCGCTGCGCTTGATGTTCTGTTTCATGTCATACCGCTAGATATCTTTAGCAAACAATCGGCTGTTTGCACAGCCATTGATCCTTGCAGTGGATCAATAATGATATTTGCCACTCCATAATTCTGAACTCGTTCAGATCTCTACCTAGAAACGTCGATTACACCACCCCTCATCCAAAATTCAATAAAAACTTTCAAATGTCCATCCCTTCCAGGTCTACCTGGGAAAATGTGTCATTTTTGGTAGACGAAGCGATTCATTTCTACACAGATGGGTCTAAAACCAATGACGGGGTCGGTGGAGGAGTATACTCCGATAGATTTAATCTTTGTCGCTCTTTTCGTCTTCCCTATCATTGTAGCGTGTTCCAGGCAGAACTTCTAGCAATCAAAGAAGTCCTTGTCTCTTAGCTCAGAGAAAACGTGATATCGACTACTGATATTCGCATCTTCTCAGACAGTCAAGCTGCCATAAAGTCATTGGACTCTGTTTCCACAAACTCACAAACAGCCCAAAATTGTCGATCATCTCTGGTGGAGATGTCAAAACAGTTTAACATTCACCTTACATGGGTGCCGGGGCATAGAGACATTCCAGGAAATTGTAAAGCTGACGAACTTGCAAAAAACGGAACAATATTACCTTTGTTGGATAGCAAATCCAACATCGGTATACCTCTAGCTTCTTGTAAACTTATGCTAAAGCATGATACCATAAAGAAAGCTAACCAAAGATGGATCAGCACCCCAAGTTTCCGGTCTACTAAACTACTTTGTCCAACAACTAATTTCTATTGGTAGATTGCACATTAGCTCCGTTATAGGTGTCCTTACTGGACACTGCCTAATAGGTAGACATGCTTTTCGACTTGGAGTTCGTGCAAATGCATGAATTAAGAAGAAGAGGAGTCAGTTTCTCACCTTCTTGTTCGAAGTTTGTTTTTATATAGGTTCCAGTTTGTTGTTTTCATGTTCCTTCGAGAGCTAATTGTGTGTGAGACGGTCCTCTAAGCTAAGCAATATTATTCTGTGGTCAGACAGTAAAAGTTCATTGGGCACGGTAGCGCCCAGCCAAGTTCTGGCACTACACCCTTTTTACAGGAACAAACTCAGGCGATTTTTGACCCCTCCCTATCTTTAGTACTAATGAAGTCTGAAACTTAAAATTCTGACTATTTACTAAGTTAGTCAAGCACAGGCGCCTCACCAAATTTGAATTTTGTAGCATAAGCGGTTCCTGAGATATAAGGCGTCAAAAATCACAAAAACCGTAACAGACTGACTCACTGACTGACATCATCATCAAATCATCAAAATTATGGAGCACTTCCCGACATCGAAGAATCTTGCAATTTTGCAACACGGTAGGTCTTGTCATGCAAGCAGAGGAAAAAATTTGAGGTTTTTTTTTTTGCAAGTTTTTTTGTATGAATTCGAAAGGTTTTAAAAACTTGGCCAGTGAACCCATCAAATTTTAGTCAGTAATCATTAAATAATAAAATTTCTCTATTACACTGAAGCTGTGAAGCTGTTTCAGTTGTTGCGGTAAAATTTACCACAACAAGTTTCACCTACCTATTCTATTTTCCCCAATCCATTTTTCAACCTTCCCTTCTATTGCGGCTCCAAAATGCTGTAGAGCTCAGTTGAAACCTGGTTTCCACCGTCCAGAGTCCTACTCTTAAGCATTCTGGAAATGCAATCAAACTAGGTCTTCGATTCTGAAATACAAACTGGAGTGACAGGCGGTCACCAAAATCCATATACCTATATGTGACGGATGAGTCACAACGGCAAAAATACACAGGCACACAGTGTGCGACAGATAATCCACAAGATATGTGGGTGTGCGACAGATGGTCCACACAGGATTGTAAAACATGAAGATTTTGACCCATGTTCAACGGCATGTGTGATTTCAAGTTCACACCAACATAAATTTAGTATGGCCTTCTGCCCAATTTTAAGTGTCTGGCTCACCAAGTAAAATCACGTTGCGATGTTTTTCCCTTTATCCTTAATTGTCTGCGCGAAAGTCTACGGGTTTAAAATATGTAAAATTTCGCGTGAACCATCGGATCCTGTCTCATAATGTTGGTTGGGAAAATGGCATGGGATCCCATCTAACAGAATGCTTTCTTCAAGTTTTTGAGTTGGGCCGGTTGGGCTGGGGACTTTATTCGCGATCTTTAATAATTTTTCGCTTAACTTTTAGACCATTGGAAATTGACGGATTAGAACTGAACTCGTCCATTAAGCCAAAGTTGGTGTTCAAATCACCAATGTGAAAGAGACCATATATGCGTTGCTGGATTCGACAGCGGCATGCACACCAGCGAAAAAGCCGGGTATTGCATCCGCGACAGAATACCAACACGGACCAAAGGTCAGAAGAGGATAGCATATATGTCGTGGCCGAATGGATGAGAGAAGTTCGCCTTTTGAGAGGACTTTTTAAAAAAAGCTACAAAAGAGTTGAGTCGAGGAGAAGTTTAGAAGGAAAAATTATTAAATCGAAAAAAAAAATTTTCGTTGTGAATTGAAATATCAATTTTTTTGTCATAGGAATCCGAGTTGGGGAATACTGAGAAAAGTTAAAATTTTAACCTTGTTTTGTGGTAACAAGGAAGCATTTGTTCGAGGAGATAAAGCCAGGGTGAGGCTGACTAGAAGAGATAGGATCCGCTGCAGAAAAAAAAAGCTAAGTATACATTGGTCGTTGTTCAATTGTGTTTAAGAGAATTTTCATTCGTTTTGCTTGGTTTGGAGGCTATTAAGTGCCTTAGATTTACCCCGTTTAGGCTTTCGTTTCGTCTTTTGTCTTCCCGAGATTGCGGGACTCGCGACCGTTCTTAGATTCCGTTGTTGTTCGGGAATTTTTCCTAACGTGATTTTTCTTCGTGCCCCGTTGTGGCACAAAACCATTGTTCTTGTTAATTTTCCATCTTTCATCTTTTCAACCATATTTTTTTGTAAATTGGCCATCTGCCAATTACCAATTACATTTGTTAAATTTCTTGCTTGTTTTAGAAAAAATTCTGGGTTTTATACCTATATTTATAAAGGTTTCCCAGATAGTTTCAAATAAAACTTATTTAAAATCCTATTCAGGTAAATTAAAATATTCTTTTATTTCTCCTGGAAAGAAACTTCTTTTTCAGCTAATTGGTTCAAGGTTTGTAATTTCCGACTTAGTCCAGAACTAAAACAAAAAAAATTACTGGCGCCCATTTTATTTTGGCACACCCTACTGTACAATTAAATTTAATTCATTTTTTACATCTTTTTTTATCGATTCACCAATTAATACAGCCCACCGTTTCGCTGAACCCACCCCATCGCTGAGCTATCTAGGTGGCAGCATTTTTTTTATGCTCCCTGTTGCGAATTCTCTAAACGCGCCCACCTTCGAGTGACAGTTGTCATTAGATTATTTCGCCGGCTCGTGTCGATTTTTTTTGTATATTTAATTAATTCGTTTAATTAAATAAATTATTCTATCTGTTTTGTGTTTTGCGGATTGTAGTTCCGCCGTCATAAACTTAAACTATAATTTATCCAAATTCGCGTTTAGAAATTCGGTAACACAGTATTATTCTGCTTTAAATATTCGGTATTAAACCTTCATGAAGGAAGAACTTGGCGTACTCTTAGATCTCAGTACTTTTCACGGCTGACTTGTTACACAAAGGTTTTTGTATAGAAGAACTTGGCTTTTTTTTAACATTTATGTTTTTGGTCTGATGCTTTATGACTCAAACAACTTTGTATCCATTGGTAAGTACTTGAAGATGTATAAATATTGATAGCCAAGCGCTTGTGAAATAAGCGACAATTTTCGTTTTCAATTTCCCCATTGGGTTTTATTTTTCCGGGCCAAAAAACTAATGTAGATGGCAAGCGCCATGCTCAATGATTTCCTCCTTCAACAACTATATGAATTGTGATCGCAGAAAGTTTGGTTCCAACAGCATGGAGTATCGCGAGCTATCACAACCGAATTTCTGAGAACCACATTTCCAGTTCGTCTATCTCTCGTTTGACCAATTTTCACTTGTCGGTAAGATCGCCTGACTTAACCGTTCCATAAAAATGTTTGTGGGGTTTTTTTAAGTCACTGTTCTGTTACAACAAGTAGCAGACTCTTGAATCCCTAAAAAAAAAAAATATCTGTCAGAAATGTGACTTCCACCCGCAAGAGTGATGGGAAATGCCATAAGTCGGGACCGATTGGTCAACTCGATTTAATGGTTTTCTTCTATATATACCTCATTCTATCCAACGTTTCTCTAGAATTTCTGTAAAATTTCATAATATCATTATCACGTTTTAGGAACATAATTTTATGTAATATAGAACTAAGGTAGGCAGGAAGAAATAGTTTCCACTAGCAGTTTTGCTTAGTGACCCAAATAACGCTGGAGTACGCCCTTTTGATATCATAAACTCGTTTAATCTAAGGATTTAATGGGATATGATGAGGGACTTATAAGCTCCCCTCTATCTGAAAATCAATAGCTTTCTGTCATAAAAGCAAGGAGTTACAATTACAAAAGTCCTCAAGATTTGTCTCAGAGCCACTTCGTTGTATACAGATAAGAGAACAAGTATTTGTTCTTCAGTTTAAATAGTTCGTTAAAGGCGTCGAGGAATGACTCTCCGAATAGTTGGACTCTCATTCTGGCCATAGCTGGAAATTTACAGAGGAAATGAACGACAGTTTCCTTTTTCTGCTAATCCCCATGTTTCCCTATTGGCTAGTGTCCAGTGCATGTTGCAACTAACCTGGCTGTATCTTGCATGGGTCTGCATATAATGTCATTTGTTCGGGACCTATTATAGGTGTGCCTCATTTTTCTAGATATAATACAAGTTGAGAAAATTTCCTTTTCAAAACACCAGGTAAGCTGATCCTGCCTGGCTAGCTTATGATCCCGTTCATTTCACTGTGACCCGGTAACCAGAATGAGATTTAATGTGATGTTGAGGCTCGTAAACTCATCCCGGCATTGCCGGACCAATTTAGAAGAGAAAAAATCCGAATCAATGGCCTTAACAGCCATTTGACTGTCTGTATAAATGGCCGTATTTTGGTTTTGAATTCGATCTAGTTTAAGTATTTTACAAGTTTCCCTTATTTGTAGTTCTTCAATTTGAAAGACACTAGCAAAATCAGGTAGCCCAAATGAACTAGAGACATTTAAAGACTCAGACAAAATATCCGAGCCGTGACCATACTCCATACTTCTTTGAGCCATTAGTAAGGATAGTTGTGTCGAAATCTCTCATCATAACGTTATCCTTCAGGACTTTTCTAGATGGTAGATAGATTACTGTAGCAAGTGCTTGTTGAAAAAATGTCTGCTAGGATTGGGTTTGAAATATTGCTTTGTCTGCAAGGGTTGGCAAGCCAACGATCTTATTCTTTAGGTCTTAATGCACTGAAGTAATTCAATTGGTAAAATGTGAAGGAAAACGCTTAAAGCATCCATTAAACAGGATCGTAGTGCTTCCGTAGTGACAACGCCAGCTGTTCTTTGAATCTTCTTTCGGACACACCACGTCTGTGTTTGTCTGCAAAATCATCTTCAATAGGGAAGTTAACCAGACGACACAACTCTGATTTCTAGGGGACTAGGTTCTAATTTTACCTTAGGACAGTGGGCCGGATAATCCGATACAGTTACACACAATAGCCGCCATCTCGTTTTCAGCTAATTTGGATTTTACTGAAAATACTTATTGATCTCAGCTTTAAATGTACATTACAGATTACCTCATTTAGTTTGAAGACCATTTAGTCCGGCCTCACTGGAACTGGATTACTTTTATCTAGACAATCTGCAGTGTTTTCGAGAGCGCACACTTGTGTTCCACTTCGAACTATCGACCATGAAAACCATTCTGAAGAAACGGGTTCTGCTACTTTAAAACTCACTCTAGGTTTCATTGTAGAAGTCACCCTAAGTACCTTCACTGCATCAAATATCCCATTATGAAGAAGTAATAGC
The DNA here is from genome assembly GCA_963931855.1 of Philhelius festivus. NCBI lineage: Eukaryota > Metazoa > Arthropoda > Insecta > Diptera > Syrphidae > Philhelius > Philhelius festivus. The sequence goes on from OZ007557.1 coordinate 58,106,866, forward strand.
AAAAATTGCTTAACAAAAAAAGTTACGGAATTGGTCAATAATGACTCTGAAAAGTTCTAAGATATTCATTCGGTCATCCAAAATTGCTATTATAATTATTGCCTATAATTCAATATTAAAACCTATGAAGAAAAGGGTAGAAAAGGCAGCTTCGTTGCCATCCGAAGGCCAAACCCTTCTAAACCCTATTGAATAAATTTTTATTGTTTTTCTGTCCTCAAGATTTAAAATAAAATCCTCAAGAAACCTATATCTAAATCCAATTATGCTTCGATCGCCAAACCGCACAACTGTATCGTATAAAATGCTAAACTGCGCGAAATTACCATAGTATAGAGTTTTAAGGAAACAGCAAGAAAAGAACAAAAAAAAATCGAAACTCAACCCCATTTTACAGCTCAAAGCAATACAAATCTGTATTATAAAAATGCATTTTATTGCTATTTGGCGTATACTAGCCTGAGCAAACTTTTATCTTAACAGCTCTCTAAGACCCCCACATCTTGTGCAACCCGGCCACTCTCTTTGCTGCCACAGAAACTATTGCAAAGAAATTCTTCTATACTGGATTTTGTCGTCGTTGGTTGTCCTTGTCGTCATCGTCATTCGTTCAATTTCATTTCATGTCCTTACAGAATGTTAGAAGGCTACACAAAAACTGAAGGGGAAGACAGCACAGCAAAAAAAAAAATTGCATAGCAATTGCATAGCTTTGTGAAAACTAAAGCATGCTGCTGGTGCCGGTGCTAGCTGGTTTTGAATGTACCTATAAACGGGCTAAGCTATAGTCAATGTGCTGCTCTGTGCTCTTTACAGCAATATCGAAAGGATATCCGTTCCTTTTGAAATTTAAAAATGCGGTTACCCTGCACACACTATACAACTACAACAGTCCGCACAATGAAAAACCAAGGAAAAGTCAAGCAACAGGAAAATATCCGGAAAGTGGAATTTTCTTAGCGGATAGCTGCTGTATATAATGTGGCTATAGGTTTAGCTTTTTGCAACAACGTTGCCAACTTTAGTCTTATCCTCCTGCTTTCGACTTGTCTATATATCCTTTGGGCTAAATGCTTTAAACTTTCTGCTTATCCTGTCGTTTTAGTGATTGTCGTAATGGAATTTTCTTATAGTGCACACAAATGAAGGACGAGAAAGGGGGCAAGGCAAACCGCCATATATCGACTGACAGGGTGTAACGGAATTGGCTCTCAGCGAAGTTTAATGATGTGATCTATGAAAGCCATTTGGTTTTATTTGTCCTGTAAGTGTGGTGTGGAAACATTCTGGATACAACAAAAAAAGAAAGTATCAGGGTAATGCCAAGAAGAAGGTATATATTATATAACGCTGATGAAGTTCAAAGAGTCCTTGAGAAATAGCAAAAATTGCTTAACAAAAAAAGTTACGGAATTGGTCAATAATGACTCTGAAAAGTTCTAAAACCTTGTCACGCTCAAAGTCCCTGTGTAAAATTGGAGTCTCAACCAAACACTGCCTTAAAAGATGAAACATACTTGTATCAAGGCTTGGTTAAAGCCTATTGAAATGATTTAGCGACAAAATGGTAGACTATTTGACCAGGAAATTCTTCCTTCACATTATCCATTGTGGCTTGTGATGAATGTGCGGTTGCCCAGTCTTGTTGAAACTACATGTTCACCAAGCCCCGCTCATCCAATTCCGGTAGTAATAAGTCCAATATCATGGCCCTATTGCTGATGGTGTTTTTAAAAAAATACGGGCTAATCACTCCTCCCGCGTGAACACCGCACAACACAGTGGATTTTCAGTGCCCGAAAAAAGAACGTAATCGCTTAAGTGGAAATGTGCCTGGTCGCTCATGATGATTTTCGACAAAAAATCGTCCTCTTCGTTGTTGAGACTAAGGCTCGTATTCACCGAGCGCTCCTAAACGGCTCTTAACTTTACGAGGCTCTTAACTTGAAATTTCTGTGGGGTATTCACCAACCACTCGCAAGTGTTTTTCGAAGTTCGAAAATGAGAGCCACTCTCTCTTGTTCAGGCATACCCAAACTGTGAAATGTTGTGGAATGTTGGTCTTGACAGCAAATGGATACTCTTCTACTTGGCATTGCTCATATGGATTCGAGTCAAATGCGTGCGTGGCACACGCACAAGCGAACAAACTTTCGAAGAGAGCGCTCGTAAGTTAGGAGTGGTCGGGACCATTCCTAACTTTTAAGAGCGCTCGTAAATCTTCACTAATATTGCTTGGTGAATAGGTTTATGAGCTTCTTAAGTTATGAGCGCTCGGTGAATACCGGCCTAAGGATGGCTTGACAGTAATTCACACGCGACGGACCATCATCAGGCACTAACTTATGCACTGTTTGCACTTAGTACAGGAACATGTGTAAGTCTTTTAATAAAATTCGCTGTAGAGTCCATCTGATACTGTCTAATTCCGTGGCCCGTCGCATCGCCTGGTTGATTATTCTTCGTTCTCAGCGACATCGGCAGCCACAGCCGCGATATTCTCAGCCGAACGACCTGTCCGGTGGCGTCTCCTGTAGTTCCAGTCTGTTCGAGAAGCTAAGCGGCGGAATGTTTACCCAGTTAGCGCTACACGTTTAGAAAATCGAAGTCGAAATTCACGCTACGCTAAGACCACCGACCGATTACTGGTTAAAAAAATCGACACAATATTTCCCCGCTCTTGCGAAGTATAAATAGCACTATATTCCTTGTCCGTTTGTATACTGCAGCTGTCTAGTTCACAAATGTCAAATATGATTGACGTACGACACCATTTGCAAAAATTATAACGTCTTCCCATAGAGTGACTAATTTGAGGCCACCTTGTACATTTGCCACTAAGTTCCTTAACATGCCGTGGCAGAGTATTCCACAGGCGAGTAGCATTAATCATAAAAACTGCCTCCTGGAAGTTAAATATTTATATGGCGGATGAATTATTGTTTGGGATCTATCTAAGAAACCAAATCTTTATTTATTGAAAAGATACCAAGGTTGATGTGTTTCAATAAATTTGAAGAGTAATAGGGGGATTCTAAAGCGTAATAGATTTATCTAACGAAATGTTTGAAATTTGCCTTTAAAAATTAGAGACGCTGTCATACCTTATTAGTGCACACCTATGTGTAACGGGAAATTCTATTATAAGCCGCATTAAGCCTTCTCCTACTGGCAGAATCGCAGTCACAGAAAATTTCGCATGCAGAGATAGAATTGGTAGAACCAGTGCTTTGCGAGCATTAAGCGAATCCTTGAGAGTGTAAAATACTGCAATATCCATAACATACGAAGAACACCATAAACGTTTAAGCCGCTGCGTTGACGTTCTATTGGATAGCATTCCTAAATTCCTAGCTTTTTCCTTATAGCTATTCAATGGTAGAATTATTAAGGAAAATGGTTGGGAAATAGGAAAGGTCCAAAAGACTAATTCTACTAATAACTATGCATTTAGACCAGACCTGTGTAAATCGTTCATTTCAAATGATCGAATCGTTCAACAATCGATTACGAAAATAATTCGATCATTTCAATCGATCGATAATTCGATCATTTTCATTTCACTCAAATGATTCAATACTGTTATGACATCGAATGATGGCTACTATGTCCATGGATTAAAAAGCGTCAAGAAATTCAAGAAAAAGAGATTTTATTTGTTGCTCTGGAAAAGAGGAATTTTAGGGGTTTCGGGTGATATTTGCAACTAAATATTCTACTTAGGTCATAACTGAATTCTTCCCCTAGTTGTCAAGTCATAAACTCTCAAATTCCATCAAAAGTTGGCTACGATGTAGATGGGTTAAGAAACGTTTAATAATGCAAAAAAAAAAATAGATTTTATTTGTTGCTCCGGAAAAGAGCAATTTTAGAACTAAGAGTAACTGAATTACTGGGTACTATCGAATAAATTAACTTTTAACTACTATCACATGTAAGTCAATAGTTTTTATTCGATAATTCCCATTCCTAGTGAATATTCAACGAGCTAGGTATATGCTGGGTTTAATTCCCACAGTAAACATACCGGATCCTGGGGATCAATTCTCTATCTGTGAAACTGTGAAGTGATAAGTTTTTTCACAACTTCACACACTATCCGATTCATAATTTATGAAAAAACTTAATAAAATGTCAAAATATTTTCAAATATTAAATTTGTTTTCAAACTCAAATGATTTTGTGAAAAGCCCTGTTAAAATATGAAAATTACAAAAATAAAATTATACTCAAATATGAGTATCGTGTATCAAAAATGAGAGCGTTTCTCATTTTAGTACTGTTTAGTACATGTTTTGACAAACATTTATCAGAATGAGTTCCAGAATCGCATTATGTGAGTTCATGAAATGTAAAAATGAAAAATGGCTGTGAAAACTGAAATGATAACTTTTTTATCACTTCACAGTTTCACAGATTGAGAATTGACCCCCTGGGGGTCAATTCTCTATCTGTGAAACTGTGAAGTGATAAAAAAGTTATCATTTCAGTTTTCACAGCCATTTTTCATTTTTACATTTCATGAACTCACATAATGCGATTCTGGAACTCATTCTGATAAATGTTTGTCAAAACATGTACTAAAAAGTACTAAAATGAGAAACGCTCTCATTTTTGATACACGATACTCATTTTTGAGTATAATTTTGTTTTTGTAATTTTCATATTTTATCAGGGCTTTTCACAAAATCATTTGAGTGTGAAAACAAATTTAATATTTGAAAATATTTTGACATTTTATTAATTTTTTTTTTCATAAATTGCGAATCGGATAGTGTGTGAAGTTGTGAAAAAACTTATCACTTCACAGTTTCACAGATACAGAATTGACCCCCTGATATCTCAAATAACACCAGGGGGTCAATTCTCTATCTGTGAAACTGTGAAGTGATAAACAAGTTATCATTTCAGTTTTCACAGCCATTTTTCATTTTTACATTTCATGAACTCATATAATGCGATTCTGGAACTCATTCTGATAAGTTTGTCAAAACATGTACTAAAAAGTACTAAAATGAGAAACGCTCTCATTTTTGATATACAATACTCATTTTTGAGTATAATTTTGTTTTTGTAATTTTCATATTTTATCAGGGCTTTTCACAAAATCGTTTGAGTGTGAAAACAAATTTAATATTTGAAAATATTTTGACATTTTATTAATTTTTTTCATAAATTACGAATCGGATAGTGTGTGAAGTTGTGAAAAAACTTATCACTTCACAGTTTCACAGATACAGAATTGACCCCCAGTTCAACCCAACAATTGTCTTTGCGGCCTACAACATAAACAACCAACTCGATCAATCATGTTCTTCAATCGAGTTCAACCCAGAAATTTTAATCCACCGTCCGTTTGGCGTTCATTAACCCACATTGGTTGAATCGGAACGAAAATCGAGACTCATTGAAATGATTCAGATTGAAATAGAAAATCGAGAATCGACAATCATCTAAATGATTGAGATCGATTAAAATGACTATTTGTGATTCCGATCATCAATACTTTTCGATGATCGGATCAAAAAAAATCGAATCGATCCTGATTGACACAGCTCTAATTTAGACTTAATTGAATTTAGAAACAGACCATTCATATAAGACCACAATGAAATCCTTTCCAAAGTCATGTTGATGTTGTCTTCGTTTGGTTTTTGCACAGTCTTCCAGAAGTCTCCAAGGGGACAGCTTCTTAACAATTGAACATCGTCAGCATACATATATTTGGATGAATGAAGATGAAATATGTGAGGGGATCTCGTTTAAATATGTATATACATATATAAGAAGAAAAGCAGGGGTCCAATTATTGATCCTTGAGGCACACCAGTACCAGTTACAACAGCTTGCTTTCTATCACAAAGATAGGGAATTAAAACATCAATGCCCGAAGGAAAAAAGATAGAATGACCAATGGTGTCAAAGGTAGTAGAAAAAACCAGAAAAGCTTTAGAAAAGAACTAGGAAGGTCACATGGTCCTCATCCAAGACCAGACTTATATCATTGACAATGTTGATAACAGCGGTGGTACAGCTATGTTTTTGACGAAAACAGGAATGCATAGAGGATAAAATATTATATATTCTAAGATGAACTTCCATTTGTTTTTGGAAAACTTTTTAAAAAACTTTGGACAGTAAAGGCAAATCAGAAATTGGGTCAAAGTCATTGCCTTTACGCGTTTCGGAAATTGGTATAATTTTCGCCAATTTGCATAGGTTAGGAAAAATACCAGTCATTAATATGGTGTTAAATGAATTTGCCACATAAGCAAATCGGGTAAAGTTGTTTTAAGGTAGACCGGGTAAAATCCATCGAGACCAACAGCATTTGACTTGATAGACGAAAACATTTGACTAAGTCACCACTATCTATGCAAGAGAACTCAGAGTCATCTTCTTGTGATTCAACAAGACGTGTCGGAACTTGACACTGAGAAGGAATCGGTTAAGTCTCAAATTTGTGACTAAGGCCCCAGTTATAGCTTTAATCGAAATGCATCTTTGAAACAAATCAGTGGAATGCTGACTTCAGTTTTTTGACAAGCCAGTTATAACAATCATTGAAAAATTAGTTTTAGTAAAAGATCCTGTCAGTGGCTGATTACAACCAATTCTATGCATTTGAGGTTAGAGTTGATCATTGAAAGGAAAACTGACATTTGAGAATAGAAACGAACACATTCAGTGGAATGATTGTGTTCCGTATTAAAGAAACGAAAATCAGCTGTTCATTTAAATTGATTTCTATCAGTGAAATAATAAAAGTCGATTTAAAAGAAAATTTAAATCAGAATTAAGTATTTTATAGAGTAAAAAAATTCTACTACTCATTAACTTCATTTTGGTACCAATTAAAGCCATTGCATTTTGTTTATTCGTCTTAAAAATGGGAATGAAAATTTTAAATGATGCATTTTAATGATAGCTATAACTGGCCCCTAAGGGCCTCAATATTAATATTTCACCCACAAGCCTAATTAAGCTTTCACCATTAATCTCGACCTTTATCTTAGCCACGGCTAAATTACGCAACCTACGTTAAGGTTGATGGTGGACATCGAACCTGTATTGTCTCCATTGCATGTAGGCTTCGTCTCGTTGTAGTACCAGGGATGCGAGCTATGGTGGGTGGTTTAGGATCTTGTGCGTGTTATTAGGAATGGAAGGGACATACAATTTTCTGCTGAATAAAAGGGAGCGTAACGGAATCGCGCTTTTTAAAATCCCATTTATTCAAAATCCGGTTCTATTATAATCCCGCTTTTTAAAATCCCGTCTTATACCGCCTTATTCCGTTTATAGAATACGTAGCTAAAGCTTATTGATTTTATGTTGGTTATTTTCCAGATTCCTTAAATGCTAAAGAAACCTTGCACCTACCCCAAATCCTATAGTGTGCCCAAGCAGGGGGGTTGCGTACCTCACTATTTATACGTTGTAATAAGAAAAGGGATTGTAAAAAACGGGATTATAAGAGACGGGATTTTAAAAAGCGGGATTTTAAAAAGCGAGATTATAAAAAGCGGGATTATAAGAAACAGGATTATAAAAAACGGGATTGTAAGACCCGGGCTATCGTACCCAACCCGAATAAAATAGGCACTATTGAAGAAATTGTCACATCATCGCAAGAGGCAGTAAACCCTGAAAAACTTTTTTGTAGCGGCTGGGAATTGAACCTAAGACATTCTCAACGACCGACAGTCCTACGCACTAACCATTATTGCAATGGGTACTTCGGGTTAAAATGTGATTTCCAGAAAAAAAAGTATTTCAGGGGCTTTCCAATAAGGGCGAATAGATGTTTTAAACAGAAAGGATTAAACTTTTTTCTTTTTGAAAGGCCCATGTACGAATATGACTTCGTTCAAATATCTACCTCGGCTTCTTACGGTGGAACAGATCCGAGTGGTCAAATTTACAATGCCTCATCCGCATAGATCCAGCTGAATTCAAGGAATTCTCTGTGTTATGTTCACTTTAAGGGCGTTGGTCTATTATAGTTTATTCACATTGTCCTGCGGCCTTAGGAAACTACACAAAAAAATTCTGGCGGGTTTAAATCACATGACCTTGGTGCCCAATTCACCTCACCTTTGCGAGTTATAACCTTACAATCAAATAGTTTATGCAGAGTGTCAATCGTGGCGACCGCTATTTGGCATGTCCTGATGGAACCACAAGTGGTCTAAGTCCATATGGTTCAATTGGGGCTATGACAAATTGGTTATAATGTTCCATAGCCCTCGCCATTGACAGTGACCGTGTCACCAATGTCTTTTTCGAAAAGGTATGGACGAATGACACCGCCAGCCCCAAATCCTCACCAAACGTAACTTTTTGAGGATGAATTGTCAGCGTCGTGTGGGTTGGGGTCGTTCCATATATAGAAATTTTGATTGTTAAGGCAGCCATTTATGCAAAAATGAGTCTGTCTATAAAGATAATTTTTCGGGAAAATAGGGGTCCTCCTCCTAACCCTCCGAAGCCTGAACAGCGTTATCTAGGCTCATGAACTTTGAGATCATTGGTCAATTTTCCATGTTGAAGTCTGCAAAAGGCCGAGTTCTTGTGCACGGCGAGAAATAATCCACAACTGCGCTGTTCTTGGCCGATCTTCCGATCCTTTGACTTAGGAATGTTAACTTGTTGACTGATTGATTGCAGAAAGGGTTGAAGAGTCGACTGTGAAGTGCCAAGGGCCCCACAATCGTTTAACTTACTATGGTGATTTGGCATCAATAACTTAATAATAAACTTGATAAATGTCACCAAAACAACATGGCCGCCACAGGCAACCAATACACACGTTCTCTGCCTTATCAATATTTCTCTTTTCAAATTTAGACATACTAATATTTCGTTTTGGGTTTTCGAACAGTTGACTTTTGTAATTTTCGCTTAAGAACATCTTGTTATTTTATTTTTGACGTAAATGACGTTTTCGAAAATGGCCTTTGATTTCTTGATCAGTCAACTTAAAGCTCACTGTACATTATTAGCGTAAGTTAGAAGAATTTTTGAACATTTTTAATACCGGTTTTTTTTTCTTAAATGGGAAATGTTTTGAATTTTCCGACATTCGCTTAAAGGTAATTAATATTTTTTTTATTTCTTATTTCTTTTTAATAATGATTTTTTTGAATAATAGGTTTTCTATTCCACAAACGTTCCAAGTACAAATTTTCGTATACAAAAATAATAAATTTTAATGAATGTTATAGAAAATCGTAACCTGAGAAATACAAATGGCATTAATATTTTCCCCATTTTCTCAACCAATGTCAGAGCTAAGTCTTCCCAAGACGAAGAACTTAGCTTTGTTTTTAAAATTCAACGGGATACCAAAGAAAATTCTATTCTTTTTCTTTAAAGACTTTTTGTCTACAAAGATAAAAACTATACTTCCTTAACTCAACCATGCAAAAAATGTATATTTTCCAGCTCTCCTCGAAGGTAACTAACTACCTTCCTACAATTATTTTATTTTGTGCTATGTCAGTGTTCTTTGTCTTGAATACTTCAAGCAACTTCAATTCCAGAGACAAATAGCAAAGAGAATTTTTATTCCCTGTGATAGATGGCGATAAGAGCACAACACAAAAAAAAACTCAAAACAGGACAAATAAAACAGTTGAAAAGGGAATCGTTAAGGTTCACTTGGACAAATGTCAACTGAGTCAGTTGAAATTTGAAAGCTATCGCCAGAACGATGAACTCCTTTTGTACAAAGTTGTACACAAAAAAAAAACAAAAAACAAAGACCAACTGAAATGACTGAAAATAAATATGTAGGTACAAGGACGAAATAAATATATGACAGTAGGTTGAGTTTTCCCTAAGGTAGACTACTGACTTAGTCACGGGGTTTATTTTACAGGACATTAAGGGTATAGTTTTTGATTGTAAGTTTGTTAAAAAGGAGTTTATAGGGAAACAAAGAATCTTTCTCAGTTTAAATTAAATCTGTTTTTATTTATTTTTTTTTGATTTGCAGAGAGAAAGAATGTTCATATCAAAAGAAATTACAGTTTTTGCTTGCGACAAAGGACCTAAAGGGTGTTTTTTTTTAAGCGGAATTCCTTAATTCGAAGAAAATTAAACACAAAAAATGTTTTTAATTTCCATGAAATTGTCTTTTATGGAAAGACAGTTTTGTGTCCTTAATTTTTGAAAATGACCTTGGGCATGTGACCATCGTGACTGGCGAGTCCATGGCGTAATCTGGAGATCCAATTTTCACACTCTCAAAATTGTCCATAGTTTGGATGACAGCCCGAGTATAGATAAATGAAACTCATACTCTGTTTAAGAATAAATTGAAGTGTATTGCGCAAATATGGGTTCATGTTCATATCTAACATCAGTAGCAGTAATCGCTTGCGAAACGTATAAGCCAAACCAAATTAAGCTTAAGACAACTTTCAAAATTCACTGTCGCAGAAAACAGTGTTGTCAATTAAAAACACCTTTTATAAGATATATGTATATAAAATAGAATTAGAGATTTTAGTCACACTTACATAAATTGAGATGGTAGTGACCGCATCAAAAATACCCCAGTAATTCTTTAGAAATTTTCTTTAAACTTGAAAATTAAATTTTCAAGGTGATTCTCGCTAAAGAAAACGCTGCTTAGCAATCTTTAAGCAAAAACTTATTTTTCTCGAAAACTGCTTAGCAATTGTGATGATATATGTATTTCGGTTAACCAAACTTTTACGGAACTTAGTTCGTAGCAATCATATTGCAATTCGCGACGACCAATTTATTTTCTCAAATTTTTAATATATTAACATTAAATTAAACTGGATTTCTACACTTTTGTAAAGTTTTTGTGAAGAATTGAGGCTTATTATAAAATATGTTTTAAATCCCATTTGTTTTTTATTCGTTGGTCGTTGGTCGCTCTCATGTGAATAGTCCTTAAGACCTAGTGACTTACAACTTTCAGACATTCCTGTCAGGTGTAGCCACCAATAAAGGGGACTTACAATTTTCTGCCAAGTCCGAACCGCTAAGATGGGTAGCACTTTTCATGACAAGAGACACTATTTATTATGATGTGTCACTTCTTCGCAAGTGGCAATTAGGTTGACGTGGCTGTCATATTAAAAAAGCGATAATGCCAGAACACGAAGATCATTGTACTAGAAATCTCCCAGATGGGGTCTTCGTCTTTGGGATTAAGCAAGACATGTACAGAGAAAGGTATTAAACATTTGAAACAATTCAGATCCAGCGAAAGTGGCAGTACACCCCTGATAGAAATTTTTACAGCGGCTGGGAATCGAACCCAGGACCGCTGCATGACAGTCCAACCCACTTACTATTGTGCCAAGGTTTACTAATTTTTATTGATAGGCTGTTCAAATAAAACAAAAACTTCGATGATATCTTACTTGTTGTATTCAATTTAGTACTTATCTATCCCTACTAAATGGGTAAAATATACTTCGGCCTTATCATTAAATATGTATACATACAGCTGTTAAAAAATCTTTGAACTTTTTGTATAAATATGGTATGGGTACATAGATACTGTACTCATTACAATGTTTTGTGAAAAATTGTATGTCGTGCGTAAAGCTTTTTGTGATCAGTACATATGGTACTCGTATGTGTGAATCGTGTCTGTCTGAACTTCGTTGCTTATCTCGCAGATCTGCGTTGGCTGGGCCTATATTTTGATTGTATAAAACTTAATCTTATTTGAACCAAATTATTTTTTTTTATTAAAATACTTAGATTTTTGAACTAGGTTCATTTCAGTGATAGCTAGACCAAGCAACCACTAGGGCAATTTACAATGTGAGTCGAAACTGATTTTTGTTGCAAAAACAATATGTTCAAGCGAGCGTTGTGCTCTCAATAAATATTTAATTGACTCAATAAACGTTGCTTGCATTCCTAACATAACTGTTTACGCTATACGTGATGGCTCTTCACAGTCGACCGTCAACATTTGGTTGTCAAATTTGAAACTCGGTCTTTTACATCAGACTTCAACCTGGAGAATTTTGCGCCGGAACTTGGACTTGGAACAAAATACAACTGACCCAGGAGCTCAAAGTTCATGATCATATAGATAACGCCGTTTGTTCGATGAATGTGCTTAGGTGGAAGAGGACCCGAATTTTGGATGAAAAATCATCTTAAACGATAAGGCCAATTTTCGGATGAATGGTTGTGTTGACAAACAAAACCCACACGGGGTTCACTAAGTCACAATGGATCTTCAAAAAGTTACCATTTGGTGTGGATCTTAAGCGGCGTCATTGATCAGTACTTTTTTTAAATTAACGTTGGCGTGGTGGTCACTATAACAATGGCGATCACCATTTCTTATGACCTAAATTCAACCATATAGACCTAGATTAGATACATGTGGTTCCAGCAGGATGTGGCTACGATTGACATTTTGATGCATATCCGATTTGAGGGTTCTTTCTCCCAGAGGTGATAAAATTTGGCACCATGGTCATGCGATTTGAACCCACTAGCCTTTGGGGTTTCCTGAAGTCTCAAATCTCTTCGAATAAAACACAATTGAGATATGCCCTTAGCCCACATCCAGATCTATGGGTAGGTGTTATTGAAAATTGAACGACTTGAATCCGTGCCACCGCAAAAAGCCGATGCAAGTAATTATACCATTCCAACATCTTACCGTCCATATTGAAAAATCATTTACATACGAGTATATCACTTTTAAGCCATTTCCATACGTACTGTTTACATTTATGTAGTCTGTATTTACAACAAGCACACGAGGAATGAATCGAGTCCATTACTTATGTGTTGAATCAATGTATTGCCGTGTTTCATTTGATGGATTTACATTGTAATGTAACCATAACATGCCAACTTTGTACTCAGTACATATTACTTGTATTTAATTCATGCATTTTTTCTTCGTTCTCTTCATCAATTTTACCTATGTATTTTGCGCCTTTAATCAATATAGTGTGTCCTAACAAGATGACCTGTTTTGAAATTTAGAAAAAACGCAGTTAAAAGTTCTGATCTATTTATTTTAAGAAATACTTTTAACTTGGAAGTTTATAGGCGTGTTTTGTTGAGCTTCTTAATGTACACATTAAGAAATGTTACACATTAAGCTTATTTTGCACATGTAAATACAACAACAACAAATTAACAGCACATTTACTCTTCAATAATTTTAATGTAACATTTCTTAATGTGTACATTAAGAAGCTCAACAAAACACGCTTTATGTATGGAATACAATATCTGATAAATAGTCATCTCATAACTAAAAGCACTCAATGGGCATTTTAACAAAATTTTCGATGAGGTTATGGCATAATATCTTCTCTATTTCTAGGTTCAGGAATTGCTCTTGGAATATTGGAATGCCCCTTTCCTCTATAAAAAACCTAATATGGGAAATCTGATAATCATCATCAATGACATTTTTGAATTTTCTATTTTCATAATTAAAATACTTTAAAATTTTCTAAGACTTAAAAAAAATTCAATTTTTTTTATTGAGGTTCACATTATGACAGCTGTCAAACAACAACACTGTACGATTGACACAAAAAAGTGTCTAAATTCAAAACAAGAATCGTTCTTCATGGGATACCCTTTACTTCCTATTGGTCAAACAAGGATGTTAGATCTGGGCGGTAAGAGGTTTTTTTTAGGCAAAAGATGATAACATGTTCAAATGGGAGCAGCTGAAGCTTAGACGTAGGAGCCGTATTCATTCAAACAGCGCTCTTTTGAGAGGTTTCTTTTATACTATAGGTTAGGGTCTCCCCACAGTCTGCCTGCGTTATGGGTGTTAAGACAACACCAAGGAAGGTATCTTGAGTCTTGAGATCTTTGCTGTGTTAAATCATTTAACGCAGCTTGTGAATGAGCCAACTCGGTTTCCTGACATTGACGGGTAATCCGTAAACACGCTTGATTTGTTCCTTACCTCTGACCCTGATAAATACACTACTCGTATTAGTGTACAAGCATCTCAAGGTAAGTCGGACCACTCTGTGTCATATCAGCTAATTTCTTATGTTCCACCAATTAAATTAAGGAAAAAATACCAAAGAGATCTGTCTGGCAAGGTCTCAACAATTTTTTTCGAAACTTTAACTGGTCACTATGCTTCCTCGATAGTGACGTAGATCTTAAAACTGATATGTTAACAGGTATTATTTTTGACGGAATAAAAACTTTTATCCCCAACAGGACTAAAAGCATAAAACCCAAGGAGAATTCATGGTACGATAGTAACTGTAAAGAGGTAATAAGGTTCAGACAGTATAGCTTCCGTTGTTACAGAACCAATCCAACTGAGGAAAACCGGACAAAATACAAACAAGCGCGGAATGCCTGTAATGCTCATATCAAACGAACCAAGTTTTACATGATCAAAAAGCACGGAAAAAATACTACAATATCCCAAAGGTTAGTAAACACACCTGTGACTAGCTCACAGGGAAAGGCAAATTTGCTTGCTGCCTGCCGGATAGTGTTGTGACTCCTCCTGTTCTTGAGAGCGTGAATGGTTTTATGGGACGAATCTTCTTTCGCACTCGTGCAGTTGCAAGATTCTTAAAAGATCTTGAAATACACAAATCCGCTGGTCCAGATGGTATATCCCCTATTGTTCTGAAGAGGTGTTCTTGTACGCTGGCAAAACCATCGCGTAAGCTTTCTTTATCTATCCTACTCCTCTGGACGATACTATAGTCTGTCAAAGCTCTTCAAATCCAGAAATCTCACCATAACTTCAAAACTGCTTCTGTACAGGACCATGGTCCTGCCAGTACTCATATATGGATCCGAGACTTGGGTGCTTAGCAAAAGGCACTCCGACCTCTTAGCTACGTTCGAGAGCAAAGTCTTAAGGAGAATTGTTGCTTGTTGGCCCCGTATGTGAGGAAGGACGATTCCGGAGACGGTACAATCATGAACTGTACGCAATCTACCTTGAAGCAGATATCGTGACAAAAATTAAGCTCGGTAGACTCCGGTGGGCAGGGCACCCAGCTCGCATGAGTGAAGAGGAACCTGCTCGGAAAGTTCTTTGTGGTACATTCTTTGGTAGACGACAGCGTGGTAGACCATGCTTGCGCTGGAGAGATGGCGTAGACCAGGACGCCCGAAGCCTTGGGGTGCGCAACTGGATGGCGTCGGCTAGAGACCGGGATAGGTGGAGAGACTTGTTGAAAGAGGACAGGACCGGAACCCGGTTGTCGAGCCGATGATGATGATGACTCCTCTGGACTCTTTCCGACTGAATGGAAAACAGCATTTGTCCAGCCAGTCCCTAAAAAAGACGAATCCTCCTCACCCACAAATTACCGATCAATTGCACTTATGTCCCTTCTTTCAAAGGTTATGGAAACGCTGATTAATAATCAGCTTAAGAAATATCTTGAAGAACGAAAACTTTTTAATGACCGTCAGTACGGCTTTCGTAGCAACAGGTCTACTGGTGATCTGATGGCATATCTCACCGAAAAGTGGACCAAATTCTTGCACCGTTTTGGAGAAACCAAGGACATTGCACTTGATATTTCTAAAGCATTTGATAGAGTTTGGCATGAAGCTCTCTTATAGAAAATGCGTGCATTTGGCATCGATGAATGTCTACTAAGTTGGATTAGAAATTACCTTTTAGACCGGTTGTCTTGGACGGTTTTAAGTCTGATATTCACAAAATAAATGCTGGTATGCCCCAAGGCTCTGTTTTCTCTCCGACTTTCTTCTCATCTTCATCAATGATCTCTGTATCTTCTAATCCACTACATTGTTTTGCTGACGACAGTACCCTAAGCTTTCATATTCGTTTCCAGATCCACATCCTCCATCTTTGGCTCTGCAACGGCAGAATATAATACGTTCACTAAATTCTGACTTAGACAGCATTGTAGAATGGGGTGTTAGAAACCGTGTGGAATTTAATGCTTCGAAAACCCAAAGCTGTCTCCTGTCGGCCAAGCGAAATATTCCACCCCTGCCATCATCCATGGATGGCACTTGCATCGAGGAAACCGAAAAGCTTTCCGTTCTCGGTATGTCTATTACAGACCATCTTTTATGGCATGATCAAATATTTGATGTTGGGACAAATGCCGCGAAAAGCTTAGGTTTCCTCAGAAGATGTTAGTAGTTTTTTTCCCCTTCTGATCTGGCTACAATTTATAAGGCATACATTCGGCCTAAGCTTGAGTATGACTCCCATATCTGGGCTGGTGACCCTAAAACCTAGTGAACGGTTTCCATTTAATAATAATCAAAAGGGATTTTTTTTCATTAAAGGAGCTGAACTTTAGTGGTAGTCAAAAGATCCCAAAATATTAACCCATTTCATGTTCGAAAAGAAACTTTTACTGCACGGCCATCGAAACCGATTTTAACAGGGGTAAATGCAATGAAATTTTATGTCAAAAAGGAGGTGTTTAATTTATCAAGATCAGGGCAATTTTCCATTCGCCGTACCTCAATAATGGGCATTCTTCCCATTTGCCCAAAAAAGTCGGTCTCTAATAAACTTGCACTTATATAAATGTCCCGGTATTTAGGCAACGACAAAAGGTGACTCGCAAACTTGATGGTAACCCATCAAACAGAACTAAGAAATTTCCGCCATAAGTTTTATAGTTCCTATCCTCTAAGAATTTATACTCATACACCCTGTTAAGCATTTGAAATCATTTTTTTAAGAAGCCGAACTCTGATTGATTTTTTTCTTAGAACATTTACAACAATAGCACTCTGTCAGACGTCCGCAATCCCACGTACGTCATCGGTTTAAGATATTTTCTTGTTTGACATAACTGACGTTAATCTGTCAATTTGTTTCATTGGCCTTACAAATAAAATTAACTTGAATAGCGATGAGTCAGTTAAGCTACCTTAATTCACTTTGAATCTATGAATAAAGAACTAAAAGGCTTCATCTTAAATAATATAAAACATAATCTGACAGCTGAGTGAGTCTGAATATGACATAACTTTGGGTGTTTCAAGAATTATATTCCTATTTCAAATGAAATTCCTCTGTTAGAAAATGATTGACCTTGATTTTGTTTTTGTTAGTAATTCTGTAGATTCCTTCCCAAATATTAAGTGTTTCAAATCGTTAATTTGTGAACTGGGCCAACAAAAGAAGATATACATACAGCCATGCAACAAAAAACAAACAAAACAATTTAATCTTCCTGTCAATCCATTTCAGTGTTCTGTCCTAATCTGACAGAACTTTTTTTGGGTGTAGGCCGCCATGTTTGCCACTGAAGGTGGATCCAATGATGACCACCAATATTATATAGCAAGACAACACAACACCAGGTGGGCGCAGAAATCTCTTTCTCTTCCCGAAATGAGTATAAGAATATCTGACACATTTCGAAATTACCTGTCACTTTTCCAACAGACGTGTAACTTAATCTGTCAATGTACCCCAATAAGAAAATCAAAATGGGATTTGGTCTCGGCCAAGAGATACAAAAATGACTTAAAGGTGCAGCCAATTCTCAGCAAAAATTTGGGTCTTCTTCCATTCATCTCTGCAAATTCAAATGCAGAAAATGTGGACGGGTGGGTAGGGAGTTTGAGTATAGAAATAAGTGTGAATCGTAAGCAATTTTCATAAGAAGTCAAGACGCAAAAAAAAAATCATATCGGTGTGGGGTGTGTGTTCTATAAAGGAACAGGAAATGAAGAAATTCATTTCATGAAATATTTGGAGTGCTTATGGAACTGTCATATATTTTATGAAGTCGACCCTTTAAATTTATCGTATCGCAATGGGTGGGAATAGGATACCATTTTTCGAGAACCTTGCATAAACCTACAGCAAGAAGGTTAAAATCTTCCATCATTGAGTCCACTTTTGTATAGTTTATGTAGGAAGGTAAAAAAAAGAATGACAAAAATAGGAGTGAAATGGTTTATTGAAGTGAAAAAGGAATCTGTTCGGAGGAGCCACCCCGCACTTTCTTATTAAGAAAAAAAAAAGAATGTCATATTGATAAATGGAACAGTGTTGAACAGATATTTTATTCCTTTTCCATTCCACCTACATAATATACTTCTGCTGAGAAATCAAATTGTACTGCGTGAAATATTGTGCAATTCCTATGGAAAAATGTCCTCAATCGGGGTCATAAATATATGTGTTAGAGATGTCGTCCAGGCGTTGAATGGCATAACGGATAGCGCAGGAATTAGATGTAAGCCAGCGAATCGGGAGGAGGGACATGTAGATTGTAGATGTCCTGCTAGCCATGATCGAACAAAAAAGGATGACCCTAGACCCAATTAGCACACCTAAGCATTTTTTGTATAATATATTCGTGGGAAACCTTGAATAAATCCGTGATTGCTAAGCCTGTGATTTGCAAGAATCTCGGATTTTTTGAAATTTTCTCAACGAATATAAAAATAAACCTACTTCAATCCGAAATAAACAAACTTTTCAGCTAGTTCATACCATGCACCCTGCCACCAGCTGAGCAGAATTGCAAAAGAATGCAATCAATTGCATGCAATCTTTTGAGAATTCGTGCATTTATTGCATTCTTTTGCATTCAACAAATTATTTAGTATGCTTTGTTTTTTTTCAAAGCAAAAATAAACAAAGAGGAAATACATATCTACTTTCGCATCTTTGAGTCATGATTTTAATTCAAGGTGGGTAGAATCTGGATATGGTTAGTTCCCGAGAAACTTTGAAATTGAATCAATTGGTAACACTATTTCCCTGGCCAACACTCGCACTTACAAGTTTAGCAAGTCATGACATAAAGTCAAGACCAGTATCCGGCGGTTACCAACGAGGAGGTAATGTAAGCACTTGATGTGTAGGAAAAGATACAGCTCGAAGCCCCAGTTCCTACAACATCCAATCACCATTGACTTTGCTGCAGCTCGGAATACGGTGATAACTAGCACTAGGTTCCCCAGGCGAAGGATACACACAGCAACCTGGCGATCTCCAAATAATCGAACCGCCAACCAAATCGACCAAGTACTAATTGGCGCAAGGCACGCGTCGAACATCTTGGACGTGCGAACTTTCCGAGGTACTAACGTGGACTCTGACCACTTTTTTGTTGTGACGAAGTTCAACGCCCGACTGTCCAATGAAAATAAAATGAGGACCACCCAAAGGAAGAAATTTAATATTGCATGCTTTAGCACACCTGAAAAAGCCAGAGACTACAGTGAGCAATTGACCGGGAAACTCTATACCGTGGTATGATAATGAATGTGCGGTATTGAAGCAGGAAACGGAAAGTGCACGAATGCAAATGCTGGAACGGAAAACAAGAGCATCAAAAGAGGAGTACCGTGAAAAGAGAAGGAAAGAGAAAAAACCCTGCGCAGAAAGAAAAGAGCAGCCGCAGCTTCTCAGCTCAGGTATCTCGAGGAGTCTAGCACTGCCTCAAACAACCGCCGGTTCTACAAAACAGCCAAAAAACTGGCATCAGGTTATAGGACCGGTACGCAAGCTCCTCGTAACAGCGAAGGGAACCTAGTCACCGAAGCACAGGGAATTGTAGACGTGTTTAGGCAGCATTTCCAGCAGCTGCTTAATGGGCATTATTTAGACGAAACCACAGCGGAGCAAAGAGGCATAAGACCAGTCAATGAAGATCCAGTCCCACTACCCAGTACTGAAGAGGTTAAGAAAGCAATACGCAAGCTTAAGAATAACAAATCCGCAGGCTCGGATGGCCTACCTGCGGAACTCTTTAAGTATGGAGGAGATGTCCTGATAGGGTGCATGCATCAGATCATCAACCAAGTGTGGGAGAAGGAAAGTATGCCTGACGACTGGTCAAATAGCTCCATATGCCCAATCTACAAAAAAGACGATCCTATGTCCTGCAAAAACTACAGGGCCATATCCCTGCTTAATGTTGCCTACAAGATCCTATCCACCGTACTATGTGAGCGTCTAAAACCTTTCTGCAACACTATAATAGGCACGTACCATTGTGGCTCCAGGACAGGCAGATCAACGATAGACCAAATCTTAACATTGAAGCAAATCCTGGAAAAGACCAACGAATTTCAAGTCGAGACCCACCATCTTTTCATCGACTTTAAAGCCGCATATGATAGCATAAGTCGCCAAGAGCTTCTATTGGCAATGGCGGAACTCAGGATCCCGAAAAAACTGATCCAGCTATGCCGCATGACGTTACAAAATACGCGGTGCAACGTGCAAATGGGTAACAGCTCATCCGAGCTATTCCAGACGTGCACAGGGCTCAGAGAAGGAGATGCGCTATCATGTGATTTCTTTAACCTAGTCCTGGAGCAGATAGTGCGCAAGAGTGGTGTTAACCTGGAAGGCACTATCTTCAACAGGTCTTCCCAACTGGTGGGATATGCGGACGACATCGATATCATCGGCTGCTCCAAGCGAGCTGTGCTAAAAGCGTTCACAGCTATTGATGAACAGGCGAAACGCGTTGGTCTTGAAGTTAATGAGGACAAAACAAAGTATACGCTATCAACAAACAAAGCCTCATCTGTCCATCGCCTAGGTCAAAACGTCACTGTTGGTAGCTGTAATTTCGAGGTAGTCAAGAAGTTCACCTACTTTGGAACGAACATCAATCCCACGGATGACACCTTAGTGGAAATCCAACGAAGAATTACCCTAGCAAACCGCTGCTACTTTAGTTTGGCCAAACAAATGGGTTCAAAAATCCTTTCTCGAAAGACAAAGTCCACGCTATACAAAACGCTAATTTTACCAGTTTTACTCTACGGCGCCGAGTGCTGGACGATAAGTAAAAAAGGAGAATTGATACTGGGCACTGTATGCGAAGAGAGCGAATGGAGGAGAACATTAAATCGTGAATTATACGAGCTGTACCAAGATGTGGATGTAGTCCAAAGAGCCAAAACACGTCGACTACACTGTCTCGGTCACATCGAGCGAATGGACAACAACGCTCCAGCCAAGAAAATCTAAGAATCCCAGCCCCCAGGTTCGAGACGACGAGGAAGACCGAACCTCCGCTACAGGGACCAGGCGGTTACAGACGTAAGAGCGCTTGGTTCCAACGACCGGAGGGAGCTCGCGAGAGATCGTAACCGATGGAAGACCGCAATATTTTAGGCAGAGACCCTCCATGGATCGGGAGCGAGATAACTAAGTAAGTAAGTAAGTAAAGTAGGTAACACTGTTTCCTTCTACAAGCCATCTATGAACTGCAATTCCATTTTTTAGATTCTTATAAAATAATTTTCAAAAACAATCATCTCAGAATCTAAATGTCACAAAATTTGAACAAAGTTTTTGCGGCTCACTTGCTTGAAAAAGATTCAACGATTTAAAAACTTGCACCTACGAACCTATTTACTGCAACACTATTTCCACATTTAACTGTGAATTTTTCGTTTCCACTTCCATCTCCATCTTTCACAACCAACATGAATTTTTATTTTTCTATAATAAAACCCAGTGACCTGATGTTATAGACCAGTCCAACCATAAGAATGTGCAATGTGCATTTATATGAAAACGAAAAAAAAAATCAGGATAATCTCCGCGACTATTATGCCCATTTCCGCTTCGATGGCTTCAAGATTCCACCAAAGGACAATTTGCATCGTTTGTTGCATTTTATATTCCTTACGCCAAGTGGCACTAGCACTGATATTAATGTACAGCTTCCAACGGACCGTTAAAAAGTTATGACTGTTTTGTTTATTGCCAGGATTCACTTGAACACCAACACATAACCACACAACACAACACTATACCAGTCCTCATCTATATTCTGATAACGATAAAAAATTGCTCCTTTTTAAGGATTTACTTTATGACTACCATGACAGTTGTTACCGAACATAATAACAACCGTTCTCTCGGTGGTGTTTTAAAAGCGCCCTGGTTTGAATATTGTCGTCGAGTAAACGTTTAAGTTGTGGGTGGCCGAGAATTGCACAGTATTTCCGCATTCAAATTCACAAACAAAACATTTCGACTCTAAAATTTTAAAATTGTAAAATTGTATAAATGCAAAATATTTTCATCATTGTACTTGGATCCGGACAAATTCAAGAAAATAACGAGTACTGTGCATGAGGGCTGTAATGAGTTGGTACCGGCTATAGTTTGATCTATAGTATATGCTGATACGTGTTGATAAGTACTGGTACTGGCTCAGAACTAATACGAGCTGGTAGCAGCTGGCATTTGTTGGTTTAAGCTGGTATGAACTGATATGAGCTGAAAAGGACTGAAATAGTCTAGTTTAGCCTGTACTGGTTGAAATAACCTGCTAAAAGCTAGTACAGGTTAGTACGAATTAGCATAAGATATTATGGTATGAGCTTTCACAATATAGTTTGGTGGTTTTAAAACTAGTATGAGCTATTACGGGCTGGTACATGCAACGGGTTGATACCCGTTGTATTTACAAAAATTAGACCCCCAGAATTTAATCAACTGTACAAGAAGTTCATACAAGCTGTAGTTTGGCTTGAAAATAAAATACGGGTATGCAGAGTAGTTGACATGTTTTGAATGGTAGCCAGAATCCAAGCAAGATATTGGCATGCATCTTGTATGGCCAAAATAACAAAAGCTTCCGACATACATATATACAATATGGATGCTAGAAGTTTTTAAAAAAAACAGAAGTTGTCCATTTCCTGTTGTCAGATTCACGTCGCAAAAAGTTTGTGAGCAAAATTTTGGAAACTTAAAGTGATGAGATTTAATTTATCAACTTCATGAATTTTGTTCTGGCTCGTGGCCCTAAGTGAGGCTCTGGAAGAATTCAACCGTGATCTATGCTTAAATCGTGAAGTCGTCTTCGTTTCTTATTTGTTTCGGGCTATCTGTATGCACATCAAAAATCTGTTAACTTAAGGAGTTGTCAACATTCATATTGGGATCCGTAGCTGGAGCAGTAGCGTATAAGTTACAAGCTGAACTAGATTAAACCTAAGAATCTTGGCTCAATAATTAGCCAGATTTAATAAATAGGGGACGGCAAAGAACCATAATACATTGGAACTAATTGAAACAACTCTGAATCAGGCTCAACAGAGAATAATGCAAAATATGAAATTCATTTTAAGATGACTTAAACAATCTTCAATATTCTGAGCTTAAACAAAATTAAGCAATGTGATTTCTTAAGTACATAAATATAAATTTATGCTAAAACAAAGATTTTAAATCAATATTCAGACATTTTAAGCCAATGTGTATCGATTTATTATCTCCTTTTAAATCCTCTCCAAATTTTCTAAACGCTCGAACTGTTCTCAAACATTTTATAAGTAAGACTTAATTATATATACAAAAAAATTCTGCAAGAAAGTAGACACAAGGTAATTGCACCAAATTTTCAAAGATCTTGTCGGCAAAACAAGCAACACCAACCATCCGGTAATGAATATGGATGGCACATTCTTGGTATCAATTGAAGATCAGTTACTTATATGGAAAGACACTTTTTGTGGCCTGTTCAATGGAAAAGATTGCTGAAATGGTCCCCCAGATATAAGAACTCTTCGCAGTTCCTACATGGATATTGACACCCAGCCTTAGACAGTAACATTATATCCAAACTTCAATCAACATCGTCAAACGCAAAAAAGCAGCTGAACTTCTTGGCGTACCAGCTGAGTTTCTGAAATCCGAACTGTCACAACTATTAATATTTTATTTCCTTGATAAAATTAGTTTGAGAAAATAAAACTTATGACTTAGATTGGAAGGCTTCAGTTATTATTAAGTGCCAAAAAAAGGCTACCTTAAGAATTACAAAAAATTACGTGTCGCCTGTTTTTACAGAATGAATGACAATCATCAATCAAGATCGGATAAGCTTCAGAAACGAATCAATACTCAAGAGGCATATAACTTTCGTAGTGGTCGATCGTGTTTCGATCATATTAACACCATGTGTATGATTCTCGGGTAGTCCGCTGGATATCAGTCATCACTTTACCTAATTTTTGTCGTCTTCGAGAAGGTATTTGACCGAGTTAACGGTGAATGCATATGGAAATCACTTCTAGTTTATAAATGAGTTCTCCAACAACAACAATGTGAGTAGTTTCGATTTTTGGTTTCGGTTTGATATCTCGGAGTGCAGCAGGGAGTAAAATAAGGAGATGTTTCATCGGCAATACTTTTTCTACTGATGATATGAAGTACTGACTACCATCTTTAATATACAGAAATATTCAATTGAAACCGTTTCAAAAGTTGTCGTTTTGATTATGTCGATGATCAACGATTGTACAATGTACATACATATGTCTTCTGGTAAGCAACATCAGTAGTTTTTTTGGTATTCTGGTTTTCTAAGTGTACTAGTAGTTTGGTATTCCGTGTTTCTGGGCTCATAGCCTTATGGTATTTTGCTATTCTGCGTTTCTGGTAATCAAGTATTCTGGTCTTCTGTTTTTTAGGGTATTCCAATATTTTGGTATTTGTTCTAGTTTTCTATGATAGTAATCTGGTAGTTTTGTTTTCTGATCTTCTGGTATTCTGAGATTCTAGTATTCTGATAATCTGACCTTCTATTTTGTGATATTCTGGTCTTCTGGTATGAAGCTAATCCAAAATTCAAGTATTCTTTAATTTCAGTTTTCTTGTATGCTGATATTTCGGTGTTCTATTGTTTTAGTGTTCTTCCAGAACGTTCAGCTATTTTTTTTTATTTTGTTGCTATTGGTGTTCTATATTATGTTAATCTAATAATCTGGCCTTCTGTTCTTCTGGTGTTTTGATTTCCAGTCCATTTTTCTGAAAGAGTTGTCAATCGAAGAAGATGAGCAATTAAATAATTTGAGAAGTATTGTATCAGCTAATGATACTAATCTGGACGTTAAGTTCAGAATAAATAAAAGTTTGCTTGTCTTGGGCACTTTGTCATCTATATAGAATTTAAATCAGCTACTTGCATACTAGCTTGAGATTTTTTGCATCCAAAGTTGAATGCGTTCTCCTCTTTGCCTGCAAAACCAGTAAGGCTAATATGTCAAAAAATTAAAAACATTCCTGAATCGTTGTCTGTATCCTTATTCATTGGCCACAAATCATATCGAACTAGGAATTTTTGCGGCGAACGATTCAATAGCTGTTCGATTTTGAAACAATGAAGAAAAGTGAAGATTTATTGGTCACACATTGAGCAAACCTAATGAAAACATCGCTATGCAGTCTTTCGAATTAAATCCTAAGGGTGCACGACAACCCAGAAGACCAAGAACAACTAAGAAATCGACAGTCTTAGCTAAAGCTTAGACCCTCCCATACGAAGACTTTGGGCACAGTTGAAATATTTAAATTTATAGACTCTTATACCTAAATTTCATGAGGCTCTATTTTTTCGTGAATCTCTATGTTAATATGTTGAATCATTTTCTTTCCAAATCGGCATGGTATTACAAATAGCCTCTCTGTAAATTTTTAAGTTTACTTGGCTAAAAATTGTATGGACTCATTTAAAAACAAGAGACAAGTTGAATGTGTCCTTACGGATTTCAGTAAGACGTTTTTTTTTTTTTTTTTTTATAATCTACACGCGCTCAAGGGATTATATGATTACCCTTTAAATGTTTGAACACAGCGCGGGCGTGAAGTTAAGGAAGAGAAAGAAGGATAGGAAAGATGTGTGGCACGATGTTCTGAGACTAAAGATGGTTGTCTCAGATTTATTATCTCCAGGGATGGCGGCTGAACTAAAGCGGAGAAATGCCGTGTCTTATTTCTATGTCGCTTATAATTCACATTATTTTATTCGTGTTCATCCTTGTTGGGCATACTAGTTTAACTTAATTACATGTTGTTAGTGTTATGCCTGAAAAACATGTAATGAGTAAACCAGCAACCCATTGATGACAATTTTAGAAGGTTTTTAATGGAATTAAAACGACATAGACCACGGTAGGGATCGAACCTGTGATCATGAGGTTCACAGGCGAGCACACATCCATTGCGCCACGGCCACATTTTCACATCGAATTTATATTTTTAAATTAAGTAATTTTCACTTGCGACTTATAAGAAGTCGAGATTTTGATCAAAGTTGACTTTACGGTGATAGCGAAGACCAAAATAGTGGGTCTCGCAATTCTGTCTGTCTGTCGGTTGGACTACAGCCTAAACGGCTCGGCCGATTTTCTTCAAACTTGGTAGATATGGGTTTTGATTTTTTTCCCCCACACTTTTTTTCTTTTTAATAACGGTATGTACCTGTCATACGATTTTTTCGAAATTTTATAAATATTTTTTTTCTTAAAAACTGCCCCACAGAATTTAAAAAAAAAAATTTGAATAATTTCATTTAGTTAAAACTAGGTAATGGTTGAAAAATTTTTTACAAAAAATTGTTATTTTCGGTAGCCCCCCTCTGTCCTTTTTTTTGTTTTTGATTTTCTCGAAAACGGTACAGCTGATTTAAATCATTTTTATTATGCTGAAGCTCCTCCAAAGTTTGAATATTATTGTGTATTGAAATTTTCAATTTTTTATTTATTGGATTTTTGAAAAAATTAAAAAAATTTTTTTTTTGGAAACTCAATTTTTCGAAAACCTTATGCTCTAGTTTTTTCAACCTTGACAACTAAAAGTTGCTTAACATAAACTACAAGATTTAAGAAAAAAATGTTTGTTTTATCTAAAACTAAGGGTACCTTCCATACAAATGTTAAAAAATGGTTTTCGAAAATCGTATTTTTCTCGAAAACGGTTCCGAGAATTTCGCTAAATTTGTTTTTCTTTTGATTAATTTTTACGATCTATAATTTAATATTAAAAAAAATGAAATCTAG
Organism: Philhelius festivus; assembly: GCA_963931855.1. Taxonomy (NCBI): domain Eukaryota; kingdom Metazoa; phylum Arthropoda; class Insecta; order Diptera; family Syrphidae; genus Philhelius; species Philhelius festivus. The sequence goes on from OZ007557.1 coordinate 58,133,668, forward strand.
ATATTACTGACTGTACCTACCATAGAACGATTTTTTCGAATTTTGAAATTCTCATTATTGGCATAACGGATTTTAATGACATTTTTTATAAAGAAACTCCTAAAAAGGTTAAGAACCATTGCATTTCAAAACCTAAAATAAAATACTTTTTCAATTTTTGGAAAAATCGATATCTCAAGAACGGCTTAATATTTTACTTGGAAATTGAACTCGCATTCGAACAGAAATAAAAATTAAAGTTGGCGTACCAAAATGTTTTCTTAAAAATGTTTTAAAAATTTTTTTCATAAAAGCTAATTTTTTTTACGGAACCACTACAACGACTTATAATTTTTGTTTTTTCATAAATTCATATTTGCACATATCATTTTGTTCTTTTCTCTTACTACTAAAAGATTTTAAAAAGTTAATTTTATCCTTATGAACAGTTTTCTTTAATAACATTCGTTTTTAAAATTCCTAGTCTATTACATAAGAGCGATTCGTGCGACCCAGTCGTGCATTTTATTTAATATGGTCTCAATCTTATTTATTCAATACATAGATCGTACTCACTGCTTTTCACCGGTCTAGAGTACCATAAGGTAGTAATTAAGGATCTGTACTTTTTATTTTACTTTTGAATGACTTACAATCCTCGTTGAGGTATTCAAACTCAAATTTGCAAGGAAGATATTTTAATTTTCAAAACCATTTCAAAATCACGCAATTGTGAAGAATTGCAGTGTGACTTTAATTCGTTTTTTGACTGGTGTTTCCGTAACTGTTTATTTCTAAACATCGATAAGTGAAAAATACCTTGGTTAGATAGAGAGTCAAGACAACTTTCTAATCCTCAGCTTTTTTGTAAAATTTCTTGAATATGTTTTTTCAGTTCGGTTACCGGATAACAACCGTCATAATGAAAGGCTAGAACATTCTTGGGATTTTATCTCAAAGGGTTAGGTTGTTACCTTACAACGACAACCTACATACCTTGGCTTGAAAACAGGTGCACTTATTTATGTTTTCCTTTGATATAAAAAACACCCTTAAGTGGATTTAACTTAAGTATCAATGTTATACATGTTTTTGTATTTATCTAAACGACAACCAAGAATTTCAACTCCTTGAACTTATGACCCTGCGCCAGTATGTATGTGTTTGTAAAACAAATCCTTAAAATTTTAAATATTTTTAGTTAAAATAATCAAAAATTCCTTTCAAGCCTCAATATAGGTTTTCAAAAAAAAAAAAAAATACCAGTCCTTGTATCGTTTCATCTGGCATTGCTGTCGAGGGCCATTTTAAAATCGCTTCTTTAACTTTTACTGCGCCAGGATGCTTCTTGGCATTTTATGTCTTTAGATTGTGTGGGTTGTCTACACGAACATTTTTTTTGTTTGTTTTAAGAACAAAAAATGTGCATTGTTGTTATGAAAGTATATCTCTCCCTCTGCGATGTCGTCACATTAAGGATGCACACCCAACAACTGTCTGCCATAAAACATTAAATATATATTTATTATTATACAAAATGGTACTTGTAATGTTTTATAGCCATCGCCATCAATGAGCTGAATACAAAGGAGCCTCAGCACAGCGAATTCCTCGCCAAGGAAATCAAGGAGTGTAAATGTGCACCGTGGGGCGCACTCACTCACTTACTCGTACAACTGAAGCGAAGTCTTGCAAGAAATCGCAATCGCCATCATCACTTCCCGCCTTTTTGGGTCTTGAATCCAATGGATCGATTTCTGGTTAATAATATTGAAATAAATCACATTAGCTGTGACAGTACTCTCTGGAAGCTCTCTAAATGCACCGACCAACCGACCGACCAGGGCCGATCTGGTAATTTATTGTCATTTTAGTGATGCTTCCAGCGACCATTTGAGTGCGGATGTTTTTATTAGTGAGGTGCGCATCACTTCTTCCAGAGCATCCTCTAAAGGAGGACGAAAAGGACAAAAAAAAAATATTAATTTTGTTCGGTAATGAGATTCGATTGGATTCACATTAAGGAACCATCAGCAGAAAGCCCTTTTTAGAGATGTAGAAAAAAAAGACAGACATTCTGTATGTGCACAACCGATTCATATCTCGCCAGGCCAGACATGTTTACTAAGTGCTCAATGGCAGGACTTTATCTCTGGGACAGAGTTGGCCTCGATTGTTGTCGTCGCATGCACTGATGGTCATAAGAAGAGGCATATTCTTGGTTGATTTGTCATGTCACTATGGAGAGGTCTGTGTCCCATGGCTTGATGCACAAAATGAACACGATACCTTGTCCTTGTTTGACATAATTCCCCTTGATCATCACAGTGATAAAACACTTTTTCCAAATGCAATATTGTGTTGCGATGCTGGAATTCGAGCGAGTGATGTTCGCGATCGTCCAACATACATGGAGCCAGTTACAGAACTCGATCGATTGGTACGTAATGATTGGAACGTGTATTGTCAGAGGGGAGTGTATTAATTTATGGCTCCCTTGGGTTAACTTTTGCTTGTGGAATTGCCAGATTATAAAAATTGTTTTAAAAAAAAGAAGAGATTTTTTCAAGTCGAGAAATGAAATAGTTGAAGGAACTCCAAGATAAAAAAAAATAAAATTCTTTGGAGTAACCTAGTTGTACTAGATCTATAAAGCGTCTCAAATTCAAAGACAAGGCATGTCTTACACGCATATCAGGTTGGTGTTTCGAAACTTGATAATCCGATTTTTGAAAAATTATTCAATTTGAAGGGGGAACATTTTCACAATAAAGCGGAAGGTATTCCAATAGGTATTACTTAGGTGGCGCTAGGTGCTAAAGTTCCAGATGGACATGAATGAGCATCGACGAACAACCCTATCCAACTTGTTTTTAGGAAACTGCTTCCAGTAAGGTACTCGAAAATGGTTGAGATCCTCCTCACGAATTTAGGAAACGACTTCTACTTCTACATTGCATTGGAGTCCATTCGCTTTCCACGTTCTAGCCATCTGAAAAGATAAATTCTTATTTGATTGACTGTACAGTGCGATGTCGTTGTTCAACTTGTAAAGTTTGTCGTTGAATCTTGTTCAGAGCCCGTTAACACATACGGGACAGAATATTTTGTGACTTGTGAGGAATTGTTGGCTTGAACTCTTCATCTATCTCAGGACTGAAATGGAGATAAAGAAGTGTATAAGGGATATTCTGGTATTGTGATATGTACTCTCGTATTCTAATATTTTGATACTCTGGTATTCTGAAATTCTTGTTTTCTGGTATTCTGGTAATCTGCTAATTGTCTGATATTTTGGTCTCCTAGTTTTTTTATCTTCCTCACTTGTATTCTGGTAACCTGTTATTCTGGTTTTCTGGTAGTTAACATCAATTCTAAGATTAACAGGTGCTTCTTTCTTGGGTGGCGTCAGGTCAGCTAGTACTTCGGTCCTGGAGGCTTTCGGCACAACAGGCCTTCGCACTGTTAGATTAACTGATTTAATGCTGCTAGTCACCACAGATCACAAGGTACAATGTTCTTGGTAGCTTTTAGAATGGCAAAACAGAATGTTATTGCCTTTGGTTGCTTAAAACTGGCAAATATTACCCTTGCGGTGGCTGAAGATTAGCAAGTACTTAACAGCTTCTGGGTTTTGGGAATTATTCTAATCTTCCAACTAAGATTCCCTATAGCTCTGGTGAAGGAAAAGCTTAGAACGAATGACAGTTAGTCTGATTTAATGACCAAATCAACATAACCAGACATACAGAGTGACTCTTATCCAAGGAATTAGGTAGGTCCTGTTGTGTTATACTAAATATGAACTTTATTATGGATGAACGAACGTAGCAAACATGTGCTGTACTCGCTAGGACGTTATGGGCTTATGGTGCTTCTGAACTGTGTTGTAAAGGTTGACTTACAATTCGTGTAGATGTCTGTCTTTTTTGTATACATATTTTGACTGCCCTTAAAATGTTTGAGCACAGCGTGAGCGTTAGGATAGTTGGACAGGATTTAAAAGTAGATACCGATGCACATTGATTTTCAATGCCTGGACATCTTCAAAGAAGATGGTGCGCATTTCAAGAAGGTAATGCCAGCGTGGCAAGGCGGTTAAATAAATCCATAGTTCTTTTCAAGTAAAGTAGTGCCTTCGGCTTAAAAAATAGACGTTAAATTGCGTAGGACAGCATTTAACGCTTCGTTACAGAAGTTCTCCGTAGTTCTTCATAAGAGGGCCTTACTGTTCAGTAATATCAGTCCTAAAAATGAAGTGATGGTCAGAATTTCTTAGCTTGCCTTGTTTATTGATGATGTTATTGTCAGATCTAAAGCGGAACTGAGCTATACGAAGTCCTTTACTATCTGGAGTCGATTTGCTTTCCACCTATTTTGGCCGATTTTGTATATATTAAACGTACAAACACTAATTGGTGACAGTTCGCTGATTTCTGCAATATTCTCTTCGTCAAAAAGTACAGATTCTGTCATCGTATTAGTTTAATAGTTCATTCTGCCTTACAGCAGTATTTATTTCTTTCTCGCGGGTAGACAGCTTACAAAAGGAGTTCCTCGTTTATCTCTTAAGACGTCTATAGGGGATTTGTTACGTTGATCTTTAACTTTTGGTAAAACTTCCGAACTTCATTCCTGGAACCTGGAGTACGAGTAAGACCTTTCTCATTATCGCAATTTTCTCGGATATTTTCTCTTTCCTTTCGGAGAAGCCATATTTTTCCCGTATACCGTAGCTGCAGAGGCTTTTTTGCGGCTTCCTTGATGACTTTTTGGCATCTTTACAATGGGAGGCGGGAGACCCATTTTGGCGCCCCATTCAATACTTATGTAATTAAAATTAAATTTCGAGACATCATTTCACAGGAAATGAGGTATCTTTTATTGAAGGTAAAATGGGATCAGTGGTTTGACAAACGGATTCTACGGGCCTTACGAGCAGCGAAGTCAGAAATAACTTTGTCAAAATCAATATTTGCAGCCCATACTTCAACCATATTCAATCGACAATAAAGCCTGGTTTGATAGTGGAGCTCATAGTGGATCTGAGATAATTTTTGATTAGCTTCAACTTCGAAAAACTTCTCTCACAACTAGCGACACTTATTTTCAAAGTCAAATATATACGAATCAAGATGACTATATTTGGAACCGAAATTCCCAGATTCAGTTTTTGAATGAACTGGAGGAGCTCCAGTGGTCCTTTGCCCGTTATATCTTCCTCTGATTCAGAACTGGCGACAAACTGCTGGAGACGCTTTCGCTCCATCCGACACTCGTCCTCGTCAATGTCTTCTAATACATGGGAAAGATCACACTCGTACTTGCTGTCCAAAAGTTTCGCTTGCGTCAAAAATTCGAACTTGCCCGCTATATCTTGAATTTACTGGAATCGTCGTCATTCCTTTAATGATCTTGTCAAATGATGCGAGCACCTGTCGACGGAGTTCCTGCTCGTGAGACAAAGCAGCATCTGCGAATTCATCGCCATGCATGCGTTTTTTTTCTGCGAATTCTTCTCGTTTTAAGTTCGATTCCGAGTTTTTCGCACCTCCGACTGCATCAGGATTTTCTCCTTTTTCTTGTTGTATGAGAAATCTATTGGATTCGGGAGTGCAGGTTTTCGAAATTCAAAAGTATATTAATCACCAATCATTACCTTCGCATTTTTCGTTTCCCAAGCTGAAGCTCCAATTTCTAAGAAAAAGTTCTACTAATATTAATCTCAAAAAAAAAACACAAATAGTAACTCCTTACTTTTTCGTCGCTTCGCTCAGCACAACTCACCCGCCCGACGCCGACACAAATACCGTTTTTGATGTCAAAAAACAAAACAACATTTACATTAAATAAAAATGTCAATGGAGTAGAGACAAAGCACAAAGGTAAGGAGATATTCCAGGAAATGTCAGTGTCAGTCGTCAGTGCCAAACACGTAAGAGAAAAACAAAAACGATCTGACAGCGCCCCCGTGGTGGGAATGGGAAAACAAAAACTACTTTCGAAAACGAGAATGCGAACAGAAAACAAAGCAAAGACAATCATACTCACACTTTCTCAAAAAAGTTTGATGGTAAATGTTTAAGCAAAGAAAAAGTCGCAATTTTAAACCATTTTAAAAAGGTCGTCGCATAGTCGCACAGCAAAAAAAAAGGTCGCAAAAATGCCACTAAAGTCGCATAAGGGTAACGCTGCTCAGCACTCGTTGCCGCAGATAAATCTGTGGGTCATCTACTTCAGATAGCACTGCAGCCCAAAAGCCAAGAAAAGTGAGGAAGTTGAATGACTGCATGGCTGTCAGAAGAAGACTGGCTCCCGATCTTGTTTCGGAAGTTTGAGATGAATCTGTCAATTCTTTCAGTACCTCAAGAACTTAGAACTTCCTCAAACTTATTTTTAAGCGTCTTGACAGCTTCATGTCTAGCGCTCCAGCGCGTTTCAGTTACTCGTTTCACTGCTTGACCTGCGACGGCAACCAAAGCGTTCCACGAGCAGTTGATGCAGAAAAGAAGGCAAATATCCTCTCCAGAGTTCCAGAAAACGTCACGGAATTCACTGATTCAGAAGCAGCGTGTACCCCAGCTAAGTTGAGTGAGTGGCTTGTGCATGCAACGAATGTAGCTCTCGGATTCAGTGCTTTAATCCGGACTTGAACTCCATTGTGGATCCCTGAAATTGTGGCAGCGTTGTCATAAGCCTGTCCTCTCAAGTTCTGTATGTCCAGTCTGTCTGATGTTATCTTCGCGAATATATCGTTGCTGAGATCTTCTGCATTTTTTTTTTTTAGTTCGAAGAAGTCGATGAAAGGTTCTACCACGGCGACCTTTTCTCCTTCGATATGTACGTATCGTAGAACCTGGCTCATTTGGTCTTTGTGGGAGTAGTCTGGTATACTGTCGAAGATTTCGTTGAAATATTTATCTTCTTGAATGCAACGGATGATGGCGGATCGATCTTGCTGTCCCAGTTAGTTTATGAATTCATTCTGGGTTTCTAGAGATGGATACGAAACTGGGACTCTTGCTCCCAGCTTTATCTTTGTCAGGTGTTCCATTAGAAGAGTGTCATATTTAGCTAGGAGGTGCACTAAATCCAGAAAGTTCCCGCGATTACCACTATTATCTCCTCGAATGTCTTCTAGTTGTCCTCTGAAGGCCAGATTCTGTTTGGCTACGAACTGCATAATAATCAGCAACCGGTACAGTATACATCCCTCCACTTCTTCTCCTCACTTTCGAAAACTCTCATGGTCTCCGGTTCTTGGCTTCCACCATTTGTTGAATCCTTCTTCAGATGCGAAGTTCGAGCCGGAATTTCCAAACAGCTTGCAACAGAAACAATACAAGGATTGTTTCAAAGGCGAGTACACCATTCATGTTCGGAGAACCTTTTCACCGTTAGATAATGGTTTGTAGAACTGCTCTCTGGTTAGTTTACGGGTACCGCCTTTCGTTGAAGTCCCTGAGCGAACAACATCGGCAAATTTGGAATCGATGTGCTGTACTGAGTCAGATCCGCGACGACGTACTATAAGCGTTCTGACTTCGTAGGTCATAGTATAAGGCCAGCAACATACATCGTCGAGATTCACATCTTTGGCTTCGCCAGGAGCAGAAGGCTCGATTTCAATTATGTCTTCTTTGGCAACATCGAGGTTCACTTCTTCTGCAGGCTTGCGACTAGATGCTTGAGGTACTCTTGGTGAGTCGACTTCGTCTTGACCCTGCTCTGTGGTGGGACCAGAACGACTTCAAACTTCGACGGCAGGCACGTCTTCTTCTTCTGCCTGTAAAATAAGTTATACATTCCCATGAATATTGGCCGGAGGACAATTCTAGGCCACGCACGATTCTAGATGGAGGAATCATATACTTACATTGTAATCACTTCCGCTGCTGCTGGATGCCGCCGAAGACGTTAACGTGGCTTTCGAACCAGAACTAGAACTGTCGCGCGACTCTCGAAACTAAAACGGAACGTTCCGAAACTTTCGCGAAACTGTAAGGGAGCGTTCATTGCTTATATAGATCTTGTCGAGAAACTCGTAGAAACAGGCCTTCCTAAACCGCAATGAAAAATTGCAGCTAAAAAATTTTCAGTTCAAAGCCCTAACTTGGATATCCTTTCATATAGCTATTAAATTATGTTATAAGCTCGAAGAAAATCTCAGCATCATTTCAAGCTGTAGGTGGCTTCACACCAGGCAAATAGAATTATGAAACCTCTCTCTTTGTTCCTTCCTTCCATTTTTTAAAAGAATGCAAAACTTCTCGATCTATATAGTACTATCATATTGCAAGTTAAAAAAAAAATCTCCTGGCAATACTTCAAACCCATTCTACATTAAGTGTTTTATGACACTCTATACTGTTTCCCTTCAACCGACGACAAGTGCTCATTGGATTTTGATAAATTTATTCTCCTCGGACATGTCATTAATTGCATCATTTTATCTCGCTGATAGAACAAAACATCTTGGCATCGATTGGCATTGGCACAGACCTGAGAGCATCATCAATAAATAGCATATCCCATCAACAGTAGCTAAACAAGCCAACAATTGTTACTTAGAGCCTCAACTTCTATAAGTCGTAACCATGTAACAGCATCATTCTGATGGGTCTGCCGCATACAATCGTTAAGATACCTCAACTGCATCAGCCTATGCCTGTGCCTGATGATGCTTCGTCTTAACAAGCTCCTGCTGCAGCAGGTTTAAGGCCATCAATTCAGGAAGTTTTCTTATATAGTTTTATTTTTTGCAAGAGTACTCATCTCGCTTCTAACCAGTTATACTTGGTTGTCATCATCATCATCGTCATCAAGAGAGGAACGTCTTCGTGATGGTTTTTGATGGAATCGCGGAGGCTTAAGCGAGAGGGGGTACTTTTTTTTTGTTCAAACTTACATCTCCAAGTGCAATACACCTATATATATATGGCTAACTGATGTCCACGTCCAAGTACTTAAGTTCTACGCGCGTTTCATTATTATTTACGGTTTCTGACGAGATAAACGATCAACATCATCACGCAAAATGTTTTTTTTTTTTTTTTTTGAAAGACCTCTCCAAGGAGCCTTCCCAATATGTCTTGTGTGCTCCCTCCGCTCCTGCGAGTCAATTAATAAATTCAATGCGGTTTTTCCGCGCCTGGACACAATGAATTTTCATTACGGTTTAATGATTCTCCAGAGCAGCGCATCATCACACTTTGTCTTCGATCTGGTCAGAAATGGTCAGCGCGAAGAGCAAAGGACCTTAAGGCAGATGTCGGAAGCTGTTATCAATAAAAATCGACTAAGACCAAAACGAACACGACAAACAATAATTCCTGATGAAGTCTCCGTATTTATATTCTTTTAAGTTCCTCGTGTTCAGCCTTATGACAACTTTTTCCAAGTTTGGTCAAATTCATAAATCAATTACTTTTTGCTTTTCATAAGCAATATCCGACGAATCATAAACTAAATTGTAAAATTGTCGCTGATTCTGATGTTTTCAATACGAAACACAGAAACAATACGAATTTCTGATGCCCGTGTTGAATTATTTTTCGCTTAATTGACAGAAGATGTGATATTATACCAAATCGATGGGTGCTCGGGAGCTCTCTTGCAATGCCTAATTGGTGATTTCAATGTTGGCAAAATGAGAGTCATGCTGAGTTTTTCGCCAAAAATTGCGAACACAATGTCGCATTTAATTAGGAATTTAAAAAAATGGGTTTTCTTTTCGTTTTATTAAATTTTTGCACTGAAATGCCCTTTTTTTTTTGTTTGGGTGGGTAACTTATACTGTTTGAAAAAATAATGTTAAAAATCATGAAGTCGTGTTTTGATTAAAATAATGAAGAGAGAAGGTATCATTTTTGGAACATGTTCGGGAAGAAGCTTTTTTCTGGATATTTTTATATTGGAAGATACGTCAATGCTACGCTTGAACTTTCGTGTTCAACTCTGTCTTATGCTGATACAAAAATCCGGAAAAATTCTTGTAAGTATACTAACGTAATATGAAAAGACAAGGACTTCATTTGTATTGGCGACAAAAACATGACTGAAAAATGGAATACTGAAAACTCAATGTACTAGAATTATCCTATATAAACAAAAAATCTCATTTCTTCAGAGTTCTCACATATTTAACTTCACTTAGGTCGAAACAAGCTTAACTTAAGTCAAGGGCAAAACACTAACGACAAAAAATCAATAAAAAAATATTGTAGAAAATTCTATACTCGATGCATGTACAGAGTGCGTTGGAGCAGATCGGTGTTTTTTTTTGCAATAACTTTTTAATGAAATCAAAATTTATATTTTATTGGGTGCTTATATGGTCTTTGAATGGAATGAATGGAATATAATGTCGGTGAAGTGGGTGCCTCTGGCCATGGCCCAAAGGCGATCTCTTTTAAATGAATTTTTGTATGAGAATTTCGCAGATTTCTATTGTAAATTTAGCAGTTTCGTTTCTAATGTTGTCATTAAGCTTAAAGGTTCTGGTTGGATTGGTGATGTACAGCTTTTTCTTTAAGTACTCCTATAACAAGAAAATTGGGAGTTGTCAAAATGGAGGATATTATTCGGGCTGTACAAATTTCTCGCACAATTTCCATCGTAGCACGACTTTTATGTGATGTGGCACCGTCTCGTTGCGGTATTAATATTTTTGTGGTTTCTAGTTGAATTTTGTTCTCTTTTTGATACTTCTTGTATTTGATTGATTGGGGAAATGGGTTATAAATCTGCTTTCAAACCTCTGTCAAAATTTTGCATTTCATTTTCCCAATTCTGTTTGTAGGTCCTTCATAGTTCCCCACAAAAAAAAAAGTCAAAGGGGTTCAAATCGGAGCTCAAAGGCAGCCAATATACATCGCCAGAACACGATTTTAAAATTTGATGTGCCAAAAATTCAATGTGGATTGGCCTATGTGGCATGGCCCGCCCGCCATCCTGCATGAACCAGAGGTCGTAAAAATCCATGTCTTCAATTTCAGTCGGTTAACATGGCCCTGTAATGTCCACTGTTGACCGAAACGTTGTTCCCAGCCTCATTTTCGAAAACAAAATGGTCCAATGATGCCACCACTCCACAATTCGCACCAAAATGTCACTCTCTATGGATGCATTGGCTTCTGGACAATAACGTGCGAATTTACAAGCCAGATGCGGCAATTTTGTTTGTTAACGTAGCCGCCGAGATGAAAATGCACCTCGTCAGAAAAGTTGATTTTTCGCTCAAATTCGTTGCTCTAAAGTCCAAACTGCGAAGCGATAACGAAGCGGTTGGTCATGCGCCTTCAATTGCTGAGTCAGTTGGATCTTGTAAGCAAAAAATCCGAGATCTTTGTGCGGAATAATTCATCTCAGTTGTGTGAAATGTTGAGCTGTTGAGATCTATGGCGAGTTGATGTTCGTGAATTGAGTCACACACTCTCGGCTGCAGCAGACAAATTCTCGTCTGTGCGCATCGTAATATGAGTGTTTTCCACTATCATACCAGTCTCATGAACTTTTTGCACAAACTTGAGTACAGCAGGCGCGGTGGGTGCATCATTTCGGCCAAAACTTCTTTTCTTAAAACGCTCTGCTTAGTCTACACAGCACTCACTTTGAAAATAAGTTTTCAATATTTCCCAACCGTGTTCAAGCTTAAAGCGACTCATTTCGTTCCGCGGAGGTATAATACTGACTTCATGTCAAGATTTCAGTGTCAAAAAACCTATGATTTAAAAAAAAGCCAATAGATAACCAACCCTGTATAGGTACTATATTCCAAGTAGTTATGGATTCATAAAAAATATCGAACTCGACACTTAGATTAGACTTGACATTACGATGATAAGGAAGACGAAAAAAGTGGGTCTCGCAATTCTGTCTGCCTGACTGTCTGTTCGACTACAACCTAAGCTACCTATTTAAATATGGTAATGGTAGCTAGCATTTTCAATCTCCCCGCCCACACGTTTTTTTTTTTTGGTCCAAAAATGACAGTACAATCTTTTTTTTTAAATTTTATAAAATATTTTTGTCCTCAAAAATTGTTCCACAGATTTTAAAAAAATTCAAAAATTTTAATTGAAACAAAATTTTGCAAACATTTACTTATGTTTTAAAAGTTTCAAAAAAATTGGTATTCAACTTTTCGAAATTTTTTTTGTAAATTTCAAAATTTTTGTTTGAAAACTCTATATATTTCCAAAGGCACATTCTGGAATTATTTGAATCCTGACAATTAATAGTTTTTTAATACCTTAATCTAATCTAAAAATGTTATGAAAACAAATGTGAAAAAATCTTTTTCGAAAATTGTACTTTTCGAAAACGTTAGCTACTATTTACAATTTGGATACACATTTATATAGTATCTTTCGCGTAATTTAACTACTATCTATAATTTTAGAAAAGAATCATTTTGAAATGAAGACTACTTATACTATAAACTCATTTTTTCGAATTTTTATTTTCTCATTATCAGCATTACGGATTTAAATGAAATTCTATATACAGAACTTACTAAAAAGTCAAATTAAAACCTAAAAGAAAAATATTTTCTTTTTTATTTTTGGAAAAAAAAATGGGATAGTAAAAATTACGAAAATTTTTTCGTAAGAACGTTTTAAAAAATCTATATATATATATAAAAACCTGTTTTTTTTTAAGAAACTAGAACAACGATTTATAATGTTTGTTCTTGCATAAATTCATATGGGCTTAAGTAATCACATTCTGTTTTTATGTCAAACTACTTAACGAGTTATTTTAGCCTTTTGAAAATTAATGTCATGCTTATAAAAACTTTTTTCTAATAACATTTTTTTGTTTATTCTTAGTCTTTTATATTGATAAGAGTAGGTTTGTTCGACCCAGTCCTATTTTTTTTTTTTTTTCATTTTTATTAGAACCTGGGCTGCATTTTATTTTTTAGGATCCGTACAATAAATAGTTCATAATTTAGAGATCACATAAATATTAAGTTCATAACATGTATGGTTAACTTTATAGAGCTCTTTAAATAATGATCCATTTCGCTAAAATATTAAAGTCGTCTCTTAATTTGATTGTTGGTACGGCCCTCTATCTCTATAATTTCTTATTATAACCGCATCATCACTATCATCGAACAAAAACTCACGTCTTAACATTTTAAAAGCTTCAACAATATGAATTTGCAAAGCGATCGTTTTCTTTGCAAACTTTTGATAAACTTATCAAAATTTGCTTTGCAAAAATAGAATTTACAGTTTTTGTGGAACGAAACAGCATAATTATTTGCAAAGTCTTTGCAAATTACACTTTTCAATTTGAACTTATCAAATTTTATAGTTTTGAGGAACACAACGTTTTGCAAATTGTCGAAAAATTTGATAAGTGCAAAGTGAAAAGTTGATAAGTTGTTTTGTGGAATAGGGCCCTGTTTCACAATTCAAAATATTACAATAGCTGAAAAAATTAAATCTTTGTACAAGAAAAACTAACAAACAATACATACCGTACTATAGGGCATTTGGAAATCCCGTCTATATGTCTGTACCTTGACCTAAAGGCTAAACCACTGGAGGTATTTTCTTCAAACTCGGTACTTAAGGGTCTTCGGTGATTCCCTAGAGGAGAAATTGAAATTGTTTTTAGCTCCAAAACTAATAGTACCCCCCTTACAGCCGTAATGCAAAGTCTTAATTTTCTCAAAAACGCCTACAATGATTTTGGTTAAAAAGAAATAGATGTGTTATTTTGGGCATGAAGTACATTTCGGTCGAAACAAAATTTTAGGGAAAAATATTATTGATGGTTCCTGTGATAGCACCGTTTGTTTTTTTATTTTCCACTCTAACGATTTTATTCAATATTCTTATGCATGAATTGTAAAAAATAACTTTTATAAACATTTTCGAAAAAATAGTATTTGGATTCAAATATGTTTTGGGTTTAAAAAAAAATTCCATATTTTCAAAACGTAGATACATATAAATTATTAATTATTTCCTAAATTCTATATTACTAAATACATATGTATTTCTAATAGGCATCCCATTTTTTTTTTTTTGATAAATTTAAAAGAAATTTCTTAATAAAATGATTAATTTTTAAACTATGTTTGCATAAATTGATTTTTTTCTAGAAATTAGTCGTCAATTTTATGAATTTGAACATTTTTATCTCATTAAATCCATGTTTTAAACATATTTATTTATGAACAAATTTTAATTCTAAAGTACTTTTACATAAGATCAAGTACGTGCGATCCAGTCGTGCATTTAATAAATTTCTTGCATACATTTTTTCAAACCCAAAAATAGCTTTTCTTAAGGTACTAGTACGATCTAGAACGCCAAAAAACGCACGATTTTTGGGAATTTTTTCTCAGAAACCTTATTAGGTAATAACATAATTCTTTTTTTAAATAATGAATACATGCGTATTCATTCATTCATTTAAATTTGAGAATTTTGGGCGAATTATAGAAGGCCTAACGTCGACTCATCAAAAAATACATTGTCCAATGGCGGACAGTTAATCTCAGGATTGGCTGGACTGAAACAAAAAAACCAAAGTGGGTTATTTAAAGGAAGGTTTCTTACGAGACAATTTACCACAATTTGTTTAAAAAGTCAAAACACAAAAAAAATCTCGAGCTTTGAAAAAAAAAATTTTTTTTTTGGCAATTTTTTTGGCCATTTTTGGGTCGCCATTTTTTTTATTCATAACTGTTTGGTCAAATTGTGGTAAATTGTCTTAGAAAACATAAAAACAATCTAGTTGCAACAAGTTTTTTGAAAATCGGTTCAGTAGATCCGGAGATTAACTGTCCGCCATAGGACAATGTGTTTTTTGATGAGTCGACGTTGACGCCCTCTATAATTCGGCCAAAATTCGACAAACAAAATTTTTTTGTACTCTTGACACATGTATTCATTATTTAAAAAAAAAAATTATGTTATTATCTTATAAAGTTTCCGAGAAAAAAATTCACAAAAATCATGCGATTTCTAGCCCGTACTACGAGTAGTTAGTACCTTAAACGGTATACTTTTGTTTGCTCAATTTTCGGGAAAATATAACCCGAGTGGAATTTTATCGAATAAATATATTTCTATTTAAAAAAAAATATAAATTCGGATTTCATTTTTTATGTTTTACCCTATTTGACTCTAGACATGGTCAAAATTTGACCAGTTAATTCTGAGGCTATCCCAATTATTCCAACAAAGCAGGTTCTTAGTATCCGTGGGTTGCAGCGTAGACTGCTGGCTGTAACGATTTTTACCAAACTTTTTAGAAATAGTCTCAGAAACCTAATTCCCTGAATTGTTTAGTTCAATCGATTTGGAGTCCAAAGCACACTTATAGGCATACAAATTTGCATATTTGTTATTTCCAAAACAATCTCGTAGACATTTTTGGTACGAATTCCTTAATTTCAAATTGAGATCATTTGAAATCGCATTCCGAATTCTTCATCGAAATTAATTCATTTTCTCTCTTGAATTCCCACACATCAGTATTTCTCATGGTAAATCCGAGCGACTCTGGTTACACAAGCAATCCGCACAAAATCACCCATTCTCGATTCGCCTTCACTTGATTCCTAGAAATCCTCCTTCAACTGACAATAGTACGAGTAGTTGCACAACTAAACGCCAGAGCTGATTTAAAAGAAATCACACACTAATGCTCCTACTCATGATGAACCAGACAAAAGCTATGAGGGCACTCTTGGAAAGCTGCAGCAAGACAATAATTTAATCTCTCATTTAAAATTCTGCTTTGCACCTTAAAAAATAATCCACAATGGAAATTTGACATTGATGACACATGTGCTGTGACAGGCGTCTTCCTCACATCTTGCCTCTCAAAAAGTGTCAAAAAATTTGTCAGCTCATCGAAGAAAAGTGAATAAATCGTTCAGTCCCGACCAGACCATCATCTGTGTGTGTGTGTGTGACGTCTGATCTGATCAACAATTGACAGGTGAAGAAGGACAGACAACCAATATTGATTTCGAAATTTTCGGGGGCTTTCAGCGCCCACTCCCGGATGCATCACATTACGTAGGTTTACGCTCCACGTTTGGTTGCAGGAAAATCAAACAAAAATTAAAGTGTCAAGTTAGAGTGTGATTCACGACAGATTAGCATAAATGCATCATCAGCAGGTCGCACCAGCGAGACTACACTACAGCCTTCGTCGAGGCTGCAATCGGAGGAGGCCCTTTTTGCCTTCAGGTCCTCGATTCTCGTCGTCATCATTGTGTCGTCCAATTACTACCCAACAATCACATACGCATAAATATTAAATTATTCTGCTTACCATACAATTATTTACGAGTATGATGGATTTATGTGCGTGAAGTGTGCTGTGGCATTACTGATTAATCACACAAACATATTAGTTGCAGGTAGGAAAATAGGAGCCAGCCTGACGTACGATTATTCAATTATGATTGCCGTTAATGAATTAAGCATTAGAGGAGCCAAATCATTGTATTCGATTTACCACTCTATGGTCGTACACAATTGCTGGCCACTTAAAATGCGGGCGCATGCTTCGGAGGGTGGAATGTATGCAAAGGCACTTTACCTATATAGAATAGGATTTTGTTTTTGGTGTGATGGGGATGGGGGAAGATTTACTTCGGGTTTGACAAACCATAAATAAAATCATTTTTTAATTAAATAGACAAACATTTATAAGGTTAAGGTGGTTCCGTGACCTAAAGCCGAAATTTGACACTTAAAGGAAAACGCTTGAAGATAATGTCAATTTTCGTAAATGATGATTTGTCATTTCTTATTTGGAGGTAAAACAAACATATTCCAAAATTAGGAGCTAGGGATTCAATGATAGGTCCATTAGAGACACCCACCATTGAAAAGCCAATAGTTTTCGAATTCCCTTAATTTCTTCATGAGATTAACGATGTAATCGTTTGATTCGCACTGTAGGCCTAAATGGTGAAAAAATTGTTTGATGAATTTCGTAATTTAAAATGACGAATTCAATTAATTTGAGGGGGTCAAGTTCTAGTGACTTACAGCTCTCAACCATTCCTGATGTGGGCATCCTATCGGTAGAAATAGAGACAAACTGCAACTTTCTGCTGAGTCAAAATGACTATTATGAGAAAATTGTTTTTATGACAAGAAATACCCTTGGAGGATTTGTCACTTCTTCGCAAGAAGCAGTACCCATGAATAAACTTTTTTTTTCTATTTTTAAGATGGCAGCATCTTGGGATTGAACCCAGGATCACGGCGCGGCGTAACAATAAAGTGCACTAACCATTACACCAAGTTATACTTAAAAATAATTTAAGACCAAAAATAGCCTGCCAAATTTTCAAAGAGGGAACTTTTAGAACTTTACTATTAGTTGATTAACAATTTTAGAATTTGAAAAAAGTGATAACTTGTGAAAGAGCAGCGGTAGTTTTTTGCTTATCGTTCGAAATATATTAATGCTAAGACATGGTCTTAAGCCTTAGGAATTTGTTGTTTTACCGAACTGAATTTCCAGCCTGATACCTGTTAGCCTGATACCTGGTCTTATTCTCGTTTACTCCAACGCCAACAAAACTAGCCTGTTCTTTAACTTCAATAATTGGTCAGATTTTTCCATAAAATAGTTCTTCGGTGTTAATGCCCCCCCTGGGTATCATTCTGCTCTACAAAGAGATTAAAGAAGTCACATGATAGTGCATCGCTTTTTCGAATCTTCGAGCATGTTCGAATAGTTCGGAGGAATTATACTTTGTTGCAAATTACAGCGCAAATTTTTTTAATACCTTGTGACACTGCTGGATAAGTTTTCCCGTGACATCAAGTTCTAGCATCGCCATATAAAGCTTCTGAAAATAAAATGCACGACTGGGTCGCACAAACTTGCTCCTATGTAAAAATTTCAAAAATGAATGTTATTAGAGAAAACTGTTCTTAAGGATGAAATTCATTTCTTAAGTTACTAAAACAACTCCTTTAGCAGTTGGACATAGGCACAGGATGCCATGTGTTTTAAGCCAAAATTAGTCTATGCAAGAGCAAAATTATAATTCGCTGTAGTGGTTTCTTAAAAAAATAAGCTTTTACATATATACAAAATGTTTAAAACATTTTTTGTAAGACAAAATTTTGGAACGCCAATTAAAAGTGTTTATTAATGTACGAATAAAACTTAAATTTACAAAAAAAAATATTGATCCGTTTTTGAGATATCGAATTTTCCAAAAAACACTAGATTTTTTTTCAAAATTAAAAAAAATTATTTTTTTTTTTAAGTTTTGAAATGGATTTCTTGTAGATTATATTAATTAACTTTTATTTATCAAGTTTTAAAAAAATCTAACATGGGGTTTTTTAAATATTGAGTTTTCAAAAAAAAATTGAAATATTTTTTAAAAATCCAAAAAAATATTTTTTGAAAACTTGAACTCACAATAATATTCAAACAATTGGAGACCTTTAGCAGAAAAAAAATTATCAAAATCCGTCGTACCGTTTTTGAAAAAATCAAAAAAGAAAAAAATGGTTCCATGGGGGGTACCAAAAATAACAATTTTTTTCAACCATTAGCTAGCCTTAACTTAATGAAATTTTTTGATTTTTTTTTAAATTTGTGGGACAGTTTTTGAGAAAAAAATATTTATAAAATTTCGAAAAAAAACGTATGGCAGGTACCGTTATTTTTTGTCTTAAAAAAAAAAAAGAAAATAACGTGTGGAGGGAAAAATTCAATAAGACATCTACCAAGTTTAACGAAAATCAGCCGAGCCGTTTAGGCTGTAGTCGAACAGACAGACAGAATTGCGAAACCCACTTTTTTAGTCTTCGCTACCATCGTAATGTCAACTTTGATCAAAATCTCGAGTTCGATTTTTTTCCGAATGCATAACTTGCCTTATAGTACCTATAAGTCGCAAGTAAAAATGTTATTATTATGTGGCTTCTAAACTATGAAAAGGGTGTGAGTCTCGATAGTCCCGACTTTCTTCAGTGTACAAATTCGGTCTATCGTCGTTCTGCCAGGCCATATTGGTCTTACAATCAAAGTACTGCAAAACAGCTTAAAAAACTCAAACATTCCATTGTGATTAGTGTAGTATAGCAGTGATAATCCTTGATAGTCCTGGCAAGACTTAATGTTGCCATTTTTGTAGGTTGGGAATATGGAGATTATAGACCAGTCAACAGGCGTGCTTCCCTTCAGCCAAACTTGGTTGATTATTTGATGTATATAACCTATTAAGACATCATCTCCATCTTTGAAGACCTCCTCTGGTAAGTCATGAGGTTATTCGGTCTTGTTCTTTTTAAGTTTCTTCGAATAGCTAAGTACAGCTGTTCTATTGGTGGTAGATTGTCTTCTTGCCAAATAACACGGTCTACATAATTTCCATTTTGCAGCTCCTAAAAATAATGCTTGAACACTATAGGTTTTTTTGCTTTTCCGCAGACTTTGTATTTCGGTCTTAAGACCAGAAACTACTTGCTTGACATTTTTATTAAGACTCTGGGTGAAGTTTCAATCATCAGACTCTTATATCTCCTTCAAATGAAAGTCTGCGTATACCTTCTTATTTCTAATCAAGATCTTCTTCTTTAACTACTCCTCGTTTGATACTCTTCCCTCGCTGTTCTTGTCTTATGCTGAAGAACGCTCACATTTGCATCTTCTGATACCTTTGATACGTTTCTCTGGTCTAAGCGCACGGAATATTTTTATGAGATGTTATTGCCACACTTGGTTGTTGACATCTTTATAAGGGGTTCGATTCGTTTTTCTTCTGATACTGAAAAATCTCCCTTATCATGAAAAGTGCTGCCGTTCGGAATCAATAGAAAATCTTACATCCACTCTATTCCTGTTAACGCATACTCAGGAATAGTTGAGGCACTATAACCTTAGCCTCTTTATGAGCCGTAATGAACTCTAATTCATTGCATTTAAACAATGAATTGTGGAGAGCTGCTTGGTCAAGTGTTCTCTGTAGGCTTTGGCAATTCAAGGTGGTCTAAGGCCGCGGCCACGCAGTAAGCGGCTGAGCGGAAAAAAAAATATAAAACATATGAAATCACATAGAAGCGGCCACGCTATGAGCGAGCGGCGAAACAAAATTCTGAGCGGCTAAGCGGCGCCGCTCAGCAACCAAACCTGTTTTAATTTTTAGTAATGTTCTGAGTTGTTAATTTCGTGTGTGCAATCTCGACCAGATTTACTAATCGCTCAAAAGCAGTCGCTCAGTGCCTGGCCATACGTCGCTTAGAGCTGCCACTCAGCCGCTAGCCGCTCAGTCGCTTAGCCGCTCAGCCGCTTACTGCGTGGCCGAGGCCTAAGACGTCCTAATTTGAATTTCTTTTTCTGGATGGCATGTAACTTTTTTGTTCGAAAGTAAAGCTTTGAAATTTTTGGAAACTAGGACATGGCCAGAGTAGACGCTCGTACAACGCTTAAAAAATATAAGATTTTGTGCCTTTCGATCAGCATAAAGTCGAAGAGCGACAGGTTACTTTGTGGATGCTTAGCCTCGAAAATCTATTGATACTTACAACGGTATAACTAATATACCCTGCAAGGTCTATTCCTTGAAAGCTTTGATCGTTTCTACTTACCAACTAATCCTCCGAAGTTGGCTTCTAGTCCGATCTTAGCATTAAAGTCCCTAAGCATATTTTTAACATTAAACTTCGGCGGATTGCTTCCAAGAGGTAATACAATTCTTACTTTTTCAGCTTTGTTTCGGAAAGTGGCTTTGTTCGAATACCAACTAGCGATCACTTATCAGCTGAAACTTAAAAACTTTGTTTCTTACCATATTTTCCATAACGAACCTGTATCCTTTCATGTGGCATTGCTTATAATAGCTTTGATCTCAGCTCCTAAATGTTGTGATACCTATCAGACCAAAAACATAAATGTTAAAAAAAGAGCCAAGTTCTTCTATACAAAAACCTTTGTGTAACAAGTCAGCCGTGAAAAGTACTGAGATCTAAAAGTACGCCAAGTTCTTACTTCATGAAGGTTTAATACCGAATATTTAAAGTAGAATAATATTAAAACAGCTACAATGTAATAGAGAAATTTTATTATTTGATGATTATTGACTAAAATTTGATGGGTTCACTTGTCAAGTTTTTAAAACCTTTCGAATTTGGGCATAAAAAAAACTTGCCAAGTAAGCCCATCAAATTTTAGTCAATAATCAACAAATAATAAAATTTCTCTATTACATTGTAGCTGTTTTAATATTATTCTACTTTAAATATTCGGTATTAAACCTTCATGAAGTAAGAACTTGGCGTACTTTTAGATCTCAGTACTTTTCACGGCTGACTTGTTACACAAAGGTTTTTGTATAGAAGAACTTGGCTCTTTTTTTAACATTTATGTTTTTGGTCTGATCTCACTCCTTTTTGCAAAGATTTTAATATTTTGCCATGTCAAAATCTCGAAAGATACGGAAAGATAGAAGGATGTACTCAACTTAGTTTAAAGCTTCCTATTTCTTTTGGTATATTTTCTTTTTGTTATTGGTTGTTTTAATTTGCGCTTCAATTATTTCTTCTTGTCCTGGCAAGATACCTAACACTAACACACCTACCTTAATTACGGCAATCAGAAGTGCTCCATATGAATTAAACATTTTCTCAGAAAGTGGGTGCATACCACGCCCCCCGAATAGAAAACCCCAATTTTTATTTTTGGTCCTTTATATGCAATTTAAGCCCTACCGTTCTACCAAATTTCATTGTTCTACTAATTTACATCAGTTCTGAGGAAGTGGGCGGATACCACGCCCCTGAATGGAAAATTTCATATTTTATATTTTTTTCTTTGTATGCAATTTAATTCCTACCACTTTACCAAATTTCATCGTTTTACAGCACTTGGAAGTGCTCCATTCAACCAACACCAATTTGGAGAAAGTGGGCGGATACCACGCCCCCTGAATGGAAAACCTCAATTTTTATTTTTGGTCCTTTATATGTATTTTGACCCCTTCCGTTGTACCAAATTTCATCGTTTTACAGCAGTCGGAAGTGCTCCATTCAACCAACACCAATTCGGAGAAAGTGGGTGGATACCACGCCCCCTGAATGGAAAACCTCGATTTTTATTCTTGGTCCTTTATATGCAATTTGAGCCCTACGGTTCCACCAAATTTCATTGCTCTACTGCAATCGGAAGTGCGCCATATATAATTTACATCAGTTCTGAGGAAGTGGGCGGATACCACGCCCATGAATGGAAAACCTCAAACTTTATATTTTTCTTTGTATGCAATTTAGGCCCTACCGTTTTACCAAATTTCATCGTTTTACAGCAATCGGAAGTGCTCCATTCAACCAACACCAATTCGGAGAAAGTGGGCGGTTACCACGCCCCTTGAATGGAAAACCTCAATTTTTATTTTTGTTCCTTAATATGCAATATAAGCCCTACCGTTCCACCAAATTTCATTGCTCTACTGCAATCGGAAGTGTGCCATATATAATTTACATCAGTTCTGAGGAAGTGGGCGGATACCACGCCCATGAATGGAAAACCTCAAACTTTATATTTTTTTCTTTGTATGCAATTTAAGCCCTACCGTTTTACCAAATTTCATTGTTTTAAAGCAATCGGAAGTGCTCCAATCAACCAACACCAATTCGGAGAAAGTAGGCGTATACTACGCCCCCCTGAAGGAAAACCTTGGTGTTTATTTTTGGTTCCTTATATGCATTATAAGCCCTACCGGTTGACCAAATTTCATCGTTTTACAGCAGTAGGAAGTGCTCCAATCAACCAACATCAATTCGGAGACAATTCGTAGAAAGTGGGCGGATACCACGCCCCCTGAATGGAAACTTTCAAATTTTCGATTTTTCCTCTGCTTGCATGACAAGACCTACCGTTGTGCAAAATTACAAGATTCTACGATGTCGGGAAGTGCTCCATAATTTTGATGATCTGTCAGTCAGTCAGTCAGTCAGTCAGTCAGTCAGTTACGGTTTTTGTGATTTTTGAGGCCTTATATCTCAGGAACCGCTTGTGCTATAAAATTGAAATTTGGTGAGGCGCCTGTGCCTGACTAGCTTAGCAAATATTCGGAATTTGAAGTTTCTGACTTTAGTGGTACTGAAGATAGGGAGGGGTCAAAAATCGCCTGAATTTGTTCCTGTAAAAAAGGGTGTAGTGCCAGAACTTGGCTGGGCACTACCGTGCCCTTTGATCAGACAGACTCAAGCTTCTAAGTATCACCTGCAGTGTAGAGTGATTTCATGTTCCACGTACATGCTCGTAAACAATGTTGCCACTTTAATGAAATACCAGAAGATCTACTGCATTTTCGATAAAAAATAAATCTACTGCCAACAAATTAAATTTACTGCCTCTTATTCAAATTGCCTACATTCAAGTTGGTATAGTAAAATCGTTAAAAAAGTTTATTCTATACATTTTCTTTAAACGAAGCGAATTCGTTGTCAGCTTCCCATAAGCTCAAATGACCTAATAAATTAGTTGAATGCGGCCGTTTATAAGAAATATCTATTGTTGTATATTTTATGTTTTGTCAAAATACCAATTAACAATGAAATAACTATGGTTACGAAGTACATTTTGTATCAATGCTCTTCAAAATGCTGTATGATCTACTGCTCATTTTGTTCGAAGTGGCAACGCTGCTCCTTGAGTTTATTTGATTTTAATTCTATTGTAAATAGAATTTTGGAATAAGTCACTTTTTAAATTTGGCGTTGATGATTGCTGAAAATATTTTCATAGCATTACTGTGTTGTCATCCTTAAAAATTTCAGAAGATAGCTCAGTGAGAGTTTCTTCCAATTTATAAGAAAAAAACTTCAAACATCTTAAGATCTTACTTCTGACACCAAAGTAATTTATTTTAAAAAGATAATGCGAATAATAAATTTTAAAATGCAAGACTCATACCATTGCTCTTAATCTCGATGTTCCATTTGCTATTTTGTATTCGTCTTTGAATTCATTTAATATGCAGTATCAAACATTTTACGCTTTTCCAATATTTTTTGTAACTCTTTATTCTGTTTGCTCCTAATTCTAATTAATATAATTTAACACGAAACAAAAAAAACCTTAAGCCGGAACCACACTTGTTTCATGTGTTGTGTTGTATTGTAGAGCGAAGAACCATATCTGACTGATGTGGTGTGTTCCTCGCATTCCATTGCGCCATACCACGTTGTACCAAAGACATTTTTTTCTGGATGTGGAAAAGAGAAACAAATGTATTCAACACGGAGCATAAGCGTAATAATGAAAGTTTGCAACACAACAAGCTTGTTGACAACACGCCACACTTCAGGACAGATGAGATAAGAGTGGTTCCGGCTTTATGCAAGTGGAAAAATTTTAGTTAATTAAAACTATTGAAATGTTCAGTAGGAATATCATAACCGAGCTCTTATTTATTTGTGTTTAAGAGAATATCTATATAAATTTACGAATATAAATTATTTTCATATCTTTTTTAATTATAGTAAGAGTTTGTAGGTACATCACGGTATCCCAACTTTCATGATCAAAGATACACATTAAAAGCAAAAATCAGAATTGCTCTGTCAATTATTATAATTGAAGCCCCTACGATGTCCATGCAGGTGTACATAATATTTGTAAAATATTTTACTTCCAAATTCAACAAAGGTTTCAGTGAAAAATTAATACTCACAGTCTGTTGGTTTGGAGAAAAAAAGAATATCCACGTCTGAACAAAATTTTACCACACCACAAATTCTTTACGTTAATTAATTACAAAAGCCTTTAAAGTCCCCAAAGTACACAACTACACACATTCAATGGTTCCTGCCTACTAACAAAGGTAGACATATACATATTTTCCGTTTTCACATATGTAAATGAGAGCAATTGTTTCGGGAAACCCAACACTCATGTAAATAAATATTGATTCACCTTGACCCTCCATCCGCACTAGCATTCAAAACATTCACAATTTGAGCTCCGGGTGTAATTGATTAACAGTTTCCCATATCGATATTCCGGTCAATATTGGCTCAGCAATTTCTATTAACAGTTTGATAGTTGTTTTAAATATAGCATATGTACGTATGTGTCGACGCTAGGGACATATCAGCAGGACTCTGTGGTTGATACAATAAATTAGTCGTTGATAATAATATTTTGCAAGCAAACGTTTATTATTCAATAATTCAAAATTACTCAACAAATAAAATAAAATAGAGTGACGAGGATTCAATTGTAAGGACAAGCAGTAGCATTGGGAAGGTAACAGGGCCGTATGCACTGAAAGTTATTAGCTAGAAATATCAGTTGAACATTTAGCTAGAAATACGAATATCACTATAGTGTTGGTAGCAAACCATTTGGTCGCACGCACTTCCTTTTATATATTTAAGAAGCTGAGTTCAATTCAAACATGGCTGTTACTAGAAAAAAAACCACTGGATCATCTCCGATGGTTGATGTCCTGGGTTTCTGCGCACTTATACGCCAGCTGGACCAAGTATATTAAAGATATTTTGAGCCAAATTGTAATGCCGTCTCATTTCTTGAACAAATGTGAATTTATAAAAATAAAATTTTCTAATTTTTGGCGCAATTAAGTTGGTGTGTACCGCATGTAGCGCCACCACAGTGCTGTTGAAACCAAATGAATTCGATATCGATTTCATACGATTCAAGCCAAGAGAAATTGGAAATTATCAACCGATAGTGCTTTCCGTTGATGATGATGGCCTGGCCAACATTCGATCTACAAGATGTGTGGAGCAATAACAAACCCAGAATCCACACATAGTGATTTTATCTGGATGCATTGCAATTTGGTCGATTTTGTGTGGATTGTGTTCGTTTCAAATTCCATAATCTTCTATGTTGATGAAACCATTCATCATACTAGTTACTGAATATGATTTTTCGGGCAAAGTGCACGAAATGCTGCTCGAACAGAAGACCCAATTTCGTAAGACGATTTTCACATATTGTTAGGAGCTTTAAATCTTTAATAAATTTGACAGATATAACTTCAACAATATGGTCACAATCACCTGTCAAAGCACGGAAATCCTTATTGAAAAACCCAGTAGAAAGCTTCTGCATATAAGAATTTCATACAAATCAGTAATATCGTTCTCGAAAAAACAAAAATTAATTGAGGATTACAATTAATAACTACTTTTTAGAAAAAAAAAATCAAGGAAAAAGGGAGCCTTAAAGTTAAGTAAGTTTTTCACTTTAATTTGCGATGCAAACATAGTTAAAATATGTCAAGTTATTGATTCGAAAGTTAAAATTAAACATGAAATTTTGATTAAATTTGATTTTTCGATGAAAGATAAAAAGACAAGAAAGGTCGATTTCAACCAAATACTAGTTTATGCAAGAGCAAATATCATAAGTCTTTGTAAAGGTTTCTTAAAAAATAAGCTTTTACATAAAAAAAAATTTAAAACATTTTTAAGAAAAAATTTTGGCACTTCAACTTAAAGTTTGAATAATTGTACTAATAAAAATTAAATTTGCAAGAAAAATATTGAGTCCTTTTTGAGATATAGAGTCGTCCAAGAAAAAAAATTGTTTTTTTTTCCGAAATTAAAAAAAAAATAATTTTCTTCTCCATGAAAAATTTCATTAAAATCCGCTATGCCGATAATGAGAAATTCAAAATTTGAAAAACTGGTTCTCTGGTAGGTATACTTAGGAATATCTTAAATACAATTTTTACTTTCGACTTATAGGTATCTACTATAAGGCAAGTTATGCATTCGTAAAAAAAATCGAACTTGAAATTTTGATCAAAGTTGACATTACGATAATAGCGAAGACTAAAAAAGTGGGTCTCGTAATTCTGTCAGTCTGTCTATTCGGCTACAGATAAACGGCTCGGCCGATTTTCTTCAAACTTGGTAGGTAGATATGGGTTTTAATTTTTTTAAGGGGAGAAAAATAACGGTCCCTGCCATACGATTTTTTTTTCGAAATTTTATAAATATTGTTTTTTGTCAAAAACTGTCCCACAGATCTAAAAAAAAAAACAAAAAATTTCATTTGGTTGAAAAAAAAAAAATCCAAAATTCCACCCCATGCAACCATTTTTTTATTTTCGATTTTCTCAAAAACGGTACGACCGATTTTGATAATTTTTTATGTTAAAGCCCCCCAGCAGTTTCAATATTATTGTGTATTTCAAATTTCAAATTTTTTTTTTGAAAACTAAATATTTCGAAAACCCCATGCTCGATTTTCTTAAGACTTGATAAATAAAAGATAAATAAATGTTTCTTAAAATAATCTACAAGATATGAGAAAGAAAATTATTTTACCTAAAAATAACGGTAACCTCCATACACATGTTAAAAAATAGTTTTCGAAAATCGTATTTTTCTCGAAAACGGTTCCGAGAATTTTGCTGAAATTTTTTTCTTTCGATTAATTCTTACGATCTATAATTAAATAAAAAAAATTGAAATCAAGTTATTACTGACTGTACCTACCATAGAACGATTTTTTCATTTTTTTATAAAGAAGCTCCTCAAAAATTTAAAAAAACATTGCATTTCAAAACTTAAAGAAAAATATTTTTTCAATTTTTGGAAAAAAAGTCATTTTTGTTTTGGAAAATTCGATATCTCAAAAACGGCTAAGTGTTTTTCTTGGAAATTTAATTCTCATTCGTACAATAATAAAAACTTGAAGTTGGCGTACTAAAATTTTTTCCTAGTCTATTACACACACTGAGAAAAATATCAAACATATTCATATTTAAATCAAACTCAAACACATATGATTTGGCATGGAATCGATATCTATTTAATTTAAATAGAAACGTATTAACCCATGTTTGACCCGATTTGAACATGATTTGGTTTAAATTTACCTCGTTTTCTATTTGATTTAAACATGCTCATCTTTGTTTTTATTAACTTTATTTGATGTTGTTTCAAATAGAATCATATTAATTTTTTTTGACTTCAGATTTTTCAGAAATTCAGAAATTAAAAAAATTACTCAACACAAATAAAAATTATATAATAAGTACCTACATATGTATTTATATTTTTATTTTAAGTAACATTTTGTGATTACATTTTTCCAAAAAGTATTTAAATTGTTGTGGAGTGCTTTGAGATCTCATCTTTGTCACATCTTGAGAACATCTTCGTCAAATTCTGGTTTATATAATATGTAATTTGTCTTCTGGAATTTGCTTCTTGTTTTGCTTCTTTCGTCATCTTCTGGTCGTCCTTTGGAAAGAATATAGAAGTCAAATGATAATTTAATATAATACATACTTATTAATCAGTATTTAAAAAAAAAAACTTTACAAATAATCAGTTTTTGAAACAAATATTTTTTTTTTTTTACACTTACATTCAATAGAGAACAGGGAACAATGATATTAACTTCCACTCCTCGAGTAATCTTAACCTTTATGTTCTTGCGTGAAACAGGTATCTAACATTATATTAGTAGATATACAGTGGTGGACACAAATTTAGCACACTGAGATGGGTACTACCATATTTTTAATTTTCTCTCTTGTTTTATTCCAAGCAACGGTACATTTTGAACTAATATATATGACAACAAATCAGAGAAAACAAAACTGTATATTTTCATATGCAATCCAATTAAATAGTGAAAAAATCGTTGATAGTTTGTCATTTGCATTATTTTTGGTTGGACATCAATTTAGCACGTGTACAAATTTTGGTTTTTTTTTTTAATTTGTGGGTTTTTAAGAGAACAAAATTATTTTCGAGGTAATTTTATATCTTCTTAATGTTATATATTCAAATAAAATTTAAAAAAAAAACATTAAATAGTCATGGCATAAGGGCAATGGTGTTCTGAGGACAAAAGGAGTATTATCATT
The DNA here is from genome assembly GCA_963931855.1 of Philhelius festivus. Classification (NCBI taxonomy): domain Eukaryota; kingdom Metazoa; phylum Arthropoda; class Insecta; order Diptera; family Syrphidae; genus Philhelius; species Philhelius festivus. Next base: position 58,162,523 of record OZ007557.1, read on the forward strand.
AAGATGAAGTCAAAGGGTCGCACAGTAAACGAGATTTCTGAGCTGCTAGAATGTTCCAGGAAGATGGTCTACAATGCTCTTAGACATTTTGAAAAGTATGAAGTGACAAAACATGTAAAACAAGCCTCTCGCACACGAAAGACAACAAAAAGGAAAGATAAAGTCATTTACATGTTATCAACAAAGGATCCATTTAAGACCTCTAGTGTCATTCGAAATGAATTAATGGAGAATTACAATGTCAATGTATCCTGAAGAACCGTGAGACGACGCCTGAATGAAAAAAATTTGAGAGGGTGCATTGCGCAAAGAAAACCATTGGTTTCGAAAAAAAATCTTAAGGCTAGATTAGAGTTTGCCAAATTACATCTAGGCAAACTACTAAATTTCTGGAAAAATGTACTTTGGAGCGATGAATCAAAGTTCTGTCGATTCAAATCAGATGGGAAAAAATATGTGTGGCGTCCACAAAATAAGGAACATGATCCAAAAAATACACCATTAAGACGGTGAAGCACGGTGGTGGAAACGTGATGGTCTGGGCTGCCTTTTCTTGGAACGGTGTTGGTCCAATAGTGAAGATAGACTCCAAAATGGACCAGCACCTGTACAAAGAGATTTTCTCGAACCATATGATTCCATAGGCCGAAGATAATTTGCCGGTTTTATGGCGCTTCATGCACGACAATGACCCTAAGCACACTTCAAAACTAGTGAAAAGTGCCTTAGAGGTCAATAAAGTGAATGTTTTAAAGTGGCCTGCTCAATCACCCGATCTGAACCCGATCGAAAATTTGTGGAATGACGTTGAGCAACACATTGAAAAAGAAAAAACGAAAAATTTAACAGATTTGTGGCAAGAGATACAGAATGCTTGGTATTCAATACCTAAGCAACGCTGTGAGGCCTTATACGAGAGCTTGCCAAGAAGACTCAATTCAGTATTAAAGAACAAAGGATTTCCAACAAAATATAAAAGAAAATATAGTTTTAGTAACGGTAAATAACATAACTAAGCAATTTTAATGAAATGTGCTAAATTTATGTCCAGACAAAAAAGTATGTTTTCTGTTATTTTTTTCATTTTTTTCTTTCAGATACAAAAAATATAAGATTGTATTTTGGAAAAATATACTTATATCCGTAAATAATGTAAATAACATAAAAATGAAAATATTGAAATAGAAACAAATTTTGTAAGTATAGTTTAATTTTTTCTTTTATTAATGTGCTAAATTCTTGTCCACCACTGTATATCAAATATTTCATGATTTTTTTTATAAATTACTCACTTTAGTAAGATCACAAACACTCGCGGAACATAAACACACTCCATGACTTTCGATGCCAAAAATAAGAAAAGTTATGTATTTAGCTACCTCGTTTTAATTCAATTCAAACTTGTTCGGGCTTAAATTTAACATTTATGTTTAATTTCTTACTCTTGTAAATATTTTAACTCCGTTTATATCTAAATTAAACTCGTTCATGTTCATTTTATGTTAAAATTTTCAAGTAAGTAAAATAAATTAAACATGCATTTTAAAAATCAAGCTCAAACTAATTTGAATACATACAAAAAATGAAGTGCAGATCTCAATGAAATTTTTAAACATGAATGAGTTTGATTTAAACATATTTTACTGAAAAATAATAGTATTTTCGAATGTAAACAGATTTGAGTTTAGTTATAAACGAATTCTGTTTGTCCTTATTTAAACATATAATTAAACATGTTTCTATTTAAATAACTCATAGTACAGTTTTCTCAGTGCAGGAGCAAGTTCGTGCGACCCAGTTGTGCATTCTATTTTTATTAAATTTTAAATCGAAAGATAAAAATTTTATGAAAATTCTAGGTGCCGTTTTCGAGAAAAATAAAATTTTTGAAAACCATTTTTTGACATTTAAATGGTGGGTACCGTTATTTTTAGGTAAAATAAGTTTTTTTTTCTCACACCCTGTAGATTATATTGAGAAACTTTAATTTGTCAATATCAAAAAAAAAAATAGAGCATGGGGTTTTCGAAATATAGTTTTGAAAAAAAAATTGAAATTTATTTTAAAAATCTAAAAAAAAATGAAAAACGATACCATTGAAAATTTTGGGGAGCCTTTGAAATAAGAAAATGATCTAAATCGGTTGAACCGTTTTTGAAAAAATCAAAAACGAAAAACAAAATCGGAAAATTTTCAACCACTTCTTAGCTTTAACCAAATGCAATTTTTTAATTTTTTTTAAGTCTGTGGGACAGTTTTTGAAAAAAAAAATTTTTTTTTATTTAAAAAAATCGTTTGGCAGATACCATTATTTTTGGTCTTAAGAAAAAAAACGTGTGGAAGGAAAACATTAAAAATGATATCTTCCAAGCTTAAAGAAAATTGGAAGCGCTTGCTTAGGCTGTTGTCGAACAGACAGACAGAGAGTCAGAGAAGATACCCACTTTTTTAGTCTTCGCTATCATCGTAATGTCACCTTTGATCGAAATCTCGAATTCGACTCTTTTTACGAATGCATGTATAATATATCGCAATTTTAGATTATTCCCCCCAAACGTTTATTTTTTCTTTTTTTTTTGTAATTTTAGGAAATATTTGTTCTCTCAAAAACTGTTGCAGAGATTTATAAAAAAAAAATTTTAATTTCATTTAGTAAAAGCTGGTTAATGGTTGAGACAATTTCCGAAAAATGGTTATAAATGGTATCTACCACCATAGAAAAATTTGTTGGTTTGCGATCTTCTCAAAAAAGGTACAACTGATATTGGTCATTTTTTATGCTACGATTCTCATAAGTCTAAAAAGTATTAAGTATTCAAATTTAACAAAAAAAAATTGTAGGTAATGATTTAAAATAAAAAATTCAAAGTTTTTTTTTGAAAACTCAATATCTCGAAAACCACGTGGTCGATTTTTTTTAACTATATTAGTAGTGATATTTTTTTATTTTATCTAAAAATGAGGTATGGTAAATACAAATCTCATAAAATGCTTTTGGAAAATCGTATCATTAATGATATCTCGATATCATCAAGAGGATTCGTTCTCTTCAAAATCTTTTGCTGTCATTTCTTCATTAAAAACGGACGAATTCGTCCAAATCGGAAGCGAAAACACTTTATCCTTAGAATAAAAATTTTCAACCTGTTCTATAAACAGGAAAGTCGCAATATTGGTAAAATTTTCCCAAGAAAATTTGAAGACGTCCCCATGTCTCATAGAGTTTTTTGAGTTGAGTTTCTTGAATTGATTTTCAGACTCAGGGTAAGTTCTCTTCATTTGAGGTATTGTGTATTGTGTATTTGTAGTTGTATTTTCTTTGGCTTCACATTTGTGTATGTGTAGTAATATTCAACCCAAACAGAGTGCGAATTGAGAAGACGAAGTTGCTATACAAATGAAATTGTCTTTCTTCTTATCAAATGTGTATGTGTGCTATCAGGAATTATTTAAGACGATATTTTGTAGCTTTTTATTTTTTGTGATAATAATTCAGTCACCCGGATTGCAAGGTGTCAGTTAATTTTTTTTTATAAATTTGACAGCGGCCCTGCACTGGCATGTTCAATCTGTCGTCCTTCGATGAGCGGATAACTATGATATTCCAAAAATATGTATAACTAATGGAATCAAATATAATACTTCCCACATTACTCACATTCTCTCACATAACTGCACTTTATTTATCTATATACAAATATTCACTGATATTTTGATTGTTTGCTTGATTTGTCCATACCGAGTTCATGATTTGATTGTGATTATTTGATTGATCCTATAATAGTCCAAATGGACGGGTTGTGTATCTTTTGAAAGCGATTTAGCACCTGTGTGTGCGGCATAAGATAAGTATCTATATATTATGATATAGTTATAGAAAAATGTAACACACTGTTATAAAGTTCTTTCTAAAACTTTGTTTTAAGTAAGAAAATAAAATACAAAAATAGGTGGCAAGAACTTGATTTTACGTCTCATGATCTTAGAATTTTATAATGGATGTTATTATCGGAAAATTTTTATAAGCATAAGGTTCATTTGTTAAAAGGCTGAAACAACTTTCTTAGTATTTGGATCTAAAACCGAGTCTATGGAAAGGTATTTTTTTTCTATTGAATTATAAATTTTTTTTAAAAATGTAAGAGAAGTTATAATATAATAATTATTAATATAAATCCTCGAAGAGGATTTGGATCTAGCCACTTATAACTCTCTTCCTTGCAAGAGGCAGTACAACCCTGAAAAACTATTTTGCATTGGCGGAGAACCGAACCACCTAAGACCTTCTGCAAGACAATCTAACGCACTAACAATTATGCCAAGGGCTACTACTTAGAGCTTGGAAGCTTTATCTTAAAGTTTATAATACCGCCCAACAGTCTGTACGTCCAATGTTCATCGAGCTAGAGCCTAAAGGGATGGAGCGATTTGCTTCAAATTTGGTTCAGAGCATTATATCATTCCGTACAAGAAAAAATTGGACCACTGTTCTAGCTGATCTAGAAAGCGTAGCTCCATCACAACGTGTTTCATGTTTTCAAATTTTCTGCATCTATTTGAAGATTTGTGTAAGGTCTTCAAATCCAAGGAATAATAACGTATCCAGACTCTCCTAGATTATCCTTGCAGTTTTCGTTCATTATTGAATAAATTGATGACCTTTTCAAGAATCATGAGTGGAAAACTCAGCCCGGCCTCTGGGCATCCTCACTTGTGAATTCTGCGGCTGTATCGCATGTCGCTTGCATATTAAGGCTGTAGAAGTCTTTCTGATTAATATATTCATTAGGAAATCTTTGATGTTTGGAGATAGCAACATGGGTGCAGTTAATAGCTCCTAAGGTTCGATGAAAAGTGTATTTATGTTTATCGATTTTGCCTTTTCTGTTTCGATTTCCCTAGGACTCAACAGTAACCTCATATAAATGTGAAACCCTTCGAAAATCTTATTAGTCAAGTATTTTACAGTTTTGCATACTGTAGTGCATTCGAATCCAAAATCTTTTATTACACCGAATTAAAATCCAGGTTCACCCAGACATCTCAAAACACATGCATCCTCTGCCCGGAGGTCAGTCCTCTACACCATCTATTGATTCCTAAACAGTAATCAAAAATGTACTCCGTATATTCTTTTGAAAAGAGAAATAAACTATGAAAGTTTTCTTTACTAATTTCTGACTTTTTTCTATAAAATGTTGGTTGTCCGCAAGAGTATAAGCTCGGATATATTCACACAACAACCAGAAGAGAATTCTAAAAAAGATAAAAACTAATAAAGCATTCTATATAGTCGGGGTCCAGGAATCTTCATGTTTTTGTAGCTTTTCTATAAGATTCTAGCTCAATCTATTTTTAATCACTCAAATTGGAAGCTGGAAAAAAGCCTAGATCTACATGAATTTACCTTTGGCTATTTTAAAATAGCTATATAAGAAGACACTTTTCACTAACTTAAGCTCGTTTTAAGTAACGTAAGATCTAGCTTTTACCTAAATACTCAAGTTTTAACTCCAGTGGTTTTTTTTTTTTTTGAAGACCCATTCACCTGGTTATATATTAATAAACCTACGTTTGCTTACCCTGAGCGACAGTCAAACTACTTTCATAGGCAAATTTTCTGCAACCTTACGTCACATACTACATCGATATAATGACGAGTTAAATGGAATTTTCATTTTGGAAAAGCAGCCTTCAAAGGCTTTTGCAAGCAAAGGAAGCCCAGGCGTGGAATTTCGTCCGTGGTTTGCCAAATATTTTCAAATAGGCACGATTTGTTGTGGTTTCGAATTTTAATTGAGTTTTTGAGTGAAATTCAATATTGGAAAAGACCGTTTTGCTATTGGGGACTGCTGATGTTTATATACGAGTATTTTTGTGTCTGATGTTTTCTTATTAATTGGATATTTTTTATGTATGTTGTTGATAACTATTTATATTTAGAAAGCCTAATAGTTTTGAATAATAATTAATTTTCCCAAGCTTTTGTTGATGTTTGCAAATTAGAATATATAATTAGTTGGTGGTAAAATCAATTAAAATTGACTTATTGTTTAGCCCGAGGGTGCCTTTGGTTTTACTATTTTTGTATAGCTATTTTAATGTGTGCTTATGACTACCTTTGTATATTCTGGAGAGCAATTTATTAATTATTAAGAGTTTTATACAAAATCATTATCGAAAAGGGTTCTTCATTAATTTCATTGAATATACAATTTTTTTTTTTTTTGAAAGTTGGGGGAAAGGTTGAGGAAACAAAATTACCTACAAAAAGGAGTCTGATGATTGGATTGGTTCATTAAAAAGGACTGGGTGTTAAAAGACTAAAAAGGGACATTGAAGAAAATAAAGTTTCCACCTTTAACCTGGAACCTTCTGGACAACGAAATTGAAAAATCTATAATGGTCTAAAACAGACTTTCTGTAACGCACTGAGCTATCAAGAGGGTTCATTCAGCAGAACCTGCCTCTGAACATGAAAGAAGTCAGATTCGATAACAAGAATCAAAGCAGCTGGAGTCTCTAACTTCTTATACAATCATATCAAACGGCTGCAAAAGCAATAGCTACTTTCCCAAGAAATGGAAATCAGCAGAAATTTCCAAAAAGAAAGTTCAAATTAGTTTCTAATTAAAGTAAATAATATAAAAATATTGGAAGAATTGATACTCAGGAGACTCAAGCCAAGAGGTTCTGAAGTGAAAAATTAATCATCAAAGGAATGCAGTTCGGTTAGACATTCGCTTCTCAAATTTCAACACATCACCACAGAGCTCAACAGTCATAGTATCACCGTTGGATACTTTCCTTTCATTTAATGATAGAATACCAAATCCATAAACTGGATACACTAATAAAACCTTCATCACTTATTAAAAAAATTCATTCTTCTGCTATTTGTTGTTCCACAAACGTCCTTACACAGCTCAACAATTTCAAATCGCTGATGGAGAACATCAAAGATGGAGTAGCCCAAGACTTGAAACAAGGGTCATTCTTATGAAGCTTAATAACAACCGAACAAACCGTCCCAACTGAAGTGAATGCGAGAACTTTCCTTATTCAGACGACTCGCTGACTTAAGCCACGTTAAAGTTCCCAGTTAAAGCCTTTAAGTTAGTCAATACTCACATCCACAGACTCTTCAAGTTGTGTAAGAAATAGGGTATCCTCTTTAAAATAGGAGCCAGTCGCACAGAACTAAATAGAAGGGTGACAACACAACCACGATATATCCCAGCGTAAATCCAGCCTTCTGGTTCTTGGGATATTACTCATTTACTTAAGATTACACTACAGTCTGGAGTGGAGTGGGCCATTAACCAACAATTTTCTTTCAGCCAGATCATTTTATAGCTAGTTGTCTCCAGGTCGCTCACTCACAATTCGATTGAAGGTTTCTACCACTTGTAGGCGTCAGCTGAGTCGTGATCTACAGCTATTGTTCCATTCCTTGTGGTTACATTCCAAGCTTTTCTTGGCCGAAGCATTGGTGTTCATTCCCATTAAATGCGATCCAGAAACCTCAATATTTGGATTTTTACTTTACTCTTTCGCTGAACATTTCGTTGTTATATCTTTTTCATCCACTCCTCTTCTATGTAGACAGGACCATAAATCAGTCGGAGAAATATCTTCTAAAAACATCCTGAAGCATTTTCATCTACCTTTTACAGGGTTCAGGCTTCTGCGCCAAATACCAGGACCTCTATAATTAGTGTACCATAGCGAGACATTTTAGTTGCTCTGAAGAAGTCACTTGCCTTCTTAGCCCGAAGAAGCCATACGGTCAACAAGAGTTATTCCTATTTTTAACTTCCCATAGGGAGTTATTGGTATTGTTTCTGGTATTTGTGTCTGAGTATAAAGGAGAGCCTATAGGTTGACAAAGTCCCTGACTACCTTCAAGTTATACCTGTCTAACATTCACAGCATATAAACGGTTTTCAAATAAGATGGTTTCAGCCATATTGTTGAAGCTACATCTGTCAAATTGGCTGTCATTTATTAAAACTGTCTTGCAAAACATGACCTATAATTTTATAAAACATGATTAAATTGTTTAACGAACGTTTTGATAGAGCAACATTTGGCACACATTGCCCATTTCATGGCCGCCATATAATAGTCCTTCCGAAAGGAAGGGTCTCCGGGAGAGGACGCAAGGCAAGAAGTGTTAATTTACTGATCGCGAGATTTCTCTGCGATGGTTGTGCGTGGGTAGATGGCGCGGTGGTATATCAGTCGTGTACTTTTTGGACTATTCGCAACTGGTGGATAAATTCGAGTTGATCGGTTCAGTGAACAATCTTCTAACACATGTAAATCAACGAAACGCAAGATCTGTTAAAAATATCACTACAGCCCGTTAGAGTGTGCAGGAGAATCCGCAGAAGTCAATTCCGCGACGCGCACAAGAATTTTACGAGATAACTGAGACCTACATCTGTACAAACTGCAACTGACCAAGGAACGTAGAATTAACGACCATAGACAACGACTTGTTTCCGCTTACTGGCCTCTCGAACAATTGGAAAACTACCCGAATTTGGGTCGGAGAATTATATCGATCGATGATGCCCATTTCTGGATACATAGGTTCGTCAACAAATAAAACTGTCATATTTAATAAGATCGCGATCCACACGAGATCCACCAAATTGGATTGCATCCAGAGAAGTCACTGTTTGGTGTGGAATTCGGTCAGGGAGCATCATCGGTCCATATTGATTTGATAACGAAGTTGATAGGCCATCACTGCACCGTGAACGGTGAGCAGTATGGATTGATGATAACCAGTTCCTTTTGGCCCGAATTGGATCATATGAACAGCGGTACATGGGGTTTCAACAGACCACACAGCGTATTACAGAATTGAGATTTTCTAAAACAGACTTCCGAACATTGTTATTTTACACGGACGCGATGTGAATTGATCGTGCGATTTGACCCCGTTAGACTTCTTTTTTTAGGGTTTTCTTAAGTCATAGGTCTGCACAAATGAACCACAAGCCACCACTATCCTGAGAGCCAACAAAATAGTAATCTTTTTAATAAATTAAAAAATGCATTGATATCTCACTGAGTGTTCATGACAGAAAGGTTTTGTTGAGAGACTGTATGTCTTATAGGTGGCCTGATAGTGAGAAGTGTAGAACCCTCTTTCAGTTTCTCCCTTAGGTTGTTGGTGAATCTCATAGAGAATGTCTAGACTTCTCGTCCTTGATGGGCCGTATGTTGACTGAAAACGGTTTCTTGAATGCATTTTTGAATACAACGAAACGACCTTAGCCGGTTAGGCGGATCGCTCATCTTGGGTTCCGAGAGAGGATGAGAGACATGTTTTTACTTAGTGTCTGCCATACGCTCACGCTCAGAGACCTCTCTTCGATGGTTGTGGCGTGGATAGATGGCACTTGGGATTACATTCGTGTCCTTTTTGAACGGGACGGCTGATAATCTGGCAAGCTTTGCGGACCGAGTTCTCTGGATTCTGCGGCAATGATGTCATTCTGTCTCTCCGTGTTGTAGGCGCCCGCAACTCCATGGTCTTATGACTGGTGGATGTTTGGACTCTTCAGAACTCATTCTGACTCACTTATGTTCAGTTGTCATTCATGGGCATACTACAACGCGTTTCTCATCATAGCAACGGTGCTCTTTGTCCTGAGACCTTGCACTGGCCTGAGTCCTGATCTGTGGCTAGATGCTGTATGGAGCTTGGGTTGCATATTACGTGTCCATGGTAATCCCAGTCACCTGGTTTGAACAAGGTGCGTCGATCTGTAGGTGCTCACTTGCTCAGTGACTTGTGTTTCATGCGCGAATTTACCAGTTACACTGATGGTTGATGCTCTGTGTTGTTCTTGTTGTAGTTTATGCCGCAAGTCTTTGGGTCTGAGCTTCGAGGGTTGAGTACATGTGTTATCTACATGCACCGTCTTTTCATAAGATTTATCTGTTGTCGCGTGGGACTGCCTCCATCTGATTTCGTCGACATGTTCTGGCCTCCATTGACAAGTATTTAGGATTTTGTGTTGTGCCTATGGGTGTGCACATCCGGCTTTTGACTTCTGCCTTGATCCATGGTTAGGTGTGCATAACCCGAGTTTGCTAGGCCTCGAGTCGTAAGACTCTTTAAACTCTTGCCATTGTCCTGATTGACCGTCAAACCCATCTTCATCGCTTCCTAGCAAATACTTTTTATGACACCACTTACATCACTGTTCTTCCGAATAATATTGTCTATACCTTCGGCTTATGGGGGTTATTGAGCGGGCTTTTGAAATGATGTGCCTCTGGTATTGATGGGAGTGTTTTCCACTGTTATTTCAAGACAAGAACGATTTTAACGAACTAGCATAATAGGATATCGCCTTTTCAAAAACCTATTTTGAGACTTTTTTAGTCTGCTGATAGGGATCTTTCGGTAGGAGTAGTACCCCATGCCATAATGGTTAGTGCGTTGGACTGTCATCCGGAAGGTTTCAAGTTCGATTCTCAGCCGCTGCAAAAAGGTTTTTCAGGGGTGTACCGCCACTTGCGAGGAATTGACAAATACTCTAAGAGTATATCTCTTGCCATGGAAAGTGCTGCTCATTAACCGTTCAGAATCGGTCCCTTCCGTCCCTGGTAACACGTACACAGGAATGGTTTAGAATTGTAAGTCACGAAGTCTTGGGCCACTTCGAGCTGTCTTTCGGCGCAATGTTTTTTGGCATTTTTCATTTCGCCAAAATTAGTTCGGCAATTTTCATATCGTTACTTCGTTTATTGTCAATTCGCTATTCGTTGTTTTGCTTACTATTATTTCGCTCTTTGTTGTTAAGCCTTAAAATTATTTTGTCGCGCGATCTATTCCACTATAGTAAATTTCGCGTAGAATTGACAAAGACTCCAAGAGTATATCCTGCCATCAAAAGCTCTTTTCATATTAGCCTTTCACATTCGCCAGAATATTGGAGGTCCTCTCCATTCCAGTCTACAACACTCACCCATGAATAGTTGAAAATTGCTAGTTGTAAGATAGTTGCCAGTTCTCTACGACTACTTGTACCTCTATTTTGTTTGTGGGTAAGCCCACATGCTTACAGATTTCAATAAGTACTTAAGATATAGTCGTGTCAGAAACCTTCGAAGGGTTGATGCGTCCGCATTTCATCCTGGTAAGTTATGAAAGCTGCTGTCATTTTTTGGGCATTGTGTCTGGTGAATGCACAATTGATTGTCACCACACATTAAACTCCCTCTCTCGATGATGCACAATCTTCATGCTGGCTCCACTGTCTGTTGCGTTGTCACTGCGATAGTCAATCTCGCTTCACTTGCCCGTTTCATACTACGATACGAAGGCTGAATATGTGTGTGAGTGTACACCCATTTCGATAGCCTTAGTGAAGGGATGTGGTTGACTGTCTAACGTGTCCGCACCTCTGCATCCGCTGGTTACAATGTTAATTTTTTTGTGCTTCGGCATCGGCATTCTCATCTCGTAGTCAGCATCTCTCTTAAAATCCGTCCGAATCACTATATCGGGTGCATCTCGCGTAGCAGCACAGCACCCCAGTCCAGCACAGTCAAGCTCAAGCGTCAAGGTTCCTCTAACTCTTGCTGCAACTCCAACTCCCTTGTCCCATGTCCCAGGTCTCAGCTCCAGTTTTATTAGTTCGATAGCGATCTTGGATAGGTGTATGGCATAATATTTTCCCATTTTACCTTATTGCTGTCTCACTAATGTTTCTTTATGGAGGATTGTTCCAGAAGTGAATTTATTTTCTCTCTGCCATTCATGATGGCGGCAGCAGCGGAGGAACGGTGCGACATGGCGGCCATCGGTAGGAAGAGGGATGCTGGATTGGATTTAGTGTTTAAGGATGGAGGCCGGGGTTTTTAGTTTCAGGCTTTATTTTTTGTAGTTGTCGTTTTTTTTTATTTTTTTTTTGCTTTACTTAACCTGAGCTATAAGCTCTCTGTATAGATGGAAGTAGAATTATTGCATTTGTGAGATACTTAGATACAAAGATAGATAGAAAAAGTTAGTTAGACGAGAGAGATAGAGAGAGAGAGGTTATGTTCTGTGTTGCTGTTGTTGTATGTTCTCTTTTTTAATGTCATTTAGTTATATCGGCACTTGATTGAATATACAAGCCGGCCGCTTCGGCGGGTGGAAGTTCTGGGGTCTGCGAGTGCCGGAGCAGTGGAAGTATCACCGGTAAATTGCCAGGGGAACTCTTGTTCGAATGTCACTCGGTATGGGAGAATGGAAAAATTATGGGATAGCTGGGTGCGTTTTGAAGGGCAATTTCGTTAAGGAGGCAGGTAAGTGGCAATAAAATGTCAACGAATTGACCAATTGATACAAAATGTGGGAGTTAGAAGAACTTTTGGTAATACAAGAGTTTTTTTTAGTGTTCCATGAATGTTTTGCTTTTCTGTCTTTTTTTGGAGAGGTTTGTGTAATACATGGGACACGTGTCATTTGTAAAGGTTAAAGTTAAGGAATTTCAAGGCCATGGGCTGCTTAGAGATTCTGTGAAGCACCATGGGTTGTGGAATTTATCCTGGTAATGTACGTTATGCTGAGGATGCCGCTAGATTGGATGAGGCGTGTATTTTATATTGTATTGTGTATTGAAGAAAAGTTTTGAATTCGTAAGAGAAATCGGACTGAAGGTCTAAATCCATTATGATATTATAATGAATGATTTTATAAGTAAATCAATTTTAAGAAATTTTTGGATTGCAGTCCATCATAGGTCATGGCGATTGACAAATTGGGGATAAGATTGAGCCTTAGAAGTGAAAAAAACGATTACTTTTTATCAACAACTGGTCAGATAAAGTTTAAAAGGTAAAATTTATCAAACCTTTAATAGGAAGTTAGTTAGGTAGATAAATTTTTTTAAGATCAAGGATTGCATTGGCCTTCTTCATCTTCACTGATTATTCACCAGCCATCTTAGCTTCAAGTTAACACCAGAAGTAAAAAATAAATATTTTAGAGACAGCACACAGCTCGTAGGGTACCTGAATTTAGTTACCTTAACTCTCAACTATGTATTTTCGGGAGGAATGGTGGGGACCTGCAAATTTCTACCGCTGCGCTGTTGTAATGTTTAGGGTAAGATGGAATTGGTCACTTCACTTCGCTTGGTTACTTGCAAGAGACAGTCTTTAGTTTGCAGCGGGTAGGAATCGAGCATAGATCCTTAAAACTCCCCTCGAGCTATTAGGATAATTGATTCAAAATAGATTTTTCGGCCTTTAGTCCATTATTAACAAAGATGGCTACAGAATGTATGATAGGGAATGAAACATGGAAATTGGAAGAGGGACTCAGAAGACGGAAAGGAAACAAAATTTGAGAGTAAAATAATAATTGTTTTATTTAATTTTTTATTTCATCAAACGGATCTTACATTTACTTATATGTACCTTATGATTATTAGATACATTCCTTAAAGATTAATTTAAATCTATCTAAGCACAGACCCCTACCAACCCCATTATCAGTTTTCGATCCGTCGCCGTAAATATGGTATGATTTTTTAGGCAACGCTTACCTATCCTCCCAAACAGATCTTGAAGGAATCGAGACTTAAATATACATAAGTTTTTCCGAACTGTAGTTTTCGGAAATTATCATCAATGTGCCTTCGAACTGGTCTTAACAGTTAGATCACATAGTGATAAACCTATGAAGAAAGACCTAGTATTAGGGCTCTAATAACGAGCGTAGAAATCAAAAGCTTAAAAAATGCTGACATTTTTAGTTTAACTACATCTTCTGATGTTTTCCATTGGTTACGATCATGAAGCATCTGAAAAAAATTTAGAGAAAACGAATTAAGACAATATTGGATACTTAGAAAAGAAGCTATTATTCTTATAAAACATATAGCGTCCATAAAGAGCTTAACAGAACTAAACATACTTCACAGAAATAATAAACTATATAAACTTCAAAATCTTTATCAGAAGTGGTGACACCTATCTATTATATTTACTTAGGAAATTGCAAGTTCAAATCAATATCGCTCCAGTCGTTTTTGAGAGAAAAAAAAAACCTCGCTTTATGGTGGATGGAAATTAAGACGACACAGATTTTCCAACAATAAAACCAAATAAAATTTCAACAAACATTTTTTTACTCAAAAATATTTTTAATTAATTAATTATGTACAGTTTGTACAGTGGCGAGCAAAATAATAGCAGTGAAACTAAAAAATTTTTAAGTTTTCGTTTTTAGTATGTGTTATTTTTTTTAATTCCTACTTTTGTGAGGTTTACTCATGGCTTGTGAAATAGCTTTTAAAAGTTGCATTGCTTATCAAAATTAAATCCTGCGTTTACAATTTCCATTTTAATTAATATCTTTGGCTCGCTCAAAAATAGGATGAAATCCAAAAAATTTTGATTTTTCGAGATTTTCGAAATATGTGTTGTTTTAAATTGCACCGTGTGGATACAAACAAATTATATAAAATATTTTAAGGCTTCCAAGTCAAAGATAATTGCAAGGAAACACTTTTAAGCTTATATTTACTTAAATTGAACACTTGATAAGGAAGCTATGAAATAAAATTTATTTCCTTATGTGAAATCTTTTTTTTTTTACAAAAAAAAATTCTTAAAAATCAACGGAACCACCTACAATATCGTGGTATATCTTTTTGTAAAGACAAAAATTCTTTCTGTATTTTGTCTAGTTTTTTTTTTAGTATACGTAAAAAAAAAAAATTACTGTAAATTAAATTTTTTTTTTCAACTTCAACCGATTTGAGCGACCCAAAGACGAACGATATCTTATTTTTGTTTACATTTTCTTAAACCTCAGACCCTAATACAACTTTTGAGCACTATTACATTTAAAATAAGAGTACTTTTTTGCGGCCATACAAAAGTGACACACCCTAGTGTACAAAGTGTTTTAAGCGAGCAAAATAATAGCAGCGATCGACATACATATATGTCTAAAAAATTGTTTTTTTTTTGCTTTAAAAAATATTTTTTGCAATTAAAAGTAAGTCATTTGCTTCTATTATTAATTTTTATGGAATTTGTTTTAAAGTTTAATTTTTTTTTAATAAAGTGGGTCGTGGAAAACACTTCACACCAGAAAGGCGCCAACTCATACAAAATTTAATAAATTAATTTTCTCCCTTAATTTTTAAGTTTTTTTTGTATTTGTTTTATTATTCATCAATATTATCAATGAGTTTTTGTAAAAAAGATATTTAAAAAAAAAAGTCAAAATTTACGTCAAAATCTTTTCAACTAAACCTACTTTTTTCTCGCAGTTGTACCTTGTGGCAAGATATGCATTCGTTAAAAAAATTTAACTCGAGATTTTGGTCAAATTTGACATTAGTTTCATGCAATACTAAAAAAGTGGGACTCGCACAATTCTGTCTGTTTCCACATATTAAAAAAAATCACAAAATTTTATTTCATCGAAGCTTCAATGCTTGAAAAAAATGCACGACTGGTTCGCACGAACTTGCTCCTATGTACATAAAAAAATGGTTATTAATGGTAACTCCATAGGAATACTAATTTTTGTTTTCTATTTGCTTAAAAACGGTATAACTAATTTTGATCATTTTCTTATGCTTACGCTTTCCAAAAGTTAAGATAGTATTACGTATTCAAATTTAAAAAAAAAAAAAGTTTTTGGATTTCTATTTCTTTTTCAAAACGCAATACATATATCTAAAAGCCTCCATTTTTTTAAAAAGAACTTGACGATTAAAATTTTTTTTAATATAATCTACAAGATGTGAGAAAACCTTTTATTTTATCTAAAAATACCGGTACCAAACATACACATGTCAAAAAATTGTTTTCGAAAATCGTATTTTTCTCGAAAACATTATAAAATTTTTTTCTTTTGATAATTTTTTCGATCTATAGTTTAACAAGGAAAAGACTATCATAGAACCATTTTTTTGAATTATCGGCATAACAGTTTTTACTGAAACTTTGTATAGAGAAGCTTCTCAAAAATTTTAAAAAGCATTGAATTTCAAAACTTGAAAACAATTTTTTTTTTATTTTTAAAATCTATTTCCTTTTTTAAAAATTCAATATTTCTTTTGAAATTTAGTTTTTCTTCGTACAATAATAAAAATTTTAAGCTAGCGCTCCAAAATTTTTTCTTAAAATGTTTTAAATATTTTGTATATAAAAATTAATATTTTAAAAGAAATTTTTCTTGCGTAAACTATTATTTTCTTGAGAAATCTAATGGCATCCTGTTTTTAGTCCTTTAAGAAACAAAATAATTTTATGGTTATGAACATTTTTCTCTATTAACGTTAGTTTTTAAAATGGTTAGTGTTTTGCTTATGCAGGTTCGTGTGATCTAGTCCTGCATATTATTTTTCTAAGACCACAATAACGTGTTACACATGTTTTTTTTTTGAAATCTTAGAAAATACATTTTTTCTCAAAAACTGTTCGCAAGATTTTCAAAAAAAATTTCAAAAACTTTCAACTAGTAACGCTACATAGAAGTTGAAAAAAAAATTCCAAAAAGATGTTATGAATGGTACTTTACTTTATATTTTTTTTTTTGGATTACGATTTTCTCAAAAAAAGGATTTTG
This sequence comes from Philhelius festivus, assembly GCA_963931855.1. Classification (NCBI taxonomy): domain Eukaryota; kingdom Metazoa; phylum Arthropoda; class Insecta; order Diptera; family Syrphidae; genus Philhelius; species Philhelius festivus. The sequence continues at coordinate 58,179,129 of OZ007557.1, forward strand.
ATTTTTTTTAATCCGAAGCTTCTTAAGAGTTTGAATACTAGTATTTTGTTTAATTATTTTTAGATTTTCCACCAACCATACAAATGTTAAAAAAATTCTTTTCGAAAATCGTATTTTTTAGGTGTGGACGACCACTTATATTTTTTTTTTACAAAAAATCATGATGATCGACAAAGCTCATTTCTACTTGGCTGACTGTATTAATACGCAGAATAGCCGATAATGGGGCACTGAAAACCCTCGATAGATACATTAAAGACCAATACACTCTATAAGGTGCGCCATTTGGGTCGGGCCGGGCTTCATTGGATCATATTTCATAATGTGCTTAAAAAGGCTCACTCACCTTTGCGCCACAACTAGAGGCGCTCACTTAATCAACATCATTTTCCATACCTTACTTGAAAGACCATAATTCGATATTACGAATGCACTTAAGCGGGTTTAAGCAGTACCTACATGCCAACAACGATGGACAATTATAATTAGATATGATATAGATTTTGTATTTTATATTTCGTGGAAACTCTATGACCGTTTAAAAATATCCTTATTCTTTAATATTTGCCTTGTGAGAAAAAAACTGCATCAAGATGATTTTTTGTCAACTTGAAATACCTATCAGATATTTTTCTCAACTTATTCGTAATAGCTTAACCTTGAACCGCATAAAACAAGACACCATCGTTTCCATTTACATATATACTGAGAAGTCGAAATCACTTTAATAAATTAAAATTTCGCACCCAATTAAAGCGATAGCAGGGGCAGCAGCACTGGCACTGGGCGACTGACGACAAATTAAATAATTTAAAAGACAAAGAGTTCGCGTCATAAATTTCAATATTCATTGCAATCTCTCATCGGAAAGACACCGACAGACCCAACAAAACACATCCAGGCATTCCTAGTGCTCAACAGTGCCAAGTGACAACAAAATGCCTTCGCATGAGCAAACTTCAAAGGAATCACGGATCACTAACAACAACGTCGACGACGACGACGCCCGACGCATTCCACCCGCGCACACAGCCAGAGCCCCTCAATAATATCCCAGAAAAGGCTGCTCCTTCAACGACCATATCGCCAGTAGACAGACCAAAGGAATGCCATTTCATGCATTAATTCGCAAACAAAAAAGGGAACCTCAAGTGCTCCCAGCAGGAATGTTGCGCAGAGCGGATCACGCATGCGATCACGATTATGATGATCATGGCCGATCGCGCCACATGTGTTCCCTAGATGGAACTCTACTCTCTCTGTGTCTTTGTTGCCAGCTCTGTGCACCATGAATCACTGTGCCCATCAATTGGGTGAGAGCGGGCAAGTTCAAGGCTGATGGGCGATGCATTATTGTGTGGCGGCTGACGATGGGAACGGCATTGCTCTCTCTCTCTCGATGGTTGATGATGATGCCATTATATGCGTTTTGATCTCCTGCTGGCTTTCACCGGTCTATGATGGTGATTCCAGCGTTTCCAGCTGCGAAGTTGCACAATTCTCTTTCATTTCGATGCTGGCTGGTGAATCTTGTGCATTGGTTCCGGCTGTCATTGTGTGTTGTGTGGTTGCGCAATACCTGTCAAAAATCTCAGCCAATATCCACTACAAACGAGCGAGAAACCTTGACGTGTCGTTGGCCACTCTGGCGAAAACAAAGGTTTCCCTCAGCCACTTAGACACGATTGTTCGGAATTATTTTTTTTTCTTTTTTTTGACACGGCCAGCTTTCAGTCCAACGCTCCAGATGCCAATTTCAGATTTGGCAATGTGTTTAGACTTTTCGTTAGACAGATTCGTATTTCTTTGTGAGTCTGACAGCACCAAGCGAGAGGGCTTTGGAATGTTGTAACCATAACTTAATTGCTTGATCGGACTGCTTTTTCCTGTAAGTCGCTTACAGTTGTTAGTTCGTACCTTAACGAAGCAATCTTTTGTTAGACTGGTTCGATTTTTTGTTGTTGTTTTCGGGAGATAAGCTTTATCCAATACATGACGGTTTTTTGATTTGTCGATCTATTGTTGTTGAAATATTTTATTTTCCATAGAAAAAGGTCAAACTTAATGGTAAATTACCAATAGTTGTCAAAGTATGACAAGATATTGTGTTTCGGGTCTTAGTATCGATGACGATGAGTTGCGAAACGAATTGTTGTTATTGAAGTGTAATTGGCGTTGCTATTTTGAATTCTGTCGAAGAAAAAGTACAAATTGAAAATTGAATCAATTTTTAAAGAAACTCAGTTAAGGCTTAAATTGATGAGATAGCAAAGTAATTGCGAATGGTTGTATTGTTGTTTAAAAGGCTAAGAAAGATTCATCAAAACCATTGATCAATTGATCAACTTAAGTCTTGGTGACAAATTACTTAACCTTTCCCCAAAATATTTCCAATGCTAATGCACCTAACTTTGAAGACAACCATGAGAACTATCCGTATGCTTGCTCTCATTTATGATCCGTCAAATGACAACAAAGGTGGAGATGGAAATTCGAAGAGGAATCGAAGATGGCTCCAGCTGATGGATGCAAGATGCAACGCTGTCACTTTATCATGTTCTCAATCAACAGTAGCGCCATCAATGTCACAAGCCCAAAATAATACTTATTGAGAGAAAATGTCACACAATTATTTTTATGTTGTGTAATTTAACAATTTTTACTTTATTCGTAAAAAAAACCGAACTCCAGATTTTGACCAAAGTTGACATTACGATGATAGCGAAGACCAAAAAAGTGAATCTCATAATTCTGTCTGTATGTCTGTTCGACTACATCTAAACGGCTTGTCCGATTTTCTTCAAACTTGGTAGATATGGGTTTTAATTTTTTCCGCCCGGATGTTTTTTTCTGTTTTTTTTAACACCAAAAATAACGGTACCTGCCATACGATTTTTGTTCGAAATTTTATAAATATTTTTTTTTGTCAAAAACTGACCCACAAATTTAAAAACAAAAAATTCAAAAAAATTCATTCAGTTAAACCTAGGTAATGGTTGAAAAAAATTCCAAAAAATTATCATTTTTGATACCTCCCATGGAACCATTTTTTTGTTTTTGATTTTCTCAAAAACGGTACAACCGATTTCGATCATTCTTTTTATGTTAAGGCTCGCCAGCAGTATCAATTTTATTGTGTATTCAAATTTTGAACACATTTTTTCTTGCATTTAAAAAAAAATCCAAATTTTTTTTGAAAACTCAATACATGTTTCGAAAACACCATGCTCGATTTTTTGATAAAAAAAACTTTATTAAAATAATCTACAAGATCTGAGAAAAAAATTAATTTTACCTAAAAATAACGGTACCCTCCATACAAATGTTAGCAAATGGTTTTCGAAAATCGTATTTTTCTCGAAAACGGTTCCGAGAATTTTGCTCAAATTTTTTTCTTTCGATTAATTTTTAATTACTAATTTAAAATTATGAATCTCTCATTATCTGCAAAACGGATTTTAATGAAATTTTTTGGAAGAAGCTGAATTTTGAAAAAAAAATCAATTTTTTTTTTTAAATTCAATATCTCGAAAACACCTCAATATTTTTTCTTGTAAATTTAATTTTTATTCGAACAATAATAAAAGCTTTAAATTGGCGTACCAAAATTTTTTCTTAAAAAGGTTTTAAAAATTTTTTTAGTTAAAAGCTTATTTTTTTAAGAAACTACTACAGACTTATAATTTTTGTTCTTGCATAAACCTATATTTGCTTGAATCACACGGCATCCTATTTTTACCACCAACTACTAAAAACGTTGTTTTAGTCATTTAAAAAATTAATTTTATGCTTATCACCCAGTCGTGCATTTTATTTTTCTAACAACAATCTTATGTAAGATGTTTTTTTTCTTAAATTTATAATTCTTTAAGGAACATTAATCGAACAATGAAATAAACACAATTTTTATAAATATTCAAATAAGTACAAATTAACCTGCTTTCCTGCAACAAGAAATAACGTGATGTGAGGAACTTGTTGTGGATTCTTATGTGTGTAATTTTACGACAAGCACTATTGGCTGTTTTGTTGAGATTGAGCCCAAATAAAACAGGGCTGTTATACAAATAATTAATATTTTTTCAAAACAAAAGCCTAACTAATCAATACTTTTGGATATTGTAGGTAAAGTCATCCGATTCATGCTTTGGATTTTCCCTGGGCCCCGATTCATCAAAATTGACAGGTGAAAATTTGTAAAATCACAATTTGATGATTGTCAAACTTATGTCCCATAAGGAATTTGCAACATTTAACTTTTTTGGATCTTAATAAATTTGTCATGACAATTAATGACATGACAATTTTCCGAGAATTATCATGAATTATCTGACAAATTTCAACAGACAATCTTCTATGAGACAGAAAAAAGGAATTGCTTATATTATTGACTGTCTGAATTTCGTTGAAAATTGTGACAAGAAATTAACCTTAAGTCAAGTGTGAATAGCGAAGTGATAAGTATTCGACACCACACCGAATGAAAAGTTTTGCAAATTTATCTTCTGATGCTTGCATTGTAGTTGGGTCTTCAATAAGAATTGATAATGGACAGACTGGAAATGAGCAGCATTTGTTGAAAGAAATTATAGCGAAAAGTAGCTGTTGGTGAAGAATTAACACATTTAGTCCAAATGTTGACTCATTGTGATAGTCTCGAAAATAATGATAATTCAATAAATGCCAGGCTTATGGGTGATGGGTAGTACCCCTTGGCATAATGGTTAGTGCGTTGGACTGTCATGCGGAAGGTCTTGAGTTCGTTTCTCAGCCGCTGCAAGAAAGTTTTTTTCAGGACAAATTCTCCAAGAGTATCTCTTGTCATGTAAAGTGCTGCTCATTAGCCGTTCGGAATCGACAGAAAATTGTAGGTCCCCTCCGTTCCTGGTAACACGCACACAGGAATGGTTGAGAGTTGTAAGTCACTAGGCCCTGGTTCACTCCGAGCTGTTGCACCACCAAAATTAAATTGTGGGTGATGAGCTGAACTTGAAGTTTTTTTTTATTTCTGCTAGTTGGCCCAATTTTGTTGGCCACACAACACGATTTGGCTTTATTGTAGGAAAAAATTCCTGGACTAGCTGGTTATTTCGAGTTTTGGTAAAATATATAAATTTTAAGAACACAATCCGCAAACTCTAAATAAAATTTATGATTTTTTTTAATGAAAAAGAATATATTTTTTTATTTTTTTTTTTAATTAAAAAAAATGGTAGATACTATTATACTTAATACTTCACTTAAAATTTTCATTTCTAGAATGGTAGATTGTAAAGTTCAATCGAAACAGAAAAAAAAAATCTCAAAAATCCAGGAGCCCTCGAAAAAATAAAATTTTCAAAAATCATTTTTTAACATTTTTGTTCTCTAGTGGTCTAGATAGTGGTAAGAATAAAATGCACGACTAGGTCGCATGAACTTGTTCTTATTTAAAAGTTAATGTTATTATAGAAAAACTGTTCATAATCATAAAATTCATTTTATGACTAAAACAACTCCCCTAGTAGTTGGAGCTAGCTCCAGGATGCCCTGTGATTCAAGCAAATATTAGCTTATGCACGAACAAGAACTAAAAGTCGTTGTAGTGGTTTCTTAAAAAATAAGCTTTTATAGGTATTACAAAATTTTTAAAACATTTTTAAGAAAAAAATTTGGTTCGACAACTTAAAGTTTTAATTATTTTACAAATAAAAAATAAATCTGCAAAAAAATATTGAGCCGTTTTTGAGATATCGAATTTTCAACAAAAAAAAAATGGATTGTTTTTCAAAAATTCAAAAAATATTTTTTTTAAAGTCTTGAGATGCAATGTTTTTTTTTAAAAAATCTTAGAAAATTTTCTTCCATGGTAGGTACAGTCACTATATAATAAATAAATTTCATTTTTTTATTAAATTATAGAACGTAAAAAATTAACGAAAGGAAAAAAAATTATCAAAATTCTTCTAGCCGTTTTCGAGAAAAATACGATATTCGAAAACCAATTCTTAACATTTGTATGGTGGGTACCTTTATTTTCAAGTAAAAAAATCTCAATTCTTGTAGATTATATTAAGAAACTTTTGTCTATCAACTTTGAAAAAAAATCGAGAATGTGGTTTTCAAAATATTGAGTTTCCAAAAAAAAAATTTAATTTGAATACTCAATAATATTCAAACTTTGGAGGAGCTTCAGTATAAAAAAATTATTAAAATCGGTTGTATCGTTTTCGAAAAAATCAAAAACAAAAAAATGGTTCCGAAGGGGCTACCAAAAATAACTATTTTTTGTAAAATTTTTTTCAACCATTAACTAGCTTAAACTAAATGAAATGTTTTGAATTTTTTTAAAATTTTGTGGGAAAGTTTTTGAGAAAGTAAAAATATTTATAAAATTTAAAAAAAAAATAGTATGGCAGGTATACCATTATTTTTGGTCTTAAAAAAGGGAAACAAACCTGTGGGAGGAAAAAACTCAAAACGATATCAACGAAGTTTAACGAAAATCGGCCGGGCCGCTTAGGCTGTAGTCGAACAGACAGACTTAGGACAAAATTGCGAGACCCACTTTTTTGGTCTTCGCTATCATCGTAATGTCAACTTTGATCAAAATCTTGAGTTCGATTTTTTTACGAATGTAAACTTACCTTATACTACTTATAAGTTGCAAGTAAAAATAAGTTGTCAGGTTTCAAAAACTCGAGAAAGTGGTTTTCGATATATTGAGTTTTCAAACGAAAATTATTTAGTTTTTTAATCAAAAAAAAAAAAAAGTTTTCGTAATTTGGCGAAAAAAATGACTAAATATGTTGTATTAGTATTTTTGAAAACAAAGAAAAATTTTTCTGAACTTAACAATTTTTTCCAATTTTCTTAGCCATAAGCTAGATTTGCCATACAGTATACAACTTTGTCGTTTGTTTACTTGTGGTTTGCTATCGATATTTACAAGAAAGGGGTAACAGATTTTATGAAGTTATTGTAGGCTTCAATTCTAAAAAAGTTTGTTTAGTTTGTATAATTTGCATGAAAATTTTTGTTTAAACTCAATAGATAAAATAAAAAGCATTTTTAAATGTACCCCATTCCGCACCGTTTTTTCTTTTGGTCCTTATTCGGAAATAATTAGAATCATATTTTTATTGAAACGATTTAAATATGTGTTATATGTACGAAAGACTTGATTGCAAAACTTTAGTTAATTCCTATAGCATTTTAATTATTCTCTCCACAAATAGGTACAATAAAAAAATTCCATCAGCTTAAATGCAAAAAACCCAATAAATCTTTTATCTTAATGTCTGTCTTGCCTTCTGGTAGTACTTGGTTTTAAGGAGACAACTTCCAGAAAGAAAGTTCCATTCAAATGCCCAATAAACTCCGGCATCCTGCTTAAAACCAAACCGACTAACAAATTATACAACACCACTTTGAAATGCCAAAGATTTCCGCCGGGAAATAAAACCAACAATCCCACTCTTGCATAACACCTCTTCTGCTGCTGTGGCTAATTAAAATTCTCGCGATTAAAAAAGATCAAAAGTCAATGCCTGAAAGCCTTTTATCAGCACAACAATCGACTTTGTTTTTAAAACAAACAACGGCAAGTACTTCGCGTCTCGCGTCGATCGTGGTGCAGCGGAAAAACAAAACTTTCTCCCTCCTCTCACAATTTATCAGGAAAAAAATACAACAAAACTTCTGTAGAAGCTGTCAACCCAAAAAAATTGGAAACGATCGTTATACGATCTCGATTACGATCAGGCACCTGCCGAAAATTTTAACACGTCACTTCGATCATTCGATCAATTAATTTTCCTCCAAAAACTTAACACAGCAGCCAGCACTGCGGCCCGAGTCTTGTTTTGAACGGAACTCGTTGAACAGACAATCGGCCCACGATGCACGATCAGCCAGCCATCGGCATAGCAAGATCGCGCAATCGCAAAAATGCAAAAGAGATTGCTGGCGCAGTAGAGGAGGATAAATCCTTTCACTTTCGATTGTGATTCCTCACTCACTCAGGCCAGCCAGCACTGCAACAGTCCCTAGCAAGATGGGTGATCTCTGTCGTTCCTTTGTGCCGCTCAAGTCGAATGGACGAAACAAAGATATCGATCAAGGAGTGTCGATCAAGTGTCAATCATTAGATCGGTGGCGGATCTGCGGATCTCGTTGGAGTATCTTTGGCTATCCTTTACCAGGAAGCGCCATGGGAATTATACCCCCACAGACTCTTTTAACAAGACTGGCTCTGTGAGAAAAGAACAAGAGAGGATAAGTGGAAAGTATGCGGAGGCTTTGTTGGTTGCCTCTGGGATAGGACGAAAGCCCTCATTAAGTCAACAAGGTTGCAATGCGCACATAGAACCTGTTGTCTGGACGATGTGCTTCTGGTGCTACTTGCTACGGTTGGGTGGAGATAAATTAAAAAAAAAAATCCGAATTGAAATTCCATGCGATAACGAATCGCCCAGCACTCATTGATGTCCGCGTCCAATGTTAGCGCTCTTTGTGCGATAATGCTGCGATGTAACCAGGAGAACTATGCCCTGCATTCCAGCAAAGCGTCGACAACGAAGTCGTCACACGCTGACTACCATACCGAGTGGTCTGCTCTTGTTGTTTTAGCTTGACTTGGCGGACTGAAGACTGAACTTGCTGGATGGCTTGGCTATTCCAGAGCTGCCGGCTTGGATGTCTTAATTAATGGCTTAATGTGTAAAATGCAACAACCTCGATCGATATCTTTCAATTAAATCGCAGCGCGTGTGAAAGAGAAAAAGAGAGAGAGAGAGAGCAACTAGATCTAAGCCGCGTTCTTCTTGTGAAGCAGTGATTTAAGGGATGCCATTGTGCTGGATTGTAATTTTTGATGTTTTTTACAACAGAAATTTTCAAAAAATGAAAGATCAATGTTGTATTCATTTAAGGCTTGATAGATCGCGGATCACTGCGACAATTTAAGGTATGGAATATTCAAAGTAGGCGCCGAGATATGTTGCGCGAAGTTCTTTTCAGCCATTTAATTCTGTTTTGAATTTGACGATGTGAACTCTGAATTAAAAAAAATAATTACAGTAGAAAAAATGAACTGGCAACCCTGAACCTCTCAGTGATGAGAGGAGTGGCCAGAGCCAGTGGTGCGGCAACCCGCGCAAAACAGATAACTTGCGATCGATCGGCGAAAGATCGGTTGATCTTTGTTACTATGGTCAGCTTGGTAGTGGTTATTACTTTAATGACCAGAGGCATTACGAGTGATCCGGTTAGAAAAAAAAAATAACAACAAGCTTCACAAAAAGTCTTGAAACCCAGTCATCAGCCTTATAGCTTAGCTAGACAAGCCACCATCAGTAACAACAGTGCTGGCTGCAGCAGCACGCATTTGCACATTTGTTTGCCGCTTAATTGGAATTTCCGATCGATTGATCGCCTGATTGGATGTGGATGCGGATTTTAGCACCGCGATTGTATATTACACGGCCCTGATGGCCGATTCGATCGACAATAGATTTACAGCATAATTGCAGATTGATTCATTGTGCAGTGTGTGTTATTTATTTTAATTTAATCTTTTTACTTTCGGATCGGTTGGCTGTTATCGGATACTCCACCTAAAAAATTTGCTGCACTTCCTCAGCCGCGATGGTCTTATGGACGTATAGTCGACCATTGCTCGACGAGAACCAAGGGTGTACGTATGTACATTTAAATTGTTCATTGATGTGGAACTCGTGTTAGCTGGCCGTTAACGCCACCTTCCGACGCTTGAGGGAATTCGAAACTTATGTTCCTGTGTGTGAGTTTTTGTGGACCAACTTGCGGTCGATCGAACACTTAATTTGGAACTGAACATCTATGGGTAATTCAATATGGCCATATTAAATTGTGGACAGTGATTTGGGAAGACTGTAGATATAAAGATTTTTTTTATAAAAAGAAACCGATTGGGGTAAATGACATTAACTGTCCATAAAGTTTGTGTGGTTTAAGCATTCAATTTGAAGTTCAAAAAACGGTCCACTGACCAAACAATAAGCTTGAATGAATAGCAAGTAAAAAAGATTGGCAGTTGTTGTGTGGGTTGAGTTTCAAATTTTTGCAAAAGGTCATCTAGGGTCTGACTAACGAAACATGGAAGACTTAATCGTTTGAAAAGTACGTTCAGCAAGCCTTAAGGCAGTTTCAATTGAAATGGGTTAAATGACCAAGGGCAATGTGCTTTATGCACATAAAGTAACAGCATTTTCTTGAAAAGATCTTTTTGGAGTTTCAGGTCTCAAAGTGCCTCAAATATTCAAAAATAAAAGGAGTGTTTGGCTGGCCTCAAATTGATGTACTTTGATTTTGGCGAATGATTCGAGGTAAATCTAGGTCTAGGCCTATTTTGCGGGAAGGTTTAGGAAGTGGTTTTTTTACATTTGAGTTTGAGATGGAAATTCTGTAAGAACGATCTCTTGAAATGGTTTCTAGATGCATTTCAAGTATAGTGTAGTTTGGGAATTCAGCTACTGCCACGCCCACCATTCCTCACTTGAGTATGTTCGAACGTTCTTTGGAAGCCGAAATTCTTTATTTTTTTTATAATAATCGCGCACTAAACGGATTTTTACGAATTTTAAAAATGATTGGACACAGTGCAACTATTAAGAAAATAGGGAAGGATTGAATAGCAGGTGCACATTGAACCTCTGAATATCAAAAAGGGTTAAACAGGGTTACCTAAAGCATTCCACATTCGTGTAGTGCGGCTTAAAAAGAATCTCTACCAGTACGAGTTTCATTGGGGAATTGTTTAAGGGTATGAACGCCATTGTGCCAAGTATCCCCACATGAAGAAATTAGAAGACGATATGAATACTTTTTGACATTATTAGGCTGGAAAAAATTTCTCATATTCTCGCATCGTAGAACGAGCTGTGTGCGATGTAGCACATCTTATTGGAACCGCATAAATGTAACAGAAAATGTAATTCCTTCCAGAACATTCCCACATGTCACAGTTTAAATCTATTAAAGTATTTTTAAAATATTGGAAATTAAGTCTTTTTTTATTTCATCTTAAAAATAGCTTTCCAAATTCATATCCATCGCTATACATACAAATTTGGTCGTTCGAGCTGGATTTCCCGATGTGGAACTGTACCAGTGTATCCTTACTTCGATCAGTATACCCGTAATAATATCATTGAACTGGCTGAACACAATAGAGTGCTGCAACTGGAAACTCCATCTGGAGCTGATATAGTTTTGAAAAAGTGACGTGCGTATTATTTTGTTCGTACCCACAATGCTGCTGTACAGATTTACGACATTTGATTTTAGCGATAATTTTTTGGGTCAACTTTTTCCGTGTTCATAAATCAAAGTCATCATAGCCTGCATGAATTGAAGATAACTTGAAGCCCACTTGAACCTTATGTGATTTGACTTGTTCGTATGGAAACGTCAGAAGTTCTGCACGCAAATTTTATAAATTTTATACTTCTATCAAGTGATTCACTGGCGGCGGTGACAGATTTTTTTTAGTTTTGATGTCTTTTGTCAATACAATCATTTCACAAAATATTGAAAAAATTTAATATCGCAAACAACAATTATTTCACAATGAATCCTTGGGTCTTTTACGGACATCCCAATCTAGACAAGATGTGATGGAAGGTAGCTACATCTGATAGAGGTCGTCTTTTTCTTTCCAACATAATTAATTCCCAACAAATAAAACATTAAAATCTTTTCTTTTTAAGTAGACATATTATATTTTAAACCCTAAAGTACAACTAGAAAATCTGTATATCCCAGAAAATATTGGTTCGCCTTCATTCACACCACACTTTGGCATTGCTTATTGTGAATTCAGATCAGTGTATTATTTTGTACAATAGTGAATAGTATACTTAGCTTAACTAGTGAATTGTGAATACAGTCAATTATTCACGGCGAATTGTGCAATGTGAATTAACTGACTATACACTGTAAAATGCTTACTGAAAACTCTACCTTCTCTTCAAATGTCATCATTTGTCTATTTCCATTTAGTATAAAGGTACCTACCTCCTTTTTGTATGCTCTTAGTGATCCATGCAACTTTCGAAAAGCTATAGCTCATCTTAATTATTCACGAATGCGTATCATTTTTGTTTGCACACCATACGTAATGTAAATATGAATTCATGATACCCATACCTATACATATACATGTCACAATCCTCTCCACTGTCATGATACTTGACCATGTTTAAACCATGACTCTCCTCGAATCAGTGTAACGTATAGTCCTCTGATAATATAAAATATTTTCATCAGGGTGTTCTCAGATATTTCTTATATGGGTCATTTTTTAAAAATTGACATTTTTTTTTGATCGTTTGAAAAAAAATTTTTTTTCAGTTTTTCTTGGGTTTTAGAGTCTGAATCTATAGTAAACAAGTAGAAAAGGAGTTCTCCGAGTTGCGCAAAAATAATTTCAAATATTTTCCATTTTACGAGTATTTTTTGATAAAAATTTAAATTTTAAATTTCGAACGTACTAAAAATGTTCTTTTCTTGCATAAAATAACAATAATCCACAAAATAAATAGTAACAATAGATAGTTGAAATTTTGTGGAAAGCAACTAAATTTAATAGGATAATTAATAAAAAAGTTGTTTGTTTACGAAATGATTTTGTTTAAAAGCATGAAAGAGTAAAAAAAATATTTTTAAATAACGGCACATAACTTTCTTGGAAATTTTACGGTACCAATACTGTAAGGAATGATGAAATTCAGTATATTTATCTAGAATATAAAAAAATTAATAATAATATGAGCCATTATAAACTAAAAGAACATTTATTAAAAAACAAATACGAAAATGGCCACGGAGATTACAAAATCGACTATTTCTTAATTTTAATATAGTCAATGTAATTCAATGTCATCCAAATTATATTAAGTTCAAGTATGAGTAAATACCTTTCTTTTGGCGGTGGTTAGACTAAAAAATATTTATACGGTGCAAAGATAACAAGGCCACGGAGATTACACTGAATTTTTACTCGGATGAAAAAATTATTTTGTATGCAAATTTTAAAGGAATTAACTGCAATAATTAAATTATAATAAAACATGAAATTAAAGGTTTTTTGACGTACTATAAGATAATGCATCGTAAAAAATTATTAAAAATTGTTTAGTTGTGTGAAAAAAGCGAAAATGTTTAATTAGTTTTTTTTTCCAAATCTTGTCACACTCGTTCAACTAAGTATTCGGACAACAAAACAATTTTTTTTGTTTTTTTTGGCATATCATAAAATTGAAGTTTGAGAGAAGGCCTTTCAAACGACAAGGCCCAAAATTAACTAAAAAATCATTTTCATCATTAAAAATATTAATAAAACTGATTAAGCATGAAAATCACATCCCAAAAAGGCCACGGAGATTACACATTATTAATTACCATGGCTATTCGTTACCATCAATCGATCTGCAAATTTTTTCTTATAATGCTGACATATAAACACAGTTCCATGCCAAATTTCAAGTCTTTAAATTGAAATGCAAAAAAAATAGAAGCTATAACGCTAATGTATTTTTTTTAAAACGACCCATATAATATATTCTTATAATATAATGAACTGCTCAAATAAAACATTTTTAAGAAATAATTTTGGTAAGCCACTTTAAAGTTCTTATTATTGTTCGAATAAAAATTAAATTTACAAAAAAATATTGAGCATTTTTCGAGATATTGAATTTTCCAAAAAAATAGATTTATTTTTTCAAAATTCCAAAAAAATTATTTTCTTAAAGTTTTGAAATGCAATGGTTTGTAAGCTTTTTATAACCTTCTCTCTAAAAAAATTTCATTAAAATCCTTCATGCCGATAATGAGAAATTTAAAATTTTAAAAAATCGTTTTATGGTAGGTACAGTCGGTAATATCTAGTTTTCATTTTTTTTTTCATTAAATTATATATCTTAAGAATTAATGGAAAGAAAAAAAATGTAAGCAAATATTCTCCGAACAGTTTTCGAGCAAAATACGATTTTCGAAAACCATTTTTTAACATTTGTATGGAGGGTACCGTAATTTTTGGTAAAATAATTTGTTTTTCATATCTTGTTGATTATCTTAAGAAACTTTTATCTATCCAGTTTAAAAAAAAAAAAATTCAGCATGGGGTTTTCGAAATATTGAGTTTTCAAAAAAAAATTCTGAAAATTTTGTCTAAATTCCAAAACAAATTTTTTTTGAAAATTTGAATATACAATAATATTGAAACTGCTGGGCAGCCTTAACATAAAAAAATGATCAAAATCGGTCGTACTGTTTTTGAGAAAATCAAAAACAAAAAAAAAAGGTTCCAAAGGGGGTACCGAAAATAATAATTTTTTTGAATTTTTTTTTCAACCATTACTTAGGTTTTAACTAAATGAAATTTTATGAATTTTTTTAAAAAAATCTGTGGGACAGTTTTGAAAAAAAAAAATATTTATAAAATTTCGAAAAAAATTCGTATGGCAGGTACCGTTATTTTTGAAAAAAAAAAATAAGAAGAAAAAAACATCCGGGGGAAAAAAATTAAAACCCTTATCTACCAAGTTTGAAGAAAATCGGCCGAGCCGTTTAGCTGTAGTCGAACAGGCAGGCAGACAGACCCACTTTTTTGGTCCCACTTTAATGTCAACTTTGATCAAATCTCGAGTTCGATTTGTTTACGAATGCATAACTTGCCATATCGTACCTATAAGTCGCAAGTAAAAATAACATGCTTCTTACTTCAGCTAAGCAGACATCATCTCGCTGTCCTTCTTGGTTGGAATTTTAACGGATAACAACTCAATGAAGATCTATAAAAGGGCTTAGCATTTAGTATAGTATAATGAGCATCAGAACGAAGAGGAGGAGTAATGATCGCTAGTCAGAACTAAGAATGCAACCCTCGATCAATACATTTTTAATATTCTATTAACTTACTCAGAATTCAAAATATTTTAGGAAGGTTAAACATGCGTATGCTTACACTAACTTTGTCCTCTATCCCTCTTTATACCTACCACACCTACATTGAGACCCAAATGTGGTGATTCGGTTATCAAGCAGGTTGACTATTTCTGGTTTCTCGTTGTTGAGATTTTGACTGTCACTATATCTAAGCAACTGGTCGAAGTAGTCTTTTTAGATCTCTTATGGTGTTTCATTAATGTCCTTGAATGATTCAGGGGATTTACATTTTCTCGACCTCTCGCTACTAGAATTCTTTTTCCGTTCTCCACAGCAATCGTCTTTCAGTCTTCCTTCGGTCAACGTAAAGCTGGAAACCCTTGTTTTCTTCTGAATCCACATTTTGTTCACCTTCTTTATACCTTCGTTTACTTGGACGCTTTCGGAGTAGAGCCATTCGTACCCCGGTACTTGTTCGAACCCCAATACTTCCCAATGGTCTCCCAAGTTCATATCAGCATAGTCGCAAGGTTTTCTGCAAGCTTGAAGAATACCCGCTCAGCGTAGCC
Organism: Philhelius festivus; assembly: GCA_963931855.1. NCBI lineage: Eukaryota > Metazoa > Arthropoda > Insecta > Diptera > Syrphidae > Philhelius > Philhelius festivus. The sequence continues at coordinate 58,194,608 of OZ007557.1, forward strand.
TATACATGTAATTTCCGATTGTAGTCATAGAATCTTCTCTGCGTGGTATTCCATCATCCTAAGGAAGGCTTGGAATTAATATGGAAATTTGAAGCCGCATTTCGGTACAACCAGGTAGTGTTGGCTGATTGGAACGTACCGACAATTTAGAAGAGTGCCTTCCGGCACTGTGATTTATTTGATTACATATTCGACCGTCTGTTATCAGATGAAGTGTCATAGCCTAATGTTTTCTAATGTTCCTACCAAAAAAGTTTGCTTTTCCAGTTTGACGATTGAATTCTCCCAGGATTACGTTAGTGTTATGACGTTAGGTTTGGGGCATTGATCATAGAATTTCGTGAGAAGCTCGAAGAAACTTATCAGATCGCTCTGTTCTGTAAAGAGATGCCGTCAGATAAGATTTACTTTATTGAATTTTGTCCTAATAGGAATCGTTGTCAATCTTTCGCTGGCATCGTAAGAAATTAATACTCTGTGACCAAGTCTTTTTCTTTGCTTTCAGAAGGCATCCAAGAACCCCATCCTTTGATGTTTGCAGTTATAAAAGTACCAGATCTCAGAACAGGTCTATCAAGGAGCATCTTCTGAAGCACTACTCCCTGTATCAGCTTTGAAAGTTTGAAACTGACGATGGTCGCTGTCAGATTTCGAGCTTTCTTTAATGTGTGCACGATCTACATTATGTAGTACATACACGTAAATCTTTGCCCTTAATTTTTCGTTCGCGAGGGGAGGTCTTCAAAATTAGCAGTTTGTTTATGTATTTTTTTCATCACAACAGGGTTGATGCTCCTCCTGAATGCACTCTAAATTTGAAAATTCAAAAACCCTCTATCGAAAGAGAACACCCTGTTAATTGTATATAAACTGGGCTATGGCGTATACAAGTTTTTGACTGACCGCCAAATCCTGCAGCGTATGACGATGGTAGCTACAGCAAATATAATCCTTATCCAAAACCATTTCGGAGGATGAGAGGAGAGTTGCGCAAATAACAGTTAATACAAACAAAAACAGGATAAATTGGAATTTCTGTTTTGATTATGAATTACTGTGTGATGCTAGGCAAGGATATGGATAAAATATATACCATTTGTACATAGGACCAGCAGCAGAGCACCAGGACCAACACTGCATGCATGCAAACTCCCTTAGCATCATCTCGGTAAACAACGGGCTCGATATGTATATATATGACTATTGTATGAGGTTGGTTCTTTAGAACCCAAAGAGATCCAAAATTGTACCGTTCGTTCATGTACATATCATATTTTGTCAGGATATCTATGAAAATACCATGAACCATGGATGAAAGAAAAAATATTCGTTATAATTCCTTACCTGATACGATTACTACAGATGAATATAGGGTTGGGGCTGGGTCTGATGCCGGGGTACGGAGTTCGAGAATACTCTAAACCGTTTTTGAGGATGGCATATTCTGCTGACTTCGATAAGGGGAAGATCAGCATCACCCCCAACCCAAAACTTGACCTCTCCACTTATTCCTTGGCAATCCGAGGGAACCCAGTGCAGTGCAGCAGCAACCAACATCATTCAGATGGAGAGATTTTGTTTGCGCAAATCTGAACGGATTTTCAAAATCATAAACAAGCAACAAACCGAGACTATCGAACTGTCTCCAAGGAGACCTGATCCCATAGGAAGGACGACGGCGGCAGAGGCAGCTTGGCGCTTTAGATTCAACCCTAGGTCCTTGAATTGCTTAGCATCACATAGCCCTTGAAGTGGAATGGTCAAGGATTGCATTGTTAGTCAATTCCATTCACAGGAGCAAATAAATAATTTAAATTCACATTCATACTTCCATACGGAACTATGCTTTGGTTATGGTAGATTTATTCCGAATGTTAAGTACCTCTCTGTCTCTGGACATCTTTTTCTCTGTGTGATGCATCCAGTTCTTCGGTTTTGTTAGCATTTGTAGAGTGTATTCTTCCTTCAAAATAAAACTTCTCAGAATTCTCAATTCAAACTTACACAAGACCATGGGTGGCGGTTTGGACCTGTTATAGAAATTCTGGGATGTAAGGCAATAGATTTTATTTGAAGGGAGTGAATTTGTTAGGAAAATATATTTACATACTCGTACATACATACCTATATTTGCTTTCTGTCAATTTGGCTAGTTATTTATTTTTACTTGGTGATTAAAATTTCTGAGAAGACATGAGAATTATGAAGGGAAATGTCGAAAAGCACAACAATTAATCAACTGGGATTTTGAATAAGCTGTCAAATTATTTAGGGTTTTACATGCATTGGAAATGAATATCGAAAAACAATCACTTCTGGTAAGATCTGTGAATAATTTAAAAGAAAAATTCACAACTCCACTGAACCAAAAAGGATTACAAGATTGGGAATTTCGTCCAGCAAATAGATGAACAGAATTGTCAAAAATCCCTTTGACTATTACAATTTAAAATGATTTTGTATGATTATTATGTTGATCTGATGGAATATCTCAGCGAAAAGTGGAACCAAACCTTACATCATTTTGGAAAAAGAAAAGTGAATTCACTTTATATTTCTAAGGCATTTTATAGAGTTTGGAACGAAGATCTTTTATCGAAAATGCGTGAATTTGTTATAGATGAGTCTCTTCTTTGATGGATTAGAGAAAATCCTTGTGACCATTTAATTCGAGTTGCTTTAGGCGGTTTTAAGTCTGATGTTCACAAAATAAATGGTGGTGTGTCCCAAGGCTCCGTTTTGTCTCCGACACTCTTCCTTATTTTCATAAATGAATACCATCAGCGTGTCATATTCGTTTCCCGACTCACAAACCTGTTTTTCAGTTGTAGAACTGAAACTGCAAAGTACTGCAAAGTACCGGTGATTGCCTAGAGTAGAAATTATATTTTTTTTTTACTTAAAAAGTTACGGTACCTGTCATACATCCTTTATGCAAAATCTCGAAAACGACCCTAACGATTTTGATAAAAATAAAATGCGCGAGTAAATCGCACGAACTTGCTCTTTTGTAAAAGACGTAAACATTTCAAAAATTAATGTTATTAGAGAAAAATGTTTATAAGCAAGAAATTCATTTTTTTAAATGGCCTAAGCAATTATTTCAGTAGTTGCAGCTAAAACCAAAAATTCTGAATAAGGTATGAAAAATTTCTTTAAAATTTTTCGAGAACAAAATTTGGGATGCCAGTTTAAAGTATTTAGTAGTAAAGATTTAAGGAAATAATTTAAAAAAAAAGAACTTACTCTATAGTACCTAGGTATGTATATCGCAAGTAAAAATTAAACAAACACAAAAGAACTCTGCTTCATTCGCAGCTCGCCTGGTAATTCAATATCATTTCTTGGTAGCACTGAAAAAGCCCAAATAAAAATCAAGAAAATTCCAAATTTAAAGAAGACAAAAATAATTCTCAAAATGTTGTAACTGAGGACATCTAGTTGCAGACGATTGAACCTTCGAAAATTCAGTTAAATTTCAAACAAAATGACGAAATTTAAAAGTGAATCACCAGGCGAGCATGCGGCAGCAGTAGGGATTATATTTTTGTATACTTTTCGACTTTCGTAAAGCTCCACCTTAAAACATCATTTTTTCGTCTCCTTGCCTCCTTCACTAATGTCCGCACGCATACTGAGTGGTGTTGGTCATGTCATGACTGTGTGATCATGGAGAAAGAGCCTTAAGAAATGTAAGTAGTGTTTATTGTTTTCAACTGCAGGTTGTGTGATTCTTCACTCATGCCTGCGTGCGCAATACAGTGGTTGCGCATGCAAACTGAGTGGCATTGGTGTTGACTGTGTGTGAACATGTTTTACGAGAATTTTTCAGTGATCATGTAGAAACTTTAGCAAAGTTTGTGTTGATTGTTCTTTCATTTCTTTTCTACATCATTCTTAAAATATGAACATAGGGGGAGAGTGCGAGAATTAAACTGCATTGGGCTGATTTAGAAATCTTTTTTGAAGTAATTTGTTAAAAATTAAGAATGAGTTAGTAAACTCCTTTAAAGTTAGCTAATGGTTAAGTAGTATCATACGAGTACTAATAACAGCAATGGGCTGTTTAAAATTTTGCGCCATTAAAAACAAACGCGTATTTTAAATGATTACAAGAATTAAATCACTATAGTTCACTGAAAATAAATTCAAAAACGTTTTGTTGACCTTTAACAAAACAATTTTATCGTTTTGATAAAATTTTTGTCAATACGAAAGAATGATTTTGTTGATTTCACAAAATTTTTATAATCCAGCATGATTTTTTGTCAGTTTAACAAAATATGCACTACAAATAATATTGTCAGTTTAACAAACCAAGTTTTGTTAATATAACAAAATAAAACAGAGATTTTTGTCACATCGACAAACTTTTTTGTGATGTTAACAAAATGTTTGTTGTATCTATAAAAAATCTGTTTTGTAAATGTTTGTCAATATCACAAAGTTTTTGTTAATTTGTTTTTGTCAATTTAACAAAAAATGAAAACATTTTTGTTAAAATGACAAATATTTTGTTTTGGGGTGAATTATTTTGTAATATTGATAAAATAATATTATCAGATATGTAGATAAAATTATTTTGTAAGGAAACCAAAAAATTTCTTTTGTGTATGATATAGTTCACACTTGGTTTTTGTTAAAAAATCGATGTAAGATTAACTGAACTTAACAAAAATTGCGTATATACGCCCTCACAGATGGTTGCATGTGAGATCGTAGGGACGAAACGCCAATTTTTGTGGACTTAAATCCCAAAAAAAAAAACTATTTTGACAAAATTAATTTTGTTTTTTGTGGATTCAACAAAAGAAATTGGAAAATTGACAAAATATTTTGTTGAATTGACAAAATATTTTGTTAATTTAACAAAATATAACAAGAAATTTTTGTTAATTTAACAAAATATTTTGTTAATGTAACAAAACAATTTTGTTATTTCAACAAAACAATTTTGTTAATTTAACTAAACAATTTTGTTAATTTAACAACAAAATTTTGTTAGTCCGATAATAATAAAAAACAATAACACTAACAAAAAAATTGTTAATACAACAAAAGAATTGTTAATATGACAAATTAATTTTGTAAATTCTACGAAATTTTGTCATATTGACAAAATATTTTTGTTATTTCAACAAATTTATTTGTTAGCATAGCAAAATAATTTTGTGGATACAACAAAATATTTTTTGTTACCTCAACCTAATTACCTAATTTTTGTAAATTTGACAAAACTTTTTGTTGGACGTATATTGACAAAATTTTTGTTAAATCAACCTAGATTTTTATCATATATACCTAGATTTTATTTTCAGTGTTGGGTGACGACCCATTGCTTATATTTAGTTGGAAAAATTTAATTTAAGCAGAGTGGCGCAGTGGAAGCGCGCTGGGCCCATAACCCAGAGTTCCGTGGATCGAAACCATGTTCTGCTAGAATCTTTTTTTTTTTTTTTTAATTCTGCTAATAATAATTAATAGCCATGTTTGTCATCATCAAATTTTAACACGTAAACAACAATAAAACTGAAAGTGAATACAATTTAGGTCGGCAATCAAAATTAACATAAAGTGAATTTAAATTGTTGAAATGATGAGTGCTTAGATGGCTCTTAAGTCTTTTGTAGAAGAATGTGAAAAGTGACACATGTATGAGGCCTGATTTTGACATCGAATGTTATTAAATATATCATAATCTTTAACTTTGAAATTTAAGGAAAAAGAGTGATTATAAAAAATAAAAGTAAGCATTAGCATTTTATTCACTTTCATGCAGCACTGGTTATATATAAGTTTCACCAAAAAAACACGCCTATTCCAACCTATTCTTCCCACTGAAAAAAAAATTAAAATGAAGAAATGTTAAATTTATTCTCTTTTATTTAATCAATATTCAATTTCTATATTTAGAGTTTTTTGATTTGATATTTGATATTTGATATTTTCTAGTAGTAGAAGTCCACAATACTATATCCACATGAAACGAATTCGAACGATGTAAATTTATTGCTTAAAGTTAATGAAAGAAAAAAACAAGCTTAGCAGAACATGGTTTCGATCCACGGACCTCTGGGTTATGGGCCCAGCACGCTTCCACTGCGCCACTCTGCTTTGAGCAATTTTTGTCAAATTATATTATTTATCCACGTCTCCCTTTATTTTTATTCTCATAAGAGATATTTATGTCAACACATTAGCGCCATTATCCAGTATAGTATATGAAGTAAGCACGGTACTAAAGAAATAAAATAGGTGTTAGATGATTTTTACCTTAATAAAAGGATAGAGAAAATATTATGCTATATCAAAAATCATCATTTTAACCTAGTTTCATACCTAAACAACTTTAACATAGTATCTACTAATACAGCTAAAATTTTGCGCTATTATTTTTAAGCTCAAAATTAAAAAAAAATATTTTTTTCCAACTTTAATTTGCAAACCGCGCTTTGGGCTTTTAGTATTCAATATTATCATAAAATTTGTTAGGAACTCTTAAAATTAAAAGCTTTTATGTGTTGTAGTTTTTGAGAAAATTGAAAATTACGAAGCTATTGAGTTGAAAAGGGCTTCGTCTCCTCTTATCAATTTCTAAAAAAAAAATTATTGATCTTGACTTTATGCTTCAAGCGGTTTGCTGGTCAATAATGATCGACTTGAAGTAATTATTATTAATTATTTGAGAATAATGAAATATTATACCACCATTTAAAATCATCCACACAACATTTTCAACGGAAATGACCAGCCATCATCGTCGAAAAGTGCTCATCCACCTCTAGGTGACTTAAATATGAATGTTGTCTCGAAAACTTATTGACAGTTTTTCTATTCCTTCTTGTAGTCAACGGGATATAAAACTAACGATGACGACAAGGAGAATCTTAGAACTTCAGGTTCTATGTGAATAATTATTATGTTTTCGGTTTCGGGTGCAATAGCCAAGACATAGTTTCATCAAGTTCCCTCCTTACACAAAGAGTATCCCTTTATAATACTTATAAGTTATACCAGCAGAATTGTAACCGCTCTCAGAAAGCAACATTGTATTACAATTGGTGCATATAGGAACCCTCCAGCGTCAATCTAAGGAAGCAAAACTAAACACCCGCATTGAAACTTCTTAGCTTCTATCCACAATCCCATTTCCAATTAATTTGTTGCGAAAATCCACTTTAAGCACCTAACCTACCTACCTACTACATTTCGTAACCTCAACGAACTTGTCATACAAAAGGAATTGTGTGTTGCGTGTAGATGCACATAGACACAAACTCGCTGCAAGTTCAATGCTGTCCCGTTCCTCAGGATGTGGGTCAACTGATCACCAGTGCACTTGAGAAAATCCTGACTTGAGACCTTATACTTCGAGTGGTAAGATCGTTGACACCTCATCATTCTTTAATAGCGAATGAGATAGAGAAAATGGAAGAAACAAGGAAAATCGTTAACAATTACCGCTATGAACGTTTCAATTAAAATACCAACCGATCTTCGGTCGGTACCACCCACCCACACTCAGGCATGATCAACGAACACACCTTACCATCATCCTCTATCTAGCTGATGGGGAGATGCTATCACCTCTCATCTTTGGCGCACAGTGCTACAATGTTGTGCCCGCCTCTTGATCTTCCATGAGGGCCTGACTGGCAAAGACGATCGACCACGACCATGGTGACGACGCCGACTCTCACAACCGACGGACGAAGACGTTGAGAAAATTTATATCATTTGTGTCAAAGAGTGTCTAATCCCGTTAGCTAGGACGACACCCTATTAGATGGGAAACGGGACATCGAAGACAATTGAACCAATCCACCATGAACTTAAACCAAAATTTCTCCACTTTTGGAGATCTTTTTCCAAATTGTGTGATGACATCAGGGGGCTACGCCATCGGTTCGGGGGAAAATGTACAAAAACCATGCATGTCCGTATTCGATGGAAGGTAATATCGTGTTTCGTGTGAAATTACGCGGACGCCCACACTGAGTTTTGTCGCCCAAACGCGAGCGTGCTCGCACATTAAGCACTTGACAGACAGTCAGACACACCAACTAACTTTGGCAGGCTTGTGCGCATCCCCACCAGATTCAGGAATCAGGAACGATTAACGAGCAAATGTCTTCGATGATCACTGCTGATGTCTGTTCTGTCTGCGTTGTGCCAATATGCTGCCGCTTCTGTTTTACCCGATTCTGATGGTGGGCTGCGAAGATTCAAGTTGGAAGATCGATTTGGTGTGGTTGGGCTCATTAATCAAATGACACTAAGATTCCAGCCACGACAGGAAGAAGAAGAAGGAAAAGAGATTCTCAGAACATCGCAGCTCCTCGGCGGCGTCAATGATATCTATGGGCAACAAACTTCTTTTATTTTGTCTGGGTTTTGCGGAATTTGTTGCCACTGCTGTGCTGCGTGCTTCTGGTGTGTCACGCTGTCGAAGTCGATATTCATATTCTCACTTCTTGATCAAGTGGAGATACTTTTTGGCTTTAAAATTTTACCTGCCTCAGAAGTTCTTGGAAAGTTAAACTAATCTCAAGGGATCCCTTCACATAGGTACAAGACCACTGGGTCATAAATTATTTATGCAAAACGGATCGTGTTTGGTAGTTAGTACCTTTATTTTTTATTTTGCAAATTTTTGCTTTGGTACGAGTATTAGCATAATTTGTGGTATCAGTTTTTGGCAATCTTTTTTTGAGTTAAATCCGTTCGGAATATTGAGAACCACACACGGTATTATTTACACCTTTTATCTGGATCTGAATTCCAAGTTTTGAGAAATGTTCAACCGACATAAAAGGTTTAAGAAATCAAAAATCAAAAAAAATTATAACAATGTGGGGGAAAGGCAAAACACTGTCTTATAGGATGATTCGCGTATGTATGAGGAACAATTTTCTAAAAATGAAAACAGAATTCAAACAATGGCGTATGTACTTGTGCCCTGGTATGTATGTGGAACCCTTTGCGTTAACGGCTAGTGCATTAGACTGTCAGGCCGGAAGTCTGGGCTTTATAACCAGGTGCTGCCACCTAAAAACAACCCGAAAATTAAGTAACCCTTCCTCAAGATTTCTTAGGTTTCCTCAATTTTAAGAATTTTTATTTTTGGAGAGCTGTAACAAATAATTGTCCAGTCATATCTATTTTGCTTCTTCGTACAGGTTCTTACTTACTCGGTCCTCAGATCTATTACGTTGTTTCCCTTACGGGACATAGGGCATCCACTACTCCTACGCGCCATCGTGTGCGATTTCTGGAAATGTATTTCAACTCTCTCCAACTCTTTCCCAGTTGTGATGATTCCTGCTCGACCATTCTTCGCCTCCGTTTTTTTTTGCATGAAGTTCAGCATTGGAGATACGGTTTGGCCAGTAAATCCTTGAGATGTTTTGAAGACATCCATTAACGAACGCTTGCAGCTTTCTTGTGACAGTGTCTGTGTATTTCCAAGTGCTGCATCCATAAATAAAGCAGCACGGATTCAACATTGGAGCAGAACAGTCGTAGCTTGGTCTTTAAGCTAAAATAGTTGTTTCTCCATATTTTGGAAAGCATCCCGAACGCAGCCATTGCTTTTCTGATTTGGCTTCTCAGTTGGAATATATTTCTTCTTCAGTGGATCACGGTATAATCCAGTGCAAATACGATGCATTTTTCTTTCAAAATGCTTCATCTTCTTCATTGCCTAGTGAAATAGTAAACTAAATGAAAATGGCGTTAGTCAGAACGCGTCAGAAAAGTTGTGTCTATACAAGCAGCTTGGTCTTCCTTCTTAGTCAATGGTCCAAGTGCAAAGAATAGTTGGACCTCTTCAACACCAAGTCCGCATGCTTCTTGAATTTCAGCTTGTTGGAAAAGTTAATTACCAAGTACATCTTTAATGATTTGACTGATACTTAAGTGTTGTTTGATTGCTTCACAGAGTGTTTTAAGCGCTCGTCTTTAAAAGACAGTCACTGGTGTATGGAAGCAAATGAGTTCGGTCTTTTTGCTGTTTATATTCACTTCCCCGTTTGACATAGTAAATATTTCCATAAGTTTTTTATGTGCTCTTGCACTCTCCTGGCAGCGGTTCCTGGTTAAAAAGCGGTAACGTATGCGATGGAGTCATCTGCACAAGTCTTCATCTTTTTATCTGGAATGTTGACTGGCTGATCAGCAGTGTAAATGTTGAACAGAAGCGTTCCAAGTTTGGATCCTTGAGGAATCCCAGCGTTGATTCCCTTGGTTGATGATATGTGGCTTGCTACCTGTACATAAAAATGTCTATGGGTTAGGAAATTTTTGATTATTCTTACCAAATAACTATAGGAAGTCCAAGTTTCGAAATTTTTCATAGTAATTCTTTCATTCGAAACGCTGTCGAAAGATTTTTCGATGCCCATCAAGCACGCTATAGTCGTTTCCTTTTTATTGAGACCAAGTGCAACATCATTAAGAAGTCCCAGTAGTGAATGCAAGGTTGTGTGTTTATTTGGACAGTAGTACTGGAACTCAATGGAACTTCAATGTTAACGCCGTCAGTATTTCGGTCGTATAGCAAGGCAACGATTACGATATCCTTCTAAATTTGCACGGTTGGTCCTTTTCGGGACGGAAACAAATTTTGCAGTTTTCCAAGCTGCAACGAAAGAGCTGTTCTCCAGACAGTTGTTGATGATTATAGTCAGCGTGAGAACAGCAAGATTTGGTTACTTCTTGAATACGTAGTTAGAAATATCTTCCATTCCTGCTGATTTCTTGAAGTTTCCAGTTGTAATCCAAGGATCTTAATAGATCCACTATACCGATATTGAGAAATACAAAATTCAAAAACAAATTTCTTTGGTAGATACAGCCCGTAAGTTGGGCATTCGTAAAAAATATCGAACTCGAGATTTTGATCAAAGAACACTAAAAATTGGGTGTCTGTCTTTCTGTTGGACTACAGCCTAAATGGCTTGATCGATTTTCTTTAAGCTAGATATCATTTTAAGCTTTTCCCTCCACACGTTTTAGACCAAAAATAACGGTATCTGCCGTACGAATTTATTTCGAAATTTATAAATATTTTGTTTCTAAGACTATTCGACAGATTTAATAAAAAATTCAAAAAAATGAAATCATTTGGTTAAGGGTAGGTAATTTTTGAAAAAATGTTCCGAAAAGTGGTTATTAATGGTACCCCTCTTGGAACCATTTTTTTTGTTTTTGATTTTCTCAAAAACGGTACAACCAATTTTCATCATTTATATTATGCTAAGCCTCCGCAAAATTTTAAATAGTATTGCGTATTCAATTTTTTTGGATTTAAAAAAAATATTTTTTTTTTTTCAAACTCAATATGTCGAAAACACCATACTAGATTAATTTTAAACTTAATAAATAAAAGTTTCTCAATACAATCTACAAGATGTGAGAAAAAAAGTTGTATCTTGCCTAAAAATAACGGTACCACCATACAAAGTTAAAAAATGGTTTTCGAAAATCGTATTTTTCTCGAGAACGGCTCCTAAAATTTTTATAAATTTTTTTCTTGCGATTATTTTTTACGTTCTTTAATAATAAAAAAAAACTTAACCATTTTTCCAAATTTTGAATTTCTCATTATCGGCATAACGCATCTTAATGAAATTTTCTATAGAGGAGCTTCTAAAATGTTCGAAAAACATTGCACTTTAAATTTAAAAAAAAATAGTTTTCCTTAAAAAAATAAGCTTTTATGTACAAAATTTTTAAAACATTTTTAAGAAAAAATTTTGGTACGCCAATCTTAAGTTTTTATTATTGTACGAATAAGAGTCTAACTTCCAAAAAAATATCAAACCGTTCTTGAGATATCGAATTTTCCAAAAAAACGACTTTTTTTTTTAAATTGAAAAAAATATTTTTTTTTAAGTTTTGAAATGCAATGTTTTTTAAACTTTTTAGGAGCTTCTTTATAAAAAATTTCATTAAAATCCGTTAGGCCGATAATGAAAAATTCAACATTCGAAAAAATCGTTCTATGGTAGGTACAGTCAGTAATGTCTAGATTTCAATTTTTTTTCTATAAAATTATAGATCGTTAAAATTAATCAAAAGAAAAAAAAATTTAACAAAATTCTCGGAACCGTTTTCGAGAAAAATATGCTTTCCGAAAACCATTCACTTTTTTTCTTAGATCTTGTGAAACGTTTAATTGAAAAGTTTGAAAAAGAAGAGCATGGTATTTTCGAAATATTTAGTTTGAAAAAAAAAATGTATTTATTTTGTAAATCCAAAAAAAAAACGTTTCGAAAATTTAAATACACAATAATATTCTAATTCAAACTTTTATGATCAAAATCGGTTGCATCGTTTTTAAGAAAATCAAAAACAAAAAAATGGTTCCCAGGGTGGTACCATTAATAACCATTTTTCGGACATTTTTTTTCAACTATTACCTTGTTTTAACTAAAAAAAATTATTTATAAGATTTCGAAAAAAAAAATCAAGCAGGTACCGTTATTTTTGGTCTAAAAAAAAAAAACAAGAAAAAACGTGTCGGGGGAAAAATTTAAAAATGCTATCAACCAAGCTTAAAGAAAATCAGCCGAGCCGCTTAGACTGTAGTCGAACAGACAGACCGAATTTCGAGACCCACTCGATTAATTTCGAGTTCAATTTTTTACGAATGCACAACTCGCTAACGCCATCTACAATACATCTTATGTTGATTGACAAGTAGCCTTCAGAAATAAAAAGATTTGAGGGCAATTTGTAGATCTTTTATAAAATATAAGAAACAAAAGTGGACCTATAATTGATCCTTGCAGGACACCAGATTTTGTAGGAAGAAAATCGGACAGTTGGGTGTTCGCACAAAAACCTTTTGTTCTTCCAGTAAGATATTCTTGAACAAGCTCCACAACCGATCTTCCATAGCCGTTTTAAAATGTATGGGGAGCCGAATCAAAAGCTTTCGAAAAAGCAATAAAAATGTTGATACACACTTCCTACTTCCTATTAATTTGCGGTTGTATGTTAAGTATTAAGAAGTTCTGTAGGACAATTATGTTTTGGCTTAAAGTCGGGTTAAACAGAAGAAAGGAGTTAGCAGGTAGGCTAACAGAAAAGATGAATTTTGCTTACTTAAGATTGATTTTAAAGTTTCATTTATGAGATATTAGTAATGTTGAGCAGAGAGTCTTAATTTGCATTAGTCGAAAAAGGTCATCCATTTTTAGAAATTGGTCGTCTCGAGAAAGTTTATAATCAAGGCTTAAAAATTGTTGGCACCTTAACTGTGGGATATTCGCACAAAATGTATACCATGTGTGGGCACCAGCCCAGATATGCGAGTTAACCTCATGTTTTGATCATTTAAGAAAACCTAAGCATTTCCTAAAGAGATGGTCATTAACTCACATTTCGACTATGGAATGAATGCTTTTCAGTTTCTTTGATGAAAGTGAAATTTAAGGATAATGGCATGGGTGGTATATTTCGTTTGACCGATAGAAAACATCACTGTGTTTTAAATCCCATTAGTTCTTTTATTCGTCTATCGTGGGTTTGTCTCATCTGAAAAGTCCTTTAATCTCAATTAATTACTTAAGCGCACGAACTTAAACGTGTGACAATAGTTAATTTATTAATGGAACATTTATCGTCCTTTGTATGAGAGAGTTTCCAATCGAATTTCACAACAGGTTTTACCAATGCCCTTGAACTACATCCACACCAGACAAAGAACTTATAAATTGTTTTAAGTTGTCATTGCTTGGAATAACCCACAAACTCACACGTGGAAAACCCGTTTCTTTTCAAAGGAAAAACCCAATCATATTGATTTTTTCCTATATTAACAATAAAGGCACACGTGCGGTCAGGTTCGGAAAACCTAGAAAACAAAATAATCGATTGAATAACGAATTAAATGGTTCTGCAAATTTAGTGGAGCAAGTTGTGCAGACATAAGTTATTTATTACAACATGAACCCAGTGTTACATCAAAGTAGGTGGTATACAATAAGTTACTTCTTTTATTTATACGGTAAATTAACGAAACAATTCTTGAGTTTCAATCTTGATTAGAAAGGGAAATGAGGCAATTGAAGTTTAATTTGCTTGTTGTTTGTGTACCGTTCTAGCATTGACAATGTCGCCAAAGGAATTGGAAAATTCAAGTCCTTGTGAAGGGTTTGTAGTTTTATCAAAAGTAGGTATCGTTAAATAGGGTTCAAGAAAAGCAACGTTAATTTCAAAGGAGTTTTAAGAGTAGTGTTGTTCAGAGGTTTATATTGGTATTGAATTAAAAATGAAAACTAAAAGTGGGTTTTGTGCGAAATGTGCTCCTTGCCTCTATGTGCTCTTTTATGTTTGATGTTAACTTTCTTAAGCTTAGATTCATTATATGCATTTATATTTGAAGGGTAAATCATTTCTCATAAAGTAAACTTTTGTGCCCTGCTTAAGCAATAATATTCTGTTTGAAAAATTATGTAATTTAAACATTTTACTTAGAGGAAAAAATCGGTCATATCTAATTAGCCCGATAGTTTGCAATATTTATACATTTTGGCAAATTCCTCAAGTTTCTTTGGGAAATATTGTAAAAAAATACGAGACGAAAGGTACAAAAAGAGGTTAATTCTCCATTTATTTATTTAACAATGAAGACAAAAAATCAACAAGATCTTTTTTTGCTCTCAGGCCTAGATATATCGATAAGTTTAAGTTTGTTATGATTAGTGCAAACCTTAAGAAACTTTTTTGCACCTGTTCAATTCTGGCAGGCGTAATTTGGTGCCCACACTTGACAAGCGTATTCCAGAATGCGACGAATAAATCTTTGTGAAAAGCTGATTTGTAACCAAAGGACCAGAAGATTGCCTTTATTCTCTCTTTAGCCAACCAAGAATTAAAATGGCTCTCTTAGTTATGGAGTTGATGTTTTCTCAGAATTCAAGCTTGCCTTCGAATTACACACCAAAGACAGACATATCGTTAACACGTGATAATTATACACCATTATACAAATAATTAAAGGAAATCTTTCACGAAAAACTCATAGTCTTACATTATTATCGACGTTAAGAAACTAACAGTTATGGACACACCATTCAAGCTCACATTGCAATTCTTCTTAATCGGGTTGAAAGTTGTTACATCACCTGCATAACTGAGATAGTTTGAGTTGGTGAATCATTTATATATTTAATAAGAAGTAAAGGGCCAAAATGACTGCCCTGTGGTGTTACAGGGATAACGTTAAAAGTTTTCGAGGTATCAACATTAAAAAGTACCGAGCATGACCTATTGCATAAATAAGATCGAAACAATATCACAAAATGGTCGCTTAATCCTAGCTTTCCTAGTTTCAATATTCGATACGAGAGTTTATCGTCATCGAAGACACAATCCACTTCATTCCTCCTTTTTACTTGTCGCATATACATTAAGTACATAAGTACTATAAGGCAAGTTTTGCATTCGAAAAAAAAATCGAACCCGAGATTTTGATCAAAGTTGACATTACGATGATAGCAAAGACCAAAAAACTAGGTAATCGTTGAAAAGAAATTTTCAAAAAATTGTTATTTTTGGTAGTCCCCATGGGTCCATTTTTTTGTTTTTGATTTTCTCGAAAACGGTACAGCTGATTTAAATAATTTTTTATGCTAAAGCTCCTCCAAAGTTTCAATATTATTACATATTCAAATTTTTAATTTTTTAGCTTTTGGATTTAAAAAAAAATCGATTTTTTTTTGGAAACTCAAAATTTCAAAAACCCCAAGAGCAATTTTTTTTCAAACTTGACAAATAAAAGTTTCTTAACATAATCTACAAGATTTGAGAAAAAAAATTTGTTTTATCTAAAAATAACGGTACCTTCCATACAAATGTTAAAAAATGGTTTTCGAAAACCGTGTTTTTCCCGAAAACGGTTCCGAGAATTTCGCTAACATTTTTTTCTTTTGATTAATTTTTGCGATCTATAATATGATAAAAAGAAATTTGAAATCTAGATATTACTGACTGCACCTACCATAAAACCATTTTTTCGAATTTTGAATTTCTCATTATCGGCATAACGCATTTTAATGAAATTTTTTATAAAGAAGCTCCTAGAAAGTTTAAAAAATATTGCATTTCAAAACTTAAAAAAAAATATTTTTTTCAATTTTTAGAAAAAAAGTCGTTTTTTTGGAAAACTCGGTATCTCAAGAACGGCTTAGTATTTTTCTTGGAAATTTAACTCTTATTCGTACAATAATAAAAAATTAAAGTTGGCGTACCAACATTTTTTCTTTAAAATGTTTTAAAAATTTTAAGGAACCACTACAACGACTTATAATTTTTGTTCTTGCATAAATTCATATTTGCATAGCATTCTGTTTTTATCTATTACTACTAAGAGAATTTAAAAAATCATTTTATCCTTATAAACAGTTTTTTTTAATAACTTTCGTTTTTAAAATTTGTAGTCTATTACATAGGAGCAAGTTCGTGCGACCCAGTCGTGCATTTTATTTTAAGAATGCATAACTTGCCTTATAGTACTCGTACCTAGGCTTTTATATACCAAATTTTAAAATTTTAATTTTTAAGAACAAAATTAGGTATTCCAACTTTAAGCTTTTATTACTGAACGAATGAAATTTAGATTTCCAAAAAAAATATTGAGCCGTTTTTGAAAAACAGGTTTTTCAAAAAAAAAAGATTTTTTTTTTCAGAAATTCAAAAAAATATTATTTTTAAAGTTTTGAAATGCAGTGGTTTTTAGATTTCTTAGAAGCATCTCTACGAAAAATTTCAGTAAAATACGTTTTGTCGATAATGAGTAATTCAAAATTTAAAAAAAAGGTTCTATGGTAGGTACAAGCTGTAATATCTAAATTTCAATTTTGTTATAAAATTAAAGATCGTTAAAATTAATTTTAACAAAAAAAATTTTATCAAAATTCTAGGCGCCGTTTTCGAAAAAATACGATTTTTGAAAACCATTTTTTAACATTTTTATGGTGGGTACCTTTATTTTTATGTAAGATACAATTTTTTTTGATAAATCTTATAGATAATTGAGAAACTTTTATTTATCAAGTTCAAAAAAAAACTAGTATGTGGTTTTCGAAATATTGTGTTTTGAAAAAAAAAATTGAATGTTTTGTTAAAAATCCAAAAAAAAAAAAAATTGTTTGAAAATTTGAATACACAAATTCTATTCAAGTTCTCCGGGGAGCTTTAGCCAAAAAAAAATGATCAAAATCGGTGGTACCGTTTTCAAGAAAATGAAAAACAAAAAAAATGGTTCCAAGGGGGGTACCCTCAATAACCATTTTTCGGAATTTTTTTTCAATCATTACATAGGTTTAACTAAATTATTTTTTTTTGTATTTTTCTGTGGAACAGTTTTTGAGAAAAAAAAATATTCATAAGATTTCGAAAAAAAAATTCGTATGGCAGGAACCGTTATTTTTGTTCTTAAGAAAAATTAAGAAAAAACATATGGGGAACAATTTAAAGTGATATCTACCAAGTTTAAAGAAAATCGGCCCAGCCGTCAGTATTTTTATTGTAAATTTTATTTTTATTCGTACAATAATACAAATTTAAAGTTGGTTTTCCAATTTTTTTTCTTAAAAATGTTTTAAAAATTTTGTTCATAAGCTCTTATTTTTTTAACCACTATAACGATTTGAAATTTGTACAAGTCTGAAAAATCACATAGCATCCTGTTTTTAGCCCCAACAGCTAAAGGATTTATTTTAATGGTTTAAAAACTGAATTTTATGTTTATGAACATTTTTCTTTATTAACATACATTTTTTAAATGTTATTCTTTTACATAAGAGCAATCTCATACGTTCCAAGCGGGCATTTTATTTTTTAATACTCAAAGGAAATCTATGCATATTAATTCTTGACACAAAATTCGGTCAGTTTATTTTAGATTATGAAAAAAATTTCTCTTAACTGGCCTTAAAAATTATATTGAATTTTCAAAAAAAAGATAGTGTAATTGTACCGAATTTTTTTTAGTATAAAACCGATCGGTTTCCCAGCCACTGCCAATTCAAAATGAAAAAAAAAACACATCTTTTTTCTTCTTATGAAGAAGTGACAAATCCTAGAAAAGTATCATTTGTCCAATTAATATTTTTTCATTTAATCTTTTCGAACTCCGCAGTAAATTGTAATTGTCCCCATTCCTGCTGATAACACGCACACCGGAATAGTTGAAGGTTATAAGGCATTAGGCCGTATTTCTATTCGGTCAGTTGAGCTGTCAGGTCAATGGAAACTAACAATAACTTCAGATCCTTAGTTAACCGAGGAAATTAAATCATTTTGTCTCCTTATACTAGTACACTTTTTACACTTTTTAACATATTTATATAAGTCCAAATCTTCTCGTAACACCAGTTGTTCACAAATTAGCCTTAGTCTTAAAGAAAACGGAAAAATTCTTGCATAATATTGTATTACCCAGTTCATTTCTTCATTTCATGAGCCACACAAGAGGTGGTCAATGCTCATCGTTAACACTTTCATTGCTAGAAACGCATTGCATAATATCATAATTCAAAATATTAAGAGGTGAAACCCAGAAGATTCAGTGAGCCATGAAAAACCGCCATCAATCAATTGATCACTCTAGCCTCACATCTTACAATCTAAACGAACAAACGAAGGTCCATCCGCAACGTTAAAAATGTAAAAAAAGAAAATACCCGTCAGGTATTTTTCATAACTCACGAGCACCACGACTCACTGACTGGCATTTTTGATGTGTGAACTTAAACTCTCATCTGCAAACACTCAAATTCAAATTAGTAGGTAAGGTACCCCGTACCCAACATTCAAATAAATGGCACTGGAAAGAATGATATTTCATATACAAAATTCGGAGTCAACATCGAAAACAACCTCAACATTATTTTTGATGTTAGGTAGGTAACCCCATAAGCATTCCTAAACAGAAGTTACGAAACAGCACATCAGATGTTCATCGTGTGATGACATGTTCAGGGGCGGATTTGTCACGAAGAGGAACCACATTTAGTTTTCATAAACAGTGTCCTAGTGAAATAGCCAGTTGCATTCCTCCCCACAAACAATTCAACCGTAATACGCGTACTTCTAGCAATGCTCATCAGTTTACCCTTGAGCCCAATTTCGGACGTACTGTCAAGTATAGAGATTCTTTTTCTAGCCGCACTACATGAATGTGGAATGCTTTACCCGGCTCAGTGTTTCCCACTTATTGCAATGTGCAGACATTCAAAACCAATGTGCATCGGCATCTCCTTTCTAATTCTTTTCTCACTTTATAAGGGTATTTATAACCCCTTGAGTGCGCGTCTTATATAAAAGAAAAAAGTCTATTGTAAAGCCTTTTTCAAGAAATCCAATTCCTAAAAACAGAAAGCTTCCCAATACAACATTTTCCCATAAAAACATTCAATTCATCTCTCTGGAAAAAAAAATGAGGTACTGCTTCTGAAAAAAATAAAAATCCACCCCTGGTCGTGTTTCCTCTAAATTAGCCACCTCTTAGCCGAAGCGTGATGGTATCAAGCTTTGATATACCAAAGAGGCCCAATCCCTTCCGAACATTGATTGATTTTAATATTTTGTCGGAATGGATTACCCTCAATCAATTACGATTCACTTATACCTTTTGTAACGGCCACAATGAGGGGCCGAACACCGTGACATATTGCCCGGGCGTAGGAAGTGCTCGTATAATGAGCTTGGTTTTTGGCCAAAAGGCTTCCGCTGTGCGCTGCCGCCCCTACCTATAGCAGCGTTCACTTTTCAATATTTTATTTTGGTTAATTTTTTGTTCACTCTCACATCATTTGAACTCACTCACTCTCGCTAGCAATTATTTATCAGCCGTCCCGTCCGTACGTAACCTGGGAGGTTCTGCTTCGGCTTGGGGTTTGGGATTTATGTGACTGAACAATAAATAGGCCTCTGCAATTTACTCATGGTCTTTGGTTGCAGAGGCTTTTGTAAATCTTTTGGATTAGTTTGACCCACTTGCAAATGGCGGTGGACTGGCAAATCAATCAATGGCCAATTGGTCGCACTGAGGTCGGTAATGATGTCGCGTTCGTCTATCGTTCATAACCTAAAGCTGGCTCTTACTGCTGCTGCTGCTGCCGCTGCCGCTGCAGTGCAGCTGGAGTAAATTACTAATGCCAAAGCATTAGTTAAAATTATGAATTCCATTATTTTGGATTTATTTTTCATCTGCATTCAGACCAACTTACCGGCCAATTAGGGTGGGCTATACGTGGAACAATGTTAATTCCCGGGTTGAGTGCTTTAACCAGGTCTTGGGATAATATGCTAAAGTTTTCATTTTTTATTTCTGTTTCCAATTTTCCACCGCATTAATGGTTAAAGAGAATGAGGTTGCGGGAAAACGATTTCGATTTCGAGTAATTCCTTTTTTTGCCGCTGCGCTGATGACTGGCGGTTGCGGTGATTATGCAGAGTTAGCCGCATTTTTGTTCTTGTTGTTGTTGTTGTTCTAACCCAGTTGTCGGTTGGTTATGATTGAATGAAAAGTTCGAAGTGGGGGGAAATAGCAATCGGAAGTAAGTTGTTATTCATAGAGGAAATTTTCCAAGAGGATGCTGGATTTTAATTTGGCCTTAGACTTATGGTGATTGTTGAGACTCAGCTGAAGATGCTATGATTGGGGCGGTCTACATTTCGGAAACCGGTTAAATATAATTGTTGGGTTTCGCTTTGGAATTGATTTGACAGGCAAATGGAATGAGATTTTTAAAATAATAAAATTGGCTCAAGGAAATTATGATGGTTAAGTGTATTTCTGAAGAGTTTAGCGAAAGAATATAAGTGGAAAACGGTTTCGATTGTTCGAGAATTAGAAAGCAATTTTAAAAGCCATTTGTATTAATGAGGTGGAAATTGAAACGATTACAGGGCTTAAGTTTTCAAAAGAATCAACTTTTTTCATAAAACGTATACCTCTGCTTACCTAGAACTTAGGCCTTAGCAAGAAAACAATAGCTTCGTAATAGGAAAGGCAAACGAATCCAAACAAGGTTTGCGTCCCACTATAAGTATTTATACTATCGACAGCCTATTATTTGAACTTACTGTTTATTTATGCTGTATTTTTTTGAATAAGTTTTCATATTTGTATAACATTATAAATTTGTACGTCAAATTTAATTCAAACTTGCGACTTATAGGTAATAAAAGGCAAGTTATTCATTCGTAGAAAAAAATTGAATTCGAGATTTTGATCAAAGATGACATTACGATTATAGCGAAGACGAAAAAGTGGGTCTCGAAATTCTCTCTGTCTGCCTCAACGGCTCGGCCGATTTTCGTGAAACTTGGTATATATCGTTTTTAAGTTTTTTCCCGAATTTTTTTTTTTTCGAAATTTTATAAATACTAGCCGACCCAGCTCTCGAAATTCGAGTGCCAATTTATTTATTTAATTCATTAAATTGTTGAATGCAATAAGAAGTACCTACTAAGCACTCAATCCTGGAGTCCAAAGGAAAATAGTTAATGATAAACAAACTTTCAAACCTATACACATTTCTGACACATTGCAGATTTTTGACACGTTGCAGATTGGTTGTTGATGTGTAGGCCGCAAAAACAATTGTTGGGTTGAACTAATGTTATTTGATGTATCAGAATCCGGTATGTTAATGTGGATTTTTGAACGTTTCTTAATCCATCGACATCGTAGCCATCCTTTGATGGAATTTGACAGTTTATCGCTTGACGAATAGAGGACGAATTCAGTTATAACGTACAAAGTGTATTTCGTACAAAATGTCAGCCGAAAGCCCTAAAATTTCTCTTTTCCGGAGCAACAAATAAAATACCTTTCTTTTTTTGGATATTTATAGACGTTTTTTAATCCATCGAAATCTTAGCCATCTTTTGATGGAGGAATTTGACAGTTTATGACTTGACGAATAGCGAACGAATTCAGTTATGACGTACAAAGTGTATATCGTACAAAAAGTCAGCCGAAAACTTTTTTGACACTTTTTTTAATCCATGTACAAAGTAGCCATCATTCGATGTTATTTGGCAATTTATGGCTTACAATAATAGAGTATTTTGTGAGAACTATCAAAGCCATAAGTCAATCTTATCATCAAAATCGAAATTAAATCGAATAGGAACAGTATTGAATCATTTCAGTGAAATGAAAATGATCGAATGATCGGTTGGTTGAAATAATCGGATCATTTTCGTAATCGATTGTTGAACGATTCAATCATTTGAAATGAACGATGAACTCAGCTCTAATTCGAATTTGATATTTTGTTTGTTTGTTGACGTATTTCAGAATATTAACACATTCTTGTCAAACCAGGGGGATATTTTATTTTCAGGGAAGATTTGAAAACAGTAACGCATAGAATAAAGCTTTTTCCAACTCATTTCAAAATTCTATCTTCCATCTCGAAAAACACAAAAAACTAAAGTTGAAATGGTTCTAAATTTCACTTTTTCACTTTTTGAAAACACTAAGGCTAGGCACGCACATTCAATTTTTAGTTTCGCAACTGCTTGCTTCGAGCAACTAAAATGTGTGTGTTTTGACACAAACTAAACGATTGCCCAAAAAGAGTTCGCTATTTTGTGTAACATATAAATATATGCACCTGCGCAGACATTCAACCAAATAGTTTATCTGTTTTCTATAAGCAACCAAGCAGATGTGCAACTAAAAATTGAATGTGCGCGCCTAGCCTAACACAGAAATTGCCCAATAGATGTAGTTAATACTTTAAGACTTAACTACATTCAACTTCAAAGAGTGAAAAGTGAACAAAATGTGCTGTATTTTTCCAAACAACAACAAAATCAAAACTTAAAATGGTTCCAACTTTTACTAAATATAAACTGTATGACAGTATAGTGTAAATGTATGCTCTATTCAGCAACAGATGTCGGTAGTGGATTTGAAAATTCTAATTGTTTTTGTTTTCCGGGCATTTTTTTGCAATTTTTATTTATTGTTTTAAATAATTTCTGTGTAGTATATTTAAATAATTTTGGCATTCCGCACATCTATGCAAAAAATACTTTCGTTTGATATGTAATTTATGCCCCTTCGGTTTTTGTGGGCCGCGAAATGTGTACCACAAAAAACATGTTTGCCGTTTAACTTGTTGTTGTTGTTTAACGTTTTAACTTTGTTCACCTTAGCTTGAAATCACTTCGAATTTTTTCTTTCTTTTCTCCTTCACTTGAAAATCACTTTGAACTTCCCCATTCCAGTAACGAAACTTAAAAAAACCGTAAATATCTTGCGTTCAAAACAGCTAAAGGGATGTTTCAAAGCCCGTAGTGCAAAAATATGGAAGTAAATGATTAAATTATTTTATACTAATAAATATTGGCAGTGTTTTCAAGCAAATTTATTTTATTTTATGTATTATGCAAAGTGTTCGACAGTGCAAAAACAAATATGACCCACAGTGTGTAATTGCGTGTCTCAAGTATATTCTGCACATCTCCGTAACTGTGGCTTTCCAACCATATAAAATTTATCGAAGTCGGTTAAATACTTTTGGAGAAAAGTGTACCACAAAAAACATGTTTGCCGTTTTATTATATGATTTTTTTTTTCTAAAAAACTGTTCCACAGATTTAAAAAAAAAGTTAAAAAAATTTCATTAAGTTAAAGCTAGGTAATGGTTGAAAAAAGAATTCCACAAAATGATTATTTTAGGTACCCCCCTTGGAACCATTTTTTTTTGTCTGTTTTTGATATTCTCATATTAACCATTTTTTTCGTGCTAAAGCTCGCCAATGGTTTAATGGTTAAACGTAAAATATGTATATATTTAAGTGTGCCATCTCTCCCTGGATGTGTGGGAGAGATGCCGCATAGTAAATTTATTGAACTTAAAGAATTAATTTGACTGTGAAACATGTTTCTTTCGTTCTTGATCTTGTCCAGAGTCTATGCCCAGGGTGGATTGTAGATTTTTGGACCATGAACAATTGTCGTGTAGCCATTTTCGACATTTTTAACATTGGATCCAATCTTCTAGTTTTTTTGTTTGAAAATAAGTTTTTCCACCTTTCGGAGAGACATCGCATCCTCAATCTTTTTTCGGGCTTTTCCAGTGCCTCTTTCGTCTTACGAATATTTTTACTGGGCATAACGAAGCTTACTATTCCTTTAAAAAAATTATATAAGCAAATTTAACGTGCGGCGTATTCTCAAAAAAATAAAAAATGTGGGATAGATGCCGCACCACATTTCAAAACTTCAAAAAAGGAAATACCAAAAATACACAAACGGATTCTTATAAAAGTTATTGACCACACAAAATACGTATACCTACTGGAAAAACCACGCGATAACTTGTTTCCGGATGGACTACTTGCAACAAACAGAAAAATTTCCATACTGAGAAAGTAAGCGTAAAACAAAACAAAAAGAAAAAATCCCGATATTAGGTACCAATTTGCTTTTCTTGCCTTTTTTGTTGAATACCTAACGAACAAAAGGCAAAATAAAATTTTTCCACCGGATGACTAGATGTATGCATTTGGTTGAGTGCGGCATCTCTCCCGCAATCACCCTATTTTATATTCCAATTTTCAAAACTTTTTTGTGGATTTTTAACAAAAATTTCAAATTTTTGTTTTCAAAACTCATAATTTCGAAAACCCCATGCTCGATTTTTTTTAAATTGATAAATTAAATTTTCTCAATATAATTTAGCAGATGTGAGAAAACAAATTTATTTTACCTAAAAACATACAAATGCTAAAAAATAGTTTTCGAAAATCGATAATCTTATAAAATCTATAATTTTATAAAAAAAAATTGAAATTAATATAAAAGTAATGATTTTTTCGAGTTTTGAATTTTGAAAAATTCAATATCTTGTAATAAAAACTTTGAGTTGGCGTGGATTAAAAACCACTACAACGACTTTAAATGTTTGTTCTTGCCTAAACCAATATTTTCTTGAATCACATGACATCCTGGTCTTAGCTCCAACTACCAAAGGTTGTTTTCGTCATACAAAAAATTAATCTTATGATTATGAACAGTTTTTCACTAGTTTTTCGAAAGTTCGTGCGGCCCAGTCGTACATTTTATTTCAAATATCTGGTAAACAGTTTTTGAGACAAAAAAAAAGGTTTATAAAATTTCGAAAAAATTCGTATGACAGGTATACCGTTATTTCTGGTCTTAAAAAAAAAGAAAAAAAACGTGTGGGGATAACAACTTAAAAATGATGTCTACCAAGCCCGATCATTCGCCCGATTTTGAAATATCGAATATTTTTAAAATCTTAATTACCGACTTTCAAGAAAAAAACCATATTTTTTTTCTAAATACTTTAGATTGTACTTAAGAAACTGTTGATGTAATTTTCAAAACATTATGTTTCCAACAAAAAAATAAGTTTTTTTAAAAATACGAAAATGTGTATGTTTTCAAAACTTTTGAGAACTTAAGTATAAAAATTGATCAAATTTAATTTTTAGATTCTTGACATAATTGAAAAAAATAAAATGCACGACTGGGTCGCACGAACTTGCTCCCATGTAATATACTAGGAATTTTAAAAACGAATTTTATTAGAGAAAACTGTTCATAAGGATAAAATTATTTTTCTTAAGTAATAGACAAAAACGGAATGCTGTGCAACCATGAATTTATGTAAGAACAAAAATTATAAGTCTTTGTAGTGGTTTCTTAAAAAAAAGCTTTTGTATACAAACTTTTTAAAAGAGTTTTAAGAAAATATTTTGGTACGCACACTTAAAGCTTTTATTATTGTTCGAATAAAAATTAAATTTATAAAAAAAAATACTGAGCCGTTTCGGAGGTATCGAATTTTCAAAAAAAGAAAAGATAGATTTTTTGTTTTTTTAATTCAAAAAATATTTATTTTAAAGTTTTTAAATACAATGTGTCTTAGAATTTTTAAAGGCTTCTCTATAAAAATTTTTATTAAGATCCGTTATGTGGATAATGAGAAATTCAAAATTCGAAAAATGGTTCTATGGTAGGTACAAGCTGTAATATCTTAATTTAATTTTTTTTTATTAAATTAAAGATCGAAAAAATTAAAGAAAGAAAAAAAATTTTATCAAAATTCTAGGCGCCGTTTTCGAGAAAAGTACCATTTTTGAAAACCATTTTTTAACTTTTTAGCATTTGTATGGTAGGTACCTTAGTTTTTAGGTAAAATAAAATTTTTTTCCTCACATCTTATAAATTATATTGAGAAACTTTTATTTACCAAGTTTAAAAAAATCTATCATGTGGTTTTTGAAATATTGAGTTTTGAAAAAAAAAAATTTTTGAAGTTTTTTTAAAAATTCAAAAAAAATGTTTTGAAAATTTGAATACACAATTCTAATACACAATTAAGTTTTTAGGGAGCCCTAGCAGGTACCGTTATTTTTGATCTTAAAAAAAAAAGAAAAAAACGTGTGGGGGGAACAAATTAAAAATGATTTATTGCAAGTTTAAAGAAAATCGGCCGAGTCGCTTAGGCTGTAGTCGAACTGACAGACAGACAGACAGACAGACAGACAGACAGACAGAATTGCGAGACCCACTTTTTTAGTCTTCGCTATCATCGTAATGTCAACTTTGATCAAAATCTCGAGTTCGATTTTTTTTACGAATGCATAACTTGCCTTACAGTACCTATGTATATGTAAGTCGCAAGTAAAAATCAACAATCGGAAGTGCTCCATTTAATTGGTAAGAACTCTGAGAAAGCGGGTGGAAGCAAACGTCTCCTAAATGGAGTATCCCAAATTGTCAATTTTCTTGTTTATGAACCCCAGACGACCTACAAGGTTCAAATGAGTATGAGACTTAATTCACGAACATCAACTCGCCATCAATCTCAACAGCTAAACATTTCAGCAGATTAATCGCTTAAAAGGTCGAATTGACTCAGCAATTGAAGGCGCATGGCCATCCGCTTCGTTATCGCTTCGCAGTTTGGGCCTTAGAGAAGCGTGAATTAGACAACGATTTTGGGCGAAAAATTGTAGTCTTGGCGATGTCAGCTGGCATCAGCTACGATTTGACCCCTTTGGTGTTTTTTTTTGTGGGAAACCGTGAAACACCGATGTTATGCCAACAATTCGGAAACGATTCAAGCACTTAAGACCAATACCTTGAACTACAGCCCGAACCCATCAACAATGTCTTGGAAAATTCTATTGGAGTGCCTGAATGCGTTGATGCGAAGCCAGCAGAAGCACTCACTTGAAAAAATTTAATTTTGTTAATTTTGTTGCATTTTTAAAAAGAAACTTGTGTTTTGGTATTTAATAAGTCGTTTTATCAATTTAAAGAACGAAAATCATACCTTTTTATATCTATTCTCCCTAATTCTTGAATATATAAATTAGATCCTTAAAATGCTAAGGTACTTGAACTACAGTGTGAGGTAATATCACGCAATAAAAAAAAAAAAACATTAATGATTTAATATAACTTCAGGGCCTTAAGATCATACATCTGAACTAGTGCGGCATTTTATCAACATTCAAATTTGTTTCATTCATTTAAAAATGGCCGAAAATAATTATATCTCAAGGCAAACGACTTATTGTTAAACGCAACCATTCAGTCGAATGCAAAGTAAAAATAACACGAAGAAAAACTCCAAGATGCACCCTCTCTTTTAATCCGTAATTAACGATCGCCTCACACTTAATTAAAACACGCAAGTGAATGGCTAATTATCACTCCACTACCACCATTATACCAGTCTTGCTCCACCGACACCATCGGTGATTTCCGTTTTGCATTACTGATCTGATCACTAAATCTCGCTCAGCCTTGACGCTTCCGACGCGCAAATTTCGTCAGATATACAAAACTTGCTGGCTGTTGTGGCGCGGTGGCAGAGGATGTTGTTACTCGCAATATCTTCCCCTCACTTTGAGTCTTTGCATTAATTTGACCATCAGCTGAAGCAAAGCATAGGGCACTTCAGGCCGAGGTATTCCGCGCAGCCACCACCGGTCCGGCTGCCTTGCGTTATAGGTACTCGTATGCGCGCCATATTTTAATGCAATTTAATTAATGTTGCTGCGTCTACACAACAAGCACTAATGTGAGACTCTTGTAATTGTCCTTCACCGTGAGTGCGCGCAATGCGCAGCCCGTATACACGCGACCAAGACGCTTTTGCCACATCGGACGCAACCAGTCTTCAATTTGGGACTGGTTTTGTGGTTCAAGCTCACGTTTAGCGTTCACGTTCATCGATGAGCTAACTAACCTGTTGCATTGCCAATAAATGCTGCTCGAACGGACGCACAGGGATAGTGTCCTTCGGTGCGACCACGACCGTATGAAGATGACGCGTGATGGTCAATGTGAATATGGTATGGCATTTTGACACTATAAACCGGGGTGACACAACGCCTGTTTTTCTTGTGTGATTTTAATGAGCGAGCGGGGTAATGGCGCGCAGCAAATTCCTTAAGGCAGTTTTGTCATCTTCAACCGGATTCACTGGATCCAAGGTGTCCTCCTTCTCTGTTCTCTTCAACTCTGTTATCTACGGCCAGCTTCAAAACTGTCTCCGAGGCTTCGAGGCAAAAGTTGGTTGCTTGGTAATTAATGTTAACGTGGTTAAGTTTTTTATGGTTATTGTTTGTGTGTACATAGTTTTGATTAAGAAATTAATGGAAAACCAGCTCCAGTGGGTGGTCAAGCATTGACTGCACAGCAGCTTCAGCATAAGCACTACAATGTATTGGAGGGACATCACCGCTATTGATGAGAGGTTTGTTCTTTTTTTAAAGCTCCAGGGGGGTTCTTTATATTAATGGTCGTTAACTTTGTCAAGATACATCGCGGTGTTATTTTTATTAATATTTATATTGAAAACCCCGTGTGTTCTAACAAGTCGCAATAAACAGACATAAGTTTTTATTGGTTGGAGATATATAATTGATTTTTTTGAAGATGAAGATATCAAAGCTTTATGTTGTTGAGCGTCTTCAGAAAACAGGGAGTTAGGGAGGTGGCTTTCTGGTGCATGCTGAGAAAAACAATTCATATCATGCCATTTGATTTTAGAGAGCATTCGATAGATAAATATGGGGTCGTAAATGAGTAGCTACATATTCTCGAGATATTGATAAGTCCTTAAAACGTGTATATGTATAGATATAAACAGCTTGGCGTGAGTAATTTAAAATGGGAAGTCGAAGAGAAAAATAATCACCTGCAAACTCAATCCCCTGAACTTCTTACAAGACTCTATGTAGTGTTCAAGCCATCATTCTTATAAAGATTTTAGAAATACCATTCGAAAAAAGATTGTCGAGCCCTTCCACTTTCCCTATGAAAATCAGATTTGGTATTCTCACGCAGTGTACCATATTAAGAACTCCTAAAAGGTGATTTTCGACACATGAAGTCTATCGCTCTAGTATTGTGTGTTTTCCCAGAAAAATATATGTATGTGTACATTTTGAAGGTTTTTGAATTATTCGCGTATTTTAGGAAAAAATTCGATTTTGCGAACAGAGACTTCTATAGTTAAAATAATTTAGGTAAGTAGCCAAAGATGGCAGCAGCAAGTTAAGTCTTGCTTAACCGATCCAATTAACACTGGAGTTGATACATTATGCTCGTTTGAACTTTGTATTTAATGAGATATGATGAAGGATTCATGAGCTCCCCTCTTCCTGAAGCTCGCTAGCTCGCAGTTTTAAGATCGAGTTGTACCGGTTACAGAAGTCATTCAGGCTCGTGTTCCGAAAAGAGATTAAGTCTTTGATGGGCAGTTCAGATAGTTCATTAAATTCGTCGAGCAATAACTTTCCGAAAATTTGGGCTCTCATTCTGGCCAGAACAAGAAATATACAGATTAAATGAATGACTGTTTCCATTTTCTGCTGATCCCAATAACTACGACAATGAGTATTGTAAGGAATGCCCAGCTTTGTTGCATGCTCAACTATTGGAAAGTTTCCAATGCATGTTGCAAAGACCCTGGCCTGGCTATGTCTAGCTTGGGTCTGCACATCATGTATTATAGGTGGAAAAAATTAAAGAGATTTTTCCGAAGAAGAATGCTAACTCTAAACGCAATTGAACTAAGGGGGGCTGATGATTGCCTGGCTAGCTCGACAGTCCATTTTATTTTCTTCTCTTTCATTATGAACCATAACTCAGATAAGAATGGCCATTGATATAAATGTTCAGGCTCGCAAGCTGATCCTGACATTGCTGAACTAAAATAATATTATATTCCGAAATTATAAAAAAATAAATCACGACTGGATCGCACGAACTTGCCTTTATAAAAAAGACTAAAAAAAGCTACAATTCAATGGCGCAAAATTTTAGTCGAATTAGTACGATGTTAAAACAACATCATATACTTTCTCTACCCTTTTATTAAAGTTAAAATCATCGAATACCTATTTTATTTTTTTAGTATCGTGCTAAATTCATTATGACTGTTTGACATTTCCATCAAAACAGATCTGTTTAATTCAGAAGAAATTTATTAAGAAAATTGCTTTAGTACGATACTAGTTAGAAAATGTTTAAGATTAAGAATGAGATACTCGTAGAAAACTACTTTAAAGTTAGCAAATTGTTAAGAAGTAGTGTCTTTGTATACCTATATAACCTATAGTATTATCATGGAGCTTGATTTTGGGATGCCAACGCTATCTTGAATCTTGGTGGTGGCGCCGAAATTGGTGCATGATTTTACAGTGGAGGATAAGATATAAAACAAGTAGAAAAGGAGAATATTTTATTATAAAATTTAGTACAGATAAATCTAACAAGTAGGTACCTACTGTCGCTATGCTTAAGATCCCCAATCGTTCGTCTTCTTAAGTATAAGATACTATAAGTTTTATAGACAAAAATAGTATGATACTAAAACCTTAATAATAGGCTGTGTAAAATTTTGCGCCAATGTTACTAGAAGCAAATGTTTATAACCTTAAAATTAAATTTTTAAACTTTTTTAGTAGTAAGAGATAAAACAGAATGCCAATATAGAATATAGAACTTTCCAAAAAATAATTGATTTAAAAAATCAAAAAATATTTTTTTTTAAGTTTTAAAATGCAATGTTTTTGCGAGTTTTTAGAAGCTCCTCAATAAAAGAAAAATCATTAAAATCGGTTATGTCGATAATGAGAATTTCAAAATTTGTAAAAATGGTTCTATTGTAGGTATAGTCAGTAATATCTTAATTCCATTTTTTTTATTAAATTTATAGATGGTAAAAAATAATCGAAAGGAAAAAAATAATAATTATTATTTTTGTCTCTCATTTTGTAGATTATATTCAGAAATTTTTATTTATGAAGTTTCAAAAAAATCGAACATGGGGTTTTTGAAATATTGAGTTTTGAAAACAAAATTTTGAATTTTTTTTTTAAATCCAATTTTTTTTAATTTGATTTCACAACAATGTTCAAACTTTTGAGGATAAAATAAAAAAACAAAAAGATGGTTCCAAAGGGGATACCATTAATAACCATTTTTATGAACATTTTTTTCAACCATTGCCGAGCCTAAACTAAATTAATTTTTTTTTTGTATTTTTTGTTTTTAAATCTGTGGGACAGTTTTTGAGAAAAAAAAATATTTTAAAATTTCGAAAAAAACGTATGGTAGGCACCGTCATTTTTGGTCTTAAAAAAAAAAAGAAAAAATGTGTGGGGGGAAAAATTAAAAATGCTATCTTCAAAGTTTAAAAAAATCGGTCGAGCCGTTCAGGATGTATAATCAAACAGACATACAAACAGAATGACCCATACGAAAGGTCCACTTTTTTAGTCTTCGCTATCATTGTAAGTAATGTCAACTTTGATACAAATTTTGAAAAAAAATTACATTATAAATAGTACCTATGAGCCGAAAATAAAAATTTAAATTAAGATATTACTGAACGTACCTGCCATAGAATAATTTTTTTGAATTTTTGAATTTCTCATTATCTGCGGCATAATGGTTTTAATGAATTTTTTTATAGAGAAACTTCTAAAAAGTTTAAAAAAACATTGCATATCAAAACTTACGAGTAACTTGCATATTCTAATATTTGTTTGCGAAATCATCTGGCATCCCGTTCTTAGCTCCAACTAATAGAAGTGTTGCGGTTAAGTTATTTAAAAAATGAATTTTAACATTATGAATAGGGCTAGGATTTCCATGCAAATGCATATTTTTTTTGAGAAACTTTAGAAACACAGGAATAAAATACAAACACTAATCAATCAATTTGCTTTAAAATGGCATTTAATCGTTAGTGCATATTTTTGCATATTTTACTATAAATGCATATTTGTGCATATTTTCGAAAAACTAAATAATTCTAAAGTAAAAAATGCACATACATACATACTTACATGGTAATGGCCGCTCGAGGAATTAAAAATTTTATATCCGAAAATGATCATGCAACGTGCTTAGCACATGCAGTAGATAGAGTGGCAGCACAGATAAGAAGTAATTTTAAAAATGTATATTTATTAATCTTAAATGGAAACAAAAATATTTTTAAAAGCAACATCTCGCGTTGAGCATTTCAAAGCAAAGTATCGCTCGACCTTCCTCATCAGCTAATTGTTACCAGGTGGGAAACTCGGTTGGAAGTTGTTGCTTACTACGCCAAAAACTATGAACATTTTGAAGATGTTGTGAATGATCTTGATAACTCGGATCCCGTTGCCATTAAAAATATAAAAGAAGCACTGAATAAGCCTTTGGTAAGAAGTCAAATCATATTCATCAGTTCCAACTACAGTTTCCTGCGCGATGCAATTGTATAGATTGAAGGAAAAAATACGTTAAAAAAAAAAACAAATCGATTTAATTGAAATAGTTTTTCAAAAATTAGTGCAGTTGAAGGACCTTTTGGTGCAGCAATTAAAAAAAAAAACTGGATAATGTTCTAGAAAAAAATTACGGTTTTGCAAAAATAAAAAATTTTTTACAAAGAATTTATACTGAGTTGTGTCGATGAGAATTACATTGAGCCCTTAATACCTCAGGAAATATGTTCTTTAAAGAATGCTCCATTAATTTCAGTTGACGTTGATCATGTTCTATGTATAAAGTATTTCAGAGACCGAATCGTCAAATTTTTAAGTTTGAAAATTTGAGAGAAAGCTTTATGATAAGATGTAATGCAATAATGGATGTAATTCAAATTCTGTGCTATTTTTAATATATTTTTTTTTCTATTTTAATAGAAATGAAGAATTTTATTTTTCTGTTATTATTGATATAATTTTGTGTTCCTCGATAATAAAGACCGAATTTTTATATATAAACTTAAATACTATGTTTTTCCCATACAGATGGTTCGCAAGGGATATGGTTTTAAATGCATATTTTAGGTGCATATTTTAAATTTTTAAGAGCATATTTTAAGCGCATATTTTGCATTTTTAAGTGCATGAAAATCCTAGCCCTAATTATGAACATTTTTATCTGTAGTAAGATTCATTTTTAAAAATTTGTATTCTTTTACATAAGAACAAGTTCATGCGATCCAGTCGTGCATATTATTTTTTATACTTTCTCATTATCGGTAGATATATATGATTTAAATTAACTTTCTTCCACAGAAGCTTAGATATAGAAAGCCTTAAAAATTATTGTTTGCATTTTTAGCAAAGTTTTCAATTTTTTCCGAGAATTCGATATTTCAAAAACTGATCAATTATTTTTTATTTAACTTAAATCTCGTCTGTAAAATGATAAATCCTTAAAATTGGAGTAGGTACTGAAAATTTCTATTTTTTTGAAAAATGGACGTAGAAGAAAATGTTACCCTGATGACGAAATATACTGCGACCAAAATGTATTAAATAGAAAGTTTCAAAT
The DNA here is from genome assembly GCA_963931855.1 of Philhelius festivus. Lineage (NCBI taxonomy): Eukaryota > Metazoa > Arthropoda > Insecta > Diptera > Syrphidae > Philhelius > Philhelius festivus. The sequence continues at coordinate 58,228,473 of OZ007557.1, forward strand.
ATCAAGATGAATTTGTTTGTTTTTTAGCAGAAAATCTGTTATCAAACCTGTTATCTGCACACTTATACGAGTATTATAGGGTTTATGAAAAATTCAATTATTAGTTGAACTTCTCGACTTCACTCTCGGGGTGGCCGTGGCGCGATGGATGTGTGCTCGCCTGTCAACCTCATGATGACAGGTTCGATCCCTGCCGTCGTCTATGTCGCTTTAATTCCATTAAAAACCTTCTAAAAATTGTCATCAATGGGTTGCTGGTTTACTCATTGCATGTTGTTCAGGCATAACACTAACAACATGTAATTGAGTTAAACTAGTATGCGCAACAAGGATGAACACGAATAAAATAATGTGAATTATAAGCGACATAGAAATAAGACACGGCATTTCTCCGCTTTAGCTCAGCCGCCATCCCTGGAGATACAAATATCTGAGACAACAACCAACAATCTCAGAACATCGTGCCACACATCTTTCCTATCCTTCTTTCTCTTCATTAACTTCACGCCCGCGCTGTGTTGAAACATTTAAAGGGTAATCATAATCCCTTGAGCGCGGGTAGATTATAAAAAAAAAAAAAAAAACCTGAATTTTGACTACAATTCGGCAAAAAATATGGTTTTTTTTTCGAAAGTACACGAAGTAACTTTGTCTCTTATCAATTATCAATTTGAATCCAGAATTCGTCGCCGTTGCTGAAGTTTAATGTTTAATGTTTAATAAGCAAAAAAAATGTCAAAATTTGGATAGACAAATGCACGAATTGAAAAAGCATGAATCACCAGGCGAGCATGCGGCAGCAGTAGGGTTTCATATTTGTTGGTTTTGCAAATTGCTAATCTCTTATTTTTAAAATCCGCCTTCAAATAACTGCATAGACAGGTTTTACAAATCGATCAGGGGATGTATCAAGATAGATGTGAGTGTAGGTCTAGGTATTTGTTATTTCTTTTCCCTTGTCTTGTCGACTTTGATTGTAGTTGTTCCCGCCTTTGCATACTCGCCTGGTATCAGGGTGCGAACCTCAGTCATGAAATTTCGGAGAAAATTTAAAAAGAAAGTCGCAAATGCAAGATTACTGGAGTAGATTTGAAACAAAATGAAAATCCTTACTTTTTAGGAAAATTAAAACATACATATGTATGAACATAAAAAGTAGTATTATCAAAAAAGAAAAATAAATCACAGGTTTCATTGGAAACTTAGTGTTATATTCAAAAATTGTTTTGTGAAAATAAACAAATTATCTACAAATTCTGAAAGAATTTTTAACAAAAGTTTAATGGTTTATTTCAACAAAGTCATATTTGTATGTATATAAATTAGACAATTTGTCTGTTAGGAAAAAGTGGATTAAATCTCGAAAAATCGGAATGGAGTAGATTTTCCTTCAAAAGTGGAGCAAATTTGCTCCAAACGGAGCAAGGTTCGATCTCTGCCTGGTACGAGTATTTAGGTTTTATTTGTTGGTAGAAAAGCCAAAATTAAAAATTATTAAAATAAAAATTGAAAGAAAACAGAAAATTCTCAAAATGGTGTAACTAAGGACATCTAGTTGCAGACGCAACCTTTGAAAATTCAGTTAAATTTCAAATAAAATGACGTACCTAATTTAAAATTGAATCACCAGGCGAGCATGCGGCAGCAGTGGGGCTTCATATCTTTTCTCCTTTTAAAGATCCGCCTTTAAGTAACTGCATAGACAGGTTTCTTCTATCGATCAGGGGATGGATCAAGATAAAGAAATGTTAGTGTATTTGTATTTTGTTCTTTCATTTCATTACATGCCAAGTTTGAATGTATAGTTGTTTGCGAATTGGTAATTAGGTTTCTTTGCTTGGTAGAAGACGACGAAATTAAAATTATAACGTTGCTTACGGGCGGAGCCCCCAAAACTTTAATGTAGTAGTTTTGCGAAATTCAAAAATTAAAGCAACCACAGAAGAAGTCTCTTCTTTCACATGCTGGCTTGGTAATTAGGTTTCATGTCTAGGACGGACAGGCCAGCATGCCAAGACTTCAACGTTTTTTAAAAAATAAACAGGCACATATGTCGCACTAAAAAGTTTTTGTTTTATTTAATTTTTTTAGCACAAGACATTTGTTTATTAATCCTACCGGCTTGCGACCGCGACCCCCCAAGGATCTCTTAGCGACCCCCCAGGGGGTGACAATTTTTTTTTTATTTCTCTGAAAGAAAATAAGAGTGCGAAAAGTCCAAGTTTTTGTTTACCATAAAGCCTAGTACTCAACTAGCGTGAAATGAAAAATATATATGTACTAGAGAAGATCAAAAAATCACGACCTGTGATTTCCAACCTGTGAGTACAAAATCACAATCACAACTTGTGATCGATTCACCAATAAACTGTGAGTGCCTTAAACGTGATTTGGCTTAAAAGTGATTTTCCTTAAACGTGATTTGCCTTAAACGTGATTGCGTTCATGTCACAAATGTGTGAACAAATCACAACCGTTGTTCTATATGAGAACGAAGATAAGCGATTCACAAATCACGACTTGAACAACTGTGGGTGTGATTTATTTTACAAACAGTGAACAATGAACATGAAGTTCGTGAAACTGTGAAAGTAGTTAGGACGTGATTTTCATCATGGAGTGTGAAAGAACATTATGACGGAGCTAAATTAAATCACAACCGAGTCAACAATCACAATTCTATAGAACTACGCGAAAGCAGTTTATTGTTAAGAAAAGATGGAAATTTGATGTTTGGATATTGTTGAGTTTAAGAAAGGCGCAATATGTACGTTTTCTTATAAATACACCCATTGCCAAGTGTATTTATTTATATTGGAGTTTTCACATTGTGCTGTTACTCTAGAGTTTAGGGACTTTACATTTTATTAATAATATGTCTAGAACGTATAGCTCAACATGTAAAATTTTTTTTAGAAATGCGCCCAGTGGCACGCCTACTTTTATAATATATCAGTTTTCTCCTTATTCCGCTACTCTACGAACGAGAAATTTTGTAAATGAGATATTTAGAACATCAGGTAAAACATGCCGATTTTTTAAGAAGTTCCCCCTGCCACGCCTACTTTTCTTATATTTGAGTTTACTTCTTGCTATGGTATACTAGAGACCTGACCATTTGAAAATAAGATGTCTAAATTGAATGGCACAACATGTTTGATTTCTTAGAAATCCGCCCACTGACACGCCTACTTTAATAATATATCAGTTTTCTCCTTATTCCGCTACTCTACGCACCTGAAATTTTGTAAATGAGATATCTAGAACATCAGGTACAACATGCCGGATTTTGAAGAACATCGTCCTGCCACGCCTACTTTTCTTATATTTGAGTTTTGTTCTTGTTATGGTATTCTAGAGACCTGACATTTTGAAAATAAGATGTCTAGATTGAATGACAGAACATGTTTGTATTTTTTGGAAATCCGACCACTGACACGCCCTATTTTAAAATATATCGGGTTTCTCCTTATTCCGCTACTCTACGAACCTGAAATTTTGTAAATAAGATATCAAGAACATCAGGTACAACATGCCGGATTTTTAAGAAGTTCCCCCTGCCACGCCTACTTTTCTTATATCTGAGTTTTGTTCTTGTTATGGTATCCTAGATGTTGTTTAGAAATCTTCCTCTCTTTACTCTAGAGAAAGAGGGAGAACTGAATTTTCTAAAATAAGCTTTCTAAAACTACTATTTTAAGTCCACCCAATTTCGTGCCTACTTTTTTTACAATTTCTCCTTGTTGTGTAACTGCAGAGATTTGAATGATTTTAAATAACCTGCTCTAAAGTATGAGGTAAGTATTCCACCGGTTGGGGCTTCATAAACATTATCTGTGTAAACACAAACTAAATTATCAAATGTGTGTATTTCTGACTTTACTTTCTCAATATTTCCGTAGATAGAAAGGATGCAAGAACTTTGTTCATCTTCTCTTTTGTCAATTCAATGTGATATTATGTATTTATGTCCACTACCTTCAAACAGGAGCTAGGATTCGGAGAACCATTGTAAAACTTTTTCTTTTGGCTTTGTTTTAGTTGTGCTAAAATTTTCCATTGTTAAACTGAAAACATTTAACCAGATGAATTAAGCAAGAGCAGTCTATAAAATAAATAAGTCAGAGTAAATATATTTCATTGGGTTGTTCAAGAAATGTTTTTCTTAGAGCCTGTGAACGATCCAGAGATAAACAGAACTCTATGTAATTTTATTTTATAACAGTATTTTTCTTCATTTCATATTATTCTCATCTCCAATCTCCACATAACGCGCATACTTTACAAGATAAGTTTTAAAATTACAGAAAGTGACCTACCCAGTAGGTTGACAATGATTTTGATTATTTTTTATATACATAAACCCGTCCCAGTGAGTGATAAAAAGAAGTTTTTACGGAGAATTGGGCTTTTCACCCAATATCAAAATCATATTTTGTAACTGATGTAAATTCCAATGTGATACATAGTTTCAGGTTTAAAATTGATTAAATTTTGGAAAAACGTCTTCAAAGAAATATAAATTTAATTTTTTTTTCTTATTTTTCAGGCTCGGTAAAAGTTCTAGTGTAAGCTTGTAATAGATATAAAAAGAATTGCGTTTGTAATTTTTCGAAGCTTTATTGAAGCCTTCTGTCAAAACCTGAACTTCAGTTCAATTTCGAATAGGACTCGGTTAAACTTCTAATAGTTCATACAAGAACCTGGAACTTTTATAAGATCTGTGCATGGTACTTCAAAGAGGTTTTTCAGAAATCACTTATAGAAGTGCATAAAAGGTTTTATAAGCTTGTGTAATATTCTCCTTTTTGTTCTTAAACAACCATTACAAATGTCTTAAGGAACTTCGAAAATATATTTAGTTAGACCGAATCGAAGCTGAAATGTTAGTTGGGGTTTGTTCGTAAACATAAAGGCCTTACTATTTTTCAAAACCAAAACTACTTGCATTCTGTGAAATATATTTATAAATACTAAGATTACCATATTGAAAATTATAACTCTTTAAAAAGCAATGATAACACAAACTTCCTCAAAGACAAAAACGCCTTCTATTTTCGATTGACAATTATTTATCAGTGTGCATATAAAATCAAAAAAGTAATGGTTATCACTTACTTTTGTTCTTGCTGGGTTAAGTTGCCAATCTAAATATATGTTATCATTCCGATGACACGAGTTAAGTATCCAATCTAAATCTGTTTTATATTTTCAATGAGACAAGAAGATAAAGAAACCAATCACAAAGTGTGAGAGAACAGAAGCACAAAGAAGAACACGAATCACGTTAAACGAAAAATAATGCAGAGAGAATGAACAATCACAACAAGTACATGTAATCCAAGAAATCCTTTTCTGTTGCTAGTACATTAAGAAAATTAGTATTTACACAAGGAGAGTTCAAAGACTCGTTTTTGGACTGGAATCAGCCGAGAAGTATTTTCAATGCGCGGTGGCCAAAAATACTACTTTTGTAGCTTATACATCAAAAACATAGGAATTTACACAAGGAGAGTTTATAAAAACAATTTATAGACTGAAATTAGCTGAAAATTATGATATGATGAGCTCGAATCACAAAATTTATTACATCACATTTTATCACAAACAGAATATGTCATTTTTAATTCGCTACCATGGTTAGATCCACCGCAAATTGCGTTTAAAGAGAAAAATACGTCGATTTTTCAAAGTTGGTTTTTCGTATGGTGCGATCTATCGATGGAAAGAGTTCACTCCCTAGATCACGAATATATCATTTTTAATTCGCTACGATGCTCAGTTTCATTGTAAATCGCGTTTAAAGAGAAAAAAGGTGTCAAGTTTGAAGTCTCTGGGAAGCTTAGTTTGGCCGCAAATCGCGTTTAAAGGCAAAAGTTGGGTTTTCTTATCATGTTATACATCGATGGAAAGAGGATACTTTCTAGATCATGAATATACAATTTTTAATTCGCTACGATGCTTAGTTTAGCTGCAAATCGCGTTTAAAGAGAAAAATACGTCGATTTTTCAAAGTTGGTTTTTCGTATCGTGCGATCTATCTATGGAAAGAGGGCACTCCCTAGATCACGAATATACTCGTATCATTTTTAATTTGCTACGATGCTTAGTTTTACTGTAAATCTCCTTTAAATAGAAAAAAGGTGTCAAGTTTGAAGTCTCTGGGACGCTTAGTTTGGCCGCAAATCGCGTTTAAAAAAAGTTGGGTTTTCGTATCGTATTATACATCGATGGAAAGAGGCACTTCCTAGATCACGAATATGTTATTTTTAAGTCGCTACCATGGTTAGTTAAGTCACAAATCGAGTTTAAAGAGAAAAATACATGCAAAGTTGGAAATAGTCGTTTCACATAGTTTTATAATAATTGAAATTAATTATTTTATTTATTTATTTAAAAACAACAACTTTTCCTTAAAACTTCAGAAATACTTTTTTTTGACCACCCTTAAGCTTTATATTTTTTTCTTCATTTTATTTAAACATTGACCATAGTGAAACGAAGATATAATTTAACTAACTTTTTTAATCCAAAAACACGGAAATATTTATCTACGCAAGACAATATACTCGGTTTATAGGTTTTCCGACCTCGTGGCTGACAGTGCTACGAAACACTATGGTCTACTTTGTACTCGTAACCAAAACCTTAAAGAACTCAAATCCAAAAGTAATCAAATCCAGCAGTAACGAAACGTAAAGAAAAAATATAAAAAAATATTAATTTTACTACGTTTACTGCACGAACCATCATTGTCTCAAGCGTATTGATTTTATTGAGAAAGAAAAAGAAGTATGACACTTTTTTATCAAAACAAATTATAAAATTATGAACATTTTTAAAAAAAATTTTAAGTTCTTCAACTGTATAATACAAATTTGTGAACACAGCCAAACATCAGTGTTGTATTAGCCTTTTCATTTGAAGCAAATTTTTTTTGGTGCAAAAAGTAATGGAAGTAATCGTCACAAAGTACCGATTACTTTTGAAAAAGTAACTAAGTAACGATTGACCGAAAGTAACTACTTTTTACATCACTAGCTGTGATTGTTCATTCTCTGTGCATTATTTTTCGTTAAATGTGATTCGTGTTCTTCTTTGTGCTTCTGTTCTCTCACACTTTGTGATTGGTTTCTCTATCTTCTTGTCTCATTGAAAATATAAAACAGATTTAGATGGGATACTTAACTTGTGTCATCGGAAAGATAACATAGATTTAGATTGGCAACTTAACCTGGCAAGAACAAAAGTAAGTGATAACCATTACTTTGTTGATTCTATGTGCACACTGATCAATAATTATCAATCGAAAATAGAAGGCGGTTTTGTCTTTGAGGAAGTTTGTGTTATCATTGCTTTTTAAAGAGTTGTAATTTTCAATGTAATAATCTTAGCATTTATAAATATATTTCACAGAATGCAAGTATTTTTGCTTTTCAAAAATGGTAAGGCCTTTATTATTAATGAACAAACATATATAAAATATGACTTTGAACTTTGATATTGGGTGAAAAGCCCCATTCTCTGTAATAACTTATTTTCATCACTCGCCGGGACGGGTTTATATGAAAATCGGAAAATCTAAATACATAGTTGTCAATGAACATGGTAGGTCACTTTCTTGTGATTTTAAGACTTATCTTGTAAAGTACGCGTTGTGTGGAAATTGGAGAATAACATAAAATGAAGAAAAAATACTGTTATAAAATAAAATTACATCGGATTCTGTTTATTTGTTAATAAGATAAAACGTGAGGTAATTTATTTGGGAACAGGAAAAAAAAGTTTTTTTTTTTTATTTTGAAGGCAAATATCGCAAGAATTCGATATACATAATATAATATTTTTGACTTCGGATTTGAGTTCAGAACCTTTATAAAAAATCTTTATAAAAGTATACTTTAGTTTTTTTATAAGAATTTTTTTTTACCAGTGTAATATTTTGAATGAATCACAATCACAGGTTAAACTCACAGTGAATTGCAAATCACAGTCACAGGTTAAGTTGTGATTCAAAAATCACGACTAAGCTCATCTCTAATATGTACGTTCCAAATTACGCGCGGAGAATAAAAATGAAAATAGTATAAAATTTTCCACGTGAATTTTTGATACTCACCTGAAATACTGAATACTTTCATTAAGTTACTTCATTAAGCAGTATCAAAAAATTTGTTATCCATTCTTTACTTCTGTTTATAAATTTTCATTTTTTTATTTTGAAACAAAATATTTAAATCAACTGACAAATGTCACAGTTTTCCACGCTGCCTTAAACTTTTTCCTGATGGTTGTACACTGAGAAATGAAAATTTGGCCTGGAAAAAGTTGTGGAACATAATTGTTTCTTCAATCCACATTTTGGTACTCACCTCTCGTTGGCGATTTCATGCAAGTGAACCAGCCGCTACATTCATATGAAATTTTCATTTTCACTTGAACTGAGTACTAGGCTTAAAATGGTATCATTTTTGAAAAGTGAAATTTCGTTTAAGGCATAATGTATTGAATGTGAAAATAAATATGACCCCTTCTACGGTATGATCACATATTCGACGTTGCACAAAATTTTATCAAGTGACTAGGTTTTCTTCGACAGTGCAAGAAATGTTTTACCCCTTTTAACTTGACTGTAATTCATAAAAGCTTTATTCGTCCAAGGCTCGAGTATCATTCCTATTACTCAATTGAGTGTCTTAAGCCACATTTAGACGATCATTTCAGTTTCCATTGAGCTATCAGTTAAGCTTTTATTTGAACTGATGATGTCTAAATGCAAAAATTGAAGTGTTGACCTGCAAATGAAACTGTAACTAAAACTGATGGAATTCCCTTAATATCAGTTAAACTGATGTGTAAATACGTTACATTTCAGTTATAATTTCAAGCCAATTTCCAAAATTTATAAGTTTTATTTTAAAACTGTACATACGTACCTTTTATTTCAAATATATTAGTACTAACCTTATAATATAATCCCTAAGTATTAATTATTGCCTTACAAGTGTCAGGTTTATTTAAAACATGAAAGATAATAGAACTCTAAGGGAAAATTTTACATCACTCGAGCACAGTCAATTTACCCTTCAGTTCAATTTTGGACGAACTGTTAAGTACAGATATTCTTTCTTTAACCGCTTTACTAGGCTTAAGACAAAAACCGTACTATGTGTCATGAACGCATATACTCTGTTCAATTTATATTTGCAGTACAGGGAAGATAGGATATTTGCCTTTCAGTCTGACCATTATGGATTTCAATAAGCTATCTTTAATTTAAAGCTCTTACAGTATTGCCGTAGGAGCATTAAAGATTGCCGCAAATCTCAGAAAAATATTTGCTACCAATAGCTCGAAAAAGCTTAAATCCTGAAAGTTACAAAGCACAAACCAACGAAAATGCCATATGAATTTCTATCAACTTGGCAATGGTAACTCTGATTCAGTGTTTTTTTTTTAATAAATAGAATAAGGCCTGTACTGCAAATATAAATTGAACAGAGTATAGTAAATCAATGACAATTTTGAATGAGACAGACAACCCTGCAACCATGTTCTTAATTTTTTTTTTTCAAGAGAAGGAGAAAATGAAAGACGATTACGTCTTACACAGGCTTACATTTTTCAAGAAAGTCTCATTTCGGCGAATATGAAAATTAAGCTTTCCCAAATTAAAAATACTCGTATTAAAACAACTTTAACCTACCTACTTCTTCCGCATGCTTACCTGATAAAAGAATATATTTCTTAATTAAGAGAATGACTTCTTTCAGGAAAAAGGAGGAGTCTAATTCGAGGAGAAAAAACTTCTTGTACAAAAAAAGAAAGAAACCAGCAAAACAGCGCTAGTCGACATAGTACCTAATTGGGTAGCATGATCGCCTGGTAGATCGGTGAGAACTATTCCTCAGATTTCCAGAAGGAGAAGCAGGAGCAGAAAAAGACGAATAAATAGAGAGCAAATCTTTAAATATAACGTTATTAAAAGGCCGATCTTTACTTTATTGGTGGACATGTAGAAATTGAATGCGTTTGTTGGTACCTAGTAAGTTTGCAAAGCAAACACAAAATAACTTTTTACCTACTGCTGCCGCATGCTCGCCTGGTGATTCACTTTTAAATTTCGTCATTTTGTTTGAAATTTAACAGAATTTTCGAAGGTTCAAGCGTCAGCCACTAAATGTCCTTAGTTACACCATTTTTGACAATTTCTGTTTTCTTTAAATTTTCTTAATTTTAAAATTTCGTTTAGTGCTTAGAAATGAAATCTAATTTAAATGTTTTTGGGCTGATTCTTCTGATTTAGAAATTATGAAGCTAGGTTGTTCCGTAGAAAAAAATTACAAATAGGTAGGACTGTACTGCATACACTAAAAATTGAAAAAATTGCAAAAGTTTGGACACAAGTATCTACTCTTCTTTAAAAGATTTTCAAAGACGATTCCTTAGACAAGTGTCAAAATAGTTCTAAATTATGCTTTATTTGCCAAGTCCGAACGGCTAAGATGGGAAGCGCTTCTCATGACAGGAGATACTTGTAATGAGGAAATACTCATATGATGTGCATCCCTCTCCTATATCAAAAATAACTAAACTCTCAATAACGACACTATAGCCGAGAAAAGGTCAAATTTCCGACATGATCTGTGAAAAGCTAGATCTGTCTTTTTGAAATAAATGGAAAAAAAAGTCGTTGCAATGATCTTTTGAGCGTGGAGGCTCACAAAACATTTCAACTTTTGCGCAATTTCTAATGTGAAAACTCGATCCTGATCACCTTCGATCGTTTAAACCAATTTCCCAGAGCTATATAATAACAAGAACCACATCTGCTGTAATAGCTGTCTTAACCTAGTTTTAATAATCACGAAATTGAAGTCACTTCACGATGTGTAATTACCTTTAGGATTTTTGTTCTGCAACATGCAACAGCACAGTGCAGCAAAACTTAACAACCTGACATACATAGATATCAACAATAAATCTCTTACTTAGTTTTGGCTTATATAGAGAGATTTTATAGTTCGGGATGTAATGTTGACTTGCTAATTTATATCGATATCACTTTAGTTAAAGAGTGGGAATCAGACAGTGAACAGGGAGTTGCAGGTTTATCGGCTTAAAGTGCGGCGAGTTGAACAGTTCTGAATCTGTAGTAGGTACCTAGTATTTTTGTATCAAATTTTTACTAAATTTATTGACCAACAATTTCGAATATCCCTTAAAATCGATTGGAACATATTTGCCAAAGATAGGCTCACTTTATGACTATTGTAACCCTTCGTCTCAAACTACATCACGTATATTTCCTTGCTCTCATGTCAAACCGAACCAACCTGAGGAATTTTTCAGCAAAATAAGAAAATTCGTTGCCAAATAAATCGCGCGATCTGCTATTAAATAACTTGAAGTTGGAAATAATCGTTTAATTCTCTTTTTTCCTAGGATCTTGTCCGGGAGCGCGGGCTAGGCGAGTGTGGGTTAGGAAGGAGCAGGTTATCTTATAGGTACTCAGACTCGGGCAAAGCTAAATTGACATTTAACGAAGTCAAAAGCATTGGTTGGCGCGCCGCTGTCGATAAGATGAGGCACGTTGTTCTTAAATACATCGATGGCAGACAGAGGTCACCCAGAGAGACAATTCATTGGGCTCCATTGTCGTTCGTCGTTTATATGTTATTTGTTTTTGGCACTTTATGTGATCTTAAGCAATATAAATGCTAACGTGTTTCATACTCGCAAAACTGCAACTATTTATATCTACATTTGGTCACGAGATATTACTTTATGGTGAAGAGTGTGATGATGATGTATTGTTTCGTGGTCGATTTCGGATAGCTAGGGTGTGTTGACAATGTCAAAAAATTTTGTCAACTTTCTGTTTCATGGAAAACTAGGATTGGGTTGACTGTAATAATATAGGGTATAGGTATAGCCTATCAAATAGTAGATAGATAGCACTTGAGAGGAAAGCCAATAATGTGAGTTAAGCGATACTTTTGCATGAAAATCGTACTTGAAAGATTAGAAACATTCTTAAAAATAGTGCCGCAGACATTAGGATTAGAACAAAAACTTACCATGAATTCACTTAAAACACAGAGACAACATTTGTCAAATAAAAACAAAATCCTTTCAGAAAGTGAATCAAGGGCTTAAAATATTGTGACATTTCATTTTCATGACATAGGTTAGGTACTTAAACTTAATACTCATATAGCGTACCGGATACAATTATTGGCACCCCTTTATTTTGGACCAACTATCGGCACCTCCTCAGTAAAAAATGGTTTTTATAAAATCTAAAAACTATATTTTTTCATTAATTTTTGGGGTGCCATTCCGGTTCCAATAATTGTAGTTTTAAGAAAGCTTTTTCTAATTTACCTTTTTTAACATTTTATTTAAAAAAAAGACACAATATTAAGTTTAAGTTTAAGAAAAAAATTTTAAATTTTAATTTGATGTAAAAGATATATACCAACCGCTCTTTTAATGAAAAAGCTATTCATATTTTAAGATGCCAATAACTGTATCGATTACGCTATTAAGAATATTTAAAAGTTATAAGCAATTATAAGGCTCATGAGAAAAAAGTTTGCACTAAGTTCCACGAACTTCTTGTATGTTCAAGGGATTTTAAAATTTTAAAATTTTCATTTTTTATTTAAGTTTTGCAAGGCAAAAAATTAAAAACCAACTTTAAGTTCGTTTTGACTAGAAAAAGAAATTCAAAAAAATTCTTATGAAAATTCTTGGAATCGTTTTCTAGAAAAATTAAATTTTCTTAAATATTTAAGATATTTCAAAAACCTGCAAGGTGCAAAGTTTTAATTAAATTGAGAATAAGATTCTATGGAAGCAACCATTAAGATTTTTCTTAAAAATGTCTGGACCATTTTTTGAGAACGAATATTTTCTTGAATTGAAAAAAAAAATCAAATGCACTACTGGATCGCACGAACTTTCTCTTATGTAATATACTTAGAATTTTAAAAATTAATGGCGCAAAATTTTAGTTGAATTAGTACTACTTATGTTAAAGCTGAATTAGTATGAAACTATAGGTTAAAACAACGATTCTGCAAGATTTACCAAAATCTACCCTTTTATTAAAGTTAAGTACATCGAATACCTATTTTATTTTTTTAGTATCGTGCTATCATCTTATGACTCTTTGACATTTACAAACATCAAAACATGTCTGTTTAGTTTGATTTTTGCATGAACTGTCATTACTTTAGGTGAGTTCAGAATCAATTTATTAAAAAATAGCCTTAGCACGTTACTAATTAGTTAGAAAATGTTTAAAATTAAGAATGAGTTAGTAAACTACTTTAAAGTTGGCAAATTGTTAGGTAGTACCATACTAAAACCTGAATAATAGGCTGTTTAAAATTCTGCGCCAATGTTTATTACGAAAAACTGTTCATAATCGTAAAATTCATTTTTTAACAGTTTTTAGTATTAAGATTAAAAACGGAATGCTATGTGATTTCTTATCTAAGCATGAACAAAAATTATAAATGTTTAAAAAAAATAAAAAACTTGGTACGTCAACTTTAAGTTTATATTATTGTACGTATGAAAATTAAATTTGAAAACATACTGACCCCTTTTTGAGATATGGAATCAAAAATTCAAAAAATTTTTATTTTTCTTAAGTTTTGAAATGCAATTTTTTCAAGCTTCTTAGAAGCTTCTTTATAAGAAAAAAATCATTAAAATCCGTTATGCCGATAGTGACAAATTCAAAATTAGGAAAATGGGTTCTTTGGTAGATAAAGTGAGTTGTTTCTTAATTTCAAATTTTTTTCTTATTGAATTATTAGATCAAATATTATCAAAATACTTGGTGCCGTTTTCGACAAAAATAAGATTTTCCAAAAGCATTTTTTAATATTTGTATGATGTTACCGATATTTTAAGATAAAATTATTGTTTTTTGTCACATCTTGCAGATTGAATTAAAAAAATGTTTAAAGAAAATCAAGCAAGTGGTTTTCGAAATACTGAGTTTAAAAAAAAAGAAAAATATTTGAACAATACTATCCACATTTTTAGAGAGTCTTAGCATAGCAAAATGATCAAAATTGGTTGTATAGTTTTTGATAAAATGAAAAAAAAATGGTTCTTAACCATTTTTCGGATTTTTTTTTTCAAGCATTACCTAGCTTGTTTTATTTTTTGGATAGTTTATAAATTAATAATAAACAATAAGAAAAACATTGAAAGAAAAAACAATCCTTCTTTAATTTTCAAGATATTGAATTTTCAAAGAGAAATTTAAACTATTTTATTTCAAAAATCCAAAACATATTTTTTCGAAGAGTTATGAAATAAAATGCAAGACTGGGTCGCACGAACTTGCTCGTATGTAATAGACTAGGTATTTTAAAAACGAAAGTTATTAGAGAAAACTGTTCATAAGGATAAAATGAATTTCTTAAATTCTTTTAGTAGTAAGAGATAAAAACAGAATGCTATGCCAATATCAATTTATGGAAGAATAAAAATTATAAGTCGTTGTAGTGGTTCCTTAAAAACATAAATTTTTATTACAAAATTTTTAAAACATTTTTAAGAAAAAATTATGGAACACCAACTTTAAGTTTTTATTATTGCACGAATAAGAGTTAAATTTCTAAGAAAAATGCTAAACCGTTCTTGAGTTATCAAATTTTCCAAAAAAAAAAAACACTTTTTTTTCTAAAAATTAAAAAAATATTTTTTTTTAAGTTTTGAAATGCAATGTTTTTTAAACTTTTTAGGAGCTTCTTTATAAAAAAAAATTCATTAAAATCCGTTATGCCGACAATGAGAAATTCAAAATTCGAAAAAATCGTTCTGTGGTAGGTACAGTCAGTAATATCTAGATTTCATTTTTTTTTATTAAGTTATAGATCGTAAGAATTAATCAAAAGAAAAAAAATTTTAGCGAAATTCTCGGAACCGTTTTCGAGAAAAATTCGATTTTCGAAAACCATTTTTTAACATTTGGTTGGAAGGTACCATTAGTTTTAGATAAAGCAAATTTTTTTTCTTAAATCTTGTTATGAAACTTTTATTTATCAAGTTTGAAAAAAATCGATCTTGGGGTTTTCGAAATACATATTGAGTTTCCAAAAAAATTTTGAATTTAAAAAAAAAAAAATTGAAAATTTGAATATGTAATAACATTTAAACTTTGGAGGAGCTTTAGCATAAAAAAAATTATTTAAATCGGATGTACCGTTTTCGAGAAAATCTAAAACAAAAAAAGTGGACCCAGGGGGGGCTACAAAAAAAAACAATTTTTTGGAAAATTTCTTTCAACCATTACATAGTTTTAACTAAATGAAATTTTTCAAATTTTTTTAAGAAATTCTCTGGGACAGTTTTTGAGAAAAAAAAATATTTATAAAATTTCGAAAAAAGTCGTGTGCCAGGTACCGTTATTTTTGGCCTTACAAAAAAAAAGAAAAAACTTGCGGGGAAAAAAATTAAAAATGACATCTACCAAGTTTGAAGAAAATCGGCCGAGCCGCTTAGTCTAGTCGAACAGACAGACAGACAGCCAGACAGAATTAAGAGACCCACTTTTTCGGTCTTCGCTATCATCGTAATGTCAACTTTGATCAAAATCTGGAGTTCAATTTTTTTTCCGAATGCATAACTTGCCTTATAGTACCTATATAAGTCGCAAGTCGCAAGGCAAATCAACAACTGATCAGATCTTTGCCCTTAGGCAGGCGATGGAAAAATGTCTAGAATTTAACATCCCAACATACCATCTGTTTATAGACTTTAAGGCCGCCTATGATAGCATAGCCAGGGTAGAACTTTAGAGAGAATTCGGCATCCCAAATAAATTGACACGACTATGTAGGTTGACCATGACCAACGTAACAAAGCCAAGTAAAAATAGCCGGATTGCTATCCAGACCAATCAACATCTTTAATGGACTCCGACAAGGGGACGGTTTGGCCTGCCTCCTCTTCAACCTGGCGTTGGAGAAGGCAATCCGTGACTCTGGCACGGCAACAAGAGGGACCATCGTCAACAGGTCCAGCCAGTTACTGGCTTACGCAGACGACATCAACATCATCGGAAGAACCGAACAAGCTGTACACGATTCCTTCATCCAGATCGAGCAGGCGGCACAAAATCTGGGGCTGCACATTAGTGAAGGTAAAACAAAGTACATGGTGGCGTCGAATGCGAGAGGAACAGTTGGTCAAATAATCAAGGTAGCGGAGCACGAATTTAAGGTGGTGCAATCATTTGAATACCTTGTGCCAATAGTAGCAGCCGATAACAATAAGGAAGAAGAAAAACGCGGGCGGCTTCTCAAATCCAACAGAGCCTACCATAGTCTGTCAAAGCTCTTCAAATCTAGAAATCTCACCATAACTTCAAAACTGCTGCTGTACAGGATCATGGTCCTGCCAGTACTCACATATGGATCCGAGACTTGGGTGCTTAGCAAAAGGCACTCCGACCTCTTAGCTGCGTTCGAGAGAAAAGTCTTAAGGAGAATTGTTGGCCCCATATGTGAGGAAGGACGATTCCGGAGACGGAACAATCATGAATTGTACGCAATCTACCTAGAAGCAGATATCGTGACAAAAATTAAGCTCGGTAGACTCCGGTGGGCAGGGCACCTAGCTCGCATGAGCGAAGAGGAACCTGCTCGGAAAGTTCTTTGTGGTACATTCTATGGTAGACGACAGCGTGGTAGACCATGCTTGCGCTGGAGAGATGGCGTAGACCAGGACGCCCGAAGCCTTGGAGTGCGCAACTGGATGGCGTCGGCTAGAGACCGGGATAGGTGGAGAGACTTGTTGAAAGAGGCCAGGACCGGAACCCGGTTGTCGAGCCGATGATGATGATGATGATGATAAGTCGCAAGTAAAAATTTAAAATAAGTTTCACTTGTCATTTTATTCTTTATTATTAAATACGATCAAGTCAGAAATGATAAAAAAAAAACAGAAATAACAACTCGTTCGTAAAACTCTCTCTCTCTGAAATAAATTTGGTTAACATAAGTGACTAGCAACTCGAATACTTAAAGTGCTGAATGCCAAAATTCAGAATGACAAAATTCTCAAATGACTAAAATTACGAACCCCAGAATTTTGTATTCTTATGGACCAATATGCACTCACACGGCTAAGTGAAGAAACAATTTTTATGACAAGAGTAGATACTTTTAGAGGATTTTTCACTTCGTCGCAGAATATAGTAAGCCCCTTGAGCGCGAGTGAATTATAAAAAAAAAAAAAAATATTTTCCTGCCACACTTAAAAGCCCCCAAAAATCAATCTTTTCCAAAAAATCCATATACCCAGAAAAATACCTCACTTGGAAATCCTTTACAGATAGGTACTATTTGTTGTGCCCCCCTTCTAATGATGTATAAATCTCATTATCAGTCAACGAAGATATTAAATATCGATTTCATATTTTTAAATGTTTATATCTCGAATACTGAATTTTCTGACATACTTTCTTATAATTTCAAAATCTTAAATTATTTAACCCCTATTTACACCCTTTAAAAAAAAAATATTTTAAGAAATCCCTTTTTTCTGAGCGTCAAAAAGAATGTACCACTCTAATTATTATTAGGAAAAAATCTGTCACTTAACATAGACGATGATTAGTTCAATATTTAGCAGCTAGGGTATGCACGTTTACAATAACAAGTGCATATCCAAAAGTAAAAATATCCTTCGAAGTCGTGGGGGAGCTTTAAATTTCGTTTCCTTTAGATAAAATTTATAAGTTTCTGTTGGAAGATTTCGGTATTTGGAAATTTTCTCAAAAACGTCTGAAAAGATTTTGATTCAACTTCGCATCCGTAGTGCCTTAGCGAATTTATGCATAAATGAAATTTAGTTTTAACGTATTTTTGAGAACATTGCCTTATTTTTGTTTGGCTATTCCACTATATCCTGTTAACAGCTCTAGTAATTTTGCTTACCAAATTTAGCAAACGGAATTCCGACGAGTATAGACAGCGATGATGTTATACCTACAATACTTTTGAACCACAGGAGAGTGTTCGTGGATTTTATTTGCTTCCTTTCTCCATCGTTATGTCATATTTAATTAAAGGCTATAAATGTTGAATTATCCCTTAAAGTTGCTACACGTTCACACATCCAAATAGAAAGAGCTCGAAACCATTATTGGTTTCAACACATTCGGCCCATTTTTCAGGTCTTCCTCACGACAATCCATATTGCACGCACTCGATTCAACCCATTGTCTTTTCCAACAACGCCACACAGGACACAACACATGACGAAAAACGAAATCCACAACATGCTGCATTTCCCAACAAACACAAAAATAATATATAAAAAAAAGCACTTGCCTTGCTTAACCACGTCTATTCCCATCAATAACATATTTTGCATTAAAAGGACACAACACATCCTGTCCCGCATATGAATGCATGCACCACATTTTCAACCAAATAATGCAAAACAACAACAAATCCCATTAAATAAAATCGACATAGTTTACTAGCCGACATGTAATGCATGCAAACAATAAATACCCTGCCCTTTGTATCTGCAGCATTCTCCACCCACTTCCTCCCGTCCTGACCCGTCGCGTCGCGTCGGCGCGTCCCCTTTCCGGACGCATGCAGATTTTGTGCACTGTGCTGAGCACAATATGTGCAACAGCATATAGCTCTGGGTTCTGCGGGACCTAAATTATTCATAACCCATGTCTACGTCGTGTAATCGAGCAAACCACTTGTGCCGTGCACCATTTCTACTAGTGGCAGTAGCAGCTCTCTATAGCTGTATGGCAATGGCGGTGGCGGTAATAAAAAGCGCAAAAATTCGCGCACTATCCTCCGCCACCATTCGACAACTAAATGTATCCATGTGCCAAAGATAGTTTCCATTTCGATATTTCCCAATGGGATTGAGGTCCAAAAACGACAGACACAAAAACACTGCCTTGCCGGCAACTCACAAATGCTTTCAGTTTTAAGAGCTCTTCTCTATATGCGAGGCTTGAGGGTGACGATGAGAACGCATCCTTGCACACAACATGTGTCGTCGTCATCGTCGCTCGTCCGTCGGGATCGCGAATCGGCGAATCACGTTTTCGCTGTTCTATGCAAATCCAGGAGCCCCGGCCAGACACATTCGTTCAAATTTATTTCGAGCCATCTTTCAAAGGCTAGATATGATGGGATGGTTGGTTGGTATAGGGAAACAAATGGCCCAAAAGACTCTCTTATTCATGATGCATGAGTGAGTTAGTGGCTCGTCACCGCTCATTTGTGAGCAATAATCGTCATTTAGCTGAGATTAGAACCCCAAGACATTGATTTACTTGGCTTACAAGCGAAAGTGACTTGGTAAGGGGGGTCTATTGCAGCTGGGCCTGGGAGGCGAACGCGAAGTTGAAAAGGAACTTCTCCATGGATAAGAGCAATAACTCGTGTTCGACTTGAACCAGTTGATGCATGTTAGCTGTTTAAGATTTATGAATCTATTTTCCTAGCCTCTGTGTGTGTGTGTGAGTTTTTTGTATCTAGAAATACCTGAATGTGTGTTACAACACACAAAATAGAAATAGACAAGCCTGACAGTTGCAGTAATAGCACAGCTGAGCTTGCGCAGACATTCGACGCTTGTAGTGTTGTCTACTTCGAATGTGTCATGTTTGGGAAATTAACGCAATTGGCATAAATCAAAACCTGGATCTATAGCATCAGGGGCTTTTGAGGCTGAGAATGGCATTTTCATTGCTCTTAACTAATGTGGCGTATCTCACGACGACGACGACAACGGCAGCAGCGGTGGTTGCTGTAATGGCGGGCGGCGGCGGTGGCGGCGTAAAGATATCTACTTGAAAGGAAGCCGGCTCGCCGATAAAAAGTGCGCGGCAAAAATACCTACACGGCTTCGTAGACAACGCAACATAGGCTATAATGTACGCGCACTGCTCTTGGAATCTTGATCGATTTAAGTGAGCGAAAAATATTAACTGAATGAGATTTTATTGATATGTCGTTCGTAAATGTTTGGTCAATGCAAGTTTTTTTTTCTTTCTGCAAATCGGGTCAGTTAAGGGGCTAACATTCAGTTAGATATTTGAAAAGTCCAAATGATGCCTTGGGGTGGAGGTGATCAACTTTGCAACTCCTTGTAATTGTCTATTGGTATGCATTTCGACATGTTAAATGGTTTTTGATAAAAAAATTATTCCTTAAAGTTCTAATTAGAAATTGATCCATTCTACTTGGACGACAAAAACAGAGAGCGAGAGAGGGGTGACATATCCGTTCCGTTGTCAAGAGCCTATAAAAATAAAATAGATTTAAATAAGTTGTATTAAAACTCTTGGAGAACCAGGGCTTGGTGGCATACAGCTATCAAACATTTCTATGTGTTTTTTATCTGTGGGATAATTTTTGCAGTTTCCGAACGGCGCGGCGGAAATGAGAAGCACATTTTATGACGAGAGATACTCTTGGAGGTTTTGTCACTTCCTCGCCAGAGGTAGTATCCTTGTAAAAAAAAACACTTTTTAATTTTAGGTGGCAGCGGATGGGAATCGAACCCAGGCCTACGGTATCGTGTCACTTGAACAAACTAGACATTACTCCTGGAGGATCTACCGAGAAATTCAAAATTTCAAAAAAATCGTTCTATGATACAGTCAGTAATATCTTGTTTTTAATTGTTTTTACTAAATTATAGATCTTAAAAAATAATCGAAAGAAAAAAAAATGTAAGCAAAATTCTCGGAACCGTTTTCGAGAAAAACACGATTTTCAAAAACTATTTTTTAAAATTCGTATGTGGATCAATAA
The DNA here is from genome assembly GCA_963931855.1 of Philhelius festivus. Lineage (NCBI taxonomy): Eukaryota > Metazoa > Arthropoda > Insecta > Diptera > Syrphidae > Philhelius > Philhelius festivus. The sequence goes on from OZ007557.1 coordinate 58,249,304, forward strand.
CGATATTGGCCACTCCACTATACTGAACTCTTTCAGATCCCTACCTAGTAACGTCGATTACACCACCCCTCACCCAAAATTTAATAAAAACTTTCAAGTGTCCATCCTTTCCAAGTCTACCTGGGAAAATGAGTCACTGTTAGTAGACGAAGCGATTCATTTCTACACAGATGGATCTAAAACCGATGACGGGGTCGTTGGAGGCGTATACTCCGAAAGATTAAATCTTTGTCTATCTTTTCTCTTCGTCTTCCCAATCACTGTAGCGTGTTCCAATAAATAAAAGAAGTCCTCTCTTGGCTCAAAGAAAACGTTAAATCGACTACTGATATACGTATTTTCTCAGACAGTCAAGCTGCCATAAAGTCACTGGACTCTGTCTCTATTAACTCACTAACAGCCCAAAATTGTCGATCATCTCTGGTGGAGATGTCAAAACAGTTTAACATTCACCTAATAAGGCTGCCGGGGTATAGAGACATTCCAGGAAATTTTAAAGCCGACGAACTTGCAAAAAACGGAACAATCTTACCTTTGTTGGATAGCAAATCCAACATCGGTATACCCCTAGCTACTTGTAAACTTATGCTAAAGCATGATACCATAAAGAAAGCTAATCAAAGATGGATTAGCACTTCAACTTGCCGGTCTACTAAACTAATTTGGCCATTGTTTGATGCTAAACGCTCAAAACAACTAATTTTTATTGGTAGATTGCATATTAGCTCCGTTATAGGTGTCCTTACTGGACACTGCCAAATAGGAAGACATGCTTTCCGTCTTGGAGTTCCTGCAAATAATTTTTGCAGAAGCTGCATGAATGAAGAAGAAGATGAGTCAGTTCCTCACCTTGTATGTTCTTGTCCTGCCCTAGCACAAAGACTAAGACTCCACTTGGGCGACTACTACTATAACGATCCTAGTGATCTAAATAATTCCGACATTCACTGTCTCAAACGATTCATTATGTTAGCTCAAAATGGTTTAACGAGTAAGGGTGATTTTTGAAATCCTGTTGTATCACAACGGACCAAATATTGGTCTAAGTGTGTTGGCCTTTTCCGGTCAGCAGCCACCTTAACCCAACCTAACCTATGTTCAACTTAAGGGTATTGCTCAGTTGTGGATTATTCGCATTGACCTGCGACTTGGGCGGAAACGCCACAAGAAGAAGTCTAGCGGGGTCAAATCACATAACCTTGCTGGCCAATTCACGTCACCTGTGCGAGACATAACCTTTTACCCTCAAATCGTTCACGCAGAATGTCAATCGTGGTGTCTGCTGTGTGGTATGTAGCTTCATCTTCCTGGAATCAGATATCGTCTAGGTCTATATGGTTCACTTTGGGCCATAATAAATTGGATAAATATATTTGTTCCTTAGCACTTGACATTGAGGGTGACCGCCTCACCAACGTCGTTTTAAAAAAAGTACAGACCAATGACGTTGCCAGCCCAAAATCCACACCAAACGGTTGCTTTTCGAGGATGCTTTGTCACCTGGTGAACCTCGTGTAGGTTGGAAACGTCTTATGGTATGGTAATTTTGCTTTTTAATACAGCCATTAATCCAAAAATGCACCTCATCGATAACGATGTGTTTATCGACCAAAATTAGAGTATTCTTCAAAACGCTCCTAAGACCAGTCAGCGAAACAATAAACGGCGTTGTTGAGCTCCTGGGTCAGTTGGATCTTTTGTACGGTTGTAGGCCCAAGACCCGATCATAGTTGAGGTCTGCAAAATCTCGAGTTCTTAGGCGCGGCAAGAAATTAACTCCCTCGGGTTTTGCTGTACACTTTCACGGACCGCGGAGATGTTCTCGGACAATCTAGCACTCCTTTGACGTACAAATATTGTTTATGAAAACGGTCTTCTTAAATTTGGCCACGAAACGTTGAAGAGTGTACTATATGAAGGGTTAGCACGTCTACCGTAAAATGGGCACAACTAACGAACACTCATTTGTATAGCAAGCTTATATCATTTGTCACCGAAACCTACCCGCGCCAATCGATAAACTCTTTATACAAAAATATTACAGATTACCAATTTTAATGCGAAGAGTTCAAAAATAAACTATTGGTAGCCCCTAAGCTCAGTATCGAAAACATGCTGATCTTAAACAGGTAGGTACTTAAGCTCGTCTGGACCTACAGTATACAACTCTGTGGTTTTACTCGCGATTCTGATTAAAAATGCTTTCAACCGGTTGAATTTTAAGATCATTTGTACATATATGCACCTTGATTTATTGAAAATGAAGACCTTCACAGGGATCTCGGTATTCGCACTCTTCACGATTAAATACAAAATTTTGCAGGAAAACTTAGGAAACAGCTATTGGAACACTCTAAGAGAATAATTTATCGAAATCAACGGTGAGAAGGGCTCAGCACGATGCCACCGAAAGCCTTAACCTTCTCACCAAGTACGCCAAATGGAGAACCACGTAAACCGGTTAGTTGCCTGAAACTGGCTTTAACTTAGCTGCAATCGGGAGAAGGAGGCGGTTTTACTGAAGTAAGAATCTCACACTCCTATGATCACGGGTTTTTCGGTACTCATAAAGAATTTTAAGGCCTTTAACACTTTCCCACGGAAAAAAATTGCCTATCCCGTATGAAAAAAAATCTCGTGGGTGATTCTTTTTACGAATTCCCAACTTGCCAAAACCAAAACTTTTCTTTGACTTTCAACATTGAAATACATAGGCTAGCGATTAAAATTCATATTTTTGAACTTATAGCGTCAGAATTTGAGTTCCAAATGGTAATTAACTACAAATCTGGTCTGTTAATAGTGAGGTATAAATAATTATTCTTCTTAAAATTCAAAACGACAGAAGTTCCAAGGTCTCAACTTTACAAGTTATGACCTATTGCCCCAAGATATACATTGGTGCACCATAAAATTATGCCAGAAGTTAACATATATAGGTTTTAAAAATTCACTATCCCCTTGAAAATCACTTCAACAAAATTGTTTGAACAGCACATTTTTTTGAAATGCCATCATCGAACATCGAACATCGACCAACTGGTTATGAATCGATTCAATGACCAATTCACGATTGGTATTCTCCTTCTAGAACATACCTAGATTCCTTAAAAACGTATTAAATGGCCATTAATTAAACAAAAAAAATTGATTCAAAACTCAATTTTAAGACTGCGTAAAACCCCTTTTCCTGAAACGCAGTTGAATCTATTTTAAGGCTTTCATATTGACTTTTTCTTGAAACACTCATCCTCTTTCAATTGTTGTCCTCTTTATGCCCAAACCGCAAGCAATCTGTTCAGCCTGCAGAGCAGTTAATCAAAATCCTTGCTCAATTAGTTGCTTCGAGAGTGCAAGGCTCTCATACCCAAAACTATCATCAAGAGCCTAATGAAAGACATCAACTACAATGTCGTTCCTCCAGCAAGCCAAAACCGCAGTTGGGTTCATAAATTTTTAAATCCTTACTCACATCATGGCCCGAAGGCTGAAGTGACCGCAAATATCGCAGCAAAAAGTTCAAGCGAACCTCCTACCCATCGAATGTAGGAGGCCGGCGGCGCGGCGGCCCTGTGTCTCCAGAGGTTTTTCGAACTGCTGATCCACCGACCCTACGACAAAAACCACTCGCATTTCTCATGCGATATTAGGCGACAACAAATCACATTCACATGACATTCTCATGTGGAACGAAAGACCTAGGGCGCGCGTTATATCCACGACACCATCAAGACCACATGACATAAACCACGACCGCATTAAACGCTTGTGCTATTGTGCTGGGCCGGAGAAGAAGAAGACAACAAAAATTTTCAAAATCATCATCCTCCCGGCCACACCACAAAGAACCTTATATCCGTTGTACGCAACCTGGCTTACCATCATCCCCACTCCAAGCAACGCAACGGCAGGAACAATGCACCAGGGAGTGAAGAAGAAAGAGATTAATAAAATCCAAAAAGATGACAGCATCCGGGCCAGAAGTGATTTATGGTGGACAAACGAATTTCGGTTCCAAATGGAACTTCTTTTGGGGCCGGAAAAAAAACGAACGGCAAAATAAAATCAAACAAAATACAGTTCTGCGCTGGTTTGACTTAATAACAAAATCCACTCGAAATCCCAAACCACTGCTAGCTGACTCTAACACTTGACGAATTTAATTATCTCCAAAGGAGGAAGAACCCAGATATCTCATCTCGAAGCCTCAAAAGATGATGATGGTTCTTTCCACACACCGAGGGCTGCGATCCCTCCTTCAGAGATGCGAGATGGAATTCTGGGTCGTCGTCGTGTCGTGGCGGTGGCGGTGATGACGGTGGCAGTGGTGGTGGTCATACACATATTTCACACTCTCAGAATCCCCCGTACTGACAGCGCTTAGCAAAAGTTCTGCGATGACACATCGCTTGACACGAGGTAATAATGATGATGACATTAAGTCTACCATGGACTGAATCTGGGTTCGGGGTTTGTTTCCCAACTGGAACGCTGAAGTTTTTGCAAGGAAGACACAAGACAGACAGCCAGAGAAATTAAAGAAAAACACAAAATCTCGGAAATATTATTTTTTGGATCTTTTCATTTTTCATAATAAAAATGTATCAACCTTTAGCAGCAAAAAAACAACAACAAAAAAAAAACTTTGGTTAAATATTTATTTTTTGACAGATAAAAGCTATACGCTCGACTGACAGTTGGACACATTTTTGCGGTCCCGTGCGTGATAATCTGCAATGTTGTTTTCGACTTAAAAAAAAAAAAACTTTTTGTGCGGACGTGGTTTGTGATTTGTGGCCAAAAGATGAAAAGATAGCCCTTGCTACCTGAAATAGCACACAATACGTGTGGTGTTGAATTTAATATACATTTGACAGGTATCACCAAAGTATTTTTTTTCCCGAAATTCTTTTTCAAATTATTTATGCAGATTTTGTTTTATTTATTCAAATAAATTCGGAATTGTTATCAGTTCGCAGCAAAACACGAAATTCAAGGCATATAAAAATAATATTTTTAGATTGGTCAATTTAATAAATTTAATTTAGGGGAGCACCGTGTCCATCGAATGAAGTGCAACGAATTCAAAATAATATTGCCCCTCTTTTTATAAACATTTGAAAATCATATTCTGTGGCCCAGTTGTGAGCATTGAGTTTTTTTCTTTAAAAATTTTAGGGGAATTATTTACTTAATGTACTAGTACGGTCTATAGAACGCCAAAAAAAAGCACGATTTTTGGGAATTTTTTTCTCGGAAACTTTATTAGGTAATACGAGTAGCATAACATGAATACATGCGTCAAGAGTACAAAAAAAATTTGTTTGTCGAATTTTGGCCGAATTACAGAGGGCGCCAACGTCAACTCATCAAAAAACACATTTTCCCATTGCGAACAGTTAATCTCCGGATCTACTGAACCGATTTTCAAAAAACTTGTTTCAACTTGATTGTTTTTATGTTTTCTAAGACAATTTACCACACTTTGACCAAACAGTTAAGAACAAAAAAATTGGCGACCCAAAAATGGCCAAAAAAAATGCCAAAAAAAAAATGTTTTTTCAAAGCTCGAGATTTATTTTTGTTTTGACTTTTTAAACAAATTGTGGTAAATTGTCTCGTAAGAAACCTTTCTTTAAATAACCCACTTTGTTTTTTTTGTTTCAGTCCAGCCAATTCCGAGATTAACTGTCCGCAATGGGACAATGTATTTTTTGATGAGTCGGCGTTGGCGCCCTTTATAATTCGTCCAAAATTCGAAAATTAAAAAAAAAAAAATTTTTACTCTTGACGCATGTATTCATTATTTAAAAAAAAAAATATGTTATTACCTTATAAAGTTTCCGAGAAAAAAATTCCCAAAAATCGTGCATTTTTTGGCGTTCTAGACCGTACTAGTACCTTAAAACACCAATATGTAAAGGGTAGTTAAATTTTAAGGGCCGATGTTGATTTTGAATAAAACACAAATTATTTAGGAAATTATTGTCATTTCTTTTTATTATGATAATATTGGTACCCCTTGGCATAATGGTTAGTGCGTTGGACTGTCATGCGGAAGGTCTTGAGTTCGATTCTCAGCCGCTGCAAGAAAGTTTTTTTCAGGGGTGTACTGCCTCTTGCGAGGAATTGACAAATTCTCCAAGAGTATCTCTTGTCATGGAAAGTGCTGCTCATAAGCCGTTCGGAATCGGCAGAAAATTGTAGGTCCCCTCCGTTCCTGGTAACACGCACACAGGAATGGTTGAGAGTTGTAAGTCACTAGGTCCTGGTTCACTCAGAGCTGTTGCACCACCAAATTTTAATTTTTTCTTTAATATTGGTGAATTAGTTGTAACCAAGCTTTTTTAATTACTTTATATTCTAATATGTTTTAATAATTTTTTTTTTGATTAAAAGGAAAATAATTTATTGAATTTTATGATATACGATTTTACTTTATTTAACCTCTTTGGAGTACAAGTATATATAAAAAGAAAATGGCGATAGGAAGTTAACCTTTTCGAACAATGTGTTTTTTATAAAAATGTATATAAATTGACAACTATACTATTTCGAAAGATTGATATCTACAGTGAGTAAATACTTCATACACATGAATTATTAAATGCATTTAGTGAACATTTGTAAGTAAATGTAGTTAAATGTTTATGAATCAATATTGTTATGTGAAATAGGCTGAACATTCTCCCCCTCTTGAAGGACTAAAGGTGCTTCTGCTTCAACGATTGAAGATGATTCAACGACTGGTAGTCTGCAAAGATTAGCAGTTGCTCTTTTAAGATTTCCAGTAGCAGTTTTTAAAGTAACCACTCGAACGATGTCGTCGGTACCAGGATGCAATTCGATTAATTGGTATGGTTCAATTATGTATGGAACAAAATATAGGCCAAATGGCCGCCGCGACCTCGGCGGCACACATCTATCCGATGGTCCGAAATTTCGATGACGCTGGAACATAATTGAGATTCTATGCCGTTAATGTACCGAATTATCTCATCCTTTAGCTCTTGAATTGTTGCTGGCTGGAAATAAGTCCAACGATGTCAAATCACATGATCTTGGCGGCCAATTGCCATCGCCACCAAGTGAGATAACACGGCCATTGAATTTGTGGCCATTGCCATTGTTTCGTTAGCTGTGTGGCAAGTGGCACCGTCCTGTTGAAACCACATATTGTCCACATCCATACGAGTATCTTCCAATTCGGGCCATAAAAAGTTCGTTATCATCTCACGATAGCGAACACCATTCACAGTAACTGCCTGACCGGCCTCATTTTGGAAAAAAATACGGCTTGATAATGCCGTCAGCCCATAAACCGCACCAAACAGTCACTATTTGTGGGTGCATTTGTTTTTCGACAATCACTCTTGGATTATCATTCGCCCAAATGCGGCAATTCTGTTTATTGGCGAATCTACTGAGGAATCCACTGTTGCAATTTCTTGCCACCATTCTGACCATTGACGACGCTTGAAATGGTCAGTTCTTTAGTCAATTGCACATTGTAAGCGTGTAAATGCAGGTCTTTATGCATAATGTTCATCAACGACGAGCGTGAGAGGTGCAATTGTTGGGCACGACGACGAGTTGAGGTGGACGGCTCTTCAGCCACACTATCGCGAACAGCAGCAATATTTTCTGCAGTACGAGCTGTACGAGCATGCACTGGTGTTTTCACATCTCCTACAGACCCGGTTTGCTCAAAGGAGGCATTTTCTTCAAACTCGGTACTTAAGGGTCTTCGGTGATTCTCTAGAGGGGAACGGTACCTGTTAATTTCTCATCAACGGCTTTAACGATTTTAACCAAAAATTTTCAACAGGAGCCCCCTTAAATTAAAAATAATATTGTATATAAAAATATTCGAAAAAATATTTTTAGGTTTAAAAAAAAAATTTTGGTTTTTTTTTCGAAAAATCAATATCTTTAAAACGTGTGAACGATTATTTTTTGAAATTATTTTAAAATCTATAATAATAAATACTGAACATTGGCATATCCAAATTTTGTTCTCGAAAAACCTTAAAGAAATTTGTTATATAAAAAATTATTTTAATAATAAAATAATGTTTAAACTTTGTTTGCATAAATTCATATTTTCCCGGAAATCAGACGACAGCTCCATGCATTTTAACATCTTTATCTCATTATGTTTTATATTTATAAAATGTATTTTAAATTCCAAAGTACTTTTACATAAGAGAAAGTCCGTGCGATCCAGTCGTGCATTTTATTTTTTTAAGACCAAAACTAAAGGTACCTTTCATACGAATTTTTACTTGCGATATATGTAGGTACTGGGGCAAGTTCTGCATTTGGAAAAAAAATCGAACTCGAGATTTTGATCAAAGTTGACATTACGATGATAGCGAAGACGAAAAAAGTGGGTCCGGCAATTCCGTCTGTCTGTCTGTATGTCTGTATGTCTGTACCTCGAACTACAGCCTAAACTACTGGAGGTATTTTCTTCAAACTCGATACTTAAGGGTCTTCGGTGATTTCCTAGAGGAGAAATTGAAATTTTTTTTTGCTCCAAAACTAGCGGTACCCCCAATACACCTGTATTGCAAAATCTTATTTATCTCGAAAACGGCTCTAACGATTTTGATAAAAAAAATAAGGTGTGATATTATGGACATTTTGGTCAAAAAAAAATTTGGAGCAAAAAGTTATTAACGATACTTTCTCATTAACGGCTCTAACGATTTTAACCAAAATTTTTATGCAGGAGCTGTCTTGCATTTTAAAAAATATAAACTAATTTTTTTTCGAAAAAATAGTTTTTGGATTTTTAAAAAAATAGTACAATTTTTTTTTTTGAAAATTCAATATCTTAAAACCGATACATGATTAAATTTTTAAATTACGTTTTTAAATGTATTTTATTAAATACTAACAATTTGCATATGAATTTTTTTATACAAATTTTAAGGAAAATTTAGTACACAAAAAACATGCTTCAGTGTGTCGGTATGTCTGTACCTCTCACTACAGGCTAAACCACTCGACCTATTTCTTTCAATCTCGGTAGTTAAAGGTCTTCGGTGATTCCCTACAGGAGAAATTGAAATTTTTTTTTAGCTCCAAAAGTAACGGTACCTCCCATACACCCGTAATGCAAAATCTCATTTATCTCGAAAACCGCTCTAACGATTTTGATAAAAAAATAAGGTGTGATATTATAGACATGGGCTACATTTTGTCAAAAAAAATTTTTGGGCAAAATGTTATTAACGGTACCTGTCATAGCACGGTTGAGCAAACGGTGGATGGGGCAGCAGTTCGTAGTGCAATTCGACCAATTTGACCCTAGTGACGGCGCGGCGGAGGTGTGAGCCGGTGCTTGATGTTTGGGGTGAACAAATGCGGCACCCTTCGCGCCGACAGCTTTCTCATGCCCACAATTTCATGGAGAATATGACCACGCGGTCTTTTGAGATTCCTACTGTTTCAGCTATTTTGCGCACCTTCAATCGGCGGTCTGCCAATACGAAATCGTGGATTTTTGACACTTTATTCTACGTGGAAGCTATTTTTGGGGGCACCTAGGTGGGGCACCCTGATGTGCGACCAATTTTTGACGGTCGCCATCGAAGGAGAAGATTCACCGTACACATCATCCAAGCGCTCTTTGATTTCGCTGGGCAATTTCCCTTCCAAAAACAAGAATCGAATCACCGAACGATATTTTCCATTTTTCTTAGGTTCGCGGAAAAGCTGGCTTCCACACGTGGTCAAATACGAGTCCGAGAATGTACTAAACGATAGTAAATCTTTCTTGCGTTACTCGCACCATCGGGCGGTGAGGCTAAGTAAGTACTTATCGGATCGCCCTCGTTTAGGTTTGGAACAAAAATCCAAGGAATTACTTCGGAATAGACTCGAATTTTGAGTTATGTTGAATATTGATGAGTCTAAACTGTTTTTTTTGGCTTCTGACTTTTTAATAAGAAACCTGTAGTATTCGATATTGTGATGGTTAGTGCAATAGAATAGACTGTCAATTGAGAAAATTGATCCCAAAATCGGAGAGAAACTTCCTCCGAGAATATCTCATATTATCATCTCATCCGTTCAGATTCGGTAGACAATTGTATGTCCCTCCATTCTCAATAGATATCGACTTACAACACGCACGGAGTGGCTGATTGTTGTAAGTCACTAGACTCTAGTTCTCCACGAACTCTAACACCTCCAAAATTATTCAGTAAATATTTCTTTTCATAAACCTTGGGGTAGTCATATGAGCAAATAACCAATTCTAAGAAATGCAATCACCTGGAAAACTCTCCATTGAAGAGAATACCTATTATACAAGATTTGAAATTTGGAAAAGACCTTCATGTGATCCAGTTCTTTGATGTAAACCCGACAAAACGATAGAAATCACATAAATAAGATCTAGGTATTTGTGCCTTTGACGAAAAAAAATAGAAGCTTTATATTCGACTTTCGTCTTTGAAAACCTTAGCACAAAAAAACTTAATACACAAGAACTCGAGATTCGAGAACTGCAAGAGCCAGGTGAAGCCTTAAAAATGCATACGTGGACGGACTGACTTAAATCCTTTCTTCCAATAGCTCTGTCGATTCTTTCTCAATGTTAACATAAAGCTATATCTACATCGCTACCTACTCATCCACTACCAATAAGGGTTGAATATGCAAAAGGCAGGAATAACGGTAAAGTGTTCGTTCCACTTGTACGTTCTCGCCATTCATCACAGGAGCCTGTGCTAAAGCTATCAGCCAACATAGCCACCTTTTGTTCAAGTTCGATATTTTTTTTTTAATTTCTTCTTTCTACAAAAGACCTACTACTATAACTTGCACGGTATAAGATACTACTAGGTCCTTACTGCCGATGGTGCTTTTACAAAAGAAAAATATACCTGCATAGCTAAATGCAACACACACAGAGAATAACGTGCAACAGAATCCAAACGTTTTGCAACAAAAAGTGCACTAAAGTTCTAGAGGGTCTTTTGTTTTCTGTCGTCCGTATTTATGTTGAAAGAATGAGTGTACCTATGTAAGTTTGAAGGTAGGTCCGTCGGTCGTCCTTATCCAGGATCAAAATCGATGTACCTACGAAATCGAGTCAAAACTGCTTTGCAGCTGCCATTTGTTTTTATAAGTTTTTTTTTTCTGCTTCCAATATGTGTGTGTAGGAACGGGTTTTATTTTCTTTTTCTTTTAACGGGACTTAGAGTTTTTGCATACCCTCCACACTAACTGGGTAGCAATTTGTCTTCAGGACATTATTTATGTAAAATGTATAGGTAGATATGGCTGGTTGTTGAAAACTGTTTGGTTTTTGAACTGTGTCAATAGTATTGTCCTTTGGGTTACATGCAACTTTGGAAATGGAAGGTAATAAGTTGTAGCAATAACACACATAAAGTGCATCGGCGTGGAGCAGAAGTAGACGGGGTAAACGGGGGTTGTTTTGTATGCAGAAAAAGGACACATGAACCTCGAGCTGGTATATTAGAAATATTAACAACACATTAATTGTAAGCTGGAGCCGGAAATGGTATTAAAGAAAAACTCAGTAAAATGTCACGGGCACGGCTGTTAGGTACCTACTACTAATTGGTTGGTTTTGAAGAGCTAAAAGCCCTTAGTGGCTGAAGAAATAGGTATTAACGTAGAAGCTAATAAATGGACATCATAAAAGAAGACAACCCACTTTCAATCAATGAAAAACAAGTTAAAGCACACAAAATAGAAAATATTGACATAAGGACAAAAAGGTCGCAGAATCCGATGGGTTACGATAAGATCTCTTCAAGGAATGGCGCATCATTCATTCATCGTGAGAGGAACTCTATTATGCCAAACACCGAATTCCGAATTCCAAGGACAGGTTCAGCTGTGTCGTATGACAAAGATAGTGATGGAACTGTGAACCTTTCGTACCTATTTTTTTTTAAAAAAAAGATTGCTTTCTTTTAGCAGAAATTTTTAAACCTTGAGAAACGGTTCTTCGATAGGCGTAGTGATTTGCGGTCTCTTCGTTTCCTGAAATGACATACGCCGCTTGTATCAAGCACATTTCGTAGTATTGCAACTCCTTAAACCTTAATGTACCTTGAAACTTATTTGGTTAAGATGCAGCTCCAATGGTTAACCACGAATAGCTTGAATAGCCACACCCATATAGAACTTTCTTACGAAACCCATCCCAGTTGTAGTGAAACTTCTAAGGCCTTTTGACCAAAGTGGACTCTATTAAGCGGACGCAACCATCAATTTTTATTTTCTGACTTCCTCGAGGTACCCAATTAGTATATTACTGTTTTTTGGTTCATTTTATGGTGTTTTTTTTTTTTGTATATCAAATAGTAATTTATTTGTTATTAGTATTAACAATAAAGCTTTTTCCGGGAAATTCACCTTGAGGTACAACAAAAGCGCATCACAGGTAAGCGAGGAAACTAGTCACTCCCTATTTATCGTGAGATATGTTGGTCTCATTTGAAACCTTTAACATATGAGAAGCCTTTCTAAATATGCGAACCCGTTACCCCGGCCTTCTGACAGATTTCCTAGGAGACGAGAACCAAAGTATCTCCTTTATCAATTGCATGTTTAGATCAATTATTACTTCAAGGTGTCTTCTAAAATCCGAGTAATTCTACTTGCTCACTACACTTGCCTTATAGCCCGGTCAAAATAGACATTCAAGGTTACATTAATTCGCACAAAGCTGAAAATTGGCATGAATGTTGAGAACACTATTACAAACAATTTGTCAATAGTCCCCATCGATCCGACGTGTGGAAAAAAAATTATTCAAGGTCAAATGTTGCAAATTTCGGTTTTTTGCATTTTTCAGCTGAACAGCAAGTTTTATCATAAGATAGGTGAGACAAAAATTATTCATCATGCAATTATCTAAAGAAATTGTCTTAACACTTTTTCTCCTAAGAATCACCATTTTGGAGATATAGCGAATCAAAAAGTTGAAAAAAAATTATTCAAGGTCAAATGTTGCAAAAATCGTTTTTTTGCATTTTTCAGCTGGACGGCAAGTTTTATCATAGATAGGTGAGACAAAAATTATTCATCATGCAATTATCTATAGAAATCGTCTTAACACTTTTTCTCCTAAGAATCACCATTTTGGAGATACAGCGATGCAAAAAGTTGAAAAATTTGTGTTCTTCATAATATGTATGTCAATTACCGTTATATACATTACACAACGGTAATACAAGTAAAAATATTAGTTTTCGTGGCGTATAGATACATATTATACAATTCTAAAGCCAGATATACACTGTTCAAATGCATGACAAGCACGCGCAAGTGTATTGGTGAAAAAATCACACGTATAGATTGGATTTAGGATTAAAGCAAAATGAAAATCTTTTGAGTTTCTTTCAATCTAGCGTCCTGCATTGAAGTAGTGTATATGCAAGATTGATGATTGACCATGCATTTATTGGTTCATTTGCGTATAGTTCGTTAAAGAGATGAGAACACAGTACAACATAAGCACTGATTTAAATATTAAAATAGTAAACAAAAAATGTATGATGAAATGGACATACAAAATAAAACAAATAACCTACTCGGATAAAATTGAAAAAATCTCAAAGACGTTCTTATATTCACAATTTCGCCGAAAAAAACTCACAAAGCGCAACGTCCTCTCACCACATCGTCCATGTTAAAATAAAGATTGGAGACTCATGCTTGGTGTGTGTATATGCAACTTTAACCCGAATTTTCGAATACACTTGCACGTGCTTGCTATACATTTGAACAATGTATATTTGGCTTAAGAATATAAACTCGAAAGAAAACCCAGTCCCTCATTTTATGTGACCGTACGGCCTTGAGCAGCATCTGTCTGCGACGCTCGTATACCTGCTCCGTTTCTAAGGGCCCAAACAAAATAGTATTAGTCCCAAGCGTTCCTTCGTAGTAAGAACAAGTAGTTATTGCAAACAGAATTTGTGCATTTTCTTGTTTGTAAGAGAAATTTATCAATTTTGCTTTATTTGTAGTAAACATTTGGCGGAAAAAGTCAACTCGGAAGAGTACCATTACCGTAGTTAAAAGACGTCACGAACAAGAACAAGCTGGTACATCAATAATAAGTCCTCCTCGTACTAGAGCACGCGTAAATGAATCAGTTTTTTGTTTAGGTTACGTTACCTTAGGTTAAGGTGGCTGCTGACCGGAAAAGCCAACACACTTAGACCAATATTTGGTCCGTTGTGATACTACAGGATTTCAAAAATCAATCTTACTCGTTAAACCATTTTAAGCTAACAATGAAGCATTTGAGACAGTGAATGTCAGAATTGTTTTTTGTTTAAAAGAGTGCTGTTTATTCTATGGCAATGAATTGAATAAAGCGTTTGAAATGAAAAAAAGCACTGCAATATCGGCGTCAAATTTGTAATGTAATTAGGTGCTTAGATAAGTTTCGGTACTTATCTTTTGTAAAAAATACTCATAATCGCTTTCGTCATTTCCAATAGTAGTATTTTTCAATTAGATACAAAATTTTCAACTCAATAGGACCACAATAGATCGTTGAATAGCCCTACCGGGGAAGCCACCTTTAAAAAAACGCGCCAAGTGTACTACTTCACGGGTGGCACGGAACCGTGTGCATATTATGAAGAATACAACTTTTTCAACTTTTTGCTTCGCTATATCTCCAAAATGGTGATTCTTAGGAGAAAAAGTGTTAAGACAATTTCTATAGATAATTGCATGATGAATAATTTTTGTTTCACCTATTTTATGATAAAACTTGCCGATCAGCTGAAAAATGCAAAAAACCGATTTTTGCAACATTTGACCTTGAATAATTTTTTTTCCACACGTCGGATCGATGGGGACTTTTGACAAATTGTTTGTAATAGTGTTCTCAACATTCATGCCAATTTTCAGCTTTGTGCGAATTAATGTAACCTTACCCTTATTTTTGAAGCTAATTTGACCGGGCTATTATCTGTTAGTCTTATGGGACTAGGAAAATGTGTAACGATTGATTAGTTAAGCCTAGTACGCAGATAGAGACAAGACAAATTTTATCTCTACAATTTTAATCTCTACAAAACGTTTCCAAATCTCGCGCAAAAGTTTGAATTTGGAGAGATAAAATCTAATTTAATGTGTTTTGTAGTGTATCTCTGGAAGGGGTTGTCTTACAAAAGTCGTTCATACCTTGTTCCTCGTTCCTCTTGATGCTTTCAAGAGAAGCATCAGCACCTTTTACATAAAACCAGTTTTGACAAAAATCACTTTCGGAAATACGGTGGCTTCTTTTTTTGGCAAAATTTAGTGGAGTCATTTTGTAGAGCAATTCACAATAGTATGAATTTTGCGCGCGAACTGCGTACTGCTCGGAAAAATACCCGAGACAAAATTTGTTCCAGGAAAAAAAATGTATGGGCGACAAAATTTTTCCCGATCTGCGTACTAGGCTCTAAGCCAATCTGTCCTTCTTCTCTGTTGTAGCTTATGCAATGGTCTGCACGAGGAGACTGATAAAACTTTAGTTATAACGTCTCCACCTATAAAACTATAAAACTGCAGGGAGCCACGGGTCTGGTGGAGGCATGATTTCTCAAGTGGGATTAAAGGAAAGGATCGCCCTTAAAAGATGTCAACCAGGTGATTTTGTGAACGCAAACATTACTTCTATGACTAAGAAGAACCCTCCTACATTTCAGGGCTATAACTTGAATGATATAGGATTATCATAGGTCACAATCAAAAGGAACTAATTGAATTCAGTGTGACGGCAACAAGAACAACTGTCAGCGCATTAACATAACCTAACCTATAATATAAAACAAAGACCAAGTATTGTTCCATAATCAGTCTCTCAATGATTGCCCTGATCTCGCTGAACTTCTGATATTTGTTTAAGATAGTTATAACTTTTCTCCTTGGTTTCGTGTCACAGTGCACACTGAAAATAAAATCTAGGTATATATGATAAAATCTAGGTATATATGATAAAAATGTAGGTTGATTTGACAAAAATTTTGTTAATATACGTCCAACAAAAAGTTTTATCAAATTGACAAAAATTATAGAATTTTGTTGAGGTAACAAAAAATATTTTGTTGTATCCACAAAATTATTTTGTTATGATAACAGATTAATTTGCTAAAATAACAAAAATATTTTGTCAATATGACAAAATTTCGTACAATTTACAAAATTAATTTGTCATATTAACAATTCTTTTGTTGTATTAACAAATTTTTTTGTGAATGTTAAAAATTTGTTTTTTTTTTATTAGTAGATATCGGATTAACAAAAAGTTTTTGTTAAATTAACAAAATTGTTTTGTTAAATTAACGAAACTTTTTTGTTAAATTAACAAAATATTTTGTCAATTCAACAAAATATTTCGTCAATTCAACAAAAAATTTTGTCAATTCAACAAAATATTTTGTAAATTCAACAAAAATATTTGGGATTCAAGTCCACAAAAATTGGCCTTTCGTCCCTACGATCTCACATGAAACCATCTGTGAGGGCGTATGGACAATACGCTATTTTTATTAAGTTCAGTTAATCTTACATCGATTTTTTAACAAAAACCAAATGTCAACTATATCAAAGATACACAAAAGACATGTCATGATCAAAAAAATAAACGCGCAGAATTTTTTGGTTTCCTTACAAAACAGTTTTATCTATCTGATAGTATTATCTTATCAATATTACAAAATAACTCAACCCCAAAACAAAATATTTGTCATTTTAACAAAAACGTTTTCATTTTTTGTTAAATTGACAAACAAAAATTAACAAAAACTTTGTGATATTGACAAACATTTACACAACAGATTTTTAGTAGATGCAACAAACATTTTGCTAACATCACACAAAAGTTTGTCGATGTGACAAAAATCTCTGTTTTATTTTATTATATTGACAAAACTTGGTCTGTTAAACTGACAATATTATTTGTAGTGCCCATTTTGTTAAACTGACAAAAAACATTCTGAATTATAAAAATTTTGTGAAATCAACAAAATCATTCTTTCGTATTGACAAAAATTTAATCAAAACGATAAAATTATTTTGTTGAATGTCAACAAAACGTTTTTATCAATATTACCTAGAACATTGTTATTGTGTAAAAAAGAAAAGCAATAGAAGCGATTGAAGACGAAACTTCTTGGTCTTAATCCTTAAAGTAAATAAGAAGTTCATACCTCGGAACAAATATTCACTCCACAAAAGACACCTTAGTGGGGAACAGCTGAAGGATTACCCTAGGAAACCGCTACTACTTCTATCTGGAGAAATAAATAGGTTCAAAACTCCACACCTTAAGACGAAGTTCGGGCTCTACAAGACTCTAGAAATTCCCGTCGCTTTACAATGCTGATAAGTTGGAAGAAAATACTGGACTCTATCCTGTGTGAAAGGAGGGCCAGCTCTATGAGCTGTAACAAGATTTGGATATGAAATTAGAGGCCATGATGGCTCAAAGAGTGACTTACAACTCTCAACCATTTCTGCTTGCGTGCTTAGGAGAAATGGAGAGGACCTACAATTTTCTGCCGATTCCCAACAGCACTTTTCATGACAAGAGGATTTTACAATTCCTCGCAAGAGTTATACAGCCTTGAAAAACTTTTTTGCAGCGGTTTAAACACAATCGAACCCAAGACCAACGCACTAATCATTATGCCAAGCAAATCTTGAATCCTGGCCCTCAAGTTGAACAATGTAGACTTGACCATCGCGGATCATCGCGGATGGCAATGTCCTTGACCTAGATGACTGGATGCAGCTTGCTCGTAATCGTTAAAGATGGAAAGCCAACGTGTCTCAGACAGTTATCCTTCATGGATCTGAAGCCTGCTTAAAGTCCATTTCACACGTCCTCGGCACAGTCTACCCGGTTTCTCAGAAAATGACTAAACTTTTACACACAACCGGCAGGTGGCAATATTGTTATGTGATGGAAATTTCGATATACCTCGCGGTCATTTGATTTGAGATAGTTTTACGGTTCCTTATGACAAGAAAAAAAAAACTTCTAAGCGAAAAGAGTTACCCACACATCAACAGAACCGCTCTTAAGTGTTTGGAATTTACAAACAACACACCTCAGACTAACTTATTTCCTTTCATTGATATGGTGTTCAGAAATTTCCACCTTCCAGGAGTTATCGTGTGTCCCATCTTTTGCTTATGGCCCCTCACTAACTCCAGATTCTGCAAGCTTCAAAGAACTCCTCTGGATGCCAAACTCGATTAGAATTACTCACCAAAACTGCAAATTGAATTAGTTCAGAAATTAGCAATGAATGTTAGAGCTTCACCATCCCTTAGTTCAAACATTCAATGCTAGGCTAGGCCAACCACCCTAACCTCATCAAGAAGATATGAAGTTGGATGACGGTGGTGGTTGTTGTGGAGAAGAAAAAAAATCAACAAGGTATACGTCTCCAGCTAAAGTGGATGCAATAAATTGCTCAGAGTGCTCCGGGTCGAACGGACAAGCGACGGCGACGGACGGGACTCCATTGGAAGTCGTGTTGTCTAGTTGCCAAACTAAGACACAACTCACCGGGATATAGCTTAAATAATTAAGTAGATTTGGAGGTGGTGTGTATACATCACTGCATTACACTGCCGCGCCTCCCGCAATAGCCAGCATCTCTGGAACAGAAGTTCAGTACAGCACACAGAAGCTCTGGAGTGTATCTCTTGCTTTTGGTCCCAGAGTTTGCTTCCATCTTCAAATGAGGTCAATTAAATTGTTTACCGGAGATAGAACTCTTTTGGTTCGTTTGTGCTGTGATCATAGCGGCGTGCTGGACTTGAGTGAAAATTTTCCTAGACTTCGGATTAGGATGAATCGGTCCTATTAGTGGGTTAATGTCTAATATGAAGGCCTTCGCTGCTTCTGCTGCTGTTGCTGATATTGCCTTGTTGTTCTGGTGTTGCATCGAGGTGGTGGCCTGCCGTTGGGCGCCCACGATTCATGCAAAGTTTCTATTTTTTTTTTTTTTTATTTTTTTTTATTGTTCACAGTTCAACTGAATGGAAGAAAAAAATATTTCAAACAAGCAACAACGCTAACTTGTGATTAGCGTTAAATAACACTTCGTGGCGATTAATGTTGCAAATGTTAAAAGTTGATAGCATATTTTATGACTCGGGTAAATGAGATTTAAGCGAGCGGTAATTTGTTTCCTCGGTGTTCGGTGTTATGCGGAGCTAACTGCTATCTGCTAACTGGGGGTAAGGAAAAAAAGTAGTTCCATTCCAATGGAGCAGTGCAATGGCCAATCAGGCCTGGCGTCAGGTTGGATTGTTAGTCTTGTAATAGTAGTCACAATTTTCGCGTAACGGTAATTGAGATTTCATTTGAAACAAAAATATAGTATAAAGCGAATAAAATGAACTTTGACATAATGAATCGATGTGCTGATGCTGTGGTATTATATTGGGGCGTGCATCTTATTTGCAGATTTCCGAAGGCAGAAAGAGAGTTCTCGTTTAAGATGGAGCAATAGCTGTGATGACTTATGCAAGATGGCTGATATTATTGTGCTGTGTTATGTAAGGGCTCTTTGGGAATTTTATATAGAAAGTCTTGTGAAAATTAAAGGATCGGCAACTTGAGGTTTTTTTTATTTTAGGTAAAATTATATAGTTGGTAGCATAATAGGTCATATAAAATTGGGGCCTTCAGTGACGGAAATAGTTTGTTAAAATAGACATAATAGACCACTTAAGTTTAATCGTACCTACCTTTAGAAAAGAGTTTAATGAACTTAGTTGGTTGTAAATCACTTATAGGTTCTTGTTGTAGCATTCACAAACCTTCAATTGGGACCTCTTGAATATAAATTGAAATATAATTCCTTGGATTTTGTTCGAAATTTTGCATAAAAATAAGGATAAATTAAGAACTTAACAATTAGAAAAAAATATCAGTTACAAATTTACCAAGTTTCTTGTTAAATTTACGATGACAAATTTTCCATATAGACATAGTTAATTACTTACTTACTTGAACAGCTCTTGGTCTACTCGTATGAAAAGTCACTTCCTATGGAACATTGCCTATCTAATCCCAAGCATACTGCTTCCAGTTATCTTGACCAATGGCTTTGTCATCAACGAAAACTAGGTGCTTAAGCCGAAGGTTCAATAATCCTTCACATCTCACAAAAGGAATTCTAATGCTCTCTTGGCTTGAGAATTGTAGTTAATTCACTCGATGTAGCTGAGCCAATGTAGTCGACGTGTTTTGACTTTCTGATGCATCCACATCTTGGTAGATCTTCTCTTCTGAAAGAGCTCAATATAAGCTCTCCCGTTCTGCCTATCTTCCAACTCTCGGGGAGTTAGAGCAGGTCTGGGTTTTGTACAGCACATATATTGTGGATCACGCCATAATTGTGTGTAACTGATTGGCCGTGGCGCGATGGATGTGTGCTCGTCTGTGAACCTCATGATCACAGGTTCGATCCCTGCCGTCGTCTATGTCGTTTTAATTCCATTAAAAACCTTCTACACTTGTCATCAATGGGTTGCTGGTTTACTCATTACATGTTGTTCAGGCATAACACTAACAACATGTAATTGAGTTAAACTAGTATGCCCAACAAGGATGAACACGAATAAAATAATGTGAATTATAAGCGACATAGAAATAAGACACGGCATTCTCCGCTTTAGTTCAGCCGCCATCCTTGGAGATAAAATATCTGAGACAACAACCTTCAGTCTCAGAACATCGTGCCACACATCTTTCCTATCCTTCTTTCTCTTCCTTAACTTCACGCCCGCGCTGTGATCAAACATTTAAAGGGTAATCATAATCCCTTGAGCGCGTGTAGATTATAAAAAAAAAAAAAAAAAAATCAGATAGATTGCTGTTATCTATTTTGGAGTCCAGGGGCGGATCAATTTACATTTACTATTAAGGTATAACACGAATAGTAAATTGTATTGTGAAGTTATTTTGGGATCTTAACTCGATATCAGCATAGTTAACTATCTGATTTGGTTTTTTATGTTTGTTTTTTGTAATGTTGGGTAAATTTAGATTTAGATTCGGGGCCTTACAACAAATTTCTGTCCTGTATATGTCCATGATGTGAAAAATAGACCAGCAGTTTTAGCACTTAGCGAAATCCAGGTCGTAGAATTTACAAAATTAATTTGTCATATTAACAAATCTTTTGTTGTATTAACAATTTTTTTGTTAGTGTTATTTTTTTTTATTATTATCGGATTAACAAAATTTTTTTGTTAAATTAACAAAATTGTTTTGTTAAATTAACAAAATTGTTTTGTTAAATTAACAAAATTGTTTTGTTAAATAAATAAAATTGTTTTGTTAAATTAACAAAATTGTTTTGTTACATTAACAAAATATTTTTTAAATTAACAAAAATTTCTTGTTATATTTTGTTAAATTAACAAAATATTTTGTCAATTCAACAAAATATTTTGTCAATTTTACAAATTTCTATTGTTGAATCCACAAAAAACAAAATTTATTTTGTCAAAATAGTTTTTTTTTTTGGGATTTAAGTCCACAAAAATTGGAGTTTTGTCTCTACGATCTCATGCAACCATCTGTGAGGGCGTATGGACAATACTCAATTTTTGTTAAGTTCAGCTAATCTTACATCGATTTTTTAACAAAAACCAAGTGTGAACTATATCATACACAAAAGAAATTTTTTGGTTTCCTTACAAAATAGTTTTATCTATCTGATAATATTATTTTATCAATATTACAAAATATTTCAATACCAAAACCAAATATTTGTCATTTTATCAAAAATGTTTTCATTTTTTGTTAAATTGACAAAAAAAATTAACAAAAACTTTGTGATATTGACAAACATTTACAAAACAGATTTTTTATAGATACAACAAACATTTTGTTAACATCACAAAAAAGTTTGTCGATGTGACAAAAATCTCTGTTTTATTTTGTTATATTAACAAAACTTGGTTTGTTAAACTGACAATATTATTTGTAGTGCATATTTTGTTAAACTGACAAAAAATCATGCTGGATTATAAAAATTTTGTGAAATCAACAAAATCATTCTTTCGTATTGACAAAAATTTTATCAAAACGATAA
The DNA here is from genome assembly GCA_963931855.1 of Philhelius festivus. Classification (NCBI taxonomy): domain Eukaryota; kingdom Metazoa; phylum Arthropoda; class Insecta; order Diptera; family Syrphidae; genus Philhelius; species Philhelius festivus. The sequence continues at coordinate 58,271,428 of OZ007557.1, forward strand.
AATTGTTTTGTTAAAGGTCAACAAAACGTTTTTGTCAATATTACCTAGGAATTTATTTTCAGTGTGGTAGTAGCCAAGTGCCTCTATTTTTCCCTTACCATGGTATCGCTATACATACATATACATATGTACGACACGATGTCGCTTATTAGCTTCAAACACAATATGGCACATGTATAAATACAAATTTTAATTTCATGTGGTTAAAATTCACAGTCCAAAAGCGTATCATTCATACATGCTTTATTTATCGCAGCCCAAGTGTGGATAGTAACTCACCTTCTAATGAATTCGATGCGCTATTCGACTCTAAGAATTGTTTCTCATTTTGCGCACAGCGGGCGTTTTTAATGTACACAATTCTTTGGTGCTGCGTTATTCTGGTCAGACAACACCCGAAGTAAGATTATGTCGAGATTTTTGTGAGTTAAACATCTTGACTCAACTCGTTCACGAGCCTACTAGAATTCCTGACGTTGTAGGTCCATCCGCAAACACACTATAGACTTGACCGGAATAAGTTCAAACTAGCTAGAAAGACCTGTAATGATCATATTCAAAGAATCATATTCTGACATGATCAAAAATTACGACAAACAATACAAGAATGTTCCAAACGTAGTACAAATCTTGAGTCATTTGTAAAAATCGTACGAAATACTATACTTCGTTTTCGGTTCCTATGCTCGTTTTAAATGACACTCCTTATGTCAGCTCACAAGAAAAAGCCAATTTGCCTGCAGCACAGTTTGCTGTCAATTCGCCTGTAAATAGAGAGCGTTAATTAGAAACCACCTTTCAAACCGCTCAATACAAGTTGTATGTTTTAAATCTGAAGTCCATAAAATAAATGCTGGTGTGCCACAGGGCTCCACTTTGTCTCCGAATCATCATCATCATCATCGGCTCGACAACCTGGTTCCGGTTCTGGCCTCTTTCAACAAGTCTCTCCACCTATCCCGGTCTCTAGCCGACGCCATCCAGTTGCGCACCCCAAGGCTTCGGGCGTCCTGGTCTACGCCATCTCTCCAGCGCAAGCATGGTCTACCACGCTGTCGTCTGCCATAGAATGTACCACAAAGAACTTTCCGAGCAGGTTCCTCTTCGCTCATGCGAGCTAGGTGCCCTGCCCACCGGAGTCTACCGGTGAGATTTCTGGATTTGAAAAGCTTTGACAGACTATAGTAGGCTCTGTTGGATTTGAGAAGCCGCCCGCGTATTTCTTCTTCTATATTGTTATCGGCTGCTACTATTGACCCAAGGTATTTAAAGGATTGCACCACTTCAAATTCGTGCTCCGCAACCTTGATTGTTTGACCAACTGTTCCTCTCGCATTCGACGCCACCATGTACTTTGTTTTACCTTCACTTATATGTGCAGCCCCAGATTTTGTGCCGCCTGCTCGATCTGGATGAAGGAATCGTGTACAGCTTGTTCGGTTCTTCCGATGATGTCAATGTCGTCTGCGTAAGCTAGTAACTGGCTGGACCTGTTGACGATGGTCACTCTTGTTGCCGTGCCAGAGTCACGGATTGCTTTCTCCAACGCCAGGTTGAAGAGGAGGCAGGCCAAACCGTCCCCTTGTCGGAGTCCATTAAAGATTTTGATTGGTCTGGATAGCAATCCGGTTATTTTTACTTGGCTTGTTACGTTGGTCATGGTCAACCTACATAGTCTTGTCAATTTATTTGGGATGCCGAATTCTCTCATGGCTTTGTAAAGTTCTACCCTGGCTATGCTATCATAGGCGGCCTTAAAGTCTATAAACAGATGGTATGTTGGAATGTTAAATTCTAGACATTTTTCCATCGCCTGCCTAAGGGTAAAGATCTGATCAGTTGTTGATTTGCCTGGAATGAAACCACACTGATATTGTCCGACGACGGTTTTAGCGTATGGGGTTATCCGGTCTGTAGTATAGAGGAGAGTATCATATAGGCGGTACTCAACAACGTGATACCTCTATAATTGCTGCAAGTTGTGACATCTCCCTTCTTATGTATGGGGCATATTATGCCTTTTCGCCAGTCTTCTGGCATTTCTTCCTGCTCCCATACGTGCACTATAATATCATGAATTGCTTGACGTAAGGCTGGCCCGCCGTGATGAAATAATTCGGCTGGTATGCCATTGTCTCCGAATCTCTTTCTAAAATTCATCAACGATCTTTTGTCTGAAACTTCTAATCCATTAAATGGTTTTGCTGATGACTTCTTCTCATATTCGTTTCCAGATACATGTCCTCGTTCTTCGGATGTGGATCTAGAACGGCAGCGTATGATAAGCTCATTAAATTCTGATCTCGATAGCCTTGTCACATGGGGAACAAAAACCCTTGCAGAATTTAATGCTTCAAAAACTCAATGCTGTGTCCTGTCGTTAAAGCAGAACCCACCCCCTTGCCGCTATCCATGAGTGGCACTTGCATCGAGGAAACCGAAAAGCTCTCAGTCCTCGGTATGTGCATCAAAGACCACCTTGTTTGGAATGACCATAATATTTGACGACGCCGAAAACGCTGTAAAGGGCTCAGGTTTCCTTCGACGTTACAAGAAATTGTTTGCCCCTTATGATCTGGTTGTAATCTATAAGGCTCGACTAAAATTTACATATTTGGGTAGGTGCACCAATAACTCGCTTGAGTCTCTTGAATAGATTCCCAAAAAGAGCTTTAAAAATGATGGGTGACAAAAGTATCACAGAAACATTTGAAAATCTTGAGCACCGTGGCAATGTTTCTTGTCTTTCACTATTTTACCGGTATTTTTATAAACACTGTTCTAGTGAAATAGCCAGCTGCATTCCTCACCTTAAACAATTTAACCATAATACTCGCGTTTCAAGGAATACCCATCAGTTAACCCTTGACCCCTTCGGACTTACAGTTAAATTCAGAAATTCTTTCTTAAGTTGCACTACACGAATGTGGAATGCTTAACCCAACTCTATATTTCCCTCTCATTATAATATTCAGACATTCAAAACCAATGTGCATCGGTATCCCTTCTTAAATCCTCTCTCTTAAGTGCGTGAAAATTATTTAAAAAAAAAACTACTATTTGTTTTGACAAATCGAACTAGCATCGGATTGTTAGGGAAATTCTTAGTCAGATCTCCACTAAGGTATCGCCCGTTACTCTACGGGCGTAAGGAGTTAGGAGTGATCTTTTTCTAGTTTACTTCAAAACCAACTAAATTCGCGTGTTCTTTAATCACAATGAAGGACAATATTACAGAACTTTGGGAAAGACCTATAACGGCCGCACTATGCACCCTCTGCTCCTGAACGAGATTTAAGAAGTTGCATTATAGAATATCCTGTTACCAGAATTGTGTCCAAGTTTTGAATAGTTTGAAGGAGCAATTCCATAATTGCACATTGCGCCGCGTATTTCTGAAAATCATATAATATTTTTCCAGGGTGGTGAAACAGGTTCTTTATTGACTCCGAATTGGTTGTCTTTTCTTGCACTTATATTTGCTCTACCCATTTAGCAGCATACTTAAAATACGACTTGAAAACATCTACTGAGTATTTCGGTGACTAGATTATCTACGCTGTTTCGGTGGACATGTTTTCCGGTCACAGAACCAGCAGGCAATTTCTTCGGTTTTATGATAAAGTCTCTGAGCTATGTTTCGATATCCCTTCTCCTGTACACTTCCTTCACTGGTCACATACTCGCATGTGTGCCTATTACTTATCAGTTATCACCGTTTTACAAGCTAAAGCTGTGACAAAGTCTAATATTGGAAGCTATTACCTCTTGTCATTTCATTGAGGGTGTGCTTACCAAATAACCTTTTGAAAATATCTTCCTTTCTGACGCTAGCATTGAAGTCTCCCAGCACAATTTTGATAAAGCAGCCTTAACAGGCTTGGTATATATTTCGTGTTCGATATCATGATGAATGAATGAATGAATGAATTATGTATTGGGGTATCGAACTGTGACCTGGAGATGGATTGTGCGAATATGGACGAGCTTGCTCATTTTATAGTTCTTACTCCAAATTTATTGCTCTTAGGAATTTTAGTATTTGATTCACCTTCAAAGAGTATAGTTCGCTCTCTTGCACTTGATATTGTTCCAAATGGTTTTTCATTTGGTTCATGACTGAACAAGATCTCCCGGGGTCGATTTGCATGTAGTCCGGTGTTTCCTCATGCATGTTGCAGATGCCCCACATGGCACTGACCAAGTAAACCTAGTAAACCTAGGTGTCACGACGATATCATAATACTGCTACTTCAGGTTAGGAAGGGACGTGTGCGTGGGGTCGGGGTGTATTAGGGGTATTACTTTTCGGATTTAATTCACTAACTCTACTTCTCATCCGCTTTCCCGTAACTCAACATTTATGTCTTCTTTTATCATCATACAGATTGAAGCATTCCATTCGTTAGAAGTGGAGAACACCTAACAATTTCTGCCGAGTCCGAACTGCTAAGATGAGCACTTTTCATGACAAGAACACTTACTCAGCGGTTGGGAATCTTACACTGATCTCCAGCATGACAACCTAAAGCACTTGCCATTGTGCCAAGAGGCTCCTCGTGTCTCCTCGATAACCTTACCTTTTTTTACGCGGTAGGGTAATTAAACCGAGAAAACAACTCCAAGAACTGTGGCAATAGGACCTTGCTTTACCTTAGGGTAGAATGTCGGATATTCAGATTTTAGTATCATTGGCTATGGCTAGTAATTACTCACTTACTTTAGTTCTTGGTATCTCAGAATACATCACACCCTCCGTACGTCATTCTTTTGATGGCCTCGTCCAACACTATATTCCGCTTTTTTTTATTGTCAAACATTAGAACGTCAACTCGAAATACTTTCACAAAAAAATAATGAGAATTCTGTTGTTGTACATTTTCCGGCAGAAGGGAAGGCCAATAAAGTTGACTTTGCCAAACAAACTTGTAAAGGCCTTCTACAGCTCCAAGAAAATGAAGAATTGCCTATAAAAAACACACAAGAGTTCACAAATCGCAACACAAATAAGACCACTGTGATTCTTAACTTTCATCCCGGAGACACTGCAAACAAAGTTATCGAAGCTACACCGAAATTAAAAAACACAGGAATTGTAATACATCGTGAGCAATCTTTAATTACACGACAAAAGAGAAGTGCACTTTATCAAATTAAAACGAAACTTTCTGATATTGCACCCACCGCTAAGATCACAATAAGAGGAGTAAAATTAAATGTAAACAACTTTTCATTTGCATATAATAACTCAACGCGAGGTTTGGTGGTAAAAAACTCAGATGAACTGACATTTGTACGTAACACGTTTGGAGAAGCGGGATTACAGTTTTTTGACTTCAACGACAACAACAATCGTCAGAACTATGAGATGTCATCGGCAGCTGTTTCGCGAGATGAATTTAGTTTACAGCGGATTCAACATCAGCATCAAAGTTAGGATATAGTTGCCGTCTGCCATTTAAATTTGAAAATTTTATGTTATAATGTGTCTGGACTTAAAAACAAATTATTAATTCCAGATTTTTTTAAATTCATTCTTAAATTTGATATAATTATTTTGATAGAAACTTTTGTTGAAGAAGATAGAGAAACACAATTTATTAAATATTTTAAAGAATTTTCTGTTAAATTTATTGCAGCTACAAGAAGTAATGTTTTTGGTAGAGCTAGTATTGGTTTTTTAATTGCAGTTAAATGTAATTTGAATAATTTTGTAAAAATTAAGTCAATAGGTAGGAAAACTGTTATAGAGTTAAACCATAGGCATGACAACTATTACACATTATTCCAACCTATCTTAATTGTAATAATTGGATTAATGACTTTAACGATTTGCGAACGTTTTTTAATGAAAACGAAATGCAAAACATAATGGTATTAGGAGATCTCAACGCAAGAATCGGAAATTTTCAGAATTCAAACTCATTGGTTCAAAACGTTCCGCATGTGTTTGAAAGTGTAAGAAACTTTAGAGATGAAGTGTTTAATAGATGCGGAAAGCAACTTTTAGATTTTATTGAAGATTTTGGTTTGATGGTACTGAACGGGATAACTAAAAGCGACAAGTTAGGTGAACTTACTTTTTTATCGGGTCAAGGCAGCTCAGTAATTGATTATTGTTTAGCGAGAGGAAATTGGTTGAGTGTTATTGAAGATTTTGAAGTCCCACTTGCGAATTACTCTGGCCACATGCCTACAGTTACCTTTCTTAAATTCCAAGGTGTCACTTTGTTACCTAAGAATGGAATTGAAAGTATAAGGTGGGTAGAAAATCGCGTGGAGGTTTATAAGCGCAGGCTGGATGCTCAATTAAACCGTTCTCCTGACCAGGAGCAATGGAGTTGTGACCAGGCCGCCGATAGTATTTTACAAATGGTACGAAAAGCTGCTATTATGAAGAAACCTCAATCGGGTAGTAGGTTTATGGCTGACTGGTTTGACTGGGAATGTAGGAAACTTCGTAAAAAATCTTTTTCATATCTCAACCTCTTTAGAAAAACCAATTCAACGTTTTTTAAAACGCTTTACTTAGAAGCTAATAAAGCTTTTAAAAATCTTTGTGTTCTAAAGCAAAAGCAATATTTTATGCTTGTAGCAACTAGTCTCTCATCCTGTAAAGACTCAAGGATATTCTGGTCAAAAGTGAGATTACTAGGAGGCTGTAAGAAGGTATCAGCATCGACTATTGCAGTCGAAAATCTTGCCGGTCATTTTAAAGAACTCTTGAGTCCTCTGGAAAATCATTCAATGTTCCAGTATGCTCTACCTCTAATTATAATTCCTGAACTGGACGGTAGAATTACAATGAGCGAACTACAAATATCCCTTAAATCTATGAAAAATGATAAGTCGGCAGGAATTGATGGTATTCCTGTTGAATTTTATAAAAACTCAACACCTTGTTTTTTGAATCATATTCTTTTATTTTTTAATAGACTTCTTGAAGAAGAAAAAATCCCAAAAATGTTTTCAAAGGCATGGATATGCGCCATTTTTAAAAAGGGCGATTTGCAGCTACCAAGCAACTACAGAGGCATATCGATCTTACCTTGTCTTAGGAAAATATTCACTCATATTCTATACCATAGGTTGACGAAATGGGTTGAAGAGAATAAACTCCTTAGTATTTTCCAAGCTGGTTTTCGCTCGGGACTTTCGACAGTGGATAATATATTTGCACTATTTGCAAATATTGTCAAAACTTTCTTAGAGAAGAAGAAAAAACTATATGCTTGTTTTATCGATTTTAAAGCGGCCTTTGATACCGTGAACAGAGACTCTTTAATTTTTAAATTGTCAACATTAGGTTTATCGACAAAATTTCTTCACCTATATAAGCTCCTTATTTCTGACACTTCTGCTGCCGTATGGAATGGAAAATCAATGTCCGATTTTTTTGCTACAGGCACTGGTGTTCCTCAAGGATGTGGGTTGAGTCCGATTGTGTTTGCATTGTATGTTGATGATGTATCCAATGATTTCCCTGGAGGTGTCAAGGTTGGTGGGGTACTTATAAAAATGCTTCTCTATGCGGATGACATTGTCATATTAGCAGATAATCCCACAACACTACAACTCCAAATAAGTAAGTTAAAAATATTTTGCGACTTATGGGATCTCAGCATAAACTGTGCAAAGTCAAAGATAATGATTTTTGAAAGCACCAAACATAAAAGAACTTTTCAAGAAAAATGGTTTTTAGAGGATGAAGCTTTTGAGATAGTTAGTGAGTATACGTACTTAGGATTCTTAATGACTTACAACCTTGATATCCGCTCACATGTTAAAGAAAAATGCGCTGCAGCCAAAACTGAAATTAATCTTATGTGGAGCAAATTCTTTTGCAACAAACATGTTGATGCTGTTTCAAAATTTAAAGTATTCGATTCAACTATAAAAACATGTCTTTGCTATGCAAACCAGGTATTTGGTTACCAATATATAGATGATCTTGAGGCTGTCCAACGATTTTTTTTCAAGCGCATTTTTAAACTCGCTAATTCAACCCCCACTTACGCAATCCACGTTGAATCCGGCATACCACAAATTTTTCTAAAAAACTTAAAATCAAATGCTGATTACATAATAAAGGTTATGAATAGAGCAGACTCAAACCTCCAAAAACGAATAATGAAACATGCTCTCCGATGTCATCTATCACCGTTTAAAGAATGGAACGAATTAGCTAATCAACACTGTCTAAATCTAGAGCTCAACAGTACATCCCTGTCCGAATGGCAGGATTTATTCTACAAATGTATAGCAAAGATAGACGACACCATGTATCTGCAAAGTTTAAATAGAGCTCAAACGACATCAACTAGGCTTATATACAAAGTGTTAAATCACACCCTTTACATAAATAATTATTTTAACAAAACACTATCTTTACACCAAATGAGTCTTTTATAACTATTTAAAGCTAGGACGGAAATGCTCAATTTAAATTATAGGCCCCATAGAGCTGACCTTCGTCCGATATGTAGTTTGTGCAACCGGAATGAAATTGAAGATGTGTACCACTTTTTAGCTGTATGCCCGATGCTACAGGAGATCCGTAGACTTTATTTCTCAAAGAGCGCTCTTACACTCGAAGATACAAAGCTTATTTTAAATGGAAATTCAGGTTGGAAAAGTCTTTGTTACTTTATAAATCATGCCTTAGGTTATCGTAACAGTTTTTTAGATTAATAAAATAGTTAATTTTATAAATGAAATATACTCTTTTATCTTTAAATATGTTAATTATTATACCTTCAATTAATATTTGTTTTTTAATGTATAATTTTTATTGCTCTAATTTCAAACATAATTTTAAACTTTAACTTTCTTCTATAAAAAAAAAAACTCGAAATAAGTCAATTCAGGCAGACGGCAAAATTTGCCATGCTATTATTCTTAAGTATGTAATAATGTAAAACAAATCGAGAAAATAAAGAATTAGTAATAATAATAATAATAATATTCCGCTTTTTTCCCGGTCGTTTCCGAGATATCATCAAAGTGTTTCAATTTTTATATTATCACGCTTATAGGTTTAGTAAGTAAAGCCCGAATATATGAGACCAGTACCCACTGAATATAAAATAAGCGGAATTTCGTACCTCGAGACAACATTTTTTCACGAAACACTGCTCTTCAGAAAAACACTAAGAAAATTTCAAAAAAATGCATGCATCTATAATTAGTAAAAAAATGGCTATTGGAATCAAAACCCAACTTGATAATTTCACACATCAATATCACCCCTCAAAACCGCTCCATAAATCTAATAACTCCACCAGCAGAGATCATAATCTTGGACAAATTTCAAATCGTCTTGGTCCGTGGCTATATAACATTCCGAGTGCCTTGTACGAGTAGATGTGTCCACTGATTCCATGCCCGACTCAGCAATTTTCCCCGTAAATGGCCCAAAACGATTAAGATGAATTGACTGAGAGACACACCCTTGCCTCTGGATAAACAATGCGAATGCAATTCGATTCGATTCCGAAAGACCAGTGCACCCGCAAAAGTTTTGCATCAGAACAGGTAACAAACTAATCTCAAGACAGTGCACTCTTGGCATAACTGCAGCAGCAGTACTCCATCACCGAGGTTCCAAAAAGTATGATTAATTGCAAATGCCATTTGGCGCGAGCGATGCGATACGACAACGAAGTCGACGCGACGCGACAAAAATGTGATAGCTGAGTGGGCGCCACTCGACTGTGGTGCAGTGCACCACCACTGTTTACTTACGAGTTAGTGCTGCCCAAAACCAAAACCCAAAACCAACTGGAGTGTGTCAACCCAAGACGGTGAAGCCCGAAACAGCAGTCCTCTCTCCTTGGACTTGAAGGTGCTACAGAAGCAGCACAATGCTATAGAATGCAACTCCGGTGCTTGATGCCAGTGCACCATGATAGTTTAACAACAGCAGCTGCTGATAGGGATCTGTGTTGTTGCATTGCGCTGTTGGTTTACATTGTAATTATTAATGTGTACCTCGAGTGGTGGTTACCATCAGGTATGGTGGAGGCGGTCCAGTCCGCACACACTCGGACAATGGGACCTCGGTAAAATGGCCCAAGAAAAATGAGAGATTACGATCGATTTATAATTAAAAAGACTGTTGTGAGTGGATATTGTCACATTAGGGTGTTTTTGACTGACAGCGGACATTAATTCGATTCTTTCATTGTTGGGCTGGAGTCTCGTGTGACAGTTCAATGTTGGGCTCGGTGTGAGATGAATGATCCGTGAACTGAGAAATGATCCCGGAAATGGGACAGGAGACAGCACACACAAATGAAAGCCATGTAGATATAATTTGTGTGAATTTAAAATACAGAAGGAGGTGTTAAAATATATGTCGAAAGTGTAGGAAACCTTTTTTGCTTTATTCATCATTTGAATGGACATTAAGGTAAAAGTAAAGGTAAGACTTTGACTTTGAATTCTGTTGTCTATAGCTTAGGGGTCAATTATTGACCTAAATTTGTTGAATATGAAAAATAGTTTTATTAATTAGAAGACTCAAAAATGATTAATGAATACATAAAAGAGTGTTGGGTAGAAAATGCAGCCTTGTGGCACTCCAGTAATTATTTTGTGAATTTAAGACTTGAAACCATTCATTAAAACTTATATTGACTTATCCGAAAAGTAAATGTCATCTACAAAGAAGAAGAAACTCATCGATACCGAATACTCTCATTTTTGATGAGAGAACCTCATCAAACGCTTTTGAAGCGTCAAGTGCACGAAACTTAATTTCTCTAGAGCGATTGTAAGATATGTGTGAATTTTCGGTAAGCTATACCTACCAACAACAGATCACCAGTGGAAGAAGTCGGGAGCTTTCATTCTTCGAGATATTTCATAAGCTTACAATTAATCAGCAATTTAATGATATTGGACGTAAGTGCATTTGGATTATAGTTAGAGTGGGAAGAAGACTGTATAAATGCCGATTTCCATCCGCTCGGAAAGAGTCCAATAGTGTAGAAAAGATGGAAAAGCTCTCAGCTTTTCCCGGGGAGAACTACTGCGTCTATCGGATTTCTGTTTATTGAGATCTTTTAGAACTCTCGGAACTGAGGTAAAAGATTTATTTCATGAGATCGTTTGAGCTCTAAAGTAGAGAAAGAATTATGGCAACGTCAAATTAAGAGAAAACTATACAGAAAGCTATTTATTGTTTTTTATGAATTCGATTGCCCACCACTGAAAAATTGTTTTTTTTTTCAGGGGTGTTCTGCCCCTTGCGAAATGTGACAAAACCCCCAAGAGTATCACTTGTCATGTACAGTGATGTTTTTATGAGCTGTTCGCAATCGTTAAAAAATTGTAGGTCACCTCCATTCCTGCAAACACGCACACGTCCGAAAAATTAATAGAAAAACAAATTTATCAAACTTCTAGGCACCGTTTCCGCGAAAAATACGATTTTCTAGAACCATTTTTACTTGCGATATACATAGGTACTATAGGGCAAGTTCTGCATTTGGAAAAAAAAATCGAACTCGAGATTTTGATCAAAGTTGACATTACGATGATAGCGGAGACGAAAAAAGTGGGTCAGGCAATTCCGTCTGTCTGTCTGTATGTCTGTACCTCTCCCTACAGCCTAAACCACTAGACCTATTTTCTTCAATCTGGGTAGTTAAGGGTCTTCGGTGATTCTCTAGAGGGGATATTGGAATTTTTTTTTTAGCTCCAAAAATAACGGTACCCCCCATACACCTGCATTGCAAACACTTTTTTATCTCGAAAACGGCTCTAACGATTTTGATAAAAAAAATTATGTGTGATATCATGTACATTGGATATGGAATATATTTTTGTAAGAAAAAATTTTGGGGCAAAATATTATTAATGGTACCTGTCATAGAACCGTTTTTTTGATTTTCGACTTTCTCATCAACGATTTTAAAATTTCACCAGGAGCCCCCTTAAGTTTAAAATAATATTGTATATAAAAATATTCGAAAAAAAAAAATTATTTTTTGAAAAAAATAAGTTTCAATTTATTTTTTTAAAAATCAATATCTTGAAAACGTGTGAACGGTTATTTTTTGAAATTATTTCTTAAAATCTATATTACTAAGCACTTAAAATTGGCATCTCAAATTTTGTTCTAGTAAAATTTGAGAGAAATTTGTTATATAAAAAAATTACTTTAATAAAACGATTTTTAAACTTTATTTGCGTAAATTCATTTTTTTTTTCCGGAAATCAGGCAATTCCATGCATTTAAATTTTTATGTTAAAATACTAACAATTTGAAAAAAAAATCGTCCACGCCACTTAGGCTGTAGACAGTCGAATGAAATAGACAGTTCGAGTTCGATTTTTTTGCGAATGCATAACTTACCATAACAGAGTATGTGTATGTCACAAGTACAAATCACGACAGTTCTTTAAGTAAAATAATATTTTTTAAAATGATTTTTGAAACATTCATAATGGTGTGTACTGTTATATTTGGATACAAAATAAGGCAGTGTTTTCACATTCTGCAAAGTGCCAAGTTTGAAAAATTGTAGCATGTGGTTTTCGAAGAATTGGGTTTATAAAAATGTTTATTTGTTTTTTTAAAGTTTCGGTACTAAATACTTAAACTTTTAAGAAGCTTCTCCGTAAAAGAATTGATCAAAATGAATTTGTACCTTGTGTTTTGTGTTGTGTTTTTGAGAAAACAAAAAATATGATTTCATTTTTCGGAATTTTGTTGGAAACATTTTTTACTAAAATAAATGCTTAGATTTGTGGAAAATTTCTTGGAAAAATATTTGAGAAAAAGGATTTTCTTTAATTTCAAATACAAAAATTTTTAGGAGCTAGAGTTATAATTGTTTAAAGACAAAAAAAAACTGTCGGAGGAATACTCTAGCTATTAAATTAAAAGAAAATCCACCCAAGCCTATATGACTGTAGTGCAACAGACAGACTGACAGACAGACTGAATTGCTGGACCCAAATTTCGACATCCCCATATTTTCTTTGAGATAAATCCCAAATTCGTTACATGCCTTATAAGTTATAAGGTTATGACTTATACCATATTTACAATCTACGAGTGTATAATGTTCTTACATACATAATACCTATGTGTAGTATAATATAATAAATGTAGAGTAGGTACTCAAGACACCATTCTGTTTTTAAGCATCAGTTAGTTAGCCTATAATTGCACACATTATTGTCATATCATAACTATCATAAAATATGAAATATCGTATTTCAAATACTTTCGGATTCTTAAAGCTGGATTCTAAATTTATACGACTAAAAAATTCTCAGAACTATTATAAAATCCATTAACCATGCACATTTACACGTAATTTCATAACTGCGCTCAGAAAATACTGGCAATATGTTCGAAAACAAGGGCAAGCTCCTTCGTTCTTGTAATTTGTCATTATTCAAAATATAGAGACAAAATTTTGAAAAATTGTTAAAGGAGTTTTATTAGTAAATTAATTTTTTTTATATGAAATGTCTTTTTCTTAAAAAACATTCGTATGAAAATTTTTAGTATTTAGTAATAAACATTTGAGAAATAAATTAAAGAAACTTAATTCTTCCGGTTTCAAGATATTGAATTTTCAAAAAGAAATTTGAACTATTTTATTTCAAAAATCAAAAAAAAAAAATTTTTTTTCCAAAAATTTTAATATTAAATATTATTTTAAAATGAAATAAGCTCCTATATGTATACAAATTTTGGTCGGAATTGGTTGAGCCGTTGAAGAGAAAGTCGAAAATCCAGAAAAGTGTTGTATGACAAATACTTTTCATAAATTTTTTAACCAACGAGTAGACCATTTCTTCAAGAGCACACATATGTATTTCTTTTATCAAAACCGTTAGAGCCTTTTTCGAAATAAATATGATTTTTCGTAATGGCTATATGAAAGATACAGTTAGTTTTGGAGCTACATTTTTCTTGATGCTAACTTTGAGTGAAATTTCGATTTCGATTTTATTTCAGTAACAATGGGTTCGAAATGATTTAGATAGGTTTTGAGGGAAACCTCAAAACTTACACCAGACGACATTCACAGCCGTTGACGTTGGTGATGTCTAGGCTATTTTGGATCTCAATTGTCACTGGAATAAGCAATATTTTAGTATATGGGGTACCTACTCAAAATTCAAAAATAATTGTTGAACATAAATAGCTACCACCTAGGTGCACAGTTTAATGTGGAAGAAAGGATCTTTGGATCATTGCGGAATTGCGGTTAACGTAGATGGCGTTCAATACCGAACAAAGATTCAAATTTGTTCAAGAAAAGAGAACAGTTCCGAATCGTTGTTCCAACAAGATGTTACCACATTTCACACTTGTCATGCTATGGCTCTCCTGAGTCCATCGCGTTTTTCCGTTCTATCGGGCTATATAAACAGGAATGTCTTTATTAATAAGCCAAGTGTCATTCAAAACCTTAAGGTCAATATCCGAGAAGATGTGAGCCCGCTGCTGGCACCAGAAAATCTAAGAAAAATTATTGTAAAGGCTCTGAAAAGAGCACGGAATCTAAATATTGATAAATGTCAAAGAAAAATGAGAAGCAAAAATTATATTCATTTGTTTTGTAAAAGCTTAGATTAGTTTTCCGATAAAGTAAGCAAACAAGGCTAACGAAACAGTGTGCAAGTATTCACTGGCAATTTGGGATTGTTCACCTTTAACAAATATGCTGTTGTGGCAAACATATGTTCTAATAAGGTATTGGCTATATCTTACAAAACCAATCTAAATATTTCTCGCTCAATAATTGAATAAAATCTTACAGTGGAATCATTAAAAAATATATCCAAGCTGCTTGAAAGACATCCAACACCCTTACAGAAATCATCAAAGAAAAAAATAGTCTAACTTGTATGTATAGTAATGTAGTTCTTAAGCTTAAGTTCTTAAAGCTGCAAAATTTTAGACCCAGTTGGATCATACTACCGATAAGGCAAACATTTTTCAAAATAAAAACGAATATTTTCTTCCCACTTTTATCCCAATGCATTATTTTTTTTTAAATTAATTCAAAGAACCCAGCAATAACCATAAAGATGAACCGATACACGATGGGTAAACTCAAACTATATGAACCCACGTTAAACCTACAAACTTGGAGACCGTAAGTTACACGGTCCTTTCTCCAAATGATTATTCTAATTAAAATTATGCAAATGAATGCAAATACTAAATGTGATTTGTTCACGAACCCCAAAGGGCATTTTGTATAAATATGGCAAGTTATTACTATAAAACGTTGAATGCTTTTTTGTGTACGATATATGGTTCTGGCTTGAGGTTAATTTTGCAGTAGATATTAAAGCGAATGAAATTATGTATTTAATTGATAAAAGGAATTATTTTTTCCCAAAGAAAGGTACGAATGGAAAAATTCTTAATTAAAAAAAAAGATTAAAATTGTTTGTAAGAAAATGAGGTTAAATGTTTGAGATAATATCGAACTATAATAAATTTTTAAGCTGAATTTGTTTGTAAGGAAAATAAAAAAGACATAAACCCGAGAACGGCGGCGGGTCCAGAGATAAGAGGAAGAAGGACTTAAATCTTGATAACCAATTCCAAATCAAATTCTTTAACTTGACTCAATATCGTAGTTAACCCACGTAAAAGGGTGTGAACCTTTCCCTAACTGAACAAACCGGAATGAAGCTGAAGAGAAAGTTCAAGTTTGCTTAACTAGTACTATGTAATTATTTACTGTGCACCATCCATCTCCTGGTATTTACAACTACATTTTCACATAGAAGCGCCGTATACAACTTTCATGTCTTTAAACTTTGATAGTGCTTCGAACTACAGCTATGAAGTTTTGAATTAGTATTGGGGCTTAAGTATAATTCGACCCTAAGATCCTTTTTGCCCTAATCTTGATCTGGATCAAATTGCATTTCCTCCAGCTCTTTCTCCAAATACGTCTTAAAACTTTTAGTATTTGCAGTTGTTTCTGCCTTTGCTTGAGTACGTTGCAGATACCTATGTTTATGGTGTAAACAAGGCTATACAAGCTCAACACATGTATAGGTGTTTTCTGATGAACATAGCAGAATCTGCATATAGCCCTGTTAAATTCAGTGATTCTTTCTTTAGCCTTACTACACGAATGTGGAATGCTTTACCCGGCTTAATATATCTCTCCCACTTCGATACGATATTCAGATAATTCAAAACCAATGTGCATCGACATCTGCTTTAAAATCCTCTATAACGTTTTTAAACGCTCCCCTTAATGCGCGCAAAATTATAAAAAAAAAACAGTGTTAATTTAAGAATAGTTAAGTGTCTTCTCAGTTTAGTGAGTAGTGTGGCAACTCAGACCCTCACGAGAAGCGATTTGGCTTGGCTAATCTCAGCCCTGAAAGTTCTGCCCAAATTTTCGTTCTTTTGGCCTCCTTCTATGTTTTTATTTTATTTTCAATTACATTTTCTTTTAGCCCTCAACAGAAAAAAGGTAAGGCCCCGATAAAGATGTCATTGCTCTTATATTCGCTAATAATCTGCCTCTTCCTTAATTTTTCTAGTCTCCTAAGTTGCCCGGTGTTTAATGCTGTGCGACATACATAGTTATTCTTGCGAAATTTTTAAGCCTATCCACATGCTCCCATAGGAGTTTAAGAATAATTTTGTGTTGTTGGAACTTAATAATTTAAGCGCGACTTGCTGTCGGACATGATGGTAATGTTTTGATGCCTTTTTGTTAATAGCTCTTTTGTCGCCCAGCAGGTGGTCATATAGTTCCACCTGAGGTATGTTCTCTGTATAGCATTTTGCTTTAGCATAAGCTTACACGTGGCGATGGGAATACCTGTGATTTTGTCAGGTTAACGATTTCCTGAAATGTCCCTGTGGCCCCGTACCCAGCTGAGGTGAATGTTAAGCTGCTGCTCCATTTCCATCGGAGAAGATCAGAAATAAAGCGCTGTTTTTGAGGTTTTAGAGACAAAATCTAGAGATTTAATGGCTGCTTGGCTGTCCGAAAAGATGAGGATATCTCTACTTGTTATCACGTTTTCTTAAAGTCTTAACAGGGCTTCTTTAAACGCCAAAAGTTGCGCCTGGAATATGCTACATTGATTGAGAAGACGAAAAGAGAGACTTAAATTTTGTCTGCCTCAACTAATCCCTTCATTAGTTTTTGATCCATCAATGTTAAACTGGATTGAATCATATTCCAGGAATGCCATGTTCTCCAAGATTTCTCTAGAAGGCATGGTTAGCTTAAAGTTTTTATCAAATTGAATCTTTACTTCTTGGAAGTAAACTGAATGAGTTCAGAATGGTGAAGTGCCCAATTTCAAATTCAGATTTGGCCAATGCTGGATCTGAAGCGCTCTAAAGATTTAACATCTTTAAGCAGATCGCACATATGATCCGTAATAGCACAATACATAATCTTGATAGGCAAGTAGGCAACGCGGCTTGGAGTTTATTTTAATGATTTCTGCAAAAGTTGCATATGGACGAAGAAGAGGAGAAATCGATCCTTCATCTTCTCTATACATGTCCTACTTTTTCCCAAAGATGAAGGCTTCCATCTGGAAGTTTTCTACAACAATGCTCTAAGTGTAGACCACAAATATTTATAAAGACCCATAAGGTGCTTCAATTGGTTAAACGATTAGGGAGGAAGTCTCCAAGATTCAATATGGTATCACAATGGCCAACTTATGGTGTAAGGTAGTCGGCTCTCCTACTGACAGCCAGGTTAACCTACCTTAACTAACTTAACCTTGTCTATAGCTGAGCTGTTCAGAGGATTCAATTTAGGACATACAAATTAAAAAGAAACTTGAAAAGTTCAAAGTTCGGTTGGAAACGAATCTGCGACCCTGGTCGAGACTAAGGCACAAATGCGTTTAGGATAGATTTGATTTCCTAGCCCTATTCGTACTTGAAGTTAAAGCACGATGCACGAGTACGGTTGGGATAGAGTTTGAGTTAGAGTCACCAGCTCTGTTCAACGAGGTTTATATATAACGGAAAATGCAGATTTTTAGGCATTAACGATTCAACGATTTTTATTGAACAATATTTAGTTCATTAAATCTTATGGCACATAGGGGGCCTAACCTTATACATTGACTTAATATTAAAAAAGAAAATATAAAAAGAAATATAAATGTAGTATACATGTTAACTTAAAATTAAAAGTGGGTTGATTTTGTTGTTCTCGGGTAGTTATGTCCCAGTTGTCCAGTGGTTATTTGGTGTGAAGGATTGGCATTTAGCCGCAGCGGTAGACTTACCCTGTGTCAGCGTAGAAGGAAACGAGTGCTGCGTCCTTGTCCGTGAAAATATTGTCATGCCATGTTTCCATCACTCTGAGATAACCTCAGCTCAGTATGTCGTTGGTCGGTGTCTATCCTTCTCATTAGCTGATTAGGGTGATTGAGGTGATCTGCACCACCTTCTTTGTCGAACTTAGTAGGTCTGTTAATGTGAGTCTCTACTAAAGGATGGTTAAATTTTAAGAGCCTATGTTGAATGTGAACCACACCTAAACGTCAAGTTTTTTTCTGCATTTCGTTTGGCATTTCAGACTAACTCAATTTGAACCATGGAAAGATACACAATCGAGCAACGCGTTAAAGCTATTCAGGCTTATTATTAAAATGGGCGTTCAAATCAAAATGCATATCGTGCACTTCGTGATTTTTTCGGTCAATTTAATCGTCCAAATCTGCGTACAATCGGAAAAATCGTTCAAAAATTTGAGCAAACCGGGTCTGTAGGAGATGTGAAAACACCAGTGCATGCTGGTACACCTCGTACTGCAGAAAATATTGCTGCTGTTCGCGATACTGTGGCTGAAGAGCCGTCCACTTCAACTGGTCGTCGTGCCCAACAATTGCGCCTCTCACGCTCGTCGTTGATGTTCATTATGCCTAAAGACTTGCATTTACACGCTTACAAAGTGCAATTGACTCAAGAACTAAAGCCCCTTGACCATTTCAAGCCGTCGCCGTTAATGGTCAGAATGGTGGCAAGAAATGGCAACAGTGGATGATCAATTTTCGAAGAAAATCATCTTTAATGATGAGGCACATTTTCAACTTAGTGGATTCGTCAATGCAGAATTGCCGCATTTGGGCGAATGATAATCCAAGAGTGATTGGGCTGGCGGCATCATCGGGCCGTATTTTTCCAAAATGAGGCAGTTACTGTGAATGGTATTCGCTATCGTGAGAAGATAACGAACTTTTTATGGCCCGAATTGGAAGATATGGATGTGGACGATATGTGGTTTCAACAGGACGGACGGTGCCACTTGCCACACAACTAACGAAACAATGGCTCTTTTGAGCGACAAATTCAATGGCCGTGTTATCTCACGTGGTGGCGATGTCAATTGGCCGCCAAGATCAAGTGATTTGACACCGTTGGACTTCTTTCTTTGGGGTTATTTGAAAGAAAAGGTGTACCTGTACATCGATAAGCCAGCAAGAATTCAAGAGCTAAAGGATGAGTTAATTCGGCATATTAACGGCATAGAACCTCAATTTTGCCTCAGCGTCATCATTTGGACCATCGATCGGATGGAGGTGTGCCGCCGAGGTCGCGGCGGCCATTTGGCCGATATTTTGTTCCATACATAATTGAACCATACCAATATTATCATAACAAAAAGAAATGAAAATAATTTCTTAAATAATTTGTGTTTTATTCAAAATCAACATCGGCCCTTAAAATTTAACCACCCTTTATCTGCAATGGAACTAGTGATGAATGGTGATATTCAGGTAACATACGTAAGCGAGTGATCAGCAAAGACCAGGTTTTCAGGCTGTAGAGAAAGGGGCCAAGTTTTGAACCTTGTGCGCCTCCGACTTTGGAGTTCTAGATTTATATACAAATCTCATCTGGCCTTAATATATTCATGATAACAAGTAGCTGTAAATTGTAAAAGTGCAGAAAAAATTATAGTGACTTGTGACGATCATCATTGAGCGTGATATTGGTGGAAGCTAGAGTGACAATTAGTTAGAATTTTGGCTAAGGTAGTTTATTTACAGATTTAGTTCGGCACATTTCCGTATGTCATTAACGTCTGCGTGTCAAAGGCTTGTAAGAAAGAGAAAGTTTAGTTCTAGGACCAAAAACTCTTCCATGAGTCATTCTCTATCCATCAGTCTACCATTTGATGGTATTTTATTTGATTGAGTAGTTCACCGCTTCACCGCTTCACCTATTTAGTTTTTTCTTGCTACTTAACAGCCTTTGATAGGAAATGGCTTGGTAGCTACTTCTTTGACAATCTAGAAGATCTTTCTAACATTTCAGGAATTCACATATTGAACTTCGTCAATGCCTCAAAATGGCTTGACAGATTAATAGAATACATAGGTTTTATCAGGAAAGAGTGATTACACTCACAGGTAACACAATGGATCTACATTGATCTAAGTGTGATGATAGCAACATCAATTGTCAGCCCAACAACCTAACCTAACCTAACAGCCTTTGATAGTATTTTCGAAGTTATACTTTTTGATAATACCATCTTGTGGAATTTCAAAAGGACGTGATGTTGAGGATTTGAACCTAGAATCTCTTACTATGGGATCTATACACAGGGCTGTCCAAATTCCTCGATCCTCAATATGATTCCCAGTTAAATGGTTTCATAGTTGTCTTGGTAAAGTTAATTTTGAAAAATACTCAAGCACTTTACAGAGATTGTCAAACCTTTTTGGAGGTTATTCAAGGCTATTTTAACAAAGTCATCAGCAAAACCTTGAGAAGTGAGACTTTCTAACAGTTCATCCACTACAAAACTCCATAGTAAGGGTGCTTTTACCTATCTCTGAGGACATCATCTTGTTGAGCTGGCTCTCGCTGTCCTCGTCCGTAGCATTTCTAGCCCATATAAGGTTTCAATGTTCTGTTCTGAAATGTCCCGCCAATATTGCATGTAAATACCCAGTCGTTAATGTCCCTCTTAACAATTGTTTTGACCAACTATTATTGACATAGCTATTAACTGCACTATTTATGATCCTTTCAACCTGTTGATATTTTTTTTTTCGTTTAACTTTGATTTAATTAAAAATATAAAATTGAGAACCTCCTCATGTTTTCTGAGAGTCTCAGAGTCGTCCCGTTTATCTCAAATTCCATTTTCCAACAAAGCTGTTGAATGTAATAGGTTCTATCATATCGCAGCATGCTGCCACCACCATAATTCTATAGACACAACCTGTGCGCTCTGACATCAACAACAAGAATCCCCAGTGGTCCACAGAACAATTGACAGCTGAAGAGATGGTCTGTCTGTTGTAGCTCTGTATACCATATGTAATCTCCGTTTAAGCTCAAATTGAAACACCACAGGAAGCAGTAGTAAGTATATTATGACCAACAACATCGGCCAACACAAAACAACTTGAGGCAAGGCCCCAAAGGAAACAACAGATTTCGAGACGTTGTATCTTAATTAAGTCTTAATGAGTGTGTACCTTAATGCAATCGAATCGAGACAACAACGTCAAGTCACACGACCAGGGATCGCTCTGACTGCGCGTTGTTGTCGTCGTCGTCGTAGTCGTCGTCCTCGTCATCGTCATCGACGCCATTTAGGTCGTCGTTTAATGTAAAACCGAACACAACTTCGTGGGTCGACATAAATTTTGGGATATAAATTGTGGCAATTAACAGAGTCCGCCGCACCGCCCGCTCACCACTTATATACCAACTACCACCAACTGACTCTTAGGCAGGCTATGCCCGACCTGAGAACTGACCACAGTCAACAGAGCTGAGATTTTTCCAGTGCGTTCGTTGTGTTGTGTGTGAGAAAAATTGAGCTCGAAGCCCGATCGGGGGTTATTAAGATGTTAATTTCGTTCGCGAACAAGGACCAAACACTGCCTACGCGCGACCGCGAATATAGGCTCCGCTGAATGCTGACAGTGGCATGCTGCTGCTAGCATGGAAGTCGTGTATAAGTCTTCGATGTAAGACGCAGAATGGCATCTGGGTGTAGGTAGTGAGAGCCCTAAAGGCAGCTACACGAAGAACTCGAAAAGACGTGTAATGATTTGTCCAGCTGTGAAACCAACACTTTTACAGCGATCTAGGTGAATAAATCATAAGAACGACCAGCCGACCGACCGCATGCTTCTATGTTCCTTAAGGCATAACTAAGAAATGTTGTCAGTCTGGAGAAGGAATATTACGAGTATTCTAGGACACAATCTGCCTTGAACTTTACAGATGTAAGGATGATGCAGCTCTTGGAAGCCAGATTAGAAATGCTCATTTAGAAAATATTTAAAAAAAAAAAAAGTTTTAACATTACCCTTTTACAAAGTCTTGGTTTTAATTGGTATATCTACTCTTATTGGTGGAGCTGAAATTTGTTTTAATACAATAAACAAGTATTAACTTTTTAGCTTCAAGTTGTGACGTGGTGGAAGTTTTAACGATGAGTTTCTTAAAGCTTCCTTAGGCAGTCATGAAATATTACAATTTTTCTGTTTTCTACCTAGAAGGCGATTCTAATGGCAAACCCTAAGATTCGCAATATCAAAAAGAAGAAGATATTATAACACGCGCAGTATTGTTCTTAAGGCCCATTTAAGGTGTTTTCTAAGAACTTAAAACAAGAGCGATATTTTAAATCCAAATCCCATTTTTTGCATAATCAAACCAGTGATCATACACTGAACACCGACATCTAGAAATTTTCATAACCCTTCTGATCAAATAGCAGGGGATTATAGCAGATATCGCTCAGTAGTTGGCCTTCAGGGCTTGAACGGTTGACATAAACATACGATGATTTCAAAAAAGGCCACACAAAAAATTGCAACCAAATTGGGAAACCAGGTTACTTACTTACTTAGGTCCTTGGACATGTTACGTCCGTGTGGTTCCTCTTGCGGGGCATAGGGCCTCCACTACTCCTACGCGCCATCGTGTACGGTTTCTGGAGATGTACCTACCTCAGCTTTCTCCAACTCTTTCCCCGTTGTGTTGATTCCTCTTCGACCGTTCTTCGCCAAGTACTTCTGGGTCGGTCAACTCCTCTGCTCGCTACGTGAGAGGGTTCCATTGCATCGCTTCACTCGCAATGCACTCGTGGCCTTTTCGAAGCGTATGTCCATTCCACTACCACTTACGTTTTCGTATTATAAATTCGATGGGTTCCTGACCTGTCCTCGCATGAACTTCATCATTGCAGATACGGTTAGGCCAGAAAATCTGCAAGATGTTTCGCAGACATCTATTCACAAACGTTTGCAGCTTTTTTGTGACAGTGGGTGTTACTTTCCAAGTGCTGCATCCATACAGTGGAACAGTCGTAGCTTGGTCTTTAGGCTTATAGAGTTTCTCCATATTTTGGACAGCACTCCGAACGCAGCCTTTGCTTTCCCGATTTGGCTAGTTATATCTAGTTCGGTCCCACCATCAGTAGAGACAATACTCCCAAGGTATTGAAAACTTTCTACCGTCTCTACTGGTTGTCCAGATATATCTATTTGAGTAGATGAGGAAGTTGCAAGGCTGATCCTTTTAGTTTTTGCCGTATTGATCTTAAGCCCGACAGTTTCGGCTTCTCTCTCCACCCTTGTCATTTGATGGAGATCTATGATCCTATGAGAGAGAAGCACACGTCATCCGCATAGTCCAGATGTTTCAGATGTGATAGCAGATTTCACTGAATTCCTTATTACCAACAGGAACAGTATTGGTGACATTATACAACCCTGTCTAACACCACTTTGGATTTCAAACTCCTCTGATAATCTTCCTTTATGCAGAACGTGACATTTGGATCCTTCATATGTAGCCTTGATAATAGCAATAAATTTATCCGGGATGCCCCTCCTGCACTCACTGTCACTGTGACTTCAATTTTTTCCAACAATCAGGCACTGATGATCCCGACTGAGGAAATTGTAAGCCACAGGCCTTTGCCACAATTCTTTAGAGATAGGTGTCAGCTCAGTATCACAAGTTCTGTTTGTTGACACATCCACTCAAGTGAAATTGGAAAACAAACAATTACGTCCAGTGGAACGTTTTCGAGAGGCGCCTCACATACTTTTGTCTGAAGATTGTCATACCTATTTGTAGAATTCCTTTACAATTGCCAACTTATACGGAAAGTACAGGGTGAATAAACTTTCTCAATTAACATTTGACAGTAGTAGAGTGGTCGATAACAATTTATTGTAGTTGCAGGAAAAAGATCATCAACGTCGGTGAAATTGGGATGTTCGAGTTTAACAGCTCGCTATAGACGACTTCTAATTTTGGCAAAAAATTATTACGGGCTAATAAACAGCACAGCTGATATTGTAGCACTAAATTGATATACCCAAGACCACATCGCCGTCGAAGCGTAACTTATGGTGAGCCATTTGGGCCAGTAACGTCATTTGGCCATATTTCGTTGAGGATGCCAAAGGCAATGCTGTAACAGTTACTGGTGACAGCCTGCAGAACATTTGGTTTCCAACACGGTGATGCACGGTGCCACATAACGCCCATCTCGTGTTACGATATCCAAGCGTGGTGATATCGACTAGCTTGACGCTTTCTACATGACAGAGGTCGGTAAAAAAAAAGTGAACACATATTTGCACGTAAAATTTTACGTTCTTTCAGAATCTGGGGTCAAAAATATCATATCGTTAGATTGCAGAGGTTTGACCTTCGTTTGACCTTGACCTTTACATGCAGGGGTCAAAAAAGGCCCAAATTCGAATTCAGCGATGCCAAAAACATATATATATAGGTTTTCAGATTTGTAAACAAATATTTAGCGATTTGACCTTCAAATGCCCTTAAACCTGACCTGATTGAGTCAAACGGACCCCGGATTTGAAATCAGCGACCCGAAAAACCTATGAGACACATGTTCACATCCCAGAGTCAGAGAAGTTTTTTTTTTTGTGGGTCTGTGTTATTTATTATTAAACTTAAATTCAAGTGCGAACTAACTAAACGTTGTATTCATTTAAAGCAAGAACTTAAATCAAAAAAACATACAATACAAATTATTGTAACATGGCTGCATATTATAACTTTCTTTTTCGAGCATTTAAGTTATACTCCTAACAGATGGCGTCTCTTCATACTATGAGAAGGCAAGAAAGCTAGATCAAGAGGGGCTTATCGCATGACACGAAGTTGCCACCTTAGCACTAAAAAATATGTAACTTCTAAATGAATGGAGATCCCATTTTCAAACTTGGTATTTGGAATCTTTATTATATAAAGAACAATAAGAGAAAAGAAAAAAAATATCAAAATGGTCTAAGCTACTTAAAATTAAAATTGAATCGCCAACATCCGGTTTTCTATAGGTATAATAAATCTGTTTTTTGCACGAGGTCCACGCACTAAAAATTATATATCTTCTAAACGTATGGGTATCCCACTCTGAAACTTGGCATGTATTTACTCTAATATATGGGCTTTATTTTGAGGCATAAAAAAAAAATATAAAAATGGGCCAAGTTTACCAAAATTTTATTTGAAATGTTAACTTCCGGTTTTATATATAAGAAAAAATTTCATTTCCGGTTTAGATTTCATAAATAAAAAGAACATCTGTTTTACCATATATTTAACTATTAAAATTATTTTTATATTGCTTCTTTTAATTTATCAACATTTTTCTTAAAAACCATTACTCATTGCTTGTCGAAAGTTTACAAGCCCATAACTGGAGTACCAGACCTCAAATTTCAAAATCCTTCTAAATGTATTTTTAGATTCAAATGAAGTATAAATAACACAAAAATGAATGAATTTCAACACCCATCACTTTTTTCGTTGTCCGCTTCACGTGAAATGCCCCATCTGTGTTACTATAGGATCCTAAACCTACATAAAATTGAGCATAATGGGATAGATCCATTTGGATATTTTTAATAATTTGCTCTTTCTTGAATTATTTTTACTTGCGATATAGGTACTTTAGGCTAAGTTCTGCATTTGGAAAAAATATCGAACTCAAGATTTTGATCAAAGTTGGCATTACAATGCTAGACGAAAAGAGGTGGTTCAGAAAATTCCGTCTGTCTGTCTGTATGCCTGTACCTCGATCTATAGCCTAAACTACTGGAGGTTTTCTCTTCAAACTCGGTACTTAAGGGTCTTCGGTGATAAATTGAAATTTTTTTTAGCTCTAAAACTTACGGTACCTGCCATACAGCCGTCATTCAAAACCTTATTTAGCTCGAAAACGATTTTAACGACTTTGATAAAAAAAAAATTAGGTGTGCTATTATGGACATGGGTAGTAAAAAAAAAATTTTAGAGAAAATTGTTATTAACGGCAACTGTCATAAAAGCGTTTTTTTTTATTTTTGACTTTCTCACTAAGGGCTCTAACGATTTTAACCAAACTTTCGTTACATGAGCCCTTTCAAATTTTGAATAATATTGTAAAAAATATTCGAAAAAATATTTTTTGGATTTTTTGAAAAAAAAAAATTGAAAAATTCCGAAAATAGACAACGAAGACCTGAAGGCACTATTCTCCAACTTAAGTGAATCCATTGAATGTACGCCGACACCTGTACTGCAAAATATTTATCGTGTCAAACCAAAAGGCGATGTTGCTAATATTAACACATCGATAGCTATTCAATTTTGTAACTTGATGGACAAAAAGAAATTTTTTCAATCGATACGCCACAGATGGAATGTAAATAAAAAAAATCTGTGTTTACATGATGTAAAGCTTGATTCTGACAGACAAATTCATGTTAACGAAAGCTTAACGACTTCAAACCATCTGATTCTGCGGAAAGTTCTTTTACTTAAACGTCAGAAAGCTCTTACAAGTGTGTATACCAGAGACGGAAGAGTCAACGTGCGGTGCAAGGAGAAAACATTTTTAATTCAATCCATCGAAAGCTTGGACAAAATAAATGCCAACGAAACTACATGATGAAGTCAACTTATACCTGTAAGCAGCGATCATTTTATCATCAGATCTATTTTACTTTTTTACATTACTTTATTCTTTTGTTTAACTCTTTATTTTATTTTTTATTCTTTACTTTTCTAATTTTTACCTTGTGTCAAAGCCAAATATCTAAATGTTTTTAAAACTTTTTGTGATAAATACATACTTTTCTAGTAATAAGACTGTAATTTTGTGCATTCGAACATTCTTATCTCATTTAATCCATGTTATATCGGGTTTTCCAACAGGGACTTGACAATTTTGAATTTAATTTGTGAACGCACCCTTTTGCTTATCATCGAACTGTCATTGTTTATTCAGTAAACTAAACATTTTTATCATGGTAAAGTACACGCACCGAAATTCGGATTCGGTGACCGCAACTTTAAGAGTGTTAACTCCAATTTTCGATCGTAATTCTCGCTTTGGTAGACAGAAAATAACAAGCTTAGAGCAAAAATTTGAGTCTCGTTGTGTGATGTTTCCGTGTCAGTGAGACAACGGGTTGGTCGAAGTGTCGAAAATATCGCTGCCATTCAGGCGTCCGTCCGTAGTAAGCGATCCTAATCAGTCAATTCCACGGCGTTCTCAAAAATTGGGCATCGCTCAGACCACTTTATGGCGTATTTTGCGTAAGGATCTTGGTTTACACCCATACAAGATCAAGCTGACTCAAGAATTGAAGCCGATTGATCATTTGAAGCGACGTATGTTCTCCGATTGGGCTGTGGCGAAGATGCGCCAACATGATACATTTAATCGCCAAATCATCTTCAGTGACGAAGCTCATTTTTGGCTCAATGGGTTTATCAATAAACAAAATATGCGTTATTGGTCGGATAAAAAACTACATTTGCTTCATGAATCAACACTTCATCCACAAAAAATATCTGTTTGGTGCGGTTTGCATGCCGACGGCGTTATTGGGCCATATTTTTTCGTCGACGATAACGATCGTCACGTTACTGTGAATGACCAGCGTTATCGCGCCATGATTACCGATTATTTTTGGCCCGACTTGGAAGACATGTGGTTTCAATAGGATGGTGTAGTGTAATACAAGCATTCTTTCATTTCATCAACGTAAAATCATTTTTCATTTCTCAAACGTAAACAAAACCACATGTAGTATTCGATCGACACAATTAAAATAGTAATTTCATTGATATTCGAAACCATGACGCTAAGAATCAAATTTATTTATTTGTTTGTTTTTGTCAAACGAAACTGAGTGTTGTGCTCAGGGTATTGCCACCATTTGGGTGATAGCCCGGTCAAATTAGCTTTAAAAATAGGGGTAAGGTTACATTAATTCGCACAAAGCTGAAAATTGGCATGAATGTTGGGAACACTATTACAAACAATTTGTCAAAAGTCCCCATCGATCCGACGTGTGGAAAAAAATTTATTCAAGGTCAAACGTTGCAAAAACCGGTTTTTTGCATTTTTCAGCTAAACGGCAAGTTTTATCATAAGATAGGTGAGACAAAAATTATTCATCATGCAATTATCTGTAGAAATTGTCTTAACACTTTTTCTCCTAAGAATCACCATTTTGGAGATGCAGCGATGCAAAAAGTTGAAAAAGTTGTGTTCTTCATAATATGTATGTCAATTACCGTTATATAAATTACAGAATGGTAAAACAAGTAAAAATATTAGTTTTCGTGGCGTATACATACATATTATACAATTCTAAAGCCATATATACACTGTTCAAATGCATAACAAGCACGCGCAAGTATATTGGTGAAAAAATCACACGTATAAATTGGATGTAGGATTAAAGCAAAATGAAAATCTTTTGATTTTCTTTTAATCTAGCGTCCTGCATTGAAGTACTGTATATGCAAGATTGATGATTGATCATGCATTTATTGGTTCATTTGCGTATAGTACGTTGAATAGGTGAGAACACAGTACAACATAAGCACTGATTTAAACATTAAAACAGTAAACAAAAATTGTATGATGAAATGGACAGAAAAAATAAAACAAATTACCTACTCGGATAAAATTGAAAAAATCTCAAGGAAATTCGTAAAATTACAATTTTGCCGAAAAAAACTTACAAAGCGCAACGTCCTCTCACCACACCGTCCATGTAAAAATAAAAGATTGAAGGCTCATGCTTAATGCGTGTATATTCAACTTTAACCCGAATTTACGAATACACTTGCACGTGATTGCCATGCATTTAAACAATGTATATTTGGCTTAAGAATATAAACTCGAAAGAAAATGAGCGTGGCCTAAAAACGTTAATTGATGCAAGTGTTGAAAGAGGTGATGATTTTCCGTAATACTTAAAAGACCAGACTTCTGTGACAATTCATGTGCAGTGTCGGAAAAAGTACACTCGGAAGAGTACCATTACCGCAGTTAAAAGACGTCACGAACAAGAACAAGCTGGTACATCAATAATAAGTCCCCCTCGTACTAGAGCACGCGTAAATGAATCAGTTTTTTGTTTAGGTTACGTTAGGTTAAGGTGGCTGCTGACCGCAAAAGCCAACACACTTAGACCAATATTTGGTCCGTTGTGATACCACAGCATTTCAAAAATCACTCTTACTCTTTAAACCATTTGAGACAGTGAATGTCGGAATTGTTTTTTGTTTAAAAAAGGAGTGTTGTTTATTCTATGGCAATGAATTGAATGAAGCGTTTGAAATGAAAAAAGCACTGCAATATCGTCGTCAAATTTGTAATGTAATTACGTGCTTAGATAAGTTTCGGTACTTATCTTTTGTAAAAAATACTCATAATCGCTTTCGTCATTTCCAACAGTAGTATTTTTCAATTAGATACAACATTTTCAACTCAACAGAACGCGCCAAGTGCACTACATCACGGGTGGCGCGGAACCGTGTGCATATTATGAAGAATACAACTTTTTCAACTTTTTGCATCGCTATATCTCCTAAATGGTGACTCTTCGGAGAAAAAGTGTTAAGACAATTTCTATAGATAATTGCATGATGAATAATTTTTGTCTCACCTATCTTATGATAAAACTTGCCGTTTAGCTGAAAAATGCAAAAAACCGGTTTTTGCAACGTTTGCCCTTGAATAAATTTTTTTCCACACGTCGGATCGATGGGGACTTTTGACAAATTGTTTGTAATAGTGTTCCCAACATTCATGCCAATTTTCAGCTTTGTGCGAATTAATGTAACATTGAATGTCTATTTTGACCGGGCTATGACTATGCACATGAAGTGTCATAAAAGTATTTTGTTACACTATGTTCCAGATTCATAATTTCAATGAGACTATCTCAACATATTGTATACTATATTGAAAAATTGAATGCTGATGCAGCACAAAAGTATTTGTAATATAGTTCTTAAGCATAAGTGGGGATAACCCAATGATTTTTAAGTAGTATAAATAGCAGTGAAATATGGTATAATAAAACAGTTGAAAACAGTTCAAAACTTATCAACAATCTATTTCTTTTATTATAATTGCGGCTCATTAGCCAAATTAAAT
This sequence comes from Philhelius festivus, assembly GCA_963931855.1. Taxonomy (NCBI): domain Eukaryota; kingdom Metazoa; phylum Arthropoda; class Insecta; order Diptera; family Syrphidae; genus Philhelius; species Philhelius festivus. Next base: position 58,301,874 of record OZ007557.1, read on the forward strand.
AGCGAGCTGCGAGCTTTAACTAGCAAACATAGGGCTTTAATTAAAGAAACAATACAATGGTGCCACAAGCCACACAGCACACCTTACAATCCATTTATTGAAGAGTAAGTTTGATGAGCGTGTTATCCAAAGAAATGGGCGAATCGATTGGCCGCCTCGTTCGTACGATTTAACTCCTCTAGACTATTTTCTTTTCTTTGGGGCTACGTTAAGTCATTGGTTTATGCCAACAAGTCGACGACGTTGGAAGAGCTCAGAGCCAACATTGGCCATTTCGGCCGAAATGTGTGGCCGACTCATAGAAAATTTGGTCCAACGAATCTACAGCTGCAAACTGCCCACGGTGGCCATATGAACAAAGTCGAGTTCCATTCATAAATATTTTGATTGTACTTTAAGCCGATAATACATTTTTTTTAAATATCTCAAATGGCTTTCGTTTTATTTAAAAAAATGTTGTATAGTCCGTATTGAAAAATCCTTTATTTAGTTGTAAACAGTTTTTAAACTCCAAAGTACTTTTACATAAGCGCAAGTAGGTGCGATCCAGTAGTGTATTTTATTTATTTTTCAAAGTACAAAATCTGATTGTTTAAATTTTGACTTACTTTATAATTTCGCTGAAAGAATTCCCAACTTATTAAATTTATATTTGATTGCCTTCCAGTAGTCGGATAAAATATTTCCTATGATCATTATCATGATCCGCAGAAAGAAACCCTGCAAGATTTAATTTCATTTATATTTAGATGTCATTTAATTGTTTCCCTGAATTCACTCATTGAGTTATAAAATACCTAACTAAAACTAAAAGCAGCAAAAATGCAAATGCATTCGATGACAAAAGGCTCTTTAACGAATCTAAATTTCCAAAGAACCGATCGTCCAGATGATGGCGCTAGTAATAAAATTAAATTAGTGAGCCATACCGATACCGACCTTACCTCCACAGTCCAAGTGGCGGATTTGTCACTTTAACCTAACGTAGCATGCTTCGTCGGTCTTTAGTTTGTCACACTCGTCACACTCATCGAACATCTCAGCAGATCGTAAACATTTTCGCGTTCGGCCATTAAATTGGTCAATTAAACAAAGTTAAAAAAAAAATATAAACAATCATTGACACTTTTACCAGCACACGTCATCCAAGCAGACAGCTCTTATTTTAACGTGAGTGTTGAGGCACTATAGAGACACACGTTCCAGACAACTTGTATGAATCTAGAGATTCAACGAAAGAGCTCAGCCGTGTGTCAATAACTTGCTTGAAATGGAATGCCAGCGAAACGAACATAATAAGATGCTGTGCCAAAGAATGTGTCTGTGTATGCTTAACTATATGGCATGGACCTAGGTCATTGTGGTGTTAATTGAGGGCGTGTGGTTAGAAATTATTGGAGCACTGAGTCATTTGGATCATTTAAAGCGCGACTTTTAAAGCAGGTCTAATGGGTTGTTAGAGTTTATAGGTTTTCTTAACAGACACCATGCATTAGATTAAGCATGGAGGCTTAGGTTAGCAATTGCGGTCAAAGATGTCGTCATTGATGAGGAAGTAAATATCAAGAAAGAGAGGACACAATTCGGAATTACTTCCTCTTTCAAGGTTTGTCCTCGTACCTATGAAAAAAATAAAATTCTAGTTGAAACAAAGTACAGGGTGTGTTCTGTGTTCCAGGTCGATTTTATTTTGTTGGCATTTTTTTGTGAATAAAATTTGTGAGCTGGCATTTGACAGTTGTAACAATTTATAACAGTTTGCAGGGAAATAACCATCAACGTCGTCGGCAAAACTGGAGTGCTCGAAATCTACATTTTTGGCAAAAAATCATAATGAACAACGAAGCACATTTCGACTTGGCTGGCTTTGTGAATAAGCAGAATAGCAGCCATTTGGGCACTAACTAAACCCTCGTAGAGTAATGGTATGGTGTCCCTCTTAGGCTGGCGGGCGCGGCGGCGCGCTTCATAAGACTATATTTCTCTGAGGATGACATAGACAATGATATGATATGACTGCTGACCGGTATCGGGACATTTTTATGCCCGAATTGGATCAATTAGGCCTACAGAACATGTGGTTTCAACAACACGGTGTCACATCACACACAGCTCGTTCTACAATGGAAATCTTACGAGTAATTTTTCTCGGCCGAAAGTTCTCCGAACAAACCGGTCTCGAAAAGAGTATTGCGGAAGAATTATCTAGATAGAATCAACAATGATGTCTCTAGCTCCAATTAGGCATAACTACTTGGTGATCGGTTTTGTAAGCCCAGAACAACATTTTTACCATATGGTGTGTCGCTATCACTCTTAAAACTAAAGCAAATTTGGTGGTGTAACAGATCGAAGTGAACCAGAACCTAGTGACTTACAACTCTCAACCATTCCTGTGTGCATGTTTCCAGAACCAGAGGAGACCTACAATTTTCTGGCGATTCCGAACGGCTAATGAGCAGCACTTTCCACGGCAAGAGATATACTTTTAGAGGATTTGTCAATTCCTCGCAAGAGGTTATCGCTATCGTTCTTATGGTATTCGAAATATATGGAGAACCTTATCTGGAAGATGCGTATTGTGTCAAAATACCTCGTGTTCCGATATCTTCATAATATAGTTCGCTGCCATTTCCTTCTTTATGTGAAAAAGAGAAGATAGAAAGCAAATAATAATAGCTTGAAATACTGCAAGCTTTACTACCATATCACACAAGAGAAGAATGTTTCCTGCTTTACATGAACTTTTCTGACAGACTTAAAGTTAAGGTCGGTAAGGATTTACAGTACTAGCGCGGATAATGAAACAAAAATTGTTACGCACGAACCCCATAGTGAGTTTTTGGAACTGGATTACACTTTTCTTTCCTAAGGGAAAGTAAGTCCCCTGGCCTCAGAGCCTCGGGTTGTGACGTCAGATTATCTTCTAAAAAAACGTAAACAAATTTCGTTTATCAGAGAAACACAATGAATACCCTCAAAGGATAATAACTTGGGAGTATGAAACTGGGATATGATAATATACACCTCAGATTCTACAAGAGACTACACCTTTACATGTTTGAATGTAGATTCGTCATGAGGAATCGCCTAATCGAGCTTCAGCTCATAAGTGGTTGCCCATCTGTGAGCCGCACCAAAGCCACTTTCCAAAATACATAAGCCATATTACTATTAAGGCAGGGACGAACTGAACGGAGCCTACGAAGCCAGTTGTCAAAGTTATACTATATTCGGAAAGAAAGATATCTTTTTGGGGTCTTAATGTCTCAAAATCATCAATAGGCAGCTGAAACCACAGTAGACTAAAAACCAAAAAATATCGATAACTTGTTCCTTCGATATATTTCAAGAGAAACTCTACAACAAAAGATCGCAAACACAGGTTCCGTAATAGGTGATATAAGAAGACACTGTTTGATAGGCAAGCAAACAACACGGCGAGTTTATTCTTACGATTTCCGCAGAAGGTGCTTTGACGACGAAGAAGAGGAGGAATCCATCCCTCACCTCCTCTGTACGTGTCATGCTTTATCTAAAAAAAAATACACTTCATCTGAGAGATTTCGACTACAATGATCCTAAGGATCTGGCAAATATATGTACATCTCACCCGCTCGGTCATATGGAGCTCCAACTGGTTTAACGATTAGGGAGAAAGTCTCCAAACTTCAATGGATTATCACAATGGGCCAATTTAAGTCCTAAGTGTGTCGGCCCTCCTGCTGACAGCGACGTCAACCTAGCCTAACCAAACTCTAATATTCAAAGATTATCCGTTAACCTTTGTTGCCTCTATACAGCTTAGAAAAATTATTGAAAGTATAAAATATTGACTGAAATCAAATGGCCTTAAGAAGAACTCATCATCTCTAGATTAATTGATTCCTGTTTCTCTTATTAATGCGCAAGCTCAAATTGCTCACGATCAATTCTTCCGAATGTTGAACAACATCCAATCAAACAACCCGCCTCGCCTCGAGCCTTATAAATTACAATCTTCGCCCCATCTCTTCCCAGACGATCTCACGGTAAGCACTTCAACTTCACTCTGTCCACTTGTCATGTTATCTTGAACTCGATGAATAACTCCGCAACTCCTGGCTGCTGGCTGAGCGCAGATCAACTCTTATATACCTACCTCATCGGAGCAAGTAAAAACTCCCAGAGAGAACTTGTCAAACACCGCTAATATCACAGCATCACCCCGCATAAAACATCATTTAAATGGATACTTACAATCTGGCCAATAAAACATCATGGCCAACAAGCAGATGAACGCCAACCACCACCCGCCCGGTCCAGCTACTGCCGGGACGGCCGGCACTCACGATGATCAATGTTAATGGGGTTTTTCGAACCGAAATCCCCATCTCAGCTTTCGTTTTCTACTGCTTTCTTATAAATTTTCCGCGATAGATCGCGTCCACCTATTTGTATATCATCCGCACAAGATGCATCTTCATGCAGAAAAGGCACACACAAGTTTCACGGTGCAGCTTGCTGCGTGCAGCAAACTCTAACAAAACGACGATTTTCCTTGATTAAATTGCACACTTGTTACGAATGATGTCCAGATCCAGAGAAGATGCAGAGGCTCTGGCTTTTGTATCCTTCGGTAATGGGAGCCTTCGCTTCTATGCAGACTAGAAGAAAAGTTTATTAAAGGTGCAACCACAGAACATCACTGAACTGAACTGAAGACTGAAGTTGATCCTAGAATAGTATCGCTGCTGTATTTTAAATGGATCTAATTTGAGAGGCAATCAATTCATTGGAAGCAATAATTAAACGAAATGATACATTGATGCAATTCCAGCATCACCCCGTTGCGATTGCAATGCCGCTCCAATAGAGACCACAATGAAAGACCAAGAGAAAAGGAGGTTTCAGCTCATACAACAAGTCGTCCAATAAATCAATCCACCTATCCTTGCATCATGCAAATTAGTTTTGGAATGGTTAGGTATATCGGTGATATGGTGGGTTCGAGGACTCTGGTTGGTTATGGGTATACCTATAGAATTTTGTTGTGCTGCTAAGATTGGAATTGGAAATTGGAGGAGCATCTCTCACCTAACCTAGGCATTAGAAGATATGCGGTTACTACCGCTTGAATGATTATACTGCTACTAGACAGCTTCCTTGTGAATTCCTGAGGCGATTACATATTGGAATTGGATCAAAGTGAATTGTGTTTACGGTTAAATGGTTTATTTTAATCTCTGACCAGGTGTTCTGGCGGCAGCGGCAGTGGCAGCTTGAGAGTTCGAATTGGGACTGTGCGGAGATAGCCTCTGGGAATGTACAAAAGAAGATGCAGATCAATTCTGTTGGTTGGTTTCGGTAGCAGAAATATATTCCATTGCAAGAATTTCTGTGTGAATGTGTGTGTGTGTGAGAAATAGATTGAAAAGGGCTTGATAGAAATTAATTTCGAGAAGTTTATTAGCCACTTCCGCTTACAGGAATTGGACTGTGAGTAAATGATTTTGCCCAATGGGGCAGGATATGCGATGTTGCATTTAATTTAATTTTGTTCTTGTAAGTAAATACTACTGAAATTAACTTTTCGAGCAATTTTGCAGTTTAAATATTTTGCTATCTAAATATTGTTGAAGACTCTAATTGTGAGATTTAACAATTTTTAAGATTATTTTGCCAACATATTCCCGTAGCCGTGGTTCGGTGAAACTTATAACAACTTATCGAACTCGAGATTTGACTCAGATTAAACAACTTGACAGATTTTTTTTTAACTTGGAAGACATCATTTTCAATTCTTCTCCTTACATTTTCTTCCTTGATTCTTAAGACCGAAAATAACGGTAGCTGCAATTAATTTTTTACTTGCGACTTATAGGTACTAAAGGGTGGTTAAATTTTAAGGGCTGATGTCGATTTTGAATAAAACACAAATTTTTTAGGAAATTACTGTCATTTCTTTTTATTATGATAATATTGGTATGGTTCAATTATGTATGGAACAAAATATCGGCCAAAGGGCCGCCAGGACCTCGGCGGCACACCTCCATCCGATGGTCCGAAATTTTCGATGACGCTGAGGCATAATTGAGGTTCTATGTCGTTTATGTGCCCAATTATCTCATCCTTTAGCTCTTGAATTGTTGTTATCGACGTACACCTTTTCTTTCAAATAACCCCAAAGAAAGAAGTCCAACGGTGTCAAATCACATGATCTTGTCGGCCAATTGACGTCGCCACCGCGTGAGAGAACACGGCCAGTGAATGTCGCGCAAAAGATCCATTGTTTCGTTAGCTCTGTGGCAAGTGGCACCGTCCTGTTGAAACCACATATCGTCCACATCCATATCTTCCAATTCGGGCCATAAAAAGTTCGTTATCATCTTACGATAGCGAACACCATTCACAGTTACTGCCTGGCCGGCCTAATTTTGGAAAAAATACGGCCCGATGATGCGGCCAGCCCATAAACCGCACCAAACAGTCACTCTTTGTGGGTGCATTTGTTTTTCGACAATCACTCTTGGATTATCATTCGCCCAAATGCGCAATTCTGCATTGACGAATCCACTGAGGTGTAAATGGGCCTTATCACTGAAGGTGATTTTCTTCGAAAATTGATCATCCACTGTTGCCATTTTTTGCCACCATTCTGAACATTGACGACGCTTGAAGTGATCAAGGGGCTTTAGTTCTTGAGTCAATTGCACCTTGTAAGCGTGTAAATGCAAGTCTTTATGCATAATGTTCATCAACGACGAGCCTGAGAGGTGCAATTGTTGGGCACGACGACGAGTTGAGGTGGACGGCTCTTCAGCCAGACTATCGCAAACAGCAGCAATATTTGAGTACGAGCAGTACGAGCCTGCACTGGTGTTTTCACATCTCCTACAGACCCGGTTTACTCAAATTTTTGCACGATTTTTCCGATATTTGGACGATTAAAATGACCGAAAAAATCACGAAGTGCACGATATGCATTTTGATTTGAACGCCCATTTTCATAATAAGCCTGAATATCTTTAACGTTTTGCTCGATTGTGTATTTTTCCATAGTTCAAATTGAGTTGGTCTGAAATTGAGAAATTATGGTTCACATTCAACATCGGCCCTTAAAATTTAACCACCCTTTATATGGCAAGTTATGCATTCGTAAAAAAAATCGAACTCGAGATTTCGATCAAAGTTGACATTACGATGATAGCGAAAACGAAAAAAGTGGGTCTGGCAATTCTGTCTGTCTGTCTGTTCGATTACAGCTAAACGGCTTGGCCGATTTTCTTTAAACTTGGTAGAACTTGTAGATATGCGTTTTAATTTTTTACCCCCGGATGTTTTTTGATTTGATTTTTTAAGACCAAAAATAACGGTAACTGCCATACGATTTTTTTTCGAAATTTTATAAATATTTTTTTTCTCAAAAACTGTCCCAACGATTTAAAAAAAAAATAAAAAAAATAAAAAAATAGGTAATGGTTGAAAAAAATTTTCCAAAAAATGAATAGTTTTGGTACCCCCCATGGGACCATGTTTTTTTTGTTTTTGATTTTCTCAAAAACGGTACCACCGATTTTGATCATTTTTTGTATGCTAAAGCTTCCCAGCAGTTTGAATATTATTGTGTATTCAAATTTTCCAAACAATTGTTTTGGATTTTTAAAAAAACTTTCAATTTTTTTTTTGAAAACACAATATATCGAAAACCCCATGCTCGATTTTTTTAAAACTTGATAAATAAAAGTTTGGAAAATAATCTTCAAGATATGAGGAAAATAAATTCATTTTACCAAAAAATAACCCTACGATTGTAAAAAAATGGTTTTCGAAAATCGTATTTTCCTCGAAAACGGTTCCGAGAATTTTACTTAATTTTTTTTTCTTTCTATTATTTTTTTAAAATCTTTAATTTAATAAAAAAAAAATTGAAAACAAGATATTACTGACTGTACCTACCATAGAACGATTTTTTAAAATTTTGAATTTCTCATTATCAGCACAACGGATTTTAATGAAATTTCGTAGAGAGAAATTTCTAAAAAGTTTGAAAAACATTGTATTTCAAAACTTTAAGAAAAATATTTTTTTGAATTTAAAAAAAAATCAATTTTTTTTTTGAAAATTCAATATCTCGAAAACGGCTAAATACTTTTTTTTGTAAATTTAATTTTTCATACAATAATAAAAACTTCAAATTGGCGTACCAACATTTTTTCTTAAAAATGTTTTAAAATTTTCTTATATAAAACCTTATTTTTTAAGAAACCACTACAAAGACTTATAATTTTTGTTCTTGCATAAAAAGAAGTTTTTTTTAGTGATTTAAAAAATGAATTTTATGCTTATGAACAGTTTTTCTCTAATAACATTCATTTTTGAAATTCTTAGTTTTTTACATAGGAGCAAGTTCGTGCGACCCATTCGTGCATTTTATTTTTTTTGGAATCTTAGAGAATATTTTGTTTTTCAAGAACTGTTCCAAGGATTTTTGTTTTGTAAATTCTTAAAATTTCCATTGGTAAGAGCTATATGATGGTTGAAAATTTTTTTCCAAAAATAGGTTATTTATGTACCCTCCCATAGAACCATTTTTTGGGGTTTTCGATTTTCTCAAAAATGTTAAATGGATTTTTTTTATTTTTTTTTATTCTAGAACTCTTTTAAAGTCTAAAGTCTAGTTTGTTTTCAAACTTTCAAAAGCATTTTTGTTTGGATTTCTTAAAAATTTTCAAAAACTCATTTTTTGAAAACTCTATACATATATCAAAAAATCTTGATAATTAACAGTTTTTTAACACTATCTGCAAGATGTAGGGAAAATTTTCAATTTTATCTGAAAACAATGTTAACCCGTACCATTCAAATGTTAAAAAGTGGTTTTCGAAAATCGGAATTTTCTCGAAAATGGCACCGAAAAAATGAAAATCTTAAACATAAACATAAAATTTTAAATTAAGATATAAGTGACTGTACCTATCATACTAACTATCAGGCAAGCAAGATCCTAACCAGAACCGGGATACTGCTATTATCACAGACATTCAGGCGGCTGTTAAAACCATTAATTCTAGTGCATCATACCCCAAATTGGTCCAGCAATGCCGGAATTAACTTGCTGGGTTCCGCGTCATTGTGCCAAAGGAGAGCATGCACCGAAGCTATACTCTGTCCAACAAAAATTGTCGGTACAGGGAAGATAGGACGTTTGTCTCTCATTCTGGTTGCATTGCCATGCATAAGTGTGTCGCCTTTCAAAGCTCTCACAGGGATTCCGTAGTTTACATTATAAATCGCAGCAAATGAGAGTAAAAAACGCGTAGGGCTACCGTCAGCCGATTCAAAACGACTGAAAACAATATTCAATTTACCTTTCCCCACAACGCCAAGCGGTAAGATAATAGGCGCGTCTTTTTTTAAGTTGAAAAGCAATACGACAACACTCAACATACTCATCTTCTTAAAATGTGTTCTCAACAGCTTCAAATCCCAAAAGCTCCTTATTAAAAACCACTGAAAAAGCTCCTTGCTTGCAGTTGAGAATGATAATGGTAACTCTGTTTTGATGTAGATAAAGAGCGCACGATCGTATTGAGTTTTGAGTGACACTTGACATTCTTGACAGTATCTCATCATAGAGCTGTGCCAATCGTTCATTTTGAAAGATCGAATCAATCATTGATTGATTGGTTCAGGGATTTGGTCTTTTCAATCAATCGTTCATTCAATCATTTTGTTTCCACCCGTTTCGTTCCGAACGAGATATAGACCGACACGAAATATTCTAAGTCATTCATTCAACTAAAATATTTTATTTCCAATCGTTTCGTTCAGACCGAGACCGAAACGATGTGAAAATGAAAGAAAGTTTGGCTTTTTTCTACTTCGTTGCTTCATTCACGCCATCTTCCATTGTATATAAAATAAGGAATATACATCTTGTTTTATGTCCATTCCTATTTGGTATTGTGAAATGATTGAGAACAAGTTGAATGAACGAAACATAACTTTTTTTCGTTCGTTTCATTCATCGGTTTCAGTGGCAAGAGATTGTCATTAGGATTGATTGATTTGGTCTACTTTGATTGCAATCAATCAATCTTTTTGGTGAACGGGTCACAAAGACCGAATCAATCGCGATTGACACAGCTCTATCTCATCAGCAGTGGGATACGACGGTCGTGTTGAGGTGTACAACTTCTTGCAAAGAATTACAACAACATTTCCTTAAGAAAAGTCAGTGGCTTGCTCTTTTTTTAGTGGCATTTTTCTTAACGCATTGTAGTGAGGGTGCATCAGGCGCCATAAGACCTGTACTGACAATTTTTCTTGGACAGAGTATAGGTATTCCACACAACATTTTACTGATCTTGCTTCTAAAATTAAAAACGATATAAAGAGAAGATTAGCAGGGCCCTACGCAAGAACGGCACGCAAAATCGTGAAAATCACAGTGGTGTCCCAGGTAATGAAAGCGCTGGCAAGAATAGTATGAACTTAATCAAGCAGATACAATAGTTCAAGTCCCATTCTGTAATTTTAAGTAATTTTAAACAGGTAATCAAGAGCAAAATTCTAGCTATAGATGGAACTCTCTCTATTCCTGTGTTTTAACCAGAAAACTATGGCCTAGTTTCAGCAAACACAATACCGACGTTATCATCCAACTGAGTAAAGTGTCCCTTTCACTTCTCGTGAGCATTATCACCGGTCACAACCAACTGGGTTTCCTAAAGAAAAAGATGAAACTCACTACCTGTGTCACTGCCCTCCGCTATATCATCTGAGAAACAGACACCTATTGAGACACTTCTTCAACGACTTGGAGGTGCTATCTGACATCGCAAGCAAAATCATATTAAAATTTATTAGCGACTCCAAATGGCTTGAAAATTCCTAAAGTCTGAAAATCGCCTTCAACTACAATCAAAAAACTGATGGGGCCACCTCTCCCTAAGATTGGTAAGATCCTCTTGAGGAAAGGAACAACCCCATCGAGTAGGGGTAAAGGAACAAGGGCGGTAACAAGATCAACTGGCAACCCAATAACCTAACTGTCATAGCTGTGGAGACCAACGGGAAAAAGAAATAGTCCTCCATTTCCTCTGCAAATGCGCTGCTCTGGCCAAATTTAGAGAATAATCATTATCAGGGGCTTTTTTAACGACATTGACGAACTTTCGGAAATGAAGATCAAAGACTTGATCTCTTTTCTCAAAGCGATGTAATGGCTCTAGGACGAACTTCGTTTACTTTTGTGCTTCTGTGCCGTGCCCTCCGTTTGATTCCTTAGATCTCGAGCTAGTACACTCAAGACTTTGACGGAAGTTATCGTTGGGTGGGGGGGTGGGGTGAAGGGGGCTGATGATCACTTAATCGGATTGGCTTCTGTTTCTGTACCAGTCAACAAGCTGCCTCGGCGCAGTGTAGATGATGTCGAGTAGGTGTGTTAGTCCGGTTGAGTGATTAATCCAAGTATCAGATCTTTGTGCAAAAGCAAATAGACAATAGGGGACATCAAAACCTACTAGAGCTTTCTTATTTTTGAACTCAATTCGAACTGGATGACTCCGTGAAAATATCCACAATTTCCCATATCCATTTTATTAATAGGTCCATAAGAGTTATGGTATCAAAATGGCGCACTTTAGCGATAATTGGGCCACAGGGATAGACTGCCAGTGTTTATCATTTTTATCTGCCTACCATAGAACCATTTTTTCAATTATCTCATTATCGGCATTACGGATTTAAATGAAATTTTTATACAGAAATTTTAAAAAACTTATCAAAAATTAAAAAAAAATATTTTTATTTGGATTTTTGAAGGTCAGGTTAGGTTGATGTGGTTGTGGTTGTGGTTGTCAGCAGGAGAGCCAACACACTTAGACCATGAGTTGGTCCAATGTGATACAACATTAAATCTTGAAGAATTTCTCCCTAATCATGAAACCAATTGGAGCTCCTTGTGAAGCGAGTGAGATTGCCTATAGCTATACTTGTCAGATCACTAAGATCATTGTAGTAGAAATCTCCCAGATGAAGTCTTCGACTTTGGGATAAAGCAGGACATGTGCAAAGAAGTTGAGGGATCGATTCCTCATTTTCTTCGTCGATTAAGCTTCTTCAGAAATCGTTAGAATATCCTGTTATAACACCCTTTACCTAGCCGATGCTCGATCTGCTATAAATATTATGGAGGATTTCAGATCCGGCATTGGGCAAATATGTTTTGTCATGGATGTGACATTGTGACACCTAAGGTTTGTTCTCTGTAAGGCATCTTGTTTGAGCATACATAAGTCTACACGTAGCGGAGGGAATACTTATTTATAATTGCAGTATTTGGTAGTATAGAAGTCCCATCACCATTTTTGTCAAATTTGTCGGCTTGACAAATTCTGTTATAACCTTATGGCCCATCAGCAGAGGTGAATGTTAAACTGCTGCGCCATCTTCTTTAGTGACGATCGGCAGTTAAGGGCTGTTATCGAGCTGGTGGATACAGAATCATGCGATTTAATGGCTGCTTGGCTGTCCGAGAAGATGCGGGTATCTTTGATTGATATTTTGTTTGCTTTAAGCCAAGACAGAACTTCTTTAATGTTCCGTCTGGAACACACTACAGTGATTGGGAAAACTAAAATAGGGACTTAATTTAAGTCTGTCTGAGTAAACAGCTCCACCAACCTCGTCATTAATTTTTGAATCATCAATTTATTGTGGAATCCCATATGTCCTCCAAGATTTCTCCGGAAGAGATGGGTATCGATTGAGTTAAAATGATAGGTGGCCAATTTGATTATTGATCCACTGCGAGGAGGCTTTAAGACGAAAATCTGTGTTTGTAGACGGAATATATCGAGAGATATTAGATGCAACAGAATGTTGTTTCGCCCATGCAAAATCAAGCTGACCGTTTGACCGTATCGTAGATATGCCAAAAAGTTTTCATGTTTTGAAATTTATCGGATTATGCTAACTTTACGTAAATCTTTTTTTTCGACCACAAAGTCCTAAATATGCGAGATATTTTGACCCCCAATCAGCCCACACGTAAACATAGGTATATCTGTCCAAAACTCAACCAATGAATCAAATTATTATAAGAGTAAATTTTGTCATTGAACAGAAAAAATGTGCTTCGCCTTCTCCAATCGAATGTTGACTATTAAGGCACCCCACCCAAACCAGTAGGTATATATTGTGACAACAAAAATAGTTATGAGCGCCAAATACAGCAAGCCGAAAGATGACAAACGGAGCCCAAAACAAACAACAGTAGCGCATATGCCAAAGTCAATCCTCCTCCGATGCAAATCTCTTCTTTAGCAACCAAATGCACAATGAAACAAAAATTGTAAGCAATATGTAGGTCCCGAAACAATGTTATGATTCTGGCATCTTATGTATGAAAGAGACCATTGCGGACGGCTTTGAGATAATCTTCTCTTGAAATCCCTTTCAAAAGTCCGCATAGGTGGATGTATCCTTTGGAATGGGAGAGAAAAAAAAAACTTTAAATTAATTAGCAAAACATATACGACTAGCAACAGAATCCCAACCCAGGCAGTCAATACATAACCCTAGACCATGCGAGTGTGTGTTCAAGACCGAGCCATTCGCCAGCTCCATACCTCCACACAATCGACAATTGACAATACAATGGGGTGAATGTAATTAATCTTGACATAATCTGAGCAGATAATTTCCCATTTTTGGTGTTCGCCAAGGACCAGACTGGACGGATTCGGTTCCATGCCCGTCCGCCTGTCTTGGCCTTCTTTTTTTTTCTTCGTCCAGCTATTTTTGTCAGCAACATTTGCCGGCGGCTTCTTTTTTAATTGTGCTACCGGTCGGCTGCATACAATGGCCCTGCTCATGATCATCATGACAATGTTGTGTCCACATGAGACCATAAACAACAAAGCACCGGTGCGGCGGCGACGGCAGCGGCGCGCAGTGTAAAGTATTTTTGCGAATAGGTGAACGTGGCCCAAAGTGTCAGTGGGGCGTTAATTAGCCATGTCAGAGCGGTATTGACAAGCTCTTGGCCTTATGAGCTTCATTAATTAGATGTTAGTGTTCGACTCGATGGTCAGTCCGACCCTACAACTTTGATTTGGCCCACCTCCGCAGAAGACAGCCCCGCATGGATGAGACGGCAATCGCTTGGCCGTGATCGTCTGTCAAGATGATTATCGCGGCACATTTGTCTCGCGGTACATAGCCGGGTTGTCATGTTGTTTTTAAATTTAGCGCTCGTAAAGGTCATGCGCGCTTTTTACGAATATACCTATAGTTTGTCTGTTTCTTGAGGAAAATGCTTGCAGCTCTTCGACGGTCGGTGGATATGTATTTAATCCATGGGATGGATCTTTGGACAGATGAGCGAGCTCGCGGTGCACCTTGCTTTGAATGCGCGCATTCAACCGCATCGCCACACAAAACGCGATGTAGTTGTCAAATGAAATTAATTTTTTGGTTGTCGGTGATTAATTCCCACCACCACCATCGCCATCGCTACTACAACAACTGCCACTAAAGGCCATCTTCGTGCGGCAGAAGAGAGCACGAAGCTGGAGTTCTAGAGCCGCTCGAGGCAGATTGTGGATGCTTTCTAGAGATCTGTTGGCTTGGCGTGAATTAATCTGAGAGACGTGGATGCTTCTGTAAAAAGGCAAAAGCGAGGGACTTCGATTAGTTGCTGCTGTTTTTCTTTTTTTTTTAGGACGAACCGCGGCCGGCGCGATGCAAAGAATTATGCGCCATGTTAAAAACCAATGAACATGACTTTTTGAGTTGGGGAACAGATCACTGTTGATGCTGTTGGTGCTGCTGGAGTTCAAGCTCATTGGGCTCCCACTTACAAGAGCCCTAAGAATTATTGCAGCAGATGAATATCTGCACTCGTTCTTTATTGGCATTGCTCGTCGATTTAGGGCTTGAAGTGCGCGGTTATTGTGGGAGATGGACATTTCCGCTTTGCATGTTCTTTAGCTGATGATTGTGAAAGCTTTGGTTCTTAATTGCAAATAAAACCATAAAAAAGAAAGGTATATTTATGAGAAAGACAAGAATTTTCTGAGCCCGTAATACCAGTTTTCATTTTGTCATTCAACATTTTTTTCCGATATACTACTACTACTACTTATAGGTCAAGTTCTACATTTGGAAAAAAATTCAACTCGAGATTTTGATCAAAATTGACATTACGATGATAGCGAAGACGAAAAAAGTGGGTCTTGAAATTCTGACTGTATGTCTGTTCGAGTACAGCCTAAACAGCTCGGCCGATTTTCGTGGAACTTGGTAGATATCGTTTTTAAATTTTCCCCCCACACGTGTTTTTTTTCTTAAGACCAAAAATAACGGTACCTGCCTTACGAACATTTTCCTTTTTTTTTTAATATAAAAAAATTTCATTTAGTTAAGGCTAAGTAATGGTTGATAAAAAATTTACAAAACTGGTTGTTTTTGGTTCCCCCTTCGGAACCATTTTCTTTGTTTTTGATTTTCTTAAAAACGGCACAACCTATTTTGATAATTTTTGTATGACAAAGCTCCTCAAAACTTTGAATATTATTGTGCATTCATATTTTCAAAAATTTGGCTTTTTGAATCTTTCGAAAACCCCATGCTCGATTAAACTTGATAAATAAAAGTTTCTTAATATAATCAAGAGGATGTGAGAAAAAAAAATATTTTACGTAAAAATAACGGTATATGTACACTCAAAAAATTTCGTGTGTAAATATTACTAATTCATGCGTACATTCTACGAATTTTGTTCGTGGTTTTCAGCCAAGAATTAGTATTCGTAGAAAGGACGTATATTAGTACCTATTACGAATATTTTATTAGTAGATATTCGTTGAAAAATAAACGTATATTGTACGAATACTATTGGTACAATGTACGAATATTATTGTAGTATTTATGAATGCCCTTGTAATTCATTCGTAACAGCTCCATTCGTATATTGTACGAATATCATTGTAATATTTACTAATCCTTGAATATCCATTGTAAGAAATAATAACAAAAGGTAATGTATTTTTTAAGTTAAAAATAGTTTTTTAATTCATTTTACTGTCATATATATGAATAAAGTTTAAAAAAAATAGAAAGTATCTTAAAATTAATTAATTCATTATAAATATAATTAAGAATTAAAGTTATATTTACAATAAACTCCTCATTTTCAAAGGGCCACTGAAAATAAATTTAATATTTATCTAACATTCAAAATCTTCGGAAAAAAATTTGTACTTACATTAAAATTCTTTTAATAAAAAATTCCCATATATATAAAATAAGCTTAAAGGTATATGTATGGCTAGGTACTCACCTCGTCTTTTCGAAAGAGCAGATGTTAGTCTGATCCTCAAGATCTGTATCTTTAATAATTCAGAGCACTGCAGCACTTTATAAATACGTCTCGCATTATTTAATAACACGTTTCAAGGTGTTGACGAATGACATTTAATTTTTAGAGCTGAACACATATTACTTTTTTACTCATTATTAGTAAATAATACTAATGCACTTCATGAAAGTACGAGTATGAAGCTATTAGTACATTCTACGCATAATGCGTACGGTCAATCTACAAATGAATTCTGTCTACTAATATTAGTTATACTTAGTAAATAGTACGAATTTATTAGTAAATACTGCGAATTCAATAGATTAAAGTACGAAGTCATTCGTACGAGAAATTAACGAATGTTATTAGTTATATGTACACAATAATTCGTACAATGTACTCAAGGAAATTGTTTACTTCTTGTTTACGAATAAAATTAGTATATTAAACGAATAGATTCGTGGATACTACCACAGTTATTAGTAAAACTTAACAAATGCATTCGTAGTTGTAGCACTGTACGAATACTTCGTACATGTTACGAATATTCGTACAATGCACGAATATTTTCTTTACGAATATCATTCGTAGCCATTTTACCAATAAATTTTCTGAGTGTACCTACCCACCATACAATTGTTAAGAAATGTTTTTCGAAAATCGTATTTTTCTCCGAAACGGCTCCGAAAGTTTTGATAAAATTTTGTTTCTTTTGATTAATTCTTACGATCTATAATTTATAGAAAAAAAAATTGAAATCAAAATATTACTGTCTGTAAATATGTACCATAAGACCATTTTTTCGAATTTTGAATTTCTCATTATCGGCATAACGGATTTTAATGACATTTTTTTAGAGAAGCTTCTTAAAAGTTTAAAAAACATAGTATTGCAAGACTTTAAAAAAAAGTATTTTTTTTTTAATTTTTGAAAAATAAAAATTAATTTTTTTGGGAAAAATTCTATATCTCAAAACCGACTCAATAGTTTTTTTTAGAAATTTAGTTTTTATTCGAACAATAATAAAAACTTTAAGTTGGCTTAGCAAAATTTTTTCTTAAAAATGTCTTAAAAATTTTGTAAATAAAAGCATATTTTTTTTTAAGAAACCACTACAACGAGTTATAATTTTTTTTTAGAAAAATCTATGAAACAGTTTTTCTCAGATTAGATTTTAACTTTTTATAAGTAGCCCAGTTGTGATTGAGCAGTCATACTGAAATTTTTTTCGGCAATTTTGGATAAAGATAGCCCAGTTTCCGGTAAATAGCAGCTATCTGGTAAGTTTAATGATTTTTGTAACTTATTTTGTGCTAACTTTGCGGCAACATAAACCTAACACAACAAAATAAACCTTAGGAGAGGAACTGCTGGTATAGTACCTTTCAAGCTAAATAAAAATCATGGCAGTATTCAATTACCGGTGCCATCAGCCAATGTAAATTTGGTATTGGTGGTAAGACTAAAAATTTAACTAATCACATTATACATAAAGGCGACAGCAGAAATCTTTCCAAAATTTAAGAATCAAGTTTTTATTTATTTCTAAAAGCACGTTCTACAATAAATTCGAAATCTAGATTTTACTGAAAGACCAATCAAATCCAATATCGTTAAGGTCATATACTCATATGAGACGTTTATGCCACAAGAGGAAATTAACTCAGTTTAAAGCCCTTGTATGTATTTGTCATAGAGATACAATATTTAACAACCGACGACAATTTGTCATTCGGCGGAAACAATTCCACACTTGAGCAAATTGATTTTCCTGAGCACGATAAGGAGTGTACTTCGCCGGATGCGGTTAATATGAGCGTCCAACGTTGTCCAGGGTGACGATTGGTTTCAAAACGGCAGACATACGACTACGAGTATTTGCTACTTTTTTGTGTTGCTTCTTTTGAAAACCTAGATAATCTAGTAAGGGTAACTAGTTGCGACGCCAACACCTGTCGTCATCACAGGCCTTACACAATCACAAATCATATCAAAGGCACGTTTTTCTTAGAAACAAAAATAAAAACACCACCCAAACGCCTGGCTGATTCTTCCTGATGCATCCGTTGTCGGAATATTAATTGTCCAGGTGTCTCTCTATGCAAAATCGCCATAAAACACACCACCCGATGGATATAGATTTTTTCAGTCAAATCACTGCTTGTCTAAAAGTTTATAATTTATTCCAGCAGAAAAATTACAAAAAAAAGCACACACCGTTCCTCTTCCTGAACCTGAATAAACAAAATGTTTTTATCCATGCACTCGCTGTCGCACATCATCATTTTGATGCTTCTTTCTAAGCTGGAGCATCATTATCAATTATCACTCACCAAAGCTCTGCATTATAATCATAATCAACCCCCAAAAACGACCATCCCTTCCTTCGCTTAGTCATTTGAGTTTTTGACTAATTTGGCGGGAACTCCAACGAAGGTTTCGCGAACCGCGCGAATCGTATTTCGAGTGTTTTACACATGCAAATATCCTTAGGGGGATTCATTATTCGAGCCAAGAGGGTAAACCTTATTAATAAGTCATGAATAGGGTTCGGATTTCCATGCAAATGCATATTTTTTTAGGAACACCTTGGAAGCAAGGCAACTAATTATGTATACGAATCAAGAAATTTCCTTTAAAATGGCATTTAACCGTTAGTGCATATTTTTGCATATTTTACTATAAATGCATATTTTGCATTTTTGTGTGCATATTTTACTATAAATGCATATTTTTTATAATAAATTTATATTTTTAGAGTACCTACATACCTATATTTTTCAAAAACTAAAGTAGATAGTAAAAAGAATACAAATTTTATGTCAGTGCAAACCTTTGAGTATATATAATATGGAGGGCTCGTTTCTATTCCAGATGCGTGCCTATCATAGGGGGCGCTACCCAAATTTGTGTAAGACAAAGTTATTGCCGAGTGCTTCATATCACATGTGACGGAGAACTATATGTAAGCACAAATCGGAGGATACGGCTGTATCCTTAACTTACAGAAAGTGAGACAGCGACCCTTATCACAACTTCAAGTACTACAATGCATTAGGGATAGGAACGAGCCCTCCATATTATATATACTCAAAGGTGCAAACGAACCTTAAGACTATTATCTATTTCAAACACCACAATATAATGCATTACATATATAAACAAAGGTGCATATATGAACTTGACTAGATTGTGCCGGAAAAACATTGAAATGAAAAAAAAAATTAAGTCTGTGTGTTTGAAACTGTATAAATGAGATCGAAATTTAAACGATCATCTATCAAAAATGAAAGCAAAATTTTAATTGAATTAGAACGATGCTAAAACTGTTTTAGTATGATACTAGGTTAAAACAACGAATTTGTAAATTTTAATCGAATATAGCATCATACTTTCTCTACCCTTTTATTAAAGTTAAAATCATCGAATACCTATACTTTATTCGTTAAGTATCGTGCTAGCTTCATATGACTCTTTGACATTTGCAAACATCAAAAAAGGTTCGTGTACTTATTTTTCTACACGAAATGTTATTTTTAGGTGTGTTCAGAAGCAATTTATTAAGAAAATTCTTTTAGTACTCGTACTAGTTAGAAAATGTTTAAAATTAAGAATGAGTTAGTAAACTACTTTAAAGCTAGCGAATTGTTAAGTAGTATCTTACTAATACCTTAATAATAGGCTGTTTAAAATAGACCAGCACCAGCAACGTCAACAGCGTCGTTTGGTCCAAATCCAAAATTTGCTGTTGCTGGTTACAAAAACACAAAATGCAACAACAATAAGACGTATAAATGTCAAAAAATTACAACACTGCTGGTTTAATGTGTTTAAAAAGTATTTGCTGGCCAGCGTGCTGTTTGCTGTTGACGGCGCTGGTGCTGTTGCTGGTTTAATCTGTTTGGCCCATAAAGCTTAACACGTTTCATGTACAACAGCCAACTATTTTCGGTTGCGACTACACATAAACCACTACATATAAACTGAAAAATGTTGACTGATGCACTCACGCTTAGTTTTTGAGTCTTATTTTTAACTTATTTTAAAAGATGAAGAAAATGTGTTTTTATATTGAATAGAAATTAAGTTGAATTGGTTTTAAGTGCATATTTTCAATGCATATTTTGCATTTTTAAGAGCATATTTTAAGCGCATATTTTCAGATTTTAAGTGCATGAGAATCCGAAGCCTAGTCATGAATATGGTCTCTCTTTTTATGTGTACCCACACATACTTATGTATGTATATCTGAATTCCTACTCACCCGCATTGCGTGATAACAAATCGCTCTTTAATTTGCATATTATTCGCCTGACGAAACTTTCACACAGACAAAAAAATGTAATAGACAAAAACGAGGGTCCACTCAGAAGAGATGTTGTCTCCTTTTAGCGGCGCCATGAAGACATGGGAATATTGAAATGAACAGGGTGTTAATGTCTGCGATAGTTAAAAATGTAAAATTTGAATGGTGGTTTGACAACCAGTTCAGCGAGGGAATACAACTAATGATACTGAGCAAGTGCATTCAAAAAATGTCAATATTTCTTTTTTGGAGAGAATAGGTTAAGCTGCATTCAGACTTCTGAGGACACTGAAAGCTGAACTGGCTAATTTTATTCATACTTAAACTAAGCCAATGATCTGAGATAATCTTGGAAGAAGTGTTGATAAATCTGACACTATGTTTTAAACAGCTTCTGCATCCCGCACCTCCGCACTCTCCTCTTTTTATCATGCCCAGTCTGATATCTTCTTAGCCCAACTAGATGATCAAATTTCTAAGACTGAGCTGCAAGCAAGCCTCAGAAAATAAAAAATAGTAAGGCTCATTTGTCAGGTTTCGGGTGTTGATAAAGTTCCAATTGAATTTTTAAAATCTTCCACCCAAGATTTTTTTTTTAGTAGTTTATTCTTTTGAATGAGACGATAATTTGTTAATCTTTTCTTCTATGGCTTTGTCTTTAATCTGTGTTATTTGCAATATTTTTCTGCAAACTTCCAGAAAATTAAAGAGAAATTTGATAGTTTAAATTTTCTTTAAAGTTTTACGAACAAACTCTACCACCGATTGATTCAATAGGTGGCAACTCTGTAATATTTGTTCAAGCTATTTTTTGACAGTTAGTTGACCAGTTATTGGTCTTCATTAACAACGCTATAAGCGGTACCATGAACACACACATCGCATGCTTAATATGGAATACTGACCCATTAGGAAATATCCAAATAGGTCAAAATTAAGTTACTTACAAATACATGCTTTTGCAAGTCTCAGATCTCATGAATAGTTTATCATACTTTAAGAATACCAGTATTCATGATTAATTCATGAACTAGTTTTAACTTTATCCGTCAATAAGTAGGACAAATTCTCATAGGAAGATCTATTCTTGCAACTTCCCAAAAATCGTCTTTTCGAGTTAGGTCAGTATTCCATTAAGCATGCGACATATCTACGCCTTTTATTGGCTTTAAGGTTGTGTTCGATTCCATTCACAGAAATGCTTTAAAATGCAAAATGTCAGTGCTTTGGCTACCATCTAAGATTCTAAGGTATTCGAAGCAGCTTGATAACAACACATTTTGTTCTGTGTGGAACGGCATTACACTCTTAACTTGGAAACGCGAGTTTCCCAAGGATGTATTTTGAGTACTATTTTTTGCTATTTTTATTTACAATGTTTTTTTGAGCTTGCTCTGTGGGGCTAAGATAGGAGATCCGACTGCTAACGTACATATATCTATATCTCGACGATCATGTTTTGCAAACTGATAACTTTTTAGAACTTTAAGTGGAGATAAGTCGGCTTTAAGCTTATTACTACTTTTGGGATCTAGAAATCAACGATTCTTAGTCTAAGATATCGGTTTCTAAATACAATAATAGGAAAAGGCTGTGCCCACAGGAAAATGAGTTTTAGATTCAGAGCCCATTAGAGTTGTAAAAAATAATAATAAGTACCTAGGGTTTTTAATATCAAGCAATTTAGATTTGTGTCCTCGTATAAGAGGTGTTATTGAAGTGTCTTACACTATAACGCCGCGCCTGTGGATTTGGGTTCGATTCCCTTCCGCTCTTATCTAAAGAAAATTTGTTTTCAGGGTATAGCCCTGTGCAAGGAAGTGGCAATGAAATTGGGTCTTATATTTAAGGTGTGCAGAATCGGGACAAAACTGAAGGTCCCCTACATTCCTATCTACAACACGCAGGCTGTAGATCGAGGTTCAGACATGCAGACATACAGACAGACAGACGGAATTGCCGGGCCCACTTTTTTCGTCTTCGATTTCATCGTAATGTCAACTTTGATCAAAATCTCGAGTTCGATTTTTTTCCAAATGCAGAACTTGCCCTATTGTACCTATATCGCAAGTAAAAACCAGTGTGCTTTTATGAGCATGGACTACATTTTGGCGAAAAAAAAATGGGAAAAAATTTAAAACTGTTTTTTTTTTATTTTCGACTTTCTCATTAACCGCTCTAACGATTTTGAACAAACACTTTTGTACAGGATGAATGTACAAAATATATTTTTTTGGGTTTAAAAAAAAAAATTCAATAACTTCAAAACGTGTGAAGGATTATTCCTTAAATTATAAACTAAAATCTATGGCGCAAAATTTTAAACAGCCTATTATTAAGGTGCCTACTAGTATGATACTACGAGTACTTAACAATTTGCTAACTTTATAGTAGTTTACTAACTCATTCTTAACTTTAAACATTTTCTTACTAGTATCGTACTAAAATAATTTTCTTAATAAATTGCTTCTGAACACACCTAAAACAATGACATTTCGTGTAAAAAAGTAAGTACATGATGTTTGCAAATTTCAAAAAATCATCTGAAGCTAGCACGATACTAAAAAAATAAAGTTGGTATTCGCTGATTTTAACTTTAATAAAAGGGTAGAGAAAGTATGATGCTATATTCGATTAAAATTTGCAAATTCGTTGTTTAAACCTAGTATCATACTAAAACACCTTTAGCATCGTACTAATTCAATTAAAATTTTGCGCCTATATTACTATGTATATGTATATACCTAAAATTGGCATCCCAAATTTGTTTCTTTTTATAAATTTTGAAGAAATTTGTAATAAAATGAATTAATTAAATAATAAAACGATTTTTAAGCTTTGATTTTAGAAATAAATTCATACTTTTGTGGAATTGAGACAGCAATTTTATTATTTTAATTATAAGTCATGTTTTTTTTTGAAAATGAAAACATTTCAATGAAGAAAAAAAGGAAATATTTTAAGCTTGCATTCTACTTAAAAAAAGTATTCAAAATTCATTGTTCATTAGGTTAGACGTTTTTTTTTATATCACATATGTGATACTTTTACTTTGGCCATATAAGACATGAAATTCGTTTTTAAGGTATTGCTAATTTTCAGTTTTTTAAGTTCCTAGAGAAGTGTTTGATAATTCCGATTGAACATGAAAAAGATCTGGATCTGGGCCAAGAAGATAATGATTACTCGCAGACATGTTGTTTACATATGTTCAATTTAAGTTATTTAAATTATTATTATATTATTTATTTTATATGTTTAAACTTTTTTATTAATCATGCTTATTTTGACATTCTCATGAATAGTCTATTCGTTAGAATGATTCTATTCCTTCGAATGAACTTTCTTAATTTTGAAGATTCGAACGAATAACATTCATTTGCGAAAGATAGCATAAAATGAACTTCAAAAAAGATTCATTTTCAATATCAGCTGTTTGAAATTTACTATATTTCTATTTGAATTAGTAGGACCGTTTTACATTTTTTTTGTTTCTAAACATTCTATAGATGTTGGATAAAGAATCAAGAAACAAAATAAATAATACACTTTTTCATTCTAAAGTAAAGTTTAACCATAAAGAACTACATATTCATTACATTTTTTGTGTCAACTCAGCTGTTTTGAAACTATTCTTAAAAAAATAAGTTGTTCATGACGCGTTCTAAATTTTTATTTTTTTTTCGTATACACTTGCTCACACTAGCATATCAAAAACAAAAAAGAAGGTTTTGTAAAAGTGAAATCTTTGTTTATTTGCAATTGTTTTGTTTATTGTTTAATAACTTAAATTTCTTTGATAAAACATTAAAATAATAAATAAAAAAAATAAAAATATGGCATTTGTGTTTTTTTTGTAAATGAAGATGGCGTTGAAGAAGTGCAGAGGAAAAGGATAGTGTATCAACGCGGGTGGAACAAAAACCCTTTGCTACTTCCGGGTTTTCTTCCATTATTTTAATTAACTTTTCCTTTTGTTCGCGGTTTGTCCAGTTGGAATGCGACCTTTAAACGTAAAACAACAAAAAAATTATTAAAAGTAATTTATTTTCCATGAAATAATTAAAAACTTACATGTTTTGTTTCTTACTCGACAGAAAAAATTCAAACGACACAAAAATTACATTTAATTCTATTCTTTCGAATGTCAAAATTGAATTAGCTTTCGCAAATGAATGAACTTTCTATGAATTGGGTGAACTTTCGATTTGTTTGATTAACATTCTAATCGCCGAGTCTCGAAATTAAGTTTCAACGAATTCGACTCACTTTCGAACGAAAGAGTATGTCAAAATAAGCACCAATAATCTTATAAATTTATTAACATTCTCAAATTTATGAAAAATTATCTGTTATTTTAAATATACACTTGAAATTGTGTTTCCACAATGACGTTTCACAACTTCGACAGCCTCTTATGCGTAATTCTGAGTTCGATATTGAAATGAAATTCAGAACCATTCTTTCTTCTTTACAGGACCAGGAACTATCGTTCATGCATATAACACGTAACCGATTTCTATCTTTTGAAATTGAAATTGTTGTTTTTGATTTTCATTCATTAAAAAGTATTCCTTAGTAAAAAATTATTATATTATATCGTTATAGCATATCTCAAGCAAAAATTGTCAGAAATTCAAAAAAATTGGACGTTACAAAAAAACTTGGTTTTGGGTATACTGTGTAAAAAATAAAATTATCAAGCAAGATTTTGACGTTTTTGAGGATTATTTTATACCACCTTAAAAATAAGTTATTGGCAGCCTCTTCATATAATCGAAATTAATGTGCAACCACTGGGGTCAAGTATTGGGTGTGTTTGCAGTTTGCTTACGTTCTTCTCCAAATCTATTGCTTTTACAAGAAACAAATTATAATCTGTTGAAATTCCCTCGAAATAATCTTTAAATTTATAAACAAAAACACATTTTTACTTGCCACTAGGATTGGCAAGTTATGCATTCGTAAAAAAATTGAACTCGAGATTTTGATCAAAGTAGACATTACGATGATAGCGAAGATAAAAAAAAAGTATCTCTCGAAATTCTGTCTGTTCGACTACAGCCTGAACGGCTTGGCCGATTTCCATCAAACTTGGTAGATATCGTTTTTAAATTCCCCCTCCCCCACACGGGTTTTATTTTTTTTAAGGCCAAAAATAACAGTACCTGCTATACGATTTCTTTGAAATTTTATAAATATTTTTTTTTTTCAAAAACTTTCCACAGATTAAAAAAAAATCTCGAGTTCGATTTTTTTCCAAGTGCAGAACATGTCCTATAGTACCTATATCGCAAGTAAAAATTCATTTAGTTAAATCTAGATAATAGTTGAAAAAAATCCAAAAATGGTTATTTTTGGTAGCCCCCTTGGAACCATTTTTTTGTTTTTGATTTTCTCAAAAGCGGTCCAACCGATTTTGATAATTTTTGTCATGCTTTAGCTGTATATTCAACTATTCAAAAAAAAATTTGATTCTTAGAAAAATTTTCATTGTTTTTCCAATCCTCCATATTTCGAAAACCCCATGCTCGATTTTTTTTTAACTTGATAAATAAAAGTTTCTCAATATAATATACAAGATGTGAGAAAAAAATATTTTACCTAAAAATAACGGTACCCACCATACAAATGTTAAAAAATGGTTTTCGAAAATCTTATCAGACCAAAAACATAAATGTTAAAAAAGAGCCAAGTTCTTGCTTGCATGACAAGACCTACCGTTGTGCAAACTTACAAGATTCTATGTACGATGTCGGGAAGTGCTCCATAATTTTGATGATCTGTCAGTCAGACAGTTACGGTTTTTGTGATTTTTGAGGCCTTATATCTCAGGAACCGCTTATGCTAGAAAATCGAAATTTGGTGAGGTGCCTGTGCCTGGGGTGTAGTGCCAGAACTTGGCTGGGCACTACCATGCCCTCTGATTTTTCTCGAAAACGGCTCCGAGAATTTTGATAATTTCTTTTTTCTAGCGATTCATTCTTACGATCTATAATTTAATAAAAAAGTTTTTGAAATTAAGATTATTACTGATTGCACCTACCATATAACTTTATTTCTAATTTTGAAGTTCGCATAATCGGCATGGACAATTTAAATGAAATTTTTTACAGAGAAGCTTTTAAGCGGTTTTAAAAACATTGGCGCAAAATTTTAGTTTAATTAGTACGATGTCAAAGCACTTTTAGTATGAAACAAGGTTAAAACAACGATTTTGTTATTTTTTTCGAATATAAGATAATACTTTCTCTACCCTTTTATTAAAGTTAAAATCATCGAATACCTATTTTATTTCTTTGATACTCGTATGGTTCTAACTTCATATGACTCTTTAAAATTTACAACCGCCAACATAGGTCTGTTAACTTAGTTTATTGCACGAACTGTCATTTTCTTAGGTGCGTTCAGAAGCAATTTATGAAGAAAATTGCTTTAGTACGCTACTAGTTAGAAAATGTTTAAAATTAAGAGTAAGTTGGTAAACTTCTTTAAGGTTAGTAAATTGTTAAGTATGTAGTATCATACTAAAGCATAATAATATGCTGCTTGAAATTTTGCTCCATTGCATTTCAAAAATTAAGATTTTTTTTTTAATTTGGAAAAAAATAATTTTTGAAAATTCAATATCACAAAAACGGGTCAATGTTTTTTTTTGAAATTTAATTTTTATTTGAACAGTAATAAAAGTTTAAAGTTGGCGTACAAAATATTTTCTAAAAAAAATTGGTATATAAAAGCTTATTTTTTTAAGAAACCGCTACAACGATTTTTAATTTTTGTCCTTGCATAAATACATAATTGCCTATGAGATCATATGGCCTACTGTTTTAATCCCCAACTACTTAATGAGGTTATTGTTAAGCGTTTTAAAATATGAATTTAATGCTTCTGATCATTTATCTTTAAAAACTTTCATTTTTAAAATACTAACCCCCAGTTTCACAGTGGAAGTTTAAACCCCACTTTTGGTTTAAACTTCAGTTCAACAATAAATCTGGTTTCACAGTCCTTGAACAGAGTTCATTCTGTAGTTTAAGTTAAACGACACTATTCTGCCGTTTAAATCCCAGTTCGACAACCACTTCAAACATTTGAAAATATAATTTATTTTCATTTTTAATTTTTGTTTCCTGTCACAGGTCACAACTGAAACAAACCTAACTTTCTTTGATTGTTTTTTCTTTTATTCAGATAGAAAGAGAAAACAATTTACTTAAACTACGTTTAATGAACTGAAGTTAAGATAAGACTGTGAAACCGGACGAGTTGAACTTTTAATTTAAACTCCAGTTCAGGTTCAGCAGAACTTAAGTTTAAACTCTCACTGTGAAACTGTGGGTAAGTCTTTTAAACATAACAGCAAGTTTGTGCGAACCCAATCGTGCATTGTACGAGTATTGACTAATTTTTTGTTTCTTAAATTATATAAATTATGAAAATGTTACCTATTTGAACCATACACTAGAAACTTGACCAAATTTTGTATTAAGTATTAGAACGTGAACGTATAACAGAACTTGAACTAAAAGCTTAGTAGGTACTGAGTCAGATCTTAGGCGAGGAAAGTAAAATTCAGTAATTAAAATTCTGCGCTTAAAGTTTTAAAGATTGGGCCCTTCTACAAATGTGTGTAGATATCTGTCTGGAGCGAATGGCAAGACCACCACTTAATGCCTATACCAAATTCACAATACCAACTTGAATTTCTTCGCCGTTATTTTGCTTTGCATAAATAATTTTGGTTCAATATTAATGAGTGAATACTCGGAGGCACCCTGTTAAAAAAATAATGAACAAAAACTTGCGTAAATTGCAGCTGGCAGTGCGTATCGCGGTAGCAGAATTGTGTTCCCTCCTTAGAACAACACTCGATGTGAGCTTAAATGGCGGAAAAATCAACAAAATGCTAATTATGTTGCCATTGTGACTTTTAAGATGAACTCAAACGTCAACGACAAGCACGATGCTAACGATGACGCGCCGCACCGTCCGCATCGTCGGAAGATACACACACAAAGAGTCTTATACGTAGAGACAAAGTCAGTTAGTCAAATTGATATTGGTCATTTTAATTGATAGTCAAATGTTTCGTAGATGGTTGATTTCAAAATAATAATTGGTGGAAGTTTGTTTTGATGTTCGCTCCAATTGATTTGGTTTATATTTTGTATATGGAATTGCCCAATTACCATAAATTGCGATGCGCGATATCCTTGAAACATAAATTCGGAAGAATCAAAGCGGTTTGTGCAGAACCTTTCTGGGAAACTTAAAAGGGATGATGAAATGACAATAATTGTGTGTTGGCATATTTTGGTCATGGTGAAAACAGAAAGACTGCAATGCGATGAGGATGAAGAAAATCTACGTCTGGGTACTTCCTCTAGGGTTTCAAGTGGCTTAGTATTTAATAGGTATTCGAATTAAATGCACACTAAATGTAAATTTTATTCATATTTTTAAAAATATACATACATTTAAATAAAGACGAAATTCGTTCTTTAAATCAAATTATCGGACTTTCGAAAATGTTAAAAAATGTTTTTAGAAGATAAACAAGTGCTTATAACTGAGTTTATAAAAATTTATCTCGTTGGGGTCTTCAGATATTCAATCTCTATGACTGTTCATTTTACCCACCCATGCAAATTTTTGCATAAAATGGTTGATAAACATAACGGTTTACTATTTTTAATTTTAATGGACTGTAACGAAGCGTTCCATGCTACTCCACTTTATGTTACTTTGGCCTTACTATTAAAATTATAATTCATCACATTCAATTCACAATCACATCACCGGAAAATCGACGAGATTGTTAATTTTCGTTCACCACTTATACCTACAGTTCACATTCAGTCTTTACTGTGAAAGTATCATGAGGAACTACTTGGATGAACGAAAATCGCCCCTTCGATCATACACAAAGTCAGGCGACATAGTAAATTGGTTTTATTGATCATTTGAAATTCAGTTGTAGACAAGTGTAGGCGATTTGGTCATTTAAGCTTTCCTTGCTTTCTCGGACTTTCACCTCACCAATGGTAAGAGTTTTCGTGGAAAGACATGTTAGATAGGATAGATTGTCCAGCTATTTCTTACTAAGTGGTAAGGGGCCTTAGTTCGAAGTTAAACGTCCTAATTGCCACCAGGGGCCTTGGTACCTGGTACCAGAGTGTCTAAGCCTGCTCTTTTAAGCAGGACCAAAAGCCAGCTTACCCGAGACCGGACACCAGAATATAAAACAGAAATCCGAATAATCAGCAACCAGTGTAACTGATATGAGATGGCCAGACTAGAATTCAGAAGAGTTGATACCCGCAATTCATTATAGATTACCAAAATTAATTGAAATACTAGCAACAGAATATTGTATGCTATAGATTTTGTAATAAGGTTTGAAGACCCTTTCCTCTCACGGTTCGTGTTTTCTTCAGGACGACCCTGGATAATATGCTTGGCTGGAAAGCAAAAAGTACATCATAAATTGGCGCCCGAGCAGGGACCATAAGGTCCAACCACGGACATTCAGCAACACTCTGCCTTATTGAATCAATCTTTTCTGGCGTACATTGCCTTAGTTGTCACCCAGTCTTCACTTTATCTCCCAGAGTATGCCCATTTTCAAAATTAAATATTACACGCTAAATGGTGGCCCTGAAAAGCTTCTGAGTGGTCTGCTTATCGAAATATGCGGTGATTTTATGGTTTTTCGAACCCCAACTACCTAATAATGTCCTTGGTTGGCTGCATTTCCAAGACCAAGCCTTGTATAGGCTCCGGTTTTCAAAATTTCTGGTTAATTTTTTCACAGCTATCCACGGGTGAAAACGGGAAGCTTCTGCGAGGTCTAATTCTCGAAATATTTCTAACCAAAGTGATTTTACTGAATTTTTGAGAATTTTGAAATAATCATCTTGTCACTAAATTTCCAAAGCTCCCCAAATGCATCGAGATATACTCGTACATCAAATGAAAGGTCTATTCAACTCCTATATACGCATCCGAACTAAATGTTTCTGAGTAGTCTGGTTATTTGTTGATTGTATGGTTTTTTGAGTCCCAGCTACCTAATAATGTCTTTGGTTTTGGGCTATTTCCGAAACCAAGACTTGTTAGGGGCTTCAGTGCTCAAAGTCAATGTTTAGATTTTCCGCAGCTATCCACAGGTGAAAACTGGAAGCTTCTGCGAGGTCTGGTCCTCGAAATACTTCTAGGCAAATTGATTTTACTGATTTTTTGAGAAATTTAAAAAAACTCATAGACTAACCACTTATCTAAAAAATAACCAAATTTTTTTAAGTTTCCCAAACGTGTTGCAGTCAAATATTATTATTATTTAAAACAAAACTTATCATTTCAACTAAAATTAAGGGAAATTTTAATTGTATCCAATATACAAATATTTTGTTGGAATAATTGCATACCCTTGCCTACTTTGTCATATTGACAAACATAAGATAAATCATCAATCGACAGTTAAAAGTTGCGGGAAAAGAACAAAAAACATTGTCAAATTGAAAGAAACTATTTATTTTTATTAAGCTGACAAATTAATTTTGTGGATACAACAAAATATTGTTTGTTACCTCAACGAATTTCTGTAATTGTTATCAATTTGATAAAACTTTTGTTGGACGTATATTGACAGAAGTTTTATCAGCTCAACCAACATTTTTATACATTTTCAGTGTAGAAAACGAACAGATCTTAAATAAAAATGGCACACTTTGTAATTTATCTCAAATTTATACGAGTGATAAACACCCATGGTTTTTCTTTTTTTGATGTGTAAACATCTTTGCCGGCGGTAGAGTGAATTGAAAACGTTGGTAAAACTTATGCGTCCCGTGTAAACCATTACAGTCACACGTTACGGTTATACTTTGAATTTTTAGTTTCACAACTGTTTGGTTTGAGTAACTAAAAAGTAACTAAGTAACTAAACTAAACGATTGCCTAAAATGAGTCCGCTATTTTGTGTATTATATAATTATATGCACCTGCGCGGACATTCAACTAAATAGTTCAGCTGTTTTCTATAAGCAACCAAACAATTTTGAAACTAAAAATTGAATGTGCGCGCCTAGCCTTAGGGGTGTTCACATTCTCAAGTACATGTTTGACATTAACGGTATTATTGGCTTAATTTTGATAAGGTGAACGCTCCATTTGGCTTGTCAAACAAAAAATGTTTTAACATTTTCGCCGTATGACAAGCATATATTTTAGAATGCGAACGCATGTTCGTCAAGCATGTTGTATCACCATCCATGGTCAAAATTCTAATAAGAAGTTTGCCGATTGTAAACGCTCCTTTTTTATCCGTCAAATATTCGTCATGCCCTGATTGTCAAATAAATTTGAGAATGATT
Organism: Philhelius festivus; assembly: GCA_963931855.1. NCBI lineage: Eukaryota > Metazoa > Arthropoda > Insecta > Diptera > Syrphidae > Philhelius > Philhelius festivus. The sequence goes on from OZ007557.1 coordinate 58,333,906, forward strand.
GCTTTAAAACAATGCGATACCACTCTGCAATTTGTAAGCATGTTTGAGAGAGACGTATGTGGTGGCTGGGATAAGCCAGACATTGTTCAAATGCAGGACAAGCACGTGCAATCTATTAGTACATTTCGGTTGAAATTGCATTATACATACATCAAGCATTAATCTTCAATCTTTTATTTTAACATCGACGGAGTGGCGATAGGACTATGCGCTCTTGAGTTTTTTTCGGCAAAATTGTGTTTTTACGAATTTCTTGGAATTTTTTGTAATTTTCTCCGAGTAAATGGACAAAATAAAACAAATATTTTGTCTGTCCATTTCATCATACAGTTTCAAAAAAAAATTCGGCACTCGGACAAACTTTGATGTTTACACATCTTAACCGTGAGTTCCGACAGTCACAATTTTTTTTTTTATTAATAACGGTAAAATTATTACTGAAGTGAATCAAGAGGGGTTTTTTTCCTTTGACAATTTGGAAAGTTACTTTTCATTGGCCTTAGGATTTAATTAGCTTCGCAAGTGACGTTTCATTCTAAAAAAAATTGACTTTAGGCAAAAGGTTCTGACGTCAGAAATTATAATTTTCCGTAAAATTGTATTTAAGATAGGTAGTTTAATTCCTGACAAAAGTTGTTTGAATAATTAATAATGACATTTTTCGACAACTGAATTTTACAGAAATTTGGAATTTCTTACTTAAGAGTCTTAAGTTAAGACCTGTTTGCCTAACGTCAAAGAATTAAACTGGCGTCTTTTTGTAAATATTTTGCTTGAGTAAAAGCGTTATTATTACTTTTATTTTTTGAAGATGTTCACATATGACACGCTCTGACGGAAACAATGCATTTTGATAACTGTGAGCCCTATATTTTTCTACCCTTATTGAAAAATTGATACGCCGAAGTGAGGCAAGATTTTCTTTAGCCTTTCCTGACTCCGTTTGGTTTATCTACTTTGCGTCTGAACAAGATCAAGTTAACTTACGTCAAAATAAATCGGTTGAGTGAGTCGAATCTGAAGACCGTCATTATCTGTTGTTGACGGCTCAAATAATGAAATTACATCAATACAAAATTTGACAGTTTGTTTCAGCAAAAATGAAATGTCAAACGAAAACTTGTCAGCGTTGGTTGTGAATGGCTTGCGAGTTTTTGAAAACTTGCGCCAAAAACCTGTTTTGGGTTTGCTTATATCAAAACGATGTAATTTTGAATATTGAACAAAATAATAACAACGATGAACATGAATAAAATAATGCGAATTATAAGCGACATAGAAAAAAAGACACGCCATTTCTCCGCTTTAGCTCAGCCGCCATCCCTGGAGATAAAAATATCTGAGACAACCACCAACAGTCTCAGAACATCGTGCCACACATCTTTCCTATCTTTCTTTCTCTTCATTAAATTCACGCCCGCGCTGTGTTGAAACATTTAAAGGGTAATCATAATCCCTTGAGCGCGGGTAGATTATAAAAAAAAAAAAAAATATAAAAAAAAGTTTTTTTCAAGGCACACCAGTTATTGAACAGACCTAATGTCACTGTTGCTTATGATGGTGAGTTGAGACATATATGGTACATGGATTTACTGGCGCCATTTGCTTCTTTCGCGACAGGATAGTTCAGATTTCCAACATGGAAATGGAACCGTTCAAGCAACAACGACATAATTTCAAGACAGTTTAAGAGTCGGATTCTCAGATATTTTCTATCCTATTGAAAAATAATCATAATCTTCTGAAATGATTGATGTCAAATGAAACGTCAAAATGCATGTACCCATCTATAAATGTCAAATTTCTTAAATATGTATCTAACAACAGCGCCAAAATATATATGGCGTTGCACATATTTGAAACGGTCTGTATGAAATAAGAATATTTAGAGTTTAAACTCTATAACTTTGCTGAAATTTAATTTGGTTCAAGACATAAAAAACCAGTTTTATCACAGTTCGAATTGTCTGTATTTTAGTCTTAGATAATTCTATTAAAAAAGTTGAATGTATGTACACTTAAAAAATGTCATGAATTTATTTTTGAAGTTTGAAGAAAAAATAATTTTTCGTGTGTGTTTTAATAAATCAGAAATATGGTCACCGCATCATTTTCCTATACACCACGACACTAAAGCCACTTAAGGACCAACCATCGCGAGCAAAAAAGTCCCTTTTATATTATGTTCAAAATGGATAGGAAAAAAAAAATAACAACTTGTCTAGGACATAAAATAGTTTAAGTAATCCCCACAGAGAAAGGAAGCAGAAAATTATAGTTTCGACTCCTCCGCCCAGGCAAAGCAACCGCCACCATTTATTCCTCATCGAACATCACCATACGGCTGCGGGACCGAATCGGCAACTTTTCAATTTATTACTTAAAGTGGTTCAATTGGCTTAGCCCCAAATGGTTTTCTGATTTACGGCCCGATGGCACGCAATGCCACATCTTCTACATAATATGTAGGATACCTACTCAGTTATAGAGATACACTGCTCCTAGACAAGAATCAAAAGGCTTTCTGGCTCCGCACTCCTCACAAAGGGTTAAAAGGATATAACATACATTATGATGATTAGGCGTTAGGCATTTTATAAAATAAAAAAAAAGAAAGAAAACACAGTTTAAACGTTGAATACAGACCAATGATCTTTTTCTATCTCCCTCCATTTGTGGGTTCACTAATCGCATACCATTCTCGCATGTCAAAAGGCCTAACAAGCAATTAAGGCCTTCAACACAAACGGACGCGCGCGTCTTACAGTTCAGCGTCAACGCTAATTGCCCGCGTCATGGTGAAGTTTTGTTCATGATGTGCGCATGCGGGACGATCAGGACGCCATCGCCGCCGCCACCGCCACTGACCAAACTCTATAGGTGCCCATCAAAGTCAACAAGCCTTGAGTAGATAGATATCCATTGCGGCAAGCTTCAGCGACTCAGTTGCTTCGGCGCACATTCGAATTAAGTGCCAACGGCTGACATTTATTCAACACGTTTACGTATTGTTTTCGCCACTCCCCCTCCTGGACCCATGCACGGCAGATACTTGCGAAATTAAGTGCATTCATCATCTCAGTGCTTCTATGGCCATCACAGAGTCGAAGAAATTCATTCGGATGTGTAATGGGTTCCGTTTGACGGCATATGCGGCAGTTACCGACTACGACCGACCGCGACGGGACACAGATATTATACGTAGAAGCCCTGAAGCCAAGCTTGGATGTGTAAATCATCTTAATTCCGCCATCATTTGCAATTGGTGGCGTGGTAAGGGGATTTGGAATAAAAATTGGGCAGGCAATTCTCTTCTTCTTATTATCATTTTTTTTTATTAATTTTATTTCCAACGCGGACTTACTTCAGCGGGATCTTAAATTACAGTCTTTTTAGGGTTGGGACGACAAATGAATGAAAGAATTGGAATTGGAATCGGAAAAGGGAGCGAACACAATTATTATTGTATGCGCGATACGGCGGACTCCACCTGCAGAGTGACAGTTGGACCGAGTGTAATTGAGACCCATGCCTGGAATTGTTGTGCTCGATACGTGTTGTGGTAGGGGTATCGTGTTATTGTGGTTCCGTGTTATTTTTATGTATATCCGGGAAGGGGTTCCTGCTGAAGTTTTTTTCTTCAAAAAACAAAATTTAAAAAAATGGATGCCAAAATGGGATGGACTTTAAAATGTAAGGCCCTTTCGAGGAAGGTGTGTCCTTGTTATGTAATTTATGTAGGGCGAGACACTAAAGGGGTTTTATGATTTGTATACAATTTTAAGGGGTTTTTCGATTGTGACGATGCCTACTAACTTTGGTGTCATAGATTAGGTTGTTTTTGTCTAGAGTGATCTATAGGACTTTTACAAAACAAATGGTTATTTTGGGTTAAGCCTTAGAAGTCATTATGTCCGTCAAGTTAGCACTACCACTTCAAAATTTAAAAAATGTAATAATTGGATTAATTGTCGTGAATTTGTCGTAAATTTGTCGTGAAACGAAAAAATTTGTCGCGCTTGTTTTTTAAAAAATAACCCCTGGTAATGCTAACTTGACAGTCAAGTTAGCACTACCACCCCTCAAAATATGCTAAATTGACTGAAAGTTAGCATTACCAGAGGTAATTTTTATTTTTTAATTTACGTTCGTAGCCTCAGGCGTATCGCTACAAAATTTTTGGTCTTACATAGGTACACATATTTACGACAAATTTACGAGAGTTATTAGCACTGTCCTTTTTCTTTTTCGCGTTCATTTTACCCCATTTTGAAGGGTGATAGTGCTAATTTGACTGTCAAGTTAGCATTATCAGGGGTTATTAAAAAAAAAAAAATTTTTTTTCGTTTACGACAAATTTACGACAAATTCACGACAATTATTACATTTTTTAAATTTTGAAGTGGTAGTGCTAACTTGATGGACATGAAGTCATTCAAATTCAACATTAGTTAACTTCCTTTTTACGAATTGATTTTGGAGTTAATATTCTTCTACTACTTTCTTCCGCTTCTATTGCTATGAAGTCCTAAGAAATAAAGGTATTCTAACATCAGACATCAATTCTCAAGCCATTTGGTCAAAGACAAATGACATTGAAGTTCATGGCCTTATTTCTTCATCAAGTTGTGGCTTCACCTGACCTTCGATACATTATTTCTCCAGACATCAAAAGTCTTCCATCTGAAACAATATTATAATGTCTCACTTAAAACCCAATGAAACTTGATGAGCCGTGTAAAATCGATTGTGCACATTTTGCAGACCGCATCTGCCTCCATCTCACTCTCTCTCTCGTTAAGTATCAGCCTCATCTCATCAGTTAAGTTGCTGCTGCTATATTACAATCACCAAACTGCTCACACAAATGTCAGTGACATCTCGTAAATTTTAACAACAAATCGCTGCATTTTAGCACTGAGGAGCCATCAAGTGCCACCACTAACTGCCAATCTCGCCACGAATGGCTTAATTTGACCGCACTCATGGAAACAACTTACAGCGTGATTATAACCAAGTTAAGACGATGACAAGCTGTTGCCGGTTTTGGTTTGGTTTTAATGTGAAATCAACAAAATGACAATGTGAAGGGGCAAAGCCAACGCCAATGCACGGTGGTGGAGATGTCATTTGTACAGAAATAACGAACAAGCTTTGTTCGATTCCGAATTCCGATACTTTGTTTTGTGTGCGTGTATCGAAGAGTGGAGTATAGATGGCTTGTTTCTCTGAGGTTTTATTGTTGTTTTAACTGGCTCAAGCTTAGTCTTTATGAACGACAAGGCAATGAAGAGCGGTACTTTATTAATTTTGTTTTTGAGAATAACGAAATTCACATCAGAAATACTAATATGTTTCCTTACGACTCTACCGAGCATTTTATAGGCTGTAAAGTTGGGCCATAAATTCTGGATACGTACCTAGGTATTGTTAATTTTTTAAGTTGGGTTTTGGGTCCGAGATCCGATGCACCGGCATTACAATGGTAATTTAGTTTTGTAAATTGTTGACTGAGGCTTCTCAGAATAATAAGGCGGACAATTTTGTTGTTCAAATTCGATTTAAATTAAAATGAAGGTTAAGTCAAAAATGAGCTTACGTTTTGTTATGATAATTCTTATCAATGACTCAATTTCCCCCAAGGTTAATATGCAACAAGAAACTAGAGCTAATTAACTATTGTAGTATAATAAATTGATGAGTCAAAGTGTAAGAGGACCATTATGCCTCGGTTGTGCCTGAACGATGGCAACTACACCTTGTTAATAGAATTGCTACCAACTTCAGTGTAAATGTAAAAAAGAATAGCAGCCAACCTCAAGTAAACAAATGAAAACGAAGGCATTCAAAATTAAGAAACCAATGGCCACTGACGCCATTATTATAAAATATTGTAAAAATTAAGAAAACCCAATTGTAACTTTTAAAAATAAACGTTGAATATTTTAAATAAAACCTTACGTATTATAGGTACTATAAAGGTGAACAGTTACCCGCTTATGGCATAATTGGCAATTATGTAAAAAAAAAAATCTGACTGCATAAAAGCGGTAAGTGTGATACGATTTAATAATCCAAAAAAATTCAAGCGGGTTCAAAATCGTACTGTTTTGAAATCTAATGAACAGTGAACGGATTATGGATTGTGTGAGTCACTGTCTGAAATATTAGCCCCGGCTGGTTGGAAACACATCTCTACCTCAATGCCGTGCAATTAAGGTATGAAAAATTACCAAAGCAGACCAAACAGTGCATTTTTCTGAAAGTAAAAATTCACCTATATAGAAGTTTAAATAAAAATTTTAAATATCTAAAACATGGTTTTTAATGGTACTTCCAAACTTGGAGTTCCTGCAAATTTAATTGACGAAACGTTTGATGCTTCTTTTTGGCCGTTGGGAGTACAAATTAAATCCTTTACTCATCGCGAAAAACCAAAAAACGAGAATGGTGTAACCGGAACTTCAGAAAATTGACATGTGCTACATCATCTTCCCTACATCCTTCCCAATTGAAGGTTTATTACCAAAATGCTGGCGGCTTACGTACAAAAACCAATGATGTTTTTATCACCTCGATGGCTTATGACTATGACGTAATAATATTGACAGAAACCTGGTTACATCCAGAGATATATTCATCTGAGTTGTTTGATTCGTCATATGTAGTATACCGATCGGATCGCTCTCTGGAGTCCGGATTTGTTCGAGGGGGAGGCGTATTAATTGCAGTACGTAGTTCGCTTTATAGTAAACAATTAAATTTTCAAACGATGTCAGTTTATTTTGAACAATTATGCGTTCTTGTTTATTCAGATAATTTTTTAAATAATCAAAATAAATTTGAATATTGTTTCATTGTTAATTATATTAGACCTAGGAGCAGCTTAGATATGTATGTTGAACTAATTTCAAATATAAATAATTTAATGAATTCTTTGTCTTCCAATCAATATCCTTGCATCTTCGGTGATTTTAATCTTGGTGACATTGATTGGTGTTATCAAGAAGATGAGCAATTGCTTATTCCATTTAACGTTTCAAAGGATGTAGAAATTGAATTGGTTGACAATTTTTGTTCGTTTGGATTAATTCAAATTAACCATGTGAAAAACAGTTTAAATAGATTTCTTGATCTTGTTTTTATTTTAAAGGATATTAAATTTAAAGTTTTTGAATCAGATTTTCCGTTAGTAAAAAATCAAGTTCATCATAAAGCAATTTGTGTAATTTTCGAATTTTATAATTTTGAACCTGCTAATGCTGTTGATGTTAATTTTTTTAATTACAAGAAGGCCGACTTCATTTCGTTGAATAATTTTTATAATTCCATTAGTTGGGAAAATGTTACGGCTAATCAATCTTTAGAACAAATTTATTCAATTTTTAAAACAGTTTTATTTGATGGTGTTCAAAAATGTGTCCCTATAGTTCGGAAGAGAGCGTCTTTTAAATCTCCTTGGTTCAATAGAAGGCTTAAGAATTTAGAGAATGTTAAAAACAAAGCTTTCAAAAAGTATAAGGTGTCTGGAAAAACTGAAGATAGACTTAGTTTTATTCAATTGAGAAAAGAGTTCGATTTTTTAAGTAGATTTCTTTATTCTCAATATATAAGTTCTGTTGAAAGAAATATAAAATACAATTCGAAATCTTTTTGGGTTTTTTTGAATTCGAAACGTAAAGTTTCTGGATTTCCAAATTCCATGGAACTTAATGATGAATGTTCTTATGATACCAAAACAACGTGCGATCTTTTTGCACATTTTTTTAAATCAAATTATAATTTGGACTCAATAGAAACTACTGGAAGTATATTTAATGAGATCGATTGTCAGGTTGATTTTGATTGCTTTTCATTGACAGATCAGGAAGTTTTAGACGGTTTAGCCAATCTTGATTTAAACAAAAATGCTGGAATGGATTTGATTCCTCCTATTCTTTTATCTAAATGTGCTGTTTCGCTTTTTAAAATTTTAAAAATTATTTTTAATAAATCACTTCAAACTGGTGTTTTTCTTCAAGAATGGAAATTGTCATCTATTAGTCCTATCTACAAAAGTGGTTTTAAACATTTAATAAAAAATTACAGACCAGTATCCAAGCTCTCGGCTATTCCGAAATTATTTGAAAAATTAGTATACGATAGGCTAAATTTTGCAGTAAAAGGAATCATTTCTTCGAGGCAGCATGGATTTTGCAGTGGTCGTTCCACTACAACTAATTTGTGTATTTTTACAAATTTTTGCCTCTACTATTTGGAGAACAAAATACAGGTTGATGTCTTATACACTGACTTCGTAAAAGCGTTTGATAGAGTTCATCACAAGCTTCTTATTAAAAAATTAGAGAAAATAGGGTTCAAGTTTAGTTTTCTTAGATGGTTGGAATCTTACTTGACGAATCGGAAACAGGTTGTAAGAATTGGAAATGATAAATCCTTCTGTATTGAAGTATTGTCGGGTCTCCCTCAAGGTAGTCATCTGGGACCCCTTCTTTTCAATCTATTTGTAAATGACATTCCTGACCTGTTAGAGTATGGAGATTGTCTAATGTTTGCTGACGATTTAAAACTATTCTATCCCATATCAAAGATTGAAGATTGCTTAAAATTTCAAAAAGACATAGATAAACTTTATCAATGGTGTAAATATAATCATCTTGATTTAAATATTTCCAAATGTAAAACGTTTAGAGCTTTTCGTTCAAACCCTAGAAATCTATATAGTTACGAGTACAGTCTTGGCAGTGAAACTTTATCGACTGTTAGTGAAATAAAGGATCTTGGCGTTATTTTTGATACGAAGTTTTCTTTTTCATCACATATTGATTTCATCATATCGAAAGCAAATTCGCTTCTTGGTTTTTTAAAGCGTAATTCTGTCGTTTTTAAGGATAGTTATACTTTAAAAGCCCTTTATATTTCATTAGTTTTACCTTCTTTAGAATACTGCTGTGTTATATGGTCTCCCTATTATCAAAACTCTTCCGATAGGATTGAGAATATTCAAAAAAGATTTACGCGCTTTGCGTTGAGGAATTTGTGTTGGTCAGAAGGTTTTCCATCATATGAATCTAGGTGCGCATTGATTGATTTGAAATCTTTAAAAAGCCGCCGAGAAACTTTGTGTACACTTTTTATAAAGGATATAGTAGTTGGTAGAATTAACTCACCTGAGTTATTAAATCTTATGCCCTTTTATTTTCCAGAGAGAAACCTTAGAAACAGAGACGCTCTTTTTCTTGTTCCCAGTCACAGGACAAACTATGGTTTAAATGAACCTATATCACGTTCATTATCTCTTTTTAATTCTATTAATCTTGAAGTCGACCTTCTAATGGATAGAAGTATTTTTAAGAATATTGTTTCTAGAATTTTTAATAATAATCAATAAATAATTGTTAAATGTAATCAAAGATAAATATCCATTGATGAAATAAATAAATAAATAAATATACTCCTTATACCATTGCCCTTGAATGGTACTTGTATCAAAGAACCCGAAAATGTGTCTTAACGACGATCTTTCTTGGAATAACCACATTCTCGATACCGCTAATAACGTTTAGAGGATTTTTATATCAGTGTAAGAAATTTTGTACCCCCTTTAATCTGGCTTCAATTGATCGCATATATGTACTACCAAAACTCGTGTGTAACTCACATTTTTCGAGAGGTGGCAGCACAAACTTTTCTTCGTTTATTGGATAGAAAAGTCTTATCGCTTCTTTAATGAGCAATGCTCACTCGAAGTAGCCAGTTGCATTCCTCCCCTCAATCAGTTCACATTTAAGAACAATATTTATCGAGCTTTTACTCCTTTCACTCACCCTCATAATTTCCATATCACTCGGGCTATGTTAATGTTAAGCATTACAAGGGTCTCATGAACCCATGAGCGCGTGTGAATTGCATGCCAACACAATAACCCTTATACCAAAACAAATTGGATGTTCCAATTCTTATATATATCTATAACTAGGTACTTTACGGCAAGTTATGCATTCGCAAAAAATCAAACTAGAGATGTTCGACAACAACCTAAACTCCTCGGCTGATTTAAACTTGATATCATTTTGAAATTTTTCCCTCGACGCGATTTTTTCTTTTTTTTTTGAGACCAAGTAAAACCGTTCCTGTCATAAAATTTTTTTTCGAAATTAAAAAAAAATTATCAAAACTTTTTCTATAGATTTTTAAATAATAAAATTCGAAATTTCCAAACGCGATTTTAGTTACAAATGAACCATTTTTACTTGCGACTTAGGTACTATAAGGAAAGTTATGCATTCGTAAAAAAAATTGAACTTGAGATTTTGATCAATGTTGACATTACGATGATAGCGAAGACTACCAAAGTGGGCCTTGCAATTCTGTCTGTCTGTTTGCCTGTCTGTCTGTTCGACTACAGCCTAAACGGCTCGGCCGATTTACTTCAAACTTGGTAGATATGGGTTTTATTTTCTCCCCCAAAACACGTTTTTTTTCTTTTTCTTAAGACCAAAAATAACGGTACCTGCCATACGAATTTTTTTCGAAATTTTATAAATATTTTTTTGCTCAAAAACTGTCCCACAGATTTAAAAAAAAAATTCAAAAAACTTCATTTAGTTAAAGCTAGGTAATGGTTGAAAAAATTTGTACCATGTGGAACCATATTTTTTGTTTTAGATTTTCTCAAAAACCGAAACCGACCGATTTTGATAATTTTTTTATGTTAGGGCTCCACAGCAGTTTTTATATTATTGTGTATTTAAATTTTCAAAAAAAAATTGTTGATTCTTAAAAAAATTTCAATTTTTTTTTGAAAACTCAATATTTCGAAAACCACATGATCGATTTTTTGAGACTTGATAAATAAAAATTTCTTAATATAATCTACAAGATGTAAGAAAAAAAAATTATTTTACCAAAAAATTAAGGACCCTCCACACAAATGTTAAAAAATGGTTTTCGAAAATCATATTTTTCTCGAAAACGGTTCCGAAAATTTTACTAATTTTTTTTTCCTTTCGATTAATTCTTACGATCTATAATTTAAAAGAATTTTGAAAACAAGATACTAATGACTGTAGATACCTACCATAGAACGATTTTTTCTTATTCAGAATTTCTCATTATCGGCATAACGGACTTCAATGAAACTTTGTACAGAAAATCTTTAAGAAGGTTAAAAAACATTGCATTTAAAAACTTTAAGAAAAATATTTTTTTTTGAATTTTGAAAAAAAAATCCATCTTTTTTGGAAATTCAATATCTCAAAAACAAATGGATATTTTCTTTGTAAATTTAATTTTTATTCCAGCAATATATAACAACTTTAAATTGGCGTATCAAAATTTTTTCTTAAAAATGTTGTATATAAACTAATCGATTAATTGAAAAATTGTCTTTCACTCGGAAAGAGTCTACTAGAGTAGACCAAATGGATAAGCTCACGTAGTGGTTATGCCAGCATTGAAGAGCACCACTTCAGAACAATAGCAGAGACACAATCCGGGCCAGCAGATTTGCGTACATGCAGATCTTTCTGTACTCTTGTAACAGCAAGAGTTCAAAACAAGATTTGCCCCTTAAATCGTTTTCGTTTTCACAATTTTAATCCGTTTTTGAGATATAGAATTCTAAAAAAATTTAATTTAAAAGGTTTTTTTTTAAATCCAAAAAATATTTTTCTAACCTTAGATATACAATGATTTTTTAGTTTCTAGAATTCATTAAAATCCGTTAAATCGAAAGTGAGAACATCAAAAATCGAAAAATGGTTCTTTGGTAGTTACTGCCAGTAAGAACTTAACTTTAGTAAAAATGAAGCGATACAGAAAAAATTTAGTCCAAATTTTAGGAGACTTTTCCTATGTATTTGTTAGGTGGGTTCCGTTATTTTTGAATAAAGAATTTGTTTCAAAAAGTGGTTTTCAAAATATTGATTTAAGAAAATGAAAGTTATATTTAAAAATTCAAAATATTCAAACTTTCAACGGATTATAAAGTTAGTTAATGAATGTAGTACCTGGTTTGTATTTCGGAGAGTGGATTCCCTGCCAGCTAAGAACAAAGAAGTGTTTTTTTTTTAGAGACATTGCCTCTTCCTAGCAAGTGACTCCAGGAGTACATATATGTATGTATCTTCCTATTAAAATTCGGTCCTCTCATAGACGTTCGGACTCGATAGAAAATTGTGTGTATAGTTGCGCGGGCACCCTTCTAAGTCTTATTTTAAGACGATATCTCTTTAATTGCTTTAGCAATTCACAGAGGTGGAGGTGGCGGAGTTTCAAAAACCATTTACTCATTAAAGGCCTTCATTTATACTAAAGCCATTCTTATATGCGTACATATATATTTTGATAGACCACAAATATATATAAGTCAATCTCATTCCTGTTCCGTAAACCAACTTGGAGTTTTATCGCTTGAAACTAATAAATCTTCAAGTGCGTTAGATGGTGCAAGTTCATGCCGAATACCTCAGAGAATAGCAATTTCCATTTTACGGAACATTAAAGTCCTCTAACACAGAGCTTTGCATTCAGCATTCAAAGCCATTTAAGCCTCCCTCACCTTTGCTTGGCGGAAGTGCATTCAGAACGCACTGCAGCACCAGCAGCCTGATGGGCTGATTGCAATTAATCCTTCGGACAGTAATTGCACCAAACATTAAAATTAATTTAATTTACGACTCTCAGGATTATAAACAGAAATTAGCGCCCGAATTTTCGAATTACATTTGTAGTCCTGGATGAGGTTCGTCCTGTTCTGTCGGCTGTCGCTCGACATTTGGCTGACCGGACCTGCTCTGATGACGGTCTGGCCGCAAGCGGTCAAGTTAATGTCCCCAAAAACGAAATGATGTTCCATGATGGCATCACCACCAACTACTGGCAAACCAAAGAAACAAATCACCCCGCAGTCAGACATAAAATCACATTTTATGTGTTCGACTCAGTTTCGGCATAGAGAATTGGTTTTTAATTGCTGCGCGGATTAGGCGCGAATCGAGTGTAAATGAATTTTATATGATCGAGTCGAGATTCGAGTGTTGTTCGGTTGGACTTCGTTGTCGGGGAGGAAGAGATGTGTGTTCAAGCTGGATGGATGTTTGGTAGACTGATTTGATTTTACTGGGTGATGGGATGCCCATGCCAGTGGAATTAGCGGAGCGGGCGGTTGGCATCAGTAATAAATTGCGGACATTACCAACTTTATTGCATTCAATACAAAATGATTGAAGGCGGCTTTACATGGTTGCTGGTTGCAGTGCAGCGTTAATTCCATCACCGTTGCGTCCGCCATCGCAAAAAGAGATAGGACCTCATATGAAAACTTTTCCATTAACGAGGTGATTAATGCGAAAGTGAATTTAATATTTGACTATAACGGCGGTAATCAACAGCGGTAATAAATAAAAGATAGAAATTTTCTCCTTTAGTTTTATTAATTGCTGCAGTTTACCGCAGTATTAAATGTGTATGGTGGGTACCGTTATTTTTAGATAAAGTACATTTTCTGTCTTTTGTCAATCTTGTAGATTGTATTAAAAACCTTTTAATTGTCAAGTTTAAAAGAATTGGCATGGTGTTTTTGAAATACCGGTTGTACTGTTTCTGAGAAAATCAAAAACAACCTAATGCAAATGTTTATTTTTTTTACCTAAAATAACAATTTTTTGGCAATTTTTTTTAACTATTACTTAATATTTAAGAAATTTCTAAAACAAAATTATGTGGCAGTTATTTTTGGTCTAAAAAAAAAAGTGTGTGGTGAAAATTTGAAAACCATATGTATATTTCATCAAACTGCCATTACTTGCCTTATAGTACCTATAAGTCGCAAGTAAAAATAACGTTTTTAAAAATGCTATTTACCAAGTGAAACGGCCGCACCGCACTTGTTTTCAAAACTCAATACTTCAAAAACCCTATATATAGAATATAGTATAAAATTTTCATACATTTTTTTTCTTTCAATTAAATTATATCTTATATGTATAATTCAATAAAATAAATTTGAAATTAAGTTATTACTGACTGTACATACCATAGAATCATTTTTCCAAATTTTGAATTCCTCATTATCGTCATAACGGATTTAAATGAAATTTTTTATTGAGAAGCTTTGAAAAACATAGCTTTTAAAAACTTGAAAAAAATTATTTTTCGAAAAAAAAATAATTTGTTTTGTTGAAAATTCAATATCTCAGAAACGAATTAATATTTGTTTTGAAATTTAATTTTTATTCGTACAGTAATAAAATTAAAAAAATATATAAAAGCTTATTTTTTTTTAAACTGCTACAATGATTTATAATTTTTGTTCTTTCATAAACTAATACTTGCTTGAGAATTCACATGGCATCCTGTTTTTAGCTCCATTTATTCATTTAAAAAATTAATTTTATGGTTATGTACATATTTCTCTAGTAACATTCGTTTTTAAAATTGTTAGTCTTTTACATCAACTACTTGATTCGTAAGCCTTTTTAGATAGTTTCAAAAAACTGTTAGTTTTTAAGTTTCAAACAAATCGAGCATAGGGTTTTCGAAGTATGTATTTAGTTTTCAATAAACAAATTTTGAAATTATCTTATAAATACAAAAAAAAATGTTTGAACAACTTGGAAACAAAATACTAAGCAATTAATCAAAATCCGTTTTGAAGATTTTGAGAAAATCAAAAACCAAACAAATTTTTCTACGGGAGGTACCACAAATAAAAATTTGTTGGAACATTTTTTTAATGTTTTCTGAATCTTACTGCAACAGTTTTTGAAAAAAAAATATTTTCTAAGATTTAGAAATATGAATGTACCGTTATTTTTGGTCTTAATAATTTTAAGAAAAAAAAATGCATGTTGGGGGACAGACAAAATTGCAAGCCTCACATTTTTAGTAATTTTAAGACTGATTAAAATCTTGATCTCGATTTTTTTTTGACGAAGGCTAAATGAAGGTTTCAGGAAGGCCCGTCGACTTCTACTTTTTTTTTAAACTTTTGAAAGACTGTAGATCAGTATTTAAAAAAAATATGTCAACGAAGGATTTTATATAAATTATCCTAGAATGCCGTCCGCTAAATATTTATTGGAGAGACCCCAACAATTTTCCAAAATAAAAAATTCCTACTCTAAACCCAGTTAGGTCCACAAAATTTCAATATTCACTGTTAGGCCCAACCAAGGTTATGAAAAATTCAGCTATGGGACTATCATTCTCTTGGGAAAAAATGTTCTAAGTGTTGAGTTACTTAGGGCCAAGTCCGCCTCTGGAAAAGGTTTTGGTTCATAGAAATTAAAATTATTGCTCCAATTCTGAGGAAATATTATTTCAAAAGACGTTAAATAAGGGGCTAGTCTAGAATGTTTTGGAGCAGGTGTAGGCATGTCGTCACGGTATCGTATCGTTTTTTCGAGCCCGACTGACTTTAAAACTTTAATATTAACGTGAAGGCTAACATTTTAATGTGAATAGAAAGATATATAAAATTGAATCCTTAATATCTCTTAAAAATGTAGTTCTTAGTAACTCTAAGCAAATAATTAATTTTGACGATGACTAAATTCATAAAGACCATTCAACTTTTTTCAAATAATTCAGATTTTCTAAGTTTTATGTTTTTTTTTTTTTTTCAATCGGAATAAGTAGCTAGCTAACCTAGTTAACCTGAGAAAAATTAGAGGGTATTTTTTTGGAACCATTTCATCTTTCACGTTTACCTAAGGTAATTGTAAACTGCATTCAAAAAGTTTTTAAGTTGAAAAAAACTGTTATCTGTCAGAATTATCGGCAATAAATGTCCAATCGAGTAACAGTCACCAGAGTATTATGATCGTTGAGTAATAAAAATATCAAAACGTACAAAAAACAGTTTCCAAACCATTTTGTCCACAACATTAAAATCCATTCTTCCGCCTCATGTGCGCACCAGGCTAACTTCATCGTTTTTCTTATCAGTTTTTTTGAAACCATAAATTACCACCTCGGAGGTAGTTGTCTCTGACCAGGGTATACCCGGCAAGCAAGGGACACTCCTAATTTCGTACAATTTAATTGCATTCGACATGCATTCCGACACCATGTGCCCATGTTGCACTGTGTAGTGTGCTTTTTCTTAAAGGCGTGTCGCATGCATGCGCAGCATTAAACCCTGGAACATTTCCCTCTGAAATACACGGTGAAATAAAAAACAAGACCAAGCTCATTGCATTTAATTTCGATAAGACTGACTCGCGCAAAATACTCCTAACAACTTCGTCGTTCGCGGCTAATTGAAACCTCCCACAGACGCGCTCTTGATCACCACACATTCTACCTATACGTAGGGTACCGATATTTTTGTAGAATCAAATGCGCCACGAGAGAGAAACAAAACCCCACAAAGTGCATTAATAGAGTGAAATCTGAAATCTTTGGACTATATGGTGGAAAAAAATCACCTCATTCCAAGGCTAACATGTGTCGTAAATTGCCGTCAGAATTAGTCGGACCTAGGTAGGTACACGTATAGATTGGAGTTTCTTTCTATCCCAAGCTTGAAGTGAGAAACCAACAAGGCATTTTACAGCGCACAAGGGAATTACGAGTAACATTTCCCCCTTTCGCCAATTTGTGTTTCCGTCTGTCTGTTCATCGAACTATTCACCCACTCCACTTAATCTTTTTCTTGAAGCTTGGGCTCTTAAGTGGCCATATGCCGTTTTGGTTTGGTCTAGTCGGACAAGCCAAGCTACACATAATATGCCATTGGTATAGAAGGTATAACCTTCAAAGTGACTTAAGTCATCTATGGAGCTCGAGACACATCGGTTGGGCTTATTTCTAATGTTGCAACGCTGCAACACAACTTAGACATTGTTTAAGCGCAGCAATAATTCTTGTGCACTTTTGCTGCAGTAGTTTTCGTGATATGCCAGTCAAACCTTTTATTACTGTTGTCTAGTTAAAGCTACGACAGCTGACATGGTTGGATTACAAAAAAAAAGTAAAAAGAATCACCTTGGCGCCTGACGGGTAAATAGGTGTTTATACAATGCAATGTAAAAAAAATCACAAACAGATTATTTTTGTGAATACGCATTTTCAGGATCAAGAGTCAACTATGTTGACAAAAAGTCACAAAAAGTTTTGTTAAAAACGGCCTTTTTTGACCCCTCTTATCACAAAAACGATTTTGAATTAGAGTGTGTCGTCCAAAAATTTCTACCCTCATGTTTTCAGATTTGAGTTCTTCACAATGATTGTCTTTCAAATATGGAAACAAAAATATTTTTTGATAAGTAACAGTAATTTTGAAATGTGGTCATTTGAGATTATATTATCTTTAAAAATCATTAATTTTTAAATTTGAAAAGTTCAAAACTTAAATTAGAAAATTAGAACCTAGAAATATCTCTATCGGTGATCAAACAAATATAAAACAGCGATTTAACAAAAGTATTTTTTATGAGTTCCATTTTTCAAAATCGACTTTTTTCAAAAACTGCGGATAAGCAAAAAAAAGTCGATGAGTTGGTATTTAAATGGTCGTCTTTACCAAACAAATTTTAAAAAAATTATACTTTTTTATTTGGAAATTTATTGATTAAGATCTTAATCATTAGGTCCCGATATTCCACGAAACTATTGAGAGCTTCATAGCGAACTTTAACGTACAAAGAATGCCGCTTAGTATTACCTTCTTGTGCGTCCCGATTCGAAAGAACACTTAAGCTTAAAAAAATATAGTATTAGCTTTGCACAAAAATGGGAGTAAGGCAACGATGTACTTTAACCTATTTGAGATATATACGATGAACTCATTGATTTCTAACATGGTGGAGTTCAACTTACTGGTGTTTTGATAAGGGCTATGTTTTGGTGCCTGTCAAATCTGTTGTTCATTATTCAGTTACTGATGCCAAATCACCACTGCCGCATGTAACTTTTTTCTCAAAAACTGTCCCACAGAATTTTTTACAAAAAATTTGAAAAATTTCATTTAGTTAAAACTAGGTAATGGTTGAAAAAAATTTCCAAAAAATTGTTATTTTTGGTAGCCCCCCCTGGGTCCATTTTTTTTTGTTTTTGATTTTATCGAAAATGCTACAGCCGATTTTGATCATTTTTTTTAAGGTAAAGCTCCTCCACAGTTTAACTATTATTACATATTCAAATTTTTATTTTTTTTTATTTTTTGTATTTTAAAAAAAAAATCAAATTTTTTTTTTTTGAAAACCCAATATCTCGAAAACCCCACGATCGATTCTTCAAACTTGATAAATAAAAGTTTTTTAACATAATCTACAAGATTTGAGAAAAAAATTTTTTTTATCTAAAACTAACGGTACCTTCCATACAAATTTAAAAAAATGGTTTTCGAAAATCGTATTTTTCTCGAAAACGGTTCCGAGAATTTCGCAAAATTTTTTTTCTTTTGATTAATTTTAACGATCTATAATTTAACAAAAAAAAATTTGAAATCTAGATATTACTGACTGTACCTACCATAAAACGATTTTTTCGAATTTTAAATTTTTCCTTATTGGCATGACGGATTTTAATGAATTTTTTTATAAAAAAGCTCCAAAAAAGTTAAAAAAACATTGCACTTCAAAACTTAAAAAAAAATATTGTTTTCAATTTTTAGAAAAAAAAAGTCTTTTTTTTTTGGAAAATTCTATATCTCAAGAACGGCTTAATATTTTTTTTTTGGAAATTATACTCTTATTCGTACAATAATAAAAACTTAAGGTTATCGTACCAAAATTTTTTTTTAAAAATGTTCTAAAAATTTTGTACATAAAAGCTTATTTTTTTAAGGAACCACTTTAACGACTTATAATTTTTGTTCTTTCATAAATTTATATTTACATAGCATTCTGTTTTTGTCTCTTACCTACTACTAAAAAAATTTAAAAAATTCATTTTATCCTTATGAACAGTTTTCTTTAATAACAGCCGTTCTTAAAATTCCTAGTCTATTACATATAGGAGCAAGTTCGTGCGACCCAGTCGTGCATTTTATTTTTTATATAGGAGGCCATAACGACTCGTAGAGGGCCTAAACCTAGTGACTTACAACTCTCAACCATTCCTGTGTTCGTGTACTCAGGAATGGAGTTAACTTACAATTTTCTGTGGATTCCGAATGAGCAGTACTTTTCATAACAAGAGATACTCGCTTAGAAGAAGAAGGAACGGAAAATCCTCTCAAATCCTCAGTCTACCCTTTAAAAACTTTTTTTGCAGCGGCTGAGAATCGCAGGTCAACACTTCAATTTTTGAATTTAGACATCAGTTTAAATGAAAGCTTAAAGCTCAACGGAAACTGAAATGATCGTCTAAATGTGGCTTAAGACACTCAATTGAGTAATATAGGAATTATATTCGAGCTTTGGACGAATAAAGATTTTATAAATTACAGTCAAGTTAGAGGGGGTAAAACATTTCTTGCACTGTAGAAGAAAACCTAGTCACTTGATAAAATTTTGTGCAACGTCGAATATGTGATCATACCGTAGAAGGGGTCATATTTATTTTCACATTCAATACATTATACCTTAAACGAAATTTCACTTTTCAAAAATGATACCATTTTAATGTAAAAATTTATTGTCTATACTGATATTAATACGCTTTTCCTAAAAAGTCTATAAAATTGAAACGAGAATTCAAAGTTATTTAATCAGTTAAGTTAAAATAAAATTTTCTCATCGTCATCACCATCGTCGTCATCATCCCCCCTGATGAAATATGTCCTCAAGAAAACCGTCACTATGGGTCAAAGTGCCGACGCTAAAAATGGTAACCAATTTGCTGTAGATAACT
This sequence comes from Philhelius festivus, assembly GCA_963931855.1. Lineage (NCBI taxonomy): Eukaryota > Metazoa > Arthropoda > Insecta > Diptera > Syrphidae > Philhelius > Philhelius festivus. The sequence goes on from OZ007557.1 coordinate 58,353,709, forward strand.
TCAAAAAAACAACAAATCAATAACAACTAACGAACAATCCAGCACAACAAATGCCAAAAGTCAACCCCAGCGAACCAATTATTAATAACGAAAACAATTTTATAATGGACAAACTGAAGAATAAACCTCCAACCCGGTCGGCCACCGTGGAGGATTTCGGCCAACACCCCCCCTTTTATAAATTTGCGGAAAGCATATCACTAAACAAAAAACATACAAACAAAAACTACTATACTAATAAAAGCAATACAGGTACGAAACCCTTATACGTAGCAACTCTAAACACACTAACTCTCCAATCAAAAGAAAAATTTGTTGAACTAGAAAACGCGCTCAATAAGATACACTGGGATATAATCGGTTTAGCAGAAGTAAGGCGTCAAGGCGAAAGCATACAAGAACTCAACAACGGAAATATATTTGCTTACTTCGGATCTAAACAAGGTCTTTATGGCGTCGGTTTCCTTATAAACAAAGAGTTAAAAAAGAATATTCAAGAAATTAAAGGATTTAACGATAGGATAATAGGAATGAAAATCAAAGTAGAGAATTGTAACATATCCATCATACAAGTCTATGCACCAACTGAGAAAGCAACTGATGACGAGATGAATCGCTTTTACAAGACACTGGAAATAGCGACAGCACACTTTAAAACAGAGATTTTACTGATAATCGGTGATTTCAATGCTAAATTAGGTTTCAGAAAAAATGGCGAAGAAACCATTATGGGAGAATATGGATACGGTAATCGAAATGAAAGAGGTAGTCGTCTTATCCAATATATTTGGCAACAAAAACTTATAGTTGGAAACTCGTTATTTAAAAAGAAACCGCAAAATCAATGGACCTGGAATTCACCAGGCCAAAAGTACAAAAACCAAATAGATTTTATTCTTTGCAATAAAAGATCAATCCTTAAAGATGTGTCCGTACTTAATAACTTTCAATTCGAATCAGATCATCGGATAGTACGCGCGGAGTTGTTAATCAACCATAAAACCAGACAACTTCATAAAACTACAAGAAAAGTATTAACAAAATCGATAAGTACAGATATCATCAAAAGTTATAATGCTGATCTTCAACAACGATATAACATTATATCAATGTTAAATGAACCTACTCAAATAGCATATAACAAAATGGAAAAAACTATAAAAGAATCTGCAGACAGGTATATTCTTACTGCTGTATCTCAAAAACCGCAAAAACTATCGAGTGAAACTCTAAATATGATAGCACTTCGTGATAGTATTCGAAAAAAGACCAATCTGAATGCCCAAGAAAAACAGGATCTGAAAAATATACGGAAGAACATCAAGAAACGTTGTCAAGAAGACATCCAAAAATTCAATGACAACCTCTTAAAGACAGTGATCGAAGAAACGAGATCAATAAAAAAGGCAAAGAATGCAATCCAAGATTATAAAGAGTGGATAACAGCAATGGCGGATAATGGTAAAAGAATTCACGAAAGGAAGAATATTAACCAAATAGCTACAAAGTTCTACATTGATCTATACAAAACACGCAAAGTAGACACTGATGATATATTTCTAGAACGACAAAACCAGGAAGAAGATTTTCCACCATTTCTTAAAAGTGAAATAGAGCGAGCAATAAATAGTTTAAAGAATGAAAAAAGCAAAGGAAACGATGGGATATTAGCTGAATACCTAAAGTTCGGCAACTTTTCACTGGCCAACTGGTTGACTACTATTTTCAATCAGGTTTTGGTCACCGAGGAAGTCCCAGACCAATGGACGAAATCGGAAATAATTCTCATACATAAAAAAGGGAACAGGGACGATATCAACAATTATCGCCCGATAAGCATAATATCATCGATATACAAGGTTTTTGCGAAGTGTTTATTTGAGAGAATGAAAACCACTCTTAATTTAAATCAACCTTTTGAACAAGCCGGTTTTAGATCAGGGTTTTCGACAATAGATCATCTACAAACCGTTAATCAAATAATAGAAAAATGCAAAGAGTATAACATCACAATATACTTTGCCTTCATCGATTTTGAAAAAGCGTTTGACACAGTAGAGCAGAGATCTATTTGGAAGGCGCTTCTCAATCAAGGTGTAGACGAAAAAATAGTTCGAATCCTAAAGAAAATGTATGACAGGAGCACATCCCACATAAAAACAGAATGCGTCGGACCAGACTTTAAAATATCGCGAGGTGTAAGGCAAGGAGATCCAATTTCACCGATGACATTATAATTATCGCAAACAACAGTGAAGAACTTCAAACGATGCTGAACGAACTGTGCTCGGAATGCGGAAATATTGGGTTGTCAACAAATCAACAGAAAACTAAAATTATGACAAATGGTGCTTCCGATCCAGTTAGTGTTAATAACAATATATTAGAATACGTTGAAGACTACACATACCTTGGTCAGATTATCTCATTCAAAGACAAAGAAAAAAAGGATATAGAGCAGCGAATGACGAACGCTTGGAGGCAGTTCTGGAACGTTAAGCATCTTCTTACATTGAATATTTCGAATAAAACAAGGAAATATATGTTTGACTCAACAGTTCTTCCAGTCCTCACCTATGGGTGCCAAACTTGGCAAGTCACGAAAAACACTGAAATGAAACTCCAATCATGTCAGAGAGCAATGGAGAGAGCTATTATGAACGTTCATATTGCCCAGCAAATTAACCATCAGAATATAAGAAGTCAAACTAATTTTGAAGACGTTAGACACAGGCTTAAGAAACTCAAATGGGAATGGGCAGGACATGTAATACGTACACCTGATAATCGATGGACAAAATTAGTAACCGAATGGATACCCTTAGAAAACAAAAGAAGCGCAGGTGGACAACATAAACGCTGAAGGATGACATCCGAAAAATATGCCCACTTTATTGGAGAGAAGCACTAGATAGAAGAAGATGGAGAAGTCTGGGGGAGGCTTATGCTCAGATAACCTAAAATTATACCTCTCTTTTTTCAAATAATGTATATATTTAAATTAGTTTAAAACCTTGATTGATTTATTTGTTTCTTGTAATTTAATTAATTTTACGTACACATACTTGTTTAAATGTAATGTAGATATATTCAATCAAATGGTATTATAAAATTATGTAAATTTCAAAGTATCAATGAGTGAATAAAGCTTGGAATAATAATAATAATAATAATAATAATAATAATAATAATAATAATAATAATAATAATCAGTTAAGTTAAACTTAAAGTACCAATTAAGTTTCACTTTAAGCTTTCCAAAAAAATATGTATTTGTAACGATCCGTTGTTACTTTCTTCCTGAAGTTGGAAAGATTTTCATTTCCTTTTGGGGCCTTATTATACATATATTATAGCTACCTATTTTTCCAGAGGCGGCCCTGTCCCTCTAAAGTTTATCATGGGTGATTTAAAAAGTGCTCCAGCTTGAGCTTAAGCTCACCATCTACAAATCAGAATCCAGGAAAGAATTTTTAATATTTTATACAAATTTTTACATTTCCATAAATTGCTTGCAACATGCCTCCTGATAAATGTTACAATTGATTGTGGCAAACGGGTGACATACGATGGCGTATAAACTTATGCAAACGAAATGAAAACTCGTACCAATTTATCTTTTGCTAGACTTAGAACTGGTGTTTTCTGTTTGAAATAGAACAAAAAAAAACAGACTTACCATTTTTTTCTATTTTGTTTAGACTTGCAAATTTATTGGTCACGAATGCGCGCTAGCGCAACAGTTTCGCCGCATAGTTGCGCACGCTTAGCAATGCTTTAGCCTTAGCTGAGGCATTAATGCGCGATCGCGTTTCAATTTACTGCCGCTAAGTGTTGTTATCTCTAAAGATCAAGTATAGAGAGATCTTAAGGTTCGATTTCAATTGATCATGAAGTTGTTCGTGGAAGCAACTTTCTGCTTCGGTTTGGATATACTTATAAGTGTTGTGCAATTGCGATTTATATTTGTCAGCTTTGCCAAAGTGCTTGTAGCGTGCGGAGTAAATAGTGTGTCTCTACCAGTAAACGGACAAAAAAAAATACTCCGACAAAGTGACGACATTTCAAGGCTGTGAGAGAGTATGCAAATTAAAAAGAGAAAAAAAAAATGAATACGGGACTCGTTTATTTGGCATTATAAAATAAAACTGGTGTTGGCTGATAAAATCAATCACTGGACTGTTTATTGCGGTAATATGCCATGGCATTCACTTGACAAATTCATCATTAACACGATAAGTATTTTATGTGAGAAGAATAATAACTCTACCTAATTACATATTGCCAATGTAAGACAAGTCTTAAATACGATTTTTTAGAAAGTGTCATGTATGCATTTACTTAGTTTTGGTTACATTATGCGGCAACTGAAAATTTCTGTTGGGAATTTTTCGATTCTTGAATTATTTTGGATATCTTTCAAAATAAAGTGATCTTTAGTCAAAAAATTACCAAATGTTTAAAAAATACAAATTTTGAGGCACAACAGTTTGTGGTTCGTAGAGAACCACTCCTAAGTAGCCCAGAAAAATTAGACTTTGACATCCCAAAAATAAACAAAACCCAAGTCCATACATAATGTACCATGAAAAAAACGTGCTCAATATTTTACCCTCGTCATGATGTCAAAAATTATACATTAAAGGTAATGAAACAGAATTGATTGTTTTTGTTAGACATAGGCGAACAAAAGGACTTATAGAAGTTTTTAAGAGCTCATTTTTTATATAACTTCATTACCTAAAAGTATGTGCAAAAAGATAAAAGTCGAAAGTGATATTAAATTAAAACAAAGTCATCAGCTTTTTAAGATGGCGGCCTTTATTTTACCCTTACCACCGAGGAAAAAATATTTTATAATAAGGAGATGTACTTTACAATGTCGCCAGCGCAAATAAAATTGTATTACATTTTTTCGAATAAATCTAGAATACTATAATGTTTCGGCTTATTTTTCTCAGATTCTGTTCTATTCATTGTAAAAAAGATAGAATTACAATTTTACTATAAAAATAAAAAAAATAAGAGATTTACAGAAATTTGCCGAAACTGAATTTCATCCCCTCTTACTTTCCTAAAACCTATAGTTACGGTCCAAATTTAGGTTACTTTTTACTGCCCACCAAAATTCAGCTCTTCCGGATTTATTGTTTTTTTTTTTGTTTTGTCTCTTTTTATCCAATTTGTCTGGGCTAAGTTACTTACAACTCTCAACTATTAGTGTGTACGTGCTCTAGGCAGATGTGGAGAGAACCAGCAGTTTCCTGACTCAAATGGCTTTTTTGCAGAAGCACCTTTTCATGACAAAAGATTAATTTGTTTGTATTTAGGTGGCAACGCCTGGAAATCGATCGCCAGACCTTCGACCTTCACGAATTTGCTACAAATAAGTAGTGACAGAAAAATCGCTTGAAAAAATGGAACTTGTTTCATTTTTATAGTCGCTACGATTTTTAAGTCGCATTTGCGTGCATTCACATTTAACGCCATGTGTCTGATTCTTTGCGGCTAAGAAATCGCGGATTAAAAATCACAAGTGCGTGCATAACAATTTCTTGTTGCGACTACGATTTTTAAGACGTAGTAATTTAAATCGCAAGTGTGAGCATATCTATTTGAGTGCATTTGTTTCATTTTAACTTACGACAATGGGATCGCCAGAAAAATGAAACAAACTGCGACCTTTAAATCGTCACGATTTGTTGGTATCAAGTGTGTTCATTCTCATTTAAACTTATGTGTTCTATTTTTGCGACTAGAAAATCGATATTGAAATCGCAAGGGCGTTCCTAGCCTTAAAGGCTCCTCAAATAGTTTTATGATTAGGGAAAAGTTTTTCTAGATCCATGTGATACTCGTATAACAACGGATCCACATTTGGTCTATGTACATAAGTGTTTCGGTTGAAGTCGGTTCACCTGTTCCGAAGTTTAAGAACAGTTTTCGAAGCCAGCCGCACAAAATTAATTAACAAGCATGACGTAAAAACAACTTTAACTTTCTCAAAATTTATTTTTTTGCTCTCTATTTACTAAACAAAAATTTTCAATGAATTTCATTCCAATAATATGACGCCTTACAAAAGGTGATAGACAAAAATTTACTCTGGTGAATCAGAAAATGAACATCATTTGCGAGACATAATATTTACAGGTAAAGTTGAATTAAATGTCCCATTCAGGGTCGCAACAAACTCTTTTTGTAATTTCTAGCAAGTTTTGAAAAGGAGAATGCAAACAAATTTATCGAAGCTGGTCCTCTGAAAAATAGATATGGGTGAATCGCATATTATTGAGGATTGAAGAGCTGAATCGTCGATATAACATGTGCCTCCAAGAAATGTTGCCAAAAACAAAGAAAATAAACGGTTTTTCAATTGGAACGTATAGATTTATTTGGTGGCCTGTGGTGGCCATGTTGTTTTGGTGATATCTGTCAAATCTATTATTAAATACTAAGTTACTGATGTCAAATCACGATGGCAAGTTACACCATTGAATAGCATGTCAAAACGAGGAAACTTTAGTATCAAAATGAGTGTTCGTATGATGCAAACGTTGCGTTGTGTGCGTTCCGCTATTTTTACGGTAGACGTGGTGGACTTTCACAGTCGACTCTTTAACACTTCTTTGCTAATATTCGAAAATTGTAAGTGTACAGCTGAACGTCAGGCAGTCGATTCTTCGTCTGCAAAAGACTTCAACTTGGTGAATTTTACGTCGGGACTTAGGTAAGGGACCCGAAGAAGATCCAACTGGCCGCCTAGGAATTTAAAGTTCATCACCATGGACAACGCCGCAGTTTGTTCACCGACTGGTCTTCAAGGTGTATGGAAGAGGACCCCAATATTGACCAAGAAATGATCTCTAGTGACGAGGCGCAGTTTTGGACGAATGGTTGTGTTAACACGCTAGACACCAACCCAGGCGAGGTCTACAACGCGTCATCAAAATGTTACCGTTTGCTTTGGGTTTTGGTCCGTGGACATTATTCAATACTTTTTCGTAAACCATGTTGGTGATGCTGTCACTCTGTCAACCTAAACCAAAAGTGGATCCAGTAGAATGGCACTACGTGCCACATAGCGGACGCCACGATTAACATTGTGTAGAACGATTCGGGGTAAGGTTATCTCTTGCAAATGTGACACGAATTACCCACACAAGTCATGCAATTTGACCCCGCTATATTTTTTTTTTTTGTTATATTCCATTTCAACATCTACTTGCCCTTGTTGAAAAACTTTCTAGTAATACGATAACATAATTTTGTTCTTTTTCCAATTTTCTCCAAAACGGCTTTTGATAAAACAGAGTACCATTTATTTCCTTAATGATTATTAGAAAACTATGATTTTAGTTCTTGTGGGAAATACCACATATCCCGAAATGGGATTTGTTTTTTATAAGATAAACTTATTTTTGGATCATTCCTGGTATAGATATACCTCTAAATAAAATAAAACTCCATTAAAACAATTTAGAAAACAAAAATTATAATACAAAAATTATAATATAAGAAGAAAGTTAATTTTTATTTATTTACTATAAGCTTATTTTTAAATTATGAATTTTCCACACTCGTAACAGTAAGTTTCTCGTATTATTTATAACCTAATATATTTATACTTATTAACAGGGGCGCAACAACGGGGGGTGTCCAGGGTGTCCGGACACCCCCCAGAGGTCGGTGGACACCCCCTCCGAAATCGATAGACACCCAGTGACGATTTTTAAAACATTCTTAACGCCACAAACCCGGGGCGTAGCGAGGTCAAGCTTAAGGAGACGATGCAAACTATTCCCAAAGCCATTAACCCGACAAACCCGGGGTGCAGCGAGGCCAAGCTCGCGAAGACGACACAAGCTATCCCCCAAGCCATTAACCCCACAAACCCGGAGCGCAGCGAGGCCAAGCTTGCGAAGACGACACAAGCTATCCCCAAAGCCATTAACCCAACAAACCCGGGGCGCAGCGAGGCCAAGCTCGCGAAGACGTTATTTTTATTTTTAGTAGAAGTAGACAAATCAAAACATTCCAAAAACAGTTTTTCTGTTATCATTTACGTTTACAAAATGATTAGCTAAATCATTACACCCATATTAATAAAGATGGTTTAGTAGAGGTTTATCCTTAAGTCCTGGACTAAGTGCGAAATTTCATTAATAAAACAAATTTTCTGTTAAGTGACGTTTACTAATTATGATTAAGTTAAACCACCGAAGTAGGTGGTTTAGCGAAGGAATAAGAAATAGAAATGTCCACAGTCAGACACAAGCGATTGACAATCAATTTAGGTAGCCACAGAATATAAAAAATGAGATTGCTTACTTTTGTAGAAGATTTTCTTAAAAGGATTTTTGGTAAACGTCATTTTACTATTCCGGGAACATTTTGTTTTTATTAATATAAATATTTAATCCAGGACTAAATTCCTATTCTATGGTTTAGTAAGACAGTGGACTATAGAAGGAATAAGTGTTTTTTATTAATATGGGTGTTAGTATTTATATTATCTAAAATGTGCTTATGCACATGACATATAGCTAAGTTGCTTAATCTATCTTGCGTCATAGTACTGCGTAAGTACGTTTTCAATCCTCGAAGCGCGCTAAAACTTCGTTCAGCTTCACAAGACGAAGCGGGGCAAATATTTGTTAAAGTAAAAAAATTAGAAAAAACTGAATTTAATCTCAGTATCAAATGTAGTGCTTGATGTCTTTAACTTGAATAAATTTTTTATTCCGACTTTAGATTATAAGATTGTGTAATATAAGGGTAAGAATGTTTTAAAAGTTGACACCGCAAATCAAGAGAGCTATTGAAATTAATTTTTTGAAATCCTCTTCGAGAGCTTGGCCTCGCTGCGCCCCGGGTTTGTCGGGTTAATGGCTTGGGCGAGAGCTTGTGTCGCCTTCGTGAGCCTGGCCTCGCTGCGCTCCGGGTTTGTGGGGTTAATGGCTTTGGGGATAGCTTGTGTCGTCTTCGCGAGCTTGGCCTCGCTGTGCCCCGGGCTTGTGGGGTTAATGGCTTTGGGGATAGCTTGTGTCGTCTTCGCGAGCTTGGCCTCGCTGCGCCCTGGGTTTGTCGAGTTAATGGCTTTGAGGATAGTTTGCATCGTCTTCGCGAGCTTGACTTCGCTACGCCCCGGATTTGTCGGGTTATTTCGGATATTTGGATTATTTTGGGTTGGACACCCCCCTAGCTTTTTAGGTTGTTGCGCTTCTGCTTATTAATGTTTATCCCCATTATAGCTTTAAGCCGCCAGATCTATTTTGTATTCTTATTTGTTTTTTTTTTTATCCAACATAAGAAAGCAAATGTTTTCGAATACAAGATGATCAAATTTAGCCCGATTTATGCGCCAGCAAAGCAGCGGCGAACAATTGAATGATCTTATAATCCGTACATAATGGCATACATAATGGCATACATAATGGCATACCTAATGACTTTCTAAATAAATGATTAATGGAAAACCTTTTATATGTAGATAAGCATTATGTACATTGTATATGGCAAGTTATGCCTTCATAAAAAAATCAAACTCGAGAATTCTGACAGATTTAAGAAAAAATGCAATGAGTAAAAGTTAACTAATGGCTAAAACAAGTGTTCCGTAAAATGGCTATTCATAATTATTAATTATTCTAAGTTTCAATTCAATTTCGTGCTTTCAATAATTTTTTTTACAAAATTCGAATAAATAATTTAAATAATTTTTAAGATCATAACAAAAACGTGAGAAATGTAGACATTACGAATTTTTGTAGTGCATACAATATCTAATTGGTAAACGCAAAAACGGTCTATCAGGTCTAAATTCTTAAAAACAAAATTAATATCGATTAAAAACTAACTGAGTTAAATATCGTTGAGTGTACAAAGTCACCCAAAAACCGAAATCTGAGTTAAGTTATAGAAAAATTTGTCAGTACGGGCTCTCGATGTTCTTGACCACACCCAATGACCTCTAAAAGGTAATTTGAAAAGTTCAGGCTATATTCACTTGCGACTTATAGGTACTATAAGGCAAATTATGCATTCAGAAAAAAAAATCGAACTCAAGATTTTGATCAAAGTTGACATTGCCATGATAGCGAAGACTAAAAAAGTGGTACTCGCAATTCTGTCTGTCTTTTCGACTACAGCCTAACCGGCTCGCCCGATTTTTTTTAACTTGGTAGATAGTATTTTTTAATTTTTCCCCCTACACGTTTTTTTCCTTTTTTGTAACACCGAAAATAAGGGTACCTGACATACGACTTTTTTTTCGAAATTTTATAAATATTTTTTTTTCTCAAAAACTGCCCCACAGATTAAAAAAAATCGAAAAATTTTATTTAGTTAAAGCTAAGAAATGGTTGAAAAAAATGTCCAAAAAATGGTTAGTTTTGGTACCCCCCTTGGAACCATTTTTTTGGATATTGATTTTCTCAAAAACAGTAAAACCGATTTTAATATTTTTTTTATGCTAAGCAGCTCAAATAATATTGTGTTGATATTTAAATTTTCCAAAAATTTTTTTTGGATTTAAAAAAAAAAATTTTTTTTTTTCTGAACTCAATAACCCCATGCTCGATTTTTTTTTTAAACTTGATAAATAAAAGTTTCTTAATATAATTTACAAGATGTGAGAAAAAAAAAAAATATTTCACCTAAGAATAACGGTACTTCCATACAAATGTTAAAAAATGGTTTTGGAAAATCGTATTTTTCTCGAAAACGGTTCCGAGAATTTTGCTAAAATTTTTATGTTTTGATTAATTCTTACGATCTATATTTAATAAGAAAAAATTTTAAATCAAGATATTACTGACTGTACCTACCATATAACCATTTTTTTAAATTTAGAATTTCTCATTTGAATGAAATTTTTTATTGAGAAGCTTTTAAAAAAATTAAGAAACATTGCATTTCAAAACTTTAAGAAAAATATTTTTCTGAATTACAAAAAAAAATCATTTTTTTTGTTTTGAAAAATTCGATATCTCAGAAACGGCTCAATATTGTTTTTTGTAAATTTAATTTTTATTCGAACAATAACAAAAAAATTCTATTGGTGTACCGAAATTTTTTCTTTAAAATATTTTTAAATTTTTATTATTTTTTAAAGAAACCAGTACAGACCTATAATTTTTCTTCTTGAATAAGCTAATATTTGCTTGAATCACATGGCATCCTGTTCTTAGCTCCGACTACTAAAGGAGTTGTTTTAGTCATTTAAAAAATTAATTTTATGATAATGAACAGTTTTTCTCTAATAACATTCATTTTTGAAATTCTTAGTCTATTACATAAGAGCAAATTCGTGCGACCCAGTTGTGCATTTTATTTTTATATCACTTTGTATCGCACTCACACAAGGAAGTTTTTCGCAAAATCATTCTGAGACTCACTTCCATTTGAATAATGAGGCTCCAAAACTCGAGAGTACTCGTAGTAGTGGAGCGAGCTTGCCATCCATAACAAGTGCCAGTTAGGTACGGTTGTCGGATTATCAGTGTCATTGAGCTATATTTTTCTAAAAAAAGCACTTGTGGACCGTTTCAGAGAATGGATCGTTTGCTCAATGTTTTGTCTGAAATTGAGTGTGAATATCAAAGGGTGGTGGTAGGCTGCATATTTTCAGTAAGATGGTGACAAAAAGTTTGTGAAAAAAATTTAACGTAACACCTCTTGTTCGATGACCCCATTTATATCTTGAGAAACCTTCCAATTACAAAGCCCCAGCATTTTCTATTTTATAACCGCAACTAACTACAACATTAAATTTTGCGGATACATTCTTACATATTTTATTAGTTTTGCTGTTCTTTTCATCCATTAAACTTTTTTAAGGATTCCCTCCCTCTGTCCACAAAAACATGAATATGCATTGTTAAGGGTGTCCTGATAAAATGACAATTAAACTCAATTTCTATTGTCAAGGCTTACAGCCTCTTAAAAATTTACGAACAATAATCAAAGCAATAAAGGCAAACAAGCAAAAGGACATCGATGATCGTATAAGCAAGGATTATAACCAAAATGAAAAGCCTTTCAAAAACCCGCCTCGTTCCAAGGGGTCAATGTTATCACTACATTGGCTATATGCTCAATGAATGCGATTCGAGGAGCATCCCTCCCTTCACGACCACCACGGCCCAAAAAAAAAAATCAAACAAAACCGTCATAATATGCTCTTAAGCAAACAATCTGAAACCAGACAATGCGCGCTCTGAGCCTACACATATCCCGTTTCTATGGGGCTATAACATTTTATTGCCATTTGATACAGCCAGAGCATCTCTGCAATTGTTTCAAAAACAGTTTCCTCTCTTTTTATGCCAGGTTCAAGTATTCGACCGGATATGGCTAAAATAATCGCATATGGCTATGATGTCCTTTATTCTCTGCAGGACTCTCATCCGCATTGGAACATCTGCATTTTATTTCCTTGACTGGCATAGCAGAAAAGACCAAACATATAACCTACCACGAAAATAGGCTCGAAGGACCTCGAGCCGAGGGACGATGACGATTACGATTACGTCGACGAGGTGGTTTTTTAATGTCGCTCCTTGGTAATCTCTTCGTCTGATGATTTCTCATCTATTGTGGCAATCCTGTATTTTATTGATAGGTATCTCCTTATGCAAGCAGCAAGGACATTAATTCAAGATGTGGCCACGAATTGATTTTTTTGTTATTTTTTGAAGATGCTTTCTTGTGTTTTCTTTTTGTTTATCGATCTTAGTTTTTTGTTATCCTTCGGTCTCTAAACCTAATACGAATCTGCACAGGGAACAGAATACACTCAATTTTTATTGGCACAATAAATTTTTCAAAATGGGGGCAGTGTTTAATATTCAGGTGGTCCATTTCAACCCACAGACGAAGGCGACAGATCTATCTACAAACATGAGTCCGCTTTTTTTTGGTTGGAAAAGAAAATGAGTTTCACAAATCGTTCGGTTTGATTCCACCCATTTTGGCCATTTTTACTCCACGGTCACATCACATACGAACGAGTTAACGAATGCGGATACAAAACAAAAATATACAAAACACAAAACAAATTTTCCAATAAATTTCCCATGGACAACATGCGCCAGTAAGCAGTAACGCGTTTATCCTAACCGTTGTAGTTGCTCGTGTACGAGTATTATGTGTCCCCCTTAAAGTCTGTGTTTTGTGCCACATTTCATGGAAATTACGACTCCAATGCGACTGACTAAATGTCGACGACAACAACGACAGGGCAAGTAGAGCTCTTAATTTGTTTTTTCTTTTTTTTTAGCCAAAGACCCGATAACTGTTATAAGGTTTTTTTTGCGTGAGATGTGAGTTTTTTTGGTTCGCTTGGGAGTTGGAACGTTAAGAGTTTAAGCCTTAAGCTGCTAGCCGGACAGTAGACATTAGACAGGCCAAATAAGGATGTGGAGCAAAAATATAGGGAAACAATTTAAATTGGGTTCATTGGAATTGGATTGCATTTCAATGTATTGAACGTGTGGCAAATTAATAGATGGCAGCACAATATTGTGTGGGGCAGCTCAATTTTATTGGTCCTCTCTATGGCTGAGTGGCAAGAGGTACGAGTAATTGGTGTCTATTGGAGATCAATTAAATTGGGGCTCGAGATTTAGTTTGTTTTGAATGGATTTGAGCTTTGACAGAAGGAATTTATATTGGGCCACTCCACTTGATTGCAGTAGATCTGTAATAGTTATTGGACACGTACCTACCGGTATAGGTTTTTCTATATTTTTAGCGGACTGAATATATTTTTCGAGTACCTACAACGTACTCTCAACATGTTTAAGCACATTACAATTGTTAGAATCATAGAAAATTAGAAATGGATTTAGGAAAGGATACAGATGCAAATTGGTTTTGAATTTTTAAATATTAAAAAAGACGAATATTTCAAAACAAAGCTTCAGAGTCGTATTCCAATTGTTCGAGTTCGAAAATGTGGAACGCAGATTCATTAAAACTGCCTTGATTCTTGATCAAAATTGTAGTAAATGGTAGTTTCCCGTTTTAGGTGAAATAATTCAAAATCTTGAAAATTCAAATTTATCAGCTAGAGTCCTACCTAAAAAAGCTCTGCACACTGTACCCACTGGATCGCTCTTACTTGCTCTTCAAATGTATAAAATATAAAATAAAATCACTTAAAAAACTATTCGTTTAATAGTTTTCAAGTTATTGATTTAAAAAAAAACATTTGTTTGAATATTTTTATAAACAATACTATTTCAAATATAAAGAAGCTCCTGCATACAAATTTTGGTCAAAATCTTTAGAGCCGTTAATGAAATTCGAAAAAAAAAAACGGTTCTATGACAGTTCGAACACTTGTACCTTTATTGCCAGATAATTCGAATATACACTGCATCAAAAAATTGTACGTACAGGTTATTCTTCAAAAGGAAAGATTAAATTATTTAAAAAAACAGCTTTTGAACCATTCTTTTTTCATTTTTTTATATTGTTAATTATTGTAGAACTCAAAATAAAACAAACTTAATTAATACAAACTTCATAGAAAAGAAAAAACTACAAAAAATTAGACAAAATAGTAAATCATAGGTCAAAAAATTGCACATACAGTGATATAAAAATTAATTATATTCATATTTTTAGTAGCGAGTATGATAACCTTTCGCTTTTATCACATCCTGAAGGCGATTCTGCATAGAGAGAACAAGTTTTGAAGTGACTTCCGGAGAAATTTTGTTCCATTCTTCCAAGATAAGGCCTTTGAGTTGGTTTTTATTGGTAATTTTTGATTCTCGGACCCTTTTCCCCAAATAATCCCAAAGATGCTCAATGGGATTAAGGTCTGGGGATTGGGCAGGATGAGGCAATGTTGATTTAACATTATAGAGTAGCCACTCTTTTACCATCCTTGACGAATGTTTGGGATCATTGTCCTGCACTAACAAAAAGTCGTCTTTTAACCCAATTTTTAAAGCGCTGGCTTTCAATTTTTCCCTTAAAATTTGTAAATATTTGTTTTTATCCATTGTTGTATCCATAAAAACCAAATTTCCCACACCATTGCACCCCATAACTCCCCAGACCATAACATTTCCGCCTCCATGTTTCACCGTTGATTGCAAATTCTTCACATCTAATGTTGTGTTTGGTTTCCTCCACACAAATCTGCGACCGTCGGACCCGAATACGTTAAACTTGCTCTCGTCGAAAAATAAAACATTCTTCCAGAAATTATCTGTTTTCAAAACCTATGCTTTTGCATAGTTCAAACGTTTTGAAACGTTTGCCTTTGAAATATAAGGTTTTTTTTTAACCGTGCGACCATTATATCCCTTTGAATGCAAAAAGTTCCGAACAGTTTGAGGGTTAAGCGATATTCCATGATTTGCTTTAATGTCAGCAGCTATTTTTGGAGCACTTAATTTGGGATCAGCCTTTACCATTCTTTCAATTTTCCGCTCCATATGATCATCCAAAATTTTCCTTCGACCTCTTCCTGGAACCACTTCAAAACTTTTATTTTTCAAATAATTTTTTAAAACATATTGAACTCTTGATCGTGGTCTACCAATAGTTGCTGATATCTCAGCGTAACTTTTTCCATCGTTTCTAAGTTTAAGAATAAGTTTTTTTTACCTCAAGAGGAACTTTTTTATGCTTAGCTTCCATTTAAAAAAAAAAAACTTCACAAAACTAAAAAAATCAATTAAATAGTTCAATACAACACAACGGAATGAGCTTAGATTTTAGATATCTCAATATCATGTTCCAATTTCATTTAGGTACTCATTTTACATTTCAAAAAGAACCGTTATTTCTATTTTGTTAGAGAAGAGAGCAGTGTACGTACATTTGTTTGATGTACGAACAATTTTTTGGCATTCCTGGAATAATTCTACTAACAGTAAAAAAAAAACATATGAAGCAAAACTCTAATATTTTGTTGCAGTTTTGTTGCATATACTATTATACATAATAATTTTATCGAATAAAGTCGATAAGTTTAGAATCTTTGGTGGTAAATTCAAAATATAAAGGAAACACGTCTATTTTCAATTGCTGTACGTGCAATTTTTTGATGCAGTGTAGGTATGTATTACCATTGCTACGTGGAGAATTATGATTAAGCAAGATGCTATACAGAGAATAAAACTGAAGCGAAACAATATCACCACCTGCTTGGCGACACAACAGATTTGACCAATGCTCGATCTGAAGCGCTCCAAAAGTTTAATGTCTTTAAGCAAATCTCACATGGGCTCCGTAATAGGTATTTTAACAGGATACTGTTTGTTATAGGCAAGCACGCAACGTGGCTTGAAGTTTAATCTAACGATTTCTGAAGAAGCTGCATGGACGAAGAAGAGCAGGAGTTGATCTCTCATCTTCTCTATACATATTCTGCTTTATCCCAAGGACATAGACTTCATCTGGGAGATTCTAGTGATCTGGCAAATTTAGATACGGGCAGTCTCCCTCTCTCTTCATAAGAAGCTCCAATTGTCTTAACGGTAAGGGAGAAAGTCTCCAAGATTCAATGTGGTTTCGCAATGGACCAACTCAATATCTAAGTGTTTCGGCATTCTTGCTGACAGCAACGTCAACCTAACCTAACCTATGACAGGTACCGTTAGCTTTTCTGATATAATTTTATTTTTGGCCAAAATACAGGAAATGCCTATAGAAGTAGATACACTTAATTTTTTGTAAAAATCGTTACAGACGTTTTCAAGATACATAAGATTTTGCATAACGCCCTTATGGAAGGTAACATTAGGTTGAGGCCTTAGGCCGATATACAGACATACAGGCAAAAAACATACAGACCGAATTGTGGGACTCACTTTCTATCTACTTTGATCAAAATCGCCTGTTCGATTTTTTTTAAATGCAAAACGTTCCCTAAAGTACAAACCTGCAATCCCTAGTAAAAATTATCCGTTTTTGAGATATCGAATTTAAAATAGCCAAGTTATGCATTCGTAAAAAAAATCGAACTCGAGATTTTGATCAAAGTTGACATTACGATGATAGCGAAGACGAAAAAAGTGGGTCTGGCAATTCTGTCTGTCTGTCTGTTCGATTACAGCTAAGCGACTCGGCCGATTTTCTTCAAACTTGGTAGATATTGGTTTTAATTTTTTACCCCCGGATGTTTTTTTATTTGATTTTTTAAGACCAAAAATAACGGTACCTGCCATACGATTTTTTTCGAAATTTTATAAATACTTTTTTCTCAAAAACTGTCGCAATGATTAAAAAAAAATTAAAAAAATTTAATTTAGTTAAACCTACATATGTAATGATTGAAAAAAATTTTCAAAAAAATGAGTAGTTTTGGTACCCCCCTTCGGCCCATTTTTTTTGTTTTTGATTTTCTCAAAAACGGTACGATCAATTTTGATCATTTTATTTATGTTAAGGCTTCCTAGCAGTTTGAATATTGTTATGTATTCAAATTTTTTTTTTGGATTTTTAAAAAAACTTTCAAAATTTTTTTTGAAAACACAATATTTCGAAAATTCCATGCTCGATTTTTTCAAAACTTGATAAATAAAAGTTTGGAAAAATAATCTACAAGATATGAGAAAAATAAATTCATTTTACTAAAATATAACGGTACCCTCCATACAAATTTTAAAAAATGTTTTTCGATAATCGTATTTTTCTCGAAAACGGTTCCGAGAATTTTGCTTAATTTTTTTTCTATTATTTTTTAATATCTGTAATTTAATAAAAAAAAATTTGAAAACAAGATATTACTGACTGTACCTGCCGCATAGAACGATTTTTTAAAATTTTGAATTTCTCATTATCAGCACAACGGATTTTAATGACATTTCGTAGAGAAAAGCTTCAAAAAAGTTTAAAAAACATTGTATTTCAAAACTTTAAGAAAAATATTTTTTTTGAATTTTGAAAAAAAAATCATTTTTTTTTTTTTTTGAAAATTCAGTGTCTCGAAAACGGCTCAATACATATTTTGTAAATTTAATTTTTATTCATACAATAATAAAAACTTCAAATTGGCGTACCAACTTTTTTTCTTAAAAATGTTTTAAAATTTTCTTATATAAAACCTTATTTTTTAAGAAACCACTACAAAGACTTATAATGTTTGTTCTTGCATAAATCTATATTTTCTTGAATCACATGGCATCCTATTCTTACCTTTAACTACTAAAGAAGTTTTTGTTAGTCATTAAAAAAATGAATTTTATACTTATGAACAGTTTCTCTAATAACATTCATTTTTGAAATTCTTAGTCGTTTACCTAGGAGCAAGTTCGTGCGACCCAGTCGTGCATTTTATTTTTTTAAGTTTTGATATGCAAAATTTTTTAAAGTTTTTTTGAGCTTGAAAATCGAAAACAAATAAAATGATTCTATTGGGGTACCATCAACAACACTTTGTCTGACATTTTTTTTGCAACAATAAGCTAGGTCTTACTAAATGAATTTTGTTTTTTGGAAATTTTTGTAAGAAAATCTGTGGAACTGCTTTTGTGAAATATATATTTTCTTAAATTTATAATGTGTACTTACTACATCGTATTTACGTGAAAACATTTAGGCTCCTCAAAGAGAGTTCGCATATGGTTAAAATAGATTGAAATCTCGATTTTTTTACTTTCCATAATAGTAAGAACTAAATATTTTCATCCCTCCAACATTTCTTTACCTCTCACCAAAACTACCAAAAAGACGAAAGACGAAACGAACACATCGTAAGAAAACATTTTAAAATTAGCTTACGACCAATAGCGGTAATTCAGGTGGATTTTATAAGATTAATATAGGTATTTTGGAGACTTGGAATATAAAAATCAAGTAAATTTTCGCTAAAAATTAAAGGTTGTTCGGTCACAACTAAGAACGATTTTGGTCGAAAAAGTATGCCTTCTTTTCAAAAATCTTGAACGTAGGTGGAAGGCTTCTACACGAAACGGCGATCATTTTGCGAGACGCCACGGAGTCTGGTTGAGAGCTTCTTTTATTTTTCCAAATATTCTTAATTTTCTGGAAAATTCATCATCTTATAAATAAATTGTTCAAGAGTAGATTGGATCTTAATGTTGACAAGCCTAAGTTGGGATTTGGGTCAACAAATTATGGAAGCACCGCAAGACGTTTTTTTTTCAGAATTCGAAAATAACTGCAGAAATAATAAGACTGGATGAAAAACTCATACATAAATTTTCAATCGCATTAAGAGTCTTAGCTTCGGATTTTCTATCCAATTTCATCGTTTGAAATACCTTTAAGACAGCTGTCGGAAGAAACACTAGAGGCAAGTCATAAAGAATTACGGAAAAATCACCTCTCTCACACAAGAAAATCACCCTGGATTAATACAAACGAAGACCTCTTGACAACATTACTTTTAAAGTCTGATCCTTTTATTTCGACTTTCAGACAGATTTAAGACTTTAAAAAGCTGACCAAAGCGATGTCAGGCCATATATCAAAATCTTTCTTCCTAATTGTTTATTTTTCAGTTTTTCCTTTTGTTATTACTTTTTTTTATGAATGACTATTTTTGTCAACAATAAAAATATTCATTCTATTTTGCAAAATCTTTTATGCTGATATATTCCGTGGTTTTTATGCTTTGGGTACGTACATTCCTACTAACCCTTAAAATATTGCAACTTTTGTATAATGTACGTATCATAAATTTTTTGAAATTTTTGGCTTCTAACTAATAATAATAAAATTGTGGGCGTGGCAGTGGGTGGATTTTGGTTCAAATTAATTTTTTTATCACACATCAATTCTGGACACTTTTTTCAATGTTGTACGAGAAGTTTAAAAAAAAAACAATTTTATAGACAAATTGGGCGTGACAGTGGGCGTACTTCACGCTTTTTTTAATTTATAATTTCTTAACTAACCAGAATATTAATACTTGAATTCACTATCGTACGGAAGTTTCCGTTTAGCCAATTTTTTGTCAGCAGTGGGCGTGGCAAGGTGGGTAAAAATTCCTCAAATTGAATAAATTCCCTTATTTACTGCATTTACCAACCAATTTTTGTGCAGTTACCTTACTTTTCAAAAACAGATTTTTGTCCACTACCACCATACAATCGACGCACTGTGCATCCTGTTGAAACCACATATGGTCCACATCCATATCTTCCAATTCGGGCCATAAAAAGTTCGATATCATCTCACGATAGCGAACACCATTCACAGTAACTGCCTGACCGGCCTCATTTTGGAAAAATGAAAAACCGCACCAAACAGTCACTCTTTGTGGTTGCATTTGTTTTTCGACAATCACTCTTGGATTATCATTCGCCCAACTGCGGCAATTCTGCTTACTGACGAATCCACTGAGGTGAAAATGTGCTCTTCAGCCACACTATCGCGAACAGCAGCAATATTTTCTGCAGTACGAGCTGTACGAGCATACACTGGTGTTTTCACATCTCTTACAGACCCGGTTTGCTCAAATTTTTGCACGGTTTTTCCGATTGTACGCACATTTGGACGATTAAATTGAACGAAAAAATCACGAAGTGCACGATATACATTTTGATTTGAACGCCCATTTTCATAATAAGCCTGAATAACTTTAACGTGTTGCTCGATTGTGTATTTTTCCATGGTTCAAATTGAGTTAGTCTGAAATTGAGAATTGTCAAATGAAATGCAGAAAAAAACTTGACGTTTAGGTGTGGTTCACATTCAACATCGGCCCTTAAAATTTAACCACGCTTTACTTACTATAATTTGAAGGCAAGTTTTCATAATCTTTTAGATTGCGATTTGCGAATAATAAAAGAAAGCTCCAAAAGAAACCCTCCAATTTTTAGTCTAATAACAATTACAAAATTTTCCTCCACAAATTGGAGTTGTTTTGATATTGCACTACTTAAGAAATTTATTATGACTTCATAAATTGAGAACTTGGCGTACTTACTACTTTTCGCAGCTGACTTGTTCCCCACACGCACACGGTTTCTGTACACACATATGAGAACTTGGGTCCTTTTCCGAATATTTTTGTTTCTTGTTGTGATTCGTTCCGTTTTGCAAGGATTTTATGGAGGCCGGTGAATATTTTGAAAGACATCAGTGAAGCTAATGGTGTGGAATTCCACATATCAATACAATATACATAATTGTAAAATGATTTTTTGTATATAGAATTCAGAAAAGACTGAACAATGTTGAAGTCCAACTACTCTACATAATTTCATTATTCAACAATCGGGTTTTAGGGAAATGCTCCATAATTTTGATGATCTGCCAGTGAGTCAGTTAATCATTCAGTTACAGTTTAAGCGATATTTTAAATTCTATATCTCAGAAAACACTAATGCTTAAGATGTGAAATTTGGTGAGGTGCATGTGTTTGATTAGATAAGCAAATACTGCGTTAATTTGAAGTTGCTGACTATATTGGAACTGAAGTTAGAAAGGGGTCAAAAATCACCTGGGATTGTTTCTGTAAAAAAGGCTGCATTGATGCTTTATCAAACCCTTGTGGATCGTGTACGCTCCAATAACGACAATTTTGCATGCTCATCCGAGAAGATGATTTATTGGCCAAAATCCAGATCTCCGGCCAGCATTTCCAATCCAGGCAATTGAATGAATATTGAGTTGGGGTTTTCACTGTCATTGATAACTCTGACAGCTGCTGAAACAACTATTTGGAAAAAAAAAAATGTATTGCTATCTGTTCTTACTGCCTTTGTTTACTTGATATTGAAGGGGTAGGTACTTTACTAATAATTTTTTTCATCAGACTTTCACAAAATTAAACCGACACTTCAGCACGAATTCTTCTATTAAAATTGCTTACATTTTTCCGGTTTGATTGATTTGGTATACATTTCGTTTTTAAGATATTTTCTACCAAATCAAGTTTTGGAAATATTAGAATGTGTTAGGCGATCTTGACACCGATCGATATCAGCATTTCTTGACATAGTTTGTGTTTCGAACATCTCGTCTGTATGGGCACTTCCAAATCGAACACACATTCAGAAAAGTGGCCACCATAATCAAGGGAAATAGTAGATACCTATTCCTTGCCGGCTTACACTCTGATACAAATAGAAAAGCTGAATCTTAACTATACTGACAGATCACCATTCTTCTGTCATTTTATACCATTCTCTTTGACGAATTGTTTTATTTTTATTAATTTTGACTTCCCACTCCGATTGAAACCTTATGAATGGAGGGAATGTGCAAAGAACCATTCCTTTAAAGTTCCAATAAGTTCCCCAAATCCTCACTTCTCTAATTCAACAGCTTGTAAGAATCGTAAACAGAATTATTTGTTAATTTAAATGGTTTTTAAAAAAAGCTATCAAAACTCATAAATATTTCACAAAGATCTGCTCGAACACAATTTCAATTCTTTATTCAAACATAATTATTACAATTTCGTTCGCTTTATGAAAACTACCAGACGATAACCGAAATGCGTCAAAGCACAAAATATATTTCTGTGAAAACACATTTTCAAGCTCCCGCCAGTTAAGCAGATGAAAAAAAAAGAAATTAAATAACATGAAGTCCTTGTGTCGTAGCGGGCCAACAAAAAACTCGACCCTACTTGCATCCCCGGCATTCATTCGAAGCATATTTCATCAAAAAATTCCCATTCCCATTGCTATATGGTTGAGTTATGATTTTTCTAAATCGTCCTCTTTTGTGCAGTCAGGAACACTGCCCTTCGACTACTGTCTCTCCAGAGTCGGTATCGTTTGTAAGGTTGTTGTAGCTAGGTATAATGCGGCTGGCATTGACTTCTGCATCAAGGCCATCAGCTACACTACTACTACTTGTCTTAGAACTATCTCCTCAAGAGCTGCCCGTGTGTAGTCCAACAACTGTCGGTTAGTTCTATCTGTCAGAATGATTGTTCCGGCCCTTTTGGAAGCCCCCGTTTTGAGTGTGCGCTTTGAATAAATTATTTACGACTTGCCTTCGTTTTTCTAAGACGAGAACATTGCTTGCGTTTATTATTTATGAGCATGGCGATGTTCTTTATAAAAATATTACATTTTTTTCCCCTTTCATCTGGTTTGGTATTTTTCTTATGATCGTTTTGACAGACAAAATATTTGCTCCGATTCGTGCAACAGTAGCATTTTTGCAACAGGTTCAAAAAACATCATTTCTCTAGCTCCCTCGCTCTCATTGGTTTTGCCAACATGAACGTGGAATAAGAAAAATAAAATCAAAAAAGTTAAATTCCAAAAATATCCTTTTTGAATGATGAATAATTTTATATTTTGGTGGATACTCTCGTATGTCAGATGGTTTTATTTTTTGATTTTGATATTTGCGAATTTTTAATGCGGAATGCATAACCGGGAAGATGTGATGACATCCAACTATGCGTTCAGAGAGACAAGTCTGGAAACTTGAAGAAGCCACAAAAACCATTTACAAATCGAGAATTTGTTGGAGGAATTATTTTGATGGTTTATTATGTTGCGGATGGACGGAAGGATGAGTTACTGCCTGCTGTGTGTGGCTTTTGGCTCCGGCAAAGGGGAATGTAATGAATTCTTCGACAAACAAAAAATCATCATCTATCTATCGGTTTTGAGTGTGGATCTTAGGCCTTACATTTTACACGCATGCCTGAGCCATATTTAGTACAGGGGATGGATCGATCTTCTATAGGGGAACCATTAGCGAGTGAGCAGCCATCTTAAAAAACTTACAGTGTGTTAAAAAAGAAACTCAAAGATAAGCTGAGTTTCATTTTATTGTACCATAAATGTACTGATTTATCCACGACCACTATTGAAGTACTAATTATTTAATTTGAAATTTTAAAACCAATTAAAAACATACTCGTATTTTGAATACTCTAAATTTGCAAATAAAAAGTAGTTTTTTTTACTCTCAACATTGGAAAAATAACAGAATTTTTGAATTTTAGTGCCAATGAGAACTCCATTTTTTTTACCTTAAGGGAAAGCGAGAAGAAATGCTTGATGCACCGTAAGGATGTCTTGGCGTTGACCATCCCCGTGTGTCGGACTCGCTATACATACCAACTAAAACTCTTCTAAAACCCTTATTGGCGTCTGACCTACCCCCCGGGATCGCTCTTTGCATTATTTCAGGGGGTTGTCATGTTTCCCTTGCAAGATCAACTAACGGGCTCAACTGTTTCCCTATTATTTTCTTCTTCTCTTTTTTTCTTCTGAGAATATGCTCTGTGAAGCTACAAATGTTTTGCCAGTTTTCATAACTTTCTAGCATCTTTTGGACTATGTTCACTGGACTGATGGTGCCAGAACTTCTTTGCAAATCTTGACGGAGGGACTCCCATCTTTTGCACGAGAAGAAGGTATGGTTTGCATTGTCTTCCCGTACTGGCAGGCTGGACTGTTTGTTTTTCCGATCTTGTGGAGGAAAGCGTTGAAATAACCGTGTCCGGTGAGTAACTGGGTGACGTAGTAGTTAACCTCGCAGTGTTTCCGGTCATTTCACTCAGCCATTCTTGATTAGCCTCGCTAATCCATCTTCCTCTGCTTTCTGAGCTCCACCGCTCTTGCCACTTCTGAATTGTAAGTTGCTTGGCCCTTTCGGATGCCGCTTTCAATCCAATTTTTGCCTTTTTGTCGTAGACGTACTTCCTTTCTGCCGTTAAGAGATCGATGGGTGTCACTCCTGCGACTACAAGGACGGCTGGTTCTGACATCGTTCAGTAGGAGCTGGCTACGCATAGAGTTCCTCATCTTTGTACTGACGCCATAAGTTTGCGGTACTTCTGTTGATTAAGTGCGTCTCCCCAGATTTCCGTCCCGTATAAAAGAATAGCATGCGTCGTCGACATCATTAGTCTGCGCTTACTGGCCATGGCCATTGGTCCACCTACATTTGCCACTAATCTTCTCAGTGATGCTGTTGTTTTTGACGCTCTTTCTGCTGCTGCCCGTATTTGTGTCCAGAAGGTTAGCTTCGTGTCCAGCCTCAGTCCCAAATACTTCACTGCTGCGCTGTTTGTTATCACTTCGGTCCCGATTTGGAAATCGATTTGATGGATTTTTTTTGTCAGGAGGACTATCTCAGTTTTCTCTGTTTCCAGGCTGAGGCCATGCTCATCCATCCATGAGTTTGATCGTCGAATTACCTGGTTCAGTTTTCTTTGCGCGTTATTGG
Source organism: Philhelius festivus (assembly GCA_963931855.1). Classification (NCBI taxonomy): domain Eukaryota; kingdom Metazoa; phylum Arthropoda; class Insecta; order Diptera; family Syrphidae; genus Philhelius; species Philhelius festivus. Next base: position 58,378,849 of record OZ007557.1, read on the forward strand.
TGTCTCTTGCCGTGATCATCGCGGCGATGACGTCTGCGCACCCGACCAGAAAGGAGTCTTCAGGCATCTCCATCCGGAGGATGTCATCATAGGAGATGTTCTGGTCCTAAGGTCGAGTAGCCCAGGGGCTCCTGAAGTTATATTCTTTCTTCGTGGACCTTCTGAGGTTTCGTAAATCAACTCTCGATCCCTGAGATAGTCCTTTACCAACCGCAGGAGATATACTGGAGTGTGGAATTTTCTTTCGAGTGCGCCTAGTATGTCGGTCCACCTAGCCAAGTTGAAGGCATTCCGTACGTCCAAGGTTGCCAGCAAAACGATCTTCTTAGAGTAGTGGTTCCCCTGTTGGGCGATTTAGACGGCATTCACTACTTCTTTAATGGCTCCAATCGTAGTGCGGCCTCTCCTGAAACCGTACTGCCTCTCTTACAAATCCCCTGACATTTGTACCGCCGCCCCTACCAATTTTTAACTTCCCATAGGGAGTTATTGTAATCGGTCCGATTTGTCAAATTGGAATTTTTGACATTTCTCGACGTTTAAAGGTCCCTAGAGGCTATATCCATCATTTTTAGAGAGATGTCAGTGTGTGTGTGTGTGTACGTACGTTCGTACGTTCGTACGTCCCTACGTTCTGGTACCATTTTTCGTCGTCGATATCTCAAGAACGAGTAAAGATATCGACTTCAAATAAATTTTGTTTAATAGATAATAACTTCGAAAGAGGCTGAAAGGGCGTTTATTAAAATTCAGTGAGTAGTTTTTTCACTATAACGGTTTAAAAAAAAGTACAAATTTTGGTTAGTTTCAAATATCTCACGAAAAAATAATGCTATTGATTTCAAATAAAATTTAATGTACTCATTATAAGGTCATACAGATTTGGTATGAATTTGGAAAAAAATGAACATACCGTTATTTTTTAAATTTTTTTAAATAAAAAAAAACTGAAAAAAAAAATTTCATAACCCAGATATTCTAAGAACGGAAAACAATTTGAAACTCAAAATAATTTTATTTTACGAAAAATAATGTGTTTGACAACTGGTGAAAATTTCAAAAAAAATCATTTTCTTGGGAATGAACATCGATAGTGCCTTCTAAAGTAGGTTGTTTTATACATCGATACCTTCCCGTAAGAATGTATACTAAGCGACATTTCTAAAACGATGAAAGACGTCGAAGGAGACGTTTGAGAAGTGTAGATAATGTTTTACGTTAAAGATAAATTAATCATCTTCATAAGAAAAGATACATGATTATCTTAGAATTCTTGAAATAATTAATTCCGTTCTATGTGACTCGTACAACTTACCCCAAAGTCAGGGTTAGTTGGAACAACACGGATTTTTTTTTAAATTGTCTCAGCCAGATTCTTAGTGGATATTGTAGTTGAAGCATGGCTTTCAAATTTAAATATGGTATGTGGCTGAATTTTTTCAAAATCTGTATTATGTACTTTAAGCCTCAGTCTCCCCTAACTACTATAAATTGTTTTGACATTTTTCAAAATATTTTTTTTTCCAAAAACTGTTCCACATATTCAAAAGAAAAAAATCAGGAAATTTCTGAATAATAATGGTTATTAATATTACCACCTAGAGAACTGAATTTTTGGTTTGGATTTTCGAAAAAGTTTACAACTAATTTCGATAACTTTTGTTTTGCTTATGCTCCTAAACGACTTTGATAGGAGGTATTGTGTTCAAATTTTCGAATAAAAAAATGTTTGAATTAAAAAAAAAATAAACTAATTTTTATTTGAAAACCTAATATTTCGAAAACCGAGCACGGTTTTCTGGAGCTTAATAATTAGCAGTTTTCTTGGTACTATCCATAAGATTTAGATAAAAATTGTTCCTTCATCCAAAACGATACCCAGCATACAAATGTTTTAAATTGGTTTTCGGTTCTTGAAAACTGCTCTCGAATTTTGATGAAAGGTTTTATTATAGCTTAATTTTTAAGATCTATCATTTAATAAAAAACATTTTGAAATAAAAACATCACTAACAGTATTTATAAAAACTTAAACAAATTAAATACTCGACTGGGTCGCACGCCTTTATTGTTGTGTGAATAAAAATTAAATTTCCAACAAAAATCATGACTAGTATTTGAGATATAGAAATTTAAAAAAAAAAAAGATTTTTTTATTTCAATAAATATTTTTTTTTTTTTTTTACGTTTAGGAATGCAATGTTTTTAACCTTTTTATGAGTTTCTCCATAAAAAAGAGATAAGTTCAAAATTCGGAAAATGGTGCTATGGTAAGTGCAGGCAGTAATATATTAATTTCAACTTAATTTAATTTTTTATATTGTATTTAAGATCGTAAGAATTATTTAAAACAGAAAAAAAACGTTTATATTCTAGGGGCTATTTTTGAGCAAAACATGATTTTCGAAAACCATTTTTTAATATTTGTATGGTGGGTACTGTTATTTTTAGGTAAGCTAATTTTTTTTCACTCATCTTGTGGGTTGTATTGAGAAACTTTTAACTGTCAAGTTTCAAAAAAATCAAGGATAGAGTTTTTAAAATATTGAGTTTAAGAAAAAAATAATTTTTCTTAATCCAAATCATTTTGTTTTTTGAAAATTTGAATGCACAAAAATTTAAAACTTAAAACTTAGCATACACAAAAATGATCAAAATCTGTTGTACCGTTTCTGAGAAAAATAAACAAATGGTTTTAGGGCGGTATTATTAATATCCATTTTTCGAAAAAAAAAATTCAAGCATTACCTAGCTTTAACCAAATATAATTTTTTGATTTTTTTTTAAATATGTAGAACAATTTTTCAAAAAAATTATTTTTAAAATTTCGAATGGCAGTAGGGTAAGCTGGGGTACATTTGACACCGGGGCACATTTGACTTTGCTAATTTTTCGTTCGTGTTTTATTTCAAATTTATATTCATTTCACCAAATAGCTTCTAATCTTCTTAGATGATGTACTTCTACCTACACTTACCAACCAATGCCATTGATACACAAGAATTGGACTGAAAAGATTTTATAACATATAAGGACCTACTTCAAACAAATTATAGAAAATACCTAATTAGTTTGAAAATGCTTTATTATTTTTGTACTCGGATTTTAAGGATGTTTGGAAATCAAATTTCTTTTTAAAACGGCAGTGTCTAAGATTTTCCCTTTTTTTCTATTAACGTTTCGAATCATCATGCTCGGAGAGATCAACTCTTAAGTTCTTCAAACTCACCATTTTCTCAAAAATCAATTTATCACTAGAATCTTGCTTTTTGAACTCCACTGTAAATTCGTAAATATATCTGATTTCGCCAAAACAAAATAATCCTAAAAACGCAATCAAAATGTCAGTTCAAAAATATTGTTTATTCTCTTTTTAAAAATGTTCGCCTCTCATTCTTGTCCGATCTGATCTAACAAAGCAATTCGAATCATTCCACATTCACATAAATACAGATACGCAATGTTCCCCACACGATGACGCCGCAGACCGCCTGCAGAGAGATCCAGTTTTTTTTTTCGGGACCTATTTGAACCACAAGGATGCTGATTCAGCGGTATTCGGCTCATAATTAATGACCGGACATCATTTTCTCGACGATTCACTTACCAATTTGGAGTAGGTATATTAATAAAAATATTTCCCATCCACAGAAAGGATATCCTTTTTGGTATTATTTTTTCTCCATATTCCCTAGCATGGTATAGTTGTATAGTTGTAGTTTAAGCTGGATCTTTTGTGTAGAGTTTGGTGATTTATTTCCATTGTGAGCAATAAATTACAATTTTCTGCTGCCCATGGCTATATAAAATCAAAACCAAACTTCTTTTTTTTTAGTAATAATTTGCGTTGAGTTAATAAAAAGAATTAAAATTTACTTTCGAGCTGAGCAAAACAAAATATTGGCACTGAAGGTAAAGCTTAATGGGCCGGTTCCGTCGTGGTATTCTTCTCTGAAACCATTCACCTGTTCGAATAGGGCTTTTAATTAAACAAATCATATACATACCAACACTATACCACTTCGAACCCCCCCAGACTCTGAAAAGATTCAGAACGAAAAAAAAAAACAAAAACTCAGAAATAAATCCAACAACAACAAAAAAAAATGGAAAATCTGACAGAGTTTTTATGTCGGCCGTAAATCACAAGTTTTATGAGTCGTCTCCGCTGGTGAGGGCATTTGTTTTGCAATGTGTTGACACGGAGAATGAATTCCTGGTACTCTTTCACATTGGCACGCAGATATTAAGTCATAAAAACGAGCGAGTTGGTGTTGTGGGGCCCTGAAATGCCAGGGAAGTGCGTACTTAAAACGAAACCCATCTCGCCTCAGCAATGGTTTCCGGATATCTGTATAACATATCAGCAGCTTTAATCTTTGAAATGAAAAAAAAAAACTATCAGTAACGTTGCATGTTCTAAAGGTTGATGGTTTTTATTTGTTTTTTGCTAAAGTTAAAATAATTTTGAGCTTAAGCACAGCACAACCGAACGTGCTACAGATGAAGAAGTAAGAAGGCCTTATAGCTTGCAAAAGCGACTTTCGTAACTGTATGCAGTTAGGTAGGTATACATAAGGCTCTGAATTATGGTTTTAACTTTATTAATTTCTTCATAGTCCAGAAAAATTAATCAAAATCAACCGAACTATTTGCCATAAATACTTTGTTTTGTATAGAGTAACCATTCCATTGGAGAGTATAGCTTAATCCGAAAGTTCTAACAACAAATGTCTGCGTTGCGTTGTCCGCCATTTTGAGAAAAGGCCTTATACGACTACAGCCTAAATTAGGGTTGCCATCCGTCCGTATTTTCCCGGACATGTACTCTTTTTTCACTGTGTGGGGGAGGTCCGGGATAGTTTTTGTTAATTGTCCGGGATTGTACTCCTTTTACCCATTGTGTATCTATTTACTTTTATGCTACTTATAATTAAATGGTTATTCAAAAATGAACCGAGGCCCATTAAAATTAAGTGAACGAACAGATCCAATATACGAGAAAATAAATTATAGAACAATTGCCCAACTTATTGTTAAAGCTCTTACACAAAATAACTTATTATCAAAAGTAAGTGGATTTTGCGCTGACAATTATTATTGCAATACCAATTTTGGTGGAAGACAAAGGAAAGATTCGAACAATGTCTATTCAAAGTTAAAATCTTTAGTCAACCAAAACATGATAGGTGTAGGATGTCCACCACATTAGTCAATGCGATCTACCATGGATGTGATACTTTACCAGTTGACGCCGATATCATAATTGTAAAAATATACAACTATTTCTCTATCTACACAGTCAGAGCGGAAAGACTTCGAGATTTTTCTGAATTTCTTGAAAATGAACATAAGCCTTTCTTATACCATTCGAAAACCAGATGGCTTTCTCTCTATCTTGCTGTTGAACGTCTTTTGCTTATGTACGAGAATCCGCCTACAATATTGCAAACATTTTTTAAAGACGACTTAAGCGAGGCGTATTTATTTTTGGTTCATTCTCTCATGTCAACATTCAACGTCAATATTCAAAAACTTGAAAAACAAGACATTCCTATTATTGAAACCGTGGAAATTTTACAAAATATTGTCAATAGTATTTACGAGCGAATCGATAACGATTTTGTTCCACTTAAAATTAAATCTATTTTGAAGAAGCTTGATGATTCCGGCTGTAAAGAAAACGTTATTAAATTCACGGGACAAAAGATAGAAACAAACTGTTACCTGAGACCGTCAAAGGAATTATTTTAACAAAGGAATTAATTTAACAAAAAAGCAACAGTGATATACTTAACAGTATTAGATGTAATGAAAAATACAACAACCACAAATGAAGTTCCTTTTTTTATACATCAAAGATGTTTTGTAACTTAAAAATGTGATTTTTAAACTAAATATTTGTTTTTATTTAAATGTTAATACAATTTTTTGTTTCTTCTTACAATATAAATGTGTTTATTCTGTCCTTGTTTTGTACTCTTTTTTCATTCCTCATTTGTCCGGGAAAGTCCGGGTTTTTGAAACTCCAGTACTAGTTTCATCTAAACATATCTGGCTACCCTAGCCTAAATGGCTCTGTCGATTTTCTTTAAGCTTGGTACCTAGCAAGCATTTTTAAATTTTTGTCCCGACACGTTTTTTTTTCTTTATATTTTCTAGAACAAAAATAACGGCACCTGACATAAGATTTTTTTCGAAATTTTATAAAATAATATTTTATTAAAAAATCGCTTTACAGACTTTTCTAAGATCTTTTCGTTAAAACGTATGGTCGAAGAAAATCTCCAAAAAATCGTTGATAATGTTATCTCCAATAGACCTTGGTTTTTAATTGTACTATAAGCAAGTTATGCATTCGTAAAAAAAATCGAACTCGAGATTTTGATCAAAGTTGACATTACGATGATAGCGAAGACTAAAAAAGTGGATCTCGCAATTATGTCTGTCTGTCGGTTCGACTACAGCCTAAGCCGATTTTCGTCAAACTTGGTAGATATCGTTTTTGAATTTTCCCCTCACACATTTTTTTCTTTTTTTTTTTGTAAGGCCAAAAATTACGGTATGCCATATGAATTTTTTTTCGAGATTTTATAAATATTTTATTTTTCTCAAAAACTGTCCCACAGATTTTTTTATAAGAAATTCTTAAAATTTCATTTAGATAAAGCTAGGCTGAAAAAAAATTGCCAAAAAATGGTCAAATTTAAAACAAAATTGTTTTGACTTTTAAAAAAAATTCAATTTTTTTTTCAAAACTCAATATTTCGAAAACCCCACGCTAGAATTTTTTAAAACTTGATAAATAAAAGTTTTTTAATATAATCTACAAGATGTGAGAAAACATATATTGGTTTACCTAAAAATAACGGTATCCACCATACAAATGTTAAAAAATGGTTTTCGAAAATCGTATTTTTTTTTCGAAAACGGCTACAAGAATTTTGATAAATTTATTTTTTTTTTTTCGTTTAATTTTTACGAACTATAATTTAATAAAATAAATTTTTAAATTAATATATTACCTATTGACTGCACCTACCATAGAACAATTTTTCGAAATTTTTCAATATCGGCAGAACCCATTTTAATGAAATTTCGTTTAGAGAATTTTGGAGATAAAAACTAGGGGAAGGTGGCCTAAAATGGCCCCCCTAAGGAAAGTGTGTCATATCTCACAAAAATTTGACATTTAAACTTAAATGTTATATTCTTGTCAAAGCTTAATAACGCTTACATTTTTGTGCTTTACGAGTTTAAAAAGTTTCAAAAAATATTTAAAGTATTTAATTTTCAAAAACTCTTCAAATTCCAACGATCCAAATTGTCCGGGTAAAATGGCATACTGGTATGCCTTTTACCCTTGCAAGTAAACCAACTAGGCAAGTAAACCAAAACCCATTTTCAATTTAATTCAAACTTTGTTTTAAACAAATCATAGTTCAAAGTAAAATAAACATAAACAATACTCAATAAAAAAAATAAAAACAACAATTCATTTTAAACAACTTCACTTAAAACAAAATAAGGAAAAGTAGAAATTATACGAGTAATAATACTCAATTATTGCAAATATCACAAGTGTACAAGTGACGGCATTTAGGGCTTTTGTTAATGCATTGTCAGTCCAGGTCTATCTCTCTGTACATCGTTTATATTTTCCAACCATTTTCACTCTTAAGAATATGAAAATGTAAGGGTAAGTGGCAGACTATGCCATTTTAGGCGAGTGCTTAGTAGGCCATTTTGCCCATTTAGAGTTCTTTTATTTAATTTTTAATTCCGAACACACTGAAATGGTTATAGGCCAACTAATTTCAGTAAATTAATAAGAAATACTAAGTACTTACATTCATTTACTGTTTTCTCCAAAATTTAATGTTTTTTTATAATTTTTTTTTGTAAACAAACTTTTTACAACATTTTATTGGATCTACTTTTGTAGATGGCTAGAGACAATTTGATCTGTAAAATTTCAAACAATAGCTTGAAGCTGCTAATATTTCGTTTATGTCAGTGATGCCAGATAAAATAAAGAATTGTGTTACCAAAATCTTCTAATTCTGTTCGATTCTACAATTTCTAGCAAGGGGGCCAATTTACCTTGGTGGGCCATTTTAGGCCATCTTCCCCTACTTTTCTCTTACAAATTCGATATCTCAAAAACGGCTCAATATTTTTTTTTTTTGGAAATTTAGTTTTTGTTCATAAAGTAATAAAAACTTTAGGTTGGTGTACCAAAATTTTTTCTAAAAATGTTTTAAACATTTTGTATATAAAAGCTTATTTTTTTAAGAGAACACTACAAGGACTTATAATTTTTGTTCTTGCATAAACTAATATTTGCTTTAATTACTCGTACATGGCATCGTGTTTTCAGATCCAACTACCATACTAAAGGAGTTGCTTTAGTCATTAAGAAAAATGAATTTTATGCTTATGAATACTTAGTTTTTCTTTAATAACATTCATTTTTTAAATTCTTTTACATAAGTTCGTGCGATCATATCGTGCATTTTATTTGTTTTCGATTTTCTCAAAAATCGTATATCTGATTTTGATGATTTTTTGTCTGCTAAAACTACTAAGGAGTTTCAAGAGTATTTATAAGTAATAAATTCAGTTATTGATATTTGCTCAATATCTGGTGAATGGCTTCAGGCTGTAGATGACTTTGAAGGTATTGAAGCAAAATTTTTGGCAACATTTTTTAATCGTCGCTAGTGCAAATTGTAATCAAGAGGCTCCTGACATTGAGACTAATAATAGGGCTAAGCTCATAAGAAAGATTTATTTTTATTAACTAAGTTTAACTAAGGTTACATAAATCGTATAACATTGTGTCACTACATTCCCTTTGTTCTGTGTGTGTTGAGTATAGTAGAGAACATTTTGAAAGTAATAAGATCTTCCGTTCCTCAAAATCGCTATACTAAGCAGTTAGTATCCCACTATAAATGGTTCGATAAAGAGAGTAGCACACTTCGTAGGAAAGTATTTTTGCTTATCTGAACCTGATTAGAAAATAAAATACTGACTTTTTTAAATCCGCTTATTTACAAGGTAACAGAATATAAGCAGGTTTATCAGGTATAAAAGAAACTTAGCTAGAAACTTGAAAAATTACAAAGATTCGAGTATTTTCTGGTGTGACGTGAGGGAACTACGAGTACGTAGTAATAATCTGGTAGTGCAATAAGATCCAACATTCTAGCCACACACTTCTTATATTTTTTGACAGCTGGTAGTGAACGGCTATCGGGTTACTATGCCTTGTCAAGCCCAGTTCTGGAGGGTTTTAATTTTCTATTACTCTTGGATGAATTGGAAAATGCTCTATCTTTAATTGAAACCCCATTTGCATAATGGTTAGTGCCTTGTCATGTGCGAGGAATTGACAGATTTTATCTAAGAGTATCTCATGTCATGAAAGCTTCTGGTCATTAGCCATTCCGAGTAGGCAGAAAATTCTAGATTCCCTCCATTCCTGATAACACGCATACAGGAATGATTGAGAGTTGTAAGTCAATAGGTCCCGATTCTCTTTGAGCTGTTGCACCATCAAATTTATTTTTTTTAATATGAAAAACAACAAAGACCTTTGAAATTGAAATGAAATAATTTTATAATCATTTGCCTGAAAATTTATTCGTTCCGGAAAGCTTTATTAAAGCCCGTATTATTTCCGATTTGAAAAAGGGAGATGCAAATTCAATTAGAAAGGTATTTGTAAAAATTGTGTGTATGAGACTTTCAAGTTGGATAAAATTAAGTGAACGATAAAGAATGTTTCAAGCCCACAGGATTTTCACTCAACTGCCGATGTGGCCAACAAAGTCGATGGAACTGACGGCCTCGTTTTCAAACTGTTCAAAGCGCCGGGTAATGACTTGATCGGGAGTATGCACCAGCTCATTTGCGAAATATGGTCGGAAGAAAGCACTCTTCAAGAAATGAGACGCTCTGAACTGCGCCAACTACAGAAAATACCTAAGTGCTAAGTCTTTTGAACATTGCATACAAGATCTTTTCTGCCGTTTTTTGTGAACATCTAAAGCCTTTCGTCAACAACCTGATAGGTCTTTATCTGTGCGGCTTTTTAGACTTGGGAAGTCCACCATCGACCAAATATTCACAATACGGCAGATCTTGGAAAAAAACCAGGAACTTTAAATTAACACCTATCACCTCTTTATCGATTAAAAAGCCGCGTAACACCTATATGGACGAATTTGAAAGAACAATGTCTAGTTTTGGCATTCCTGACAGATTTGTCCGTTTGTGTAGGATGACGATGAAGAACGCACGCTATTGCATCAAGATCGATAAGGATCTCAACGATGCATTTGATGTCACAAAAGGTTTTAGGCAAGGCAATGCTTTGTCGTGCGACTTCTTCAACATCGTTATTGAAAGAATAGTGCAAAACTCACGCGTCAACACTAGTGGCACAATTTTCAAAACTTCATCTAATTACTCGGATATGCTGACGACATTGACATAATTGGAAGAACATTAAAGCGTAATGTCAGTGGCGCGTTTGTGAGCATTTAGACGGAAGCGAAGAAGATGGGCTTAGCGGTCAATGAGGGCAAGACCAAGTATATGCCGTCATCAAGAAAGGACACTCAAATCCAATGCCTTGGACAGTAGGTCACCATAGGCAGCTATAATTTTAAGGTAGTGAAGGTCTTTGTCTACCAAGGCGCCACTATTAATGCAGACAATATCAACAGCTCTGAAATCAAACGGAGAATAACTCTTGCCAATCACTGCTTTTTTGAACAATGGAGTAGCAAAGTCCTTTCTCGAGCAGCTTAAATGTCCTTCTATAAAACTGTCATTATCTCGGTCCTTCTGTATGGTGGAGAGAAATGGACTTTGTCAATAGATGGATGAGAACGCTTTAGGATGTTTCGACAGGAAAATTCTTCGTATGATCTTCGGTCCCGTCTGCATTGACCGGGATTAGAGGAAAAGATATAACCATGAACTGTACTGCCTGTACAGCGAAACCGACGTAGTCAAACGAGTTAAAGGCCAACGATTGAGATGACTGGGTTATGTGGTGCGAATGAACTCAAATGATCCGGCTGGTATAATCTTGAACCAAACACCGAGGGACGGCGCGGAAGAAGAGGAAGACTGCGACTCAGTTGGCGCAAGCAAATCGAAGAGAATCTCAACCAATTTGACATGCGAAACTGGAGATAGCTAGCTAGAGATCGAGTCAGCTTGTTGGTTGATGCCCTAGTCCACCCGGACTATATTGCCACCTAAAGTAAGTATAGGTAAGTTATGCGCTCAAATCTCTTTGCCAATCAACGAGTAGACTTGGGGTCAAAATATCAGTGATTGAATGTGTTCTTATGGATATCAAGCTTTAGGTCATACGTATCTATTACAAAGAATTCGAGCTGATTTAAAGGTTTTTCTTTAAACCTTTATTTCTTTTACTGAATTCAACTCCAACAAAGGCTATTCACGTTGAGTTAGGTATTATCTCAATTTATATACAAAATTTAAAAGATTTCTTGATTGAGACAATGAACAAGTCTGGCAGTAGCTTCTACAAGTCTATAATGGCTTACCATTTGCGAACAAAATCCTCATCGTTCTAGGAGAGTAGTGCCCTAGTTGGACTTATTTATTAGCGAATGCCTTAGCGAGGTGAGGAACAATATAGGTTCAACATTTAAAACGTGCTCCGGTATCGAGAACAAGGCACGTGTAGTGATCTGAATCATCGACTGCAAAGTGTTAATTATTTTAAAGTCGAACTCCCTGTATTAACTTTTAGCACCATTTTCGACCAAAAGTTTTAAATTCTTAGCTTAAATTATGTTGATCATCACTCACCAGCTGGATGATGCTTACCGGGTTGGGTACGATATCCCGCTTTTTATAATCCCGTTTTTTAAATCCCGTTTTTATAATCAGGTTTTTTATAATCCTGTTTCTTATAATGCCGCTTTTTTATAATCCCGCTTCTTATAATCCCTTTTCTTATTACGGCGTATAAACAGTGAGGTATGTAAGGAGTGGCATGCTGCAACCCTCCTGCTTGGGCACACTACAGGATTTAGGGTAGGTGCGAGGTTGGGTGTATGCAAAGTCTCTTGAGCATTTAAAGAATCTGGAAAACAACCAATATAAAATCAATAAGTTTTAGCTACGTATTCTAAAAAATGGGATAAGCGGTATAAGACTGGATTTTAAAAAGCGGGATTATAATAAAACGGGATTTTGAATAAACGGGATTTTAAAAAACGGTACTTTTAAAAAACGGTATTATAGAGGACGGTATTTCAAAACTTTTTTTTGAGGGATTTTTGAAAAACGGGATTATAAAAAGCGGGATTCCGTTACACTCCCATGCTTACCACCTGATAGCTGTGCGAGCAATTTTGATGTAAATTCGAAGACTTTACTGAAAAGTGTAATCTCTAGAATACAACTGAAAAAATATTTTGGTCTTCTTAGCGTTAATTTTGAATTTGAAGCCATATATCTGTTTACTTGAAGCAGAAACTTTTTTTAAAAGTCCACTTAAATGAAGTATTAAGATGACTCATACCCAGCCGATTGTTCGAAAATGATTCGGCAAATTGACAATTGATCCAAAATCGAACATTGGGAAATTCAGTTTAGTTTCCTTTCAGCAAATCTTTTACACTTTTTTTCATCCACACGAGAACAATAGTTATGTTTAGCTTAGGAATTACCGACACAAAAGTTATATCACACTAGTTATTACATTAGTTAAGATAGAATTCTTTGGTATCTTGGATAACTACACCACCTTTCGGCTCTCTGTTTTAGGATAGGCTCTTCCCAAAATTTTGTATTAGAAATAGCAACACAACAGTAGATAGCTATTTTGTGATCTGCCTTAAGGAATTCAACATGTTCATCGGCTTGATAAAGTTTCAGAAGATGAATCGGATTTTTATATTTTTAGTAGTTGGGAGGCTGTAAGACTTTCCGATCGCATTTTGGTTGTTAGTGAGAAGATCACAGAAGTGTTCTGTCTATCTTCTCAGCTGATCCGTTCATTTTCATTGAACTATTTTTATCTATTATATTTTCCTTTCTTCCCCCGTAATCTCCCATCGCTTGTACTATGTTTATGTTCATTATTATAATGCTCTCACCACTCTAGAGTTTAGGGTGTGAATTATAAAAAAAGAAAGAGTTTTTTGTACTGTAAACTTACTCGACAATATCCTTATTCAATTTGTACACTTCTACTGTGTCTCCTGTTCCTGAAGCATGCTCAAAATGTTCAGGTTATCTTTTTGTTTTGCCACCGAAAATGTGCCCTCCTCTTGAAGTGAATTTTAAAGTCTAAGCATTTAGTTATCGTACACATTGCTTGAATTTAAACCATTGTCTAAAAATTGTTTTGTTTCATAGGTATAACTGACTTTATCTTTTCTATTCTTATAAACCAAATCCCCAATTAAAACGAGAGAGGGCTTACAAAAATCTTCCATTCCCAATTACTCAACTTGCTTCTTCCATTTCATATAAATAAGTTTCCTCAAGGACCTACCACAACAAAATGTTCCCCGAAATTCCTTGCCTAGCTGTAATAGTTGATCCTTTCTCACAAATTCCTGAGTATTTCTGCCACTCCTAACAAATAATAAAATTTAACAAAAACTGCAAGACGCATTCCTGTTTCCTAGATATTCCTGTAGTTTATTTTAATTTACCAATCCACTCTACTAAAACTATAACACACACCGTACCTATCCACCTGTGGTACGAGTTTAAGGAATTCCAATTTTATTCGAACCTAGCACGCTATCCCTCCGCATCACTTAAAACACACAGAGGATCTACATACAATTTTCCAAGCATCCAATAATAAAAATCCCTACGGCCATCATCGGCACAAACTACAACAGCATCTTCAATTCACATGAATATGCAAATCCTTTAGGATGATTCTCTTTATATTTCACCTGGATGATGGGATATACTCGTACCTACGTATATCTGCTTTTCCAAGAGAGTATACAGTATGCCCTGTTGCTGCCTCTCTGCCATGCCGACAATAGGATTCATTTGCTTTGACTTTGTTAATTGATTGCAGCAATTTACTAGAAGACAGCCTTAAGGCATGTGCACCTTTTAAGCACACGAAGATCTTACATTGGTCCTTATTGCCGTTGCCACTGCTGCCACAGCGTCGTCGCCCGCCCACAATCTGATCAAAACACTTGAATTAATTATGTCGGGCAACCCAGAGGCGTAACCCCTATTCTACCTGGAGCCAGCTTAGAGTAAACAAAACGACTTTTCCCGCCAAAATGAAAAACCAAACACAACAAAAACTCAACAAATCGCTGAGGAAATCAAAGAGAATCTGTAATTAAAGGATATTGCCCACCATTGGCCTTCTGATAAATATTTACAACCACTCTTCAATTAATTCGCAGAGATTCACTTCACTTAACTTCACTTCGCATCGAGTCGGTCGGGTAAAGTCGAGTCTAATCGATTGGACGGACAGACGTATTCGTATCGGAATTTAACGATTTTTAACGAGCTTGTGAACAGCTTCGGTGATGATGATGAGTTCAAGTGGGGGTTAGATCCCAATCCCAAGCCATCAGCAAGAGCAAGGAATGATAGTAGACCTCCTGAGTTGTGTGACAAACTTGAGCACCACGAAGAAGAGAGAATCCTCTTAGGAGTGATGATGTCCCGATGCCATGAAAACGAAATAGAGACTCGCTCTCAACTCTTAATTATTCAATTAAGCTTGAGTGTTGATTTTAATGCCTTCTTATAGCAGACGAATATAAACACACCCTTTGTGTCCCTAATTCGCACTAAGGGCAACCCGAAGACTAAAGCAAGACTAAAGGTATAAGGAACTTCCTCAAAAGGGATTTTAATGAAGCAAAGGAATTTCTTCTTTTTTTTTTTGTTGGTTGTTGTTCTTGTTCGTTCTGTGAAGGAAGAATGATGTCAAGTACATAAATATGGAGACACTATGCCAAAGCTATATCTATCTGCAGAGTATCACTTTTTCTAATTTCCATCCAGACGATGGCGATGGAGTAAAGCATAGTACTGGAGTAGTTTGCAAAACTGAAATTTTGTCCTTATTCTGATTTTATTTCACACAGGATGAATATAAGGGAAACGACAATGGCGATGGGTTTGGTACTAGCTACGCCAACGAGGGATATAACCGTTAATTTTAATTAGTGCGATAAATGAACTTGTCGGAATATTTAGCAATAGCTAGAAGTAGCCTTAAAGTGAGTGTTGGAAGAAAGGTGTTACACTTAATGGCCGCTTTTCAAAAGAATCCATAAAAAGTTATTAAATGACTTAAGAATGAAGGTATACCTAGTCGTAAGGGCTATAAATATTTAGAGGGTTTTGCTTGCATCTAAATAGACACCTATTCCCAGGTCAGGTCGAAAATTCAAGAATTATCAACAAAAGCTTAAAAAAGACTTTATCAGCGGAGGGACTTTATTTTTTCTGTAAAAATTTACAAAGATAAAGGAAAATGGGAATTACAGTATGAGCAAAGATGTCCAGAAAAAGACTCAAAAACGTCCTAATAACATTTCGAAAATATTGCGAAAAATTTGATGACGGTTCAATTTAGTTTTACTTCTCACGAGAATGAAAAAATACTACCAAATTGGACACACAATTGACCAAAAACGTTACTGGAGCGATGTGTGTATCACTGTTTCGGACGACCTTTTTTACTATGGAAGAGCATCAAGATTATGTGAATGCTGAGAGGGATTTTACCAGCGAATGAACCTAAACCTACAAGGTTTGTGCTGATTTTTTTAAGTTAGGGGTTATTTAATTTGTGAACGACGTTTCCTATAGGCTAGTTTTGTACTTAGGAAGCGACTTTAAGACTTGGTGATCGCAGAACTCTGAACGAATGTCTTATCAGTTATTCAATGTAAAATAATATTAACAAAGAACGAAGGAACGTCTACCACTATAGCGGAGGTTCAATAAGAACTGCCTAACGGAATCATAATTTCCGTTAGGCACCTCTGTGTCCTACGATACAATTGGGTCGTTGGGTCCCACGGTAAGAATTGCTGATTCGTCAAATATGTGAATGTAGTGCATGTGGCGAAACATGATATCAATGCAACGGGACTGAGGGAACAGGTTCAATCACCAGAATGATAGATAGATAGGTAGATAGATCTTTATTGTAACTGAATTTCTTATAATTTTTGTTTCCTAGATTGCACAATTTACAGAGATATGGTTTCTTATACTATACCTTACTACTGAAAAATATTACTATATGTATTCAATTTATATCACAGATTTATTATATTATATTTGAAGGAAAAGTTACAAGTAAAAACCTTCATTAAGTACACATTTTAATTTGTCCATAGGGAGAGAGAAGTGGGGTACAGAAAACTGTCTTGAGATGTTGTTT
Organism: Philhelius festivus; assembly: GCA_963931855.1. Classification (NCBI taxonomy): domain Eukaryota; kingdom Metazoa; phylum Arthropoda; class Insecta; order Diptera; family Syrphidae; genus Philhelius; species Philhelius festivus. The sequence goes on from OZ007557.1 coordinate 58,395,302, forward strand.
CCATTTAGTATCACAGATATACATATATGTATTATAATAGTAAATAAATACATAAATTAATAAATTAATAATTAAATAAATAAATAAATAAATAAATAAATATATAAATAAATAAATAAATAATAAATAAATAAATAACAAATAATTAAATACATAACTGAACAAGACGTTAAATAAGTTAATTAACAAACAAAAATAAGGTGAGAAACAAATTTTAATATTTAAATGAATAATAAATGGTTAGGTAAGCAAAACAAAAAAAATTAAACAAAAATAAATAAATTAAATTGAGAGACAAATCAATAAATAAATAAACAAGTAAATAATATATATACAAATATATAAATGAATAATAAATACATAAATAAACAACAATAAATAAGTAAACAAAATTAAGAAAAAACGACATATTTTAAAAAAACAAGTAAATACAATGATAAATAAATAAATAAAAAAGTATATTAATAATAAATAAATAAATAAAAACTCTATGAATATGTAACAATTGAATTAATAATAATAGTTTAAACCAACATCTTAAGCAGCTAAGTTAGAGATTAAACTATTATCCGAATTATTGCAGGATAAAATATAACGATAATGTAGTTTGGAAATTCTAACTGCAACTTTATCAATATTTGTTATTTTATGAAGTTCTTCTGTGGAAAAGTGCCATGGAAGATTAAGCATGATTTTTAAAATCTTATTTTGCATAACCTGCAACTTTTGTATATGAGTCTGAGCGCATTTCCCCCAGGCAGGCGAACCATAAAAAATTATACTTTGGAAGATAGACTTAAATATCATTAACTTGTTTTCAGTGCTCATTTTTGACTTCCGGTTGATAAATGGATAAAGTATTTTGATTACTGTATTTAATTTATTTAACGTTTGCTGAATGTGCACATTAAAGGTCAATGTTTTATCCAGGTGTACCCCAAGATACTTTGCACTTGATTTCCACTCAATTTCCACTCCATTCAAGGCCGTCTTTACCATTTTGGGGGCCCTGGGCACTTTTCGAAAATGGGGCCCCTGTATGATTATATAAAAATGTTATGTTGTGTAATAAAGATATATAGAAAAAATCACATAACTTTGATTTAATATTCTTTTAATTTTTTAAACAAATAATATTTTTTAAATTCATTAAAAAGATAAATGATTATTGCAGCATTTTTTCCTTTTTTCGGATTCACTTACATATGATCGTTTAGACATTTTTTGATTTAATATAGTATATTTGTATGCACTTCAAAAACACAAATGAAACACGCAAACTTTACACAGAACGATGATCAAAATGGAACATTTTAACTATAAAAGCACAAATTGAAAATACATTACAAACTTCACACAGAACGATGATAAAATAAAATGCACGACTGGGTCGCACGAACTTGCTCTTATGTAACAGACTAGGAATTTTAAAATCGAATGTTATTAGAGAAAACTGTTCATAAGGATAAAATTAATTTTTAAATTCTTTTAGTAGTAAGAGACAAAAACAGAATGCTATCCAAATATGAATTTGTGCTAGAACAAAAATTATAAGTCGTTGTAGTGGTTTCATGTACAAACTTTTCAAAAGTTTTTTAAGAAAAAATTTTGATACGCCAATTTAAAGTTTTTATTATTGTTCGAATAAAAATAAAATTTACAAAAAAAAATATTGAGCCGTTTCTGAGATATCGAGTTTTCAAAAAAAAAAGAAAAAATTCAAAAAATATTTATTTTTAAGTTTTGAAATGCAATGTGTTTTAGACTTTTTAGAAGCTTCCCTATAAAAATTTTCATTAAGATCCGTTATGTGGATAATGAGAAGTTCAAAATTCGAAAAAATGGTTCTATGGTAGGTACAAGCTGTAATATCTTAATTTCAAAATTTTTTTTATTAAATTAAACATCGTAAAAATTAATTGAAAGAAAAAAAATTTTATCAAAATTCTAGGCACCGTTTTCGAGAAAAATACGATTTTTGAAAACCATTTTTTTTAATTTTTTAGCATTTGTATGGTAGGTACCCAGGGTTGCGAATTTTTGAATTAAAAAATCCTTAAGTCATAAGTCTATAGATGACTTGTGAATTAAAAAAATTTAATTCATAAGATATTTGGTGACTTATGAATTAAAAAAAAATTAATTCACAACCCCAAAGTGACTTATGAATTAAAAAAAATTTAAATCCTAAGCTACTAAGTGACTTATGAATTAAAAAAAATTTAATTCACCACCTACCAAGTGACTTATGAATTAAAAAAAATTAAGTCATCAGGGAGTAAGTGACTTATGAATTAAAAAAAATTTAAGTCATGAGCAACAAAGTAACTTATGAATTAAAAAAAATTTAATTCACCACCTACAAAGTGACTTGTGAATTAAAAAAACTGAAGTCATCAGATAGTAAGTGACTTATGAATTAAAAAAAGTTTAATTCACAAGTCAGTTGGTGACTTGTGAATTAAAAAAAAATTAATTCATAAGTTAGTTGGTAGATTGGAAATTTTTAAGCTTGTTTTGACTTCATAATTATTTAATTATTAACGAAAGCTTTCAAATCTAGTTTTTAAATCATAGGATTATCACGCTAGCTTATAAATTATCCATTTCATAATTTTTCTAATCAGCATTTATCCATTAACTTATGAATTAAATTTTTTTTAATTCATAAGTCACTAAGAAGCTTATGATTTAATTTTTTTTAATTCACAAGTCACCAACTGACTTGTGAATTAAATTTTTTTTAATTCATAAGTCAGTTCGTAGCTGCTGAATTATATTTTTTTTAATTCATAAGTCACTCACTAGCTTGTGAATTAAAGCCAAGCTTAAGCTAACAAGTGACTTAAGCTTTTGCAACCCTGTAGGTACCTTTATTTTTAGGTAAACTAAAATTTTTTTTTCTCACATCTTGTAGATTATATTGAGAAACTTTTATTTATCAAGTTTAAAAAAAAATCTAGCAAGGGGTTTTCGAAGTATTGAGTTTTGAAAAAAAAATTTGAAGTTTTTTTTAAAAATCCAAAAAAATTTGTTTTGAAAATTTGAGTAAACAATTCTATTCAGATTTTTGGGGAGCCTTAGCAAAAAAAACGATCAAAATCGGCTGTACCGTTTTTGAGAAAATCAAAAACAAAAAAAAAATGGTTCAATGGGGGGTACCCTCAATAACCATTTTTCGGAAATTTTTTTCAACAAATACCTAGCTTTAATTAAATGAAATTTTTTTGTGTTTTTATTTTTAAAATTTGTCGAACAGTTTTTGAGAAAAAAAAATGTTTATAAAATTTCGAAAAAAATTCGTATGGCAGGTACCGTTATTTTTGGTCTTAAAAAATCAAATCAAAAAACATCCAGGGGGAAACAATTAAAACCCATATCTACCAAGTTTGAAGAAAATCAGCCGAGCCGCTTAGCTGCAATCGAACGGACAGACAGACAGACAGACAGAATTGCGAGACTCACTTTTTAAGTCTTCGCTATCATCGTAATGTCAACTTTGATCAAAATCTCGAGTTCGATTTTTTTTCCGAATGCATAACTTGCCTTATAGTACCTATAAGTCGAAAGTAAAAATCAAATGAGCAAAGTCGCACACTAACACTACCAGAGTATATCTGAAAATTCCGCATGCGCAAAACCGATTCGACTATACGCTTATCCTTTTCTTTACTATTGACCTATAGAACAAATAGTGAGAAGCGTAATCTTTCATCTATCTCATTGAATGTACAAAAACAAAAACTCTTTACCTTGAAATCTTAAAAAATTGAGAGCCGTTCATCCGACGGATAGTTAAATCGCCTATGTATGAGTTACTGCGTTGATGCAAACTTGTATGCGCGTTGCAAATATAGAAACACTATTGGCGGAAAATTTTAGTTGAATTAGTACGATGTTAAGGCTGTTTTAGTATGAAACTAGGTTAAAACAACGATTTTGCAAATTTTAATCAAATATAGCATCATACTTTCACGACCCTTTTATTAAAGTTAAAATCATCAAATACCTATTTTATTTTTTTTACTATCGTGTTATTTACAACCGCCACAAAAGGTCTGTTTACTTATTTTTCTGTACGAGCTGTCATTGTTTTACGTGTGTTCAGAAGCAATTTATTAAGAAAATTGCTCTAGTACGATACTAGTTAGAAAATGTTTAAAATTAAGAATGAGTTATTAAACTACTTTAAAGTTAGCAAATTGTTAAGTAGTATCATACTATTACCTTAATAATAGGCTGTTTAAAATTTTGCGCCAATTATCTTTATTTTTCCATACAGTGATATTCAAATGTGTGTTTTTTCTTTGTTTCTGTCAGAAAGCAAACTGCACTTACGAGTAGTTAGTTATTCATGGCGGAGCATTTCTTATAGGTGCTTCATATTTCTATTTTAATTTGAATTTAATTTCGCAGGGAATGTGATTGAAAATGTTCAGCAAAGGTTGTTGTTCAGCAAAGAAAGTACGAATTCTGATCATTCTTTATGCATCTAAAATTGTATCGAAATATTTTTTTTCTTGAAAATAGACCAATAGAGGTTAATTGATGTTTCAGCAATTTGGGGGCCCCTGGTGATTGCGGGGCCCTGGGCCCGGGCCCAGTGGGCCCAGTGGTAAAGAGGGGTCTGACTCCATTCAATTGTAGATTGTTGTTAGGCTGTAAACAGGGTTTCCTTTTTCTCGTAAAAAAAAGAGCCTGTGTCTTTGACGCATTTATTTTAATTTTCCAGTTATTGAAATAAACTTGAATAGTATTCAGAGCAGATTGCAAATTGGTTTCAATACAAAACCCAGTTGAATCTGATGAATAAATGCATGTGTCATCGGCAAAAATTGCAGTTTCACAATTTTGAAGCTTTGGAAAATCGTAGGTATAAATATTATATAAAATTGGACCTAGTACCGATCCTAGGGGTACGCCTGAAGTAATAATATTTTCGTCGGTGTACCAATTGTTAACACAGACTTTAAACAATCGATTTGACAGAAAGGAAAATATAATTTTAATGATATACATTGGAAAATTCAAGAAAACAAGTTTATGAATTAAGCCTTCATGCCAAACAGTGTCAAAAGCTTTTTCCACGTCAAGGAGCACCATTCCTGTGCTCTTACCTGCAGACAAATTATTTTTAACATGCTTTGATATTCTATCAATTTGGTTGGTGGTGCTATGATACCTTCGAAAGCCAAATTGTTCTGGTGGGAAGATATCAAATTCATTTACATGCAAAATTAATTTGTTTCTTATTAGTTTTTCAAGGCACTTACTTAATGAACTCAATAAGCTTATTGGTCTGTAGCCAGAAGGATCACTAGAATTTTTTCCTGGTTTATGGATAGGAATGATTTTGGCCATTTTCCATTCATTAGGAAAGTAACCTATTTTAAAACAATTGTTGAATAGATTCCTGAGGTACCTTATACCTATTTTAGGCAGATTTTTTAGAAAGAGGTTTTTTATTCCATCAAATCCAGGTGATTTGGTAGTTTTAAGGTTTTTTAAAACAAGTTTAACGTCATCAAGTGATATTATATCTCCGGTTACCTCAAAATCGCTTTCCTTAACTAATTGCATAGATCGACTTACAATATATTCTATTTGGTTATTACTGACGGTGTTACCAGAATGATGATTCAGCAAATATAATATGATTCGCTGTTTCTGTATTTGGTCAATAGTCCAGTCAAATTAAATTAATTAATTCGAAATATCTACAAAAAATACTGCGTCGAATTTTTTTTTTGTTTCTTAAAGAGTACCTATTGGAGAGTGTAAATCCAAAAAGTTCGAACAAAAAACGCCCATGCGTTGTCCGCCATTTTGAAAAAGGCTTTGGAAAGCTTGAACTCGATTTTCTCGGCTCCTATCATATATAGAGCTGTATTTTTTTTTTAGGTTTGTACGTTAAAATATCTTCTTTAACTTTTGTTGAGAAAAAAATTTGAAACCCCTTTCCAAAAAAAAGTTATCGAAGAAAAAATGTCGAGATTTTGAAGTAAAAAATGGTTTTTAACGTTTATCTCGCCTCATGTTCATCTGATCAAAAAAATACTAAAGCTGTTTTTTATAGATCACTTTATTTCCTACATTTTGGTATATTTAAATTTTATGTGCGACAAAAACTGTAGGAAATATAACCTGTCAAAATAGCCAATATCCTGCGAAAATTAAAAAAAAAATTTACTCACGTTTGAAAATTTTCAAATTTGATTATGTTCATTATGAAATTTAAAAAAACAGTTCAAACTCTTTTCCACACCACCACCGAGGTACGAGTTACGGCGCGTTTTTTTTAATGTGGTGTCCCCAGGAGGTATAATCCACGATTAAATCGTTTTCGTTTCTATATCAGCCTATCGATAGCTCAATGTGGCATAGTTTTTTCATGTCGTTCTTATCTCCTTTTTTTTGGGGCTAGGCGCGCGGACATCAATGATCATATTAACTTTGTTTGTGCTGGGATGGTCAATGGTAGTTTCTTCAATGTTTTCAGGTGAGGAAAAGTCTTCACATGCGTCTTCATCTTCCAGTAAATTTTGCAAGGTAGGAACATTCTCGCATGTTTTTCCACTGCATTAGAAACATAATAAGGAACAATTCAGACCAGTTTTCCGATAGCCACAAACTTGGCCACACTGGCCCTTGCATTTGCAGGGTATAGTTTGCAATATGCTTTGTGGAGCTGGATCCTGAGTGGTTGTAACTTGTAACTGGCTCTAATCCTCTCGGAGTTCTTTTCCAACCCCATTTTAGTGGGTCATGGTGAACATCGATCCAAGTCTGTACTTGATGGTAGGTACGGAATGTGTGTTGCCGAGCAGCTGTTGCACTAGGAGGTAATGAAGATAGATTAAACTTAGATTTTTGACGTTTTAACAAAGTCGCTTTATCGCAAAGAATCCAGTGACCCATTTTCCTTCCCATTAAACAACGCAATTAAAAATTTTTCTCCGGCGGCTCCCAAAACGTTGCTATCAACATCGTTGGATCTGGATTATACCTCCTGGAGACCCCATATTAAAAAAAATGCGCCGTAACTCTAACTCGGTGGTGTTGTGGAAAAGAGTTTGAACTGTTTCTTTAAATTTCATAATGAACATAATCAAATTTGAAAATTTTCAAACGTGCGTAAATTTCTTTTTTTTAATTTTCGCAGGATATTGGCCATTTTGACAGGTTATATTTCCTACAGTTTTTGTCGCACATAAAATTTAAATATACCAAAATGTAGAAAATAAAGTGATCTATAAAAAACAACTTAAGTATTTTTTCGATCAGATGAACATGAGGCGAGATAAACGTTAAAAACCATTTTTCACTTCAAAATCTCGACAGTTTTTCGTCGATAACTTTTTTTTTGGAAAGAGGTTTCAAATTTTTTTCTCAACAAAAGTTAAAGAAGACGTTTTAACGTACAAACATAAAAAAAATATAGCTCTATATATGATAGGAGCCGAGAAAATCGAGTTCACGCTTTCCAAAGCCTTTTTCAAAATGGCGGACAACGCATGGGCGCTTTTTGTTCGAACTTTTTGGATTAACACTCTCCAATAGGTACTCTTTAAGAAACAAAAAAAAATTCGACGCAGTATTTTTTGTAGATATAAAATACTAATTTGATTGGACTACAATGGTTTTGATTGAATTATGATAGATAACTATGGTTTTGAATTTATTTGTTATTCCCGTATATCGTTGACTTGACTGATTTTGCAACTATATTTTGTGCTCCGGTGCTTCTTTAAAGTTTTCTTTTCTAAGAAAGTTTCCAATTTTATAGAGATATGGTCGTAGTTACTCTTACGAAAGTATTATGAGGCTGTAACGAAATTTGGTAATATGGTAATACTTAAATCAATAAAAATATGAAATACTCGTAACATTGTTGACTCTAGTACAATTTTATATTAAGCTGAATGCACATAAACAGATGGAATTTGAGGAAGTTTTTCTGTGTCTTAAAAGACAAAGAGTGTTTGTGTTTTACACATGATTCCTCAATCCCTTGAATATTATCAACAATATCAAAAAGTTTACCCAATAGAAAAAATAAAACTAAATCATTTTAAAAAATATTGATAAAAAAATCGGTCAATTCGTTCCTAGTGTTTGCCTATTTTTTCGGGTTTAGCACTTTTGCGATTGGGTACTACATACATATATGGAAAGTTATACATATCTACATATACAGTGACGAGCAAAAGTGGTCAAATGATTTCGCTTTTTTGAAAAATTGATTTAAGTAAGGATTTTTTAATAGAATTAAAATCTTTTGTTTTTTTTTTATTTTGTTTATTTAACTGACATTTATTATGTATAGTAAAATTTTCAAAAAATAATATATTATACAAAAAAAAAAATAATAATAATTTTCTGGTTTTGTCCAATTATGCACGTTTTATTTTCAAGAGATTTAACATCGTTTGTTCATTGAGAGATGTTCCTTTCTATTGTGCTTTGTTTGTTTTACTGTTATTTAATAAGTAACAGTTAAGATAATTTTATTTGTTGCTAGTTTGTTGTGGTAAATCGTTCATTTTAAAACGTATAAAGCTGATTATTGTCAAAATGAAAAAAAATTGTAAAAATACCGTTGACCGCGCTATTTTTTTACTAAAAAGTGGTGAATAATCGCGTGAAGTGTCCAACATTTTGAAAATTTCAAAAAATTTTTTTTTTTTTTTTTTTTTTTTTATTTTTTTTACACTATCAGAATTGGTCGAAGAAAGCTTATAGCAAGCTCCGTCTTTCGACCAATGGTTTGCCAACACAGAGAACTGTGTTATACCACCGGCTCATCATTTAGTGCAGTGTTAGTTGTTAGTAGGCAAACTCTATTACAATTAACACTGACACAAGAAAACATGAAAAATAAACAAATAATATTACGTAAAAACAAAACAATAACATAACATGAAACAAAAGAACATTTAGGAGCGTGGACCACTGGTTTTGAGAAGGTTTCTGTGCTTAATATTAAAAAAAAATAAAAACATCGATGTCCCCCCAATGAAAAAAGGACGGAAACGACTACTTTCTGGTTTGGAAGCTAGAGGAATGGAAAGAGAGTTGACAAGTTGTGGGTCCAAAACACCTAAGCAGGCAGCCCATAACATAGACAAGCAAGTTAGTGAATGGACAGCACGCCGGGCACTGAAAAAGATTGGGTTAAACGCTAAAGAGAAACCGAAGAAGCCTCTGCTTTCAGCAAAAAATATTAAAGCCAGGTTAGCTTTTGCTAAAATGCACAAACGCTGGACCATTGACCAATGGAATAAAAGTCATTTGGTCGGACAAGACGAAGGTCAATAGAATAGGAACTGATTGTATATGTTTTTATTGGTCACATCCTGGAGAACAACTTCAACAACATCAAGTTCAAAAGCCCGTGAAACATGGAGGAATTTCGGTGATGGAATGGGGCTGTTTCTCGTGGAACTCTGTTGGTTGGAACAAAGAAAAATATTTGGACATTTTGAAGACACATTTACCACCTTTTACTGCATCAACAGGCTTCAATAATTGTGAAATAACTTTTCAGCAGGACGGAGATCTAAAACAAACGTGAAAAATTATCTCGGAATGGCTGAGAAATCAACAGTTTACGACGATGACATGGCCAGCACAATGCCCTGGCCTCAATCTAATTGAAAATGTATGGTCAATTGTGAAGCGATAAAGGTTTATAGACTAAATACTAAAGAAAAAACATTGATCGTGCATAAATGGACAAGTCTAAAAACTGATCGAATATTTTTTGTTTCGTATAATATATTATTTTTTGAAAAATTTAGTTAAATAAACAAAATGAAAAAAAAATAAAAAAAGATTTTAATTCTATTAAAAACTCTTAATTTAAATCATTTTTTCAAGTAAGCGAAAACATTTGACCACTTTTGCTCGTCACTGTATGTATACGAAAAAAAATCGAACAGGAGATTTTGGTCAGACTTGACATTACGATGATAGGGAAGAAGAAAAAAGTGGGTCTCGCAATTCTGTCTGTTCAACTAAAGCCTAAGCGGCTTGGCCGTTTTTCTTTAAGCTTGGTAAGTTACATTTTACAATTCCCCCACACCAAAAGACCAAAAATAACGGTACCTGCCATTCATTTTTTTTTTCAAATCTTAGAAAATATTTGTTTTCCGAAAACTTTTCAGAAATTATAAAAAAAACTAGCTAATGGTTGAAAAAAAATTCCGGAAAATTGTTATTAATGCGGTAGTCGCCTGGAACCTTTTTTTTTGTTTTTGATTTTCTCAAAAACGCTATATCCGGTGTTGATCATTTTCTTAATGCTAAAGCTCCCCAAAAGTTTGCGCAGTATTGTACATGTATATTCAATTTTTCAAAAAAAAAAATTTGAAAACTTAATGTCGATTTTTTATACTTGACGGTTACAAGTTTTTTATACAATCTATACATGACGTGAGAAAAAAAATTATTTATATTTAGAAAAATGGTTTTCGAAAGCGTCACCACTTTAAACTCTAACATTCTATAATTTGAAAAGCAAAAATTTTAAATTAAGACATTGACTACACGATAGAACCATTGTTTTGAATTTTGACTTTCTCATTATCCGATTTTACTAAACAATTTTTTTTTTACTTTGAAAATTTTGAAAAAATGTAATAAAATATTATTTTGGATTTTTGAAACATTTTCTTTATTTAAATTTGAAAATTCAATATCTCAAAATGGTTTGATAATCTTTTTTTTTTTTTGAAATTTTAATTTTATATGAGCAATTATAAAAACTTAAAGTTGGCGTACTAAACTTTTTCTCTTAAAAAAGTTTTAAAAATTTTAAAAATAAAATCTTATTTTTTTTAATAAACCGCTACAAAGGCTTATAGTTGTTGTTCTTGCATAAATTCATGCATACATTTTTATCTCCAACTACTTACAAAGTTCTTTAAGTCTCTAAAAAAATGTATGGTAAAAGGAACATTTTTATGTAATAACATTGATCTTAGACAATGAAATAAGAGCAAGTTCATGGGACCCAGTCGTTTTTCTTGCTCAATGCTAATCTAAACGAAAAAAAATGTATTGTTTTTTTGGAGAGAGCCGTCCACCTCAACTCGTCGTCGCGTCGTGCCCAACAATTGCACCAAAAAATGGCAATAGTGGATGATCAATTTTCGAAGAAACTCATCTTCAGTGATAAGGCACATTTTCACCTCAGTGGATTCGTCAATAAACAGAATTAGCGCATTTGGGCGAATGATAATCCAAGAGTGATTGTCGAAAAACAAAAGCACACACAAAGAGTGACTGTTTGGTGCGGTTTATGTGCTGGCGGCATCATCGGGCCGTATTTTTTCCAAAATGAGGCCGGTCAGGTAGTTACTGTGAATGGTGTTCGCTATCGTGAGATGATAACGAACTTTTTATGGCCCGAATTGAAAGATATGGATGTAGAGGATATGTGGTTTCAACAGGACGGTGCCACTTGCCACACAGCTAACGAAACAATGGCTCTTTTGCGCGATAAATTCAACGGCCGTGTTATCCTACGTGGTGGCGATGCCAATTGGCCGCCAAGATCATGTGATTAGACACCGTTGGACTTCTTTCTTTGGGGTTATTTGAAAGAAAAGGTGTACGTCGGTAACAACAATTCAAGAGCCAAAGGATGAGATAATTCGGCACATTAACGGCATAGAACCTCAAATATGGCTCAGCGTCATCGAAAATCTGGACCATCGGATGGAGGTGTGTCGCCGAGGTCGCGGCGGCCATTTGGCCGATATTTTGTTCCGTACATAATTGAACCATACCAATATTATCATAATAAAATTTAACCACCCTTTATACATATAAGTAGATATATATAAATTTTCAAATGGGCATATTTCGAATATGGCTTTCTGTCGAAGGGTCACGGCTCTGAAAAAATTATTAAATCTGTATTTAAAAAAAATTATAAAAATATGTAGGTGTGTGGTCGAATATTTCTACGAGTTTTAATCTGAATATTGTAGCCGACCTTCCGACAAAACAACACACACACACATGCATGGTTGCAAGTTATTAGGTTCAGTTTCTCTACGAGCTATCGTGCCTACATATAATTTCTTTTATTTTTTTAGCTTTCAGAAACTTTTTTTTAAATTTCAAATCAAAACGTAAACAAATTTCAATTTTTAATTGTATTTGTTCTGAATTATTTTTCAAAAAAAAAGATTGTGTGTACTGACGTACGCGCGGTTGAAGTAAAACTTCTTTTTCCTCAAACAAAGCTTCTGTAAGATTATAACCTACGAACAAACATTTTGTATTCTAAAAGTATGTCGCTCTCTTTGACGGATAACGTGACGTTTTGACATGTCACTGACAGCTGCATAGAAATTTATTTACCCCAAACGCCGGAAAAGAAGTTTTACTTCAAAAAAACATCAAAAAGATATGTTTTTTTTTTTTTTTTTTTAAAGGATAGTGGTTTCTGCTTGTTAAATTGGTCGACCACATAATTCACAAACATTTTGTATTTTTAAAACATGTCGCTGTCTTTGACTGATAACGTGACGGTTTGACATGTCACTGACAGCTGCATAGAGAATTTTTTACCACCAACGCCGGAAAAGAAGTTTTACTTCAAAAAATTGAATGTGCGCGCCTAGCCTTAAATGAAATCGAGAAGAAAAGTACAAAACTCCCATGCCACTTGACAAGCAAGTTGCCTCGCTTTGTTTGTATTACCCTAGGGCTGCACGTGCAAGTATTGGCAAGCATGTTGTAATCTTGTAATGTACACAAGCATTTCTTATTAACCCGTACAAACCCGAGCAACTTAGTAGTCACCTGGCATTAATTCAATATCCAGGCAACTTGGAAACAAAGTACACTGACAGCGGCACTCTTGTAAAATTGATTATTAAAGTATTTGATTGATTAGTCGGGTGACGTTCAAATTTATATGTAAATACCAAAACAAATGTCGGTGGCGTGTGCGATTAAGCGAATAAATATTATTAAAAAGTATAATTTCAAAACTTTCAGGCAACCTGATGGTCATATGGCATGCCGTCTATGACAGCAAGAATACAAATGGTCGTGGATATACCCAACTTTTTGGCCAAGTACTTTGTATGCGAGGGTTAGGTGTTGGTAAAATTTATTTGGATTGCAATATGCTTGTCAATAATTATTCGGTTGCATAGCCATTGCGCGTCTGAACCTATAGTTTTATGTTTATCTTTGAATGCAGCCATTTGAAATATGTGAATTCTAAATCGTATCCAACTTCATGTTTTACTTTGCACATGCTAAAAACATGTCGCTGTCTTTGACGGATGGCGTGACGGTTTGACATGTCACTGACAGCTGCATAGAAATTTTTTTACCCCTAACGCCGGAAAAGAAGTTTTACTTCAAAAAAAAAATTATTTAAATTATCATAAGATGTAACAAAAAAAACACAATTTTCAACTTTGACAATATTGTTGCTGCTCCTACATTACTGTGCATCGGTGACGCCTCCATCGCTATAAGAGCAACTTAATAATTTCTCATTTCACTTTATTTTCCCCCATTATACCTGCATTAAGACTTTAACCAAAGTTCCTATTTGAAACATATGTAACTATAAAAATATAAATACTTATTTTCTAATTGTAAATTCATGGAATACTTATCTTCCTTTGCGAAAAGTAACAAAATTTGAAAATTAATATTTCCGTCCAATTTAATTCTGTATTAGAAAGTCTCGGTTAAGAAAACACCGCCAAACTTCAAACAAACAGAGGGCAAATATTTTATTTTATTTTTTAAATTAGTCACAAAAAAAAAAAACAACCAGTAGCATAAGTTTAAGATCCGCCATTAAAATCCGCCTAAAGCCATCCGACCATCATCAAAACATCGACTTCTCATCGACGACACAACCGACGCAATGTCACATTGGGGTTGTGTTAAGAAACAAAGAAATAAATCCACATCTACGTCGCATGTTCCTACTTTCTTGTGAATATCGACTGTCGATGATTAATTTTGTTAGTTTTTGGTTCTTTTTATTCTTAAAATCCAGATACGGACATTTTTCGGTTAACTTTCCCGAAATAAATAAAGGATTTAAATCAATCCGGAAAATCACAGACCAATCTGGTAAATCACGTCGAGTCCAGCAAATCACGAAGAATCCGGAAAATCGCAGACGAATATCTACGGCAAATCGAGGATTAATCCGGCAAATCATGGACGGTTAATTTGAGAACTCTTACCTCCTCCGGTTCGGCTGTACTTTTCAGGTCTCCATAAATTTGGCGTCCCTTTTAGCTCGAATGACAGACTGTCTGAGTACAGTGAAGGGCTTTGCTTTTGAGAACTTGAAAATTACATTGGTTCATTGGTTATAACTGCACCTTAACGAACCGCGTGTTTACGAGACACTTTTAAATACAATGCGACTCATCCCCTTCTGTTGTAGGGAGTGTTTTGTTCCAAATAGATGAAGAGAACAACGAACGACCCATAGAATTCATGTCTCAGGAGATTAACCCCGCTCAACAGAATTATAGTGTCACGGGACTTGAATGCTAAGTGGTCGTCTTGTCTTGTAAGAAGTGTCGGGCCTACATTGATGGATTGCCTTTTACAATAATAACCGATCTCGCAAGCAACCCTTAAGTGGTTGATGAAACAGAAAGACTTGAGTGGTCGGCTAGGTACAGGTGGAGTGTTAATCTGTAAGGCTTTGATCTCCATACAATTTCGCATCCTTCTGTTGTTATTCCAACAATTTCCTTTCTAATGTTTTCCTTAAGCATCGAGGTTGTGGTTGGTTTGTTGATGTACACCTTTTGCTTCTGGTACCCCCATATAAGAAAAAATCGGGAGGCCTCAAATCGCCACTTTTTGACATTATTCGACGACGAAAAATTTCTCGCGAATTTCATATAGCAGCACGAGCTTTGTGTGATTTAGAACTGTATTCTTGGAACCACATGTTCTATAGTCCTAATTGATCCTATTTTGCTACAAGAAAGTTTTTCAAGATGTCCCGATAGCAGTCACCTGTGACTATTACAGCGTTGCCTATGGCATCTTTAAAGAAATATGGCCCAATGATACCGCCGGTCCTGGTCGAAATGGAGCACCATATACAGTTACTCTACCAGAGTGAAGTGGTTTTTGGTGTGTCAATCGAAGGTTTCAGTGCCCTGATAACCGACTATTCCGTTTATTAACAAACCCAGCCAAGTGGAAATGTGCTTCGTCGAAGATAATGATTTTTTACTAAAAATGGCGGATGTCTATAGAAAGCTGTAAAACTTGAGTTATAATAATTTCAATACTTAGATGGACCATTAAAATTGCTATCGATCACTTTCTATAGCTGTTAGCTACCAACTGACAAATTTTTTTCACACAAAAATGGTAACCAAATAAAATCGATCAGGAACACAAAACGGACCCTATTGAAAATCTCAAAACCTTCCATTTTCTTGTACGTAGCCGCTCAAATATATACATAAGTGTTTGAAAATCTTACGCGAAACCAATACTTGCCTCAAGTAACAAGTTCAGAGAATCCACTAAAAATCACTCAATGATGTACGATTTCCTTCGAGACACATCCCAAAGTCTTGCCGCAAAAGTATGCAAATTAATATTAATGTCTTCGCCAACTCAATTTCCGAAAAGGAACCACCCGGTGAAATAAAAAAAAAACATCGAAAAGTGGAGCCTTACACTTCTTCTTCCACCACCATCACTATACATCACATTCTCTGTGTCGAGAGAAGCTTTTCCATCATTTGAATAATTGTTATTCGTTTTCGTTGCGTATTTTTTTTCTTCTATGAAAATCAAAGGAAAACTGCGAAAGTACTACAGGAAAAAAAAATAAAATCAACAAAAATATCCTTCAACTGATTTTTAATGCCTTGTCATTGGAATTTTATTTAAATGCTTGAGACATAAGGACGCACTTGAGGTCGGTTTTAAGATCGTTTCTGAGAATACTGGAAAATTTACCTGTGTTTCCTTCCGTGAGAGATTTCCACTTTCATAGTTCACGTTTTTGTTGTTGTTTTTGTTTTTACCTGTGGCAGAAGCACAATTCTTACTCCTCAGACACGACTTTGTGTTTTTATTTTTTCGTGTTTCGAAAATTGGTTTATTCAATTGAAGCGTAAATCTGTAGTTATGTTTTTGAATAACAAAGAAGATTTTTCTCTTTGGATTTTTTTTAGGTGTAGAGGGGAGAATACAAATTGTATATTTGCTCCTATGGCTAATGGTTGCCAAGAGACATATTAAGCTTAAATAATTTATTTTAGTACGAAGTTATTTTAAATTTTTGATGAAAACACTCTTTTTAAGACAAGATTAATTTTTAAAAAATCTTCGGGGGTAGAGAAGATGAATCCTTAGTGTCCGTATGATGATTGTTTGTGTTTGCAAAAGGCCTTCTTGGTTTTTATGTATTAATTTTTAGTATTGTGCAAGTAAAATAAAATTTCAAAAAAAAGTCATCAACCCGTTTTTGAAATATTTAATTTTCAACAGAACAATGATTTGATTTTTTTGAATGCAAAATTTGGACCTTATTCGGAATTCCGGGTAGGTGCGAGGTTGGGTGTATGCAAAGTTTCTTTAGCATTTAAAGAATCGATACGCTCCCCTTTTTTTTAATTTATAAAATTGAATTAATAATAAAATTTAGTTAACATATTAAAAGAGAGCATTCTTGTTTTATTTAACTCTATTTAAGAAAAAAGTCGACAATTTTACCGACAAGTTTTCAGTCGAAATTTGAATAGTCGACTTTTTTTTGTCGATCAAACTTCAGTCGACATTTTAACAGTCGATGAAATTTATATTTGTCCAGTCGACATTTTTTTTGTCGACATTTCGTACGCTTCCCGTACCAGTCATAGAATCGTTTTTTTTTTATTTTCGACTTTCTCATCAACGGCTCTAACGATTTTAACCAAAAATTTTCAACAGGAGCCCCCTTAAGTTTAAAATAATATAGTAGGTATATAAAAATATTCGAAAAATTATTTTTTGGGATTTTTGAAAAAAAAAAAAAATTAAGTTTTTTTTTGAAAAATCAATATCTTCAAAACTTGTGAACGATTATTTTTTGAAATTTTTTTCTGAGATCTATAGTACTAAATACTTAAAATTGGCATCCCAAATTTTGTTCTCGAAAAATTTTAAAGAAGTTTGTTATATAAAAAATTATTTTAATAATAAAACGTTTAAAATCGTTTGCACAAATTCATACTTCCATGCATTTGAGCATTTTTATCTCATTAAATCCATGTTTTATATTTTATAAAATGTATTTTAAATTTCAAAGTAGTTTTGTTTTACATAAGAGCAAGTTCGTGCGATTGTCGGTTTTATAATTTTTTTATTAATCTATTACCATTAACTAATGTAAGTCGACCAAGACACGAAAGCAAGTCGATTTTAGTTAGCCAACGTGGTAGGTTTGTGGAACCGCATATTTATCCTGTATCAGCCCTGGATTGTCTTAATAGAGAAATGCAAAAGATGGAAAATAGCCGCTATTTGGGCAGATTTGGAAACAATCCAAAACAGAGCTTTAAAACTGATATAAAACTGAACTATTATGGAATCATTCCAATCTCTATACTAATATAAGATACACTGAACCAAATCGCGTAGGTGATATTGAAGAATCAATTATTCAAATCAACAATTTTTCATAGTATTTTTCTTCATATTGAAGAATATTCAAAATGAATAAGGTTTCTTTAAATAATGATGAATGATTTAGTATTTTATTCAAACGAATGAAATTTTGTCATATCTACGAAAACAATTTGTCTTTACCCTTAGGCAGGCGATGGAAAAATGTCTAGAATTTAACATCCCAACATACCATCTGTTTATAGACTTTAAGGCCGCCTATGATAGCATAGCCAGGGTAGAACTTTACAAAACCATGAGAGAATTCGGCATCCCAAATAAATTGACACGACTATGTAGGTTGACCATGACCAACGTAACAAGCCAAGTAAAAATAGCCGGATTGCTATCCAGACCAATCAACATCTTTAATGGACTCCGACAAGGGGACGGTTTGGCCTGCCTCCTCTTCAACCTGGCGTTGGAGAAAGCAATCCGTGACTCTGGCACGGCAACAAGAGGGACCATCGTCAACAGGTCCAGCCAGTTACTGGCTTACGCAGACGACATTGACATCATCGGAAGAACCGAACAAGCTGTACACGATTCCTTCATCCAGATCGAGCAGGCGGCACAAAATCTGGGGCTGCACATTAGTGAAGGTAAAACAAAGTACATGGTGGCGTCGAATGCGAGAGGAACAGTTGGTCAAACAATCAAGGTAGCGGAGCACGAATTTGAAGTGGTGCAATCATTTAAATACCTTGGGTCAATAGTAGCAGCCGATAATAATATAGAAGAAGAAATACGCGGGCGCCTTCTCAAATCCAACAGAGCCTACTATAGGTAGGTAGGTAGAGATGGTAGTCGCCAGCCAACTGGGCCCGCAACTCAATTAGCGCTGGGGTGCGCCGTTTTGATACCATTATACTCGTGTCAACCTAATAAAGATTTAGTACGGAAGAAAATGGCTTTTATATACTTTAGCGGAGCATTATTAAAGCCATTTTGTCGCATTCAGAAAGATAATCAGATCTTTGATTTTCTTCTCCGAAAGTTCGCTGGGGTCATCGAGGAAGGCTTTCCCAAAGGAAGCCATCCTGTAATTTGCTAAGGCGGGGCAATCGCAAAGAAAATGAACCACAGTTTCTTTTTCTTGTGGATCTCCACAACTACGGCAGTGTGGGTTGTAGGGGATGCCTAGCTTTCGTGCATGTTCACCTATGGGCCAGTGCCCGGTGCATATTGCTGTGATCCTGGCTATGTCGCGCCTGGGTCTGCATATTAGATCGTTGGAACGTGAGCTGTTGTAAGTAGGCCATATCTTTCTTGATATGACGCAGTTTGTGAGACTGCTCCACCTACGGTTGGATTCATTGAGAAAAATCGAGAAGATTTTTCTCTTCATAGCAACAAGAGGAATATTAACTTTCTCCGCTAGTGAGCTATGTAAGGCCGAGCCTTGCCGAGCTAAAGCGTCAGCCTGTTCATTACCCTCTATGTCACTGTGACCTGGAACCCAAATGAGAGTGACCTGGAGGTCAATGTTCAGACTCGCCAGTTCGTCCCGACATTCCTGGACAAGTACTGAGGTAGATGTAGATGATTTAATGGCCTTAATGGCCGCCTGGCTATCTGAGCAGATAGCTATATTTCTGAATTGGTTTTGGTTAGATTGGAGCAACTTGCATGCCTCCTTGATTGCTAGTATTTCAGCTTGAAATACACTCGCAAAGTCTGGTAGTCTGAGGGACTTGGAGATGTTAAAGGACTCGGAAAAAATTCCTGAACCAACACCGCACTCCATCTTAGATCCATCAGTGAAGATTATAGAATCGAAATCCTTTGTGACAACGTCATTTTTCCAATCCTCTCTGGTGGGAAAAATGGCTTTGAAATCCCCGCTTGGGCCAAGAGGAGCTACGCAGTAGTCGGTGTTCGATAAGAAAATATCCGGAGGTATCAATTTTGTTATGTCTCCATGACCATAGGGTTTGGAGAACCAACAGTTAGATTCTTTAAGTCTTACAGCACTGCATGCCGCTAGGTATTTTATATGAAGGTCGAGTGGTAAAAGGTTCAGGATAACGCTCAGGGCATCTGTTGGGCATGATCTGAGAGCCCCCGTAGTGCCGACGCTAGCCGTTCTTTGAACCCTTTTAAGTTTTGCGACGTTATATTGCTTGCTAAGTGCAGGCCACCAAACAATCGATCCGTAAGACAAAATTGGCCGTACCACTGCAGTGTACGTCCACAAAATCATCTTCGACTGAAGGCCCCACTTCTTACCAAAGGTCTTTCTGCAGGCATAGAAAGCTATACAGGCTTTCTTAACCCGTTCTTCAATATTTACCTTCCAATTCAATTTGGGGTCGAGAATAACTCCAAGGTATTTAGCTTTGGAAGATAAGGAAAGAGTTTGACCGTTAAGTCGAGGTAGGGTGAATGTAGGTATTTTAGTCCTGGTAGTAAAGAGCATCAGTTCCGTCTTGCTCTGATTAACTCCTAGTCCACTACTAGTGGTCCAGTTGCTAACTCTTTTCAGAGCCAATTCAGTGATTTCACTAATCACAGTGGTAAACTTACCTGATACCAATAAAACCAGATCGTCAGCATACGCTACAGTTTTTACACCACTACCTCTGAGCTTGACGAGAATTTTGTCCATGACTAAGAGCCATAGAAGAGGGGAGAGAACACCACCCTGGGGAGTTCCCCTACTAACATGTTTAGTAGAAATTGTGTTTCCTAACGTTGCTTGGATCCTTCTGTCACTGAGCATAGATACAATCCATTTGGATATGAAACTTTCTACACCAAAGTGAGCAAGTGATTCGCGAATGGATTCAGTTAGGACGTTATTAAAAGCACCCTCCACGTCTAGGAAGGTTGCTAGGGTATATTCTTTGTAGTGAATCGTCTTCTCTATTGTACGCACTACTTCATGCAGGGCAGTCTCCGTAGACTTGCCTTTTAGGTATGCATGTTGCGATTCATCGAGAGGACGACCCTCTAGTAAAACTTTGATGTGAGTATCAAGGATGCGCTCTAGTGTCTTTAGAACAAAAGATGTCAGACTAATAGGCCTAAAGTCCTTCGCGGATTCATGACCTCGTTTGCCGACCTTCGGAATAAAGACCACTCTTACATGTCTCCATGACTCAGGTACATGATTGAGATAGAGACAACCTTTGAAGATCATTTCTAGCCATGGTACTGCCAAGTCTTGCAGTTTCTGCAGCATAACTGGGATTATGCCATCAGGGCCAGGTGATTTGTAAGGGGAGAAAGTATTAATCGCACATGATATACTATCTCCTGTTATAACAGAATTGATTTGCTCCCTATGAGCTATACTGGTATTTGTAGTGCTAAGCGTTTCGGGGTAGCTATTCTCACAACCCGGGAAATGTGTTGTCATAAGCAGTTCCAAGGACTCAGCTGGAGAGGCTGTCCAGATACCGTCACTTTTTCTCAGAAATGAAGGGCTGCAATGTTCCTTTGACAGAACTTTACTTAGCCTTGCAGAATCCTTAATATTTTCTATTGAGTGACAGTATTCTCTCCAGCCAAGCTTCTTAGATGCTGCTATGGCTCGCTTGTACACTTTTAGGCAGTCTTTATATGGTTGATAGAATTTCTCCTTCTGACATATGTTGAAAATCTTTCTGGTCATTTTTCTAAGTGCAGAAAGATCTTCATTCCACCAAGGAGGGAATTTTTTGCGGCTATATTTAACTGGACAGGAGACCTTAAAGGCAGTGTTAATCGCTGCCTCGAAAGTCTTTACCTTAGATTCAAGAACTTCCACAGATTCTACACTAATTAATGGTAAATTGCCTAGTTTGGATTTTGCGATCTGACTGAATTTCTTCCAGTCAGTTCTTTTGGGATTTCTATATGGAGGGGGGGTTTCTATCTTGAAACCTATGTTGAAAAGAATCCATCTATGATCCGAGAAGGAATTTAAAGAGGAAACTCTCCAGTTTTCCACCACCAAATTACAGTTGTTTGTAACAGTGATGTCAAGTACATCTTCCCACCCGTCGTAGTTTTCCGAGCTTGGAAAAACGAAGGTGGGTGAGTCACCTCTGTTACAAACAATTAGGTTCTTATCAATAATAAAATCAAAAAGAGACTCACCTCGTTCGTTGATTTCAGAACTACCCCAGAGAGAGTGCCGTGCGTTCGCATCGCATCCAATCAGGAGGTTCGTTTTTTGCTGATTAGCTGCTTCAACCAATTTCCTCACTTCCTCAGGCGGTGATTGCCGGTTGTGCCCATAGTAGCCAGATGCCACCAGTAGTCCCTTTGCATCTTTGTCTTCCAGCCTGACGACTGTCAAATCCGGAGTGCTAAAATTGGGACACAAAAAAGCTTTAAGTGTTTTTTAGCTAAGATACAAGTTCTGGGATTACCTTGTTCTTGGGTTACTGTTTTGTATAACAGGTCGTATTGGTTGTCTTGGAGGCCTTTTACATTGAGGCCATTAACCCATGGTTCTTGAATTACGCCAATGTCAATGTTTTCTTCACTGAGGAAAACTCTTAGATTATCTGAGGCACATTTAGAGTGCTTCAGATTAATCTGAATGACCTTGAGCGCGTTTTTAATTGGTTGAGGGTCCTGCGGCGCCAAGGACAACTGAACCGTCGACAACAGCGCTGATCTTAGCGCTCTCATCCACTTTATCAGTATCTGGTCCATGATCTTGCAGGATTTTGATTTTAGCATGCCTGATGCCAAAACGGAGTTTGTAGTCAGCCTTCTCGAGAGCCCCTTTGCTTTCTTCCGTGATCCTCAGAAGGTATGAAGTGCTGGTCTTTTGCGGTTCTTCCGCCTTGATGACGACCCAGTCGTGCATGGGGACCAGCGGGTTCAACCTCTGAAGACCCCGGATCAGCTCCAGTCCGCTCGGTTTAATGCCCATGAGGGGCAACCAGATGCGGGCCTTTGGTTGTCTAGGGATCTCCTTAGCTGGGATAAGCTTGAGCTTCAAGCCCTCCCAGTCATTGCTGACCTTAGCAATGCTGTCTCTAAGGAAGTCCCTTGAAAACGCGTCCTCGCATTTGATCACCCTGTATCCCCTGAGCATTTCCCCAGAGTCGAAGCTGGGGTAGGGTCCCTCACTTGTCGACAGGGTGTATGTGAATACCATCTCAGAGAGCTTGGCTTCGATTGAGCTCCACACCGACAGCAGACCTTTGCTGTTGGTGGAGAGTTCATCTACAACCGCTACCTGGAGGTCATCCCTGACGATCTCGCTTATAGTAGGCGGTTGCGCCGCTCTGAGAGATGTGGCTTTCTTGTTCTTTACATTACCATCAAGTTTACTCTTCTTTTGGGAAGGTAAAGTCTCTTCCTGAGACCTGTCTCGCTTGACGGCTTTTTCTTTTTTTGTCAGAAGGTTATTGTAGTCATCAATAACCTTCTGATACTTAATTTTATCCTCGGCGTCCCTCTCGTGACAAGTTCCCTCCGCCTCATTCTTGGCAATCTTGCTAAGAATAAACGAGGCATGCAGGAACTGGTTCTTTCGAAGAACGCCAGAAGATTTCTTCTTACTACGGTTAGCATTGCTATGGCTGGCATTGCTTCCCGATGGCTTGGCTGTATTGTTCGGTTTAGGGAGCACAGGAGTACTTTGGCTGGTACTCGCTATGCTCCCTGAAGGTTTGGAAGTTATCTCATCGGCACAGGTTTCTGTGCCGTGAGAGCTTCCTGTCAGTGTCTCTTGGCTAGAGGCCAAGAGTTCGTCTTCGTTGTCAGTTGTTGTTGTTGTGAGCCTACTATAGTCTGTCAAAGCTTTTCAAATCCAGAAATCTCACCATAACTTCAAAACTGCTGCTGTACAGGACCATGGTCCTGCCAGTACTCACATATGGATCCGAGACTTGGGTGCTTAGCAAAAGGCACTCCGACCTCTTAGCTGCGTTCGAGAGAAAAGTCTTAAGGAGAATTGTTGGCCCCATATGTGAGGAAGGACGATTCCGGAGACGGTACAATCATGAATTGTACGCAATCTACCTAGAAGCAGATATCGTGACAAAAATTAAGCTCGGTAGACTCCGGTGGGAACCTGCTCGGAAAGTTCTTTGTGGTACATTCTATGGTAGACGACAGCGTGGTAGACCATGCTTGCGCTGGAGAGATGGCGTAGACCAGGACGCCCGAAGCCTTGGGGTGCGCAACTGGATGGCGTCGGCTAGAGACCGGGATAGGTGGAGAGACTTGTTGAAAGAGGCCAGGACCGGAACCCGGTTGTCGAGCCGATGATGATGATGATGATGACTAATTATTAACTAAATTTCAAGAAAGAAGGATGAAATTTAATCAATTTCACAAAATTTTGTGGATTTAACACCATAACGAAAATTTTTATGCAATTCTTCAAAATGACAATATTTCTTGAATATAACAAAATTTTCTTCAAAACAACAGATATGTTTCATTGACCGTATATTGATCAGGATCACCTTTCTTCAATTCTACCTCCTTTTTCTTCAATATGACTACCAAATTTGGTTCAGTGTACTATCGGAATGTTTCATGCCGTTCCTTGTTTTATCGTTTTCTTCACAATCAATGCTCTCTTAAAGTATCTAGTTGTATTCCTCCCTTCAATCAGTTTACCCGTGATACCCGTTTTTCTAGGAATACTCATCCCTCGATAATTTTGGACGTACCGCCAAAGGTTCTTGATAAACCTTTCAGCGCGAGTGAATTATAAAAAAAAACAAACCAAAAAATATAAGCTATCTTTCAGCATCAAATACGCACACTTTAACACTCGGTTAGGCGAACCAATCAATGCTGCAGACACTAGAACCAGAGCCGAAATAAACGACCGTAAGCTCTATGGGCAAAAATGGAAGGAAAAAAACTATAGCGACTTATCAGAACGCTCAACAAGCTTGCGATTGAATTTGCTAAACTCTTCTTCGTCAGAGTCCAAAGGTCTATACCAGACGGTGAAACGATCTATTCAAGGTGGCAGGTCCGACTAGAAAGCTGCCTGGGATTAATGGAATAAATGACTTCGGAAGACCATACATACCTAGCTTTAATATCCTTCTCAGTCAAACCATTCATCGGCCTTTTTAAGACCAGTATTTACATTATATTGCCAAAACTACAGATTTCTTCTATTCTTATATTTCTACTCCATTCGCCCTCTTCTTACACACGACCAAACATCATTTAAAGAATTTTTCTTTCAAAAAAACCATTTCTGCTAATAGTTCAACACTTAGTGCTGTGAAGCAGGACTGGCAGAATATGGGTTTATTAGAGCATACACTTAGTGTTGAGCCATTTGTTTGGCCCAACCTTAGCAACAATCGTTGCATCTTCATTAAGGTTTCGGTGCAGCTAATTTGAACTTCTGGATAGATGTTCTCGTCTTCAAATGTTGTTAGTGACGATTTCATCCGCATACCTACTCCAATAGTTGGACAGATGTATTAAATGGATATTGAATATATAAATCAACGGCTGTCCTATGTACCATTTGCTCCAAAACGAGATTCAAGAACTCACATAATAGCTCCTCTCTTAGCCGAAACCAAGTGCATGTTTGGAATATTTTAGAGGAGCTATTTTGAGGTTGCACATTTAACAGCATATTCACCAGTGTCATTTAATATAGCTGGATCAGTTTTCCCTGGATCTGGAGTTCGCTCATTACCAAATAGAGCTTCTAGTGGTGAATCGTATGCGACTTATTTAACGCATCGATTTTGGTGAGTTAACTACAAAGCTTTTTTGATCTCACACTCAAAAACTGGACCTAGCATATGCATTTGTTCTTATCACCTTTATCCAGGTTAACGCTCCTGAATTTGCAATATGAGTTTAATGTTCTTGTATTTCGTTACTTTTATAAGAAACCAAAACTCTAATGGTCTTATTGAAACAACTTCCTTATTGGTTGGTATGAACAACAAGATTACATCCTCCCTAAAATATTCTATTTCTTGTTTTCTTTAAAATGTTAAGCATATTAAAAAACACAAGCACAGTTAAAAAATGTAGATACGATAGTTTTAATTGGACAAAGGCACAACACGACTTGTTTTCAGCACCAACAAAAAATAGTTTTCCGCTAGAACCCTACATAATATTTAAAACATTTAACCACAAGTCAGAAAAGTTTCTTGCAAAAGCTTAATTATTTCCTACCAATTAATTTAGCTTTGGAACTTTTGCAACGAAATTATTATCCATTCCCAAAGGTTACACCATTAGGCAGTAGCCCTAGCCAACTCTCTCTATCTTTCTCTGGAATAACACCAACTAACAACCCTATAGGAAAAGTCCGTCTTACACAAATCTGTCTTTCTATATATGAAGTTGTTCTGGGAAAGAACTTCTTGGTTGTTTTTTTTTTCTCATTGAAAAAAAAAATATTTCTTTTCAAAACTTTGAAGCATTCCTTGGTTTTCGTGCCGCTCAAGTTTGAACTGTAAATAAAAAGATCTCATTAAAAGTTTAGCGAGTCCCTTTCTTTTGAATTCTTTGTGTATTAACTGAAACCAAAACCGAATCAGGCAAGACTCTATAAGTTGCAAAATGCAAAGTGGTCTATAGATGGAGATGTTGAGTTGCATTTTTATGGGAAACTGAATAATGTCAAGTATACAAAGGCAGCCATCTTTAAACGAATTTATTTGTTTTATTAAAATAGGTTCTAAGAGTTACAAAGTAACATTTTATAAAAAAAAATAGATCTTCCACTTTTAGCTGTAGTAGATCATTAGATCAGGTTTTGATCTACGATTACTTGTTGTTGGCATATTTATATGTATATAAGCCCCACAAGTAAAGACGGACGGAGTCAAATCGGTTGATTTCGGTAGTCATTTAACGTAGCCTCTGCGTTATAATACTCGTAACCGTAACCGTCGCTAACAAATCGATCATGGCGATTGTCAGCTGTGTGGTACGTAACGTCGTCCCGTGGAACCACATCTCCTGCACATCCACGTCATCCAAATTGGGCCAAAAGAAATTGATTATCGATCGTAAACGATCTCTATTGAGGATGATGGGAAGGCCAGCGTACTGTTCGCAGAAAGAAGGCTCGCTCTGCGAATGCATTGCAATTTCGTGGAAGTTTGCGGATTGGGATCGTGCATCGTCTCAAGTCCCACGATTTTCCATGTTGCTGTACCCGTGCGTCAAAAATGTGTCCTGTAGCTGAAATGATTTTTTTACTACCTCTTCCAATTACTCCAAGCCCAGGCAGCGAAAAGACAGCGTTTTAACTTGTCCTTGAAATTTGTCCTTAGGATCTGACAAATAAAATAAAAACAGGAAAATTGACGTCAGATAAAACAACATGGCCGCCATGAACTGTCAAAGTATTTCATTTTTTTCTATAAAGTTGTGTAGAATACTTTTTAACTTCGCATATTTTCTGAATGTATATTTTGAACCAATATTTTACGAGTATACATACTGATCTATTTAGCTTAAGTTGGTCCGTTTTAAAGAAGATGTTTGGAATAATATCTATCGTCTGTAGTCTGAGTCTGGCGATCTGTGTAATCTAAGCTTGCATCTTAAACACTGTTTTCTCAGGGCAAAAGGTACACTACATCTGGCCAGAAATGTCTGGTGAAGTACAAATACTGATTGGACCAGATGTCTGGGAACTACACGCTTACTTGCAAGCGGATATTCATGTGGCCCTATACGATAAACAGCTTGCGCCAGTTCCTTTTCGTATCCCTTGAGGCTCCATGCAACGGAGTATCGAACAGAAGAGTTTCTGATTTCTGAACTTTGATTTTTAACTTCCAGTCATGAACTTATCGCTGAATCTTGGCAAATTCACGCTGCCAAAAGATTCTGATGACTTTGACTTTTTAAGTATCCAATATAAGATCATTGGCAAATGCAATTCCATGAGCTACAGTATACGTCTAGGGTATTTACTATTATAACAAGGGATACTTCTCTAGGGATGGAAGCTGGAAAATAACCGGATCATTCTGGTCACACCCGAAGACATATCACTCCTAACGAAAGTTTCAATATTATTTTCACCAACAAAAAGCTTGATGTGGATCTAACCCTGGATGTAAAGAATCAGAAGTCATTCTTGCCTTGTTGAGTGCTTGAATTCGCATGGGAGTCTATTTCCACAGCCCACGGAGAGTCAATTTTCTTAAATAAATAATTTAATATAAAAAAAAAAATTAAAAAGTGTAGGAGCACTTTTAAAAGCCAGGAATCAATTTGGGCCATTGTCGGTGACCGCCTAACCAATGTCATTTTCGAAAAAGTACGGACGAATGATGATACGCTAGTCCAAAGCTACACCAAACGGTAACTTTTTGAGGTTGCATTGTCACCTCTTGAACCTCGTGTGAATTGATGTCATCCCATTTACGGACATTTTTACTAGCGACTTATAAGTACTATAAGCCAAGTTATGCATTCGTAACCAAAATCGAACTCGTGATTTTGATCAAAGTTGACATTACGATGCACTGAACCAAATCGCGTAGGTGATATTGAAGAAAATATTTTGTAAATTTTTAAAGAATCAATTATTCAAATCAACAATTTTTCATAGTATTTTTCTTCATATTGAAGAATATTCAAAATGAAAAAGGTTTCTACAAATGGTGAATGATTTAGTATTTTATTTAAACGAATGAAATTTTGTCATATCTACGAAAACAATTTGTTAATTTTTGATGAAGCAATTATTTGAAAAGACAAATTTTTATTAAAAGTTTTTTTTTACTATGTATGTATGTATGTACATCAACTTAAAGCAAGAAAAAAAATAAAACCAACTTAAAAAAAATCATTTTTTGAGGAAATTTTCATAAAGGATATCTATTAATTATTAACTAAATTTGAAGAAAGAAGGTTGAGATTCAATCAATTTCACAAAATTTTGTGGATTTAACACCATAACGAAAAAATTTATGCATTTCTTCAAAATGACAATATTTCTTGAATATAACAAAATTTTCTTCAAAACAACGGATAGGTTTCATTGATCGTATATTGATCACCCTTTCTTCAATTCTACCTACTTTTCTTCAATATGACTACCTAATTTGGTTCAGTGATAGCGAAGACCGAAAAAGTGGGTCTCACAATTCTGTCTGTCTGTCTGTTCGACTACAGCCTAAATGGCTCAGACGATTTTCTTCAAACTTCGTAGATACGGGTTTTAATTTCCCCCACCCCCACACGGTTTTTTTTTTTTTAACACCAAAAATAACGGTACCTGCCATACGAATTTTTTTCGAAACTTTATAAATATTTGTTTCTCAAAAACTGTTCCACAGATCCTTAAAAAAAAAATTCAAAAAATTTCATTTAGTTAAGGCTAAGTAATGGTTGAAAAAAAAATGTCCCGTCTTGGAACAATTTTTTTATTTTTGATTTTCTCGAAAACTGTACAACCGATTTTGATAATTTTTTGTATGTTAATGTTCCCCAGTGATTTCAATATTATTGTGTGTTCAAATTTCCAAAAATTTGTTTTTTAAATTTTTAAAAAAATTTTTTTTTTTTGAAAACTCAATATTTCGAAAACCACACGCTCCATTTTTTTAAAACTTGATAAATAAAAGTTTCTCAATATAATCTACAAGGTATGGAAAAAAAATTATTTTACCTAAAAATAACGGTACCCTCCATACAATTGTTAAAATGTTTATTACTTAGGAGCAAGTTCGTGCGACCCAGTCATGTATTTTATTTTTGTTAAACAGTCTTTCATACAAAAATGCGCTTCGTAACCAAAAATGGTTACATCTTTCGTTTCGAAGCCCAGTGGCATTTTCTATGGTCATGAACTTTCAGCTACTGGGTCCAGTTGGATCTTGTTCGGGTGTAAGCCCGAGTCCCGACGCAAAACCCCCAACCTGAAGTCTGCGAAAGGCCGAGTGCTCAACTAGTGCAACGTTTAAGATCAGTAACTGAATAATAAACAACAGATTTGACAGATGTTACCAAAACAATAGCAGCAACATGATGTAAGGGGAGTACAAATACTCCCTAAGTAGCGATTTCGGCAGCCCTGGTCTTGGGTTCGATACCCAGTCGCTTCAAAAAAATTTTTGTAGAGGGTGCACTGCCTCTGGCGAGGAAGTGACAAATCCTCCAAAAACATCTCTTGTTATGAAAAGTCTTGCTCATTCGGAATCGCCAGAAAATCGTAGGTCAACTCCATTTCTGCTAACACACACACACACAGGAATGGTTGAGAGTTGGTAGTCATTAGGCTTAAGCCTATGCGACTATATGCATATGCCCGGAAAAATGGTAGCAAATCGCACGAATAAAGTGACCATTTTACACTTCTATTTCATGGGTGGACACTTTCTGGATGAGTTTTTGTCCTTACTACGACAGAGAACTGTCACATCAGCTGTCACAGAAAAGAGTGTTAAAAAATTGAAGTTCTCCGACTCTAAAAACACACCCTTTACAAATTAAAATTAAATTTAAAAAAATCATTAAGTACGTTTGAAGTATCTAATTTTTAAGCAACAATAATTTTTCTTATTCTAGAAATATTTTTTATGATTATTTTTAAGACCGTTGGTAATTTTAGTTTAAAATTTTTTAACATGAGATAGATTTGAAATCGTACTTTGTTTTTGAAAAAAAAAAAAAACATGTAGGTTACGATATTTTTGGATATAAGAAATTTTACTTTGAAAAATGTGTTAGATGCCCTTAAAACATCGTCATGTGCCAAGTTAAAAAAAATCGAAATACGCTTTAACTTTTTCATGAGAAGAACTATTAATTAAAAATTTTCGGAAAAAAAGAAAATTATTAGAATTTTTTATTAACAAATCTGTTTTTGAAAAAAATTGATGAAAAATATTTTATAGCAGGTACCGTTATTTCAGATCAGATGTTCAAAAAGCTCGAGTAACAACTTTGCAGAAAATCTACCCATCAGGCTTAATCCGAATTGAGAGACTGGTATAACTGCGTGACAGAGATTTTTCGTCTTCCCTATCAACGTAATTAAAACGCTAATTAATTTTTTTTCGATAAATAGCATCTACCTATATGTATATCGAAGTAAAAATGCATTATATTCTCTTTCCCGCATGAAATGTTATGACAAAATTCGGCTCAACCGTTTACGAAATTACAAAATCGGTCCTAAGCTAAAATGTGCTTAACATTTCAAATTTGTTTCTTACCAGAATTCTGGGGCCAAATTACCGCATCAGTTATCGAGTAATACGTGACTGAATTATGTGACTTTGGCATTACCGCTTACGTCAACTAACAATCGATTACTCTAGTCTGACGTTTTCATTCGATCACTGATGGGAATCACTCACTCGTTCACTGATGCGGTAATTTGGCCCCTCATTGAATTTCTGCTATTAGCTTTTCCGTAAATCTATTGTTCTGTGTTTCGAATTTCGCTTTTCTCTCAAAGATGGCCGCTGCATTCAATGACATTGTCACTTCGAGTTAGTGGTGGGCGCATTCGAATGAAATTATCGATTATAATCGATTCAGGCAACATCCCGAGATATCTCGATTCTTCACACAAATCATTCGAATACTCAAATCATTCGAATGATTTTTCCTTATCTACTTTCTCTAAGCGAAATGAGGACTCGAGTGCCTATTCGAGACCGAGAAGCGAATATTGAACGAAAAGACAGAAAAGAAAACACACAAAATCGAGAACTCGAGAAGTTGGTGATTTGTATACCTCGTGTGTATGTATTCAATGACTGAGTTTATATTTACGAGTACATTCAATTTTGCACTCGATGCATCGTTGAGGATTGAATATGGAATTGTAAAGGAAAGACGAGAAGCGAGAACCCGAAGATGGAATTTATCCGAAACGCGTCGTTAAACTAAAATAAAAAGTTGTGTAAATTAATTTTTAAATAAAACAAATTATATAGAAATATTTTTATCTATTTAATTTATTTTATTTTATTCAAATTTTGTGAGAACCATTATGTTATGATTTTCTTGTTTTGTTTTTGCTTTTTTCGTTGAAATGGAGTGTTTGTTTCCTACTTTTTTTACTATGATATTTCTTCGAAAATCATTCGAATGATCATTCGATTCTTTAAATCATTCGAATACTAATATCTCGATTCTTTAAATCATTCGATTATGCCCAACACTACTTCGAGTGCCACTTCTTTCAACGCGCGAAATGATTATAGCATTTAGAACGTTACCTCCGGAACTATAGGGATTCGGTATTGCTCCTTCTGTTTCGTCCTTTTTTCAGGCGTGCAAAGTCACTACATGGATGTATTTTATGCATTTGAAGAAAACTTTGAACTTTAATTGAAAAAAATACATAAATAAATCTTAATTTGCATCAGAGCCGTTGTATAGACGTCGTCGTCGTCGTAGTCGTCTGGGCCTGTCGTCGACGACGACGTTGGTTGGCTAGGAATGTTTTCTTATGGAAAATTAATTTTTTTTCCATCATGTCAACAAGAATTGCATTCGAAACGTTTCCGCCGTGTTGTTCCAATGGCATGCTGCCTGTCCTGTCCTATCCTGTCCTAGCCCCGTATGCACTCGGGCTTTGACTCCTTAGACTCTAGAGGATGTCACACGAAGGAATCCGATTGCATGAAAACATTTCGCCTGTCATTAAAAAAGTTCCTTGTTGCAACTTTGGTATTGGAAACATTTTTCGCTTTGCAATATCCTTTTGCAGAACTACAACTGCTGCACCTTATTCTTCCTGCGATGCAGTTCGGATATATATGTATAGTTGGGGTAAAAGTTGAAACTATTTCAAGAATGGCACATATACGCGGATGTGTTCCCTTACCAAGGGCTAGGCTACATAATTCCAAGTTACCAATGTGTGACGTCGTCCTTTGCATATATTCCCATACCCAACCCATTCTCCAAAGAGTAATTATGAAGTTTTTTAATTAAAAAGTAAAGTTTAAGAAAATGGGGAAATTATTTAAATTTTTTCATACCCATTTCCCATTTGCTTATGTTGAAGGAATAATATTCAAAGGGTTTTCTTTAACTCGTGCAATTTGTTGAATGCCCCAACAACGACGCTGACGACGATGTTGAAAGCATGTACATGTACAGCTCTTACTACTTATACCCCGTCACCAATGGGTGTTGAGGGGGTTGGGCCAGTGGGATAGTGGAGGTGAAGTTTTTACTGCAGTAGTTTTACCCAGTTGGTATGTTAATTACTTGAAGATTTTCTTTTTCTTTTTGGAAACATATTCATAAAAATTAAATAAAAGACAAGGAAATAACTGTTATGGGGTTATGTTGTGGAAACTCTTTATTATAATATGTGAAAGTTTTTTTGGGGGGGGGGGAGAAAAGGGAATTGGAACTTGGTTTAGCAAATTGGTTCTTTAGAAAGTTTTCAAATATAATTTTGATCGAATTTTTAGCCAAATTACAAGACGAACAATTGCTGCTTGTGGTAAGTAGGTACTTTTGGGAAATTTTACTAAAAAAAAGATTAGGCATGGTGGTCTTATCAAAGTATTTAAAAAAGTTTTTCGGACGTTTGAAAGCGATATGACAATGGTCTCAGCGAAAATTAAGGCTCGGCGACGTAAAGCCACAAAAATGTTCACGCAAAGCAACGACAGCAATAGTTGCCGAATTGTGCTGTTTTATTGATTTTTACTTCTGATTCTAGTTTTGTATTCGTAAAATAAATCCAACCTGAGATTTTGATCAGAAATTCAGTCTGTTTGAATACAGTCTGAAACATCTCGGTTGGTTTTCTTTAAATATGATTATGTACCATTTTTTAATTTTTCCGCCACACTTTATTTTTTTCTTTTTAAGACCAAAAGTTATGGTTTTCGAAATTTTATAAAATATGTATTTTCTTTTCTCAAAAACTGTTTCACAGATAGATATTAAAAAAAAATTCATTTAATTAAAGCTTGGTAATGCTTGAAAAAAATTTTCCGAAAAATGGTTATTAATAGTACCCGCCACGGAACAATTTGTTTTGTTTTTGATTTTCTCAAAAACGGTTCAACCGATTTTGATTAGTTTTCTTATGCTAAAGCTCCCCGAAAAATTGAGTAGTATTCAATATTAAATTGTTTTCAAAACCCAATAGGTATCTCGAAAACCTCATACTCGATTTTTGTCAAACTTAATAATAAAAATTAAGTTATTGCAATCTACAAGATTTGAGAAAAAAGAATTGATTTTATCTCAAAATAACGGGTACACATCACACAAATGTTGAAAAATGGTTTTCGAAAATTGTATTTTTCTCGAAAACGGCGCGGCGCTATCGATCTACTATTCGAAAAAAAAAACAAATTTTAAAATTAATATTACTGATTCTGTACCTACCACGGAACCATTTTTGCAAATTATGAATTTCTAATTATTAACATAACGGATTTTAATGAAATTTTTTTATAGAAAAGCTTCTAAAAAATTGTATTTCAAAACATAAAAAAAAAATTGTTTATTGAATTTTTGGAAAAAAAAAATCAGTTTATTTTTGAAAATTCGATATCTCGAAAACGGTTCAATAGTAAAATACTCGTAGTAAAATAAATAAAATAAACTTAATTTTTTTTGGTACAATAATAAAAACTTAAATCTGGCGTACCAAAATTTTTCTTAAAATGTGTTTTCTTTTTCTGTTTAATGTTTTATATAAAAGTTAATTCTTTAAGAAACCGCTGCAACGACTTATAATTTTTCTTCTTGTATAAATTTGTATTAAATTTTCTTAATAAACCTCACTGTATTCTCTTACTGCTAAAAAAGTTTCAAAAATGAATTTTATGAAAAAGTTTGTCTTATAAGATAACAAAATAAAATGCACGACTGGGGCGCACGAACTTGCTCCTATGTAATAGACTAAGAATTTTCAAAACGAAAGTTATTAAAGAAAACTGTTCATAAGGATAAAATGAATTTTTTTAAATTGTTTTAGTAGTAAGAGATAAAAACAGAATGCTATGCAATATGAATTTATGCAATAACAAAAATTATAAGTCGTTGTAGTGGTTCCTAAAAATTAACTTTTATGTACAAAATTTTAAAAATATTTTTAAGAACAAAATTTGGCACGCCAACTTTTAGTTTTTATTATTGTACGGATAAGAGTTAAATTTCCAAAAAAAATATTAAGCCGTTCTTGAGATATCGAATTTTCCAAAAAGTGCGACTTTTTTTTTCTAAAAATTGAAAATATATTTTTTTTTAAGTTTTGAAATGCAAAGTTTTTTAAACTTTTTAGGAGCCTCTTTATAAAAAAATTCATTAAAATCCATTATGCCGATAATGAGAAATTCAAAATTCGAAAAAAGCGTTCTATGGTAGGTAGAGTACGTAAGATTTCAATTTTTTTTTATTAAATTATAGATCGTAAAAATTAATCAAAAGAAAAAAAATTTTAACCGTTTTCGAGAAAAATACGATTTTCGAAAACCATTTTTTAACATTTCTATGGTAGGTACCGTTAGTTTTAGATAAAACAAAGTTATTTTTCTTAAATCTTGTAAATTTTTTTTTAAAAATCCAAAAAATAAGAAATTGAAAATTTGAATATGTATAATAATATTTAAACTTTGGAGGAGCTTTAGCATAATGATAAATGATTTAAATCGGTGGTACCGTTTTCGAGAAAATCAAAAACAAAAAATGGACCCAGGGGGGCTACCAAAAATAACAATTTGTTGGAGAATTTTTTTTAACCATTCCTAGTTTTAACCAAATGAAATTTTTCAATTTTTTTTTAATTCTGTGGGACAGTTTTTGAAAAAAAAAAAAATATTTATAAAATTTCGAAAAAAACCGTTATTTTTGGTCTTTAAAAAAAAAAAGAAAAAAACGTGTGGGGGAAAAATCAAAACCCATATCTACCAAGTTTAAAGAAAATCGGCCGAGCTGTTTAGGCTGTACTTAGTCAAAAGACAGACAGACAGACAGACAGAATTTCGAGACTCACTTGTTTTAGTCTTCACTACCATATTAATGTCGCACAAATGTGGACAAATATCTTAACCTTTTTCATTTTCAGTTTATTAGTTAATCACCGTGAATAATCCAAGTATATGAGTCCAAGCTTTCACACATTTAAACTCAAAACCTTAAGGTTTCACTATTAACAATTAATAGTTGCAAATATTCTATTTGATATTATTTAAGTCAATTTCTGATTCAAAAATATTGCCCTTCAAAAGTTCAAAAAGTTAACATCTTTCTCATTCAAAAATAATATTTCAAGCTTTAATTTTTTTTTTTTTTTTTTTTTTTCCGTGGGTAGGTGTTGAAATCTTCAAAAGATTCTATGAGGACCGAAAAACGCGCGCTCATAGATATGTGGGACTCTCCCGACCAACAACTCTGCCCCCATAAAGCCTTACGGAAGGTAAGACTCTATGCAAGCAGACCGCTAATCAGGCCGACCGCACTAAAACCACCTCCTCCTCCCGATTGCAACTAAGTTCATATGGAACTTATCTAGCAATTTATCTTTCTCGAAGTTAAGTAACGTGTTGTAGGCAACTTTCCGGTGAAAGTTCCTACTGGTTTAATTATAAGCTAGTTGAATAGCTTCTTTCTATTTTAAGCGATGATTTAAATATACATAATACAGTACAATAATTTCACCGTACTAGATCGGAAGGTTTGGTCCTTCTCAAACGTCGTACTAAATTTGTTTAGCTTTAATGAGATCCTTTTTCGATACTGCATCATACTTAATTCCCTTATTCATGGAGTTCATTACACGAAAAGCGCCTTCAATAAACAACCTCCACCCACTACTGGTAGTCCGAAGATAAGTACCCTATCTCACATAGAAAATCCAAATACTTTACTTTCTAAGTCACGGATTGCAATCTCCTTATGGGATTATTTTGTTGCCTCTCCTCCAAATTGCTGTCCCTATCATCCACCAACTACAGGCATAACACCCAAGGAACACTCTAGACCCATTCTATTAAACTGCTATTTTGGCCATACTATAGAGCTGCAAGCGCATATGGGAACGTTGTTGTTCACCTACCACGGTGCTAACAAGACGCCCAAATGCACCAGGCACCATCAATAACCCTATTAACTCCACACACCGAAACCGAAACAACTGTGGCGAGAATCAGTCAAAACGGAATTAATACCGCAGGGGCTTAAAACAGCACAGCACTGTCCAGTCGATTCTCCGCAGACATAAAACTCATAAATCCCTTGATTTACGATTATTGACTGCGCAGCGCACCAAAACCCAAAGATGATGATAAATACAAAAAAAAAAAAAAAAAACAAAAAACAAAAATCTTTATAAAGAAATATGTCGGCCGGACAATGCATTCCTGTGGGCCAATTTAATAATCCCGGCTCCTTTGCAGCTTTTAAGGCAGCCAAAGGGCCGAAACGGGGTATTTAAACGGATCGGATAGATATACTGGCACTTTGTTCTGCAGAAGCATAGAAGTGGTGCAACTCGCCTAAGCTCATTTACGAGCGTCATTTTGGCTTGTCTGGCTACACTACACCCGGTACACGGTAACGGCTCAGTGACGGCAGCTTAATCTATCGGCAGAAGTTGAAGCTGAAGGCCACGCGAAAGAAGTCATCATCACCTTTAAAGTCATTGGCTATGGTCATTCCATGAGGAAGGAAGGCTGGGTGTCGTCGACGTCGTCGTAGAACAGTGCACCGACAACGACAACGACGACGGCGACGACGACGTCCATCGTAACGATGATGCTGCAACCGAACGCGATGCTATAAGGGGAGACGACGACGACAGTGCTTGAGGAGGAATTTATGTGACAGACGCTGGCGATTATTAATGCCAAAGTGCTTGAGAATTGCAGACGCTAGCGATGTGCCAAGTGACAATTAGTCACTGCGTATCCAGTAGATAGTGAGATGTTTGTCGGTGTCGTGTTCGCTTGAGGAGAAGACTGGCCATTAGTCAGGGTCATTGCTAGTTTATTCGCTACTTCTTCTCGCTGTACTTTAGCTAGCAGCTACTGTTTATGCGGAATGGTATAAACATGGATTGTCACTCTTGTCAGTGGGCATTGTAAATTAGGAACTAACACTATTTATCCGTTAATGCGACAAATTGGTTACGTAAGAAAGATATTAACAGAAAGACTGCACTCGCTTGGGTCTTTTAATGGCAAATAGATGTCGCTTTTTAACTAAATGCACCGAGGTTAGTTGGTAGGATAAACTTCTTGTGTATTCTATTGCCATTTGGATTTTATACAGCTACTTAGGCGAATTGACTTCAAATTGAATAAAGCACTGTAAATATTTTATTAATAGGTGATAAGTTGCGATAGTGCAAGGTGGTAAATAGTAGGGTGTGCAGAATTGTTTTGCAACTAGATAGAAGCTTGAGATGTAACAATTTTTTCCGGATCAAAATATAAGAAACTTACGAATTATAAGTAGTTTTCTAAATTCATTGACTTAATCAAAAAGTTGCTTTAGCGAATAAACAAAATTTTCTAAAAATCTGAACGTGATCAGCTTATACCGGGAACCTAGAAAATTCGAAAAAAATCTAAAGTTGTTTCGTCTTCGGAGACAAAAAGTACTAAAATATTTTAACACAGAAGTTGGTGATGTGAAAAATTTATTATTTTCGAAGGTAGATTTTTTGGAATTTCAGCAATGTCAGAAGACTAAGCTCTAGCTTAGAAAAAACGCCCTTCTTCTTTACTGATTGGGTTTTATTTAATTGCAAGTGGATGCTTCTCGATCGTTATAATCGCACAATTAACAAAGTTAATCAAAAAGTGTACTAACAAAAAGGATCCGAAATGTTCCAAATTTGCAAATTTGTATTCTGATTATTAAAACATTGGACCTACACTTCTAAGTTGAACTTAGATCATCAGAGTTGGGTTTTGTGTGTGTGGAATTTGTTCGAGGTGTACGCCCATTCTGTTAAATACAGACCATCTGGGTGGAAACTAAGTGAAACTAGGTAGGTACGAATACTGATCTTTTAAAATTTCACCTGCCTGGCTCAGCTTGTAGCTGAGTCAATTAGAATACCAAATGTAGATAAGTAAAAAGCCAACAGACTCGACTTTTTGCTACTTCTCACCCTGATAAGGATTTCATTGAGGTAACCTCTCCATTAGGCACTTACGACCATTATGCAATACCAGCTAATTTCTCGTGTTCCATTTATCCAGTAAAAAAGAAGCATCTCACTAGGTTCGTTTGGCAATACGAGAAAGCTAACTGGGACGGTCTCAATAGTGACGTTGATGCCAAAACTGATATGATAACGAATTCCTTACAGAATTAAGAGTATAACTGTACTTAAGAAAATTCTTGGTTTCATACAAGCTGTAAAGTAGCTTTATGAGGTTGAGAGAAGTAAGTTTCCAACCCAAGCCAACTCAACTGTGGAAGATCGGAAAAACCATACCTAAGCAAGTTAGAAATTATTGCAACGCTGTTATAAATAGAACCAGATCCTTACATGACCGACAATTGCCAAGAACGTACAAAATTCAACTTCATCATCGGTTCAAACGATCATCTACAACGATCACCCGAAAACCAGCTATTCACATAAGGCAAATGCAGTCGGAGTTCATTTTGCTGCTATAGCTTAATGTTGCCTAACAGCATCATTGTCCCTCCTGTACTAGAGAATGTAAATCATTCAATGGGACAGGTACATTTCCGAACTCGTACAGGATCGAGATCTTGTTATAAGTAAATCCACTGGTCCTCATGGTTTACCTCCCATTCTTCTGAAGAGGTTTTCTTCATTATTGCGTAAGCTTTATTATCGCTCCTATTGCTCTGAAATCTTTTTTAGAAGATGGAAAACAGAATTTTAGTAGCCTGTTCCTAAAAGAGGTGACCCTTTTACCCCCTCCTCCTACTGACCAATTGCACTGACGTCCCTTCTTTCCAAGGTAATGGAATCTCTGATCAATCATCAGCTAAAAAAATATCTCAAAGTTCGAAAGCTTCTTAATGACCAGCAACACAGCGGCTCAGAAAGATGGAAAACAGAATTTTAGTAGCTTGTTCCTAAAAGAGGTGACCCTTTTAACCCCTCCTCCTACTGACCAATTGCACTGACGTCCCTTCTTTCCAAGGTAATGGAATCTCTGATCAATCATCAGCTAAAAAAATATCTCAAAGTTCGAAAGCTTCTTAATGACCCGCAACACAGCTTACGTAGCAATCGTTCCACTGGTGATCTGATGGCATATTTCACCAAAGAGTGGAACAAATCGCAACGCAGTTTTGCAGAATAGAAACGAATACTTAAAATTTTGTACAAAATGATTTCAAAGATTTTGGGAATATGCGAAAGTAAGGCAATTGAATGATGGTATGATTTTGGCCCTTTTTATGTATTGGGGTTATGACAGAGGTCTTGAGTGTTCAAATAATATTACGTGTTAAAATTATATGTTATTATATTGTACGAGTATTATATGTTATTATATTATATGTTTTTATATGCGAGAATGATTATAAATTCTACCAAATTCCGAAAAATCAGTTTAAGCTGAGGCTTAACTTTCTCTAAAAAGATTGGTACATAAAATCGTATGACTTAAAATAATTCTATAGAAACAAAAAGCTCATATAAAATTATTTGGACTTCCAAAAGTTTTTTTTTTAGAATTTTTCGAATTCTTTTGAATTCTCCCCTAAACTTATAGCACCAATGGTCTCTGTCCAAAATTGATCAATAGTAAGTGACTTTCCCGCTTTGTAAAATGATTAAGTTAGTTTTGGTTGACATCAAAACTGACACATCTAGATCATTTGTTGGTCGAGGAATCTTTCTCCTAGCTCGTTCATAATACCCATACCATTACTTGTTTATAATCTGTCAATCTAGAGCTGTGTAAATCATTCATTTCAAATGATCGAATCGTTCAACAATCGATTAACAAAATGATTCCATCATTTCAATCAGTTGATCATTCGATCATTTTCATTTTACTCAAATGATTCAAAGCTATTCCGATTCGAATTTCATTTTGATATCGATGAAATTAAATCTTCGAATTTTAACCAATTCCAATTCAATAATGTACTGAATTTGATCGAATACAATTTGATCAAAATTTATAAAATTTAATTTCGTTATAAAATCAAAGCGAATCAACAATTCCTTAATCGACGAAAATACGAAAAAAGAAAAACGCTACCGATAATATTTCTTCCGACGAAAAATATTAATAATTAAATAGCCACGACAAAGTAATTAAAAAATAAAATGCACGACTGGGTCGCACGAACTTGCTCCAATGTAATAGACTAGGAATTTTAAAAACGAATGTTATTAGAGAAAACTATTCATAAGGATAAAATTCATTTTTTAAATTCTTTGAGTAGCAAGATATAAAAACAGAAAGCTATGCAAATATGAATATATGCAAGAACAAAAATTATAAGTCGTCGTAGTGGTTCTTTAAAAAAAAAGCTTTTTTGTACAAAATTTTTCAAGCATTTTTAAGAAAAAATTTTGGTACATCAACTTTAAGTTTTTATTATTGTACGAATAAAACTTAAAATTCGAAAAAAAATATTAAACAATTTTTGAGATGGAATTTTTTTTTTCAAACATTCAAAAAAATTTTTCTCTTTTAAGTTTTGAAAGCAATGTTTTTCAAACTTTTTAAAAGCTTCTTAATAAAAAATTTTATTAAAATCCGTTATGTCGATAAATAGAAATTCAAAATTCGAAAAAATGGTTCTATGGTAGTCAGTAAGTAATATATAAGTTTCAATTTTATTTATTAAATTAGAGATCGTAAAAATTAAACGAAAGAAAAAATTTGTATCAAAATTCTCGGAACCGTTGTAGAGAAAAATACGATTTTCGAAAACCATTTTTTAATATTTGTATTGTGAGTACCGTTATTTTTAGGTAAAACAAATTTTTCTTATTAAATCTTGTAGGTCATATTAAGGAACTTTAATTTATCAACTTTGAAAAAAATCGGGCATAGGGTTTTCGAAATATTCAGTTTCTAAAAAACACATTTTGAATCTTTTTTAAATTCAAAAAAAAAAAAAAAAATCGAAAATTTGAATACGCAATAACCTTCAAACTATAGAGGAGCTTTAGCATTCAAAAAAATTCATATGGCAGGTACCGTTATTTTTGGTCTTAAAAAAAAGAAAACGTGTAGGGCGAAAAATGAGATCTACTAAGTTTAAAGAAAATCGGCCGACCCGTTTAGGCTGTAGTCGAACAGACAGACAGACAGAATCACGAGACAACCTTTTTTCGTCTTCGCTATCATCGTAATGTCAACTTTGATCAAAATCTCAAGTTCGGTTTTTTTACAAATGCATAACTTGCCTTATAGTACCTATACATATATGTAAGTCGCAAGGAAAAAACAGTTGTATGAACAACAGTCATTGTCTAAATTTAATTAATTTTTGGTTTTAAAATGGCAGATTTAGATAACAAGCGGAGTGCAGTATGGATGCACTTTGATCAAATTTCCAATGGAAGAGCAAATAAATAAATCATGGATACTTTTTGATGATCGGATCAAAAAAGTCCAGTCATTTCTAATTGGCACAGCCCTAGTCAAAACGTCATTCACTTACTCAAATTGTTGGTCGTAGTAATATGCGTCAACATTTATTAACTATCAAATATTCCTGTGGCAAATGGGACAATGCAGCGGGAAAAGTACAGCTGAGCGAAAAATTGATCAAATCAGTCCAATAAACTTCCTTTACGCATGAATCGGAAATCTCTCAGTCCACATCAGTGGTACCACTTTACTTCAATTGAAGTAGATCTACTTCTTTTTTCTCAAAATATTTTGAAATCTACTTATTGCTTCGCACCATCAGCAAAATACTGAAATCTAACTCATTTTAAAAATATCTATTTAAACCTACTTCAATTTAAAAAAAAAAACCAAAATCTACTTGTTTTCCTCTATTCCACTCTAGGTAATACATGTAGAACCGGGATTACAAAAAAAATTTAAACTTTATTTAACTATAGTAATTTTAAAGTTATTCCTTATAAAAAAAAAAATTATTAATAACTTAATTCTTAATATAAAAATTTCAATTTCTTTAAAATTAAAAGAAGTGTATTGACAAGTCTTAGTATTTAATAATATACATTTAAGGAACAAATTTTGTGTATACAATTTTATTTAAAAATTGAAGAAGCACCGAAATCGGTAGAGTTGGAAATGCGAAAGTAGAAAATTAAAAAGAAGTTCTATGACAAGTTGAGGTACAGAACTGCAGACAGATGGAATCACTATTTTTTCGTGTCGTACTGTCAAATTTTTCTAAAAGCAAGAAAAAAGTCATTTTAAAATCTATTTACTTTTTTCTTCAAATCTACTTCGACTTTTTTTCCGGAAGTGGTAACACTGGCCCACATTACGTAAAGATCTTGACCTATACCCTCACAAGATAAATTTAATTCAAGAACTGAAGACTCTTATTCTTTTGAATTCCAAAGTTTTTCTGATTGAACTATGCAAAAGTTTTTTCTAGTTTCTGTTACAAACATATCAGAAGGATATGTGTAGAACAAGACAAGTCCATACAGTTTCTGCAAAAGCCTCTTCAAAACAATCCAAGTCCCCTTGAATTCTTGTCTATTATATAGTGCACTGTTATGATTCATATCACGGAGCTAATGCTCGATCTGCTTAGGGATATCAAGCACTTGTTCCAATTGAGGTCCAGCGTTGTTTTGTCATCCTTCAACAAAAGCTTAGATATGTGTTCTTCCAATTTTGGCAAGTTTACAGCATTGGGGCTATGGTCTGGCATCCATTTAAGGTCAACATTGAACTACGAGTATTGTACCTCCTATATCAGAGATGATTGGCAGCAATGGCCGGCTATGGTGA
Organism: Philhelius festivus; assembly: GCA_963931855.1. NCBI lineage: Eukaryota > Metazoa > Arthropoda > Insecta > Diptera > Syrphidae > Philhelius > Philhelius festivus. The sequence goes on from OZ007557.1 coordinate 58,438,786, forward strand.
AGAATAGAAAGATATGATGAATCACAATTACCCGGTAGTGTTTGTAGAACAGTTGAACAATTACTATAATATGTCTCTACTAGGCTAGAAGACAATTGGCGTTAAGACTGGATATCATATATTTATAATAGATATAAATATGGATTAAATTATCGAGTTCGAATTCTTACGAGTGTTTAAAGCATGAAAGGAATTTATTTTTCCAAAATTTGTAAGCAAAAACTTAATCTATCTAATGTTAAACTCTCACGCAGATACATTTTGTCCAAGAAAAAATATTCAAAAACTGCAATATACCCAAACCAAAAACCACTCAAGGTCCAGATTTCTAAATTTATGTATTTTCTGCCCACCACCACCACCAAAAACAAAACCATTTATCTCAGTTATTCAGTCATAATTTTCGTATTTTAAAGTCGTCGTTTTTTTCGTACGGTTTAAACAAACGTTTTCTACTACACAAAGCCCAAATTATGGGTCATCATTTAGAAATGAAATTACTAGTCTGTGCCTCGATCTCTGAATAAGTTGCACGGCGGCACTGGTGTGGGGCAGCCACAGAAACATTTTTAACGATTTGAGTATATAAATTTTATCGCTGTATCACAGCATTTGGGCTGATTTTATTTTTCTCCTTTTTTTTAGATGTTTTTGCTTTAAACATTTTATTAATTGAACTTAAATGGCTTATAAACGATGTCGATGCAGTCCCAGACAAAATATGGTTAGTCACTTTTATTCGCTGGAGTTTTTGGTCCATTTTTTTTTGGAGAATGGATATTTATTTGGTTGAAGCAGAATGCTAGCAATTATCCCATTGAGTGGCCTTAGGCGTGTCAGTATGGTGTATGCGTTTTTAGTTTCTACCTGTAGTTTTTCGGTTTAAACTTTTTTGTTTTGTCGAACTTCTAACAAAACGTTATAAATTATGAATTTGAGAAAAATGATGCGTGCTGTGAATTTGGGGTAGAATTACAATAATTATGTGGGCAGGTACTGAGTTCAAATTAAGTGAACATAATTTTGATATGTTATTTTAGAAATCGAATGAAATTCTTTTCGATTCACGGGATATAAATACTTAAACTTAATAGAGCACTTTCCCTTCCCATTCAATCCATCACGCACATTGCAAATGCCGATACAAATTCGCCCCCTATCTATACTATATATGACAGTCGGAATGTATTTTTTCTGATCTTCAGAGAAGTTCAAATTAGTCAAAAAGGTGTATCAACTGCCTACTAAAGCATTGGGCGCCATCTAGAATTTAAAGTAAATAAGTTTATGCTAACTTCCTCGCTCATTTTTAAGTTTTGAAAAGAAAGCATAGGCCAAAATTTGTTCACAGTTTAATTCTCTGCAAACTTGGCCAAAACAATTTTTTGTTTATGATTGGTATTTATACATTTAATACGGAAAAGAACATTAAACTTACTGTCGCATATAATATAGTTTAAAAAAAAGTCTTGGAAGGGCACCAAAGACTTTTTTTGGGTTCTCAATTCTAGGCCAAACCACTTTTTAACTAATACATATTGTTTTTTTCGATTTGAGTTTGAGTCATTATAATAACCAGCCAAAAAAAATTAACACCCTAGGGAGTAGCTCTTGGTATAGTGGTAAGTGTGTTGGGCTATCATGCAGAAGGTCTGGGGTTGGATTCTCTGCAGCTGCGAAAATTGAGAAATCTTCTGAGAGTATCTCTTGACATGAAATGTGAATCCATAGAAAATTTTAGGACGCTTCCGAGTAGCACGCACACAAGAATGGTTAAGAGTTGTAAGTCACTAGGTCCTGGTTCTCTTGAAGCTATTGCGCCATCAAATTTATTTATTTATTTGTTTCCTCAGGGCTACAACTTCAGTAAATTTTTTTTTAACGTTATCAAATAAAATAGATAACAGCTTTCCAATAACAGACTTTACAGCGGCTCGTAAAACGGTGATAAGATTCACAAGGTCTGTAAGCCTATGGATCCACGAAGCACTTTGGCACTCTCCAAACGGTCGAATCACCTACCAAATTGACTACTATATGTGCAAATCAGAGATACGCACTATCTGACAACTTTGACGTGCGATCGTGCCGAAAGGCATGCGTCGACTCATAACTTTTCCTAGTTGCAGCAAATTTAGAGATCGATTACTGTCGAACGAAAAAATATTGTGAATTGTCCTGAAGAATAAATTCGATGTTCCTGGGCTACGAATAATAAAAGTTGACAGAATCTACAAGAAGCACCTGAACGAGAAGTGGGTAGCTTCTCCTAAAATCAGAGGTCTCACTATTTCTAGATCAAATGATGAATGTTTTGTGATGAATGCCTTCAATTGAACAAAAATGATAAAAGATGTACATGGGAATATGCTGTAGAGTAAAACAAAAGTAGCGAGAGAAGAGTATCGAGCAACGAGAAAAGAAGAGAAGACGATCCTGCGTAGAAAAATAAAATTCACGCCTGCATCGCACGAGCTTGCTCTTATGCTAAAGTACTTTGGAATTTTAAATACAGTTTATATATATGAAACATATTATGTATGTATTTAATGAGATAAAAATGTTGAAATGCATGAAATTTAAGTCTGATTTCCAGAAAAGTAGAAATTTATGCCAACCAAGCTCAAATATCAGTTTATTATTAAAGTAATTTTTTATATAAAAAATTTCTTTAAGATTTTTCAAGCACAAAATTAGGGATTTTTCAAACAAAAAATTTGGTTTTTTTTTTTATAAATCAATAAAATATTTTTATATTATACTTGTATTAAACTTAAAGGGACTACTGCTAAAAAAATTTCGTTAAAATAAAATGAGATAGTCGAAAATCAAGAACGGTTGTTATGACAGGTACCGTTAATAACATTTTCACTTGTGACTTATAGTTACTATAAGGCAAGTTATGCATTCGTAAAAAAATCGAACTCGAGATTTTGATCAAAGTTGACATTACGATGATAGCGAAGATTAAAAAAGTGGGTCTCGCAATTCTGTGTGACTGTCTGTCTGTCTGTCTGTCTGTTCGACTACAGCCTAAACGGCTCGGCCGATTTTCGTCAAACTTTGTAGATATCAATTTTAATTATTTTCCCCCATACGTTTTTTTCTTTTTTTTTTAAGACCAAAAATAACGGTACCTGCCATACGAATTTTTTTCGAAATTTTATAAATATTTTTTTGCTCAAAAACTGTTCAACAGATTTGAAATATAAAAATATTCGAACAACAATAATAAAAACTTTAAATTGGCGTATCAAAATTTTTTCTTAAAAACCTTTTAAAAAGTTTGTACATAAAACCTTTTTTTTTAAGAAACCATTACAACGACTTATAATTTTTGTTCTTGCATAAATTCATATTTGCATAGCATTCTGTTTTTGTCTCTTACTATTAAAAGAATTTAAAAAAAAATAATTTTATCCTTATGAACAGTTTTCTCTAATAACATTCGTTTTTAAAATTCCTAGTCTATTACATAGGAGAAAATTCGTGCGACCCAGTCGTGCATTTTATTTTTCCTAACATTTTGTTTACCAAAATGTAGTCCATGCTCAGCTCATAATAGCACACCTAATTTTTTTAATCAAAATCGTTAAAGCCATTTTCGAGATAAATACGATTTTTCATTACGGGTTTAGTTTTGGAGCTAAAAAAATTTCAATTTCCGCTCTAGGGAATCATCGAAGACGCTTAAGTACCGAGTTTGAAGAAACTACCTCTAGTAGATCGAGGTACAGACAAAAAGACGGAGCTGCCAGAGCCACTTTTTTCGTCTTCATCATCATCATCGGCTCGACAACCGGGTTCCGGTCCTGGCCTCTTTCAACAAGTCTCTCCACCTATCCCGGTCTCTAGCCGACGCCATCCAGTTGCGCACCCCAAGGCTTCGGGCGTCCTGGTCTACGCCATCTCTCCAGCGCAAGCATGGTCTACCACGCTGTCGTCTACCATAGAATGTACCACAAAGAACTTTCCGAGCAGGTTCCTCTTCGCTCATGCGAGCTAGGTGCCCTGCCCACCGGAGCCTACCGAGCTTAATTTTTGTCACGATATCTGCTTCTAGGTAGATTGCGTACAATTCATGATTGTACCGTCTCCGGAATCGTCCTTCCTCACATACGGGGCCAACAATTCTCCTTAAGACTTTTCTCTCGAACGCAGCTAAGAGGTCGGAGTGCCTTTTGCTAAGCACCCAAGTCTCGGATCCATATGTGAGTACTGGCAGGACCATGGTCCTGTACAGCAGCAGTTTTGAAGTTATGGTGAGATTTCTGGATTTGAAAAGCTTTGACAGACTATAGTAGGCTCTGTTGGATTTGAGAAGCCGCCCGCGTATTTCTTCTTCTATATTGTTATCGGCTGCTACTATTGACCCAAGGTATTTAAAGGATTGCACCACTTCAAATTCGTGCTCCGCTACCTTGATTGTTTGACCAACTGTTCCTCTCGCATTCGACGCCACCATGTACTTTGTTTTACCTTCACTAATGTGCAGCCCCAGATTTTGTGCCGCCTGCTCGATCTGGATGAAGGAATCGTGTACAGCTTGTTCGGTTCTTCCGATGATGTCGATGTCGTCTGCGTAAGCCAGTAACTGGCTGGACCTGTTGACGATGGTCCCTCTTGTTGCCGTGCCAGAGTCACGGATTGCTTTCTCCAACGCCAGGTTGAAGAGGAGGCAGGCCAAACCGTCCCCTTGTCGGAGTCCATTAAAGATGTTGATTGGTCTGGATAGCAATCCGGCTATTTTTACTTGGCTTGTTGCGTTGGTCATGGTCAACCTACATAGTCGTGTCAATTTATTTGGGATGCCGAATTCTCTCATGGCTTTGTAAAGTTCTACCCTGGCTATGCTATCATACACTGAACCAAAAAGGTACATGATTCGAAGGAAAAACTGCATGTTTTTAAAGAAAAAATTCATTAAAAACGCGCCAAGAATCGAGTTCATTAAAAGAAAGAAATCCTAAGCATACGTTTTATGAATTTGTTCCTACGACTATAAAAGGTTCTTTAAATTAATGATTCCTGCATTAAATTAATGATTGGAAGTCATGAAAAAATTCTCTCGATAATTCACAAAACATATGAACTATTTCATTCGATGTAAGTAAGTAAACATGAAATTCATAATTCTTTGCTTTAATTTCATGTATTTTGTCATTCAATGTTACTATATTTTTCATTTATTTTATGATCTTCTGACATAAATTGATGGAACAGATCCACTGTTTTAATGTAAAAAATCATGAAAATCATGTTTATTGTTCTTAAAAAGTATGTGCAATTTCAGACAATGTATGTAAAAATTCATGGAATTCATGATGTTTTTCATTAATTTTATGAAATCGGTCTGTGTTTTAAATGATTTAATTCATTAGTTTAAAAACTCTGACACTTGTTCTAGGAAAAGTTTCCTAAGATGTATGACGTTTTTCATTGATTAAATGAATGATAGTTTTATTTTTAATGATTTTAATCATTTGCTTGTAATAATTGTAAGAAAAGTTTCTTTTTTAATAATGAAACAATCATTAATTAAATGCAACTTTTCTTGTATTAGTATGAATCTTTTCATTAGTTTTATGTAAGAAATTATGGAACCTAAGCTATTTTTTCATAAAACTAATGAATTTTTTCTTTTTTTTTCCAATGATTTCTATTCGTGTTAAGAACAAATAATTATACGTGCACGTCCACCTGAAATACAAAAGCCCCGATGAAAATTATTTTCAAGAAAATGTTATACCTGAAAACTTAAAGAAAAGAAAAGAAACGAAAAGAAAAATATTTAAAAATAGAACAATTATTTATTGAATATATATTTTTGAATATCAAATTCTTGCGTACAACATAATAAATAAAATATACAGGGTGTCCGACAGTCGAAAAACATTTCGTGAAAAATTATTTCGGGCGAATAACATTCTACCCAGACACCACACTAATTCCACTGCAGCATTATCTAAAACAAAAATAAAAATACAAAGTCAATTAGTCAAGGATATTAAACGTGGTTTTCTTAAAGTAATCATTAAAACAAAAGCAATTTTGGCAATTAAAAATGATAGGTTTAATGTTATCGGTTAATGTGTTTCGAAATAAATATATATGAACTAAGAAAAATAAAATTACCACTTTGACATCTCCTTCATCTATTTTTTTTCAGCATTGCCCTCATCTCCTTGTCCCTTATAAATGCTTTTCTTGTAGCAAAAATTGGTTAAGTCGGATGGCTTGATTTGTCCATCTGCTGAAAATCCCTGGGCGATTTCCAATCAACACACCAATATCCATTTTTATCTAAAAAAATTAAACAATATAATATAACGAATTTATGAAAAATATTCGCTACCTATAGACTAAATACTTACAAATTTTATAAATCAAGTAGTCGTCCACAATGCGCAACACTTTGAAAAATGTATACATATTTTTAAAATAAATTTGGAAAAGAAAACTTTTTGGGAACTTTGTAAAATCACGTTTTAACACTTGTAATATCAAACAAGAAATGAACTCTTGATATGATATTACGAGTATATTGCATGAAGTAACCGCAAAGTTTATGACATATTTCCTACTATTAAAGAGTCAGTCATACAAAACATGAAAATGTTCCTTTTTTTATGAATAAGTTCTTAAAACACCAGACTACAGCCATAGGTGTATAACTGTAATATTTTGCACTTTAAAGAAATATTCCATAAATTGCAAGTAATGAGCTTGCAGTTTATGAAAAAATTCCTACGATTCAGGAATAAATTCTTTCACAATAGTGGGCAAAATCAAACTGTTCCTAAAATTGAAGTGTTAGTCATGCAAAATATGAAATTAATCTTATTTTGTATGAATTAGTTTTTAAAACACCAAATTAATCTTTTTTTGTATGAATTAGTTCTTAAAACACCAGATTTCTATAACGGCACTTTCATAGCCGCATTAAATTGGTTTTCTTTTTAAATAATTATATTATGTCTTAATAAAAGTCAAAGATGATGACGTAAAAAATACATAATATGTAGCTTATTAAAATAAAATTTACAACGGGGTCGCACGAACTTGTTCTTATTGTAAAAGACTGAGAATTTAAAAAATTAATGTTACTAAAGAAAAACTGTTCAGAAGCATAAGATTCACTTTTTCATTAATTCACTTTTTGCATGCATCAAATGAATGGATTCAAGCATTTAAAGCAATTTTCCTTAAAATGTCCGTTACTCATGCATTGAAAAATATGTTGCATGTAACAAATGAAAAGTTACATACATTTTAAGTAATCTTTCATACAGCTTCATATTAAATTTTGTATGAATTGTTCATATTTCAAATGTAAAGTTTCCTGCTTGGAATTCGCAACAAAAAAAAAAAATATTTAGGAATGTGGTTTCATGCATTTTATGATATTTTGCATGTAAAAAATGTATGGTTTCAAGAATTTAAAGTAATTTTTCATAAAATTTCTGTTGCTCTTGTTGATGAATGTGGTTTCATATAATTAGTCACTTTGTTCCTACAATAAAAGAACAGTTTCAAGCATTTTAAGAAATTTTTCATAAAACTTTACAATAAAATTTGTATGAACTGGTCATACTTCAAATGTAAAAAATCATAATCTGATTTTCCAACAACAATTCTATTGCTTTGGATTTTATGAATGGTTTTTCATGAAAATCATGATTTGGTCATAAAACAAAAATTAATTTTTATGAATTCGTGCATTATTCATATGAATATTTCTTAAAAATTAATGATTTTGGCTGAATGATCGCCATTCATAAAAAGAATGTACAAAAATTTTTTCAGTGTAGGCGGCCTTAAAGTCTATAAACAGATGGTATGTTGGGATGTTAAATTCTAGACATTTTTCCATCGCCTGCCTAAGGGTAAAGATCTGATCAGTTGTTGATTTGCCTGGAATGAAACCACACTGATATTGTCCGATGACGGTCTTCGTCTTTTCGTCTTCGCTATCATCGTAATGTCAACTTTGATCAAAATCTCGAGTTCGATTTTTTTCCAAATGTAAAGCTTGCTCTATAGTACCTACATCGTAATTAAAAAGAGCATACGTAGACTCCCCGATCAGATTCAAGTTTACCACCAGGGGCCTGTAACACAAAGCTACAAGTCTACAAGTCAACAGCCACTTGTAGGATTATATTAATCTTACAATTGTAGATTATTTCTGTAACACAAAAAAAAACTTTACACTTGTAGAAAACAAAAATTTCCCTACACTTGTAGACATTCTGATTACAAGTGCTCATTGAAAGAAAGATAAGCAACGTGATAGCATCTTAAAAAGAGAAATGTCAAAAATTCCAATTTGACAAATCGGACCGATTACAATAACTCCCTATGGGAAGTTAAAAATAAAATGCATGACTGGATCGCATGAACTTGCTCTTATGTAAATGTACTTTGGAATTTAAAACTTATGCATGTGTAAATATAAAACATCGACTTAATGAGATAATAATGTTTAAATGCATGGAATTGCCGTCTGATTTCCCCAAAAGTATGTTGATGCAAACAAAGTTTAAAAATGTTTTATTATTAAAGTAATTTTCTTAAAACCCAATATATATATTTTTTTTCAAATATTTGCATATACATACAATATTATTTTAAACTTAAGGGGGCTCCTGCTGAAAATTTTTGGTTAAGATTGTTAGAGCCGTTAATGCGAAAGTCGAAAATCAAAAAGCCGTTCTATGACAGATGCCGTTAATAACATTTTGCCTCGAATTTTTTTTTTGACCAAAATGTAGTCCTTGTGTGTAATATCACACCTATTTTTTTTTATTAAAATCGTTTGAGACGTTTTTAAGATAAATAAGATTTTGCACTACGCTTGTATGATGGCGTGTACTGTTAGTTTGAGAGCTAACAAAAATTTCAATTTCCCCTCTAGATATTCAATGAAGAACTTTAAGAAAATAGAGGTACATACAGACAGACAGACGGAATTGTCGGATCCACTTTATTCGTCTTCGCTATCATCTTAATTCAACTTTGATCAAAATCTCGAGTTCCATTTTTTTCCAAATGCAGAACTTGCCCTATAGTACCCATTTCGCAAGTAAAAAGGATAAAGAATCCGTTCGAAAATATGTAATTACCGTCTTGGTAAGAATCCATGAAAAAAACATTCTTTTTGGTGCCTTTTTGGATTGGGATTGTATTTTTAATACAAATAAGCATGTTCTGTTCCTGGATCATTTCGCTTAGATTTTATATGTTTTCCATTAGTACTAATTTTTTTTAAATACATACATATATCATTAAATAAAAATTTAATTATTTCTAAGTAAATCTAAGAAAAGTAATAGAATGTATTATTTTGTGTTATGTTTAATTTTTAGTTTACTGAGATTTAAAAATGTTTAACTTTTCAAAACCGTATTAAGTATAGGTATATTAAATTACCTATAACACTTTTCTCTAAATTTGCATATATACATATTGTATAACAATTATTACCGAAATAATTTACTATTGAAAAAAGATCACAAATATACACTTTACACAAAAATATATTCACAATTTGATATTGTTTTTTTGGTTAAAAATATCTTAACTACGAAGAAAAAAATTATGCAAATGGTAATTAGTTGAAAATACTTGTTTTTTTCGTATATTTAAATACATCTTCTTCATCCTACAAGTCTTGAATCACTTGTAAGATTGAGTGGATTATTCTACAAGTACGATTTAGTTTTTTTCTACACTTGTAGCTTTGTGTTACAGAAAGAGGGAAATCATATAATTTCCCACTTGTAATGTTCGTTCATTACACTTGTAGAAGAGCCAGCAAACTTGTAGCTTTGTGTTACAGAAATTTGTTACACTTGTATTAATTCACTTGTATTACAAGTACTTGTAGTTTTGTGTTACAGGCCCCAGAGCTCTTCAAATACAGAAGTTACATATTTCTGACATTGTGCATGCATCAAATAATCAACTAAGTATAATAGGAAAGCATATCTCAAGACTGGACTATCAGCCTCATAATCTCCATCTACAAAAAATACCATCCTATGTTCTGTTCGGAAGAATTTTCAAGGCACATGTGTTCTAAACGCTACATATAAGATTGTATCCAACGTACTTGGTGTTTATCTTAAGTCGTTTCTCAAGATTAACTGGCTGAATACAATGAAGTATTCTGAAAATGAATAGACTAAAGCTGAAAAAGCTGTCAAAAAGAGTCGTGCGTCAAACTCAAAAGCTAAAAGTTGGTCAACTCTTGCAGCACCGTCTGAAGCTGTGTTCTGTCGAATAATTGGTAAACCTATTTTAGCCGCCGCACTGTGGTCCAAAATGACTTTTTTCGTTGCAAAAATCATAACTTTTGAACACGTGAAGCTATCGCAACAATTTTTTTTTCCCTTAAAGGTATTTTCCAAGGCTATACAAATTGTGAATTTTAAGAAAATTTCTTTACAGGGTGTTTCAGAATAATTGGTTGATGTAAGATCTTCTTAGTAAAAGGAGTTAACAGAATAAAGTCTGAAAGTAAACTTTTTAAAAACAGTCCTAAATTTTTAAAACTTTGTAAAAAAAAGGTTTTTGACTATTCAAGTGAATTCATAACAACACTGGATGCTTAAAGTTAACGCACCAATTTCAGAAATATTTTTTAAGGAGTATGTATTATAAAACAGTATTTTTTCATGTTGTGGGGCATCAGTTTATTCTATAAACTGTCTGACTGATATATTTTATATGAAACAGTGTAGGAAAAAAGTAAACGGACGAAAAAAAAAATAAAAAAAAAAAAATAAAATAGAATATAAAATTTATATTAACAAAATAAAATAGAATACATTATAAATATTTGTTTACAATTAACTACTATAGATCTAATTTTCAGAAAAAAATTCATCGGCATCGTTATCATTTTCAACAATTAATAGACCTATTAGTTCTGATCTAACGTGTCTTAAAGATGAAACAAGTGGATCTGATGATATAGCTAGCATATTAAATAAATCTTCATTTTGTCGTTTCCGTGAGACTTTGCATGTATTTGAGTATCGATATCGCTTGTAGTCTTTATTCCTTGATTCCTGTGCTTCTTCTGAAAGCTCCCCGAGTGGCAAAATTTGATGTCTTATAAGTTCCCCTCCATGGTCCAAAATTTTGTGCAGAGTTGGTGTCAGGAGTTTGTAGCTGTATTTGGATTTTAAAAGATCCGAAGTGGTTTTGGTATACTCGTTGAATTTATCTACATTAATAGATTCTTTAGATGACAGCGCATTTAAAATAACTTGCAGTTTCTTTATAAGATCCTTGTCTACTCGGGTTATAGCTGACGTAACTTCTGGATTTTCAAAAAATCTTCGTGAAGTGTTTCCATCATTTGTGTTACCGAATCCTTGTTTTGGCGTATCAATGATTAACCCGAGTTGTTCCCTAAATTCCTTTTGAATATCCGCTTTTCTTCTTCTTTCGGCTTCCTTCTTGTCGGTTGTCTCATCTTCTTGGTATAGTCCATAAGCTAGTTTAAGAACGAACTCCATACATCTTATTCTAGCGTGTAATGTTGAAATTCCAAATTCGTAGTTCCTCTCATCTGCTTCGGCTGAATCGTCTTCTTTTCGAAAATTTTTTTGTGCCTTTTGCAAATTGGACATGACAATGTTGATTTTGTATTTGTTAGTTCATTTAACACTTTCCCGTCTATCATAGTTAGAAAAAACTCATGTCGAACCATCACATTTTTTTCTTCAGCAACAGTCACTACAGTTGGCCTCAAATTTTCTATTTGGTTCCTTATATTTCTGACAGTTGTCTGAATAATATCACTTGACTCCTTTGCATATTTAAAAAGAATCGGTCTGCAAAAGTGAACTGATGACGGCCTTGGATTTTTCCAATATTCGGTTGATTCACCTTTTATACGAAGTGGAACTAGTGATGCCATGAACATGTTCGCATCAGATATTACCTGGCCATCTTCTGAAACTATTGTTTGCTTATATGCACTTTGTCCGGAAGATCCATCGCATCCCCATTTGCTCATCAAAGTAAGATTTGTTGGAAGTAAAAGAAGATCCTGATTGACTAGACTATTTAAAATCCTCTTTGCTGTATGTCCCACCAAATCTTGGAGATTCACTTCAACAGAAGTTTCTGTTACTATCAAATTTGATGGAGTTGCTTGTATTTTAGCTTTCATTTATAAATTGTAGCTCGGAAACACATCAGCGTTATGACTTCTTAATTATGACAAAGCCCCATATCCAAGAACAAGGCTAGCGCAGTGGGACCATCGTATTTTATTGGATCCCTTTGAGGTGTGGGAATACTCTCCTTTATCCGTTGCACTCGCAATGGGCTTGCATTAAAAACTGCTTTTGTGATATCCGCTTTTATCTTTTCGTGTTCCTTTTAATATCTTATACTCAGAGCTGGAAATATGGACCGTAGTTTCCAATAGTTTCCTCCTTTTGGTATATACTGAACATGTATCTAAGGATTTCGAAGGCCTTCCTTTTGATGTACTTGGCACGTCACTGTCTTCAATTTCATTACATTGGATTGTAAATATTCAAAAATTCTTCATATTTTGAGAGAAATCTTGTTTTAACTCTAAAACAGTCAATCCATTTTTTTTAAATGATGCGTATAATCTTTGGAGTTTCTTTTTCGTTTCATCGTTGTCACTTATATCTTCGTATTGGTTTTGGATCAGAATTACAAATTCTTCAGAATTCGAAACATTGATAAAATGTTCAAAAATTGTTCTGTTTGAAATATTCATATTGGTATTTAATTTGCAAACTCCACTCGTCAGTAAAGCCTTTTGAAAACTAACAACATAATATCCATTGTCATAGTTTATATATACCTGCATAATGTATATGCACAAGGATTATTTTACCAGTGAAATTTAAGCTTAACAATATATGGTATCGGAAGAAAATTATTATTTCTACCTGTTTTATTAGATCATAAAATAATAATCCAAAATTAAATAATTCTTTCAACTTTGTATATGGAGTAGGCAATAAAGCTATTCATCATTTTCTTTTGGCAAGTTAATCTATGTTTAGGTACTATTAGAATAAGATCAATAAATATTAACAATAATTTAAGTTAAGGGGAATTTATTCAAAGAGGGTCGTTAAAGTGGGCAGATTAAAAAATTTAATGTTCAATAAAGTAATCAATAGTTTGTGTACAATATTTTATATTTTTTTTAAAAATAATTGGCATTTGTATAAAAAGGGACGTAGAAGTGGGCGGTTTTTTTTTGTCAGAATCAAGATAATAATAAAACGATTTTTAATTAAAAAGAAAATTTCACGTTTTCGACTATTTTAATTAATAAAATAATTGAAATTTTCCATAAGGGAATTTGCTTTTAAGACCAAAAGGTCAGCACTGGGAACACGACTTTTTTTAAACAAATTACAATTTCTCTGAAGGTTGCAAATAGTTGCAGCTACAATTTTGCATATGGTTTAAGAAATAGTTAGGGTAAACTATCATGGTCAATTTTCCGCGCGAACTCGCGAGTATTTTTTTGTAGCTCTATTCAAACCGAAAAAATTTGCTAAAAAAGGGTGTTTTTTGTTTTATTTATTAAAAATATTAAATATTTTTTTATTTTTTTTTAATTAAAAATTTTCATTTACGCACAAATAATACAACTAGAATAAACTATAGAAAATTAAAACTTTACATTTAATATGCATAAATTTCAAATACGAAAACAAAGAAGTTAGGTTTTTTCTGTTTTTTTTAAACTCTAGAACGAAATTGACCAACTTTGAAAAGCTCTATAAGTCAAACTAGTTAGCGGAAAATTTTTGTATTTGCTGTTTTTGAAGCTCCGTTTATATTTCTATTAGAAATAAAAAACAAAACTTTAAAAATAAAACATCGAAATTAGTATTTTTGCCACGAAATTTTCCTTTTCGGACCACAGTGCGCCGCTCCAGTTGCGTTTCCGTCTCCATTGTGTTCAGCCAGTTATCCGTCAGTTGCCAGTGTGTCTTCCAGTCCGGTAGATCAACTAAAGATCAAATCCTTACACTGAGTAAATCTTCGAAAAACCAACAAATTTAAGTCGAATCGCACCATGTTTTCATCGACTCCAAGCCCGTATGCTATAGAATTCATCTACGAGTATATGGCGATGGCTGAATTCGGGATCAAGTATGTACAGGGTTTCCGAATGAAGATACTTTAACACCTGATTCCTACAATTTTGTTCTTCAGCAGATGGTGTCCAGGTCGGGTGTTAACATCAAAGGCATCATTTTTAACAAATATGTCCAAATATTGCGGTATGTGGACGGTATCGAGGACTTTGATATTTTCAATGTTTCATAACAAAGCAGAGCTCAGCCGTTGAAACTTATAGTCTTGACGTTAACGAGGACAAAACCAAATGCATGCTATCAACAAATATCTTTCCACTGACTACACAAAACGTCTTTTTTTATAGAAAAAACTTCGAAGAAGTGATCTGCCTTAAATTAAAATTTATTTATAAGAACAACGCTCTAGTAAAGATCTGACGAAGAACTACTACAAGAAACGTCTGCTTGGTTTCAAAACTCCTCACGCATAGGATGAACTGCATGCTCTACAAAACACTCATTATTGTCAGTCCTGCCTTACGGATCTGAGTGCTGCAAGCTTATACTGGGCTCTTTCGACAGACATATTCTGATACGGACATCAGGCCCTTTGTGTTGAATAGAGAAATCACGAACTCTTTGACCCAAGAGGGTCTTCAAATCCCAGCTCCCAGACTACCATAAGTAAGTATCTATTGAAAGTTTGCTTCTGCATGATTGAGAAAATCTGAAAAGTTTTTGTTAACAGAAGTGTTATACTGCAACACCGAAATTATCTATCTAATTAACGTTTTTTGGGTACATTCCGACTGAGCTAACCACTGCTATTATGAGGCTAAGTTCGTAGGCATAGTCCACCATTTATAAATTCAGTTAATTTGGAAAAGTTAAGCTTTTTTTGATTACACATCTTAACGCAGCTATTCTCGTTACAGTAAAATGTTAAACTTAATTAAATAAAAGTTAAAACAAGGGACTGTCTCCCTCTGTAGGAGGTTTTGTCTTAACCTATGATGCCCACCCAAAAAGCAAGTACTGCCTCTTTCGAAGAAGTTAGAAAATGTCTATATTGACACATTTTTGACATTTTATTTAATTTTTTTTTACTTCTTCTCCTAAGGTTCCTTGCCCACCTTTGTATCTCCATAATTTGACTTTATTTTAACAATCACATTCCAAAACCCTAACAATGAAAACAACCGCTATTATTTTCATTTCCTTCGCTGACGAAAAAGGTCTGGAGCAACACAATATCGCTGCTACCGTTAGTATCGAGGTCGAACACCATTCAGGGTCAAAAGCACGTAATTAAAGCACAATTCAAATAAATCCTCCTATGAACGCAAAACGGTTCCTGGCAATATTACGATCGTTATTATTTCGTTTTGTGTTTATAAAACTTCGTGTGCTACTGCATAGCCATTCTAAGAACATTACCATCATCATTTTAACTCCGGGCAATACTATACATACTTGCGTTAAACCTCGGCAGCCGCAGCCAAACAGTCAGATAGTCTTCAATATTAAGAAGCTTCAAAAACTAACATAGCGCAATTTTCTCGATGGCCAAATTTCTATTCAAATTGACTTCCTTGTGACTCTTTAGAGGAATTACTTTCTAATAGAAGCAATCAAAACGGGATATTGCCATTCCCATTGCCCCAGCCCAAGTCAAGGCACATATTAAGGAGCTCAAACTAAACCTAACCTGACCAAATTGCATCCATTCCCAGATTCTATAGAGTAACCAAAAAAAAAAAAACGAACCATTGGACAAAAAATATATGTATATATATAAAAATAATAAGAAACTCAAGTTCCTCATATCCCAGGTGCGACTTCGAGCCATTCTAAGACATTCTAGGCGACCAACGACGACAACGATGACGACGCGAAGCGTCTCCCAACTTCCCGATTCAGCAAATCGAATTGTAAAATAATTGAATGGAAATGGAAATTGGCAAGCTTAGAAGGTATAAGTCTAGAAGCCCAGATGAAGAAGGTATCCGCGTGCTCAAATGTTTGCATTGTCATCTTTCGCGGAGCACCATAGTAATATCAGCAGCAGTGTTATGTGTCATTGTTGTCCAGCAACGTCGACGACTGTTCCAACTAAGGCTAACAGAAGTTCGAACCACCAATGAGATGAAAATATTTAGAACAGGGTCGGTCGTATTTACAAAAAAGGGGCGAAATACTTTATGGCGATCATCCAAATAGAGAAATTTAAAGGTGTGGTGGTATGTTGTTTGGACTCGTCGTTAAACTTAGCGAATGTCTCACAAGTTTTATCAAGGCATTTAGATTAACTTCAGCGTATATTATTATTTATTCTAGGAATAAGGTCGGTGTAAAGAATCAGTTTATACCATTCAGACGTACACAAAGATTACTTGACTAACATCAGACATACAACTGTTCCTTACATTTTCTTATTCCAGAAATAATGTACGTATCTATTTGATATGGGAATTGAACCATTTTGTACCAATAAGTGAAGAAATGTTTGGTTATACCATTAAGAAACACTCTGCGAATATTTTCTTTTTTATCAGATGGAAAAATTAACCTCTTCTTTTCTAATTCTAGAACTCAAGCATCTTCTTGTTCAGCGTATTAAATCAATCAGTTTATACCAATCAGTAAAGAAGTGTTTTTGTTTATACCATCAGTCACACATTGCGAATATTTGCTTTTTTAATCGGACTGCAAAATTGACGATGGAATTCGGTTTCTTTTTGATCGTGTTTTGAGCCAGTTTATAGCTATCAGCTTTTGTATACCATTCAGGCGCGCAAAGAGCGAGAATACTTGTTGTCTTCACACAAAAAAACTTAACCTCACATTTCTTAATAAAGAAACTACGCATCTGTTTGATATGTATTTGTAGCCAATTTATACCAATAGGAGAATAAATGTTTATTTATACCATTCAGGCACACTGAAAAACTACTTAGTTTTCCTCAGATATAAGAATTTAACTCACCTTTTCATATTCTAAAAATAAGGATGCTATTTGTTATGTGTATTACAACAGCTTATACCAATAAATTAAAAAATTTTTGTTTATACCATTTAGGTGCACATTGAACATGAATACTAAGGTCTTTTCGAAAATAGAACTTACTCTCTCCTTTTCCGATTTATGAAATAAGGTATCTTTATATTATTCGTATTGAGCTAGTTTATACCACTCAGCTAAGAAGTTTCTTTTGTACCATTCAAGTGCACATGGAGACCACTTGACAAGTTTTCGTCAAATATACAATTTGAGCAAATAGTTTCTTGTTCCAGAAATTAGATTTCTATTTGATGTGTGTTCAACCAGTTTATACCAATCAGTTGGTACAAATTTATTCAAACGTGCATAACGATTACTTAAAAAATTTCACTTATATGGATGATCAATCGTGAAATTATATGTTCCTATTAAAATTGTGCGTTAAAAAACGCTTATACCAGTGACATTTTCGACTATACCAGTTCCAGGAATATGTCAACTTTAAAATTTAAAATAATTTGTATTTTAAAGCTAAGTTCCTTAGTTTTCAATTTTCTACGAACTCAACATTCACCTTTTATTATATTCCCAGAGAGAACCGATTTATTAAAAAAAGTAGGCCCACACATTCACCAAATACAACCCTGAAGTGGCCAAGACTTTGGCGTTGACATTGTCTTAAAGCGCGACATTTCTAATTTGGCATTTAAATGCTTATACCAATTACGTTCGAAGCGAATGAGGAGCCTATTGCTACCACATTTACCCTTCGCATGCATAGAGCTGAGGCACACACGAAGTCTCCTTGGTCCGTCCGTCGGTCGTCTATGTTTGGAATTTATTGGCCAAGCCAGACCAGGTACACACAAACAACACAACTTAGATACTAAAACTAGAAGCTGTGTGGTGATGCTGTTGCTCCAGCAACGGCTCCCTCTGTCTCTGTTCGAAAATTATTGGACTTCAAGGCAAATTGGAAGAAGCATCTCACATGTGTAACCTTTCGCTGGAACAAATATGTGAGCTGGACGACCGACAACAACGTCGACGACGACGACGATGACGACGCGACATTGGAAAGGGGTCTCCTCCGTGTATGTCCAATGTGTCCATGTGGAATTAAAAAGAAAAAAATGTCATTTGAAACAAATGCGACATAAAATGCTGGCTACTGTCTTGGTTGGACCATATAAACTGGTTTACCCCAGCTACTATGTAAGTCCTGGGCAATGTTGAAACTATACATACGTCCAGAGATGAGCTCTCCCATTTTACAGCCAGCACCCTTTTGCACATTGGTATATACGCAATCAACGCACTGTCAATGTAATTTACTGTGCGTAAAACACACCTTGTGCACCTGAAGGCCTGTTATTATCCTTAACAGGCTAAGGGAGGAATATTATTCTTTTTTATGTGACTTAAGGGGTAGATGACAACCCTTTAGCATAGGAAAACGGATGCATTTATATAATATAAGCGTCATCTGGACAACACGGCAAAGTTTATTTATTGATACATTTTACAGCAAAGGAGGGTCACTCCGTTGGGCTTCGACAGAAGGTGGAACACTTTGGAACCCTTCGAAGAATCAAGACTACGATGATGGTCCAGGTTGCAAGTGCAATTTTGCCCGAGAGTCATTTTGACCGATGCGATGTATAGTAATGCGTTGCCACACATGCCGAAGGAATGGGAAGTCATCTGTACCATGTTGTGGAAGTTTATAACCATCAATAGCATGTGGAATCCATTTTGGGGTGACATCACCAATGACAATAAGACTTAGCAATACATTGTGACCCTTTGGTTTGGTTGGAAGGGAAGGGTGTACCATCAGCTTTATTCGGACACACACCTCGTGTTAATTGCTAGAAATTCAGTTAGAGCCATAGCCCGATGAATGTTGTTGGAGTGGATGGGAGGTCGTGCGTGTTATGGTAGATTAATTTAAAGTTATTTTACCGTCCAGAAGGATTTATCTATTAATTTAATAGAGCTTTAATGATTTCAGGAGCAATATAGGGTCAGAACTTAGGTAGTCAGAGCTCATAGATTCGTGTTCAGCTAGAAAGAGTAAATTATTAAACATTCTAAATTAAATAGGAGTGAAAACTAATCATAGCTGTGGTAAGGCTTATGGAAGAAAAAGGGTATTGCTCGGCCAGAGTTTTTGAAAATTATATCAATCAAATTTGTTTTTTCGCCTCTCTAGATAATGTTCACGTGGTGAGATATTGATTATCCTTAGAAATCGATGAGCTGGGGCTCTATCATCTCTTTTGAAACCCCCCATAAGCATTTAAATAGTAGAGAGGAGGGCATTCCTATTAAACGCAGGAAAAAACCGATGCCTATAGGTTGAAAAAAGATGTTTGGAAACGTACTTTGCTCCAATTAGAAAATGATCGATTTGATTAGTGGTTGTATCGCCTGGACAACGCTAAGCTGCTTTATGGAAAAACACTGAAGTAAACGCTCACTTTCCTGGTTGCATTCCTAATGTGAATTACAACCCACAAGTGGAGCTCTACACCAGCGGAGTTGATTACGGAAGAAAAGATAAAAAGGGCTATAAACTCCTTTTCACCGCATAAATCACCTGGTTTGGATGGGGAAGATGATGCTACAGAAATGCTAAGACCATGTAATCCCACACTTAAAAAAACATATTCCTAAGCTGCCTGAAATGGGGATATGCTCCTAAAGCGTGACGAAAAGTCAAGTGGTATTTATTGTCAAAGCTGGTAAGCCTAGCCAAACGGACGCTAAAGACTTCAGACCCATTAGTCTCACGTCTTTTCTCTTAAAAACATTTGAAAGACTAATAGACATATACATACGCAGCACACTGAACTTGGAAGTCATAGCTTCAGCCTAAAACCTGGGGACCAAGCCCAAACATATTAAAGTGGATGTATACGGCCATAGTCAGACCTGTACTGACATACGGTAACGTAATTTGAAGGAATTCATTAGACAAACTTGCCAACCTTAAAATCATGACCAAGGTTCAAAGAATGGCATATATTGGAATCACTGGGGCAAAAAGGTCCACTCCCCAAGCGGCCCTGGAAGCTATACTCAACCTTAAACCTATAGATCTATTTATACAAGAATCGGCAGCCAATAACGCAATTCGACTTAGCCATACAAGTAGCTGGAGACATAGTCCGATAGTTCATGCGCAGATTCTACAGAAATACACGGGAAATAGGGTATGTACTGACTACATAACAGCCGCTTAGACTTTTAAAAACCGTTCAAGACCGCCTTTTTTAGCAGAGGGCACTGGAAAATTAACGAGCCATCGAAGCTTGAAACTTTGCTGTCGCGAAGAGCTAAGCGTTCTTAGTACACAGCACAACATTAGGCTCTACTGGGTTCCTAGTCACAGTGACTGGTGTCTCAGGTAATGAAGGCGCTGATGAGCTGGCAAGAATAAGATCAACACTTGATCTTAATCAAGCAGACACAACAGTTCAAGTCCCACTCTGTAATCTTGAACAGGTAATCAAGAGAAAAGTTCTAGGTATAACAAAAAAGAGATGGAACTCTCTCGATTCCTGTCTTATAACCAGAAAACTTTGGCCTAGTTTCAGCAAACAAAACACCGACGACGTTATCATCCAACTGAATGATCACCGGTCACAACCAACTCGGTTACCGCATGAAAAAGATGAAACTCACTATGGACTTATGCAGACGATGCGGTGACGAGAAGATACATGAGGACACTCTTCACTATCTGTGTCACTGCCCTGCGCTATATCATCTGAGAAACAGACACCTAGCGACTTGGAGAAGCTCTCTGACATTCCAAGCAAAATCATGTTAAAATTTGTTAACGATACCAAATGTCTTGAGAATTCCTAAACTCTGAAAATCGCCTTCAACTAACCATAGCAAGTTATGCAATCGTAAAAAAATCGAACTCGAGATTTTGATCAAAGTTGACATTACGATGATAACGAAGACTAAAAAAGTGGGTCTCGAAATTCTGTCTGTCTGTCTGTTCGACTAATGCCTAAACGGCTCGGCCGATTTTCGTTATACTTGGTAGATATCGTTTTAAATTTTCCTCCACACTTCCTTTTAGACCAAAAATAACGGTACCTACCATAGGAATTTTTTTCGAAATTTTTTAAAAATATTTGGTCTTAAATACTGTTGCACATATTTAAAAAAAAATTTCATTTAGTTAAACCTAGGTAATGGTTGAAACAAAATTTTCAAAAACTGGATATTAATTGTACCTCCCTTCGAACCATTTTTTTGTTTTCGATTTTCTCAAAAACGATACAACCGATTTTGATAATTTTTGTTATGCTAAAGCTCCCCAAAAGTTTGAATATTATTATGTATTCAAAGTTTTAACCCATTTTTTTTTTTTTGGATTTTTAAAATATTTTTCAAAACTCAATAATTTCGATTACCTCATGCTTGATTTTTTTCAAACTTGATAAAAAAAGTTTCTTTATATAATCTACGAGGTGTGAAAAAAAAATTTTTATTTTACCTGAGAAAAATGGTACCCACCATACAAATGTTAAAAAAATGGTTTTCGACGAAAACGAAATCTAGAATTTTGATACAAATTTGTT
Source organism: Philhelius festivus (assembly GCA_963931855.1). Taxonomy (NCBI): domain Eukaryota; kingdom Metazoa; phylum Arthropoda; class Insecta; order Diptera; family Syrphidae; genus Philhelius; species Philhelius festivus. The sequence goes on from OZ007557.1 coordinate 58,460,490, forward strand.
TCCGTCCATTATTTCGCACGATCTTTAATTTTATAAAAAGGCATGATAAGATATTACTTACTGTACCTAACATAGAACCATTTTTTTTTTTTTTTTCAAATTTTGAATTTCTCATTATTCCAAAAAGTTTGAAAAACATTGCATGTCAAAACTTAAAAAAAAATATTTTTTTTTTGACTTTTTGAAAAAAAATCATTTTTTTTTTCTTAAAAATTCGATATCTAAAAAACGGCTCAGTTTTTTTTGTGAATTTATTTTTATTCGTACAATAATAAAAGCTTTAAGTTAGCGTACCATAATTTTTTCTTAAAATGTTTTAAAAATGTTGTAGGTATATAAAAGCTTAATTTCTTAAGAAACCAATACAACGACTTATAATTTTTATTCTTCCATAAGCTAATATTTGCTTGAATCACATGGCATCCCGTTTTTAGCTCCATATAATCAAAGAATTGATTTAGCCTTTTAAGAAAATTTATTTAAGCTTGTAAAGCCCATCTCTAATTTTAAGAGCAAGTTTATGCGACTCAGTCATGCATTTTTTTGTATTTTTTTTTTCTGAACGGTTGATCTTGAGATTGTCTGTGTGATTGATTGCTATAGCTAAAATGACATTTCGACTTCGTCTTTTTTGGTTTGAAGTGTTCTTCACGTCTACAAAAGCTTTTTCTTAACTAAGTGTAACCTCCTCACGACTGGTTATGATGACCGCTGTTATTTTAAGGTGTCGGGAGTCTCTTCTGGAAGAGGATAATTTGATAAAACCGTTTACTTCTAGAGTGTTTTCCAATAACGACTTTAACAGGTGATTGCGGTCATATTGTTAAAGCCTCATCTGTCAATTTGGTTGCAATGATTTCAATAAGAAGAGTGTATGTAGCACTCAACAACATGTGCTCTCAGGAAGATGGAAGGTGACCGCAATTTCGGCTGAAAAGTCATATTCAGCATTTGGGATGAATGAGTTCTTCACCAAGCAAAATTGTCGAATTTTGGAAAATCCACCAAATTGCAATACATCCCGAGAAAGTCAACCTTCGAAGTGGATTTTGGGTTGGTGGCATCATCGGTCCAAACTTCTTTAAGAAACATTCAGGTCATCACCGTCAACGGTGAACACTATCGGTTGATGATGACCAATTTCTTTGGATTAAAAATAATTTGTATTAATCCGAAAAGTTATTAAACTGATAAATTGTCCGTTTATGTGTTACTCGTAGCTTACCCGTGTAATAGTAGATACCGTTTATTTTAATTAATAGGGCCGTTTGGTCACAAATCTGAACTCGTCTCAAGCAATATCGTAGTTTGTTTTGTAAGTTAAATTGTCAGTGAAGAGACAGGTAAATATATAAGAATACATGTTGGGTATCTGCCCTCAGAGTCGTCTGCTGTTTCTGGATCTCGACGGAGCTCCTCCAAGGAATCTATATTTCGAAGGTATCTATTTCTTGGTGGCAGGATGATAGACTCGTCAAAATCTCTGAATCTCTGCATCAAGTTTCCAATAGCTGACGAACCCCACATCTGGTTTGTTCATGACGACGATCTGTTGCTTTGAGTTTATTGCTTGGGTATTATAGCTAAACAAGTTTAAATCTACAAAAAATAATAACTATTAAAACAATAACCACAAGGGCTTTCTAATTTAATATTATGTACACCTCACTCTCTAAAAAGTGTTCAAAAAGTAAATTTACATCCATTAACAAAAATAAATTGCAGAATCTCTTCAAATGCTTTTATTGCACGAAAATTTCTCTCAAATAAGGTAACGGCAACATCAACGTCGACCCCTAAATAGCCCACAACCACATTTCTTCACATCGCAAACTCCCATAGACAAATTGCAAAAATAGAGCCTTCGTCTGAATTGTTACCCCACATCATCTCTGTTAGCGTAATATCAATTTGTGGCTTTGGACAACTTCCACTTCTCACTTCTTGAATGCCCTCTGCTCAAACCCTGCTGCCTTTTTAGATAGCTGCGAGAGACTCTCAAATGCCACACACTATAGCTATCCATACTTGGTGGCATTTCGCAGCTTAAACTCAATTCAAATTGTGACTTTTTGAAATGAGACCAACTACTGGACGACACACTCTTCTTTTGTGTATGTGGACGACAACACACCAAAGACTCGTTTGTCATTATCATAAAAGAAGACCGGGAACAAGTTCTTCCAAGCGAATGGCATTGCGATGAGACTCCAAGGATATACCTAGTATACAATAGTCTAAACACTGTCCTCGTTTCTCTTCATCGAAGTCCATAGGTCCAGGAAACAACATGTTGTCCCGATGTCAAGTGACAGCTATTCCGCTTGTGGAGGATGTATGAATGTTGCGGACAATAAGCTGAGGACGAGTGAAATTACGAAACAAAAATGGCAACATGACCATGCGGAGGAATGGCCAACTTCTATGCAATCTGTGTTTATGCCTATGTCTACGAGTATTCTCTTAGAGAAATTAGCATTGAAAAATAGAATTCCAACGTCCGTCGTCGGATGGCATCGGTCGTCATCCAGGAAGCGAGGAGACTCATTCTTGTGGAACTCAGAGCCCCAATCTTAAGGGCATGGCAGTTGGTTATATTTCTAGGCTGCCTCACACTGGCTCCAGCTATATGATGCCTCAATGATTTTGCTGACAAGAATTCCGACGAGTACAAGTATTATGAATGAGACTTGTTGTTTAGGAATCATCGTACATATCTGTTGGAATGTCACTCACATTATGTGATTTCCGTTGCAAGTTTTGGTTCAGCGTGGAAGGAACATCTTCAGAATTTTGGGGGACTTGAAATGACACACCTTTAATGAGAGTTCAGGAGACTCTCATGGCTGTGTGGGTTGCAATGAAAGACAGTTATTACAAAAGTTCGACTCAACAGAATGGCGCACCTTCACTCTCGCAGCTTGATTCTATCTCTCGCGATGCGTCTCTAGAGGTGTGTCACATTATCTTGCGGGACTTATAAGTTTCCACATTGCACACTCTAAAATCTACAATGGTTTCTTGTTGCAGTGATCAGCTTGATGGGAATTAGCTAATCTTAAGATACATTATGTGTGTGTTTTGCGTCAATCAAAATTGACATTTTGATTCTGTGTTAGATGTCATCAAGTTGCAAGCTGTGCGAAAAGGTCTTGAATACGAATCCAGTGCGTGACGACACTGATCTAACAGATGGAACAGTGAACTTTTATTGAACACAGCAGTGTATGTTTGCTTGAATGAATCAAGTTTCTTCTGGCAGACTATTGAATGATACTAGTAGAACCTTTAAAAACAATTTTCAAAGCCGAAAACCACCAGTCACCAATAAAATCTTTATACAGAAAGATACAGATACCTATCGGGGGCTATCTAAACGTATAATGGTATTGAAACAACCTTCTTCTAGGAACAATTATTACGTTTCTGTGGAGCCTGGGGTGGAATCAGATGAGGTTATAGTTGATAGTTGTTTTGTTGATAGTCAACTATTCATTGCTCTATGTAAAGTGATCGCGATAAAATTGTAACCATTTTTCAAGAATTTTTCTTAAGAAATAAAATACCATTTTAAACAGAAACAACAATACATGTTGTCTAATTTTTAAGACAATTTTGTCATAGGAATCATTCATTTCAATAAAATTTCAAATTTTGACTCTCTAAGAGTCGAAGCTAATTAAATTTGCAAAATATCACTCGAAGAGATCAAAACAGTGCCGCTAGCATATCTATGCCAATTTACTCAATTACCATCAATCGGTAATCGATTCAATAGATCAGTTATTGATAGAATATTATATTTTAATATTGGCACAGAGGCGTTTCATGTCTGTTATTGTCTGTTTGGTTTTGCACAAATTTGATCAATCACTCAATCGGACCACCACACACATCTGAAACCAATCTATAATGTGCCAAGCAAGGCAGCTTGTTGACTGGTCCTGAAACAGTAGTCAATCCGATTGAGTGATGATCCGGCCCCTGCACCGTATAAGCCCCCATAAAAGCTCTCATTCCGCTAATTCGGGATCTAAGGAATCAAATGGAGGGCACGGCACAGAAGTAATTGAAGTTCGTCCTAGCATCTTTGATCTTCATTCCCAAAAGTTCTTCAATGTCTTCAAAAATGCCATTCCTAAGATTGTGTTCTAAATTTGGCCAGAGCAGGGCATGTGCAGAGGAAATGGATTACTGTTTCCTTTTCGCGGCGGTCCCCGAAGCTATGATAGTGAGTGGTGTGAGGAATGCCTAGCCTAGCTGAATACTCTTCTGTTGGCCAGTGTCCAATTCAGTTTGCTAAGATTCTGGCTATGGTCTGCATATAAGACCAAATGTTCGGTATTTATTATATAGGTGGGCCAGGTCAGGTACCCTTAAGGACATAGATATATTCATAATTTCGGAGAATATTCCTGAACCAAGACACAGACCTTACAGGACCAGGACCATCTTTGATGGAAAGAGCTCACGCAGTTAAAAAACAACGTTCTTTCTTACCAGCGTCACCACTTCCGCAAAAAAAAGTCGAAGTAGATTTGAAGAAAAAGGTGAAGTAAATTGATAAAAATCGAAGTAGATTTTAAAATGAAATTTTTATTAGCATTTAGAAAAAAATTTAACTCGAAATTTTCATTAGTTGACATTACAACACGAAAAATTGGTGATTCAGTCTGTCTGTAGATCTGTAACTCAACCTGCAGCCTAGACGAGAAATTGAAATGTTTTCCTCTGTTCTTTCCATATAGGTATTATGATATATCTTATTCATTTCGGCTCTAATAATTTTGATAAAAAATTGATGTATAGACCATACCAACAATGGTCTACATTTTGATAAAAAAAACTATTATTAACTGTACCTGTCATAGAACCTTTATTTTTGATTTTCAAGTTTCTCATTTTCGACTCTATCGGTTTCGATCAAAATTTTTTGATTCACTTTTGTATGGAAGTTCTGGACTTACATACTACTTACATGCCACAAAGATTTTTAAAAGAAAGTAGATTTCATTATTTTTCTGATGGTGCGAAGTAGGAAGTAGATTTTAAAATATTTAAAAAAAAATAAGTAGATGTACATCAATTGAAGTAAAGTGGTACCAATGTTTCTTACTCCCAGTATCTCATGGAATTGACCGATGGTTTTACTTCAAGGAGTGGGGAAAGCTGTGATTGCATCCAGCTATAAATCCAAATTTTTCGAATGAGATAAGAAATGTTTCCGAAAACTCTAGAGAAATTCCTTTTCACATGTTATTTTTTTAAACTTTTTTTTAAAAATTAAAACATCAATTATGTAAGGTGGAAGCTTGGTGGGCAGTTAAGTAACAATTTGAAACATCATACAAGAAACTGGCAGTACAAGGAATTTTTTAATTCACGAAATTATTCTAGGTCGTTGGGCTCTGGGCCAAAAGTGCATCTACTTTTCTTATTCGTAATTGATCGGCCGTTAGGTAGTTTGAACTGTCATTCATATGTAAAATTATGCCGATGATGCACAATGTACAAGTTCCAAGCTTTCCTTTTGGTCCTATGGAAAATACAGCTCATGAATTTAACTAAGACCTTATCAGAATTCTATTCTAATACGAGTAGATTACGTTTGAATCTTTCTAAGTTTAGTTACCCAAGAAAGTATTGATACCTCGTAATTTCCTTATTTATACCTTACTCACCAATTGAGTTTTTTGTATCGGCTACAAATCTCGGCATTTTCAAAACGACACTAGGGTTATGGGAGGCTTAGGTTTACTTAAACATACTCACGTAAACGTTCTTCACTCCACAGGTAGGGTTTCGTTAAGCGGTGGTCAAAAGAATTCTCAGACCCCTACGTTACAAAATCTCTTTTCCCAAAATAATTGTTAATCCCCTTCTTGAATATACCAGCCAGGTATTTTATCACATTTTTATGTTTCTCACTTAGTAGATTACTTTAGCTTGAACTTCGCGGGCTGCCTTGGGTGATAAGTTTAAACTCTCACTCTATGATGATCGTCTTAAGCTTATTAATGTATGTAACCTCTCCATAAACGTTCCAAAGTAGCTGATATTGTTTTCTTTCATCTGCTTTAAGCTGCGCTTCTCCAAAAAACAACAGAAGACAGCATTGAGTTTTTGATGCAACCCATAGTTCCAGATTTGACAATCAAATCAGAATTTATAATGAGCTTATCAAACGCTGCCATTCTTAATACACATCCCAAAGAAAAGGACACGAATCTGGAAATGAATAAGAGAACCTGAGAGTGCTATCGTCAGCAAAACAATTTAATGGATTAGAAGTTTAAGACAAATGATCATTGATGAATAACAGAAAGAGAGTCGGAGACAAAACGGAGCCCTGTGGCACACCAGCATTTATTTAATGAACTTCAGACTAAGAACCATGCAACACAACTTGAATTGAGCCGTTCGAAAGGTAGTTTCTTATCTATCGAAGAAGAGATTCATCAATACCAAATGCACGTATTTTCGATAAGAGAGCTTTAAACTCTATAAAATGCTTTGAAATATCAAGTGCAATAATATTACTTTCTCCAAAACGATGTAATGATTTGTGCTACTTTTGGGTGGGAGTGAACGAGTGAGCCTATTACTCTACGAAAGCCATACTGCCAGTCATTGAGAAGCTTCCGTTCTTCAAGATAATTTCTTGAGCTGATAATTTATCGGTATTTCCATAACCTTGGAAAGATTGGTCGATAGTAAGAGGGGGAAGAAGATGCGACTTTTTTAGGGACAAGCTGGACAGACGCTGTTTTACATCGGTCTTCCTTGTATGGTTAGCCTAATAACTAATAACCTCCAGCTGGAAACAAACGAAGAATGCCTTTAAGAATAGTGACCGAGTATAGTTCTTGGAGAATTTATTGAGACCGTCCCAGTTGGCTTTTTCGTATTGTTAAACGGGTATCTTAGGGAATCTTACTTCAACTGGGTTTTTCACAAGAAACTAGCAGATATGACACAATGGTCTGATGTGCCTTGAGTTGATAATAGAATAATTATAATGTATTTATCAGGGTCACGGGTAAGAAATGTACTAAAAGTGACAGCCCCAACATGTCCCCACTTACTGCTCAACATGTTCAACAGCTGCTTCGAGGAAAGCATCTTCCCCAAGAGCAGGAAAAAACAACGTTTGGTGCTGATCAGCAGAAGCAAAGGAGACCCGGATTCCCCATCGACATATAGGCCTCTGTGCATGCTAAACAAGCCCTTGGAAAAGCTGCTTAAAATACGACTGATAGCGGCGGTACAAATGTCAAGTGATTATTCAGAGAGGCAGTACGGTTTCAGAAGAGGCCACTCTACGATTGGAGCCAATAAAGAAGTAGTGAATGCCGTCGAAATCGCCCAACAGGGAAACCACTACTCTAAGAAGAACGTTTTGCTGGCAACTTTGGACGTACGGAATGCCTTCAACCTGAAGATGATGAAGGACTATCTCAGGGATTGAGAGTTGATCTACGAAACCTCAGAAGGCCCACGAAGAAAGAAAATAACATCAGGAGTAGCGCAGGGATCGATCTTAGGACCAGACCTCTGGAACATCTCCTATGATGACATTCTCCGCATGGAGATGCCTGGAGACACCTTTCTGGTCGTGTACGCAGACGAAATCACCGCGGTGATCACGGCAAGAGACACCGAAAACGCGCGAAGTAAACTGAACCAGGTAATTCGACTAGCAAACTCATGGAAGGATGAGCATGGCCTCAGCCTGCAACAGAGAAAACTGAGATAGTCCTCCTGACAAAAAAAAAAAGAATTTCCACTCAAATCATTTCCAAATCGGAACCGAAGTGATAACAAGCAGCGCCACAGTGAAGTATTTGGGACTGAGGCTGGACACGAACCTAACTTTCTAGACACAAACATGGGCAGCAGCAGAAAGAGCGTCAAGAACAATAGCATCACTAAGCAGATTAATGGCCAATGTAGGTGGACCAACGGGCAGTAAGCGCAGACTACTGATATCGACGACGCACGCATGCTATCCTTTTATACGGAAGCGAAATCTGGGCCGACGCACTTAAGCAACAGAAGCGCCATCTAGCTCACAGTCCAGGGTGGACTACGACCGCAACCAACAAGCCCCTCCAGCTAGCTCGGTCCCTAGCTAACTGCCTCCAGTTAAGCACTCCAAGTTGGTTGAGGTCACTCTCCACTTGTGCGCGCCACCTGAGGTGGGGTCTTCCTCTGCTGCGCAGACCATCAGGGGTGGATTCGAAGATTCGACGGGCTGGTGCGTTGGTGTCCATACGCTCCACGTGTTCCAGCCATCTCAGCCGTTGTATTTTCAGCTTCTTGACTAGGTCAACGATGCTGTAAAGCGTGTACAGCTCGTTGTTGAATCTTCTCCGTCATACTCCGTCGATACAGATTGAACCGAAGATCAAACGAAGAACTTTTCTTTCAAAGCACCCAAGCAGATTTTCATCCGTTTTAGACAGTGTCCATGCTTTTGCCCCATACAGCAGGACCAAGGTCTCCTTGGATCTTTGAGATAGGGCTTTATTACTCAAATGCCTTCTTATCCCGAAGAAACAGCGGTTGGCAAGAGTAATTCTTCGCTTGATCTCTGCACTGATGTCGTTTTGCGATGTTATAGTAGAGCCCAGGTATAGACAAAGTCTTTGACGACTTCGAAGTTATACCTATCCATCGTGACGTTTTGCCCGAGTCGGCGATGTTGAGATTTCTTTCTTGATGATAGCATATACTTCGTCTTGTCCTCATTAACAGCCAAACCCATTTTCGCCACCTCAAGTTCAATACTTGCAAACGCGCCGGTAACAGCTTGCTTGGTCCTCCCAATGATATCAATATCATCTGCATAAGCAAGCAGTTGAACTGACTTTTGAAAAATTGTACCTCTATTGTTGACATTTGAGTTTCGTAAAATTGCTTCAAGAGCGATGTTAAATAGGTTGCATGATAGCGCGTCGCCTTGCCTCAGACCTTTCTCGACATCAAAGGGTTCGGTGGTGTTCTTACCGACCTTGACGGAGCAGCAAGATTTCTCCATCGTCATCCTGCACAAGCGGACGAGCTTGGCAGGGATTCCGAGATGAGATATGGCTCTATATAGTTGTTCTCTGTCCACGCTATCATACGCGACTTTGAAATCGATAAAAAGGTAGTGTGTATCGATTTGGAACTCCTGGGTTTTTTCAAAAACCTGTCAAAGTGTGAACATTTGATCCAGGGTAGATTTGCCGGGCCTAAAACCACACTGATAGGGTCCGATCAGCTCATTGACAAACGGTTTTAGGCGCTCACACAGTACAGACGACAGGATTTTGTATGCGACGTTAATTAGACTTATACCTATGTAATTGGCAAACGTCAGGGCATCTCCTTTCTTGTGGATGGGGCACACTATGCCGAGGTTCGATTCATTGGGCATACTTTCATCCGACCAAATTTTTGAGATGAGTTGGTGCATGTTCCCTACCAAGTTATCCCCACCTGCTTTGAATAGCTCAGCTGGCAATCCATCCGCGCCTTCAGCTTTGTACGCTTTCAGCTTGGCTATCGCTGACCGAACTTCATTTAGGTCGGGTGGACGGAAATTTTGACCATCATCATCCAGGTTGAATGGAATGTTCCGCCTAGCTGCAGAATTTTGGCCTTCCTCGCCGTTTAGCAGTCTGGAAAAGTGTTGTTTCCAGATCTTCAGCACGGACTGTGTGTCCACTACCATATTCCCACTCTCACCCCGACAGGCCTCACCCTTTGGTAAAACTTTCGAACATCCCCTCTGCCGGTACAGTCCTCAATAGACTCAACCGCCCGCTTTGCATGCTCTCTCTTTTTCCTCCTTAGAAGTCAGCGTTCATCCCTTCGTCTTTGCCCGTAAGGCTCCCGAGCATTTCTCTCAGCAGCTCTGGTTCTTGCCTGCAGCATTAATTGGTAGGCCTCGTTCTTTGCTACATGCGTCAACCTGCATTCTTCGTCAAACCAGTGTTTCGTTGTGGTGGCCTTGTGAAAACCAGCACATCAGTGGCGGCACTACTGATGGCATTCTGGCAGTGCTTCAATAGGTCCTCCGTACATGAAGCTGGAGGCGGGCTTGCTGAGAGATTAAGAGAGACTCGGTCTGCATCCTGGCGACTTCCTGTGATTTTAACCTCGCGACATTGAATCTTTTCACAGCATCCGTCCATCGTTGTGGTGTCATGGATATCCGCATCCGTACTTGGGCTACCACCAAGTAATGATCCGAGTCTATGTTGGCTCCTCGGAATGTTCGGACATCCAGGATACTGGAAGCATGTCTCGCGTCTATCGCAGCATGATCAATCTGGTTAACGGTTAGTTGATCCGGAGACCGCCAGGTCCCTTTGTGTATATTGAGGTGTGGGAATCAAGTGCTAGCTATGATGACATTTCGCCCCGCCGCAAAGTCAATCAACCTGAGTCCGTTACCGGAAGTGTTGTCGTGCAGGCTGTGTCATCCGACTATCGAACCAAAGATGCCCTCCTTTCCGATCTTGGCGTTAAAGTCGCCAAGAATAATCTTGACTTCGTACTTGGGGCACCTATCATACGTTTCCTCGAGAACGTCGTAGAATTCTTCTTTGGTTGAGTCATCTTTTTCTTCCGTTGGGGCATGGACACAGATCAGCGTCACGTTTTTGAATTTCGCTTTGATGCGGATTGTGACCAGGCGCTCGCTTACATATCTGAAGCCCAAGACTTCTTGCCTTAGTCTTCCCCTTACCACAAATCCACATCCAAAAAGCGGCTGATCCTGCTCCTTGTAGCACTCCCCGAAGTAGATGTCACACGTTTTCATCCTTCGTATGCCCTAGAATCCCATGGCACTTCCTGGATGGCTGTAATGTCAGCCTTTAGCCTATCCAGGCTCTCCACTATTTGTTGTGCAGAACCGAAAATCATTGTCCTTGTTTCGTTTGCTGGGGTCGTCAACATTAAAATTATCCATATCCGAGGCTTGTTGTTGTATCGGAACCGTTACATTTTTACGTGGTAGGGAAGTTACCCCGACGCACAGACCCCGACCTGGAGGACCAGACCCTTAGTATAACTCCAAGGGTAGGGAGCCGGACGAATCTGTTCCTTATAGGCCTGAACTACGAGGGTAAAAGGAGAGTTCAAATGGTGGACACGTGCACCCAAGAGGACAACCCACATCTGTCCACCAACTCCTACTATCACCTCCCCGTTATGAACATCGGGTACCTAGTACTTCAACTGGAGATTGGGTTTCAACCCCATTGGAAAGTTGTTGGGGGTAGCAAACGAGAGAGGGGGGAGACGTGTTTCCACTAAGGCACCTCTCCTTAATTGTACTGGGTTTATCAACTAATTTGAAATGCTATTCTGTCCATCAAAAGCATATGCATATCAATAAAAGTTCAATAAAAATGAAATTCAATTTATCTTTACCTGTCTCATATTCCTCTTAAGAGCTTTCAACGATAAAAGTGATCGTTTTTGTAGTATATCGTTTTTGTACATTTGATGGCTCGATATATCAATACTTCCTCAATGTCTTAACGGTCGACGAAGCCTTCATCAAAGATATTATGCACCGTAAAACACTTGACTTTATAGTCCAGGAAGTCTTTCTAACACACTCCCATTAAACGCTTCTAATTACAAAACTGAAAAGGGCCTAATGAGTTCCAGAATTATAGTCTATTAACGAAGCTCTCAAAATACATTGACTCATTTAGAACGTCCAAAAATAATGCAAATGTTGACATGTCCCAGTCGTGGTCTGATACTTGCTTGTTTATAAATTTATTCACACCTTCATATAGGTTCTGACGAAGTATTTATTATTTTTGGAACGAGCCTCAGTGTCAGCACTTCCCCCATCAGCGGAAGGCGTTAATTACGCATGCGACCAAAAACGAAGGAAATGCAACTTGGCTCATAAATAAGTTAAATCTAACCCAAAAAAAGAAACCACTGCTGTCAAAAACTCTATTAGATTGTCATAATACTGCGACACCATTCCAAAAACAACCCAAAACCAGAGAGTGTCGAACATAAATCAAAAGTGGACCTCATTTAGAATACCAAATGATTAGTGGTGGTGTGGCGCGCAGCAATGGAGTTCCATGATGATGACGTTTGACCAAAAATTTAAAATGCAATCGCGTACAACTTGGTGCTGGTGGTAGGGATTACACTGTTGAGAATATGAAAAACAACAACCAGAGCAGGATGCTAGAAAGCAATATAGGAACCTTTCACCTATAGCTAGGTATGCTGGTGGTTCACCTTTCGGTTCGCTATCTCCTGATTAAAATTCAAGGCACAATCCTCGGTGATGGTAGAACGAAACAATTAGAACCTCAATGCGGAAAGGGGACCCTCTGCACTCCCCAACCACCGAATCAACACGACGAGCAATAATGATGATAATCTTTTAATAGTGCCAGGTGATGTTCATCACCCACCAAACCAGAGTCAGAGCAGCGCATCGTACTATTGGACTTGGAGCTGGAGCTAGAGCTAGACCTGAAGCACGTATGCGTCAACAATGTAAGATTTATTTTCTATTATCCGATGCAACTGTTCCACCCTCATAGTCATCTATTTGACATGAGGAACCATTTATCTCCCACATTGTTAGATATTGGTTTTGTGCCATACAAGCTCGGCAGTCGGAGGGCGGAAGGCGGTAGGATCCAAAAAGACAATGCAAGACCAAACTTCATTGGTATTCAAGGCGCCACGATTTAAAACAAAAGACTTACAGCTGGGCGGGCACGGGCATCATCACCGGGAACATGGAAATAAACACGAGAATCCTTTACCCTTCCTCCGATAACCAACCACTAAACTGCTACTAAGCTGCTTAGCGCTGAAAATAGTTTGATAAATACACGGAAGCAAACAAAGAAGGCAAAAAATACCAGTTCTGGAGTTTCTGATTTTCTATTCAATAAAAGTTCAGTCCGGAAATCCTTTCACTGCTGTGCAGAGAGAAGACAGATGAACAGAAAAAAAAATTAAGAGTCCCCGGAACCCGGAAGTAAATCAGAAAACAAAAGGATCTCGATGCTGAACGAATAGTTGGATTTTTTGTTTACTGAACCACCGACGCGACGACGACGCGACGCGCAGCGACGGTTGAAGAGCAGCAGGAGACTGCTTGACGCTTAGTTTCTGGATAAATTACTGTTGGTGACAAATCGTGCATCATTGATGGTTGACATGTAGTGGCACGGTATCAGATGCCTGGAGGGATGTGGATGTGATGGAAGTTACTTCGTCCTTAGAAAACATTGTTTGACTTGTTGTTCAATTTACTATAGGTACATACATACATATATCTATGGGAAGCTTGAATAAAAAAAAACTTTAAGAACACGAACGCATCATGGAGCGACGTGTGTGAATAATTTTTCTTCTTCTTCTTTTTCTTTAAAAAAAATGGGGGGACTGGAAAATTTAATATTAATGATGTGTTGGTTCAAGAGAAAGCCAACCTCGTATATAATTTTCACTTGCAGGGTGGGCTACATGTGTTTCTTTAAGCGTTAGAAAACAAGAAAATCTTCTGGCAGTTAAATGTAACAAATTGAAGTTATACATAGCTTCCTCAAGCAGCAAACCTCAACCAGAACCATACATATATGGTTCTCATTAGTCAAATGATAATTTAAATAGAGAACATCGGATGAAAAAAAATCAAACTCGAGAATTTGATCAAACTTTCCATTAACATGATATGGAAGGCGAAAAAAGTGCGTCTCGCAATTCTGTCTGCCTAACCTAAACGTCTAGGCAAATTTTTTTTAAACTTTGTAGATGGCATTTTTCTTAATTTCACCCAGCAAGTTTTTTTTTTTTTTTTTGAAGACCAAAAATAATATTATCTACTTGACATACATTTTTTTCGAAATCTTACACGCCGTCTCCACTAGCGATAAATCCATCGCAATCGCAGTAGCCAAAGCAGAAAGCAGAGAGCAGAAGAACAGTCAGATTTTTTGTGGCTGGGCATTTCATCGCATACTTTTTTAGTATAGTGAATAATTTTAATGGATATAAATGAGTTCTATGGACAGTTTCAAATCAGATTTTTTTTTAATTTTGTTAGAAAAACGTAAACCCCAAGCAAAAGCTTTCTTCGCACGCAAAACTCAAACTCAGTTAAATTAAATTTGGTTACGCCAGAACAATATGACAGTTCTCCTTGCGATAAAGCAAGCGATGGATGGTATGCGATGAGAGCATACTTTCTATCGCAAGCGATGAAAATATAGCTGCGATGGTGGTCTCCACTTGCGATAATGAACGCATGCTTTAAAGCATGCTCTGGATTCATCGCTAGTGGAGACCGCATGTAAGGAAACATATTTTTGTGTCAAAACTATTATACAGATTTTCTTGAATAAAAAATTCCAAAAATGTTTATTAATTACCGAACAACTGATTTTGATCATTAAAGTTATACTAATTCTTTTAAAATGTATGAAAGGTATTACCTACCTATCTATTCTAATTTTTAAAACAATTTTTTTTAGATTTTCCAAAAAATATAAAACGTATGACTGGATCGCACGAACTTGCTCGTATGTAAAGTATCTATGTACTTAGAAAATTTAAAATAAATGTTATTAGAGAGTGAAAAATGTAGATACATAACCATTGAACTCATTTTATAAATGGTTAAAGCAACTCCATTAGCAAGGTTGGAGCTAAGAACAGGATAACATGTGATTTCTTAAGCTGTATTAGTTAATACAAGAACAAAAACTATACATTTATTTTTATTAAATCAGCTTTTATATACAAAATTTTTAAAACATTTAAAATTTTTATTTTTGTTTGAATTGTATAACAAAAATTAAATTGAAACAAATTTTAATCTATTTTTTAGATATCGAATTTTCAAAAAAAAAATTACTCTCTTGCAAAAATGTTTTTTTTTTTTTAAGTTTTGAAATCTTCTTAGAAATTTTATTAAAATCCGTTATTTCGATGATAGTGAGAAATTCAAAATTCTAAAAAATAGTTATATGTTTAGGTACGGTCAATAATATCTTTATTTCAATTTTTTCATTAAATTATTGACCTTAAAAAGAAAAATATATTAAAATTGTATGTGCCATTTTCGAGAGTAAAACGATTTTCGAAAACCATTTTTTAACATTTTATGGTGAGTACCGTTACATTTGAATAAATTCAATTTATTTCTTCCATCTCTCTTGAAGTTTGTAATAAAACACCTTTCATTGTCAAGTTTTAAAAAAAAATCAAGCATGAGGTATTCGAAAAATTGAGTTTTGAAATAAAAAATTTGAACGTTTATTTAAAAATAAAAACAAAAAGGTTTTCAGAATTTGAACACGCAACACTATCCGAGCTTTTGTAGAGCCTTAGCATAAAAAAAATAAATAAACAAAATCGGTTGAACCCTTTTGGAGAAAATAAAAAACAAAAAAAATTATTCTAGGGTTGTACCTTTAATATCAATTTTTCGAAATTGTTTTAAAGCATTACCTAACTTTAACTAAATAAAATTTTCTGAATTAAAAAAAATCTGTGGAAATTTAAAAAAAATGAATTAAAAAAAAATGAAGAAACCTGTGGAGAAGGGGAGAAATTAAAAAAGACAGAATTGCATGAAACATTTTTTTCGAGTTTATTCAAAATCTCGGGTTCGTTCGATTTTTTGCCTTTTATTTTCGGTAAAACAATTTTGAAACGAAATTTGTTTACGCTTTTTGGATGTTTAAAAAACATAACAACTTAAAAAAACAGCGTTTCTGGGTTCTTGAAAGAAATTCTAATTTTTTATATTGAAAATTCGATATTTCAAGAATGATTTTTTTTAAATTTGTTGTACAATAATCGAAACTCAAATTTGCCGTGGAAGATTAAATTCTTAAAAATGTTATTTAAAAACTTATAAAAACCACTGCAACAATGATTTATATTTTTTTTTTCTAAATGCATATTTGAATATAAAAAATGCTTATGAAAATTTTTTTCTCCAATAGCATTTACTTATTTTAAAATTAATTTTATTAATAAAATTATTGCATATCAAAACTTAAAAACAAATCACTTTTAGAATTTCTTTTTTAAATTACAACAAAATAAAAATGAAATTTGTGTAGCAACAATTTTTTAGAAAAATGTTTAAAAAATTTAATATTCAAAAAAAAATGTTCATGAAACCGCTTCAGCAATTTAAAAACAAAAATTATTATAAGTAGTTAAAAAAATATTTTTAACTTCCCATAGGGAGTTATTGTAATCGGTCCGATTTGTCAAATTGGAATTTTTGACATTTCTCGACGTTTTAAGGTCCCTAGAGGCTATATCAATCATTTTTAGAGAGATGTCTGTGTGTGTGTGTACGTACGTTCGTACGTTCGTACGTCCGTACGTTCTGGTACCATTTTTCGTCGTCGATATCTCAAGAACGAGTAAAGATATCGACTTCAAATAAATTTTGTTTAATAGATAATAACTTCGAAAGAGGCTGAAAGGGCGTTTATTAAAATTAAGTGAGTATTTTTTTCACTATAACGGTTTAAAAAAAAAGTAAAAATTTTGGTTAGTTTCAAATATCTCACGAAAAAATAATGCTATTGGTTTCAAATAAAATTTAATGTACTCATTATAAGGTCGTACAGATTTGGTAAGAGTTTGGAAAAAAATGAACATACCGTTATTTTTTAAAATAAAAAAAAAAACTGAAAAAAAAATTTCATAACCCAGATATTCCAAGAAACGGAAAACAATCTGAAACTAAAAATAATTTTATTTTACGAAGAATAATGTGTTTGACAACTGGTGAAAATTTCAAAAAAAATCAGTACAGTTTTTTTACAAAAAATAAAAAGCTATATAAAATTTATTGAAAATTGGTAAAAATTGTTTTTCGACTCACATTTTACAGCTAAAGTTTGTTTCGCTGGAAATTTGGAAAAAAAACTTAATATAAAGTTTTCAAGACCACAAATGGGAAGTTATCAGTGTGAGTCGCATCCAGTCTCTTTTTTTTTAAAGAAATTAGTAGGCAAAGTGGTTTTTATCAAAATATTTTTTTGAGCGATGCCACGGATGATGTTGACTTTGACTCCAAAATTACCATTTGGAATAATGGTGAGTGATTGGAATACTAAGCCGGATGTCTGTATTCACTGCCATCTAAAATAAACTCCTTAATCGATGTGAAAAATTCTGCAAGGGTATCTCTCATCTTGAAAAGTACTTCGAGTCGTTCAGACTTGGTAAAAATTGTTGTTCCCCTGCATTCATACTAACCAGTATTAACACTACCAGAAAAAAGTCGAACTGAATTTGAAGAAAAAAGTGAAGTAACTTGAGAAAAATCGAAGTAGATTTCAAAGTGACTTTTTACTTGCATTTAGAAAAAAATTCAACTCGAGATTCTTATCAGTTGACATTACAAACCGAAACAGTAGTGATTCAGTCTGCCTGTAGGTCTGTAACTCAACCTGTAGCATAGAAGAGAATATGTATCTCATTTATTTCGAAAACGGCTTTTATAATTTTGATATAAAAATTAGGTGTAAACCATATCAACAATGGTCTACATTTTGGAAAAAAAAAATATTTCAATTTTCTCATTTCCGACATATAATATGGCATATTCTAAAAAAAATTATGCAATCTAATTGGTCAGAAACTGGTCAAAAGGGATAAACTAGTTTTGGAAATTGGTCAGCCATAGAGAAATTGTAATAAGGGCTTAAGCTTTTTCAAGGTCAGACGCAATTTTTGGAACCTCATTTGTTGGATATTCGTCAATATTATATACCATCTGAAAGATCACTAGATCGTGATAAAAGGTCAACTGTTTTCACTAATTGGTCAGCCATACATTTTTTTTTACAAATCTTTTCAAATAGTTTCAAGGTAAAAAATGGGTTTTTGGCATCTCGTTTGGGTAATTTTCCAAGAATAATTATACTGCTGTTACTAAATCGACATTAAGGATCAGTTAGTTTGAGTGATTAGCCAGCAATACATTTTGTATGAATATTTCAAGTATTTTTTCTAGGTCACAGTATAGTATTGTGAAATACTGAAATCCTACGTTACGAACCGACTCCTTAGAGTACGGTGCGACTTGGAACGTCAAATTTCTCCAAAAAATGGATAGTAAACGTTTTTATAAATCCCCGAAAAATAATATCAACATTGGAGAAACCCAATACTGTAGAACGATTTTATTCCTAGAATATACCCAATTCCCGTGTCCCAAAATATCCAGAAAGAATTAAGAGACACCCTGTATACATTTTTATTTTTATAAACAAAAAAAATTCCAGTCACTTTTTGTTATTTGAAGACATTTCAAAAGGGTACGAATTTTGTTGATGCCACACCATTGTGCTACATTGACATATTCCCACAAACCTTGAATTCTGAATGGATGCCGACTTCAATTCTCTTTGTGAAATTTTATTTGACAAAACCCCCAACCAATCTATTCATTGAAGTATGAATCTATTGGTTTGGGAACCTCCTCCTACTCAAAATGCAATACCAACTCCCACAATGGAATATAAAGCCCGAAAACATTATTCATTGTAAAGTCACAAGAACATACAACAAATTTATAAAAAAAAAGAGAAAAATATGCTCACGGACGTAGGAAGCACTTACATCCTTACAAGAGCACTTTCAGTGAAAATTTTATGAATTGCTTATGCAAAATAAATTTCATAAATTATTTAGAAAAAAAAAAAAACAACAACCCCAATCCGAACCCAAAACGATGACTCAGAAAACATCCTCCGTATTGTTCCAGCTTTTTGTTTATCTTTCGAATCGCCTCAAATGTGTATAAGGTAAGTTCAGTCAAAAGTTGCAATAAAACTGACACCCGCCACTCCACCATCATATTACTATCCGATGAGTTCTCTAGAGAATGGTGCTGTGTGGCACACAAAAACACAAAAACAAACTTCTGTGAACTACAAAACACAAAAGCAACGTCATAAAATAACATAATTTTCCATCAAAAGAAAAACATCTCCTTCCCCCCTAATCCACCCCGGCAAAGGGAGAAAATAATAAAATAAAACGAAGATGAAGCAACAGAGTGTATGGGAGCAAGAAGTTGGCCTTCAATTCATCACACAGAAGCAACATCTTCTAACAACTCTGGAATGCACAATGGATTTGGTATACACGAACAAAAAACATAACCGAGGAACCATCCATGAGGACCAGGAGCAGGAGCAGGAGGAGAACTAAGAAAATTCCGGATGATGAAAAAAACAAACATGCACACAAACACACACTCCATTCTCAAAGGAAGGAAGGAAATGCCAGAAGGAATAAAGTGCACATCAGGAATAAAAGAAAACCCCTAGCTGTGACGACAAGACAAGGGAACAAAGGAAAAACACAAACATCAAGGATGAAAAACATTTTAAAAATTTAATACCGAAATGACGAGTAGATCCGAAGCATCCTGATCCTGAGACCTGACAATTTGTTATATACCTATACTCACCCATGGCACATCCCCCATCCACCCCCCAAAACAAGCTTGTGTCCACAAATGGAATTGTGACTTTGTCCAGGATAATGACACTTTCACAGAGTGCTAAGCAGGGAAAGTGTTTTGTTATTGAGCTGCCCTCCCGCCCTCTTTTCAGCAGCAGAGTCCTCCTCCTTTGATGACCAGCAAATATGGACAAACAAAAAATACCAAACTGCCAGCATTACATTAAATACTTTATGGGATTCGTTTGGGATACACTTTGGCATCCACTTGACAGTTTTGGGCTCTTTTCTTGCAACTATTTGCGTGTGTGTGTGGGTGGAATATGAGTTGAATTATAAATTTACAAAACAAAAAAAAATAACAATATTTACTTCGAGCCTTTGTGAGCTTGCCAGAGTGAATGTGTATTTGCTGAAGCTATGCAACGAGTGGCCCCTGTGGCGGGTTTATTGCAAAAGTTTATAGATCCACACGGGAGATTTGAGTGCTGGACAAATAAGAGGAATATGGCGCATATGAAACGAAAATTCATAACAATATTCATATCGTGTACTTTAATGACCGGGTTTAGAGAACTGGGTCACTATTAGGGTATTCGATCCCTGGATATGTTTTACTTTTCGAAATTTGTTGGAGCAAATAAAGAAACTTTTATGAAACTTTTCCCAAGGAAGCCAATGTGATACCCATGCTGGATAACACTTACATACATTTAATCAAACACGATGAATATAAAATGCAAACAAATTATGCCTGCGTGCGAGCAGGTGCAGTGCTGCATGCAGTAACGAATGAGTTTTAGAAATATATCGGTTTGATGATGAGATTTTAACCAACGTTTTGACAATTCCAATTTTTTTGTTTCAGCTCACAAAATCATGCCCACTTCTTCTGCAGCATTGACCTCTGTATTTCTATTGGCATTATTTAGGTTAGGTTAGGTTAATGGGCTGCCACTTGATTTCGTTACCGTCACACATAGATCAATGTAGATCCGCTGTGATACCCTAAGGATTGTGTCTTCCATGTATTTAAACCTATGATAATCCTATTTCATTCCAGCCCGTTAAGGGTATTGACGAAAAGTCGTAGGGTACTTCTAAGTCATTGAAGAAATGTCTGTCAGTACATAATCACTTGGTTGAGGAGAGGAAGACGTCTTTAAAAGGCGTCATCCTTCCACCAGACCCGTAGGAGCATGTGGCTCCTTCCAACGTCTGGTAGATAAGTTTGATATGTCAGTGGTTGGTGTATTATGTCCGTTTGTTTGGTCAGGGTTGGTGAATAAGTCGAAGAGGCTGTCCCTATTTTCAAGAAGATTTTACTAATCTTATTGGGAGGTGACCCCATCAACTCACTGAAGCTCGTGTTCACATAGGCGAAGTCCTGCAAGAAGCACGTACATCGCTCAGTCGTTTTCGTTCTTTCTATCATTGTCGTCCGTGGCCATTTTTAAGTATTCCGATTTTAGTTGGAGGCGATCTCCAGTATCTGGGTCAGCTGGAGTTTTCAAGCCATTTAGAATCGTTAATAAATTTCAATATGTTTTTGCTTGGAATGTCAGAAAGTTCCTCCAATTCGTTGAAGAAGCGCCTATCTAGGAGCCTGTTTCTCTGAGGATATAGCGCAGAGCAGTGACACAACATGTAGTGAGGAGTATCCTCATGTAGCTTCTCGTCACTGCATCCTCTGCATAAGTCGTCCATATTAAGTTTCATCTTTTTCGTGTGGTAACCCAGTTAGTTGTGACCGTTGGTGATGCTCACGAGAAGAGACATAGACTCAGTTGGATGATAATGTCGTTCTTTTTCTTGCTGAAAATAGACCATATTTTTCTGGTTATTATACAAATTCAAGTATCGAGAGAGTGCTATCTCTTGTTTGTTATAGCGAGAACTTTGCCCTCGATTACCTGTTTAAGATTACAGGGTGGGACCTGAACTGTTGTGTTTGGCCGATTAAGATCAAGTGTTGATCATATTCTTGCCTTTCATTACCTGGAATACCACTGTGACCATGAACCCAACAAAGCCTTATGTTGTGCTGTGTACCAAGAACCCTTAGTTCTTCGTGACATCAAGTTATAAGCTTGGATTTGATTTCAAGGGCACAATGCCGCTTTCTATAAAAAAGGTGATATTAGCTTCTGTTATTGTCATCATTGAGACTTGTCTAGCAGCTTTCGCCACTGCAAGGACCTTAGTTTGAAAGACTCTGCTTTAATCAGGATGTCTGACTGAGCTGGCTAGTCCAAGGGTTTCTGAAAAGAACCATGCACCAACACCAGTTTCCATATTAGAACCGTCGGTATATATTGCTATCATCGAGTTGCAAGTTGATGGCTCGTTGATGTGCCAGTCTTCTCTGCTAGGAAAGGAGGTCGTGAACGTCAGTCAGTACATACCCTGTTTCTCGTGTATTTCTGTAGAATCTGCACATGACCTATGGCACTGTGTCTCCAGCTACCAGTTTGGCTAAGCCGAAGTGAACTAATAGCTGCCATTGATTCCAATACATACTTTTCCTTGCAGCTTGGTAATGATATCAACATTATTTAAGGAAGGTCTTAGGACAAGATCTTCGAAGCAAATTTAAAATGTAGCCTATTATTTCTCTGTGATTTTAAGATCTAAATCTGGAAGATTTGATCACTGGAATTCAAGTTAGAAGGTTCTTACACAAACCATATTGTCTTATTCTAAGAACATTCCAAAAAAAAAATTTGAAATTAAGATATTACTGACTTTTTAATTTTGAATTTCTCATTATCAGCATAACAAGTTTGAAAAACAATGCATTTCAAAACATAAAAAAAAAATATTTTTTTGAAATTTTGAAAAAAAAAATAATTTTTTTTTTTTTTTTTTTTTTTTTACAAATTCTATAAATATCTCCAAAACAGCTCAATTTTTTTTTGAAAATTTATTGTTTTATCGTACACTAATACAAACTTTAAGTTGGCGTGCCAAAATTTTTTCTAAAAATATTTTTAAATTTTTTTATTTTTTAAAAAAACCACTACAACGACTTATAATTTTTGTTCTTGCATAACCTTATATTTGGTTGAATCACATGGCATCCTGTTTTTAGCTCCAACTAACTACTAAAGGAGTTGTTTTAGTCATTTATAACATTAATTTTATGCTTATGAACAGTTTTTCTCTAATAACATTGATTTTTGATCTCTTACATAAGAGCAAGTTCGTGAGACTCAGTCGTGCATTTCAATGTATATTCATTTTACTACTGAAATTCTCTTCCTCTTCCTCTTTCCCGGCATCTCGAGTTAAGGCTGATAGACCGTACTTTAAACGAGCATGCCCCTCTCCACCAGTTCCCAGTTGATGACTCTGCTAGAAAGCTATCCTGGAGCCTTGTAGTTCTTAAGCTTCTATACTGAGTGCTGGAACAAGGACTTCATTAGCTAGAAGTGGTTATAAAATGTCCGAATGTTGCAGTCCCTATTGATTCTTCGTGGGACTTCTTCTTTGCCATTTTCCTTGCTCGAAGATCTTGCATTGATGGTCTTGTTTTGCCATTTTTGAATTTGTATTCTCTTACATCTTTTTCAGGTAGTTATTAGTGGTTTGGCTACCACTTTGATGATTTCCCAATACTAAGACCAATGATTCTTGCTGTCTGTTGTATGTTTCAATTTCATATTCTCTGTATAGTAACAACTCCAGGTGTGTTAAATCTCTTGTCCCGCTTTCTGAAAACTTCATCATTTTTATTTGACAGACGAGCTCTGAATTTTTCTGCAACATAGAAGGGTGTCAGGTTGATGTGTGATCATAAGACATTCAGAAATTGAATTGGGAATTTCGTCAAAATTTCCTGTCAACTTTTCTTTTTATGAAAGTCTTGATAATTGTCAAACGGAACTTTGGCATTGTATTCTGAACAGACTCCGTAGTCTTTATATTTGGCTTGCCGTTCACTGTTCAGTCTTGTTGGCCTTTGAGACAAGTAATCATTATCCGAAGCTTTTCTCCCAAGCAAACCAAAACAAACTCATTCACATTTAAATAAGTTAACTCGACTGATGGAAGAATACCCATACCTAGAAGGCGAAGTCATTGCTTTAGTCTAGGGCAGGAGGCTGAATAACCCGATACCAATGCTTCATGGATATGGGAGCTGCCTTAGATACATTGAGGACTCATCTCCCACAATCTCCTTTTCAGCACCCTCTGTTCGGAAAATCCTTAGTAACTTCAATTCTTAGTAACAGGTATCAGCTCCATCTCCACTTTGTGAACAGCACCGTTGATTCCATATTGAATTCATCCACACTTCAACTATGCTAGTTTTAGACTTCTGATAACTCATGCAACAAGTTATTACTGCGTTCCTGTTCTTGTTTTCTCTTGAATACTCTCACTTATAAGCTTAGAAAGTCAAGTACAGATGGACCAGTACTGGTTCATGGTTGCCACTATTAGGTAGCACGAGCTCAATGATTGATGTGTAGGTACTGTTGACATTATTATTTTGATGCCAAACAGGACGTGATCAGTTTCTACACTACCCAACCAACATCAAACGATAACTAATAATGAGGAACTATTTACAAAGCAACTTTATTGCCAAAGCACGATATGGGATTGCCAGATTGGAGGTTTCGTACTGACTGGTTCTGTAAGCAAGATTCTTTTGTAAATAAATGCTTCGGAAGAATAGTCCAACACTCCATTATTACCTGTATATATCTTTCCCTTGTTACCCTATACCTTTCTCAGATAGACCATTCCCCCGCTCTAAGAAACAAATCACATTTTTTTATGTTTGAATCCATATAACAGATCGCCAATATCCTTCTGACCATTTGTCTAAATCACCTCTCCGACCAAAATGAAATACCATGCTCCCACAATATAGCTTAAGCTTTGCTCTCGAAAAGCATTTACAAAAGGTCAGTTCGGTTTTTCATTGCTCTAAGCCGAGAGCCATGCAAACTATTACCATCCGCTCATGTTTCATGCCAGCAAATCTATCCTCATCTATTTATCTCATCCTTCTGCTTGTCCTCAATTTAGTTGAACGATATTTTTTTAGAGGTTTGCAGCACTTGAGAGGGTGTCTCTGTCTAGTTGTATTTTTTTTTCGCTCGTATCTTACAAATGTATCCACACCACATCATGCTTCACAAAGCACTTTTATGGGATCTTTTCTTTCTCCATTTAAATTGGCATGATGATTTAGTGCTCATGTCAACCTGACACCCAAGTTAGCAACCTGCCTCCAAACGCTATAAGTCCTCGTCATAGTCGTGCTCTTGGAACCTCCATATATTGCAAAAAAAAGGGGTGAGGAAAAAAACATATGTTCGACACGACTATGACGAAGAGACGACGACGACGACCAAAGACGACGTGTTAGACGAAAGGAAAGAAGGAAATCTGTTGAATAATTTGTTTCGGTCGCATATGTAATTAAGTGGGTGGCGGGTGGTGTGTCGGTGGAAACGGGACTGCAGCTCCAAAAAGATGGCGAAATCCCTCAACGACTTCCCTTCAAAAATCACTCGTTAAATAGCAAATTTTAGCCTAAGTATAAGTACCAGGAAATTACTCGACGTAAAACATTTTCTGCGAGTACCAACCTACCTAAGTTCAGCAAATGGATGAATGAATGAGTGAGTTGTTGTATGGAATAGGTTAACATCATCCTCTTTGAAATTGAAATTCATTGCGAAATTTTATGCAGATAAATATGTGTATATACTTTCTCTTTGCCTTTCTTAAGACACTTATAAAGGTCTCGCCCACAGTTCCATCAACTTCGCAGAGCTATTTCTAACAAAACGACCTTAATTAACTTATTTTCCCAAAATACTTTCTCGTCAACATCATGCTTGTAGAGCGAGCTCCTATTTTTCTTCATGGTGTGTCTTAAGCTTTGGTACCTAATTTTATATGTTTTTAGTTTGTCTCTAATGTCTGCCGAGTACAACAATTTGTACCTTCAAAGGTAGGTACATTATGTCGAACAAGATATTGTCTTTTGACTTATTTAATGCCGAAGAAGAAATCTAATGCATCTCTGACAAAATGCTGAATATTCTTACCAACCACTTCTATCCATGTCTTATCAGCACTGGACTAATTTTTCATTCTCGGAAACGTTTTCGAGACAAATGCGATTTTCGAAACCCACTTTTTAATATTTGTATGGTGGGTACCGTTATTTTTAGATAAAACATTTTTTTTCTCAAATCTTGCAGATTATATTAACAAACTTTTATTTATCAACTTTGAAAAAAAATCAAGCATGTGGTTTTCAAAATATTGAGTTTTTTAAAAAAAAATTTGAAATTTTGAAATTGAAAATTTTAATATGGAATAATATTAAAACTGAAGCTGTATCATAAGAAAAATTATTAAAATCGGTTGTACCATTTTTGAGAAAATCAAAAAACTGGTTCTAAGAGCTACCAAAAATAACCATTTTTTGAAAATTTTTATTCATTACCTACCCTTAACTAAATGAAATTATTTTTTTTTTTTTAATTCTGTGGGTCAGTTTTTGAGAATAAAGAATATTTATAATATTTCGAAAAAAATTCGGTACCGTTGAAAAATGGCAGGTACTGTTATTTTTGGTTTTAAAAAAAAGATAAAAACCTGTGGGGAGAAAAATTAAAAATACTATCCACCAAACTTAGTCGAAAAGACAGACAGACATAATTGCGAGACCCACTTTTTTAGTCTTCGCTATCATCGTAATATCAACTTTGATCAAAATCTCGAGTTCGAGTTTTTTACGAATGCATAACTTGCCTTATAGTACCTATAAGTCGCAAGTAAAAAT
Source organism: Philhelius festivus (assembly GCA_963931855.1). Lineage (NCBI taxonomy): Eukaryota > Metazoa > Arthropoda > Insecta > Diptera > Syrphidae > Philhelius > Philhelius festivus. The sequence continues at coordinate 58,486,801 of OZ007557.1, forward strand.
GGTAAAATGGTAAAAAATAGTTTTCAAAAATTGTATTTATCTGGAAAACGGCGCGCCTAGAATTTTGATAGATTGTTTTTCCTTCGATTAATTTTTACGATCTTTCATTTGGTAAGAAAAATTTTGAAATTAAGATATTCTTGCCTTTACCTCCCATAGAACGATTTTTCGAATTTTAAATTTCTAATTATAGACATAACGGATTTTAATGATTTTTTTATAGAGAAGCTTCTAAAAAGTTTGAAAAACAATGTACGTATTTCAAGACTTCAAGACAAAATAGTTTTTGAATTTTTGAAAAAAAAAATCTATATTTTTCTCGGAAAATTCCATATCTCGAAAACGGCTCAATTAAAAAAAAAACATACATAAGCTTCTATATGCAAAATTCTTAAAACAGAAACATTTTTGGAACGTCAACTTTAAATTTTTAATAATAAACGATAAAAAAGAATTAAATTTATAAAAAAAATATTGACCTGTTTTTAAGATATCGAGTTTTCGAAAAAAAAAATAAAATGATTTTATTTTCTTCAAAAATTAAAAAAAAAAAAAATTAAGTTTTATAATGCAATATTTTTCAAACTTTTCAGAAGCTTCTCTACAAAATATTTCATCATGAGAAATTCAAAATACGAAAAAATTGTTCTATAGCAGATTACAGTCGGTAATATCTCAATTAATTTAAAATTTGTTTTATTGAATTATAAATCGTAAGAACTAATCAAAATAACAAAAGATATAAAATTTTAGTCTCCGTTTTCGAGAAAAATATTTTTTTTTAAATGAAATTTTTTGAAAATTCGAATACACTCTTACTATCCAAGCTTTTGGGGAGCATAAGTATAAAAAAGTGATCAAAATCAGTTTTTTATAAAAAAAATCGTTCTAAGGACGGTATCGTTTGTAACCATTTTTCTGAATTTTTTTGAGTTAATTTTGGTCTTAAAAAAAAAAAGAAAAAAACGTGGAGGAAAAATTTATACATGCTATCTACCAAGTTTAACGAAAATTGGCCGAGCCGCTTAATTTAAAAGACGGATAGACTGGCTGACTGAATTGCGAGACATACGTATGTATTTTGAAATTCTTCACGTAGTTTACCTTGGCATAATAATTAGTGCGTTGGTCTTTCATGCAGAGGAGCTTGGGGTTCCATTCATAGCCGCTGCAAAAACTGGTTTTCATAAGTGTACTGTCTCTACGACCTGCTACACCATCATGTTTTTATTATACATGTAATTTTGAATGAAGATCCAATCTAGATCAGATCTAGGGCAAAATAAAACACAGCTTTATTTCAGGTACATACCTATACAAAGTTTTGATTCATCCAATTTCCGAATGACAATACCAATGATACGACAATGCCGGTGAAATCTTTGGACCTGTTTTTTTTTTCAAAACCTTTTTTTCTACATACATATGTACCTATTTTGGTATTTTCTTATTCAGTGCAACAAAATCACTAGTAAAAGCATAATAAAAATGTTTTCTCGCAAACAATAAATATATGTATTTCAAAGACAAATTATTTTATAGTGCCATACCTTTTTGTTTATAAAAGTTGCCATTTTTATTTTTCTATCTATAGTATGCTCTGCCTTGATAATTCAGTTAGTGTATGTATACTTATACTCATATTGTATTCAGTATTTTCCATACGTAAAGACATACGAGTACATACAGCGATTCAAGTACGCAATCCATATCGTTTATTTTTATTTTTTTTATTCCGTATTCGGTATTGCCACTTTGAATGTCGCCAAATTATCGGGTATTAACATTTTCTATTTTAGTTTGAATTTTTTAAATTGATATGTTGTGAATTTAAACTTGTGCTGAAAATGCATGCATACTATATACAATATTGCACACTCTTAAAAAAAATTTTTTTACTCAAAAACTAAAATTCTTGAGTAAATATAATTTTATGTCAAGAGACAATTTCAAAAATTTGTTGCAACGGTTTTTCGAGATTTTTGTTTTTATAATTGAAAATTCCTTAACTTTTATATGAAACGATTTGCAATACCAATTATAACGCTTTACTATTTTTGAGCACAATTCTTTATTATTTAAACTTTCTTGAAAGTTCTTCACGTAGCCCTTGACATAATGGAAACTGCGCTAGTCTGTTTTTGAGGCCGAAAAGCATTACAAATAAAATATATATAGTTTAACTTAGAGCATCCACAATAAGTTGTAGTTTAGTTTTTATGAATTTTTGTATAGATTTAAAAAAAATAAAAGTGCATTGGTCTGTCAAGCAAGGGGTCTTAGGTTCGATTGTCAGCCGCTGCAAAAATGCAAAACTAATAAAAACAATAACAGAAACATTTGAATCTCTCGAGCACTGTCGCAATATTTCTTATCTTTTTATTTTTAACGTTATTTTAATAAACAATGCTCTACTGAAATAGCCAGTTGCATTCCTCCCCTTAAATAATTCAACCATAATAATCGCGCTTCAATGAATGCCTATCAGTTTAACCTTAAGTCCAACTTCGGACGTACCATTAAATTCACAGATTGTTTCATTAGTTTGGAATGCTTTACCCGACGTCATTATTTCCGTCCCATTATAATATTCAGAAATTCAAAACTATGCATTCGTAAAAAATCTAGCTCGAGATCTCGATCAAATTTCTTGCAATCGGCCGATTTTTTGGAAACTTGGTGGACATCATTTTAAAAATTTCCCGCTCTCAGGCGGAAAAATAATAGTACACCACAATACGATTTTTTTTGAAATTTTGTAAAATATTTTTTATCTCAAGAACTGTTCCACAGATTTAAAAAAAAATACAAAAAAAATGTATTTAGTTAAATCTAAATTAAGCTTGAAAAAATTTCGAAAAATGGTTTTTAGTAAAATCCCCCCTAAAACTATTTTTTTTTATTTTTTAATTAAATTTTTATTAAATGGCATACCTACCAACATTTTTTCTTAAAAATGTTTTTAAAATTTTGTCTATAAAAGTTTATTTTTTCTTAAAGAAATCGCTACAACGACTTATAACTTTTGTTCTTGCATAGATTCATATGTATTTGCTTAAGAAATCACATGACATTCTGTTTGTAACTATCTTTTGATACTAAGAGTCTTAAAAAAATTTATTTTATGCTTATGAACAGTTTTCTCTCAGAACATTTTTTTTTTTTTGTTAATTCTTAGTCTATGGCATAAGTCTAGCATTTTATTTGTCTCTTAATTCATATTCCAACCTATCGTCAAACTTCTAAAAATAACGGTACCTAGCATACCTATAAACTTTTCGTTTGAATTTCAGCGTTCCATACACTGATTGAGTTAAAAAAAATTATACTGGAGCTCCTATAATCTTGATTTAATATCGCAGATACAAATTTTTCAACGTAGGTAGGTATATTGTTGAGAATTTTTGTTTTTGAAAATTCAATACCTCGGAAACGGGTGAACGATTTTTTCTTAAATTATTTTTTATTATTAAAATGTTGTATATAAAACTGAATTACATACTAAAAAATATACTTAAACGATTTTTAATGTTATTGTTTTATAGTTGGATATTTGTTCAAGAAATAGGACGTCATTCCTTGTTTGAGATACAACTATCTTAGGAGTTATTTTCGTAATAATTATAAAGGATTTTCATGTGTTTGAAAATGTTTTTCTAGTTACATAATCCATCCATGTCTGTTTTAGCTCTACGATATATCTATATGAGAACTATGGTACCTCTGGTAAATACGCAATATTTACTTGTATGTCTTATGTTGCCCTATTTATATATAGAATAAAACTCCCCAAACTCAACCATTTTTAAATTCCTATCAATAACATACAAATTGACTTCGAGAACTTCCATTGAACAACGGCGATTTATTTTAAAATCCATCAAAAAATAAATTCATTTTGTATTTATTTGTAGGTAAAATCTATGTATCTTCTTTTTAAGAATCTACTTCACACATTTTCTCTTAAGTGTGGCAACACTTTTCGACACAATCATGTTTGAATATGTAAATATTCTCAAAATAGAGCCACGTTCGGGTCAACAAAAGTGGATTAACGCTGTATACACTCACACATTCACTCATACTTTTGTTTTTGTTGCAGAGAGATGTTGATTTACACAAAACGAATTATTTAAAGATGTGTGTGTTGAGGGAAAAAACTATTTTTATGACTAGACTGTGTTGAGCGTCAACATGTTTTCAGCATTCAGTATTATTTTATCTGTACACCAGAGCGATTGTGAAATGTTATTTTTTGTGTGATTATCTTTGATTGTTTATGGTTGCTGTTGTTAATTAAACAAAATGAGTTGGACAGATGAACGGACTCTAGCTTTCCTTCGTATGTATAAGAACCGTCCGCTGTTATGGGACCCTACCAACACCGGATACAAAAACAAAAATAAGCGACGTGACTTACTGATGGAATTATCTGGGCATTTTGGTTTAAGCAAAGTTGAAGTTGAAAAAAAGATACGAAGTTTGCAATCGCAATTCGCTCGTGAGAGAAAGAAAGAGAAATACTCTCAAATGACTGATGGGAGCGGCAGAGGTGAAGTGTATGTAAGCAAATGGTTCGGTTATCAAAGTATGCTCTTCTTGGTGGACAAACATAAGCCAAAGACAACAACAACTGCTGAAACTGAAGTAAGATAATTGAATTTATGTGTATATAGTAATTATTGAAGGTAATTATAACTATGTATGTATGTAGGTACACAGGCTAGGTTAGGTACGTACGTACAGTGGTGAGCAAAAAAAACGCAGATACGTGTTTACAAAAAATAAAATAAAAAGACAATTATTTTTTTTCTTACGAACGAGGTATGGAATTTAAAAATTGCTTGCATACCTAGGTATAAAAACATGGATTTAATTACAGACAAATGTTCAAATGATTAAATTTGTCATCTCATTTCTAGAGAAGTATGAATGTATGCAAACAAAGGTTAAAAATAGTTGTACATTTTCACATACCAATGTAATACATTTTAAAAAAAAAATTTCTACGAAAATTTGAGATGCTAATTTTAAGTATTTAATGATATACCTAGGTACAATTTAGAAAATATGTAATTTCAAAAATGAATCGTTGACTCACTATCAAGATATTAATTTTTTAAACACAAATTTTTGATTTTTATTTTTTTAATTAAAAAATATTTTTTCAAAATATTTTACACGTAGGTAAACCGTTAGTAAAAATTTGTTCTAAAATTTGTTTTGACCAAAATATAGTCCTTGCTTAGGCACGAGTACGATTACTTGATAAAGGATTTTTGTAGAGAAGTGAAATACAAACATTTTTAAATATGGGAGGCGGGGGTCTATCTCATCCCGTTTTAGAGGTAGGGGTGATTTTTGATAAAAACGACTTAAATGGAAAAACAAATATTAAAAAACAACGACAATACTCAATATACAAAACAATAATGGTTTTAAAAGCCAGAAGTTTGTTCTTTCATCCTAAATTTAAATTATTTTATTTGTGTTAAATTTTTTCAAAAAATTAGCATTTAAACTCAAAATTTTGAGAAAAAAAACCCAAGAAAAAAATGTTTGGATCAATTTTTCTCAAAATTGTGATATGGAAAACTAAATTTTCTTTTTGTGGTTAATTCTCATTTCAATTTTAAGTCGAACACAAAAAACCGAAAACATTTATATCTTCTAGTTTTTGAGAAAATTGATATGGTTTTTAATTTCCTCCCCAAAGGTTTTTTTCTTGTTTCTTTTAAAGACCAAAAATAACTTTACCGGACATACGATTTTTTCGAAATTTTATAAATATTTTTTTTCGAAAAAACTGCTAAACAGATTTAAAAACAAAAAATACAAAAAAATTTCATTTAGTTTAAGCTAGATAATGGTTGGAAAAAAAATTTTCGAAAAATGGAACCATTTTTTTTGTTTTTGACATTCTCAAAAACGGTTCAACCGATTTTGATCATTTTTATTATGCTAAAGTTTTACAAAAATTTTAATAGTAATTTCAATTTGTTTTTGTATTTAAAAAAAAAATTTCATTTCCATATTACGAAAACCCCATGCTCATTTTTTTAAAAATTGATAAATAAAAGTTTCTTAACCCTTAAACACCTACCATCGGTCTCACAGACCGCTACAGTTTTTAAAATTCAAATATTTTAATTACCTAAGTTTAAAAAGATTTGAAATTGGGTTTAAAATGGGTTGAAAGTGGGTTTAAAACGGGTTAACCCCTTCATTCGGGTTGGTCCTGGTTTAACGGTTTATTTTGAAATTTCCAAAATAAATTGCGTATTCATATTTGAAAAGATATGAGGTTTCTTTTTTCCTCTCTCAAAAAAATTTGCTTTTATATATCGACATCTGCTTCAAAAGGTTTGTAATTTCCTTTATGAAAAAAAAAAAATTGCTAGCACCCCTTATTTTCTTTCAGTAACGACGCCCCTGTTGTAATCGTATATTTTTAATAACATCTTTGAATTGATCGATGATAAATCATCAATCGAACAATCGAGCTACTCAATTGAGTAGCATCCAAAGTGCTATCTACCTGTTGCGCTTCAACGTCGAGCAGCCATCGTTCTCGCTCTTTATTTTGCTTGACATTGAAAATTGTACTCGTGTTCACAATAGTCAAGTCACATCCAAGTCATGCCGGTCGATCTCGATCTCGCGCTCGTAATTGTTTTTTAAGTTAATACTTTGTATCTAATTATAATACTTTGTATATAATTATTATTATTATTTCAACCCATTTTTAACTAAATTTCTACCCACTTTCAACCCACTTTCAACACATTTTCATCCCATTTTCAACCCATTTTCAACCCAGTTTCAACCCATTTTTAACCCAATTTCAAAGCATTTTCAACCCCCTTTCAACCCATTTTCAACCCACTTTCAACCCATTATCAACCCGTTTTCAACCCACTTTCAACTCATTTTCAACTCATTTTCAACCCATTTTCAACCCATTTGCAACCCATTTTCAACCCTTTTTAACCCACTTTCAACCCATTTGCAAGCCATTTTCAATCCACTTTCAGCCAATTTTCAAACCATTTTCAACCCACTTATGCGGCACATCTTTCCAATGAGATATATGTATGTAATGTACATACATATATCTAATTAATGCCACTCCGCGGTCCATGTACGAGTATCATGTGCCGTTTAATTGTTGAAAATTTAAGAAAATCTATTCTACATTCTACAACTCTTTTGATTTCGTTTGGGTTCAATTATTAATAAATCTTTAAGTCTGTATGAAAGGCATACATACATATATATATTTGGATATTTTCTTAATGCCGTTAGTTTAATTGTAAAACTCCTTCCGAAAAGAAATAAATGAATTTTTTGAGATAAATAATGTTTGAATATATTTGTTTAATCCAAAAATTCGTTATTTCAGTTTCTTCTGGGGTTTGTAGAGTTATTGTTTAGCTTTCTATCAATGGCTCCATAACGAAAGGGATACCTCCTTTGTTCGTTAAAGTGGTTTCTATAATTTTTTATAATATAAAAAACATTCACTTTATTTGTTCTTGTTTTTATTATTTTAAGTTAGATATATACACTTTTTACTAAAAACAAATTATAATTTTCTTTCTTTTAGGTTTCAGGAAATCAATATTCAATTAAAGAGGAAGACATTAAAGTCAATCTGAGTGAAACAGAACACACTGAAACCGAAACAGAAAAATCAAATTCACCAAAGAAATTACGAAAGGAATTTGCTTTCCCCAAGAAACCCTGCACATTTGTCAAACGTAAGCAACGTTCATATTCTGCCACAAAAATGCCAGTTTTGAATGAAGCATTTAACCTCATGAGATCAATTCAAAACAAAATGGAGGACAAGGATGAATATACACTATTTGGTGAACAAGTAGCTGTTAAACTACGTAAAATTCCTTCACCACAAGCTAGATTTGCTGTGCAAAATATTATAAACAAAGCATTTTTTGACGCAGAAATGGGAATGTTTTCTTCGTACAATAGTCCAAGCACTTCCTGCGGAAACACAACGATGACTTCATTTTCTTTTCCACATGTTTCCTCTGTTCAGTCTGCGAATCAAATTATCAAGGCAGAAAGTATCAGCGAAATGGATGAAATGTTAACATTGTAATTGTAGAGAATAGATGAATAAATTGATGCTTTTTAACTTTAGAAATTTCATGTTTGGTATTTCATTGAATTTTAAAAAAAGGGTCTCTTACCTACCTGAAAAATGTTCAGAAGCGTACAAATAATGACGGAAAATTTTAAACAGGTATTTATATGATACTTTGTAATAGTTTTTAATATATTGCTATTGAATTGAACACACCTAACACAATGTCAGTTTTTGCAAGACACAAAACAAACAGATCATTTATAACGTTTTTAAATGTCACAGTTAAAACGAATATCAATTTGATTACCGTTATTGGGCTATAGAAGAGATAATGACATACCTTATACGATTATCCAGTTAGTTGTTAGAATTTTAAGCTTTTTGTAGTTTCATTTTTGTTTAAAATTAAACCGGCGCGGTGGCAGGCAACACGTTTTTTTACTTAGACAAATAGCTGAGTGTTATGAAGGCTAAATGTAATAGATTCATACTTTTCGGTACTTTATTTGACACAAGTTAGTTATAACTAAAATGGGTAGAAAAATGTTGTATAAATAACAATTTGTATGGTAGATGAATTAGTCTTTATGCACTACTATTCACCCGCTTAAAGAATTTACTAAAAAAAACCTGTCACAATTATCCTATTTTTCGATTTCACGCTTGGTATTATCGAACAGCTGTCAGAATAGTTTTAATACATAGCTTGTTGAATAAAAAAAAAACTCAAAGCAAAAACTTAAGTAGGTAACTCAGCAAACATTAAAGTAAATTTGTTAAAATTGAACTTTTTCAGAAGAAAACTTAAAAAAATTTAGTCTAATTTTTCGTTTCCCTATTTCCTTTATTTGATATTTTTTGGTTTCTGGAAAGGAGTTTGTCCTTAGGATATGGCCAGAGTGAAGAAACAAGTGGGGAAAAAATTTAAAAATGCTTTCATGATTTTTTTTTAAGAATCTTGCGTTATATGCCAAATATGTAATATCTAATATAATATGTCGTTTGTAAAAATGAACTTGTTCTTTAAGTGTTTTTAGTTTATAAAATAAATATCTTCATGTTTTTAAATTTTTATATATTAATACTGTTTAAACTAGTTTTAAGAAAAAATATGCGAAGTGATACAACATCTGGAAATGCAATTAAAAACATCAATAATACAAAAATATGGCAATCTTTTTTATATACTATTTGAACCCTGAATAACTTAAAAAAAGGAAAGGTTTAAAATTGTACGGATATGCGACTAGTGAAATTATTTTTCTAGTAACTTACAAGGAGCAGATGCTGGTAGAATTTTATATCACCGTGGTTGAAGGGATAAATTTGAAAAATCTTTAAAAAGTTAATAAATATTTTTGAACCGCAACAACATAATAGTCTAGGGGATCCTAGTGCCGATATTGATGTACATATATTCATGGGTTTTTATATATTGCGCACTAAAAATAGATAAGTTTTTATTTCTATTCTTTCTTTGATATTACGAGTATCATAAATATTTGCCGTTCTTTCATTTCAGTGTGATATTTTATACATTTGGTAATTTTCGTTAATTTTTTACTTCAAAAAAGTAGATTATAATCATTGCATATTCTGTTTTTTTTCTTTACTGAATGACAGTATTGTAACTCGTTTATCAATTGATTAGGTTTTTAATTATTTTAAACATCTTTGCTTTTCCGGCAGAGTGGCATAAGCCGAAATTTGTCGTTTTTACTTGCGATATAGGTACTATAGGGCAAGTTCTGCATTTGGAAAAAAAATCGAACTCGAGATTTTGATCAAAGTTGACATTACGATGATAGCGAAGACGAAAAAAGTGGGTCCGGCAATTCCGTCTGTCTGTCTGTATGTCTGTACCTCGAACTACAGCCTAAACTACCGGAGGTATTTTCTTCAAACTCGGTAGTTAAGGGTCTTCGGTGATTCCCTAGAGGAGAAATTGAAATTTTTTTTTAGCTCCAAAACTAAGGGTACCCCCCATACACCCGTAATGCAAAATCTTATTTATCTCGAAAACGGCTCTAACGATTTTGATAAAAAAAATTAAGTGTGATATTATGGACATGGACTATATTTTGGTGAAAAAAAAATTTGGGGGGAAATGTTATTAGGGGTACCTGTCATAGAACGGTTTTTTTGATTTTCGAATTTCTCACCAACGGCTCTAACGATTTTAACCAAAATTTTTATGCAGGAGCTGCTTTGCATTTGAAAAAATACAAACTAAAAATTTTTTCGAAAAAATAGTTTTTGGATTTTTAAAAAAATAATACATATTTTTTTTTGAAAATTCAATATCTTGAAAACCGATACACGATTAAATTTTTAAATTACGTTTTAAAATGCATTTTATTAAATACTAACAATTTGCATATCAATTTTTTTTATAAAAATCTTAAGGAAAATTTAGTACACAAAACACATGTTTCAGTGTGTCTGTATGTCTGTACCTCTCACTACAACCTAAACCACTGGACCTATTTCTTTCAATCTCGGTAGTTAAGAGTCTTCGGTGATTCCCTAGAGGTGAAATTGAAATTTTTATTTTAGCTCCAAAACTAAGGGTACCCCCCATACACCCGTAATGCAAAATCTTATTTATCTCGAAAACGGCTCTAACGATTTTGATAAAAAAAATTAATTGTGATATTATGGACATGGACTACATTTTGGTCAAAAAAAATTTTGGGGCAAAATGTTATTAGGGGTACCTGCCATAGACCCGTTTTTTTTGATTTTCGACTTTCTCATTAACGGCTCTAAGGATCTTAACCCAAAATTTTTAGCAGGAGTCCCCTTAAGTTTAAAATAATATTGTATATAAAAATATTCGAAAAAATATTTATTAGGTTTAGAAAAAATTTAAATCAATATCTTCAAAACCTATGAACGATTATTTTTTGAAATTATTTCCTAAAAGCAATATTATTAAATACTTAAAATTCGCATCCCACATTTTTTTCTTGAAAAATTTTAGAGAAATTTCTTATATAAACAATTTATTTAATAATAAAACGATTTTTTAAAATTTATTTGCATAAATTCATTCTTTTCCGGAAACCAGACGGCAATTTTATGCATTTGAACATTATTATCTCATTAAATTCATGTTTTATATTTATAAAATGTATCTTAAATTCCAAAGTACTTTTACATAAGAGCAAGTTCGTGCGATCCAGTCGTGCATTTTATTTAGTTTAGAACACAGAACTGATTAGAAAAAATTACAATTTTTCTGTGTAGCCGGCATTAACTTACTTCTTCTAGTTTCCGCGTTGTGAAAAAGTGCCGCTGTCAATTTTCCCAAACATCCCTGTCATTTTGTATGCATTAATGGCATTTTTGTAGTTCTGCTGTTTTCGTCGATAGGATCGATAAGGTTTTTTCATCATTTCGACATGTCTTAGATTCTTACATTTTTTCCGGAAAAAAAATTGTGAAAATCTTCAAACTAAATTTTGAGAAATCTGACACTTTTGTCTTATGCCATTAAGCTTAGAAATAATAAAATGCTCTCATATACACATTTTATCAAACTAATGATATTTCTTTTTTATGTCAAAATGTTACATGAGTTTATATAAACTCAAATGGTCTTTTTCCGAAATATGCCAATTTACTTTATAAGATGTCTTATTTTGTCTGTTCTTTTTGCCTAAAGTGCCAGTTTTCCTTAACAATTAAAATCAAAAGAAAGTATAATTTTTACTGTCGTATCTTTTTTAAGAGAACCTCCTCTTAGTCGTTCCGCACTACTTGTTAAATTGGTTTCTAAATTAAATTGATTTCTCCACAAATAGTCCTAAGAGGTGTGAACCTGAAATTCTACTTTCACCGGAAAATTTTGAGCCTGAGCCTAGTGGCTTAGTATATGAGAAATTTCCTCTTTGTGAAACAAGTGAAGTACTTCCATCCAATATGGAAGTTGAGGAATCTTCCACGGGCGAGTCATCGTCTTCAGATGAAGACTTTTCATCCGATGATGCAGACCCAAATTTTTGTCCTCCCAACGACCCAGAAATTGAACCATGTTTACCATCATTACCACAAGATGAAAAAAAAGATGCCGAATCAGTACAAAAAATACTAAGAGAATGAAAGCTCAGACTTTGCGGAACTTGGGGCTCCTAAAAGTAAGAAAATTGTGCCTGATCGCAAAATATGTAGGTCCAGTCTGTTATTGTAATCTGAAATGTTCTTACAAGATAAGCAAAGAAAAGAGAGTTATAGTTTTTCAAAAATATTGGGCTTTGGTATGTGTCGATAAGTAGAAAAACTTTATTGCTGGATCTATGGTTGAAATCAACTGGTACATTCGAAATTCCGAACAGCCTTCTACAAAAAAGAAACGGAGTCGAAATAATGATTTTTATTTTAATGTCGAGAATACGCGGATAAGGGTGTGTAAAAGCATCTTTATGTCAACTCTAGGGATAAATCATAGACCTATCAGAACTGTTATTACAAAGAAAGACTTAAATGTGTCAAATATAGTTGACAAGGATAAAAAAGGGCAAAATAAACTTGATATTGAGATAGAAAACGTGATAAAAGATTCAATTCCACGTATGCCAAGTCACTATTGCAGGGAAAATTCAAAAAGAGTATAAATTGACGCAAGCAAAACAAATTCCAAACTACACAGAAATTACGTTGACCAATGCACTTGTCTTATTACCGAATATTCAAAAAAGATTATGATATTACTTTCCACTGCCCAAAGAAGTACCAATGTGAGGACTGCGTTATGAAAACGTTCAGGACAATGAAATTTTACGAGAAACACACGTTATTGTTAAGTGATAGATTTATCGTTTCAGTTTTTGATCTTCAGGCTGTGCTACAATAAGGAGATTCTGGAACGTTCTACTACGTGTCTAAGCTCAACGTTTTTTAAATTTAACTGTTTGCTAGCTTTGCAATAACGAAGTTGATTGTTTTGTTTGGCATGAAGGCCAAGCAGGAAGAGGAGCTAACGAGATTTTTACATGCGTCTTCAAGTACCTTCAGGAATTGAATGATAAAGCAACTACTGAAATCGATGTTGTGTTTTACAGTGATAATTGCTGTGGTCAACAGAAGAATAAATTTATGATATACATACGCGGTCCAAGTTCATTAAAGGGCACTCACAAAACGAAGGCGATTCCGCTCATTCCGTAATAGAGCGCTAAGTTTAGAACTTGCTAAGTTTAGAACTTCTACATATTAATGGGTACAAAATTCTTTTGTATAGATTTATCTTGTCAATAGTTGTAGATATATGTTTGTGAAAATTGAATTTTTTTTTCTATTATAACCCCAAGATATCGACACTGTTCGGACCAGTCAATATTAACAGAGCCCATTCGAAGTTGTACATTATTTTTGAGAAAACAAGATTTTCGACGCCTTGTAAACCAAATAGCTTGCGTTTTCAAAGGATTTACTTTAATCTTCCATTTAAAAAAGTATTTTTCTATTGAAGAAAGACTCACTTGCAATGTGTTGTAGACGTCCTGAAAATAAGTGCCCGATGTAAAAATAGCCGTGTCATCAGCAAACATTGCAATACCAATATTATTTCCAAGATTTGGTAAATCGGAGACAAAAAAGAGGCTGGGTGCGACCCACACTGATAACTTCCCATTTGTGGTCTTGAAAACTTTATATATATTTTGTATACATACTTCGATCATAGAGCAGTAGATGGAAGATCGAAGTAGATGGTTTCATAGTGTTATTGTTGTTGCGGGTTTTCCGGATTGAAAGGCTGTGATCTGCACTGGATATACAATGAATCACAATATAGCACATATTATTTTAACCGTAGAATTTTTATTTCGCGATCGAAATTTATGAGAGATAGTGCTAATTTTGTGTTGTTTATAGTTTCAATAAAAAAAGTTTTCAACAAAATGGGCCGAGGAGCGCATTGTACTCCCGAAAAGAGGAAAATTATTTTCGATCTTCATACACAAGGTAAAAATACTACCCAAATAGCCAAAACACTAAATTGTTCCCTTAAAATGGTATATAATGCCATTGGTTTAGTGAGAGCAAATCGAGATATGACAACAGAAAATAAAATTCGTAAGCCACCACCCCGCAAAACTTCGTTACGAATTGACGGAGCCATTGCTAGAAAGTGCAAATGTGACCCTTTTAAGTCATCTCGAGACTTTATGGCGGAAGTAAATGAAGAATTTAGTGGTGATGTCTCAAGCAGATTGATAAGAAGAAGACTCAACGATGCTGGGTTGTTTGGACGTGTGAGCAGGAAAAAACCGTTACTTTCCAAGAAGAACATCAAAGCTTGTTTGACTTTTGCTAAGACTCATAAAAACAAAAACGTGCAGTTTTGGAAGAGAGTGCTTTGGAGTGACGAAACCAAAGTTAATCGAATTGGTCCAGATGGGAAAACATTTGTCCATCGCCCAAAGTGCCAAGCATACAACCACAGGTACACTCTTAAGACTGTGAAACACGGAGGGGGCAACTTGATGGTCTGGGAAGCATTTTCATGGCATGGAGTGGGTCCACAGGTGAGGATTGATGGCAGAATGGATAAATTTTCTTATCTCAATATTCTTAAGAATACAATGGAACCATTTTCCTTTGAGTCTATGCCAGTAAATTGGATATTCATGCATGACAATGATCCCAAACATGCATCAAACATAGTCAGAGATTGGCTTTTGGACGAACAAATTGATATACTGACCTGACCAGCTCAAAGTCTCGATCTTAACCCCATAGAACATCTACGGAATGATGTTAAGGTTAAGATTGGGCAGAAAAATTCAAAAATTCGAACGATCTTTGGGTTGGTATCAAGGAAACGTGGTATTCTATCCCACAAAGTAGATGCCAAAAATTAGTTGAGAGTTTACCAAGAAGATGCCAGGAAACTTTGAAAAATCGTGGTCACCCAACAAAGTACTAACTTGGTAATATTGTAAGATTTGAAATTCTAAGAATTTTTGGCTAAAAGGTTGATTTTCTTACAATTCTAGGAATGTATGCTATTTCTTTGTCCACAAGAAATAACGTCACCACAAATTAAAATAATTTTTAAAAATCTACTTCATAGCTTATAATTTTAAAATAATATTTAGATGAAGCTTTATTTGTTGGAAAAGGTCCTGAAATAAAAATGAAAATGTTTCAGTTCATAAGTATAAAATAAAACTTATATTCATACAAAACATCATAAGTGTGCTATTTCTTTGTCCATATGTACAGTACATACATTCTTCTAAAAACTAAGTTGATAATAAAATTATAAAATTAAGTATGTATTATATTATAGAAATTACTTTATTATTTCGGTTCCAAACATTTTAATTGAAAAAAATTTAAAAACGAAATATTCAAATATAAAATATATGGTTTGGTTATTGATGGAAGCATGGAAGGGTACTTACAAAATATATCCGCTCTAAAACTAGATATAAGTATGTGAAATATAAACAATTTGTTAGATATTGTATTATGTTTAAAATTAAATAATATAAAATTAAATAATGGCAAAGTCAATATCATTGCTCGTTCTCAAGATATTCTAATCGAAAAACAAATATTACCACTTTTTAGCAGATTTTTTTTTATATTTTTGTTAAAACTGTCAATTAAAAATTTAATCATATGTTAATAATTATATTATGTCGATACCTTCCCGTAAGAATGTACTAAGCGACACTTTTTTCGAAAATGACCACGTTTTGGCCTGGGTTTCGCCAACCTATTATGCATGAAAAGGAAACTAGAGTACAAATAAAAAAATGTATCAACTGCCATGTTTTCTCATTAAAATAATGTTGCCCCCTGAAATTTGTATTATCCGCCAAAAAAATTATGCTAAGCGACATTAATAAAGATCTCATTGTCGTAGGCAACAAAAAATTTTGTTCGGTGTCACTTAGTTTAATCAAAATTGTCTCTTAGCACACTATGATTCAACTAGAACTTTCTTCGTTTTTTTCGTTTCGTGAACAATTTTAGAAATGTCGCTTAGTATACATTCTTGCGGGAAGGTATCGATGTATAAAACAACATACTTAAGAAGGCACTATTGGTGTTCATTCCCAAGAAATTCGACTTGAAATACAATATTAACTAGTTTTCACTAGAATTTTTAATAGTTTTTTTATTTAAAAAAAAACTATTAATTCAATATTTGTCAACATTTTACCAATTGTACAAAATTATACTATGTATAAAATAAACTAAATTAGAAGTCAATATCACTACTAGTTCTCGAGAAATTTGAGTCGAAAAACAATTTTTACCAATTTTTAATAGAATTTTATAGTTTTTTATTTTTTGTAAAAAAACTGTAAACTGATTTTTTGTGAAATTTTCACCAGTTGTCAAACACATTATTTTTCGTAAAATAAAATTATTTTGAGTTTCAAATTGTTTTCCGTTCTTAGAACATCTGGGTTATGAATTTTTTTTTTCAGTTTTTTTTATTTAAAAAAATAACGGTATGTTAATTTTTTTCCAAATTCATATAAAATCTGTATGACCTAATAATGAGCACATTAAATTTTATTTGAAATCTATAGCATTATTTTTTCGTGAGATATTTGAAACTAACCAAATTTTTTACTTTTTTTTAAACCGTTATAGTAAAAAAACTACTCACTGAATTTTAATAAACGCCCTTTCAGCCTCTTTCAAAGTTATTATCTATTAAACAAAATTTATTTGAAGTCGATATCTTTACTCGTTCTTGAGATATCGACGACGAAAAATGGTACAAGAACGTACGGACGTACGAACGTACGCACGTACGAACGTACGAACGTACGTACACACACACACACAGACATCTCTCTAAAAATGATTGATATAGCCTCTAGGGACCTTGAAACGTCGAGAAATGTCAAAAATTCCAATTTGACAAATCGGACCGATTACAATAACTCCCTATGGGAAGTTAATAATATTAAAGAGGATGGGACCAAGTACTGTACCTTGAGGAATTCCATATGGAATATTATGTACTGAAGATAAATCGTCTTGTACTTTTACTAAAAATTTTCTCCCACTTAAAAAAGCTTTGAATAATTTTTATTGTCGCCATTGGAAAGTTAAATTTAACAAGTTTGTGAATCAATGCGTCGTGCCAGACCGTATCGAAGGCCTTTTCAATATCTAAAAGTACTAAAGCAGTCGACTCTTTTCCTCAAAATTTTTCTTTTACATGGTTTTTGATTTTCAAAATTTGGTGATTGGTGCTATGGAAGGGTCTGAACCCGAATTGATAATCAGGCAGAATATTATTCGCAGTGAGGTGATTATCAAGATTTTCCTTGATTAGTTTTTCAAGTAACTTGCTTATAGAGCTCAGTAAGCTTATACGCCTATAGCTGCCAGCATCATCTCTTAGTTTACCAGGCTTTGCAATTGGTATCACCATGGCAGTTTTCCAGCAATCTGGAAAGTAACTTAATTTAAGACAAGCATTGAAAATTGAAGTTAGGTATCGTAAGCCTGAAAACGTTTAATTAATAACATTTTTCGCCAAACTAGGTAAATCCAGTTCTGTAACCTACTTAGAAGAAGCTCATAAAGATGAGTTTAAATAAATTTTTTTTTTATGTTGTTCGTATAAACAAGAATAGCGCCTTTTTTTATCTTTATCATTATTAAACAATTAAAAATCAATTAAAATAATATACCTAAGATTTTGAATTTTTATTTCTTGTCTTTTATTAACGTGGAAAACGACAGTTTTTCATACATTCAGAAAAAATATTGTGGAAAATTGGTCTATTTTTTCGAAAAAACGGCATAAATCGATTTTTGTATACCATCTCATATCAAAAAAAAAATGCAATGTTTTCATGTATTAAACTTTTGAGTTTTGCTTTTTATTAACAAAGAAATTTATTTATTAAGGATGAATTGTTTTAAATAAATAAATAAATATTAGTAACTCGATTTATATTCAATGATTCATAGTTTGCCTTACACTGATCCTCTATATAACAGACATAGTTCCTTTCCAAACCGAAACGTTTAATTTTCCATAACTCTAGCAACTGGCACATAAGTCAGGTTGAAGTTGGGCAATGGCATTGATAATGATGGCTTTCAGGCATAACACAACTACAGAATAAGAGGCGTCAAATCAAATGAATTCGGTGGCTTCATTGGCTCTCCATGAGATAACCATAATGGGAAATCGATCGTGCGAAGTAAAACATGTTAGATTTCTCTGCTATCATCGCTGCGATTTATCCATTTTCATTCGCAAAAGAAAAATATTTAAATAGAAAAGAATGAACTCTTGCTTGTTTTCTTCTACTTTGCTCTTGCTCCTCACTCTATAGTCTTCTTTGCACGAACTGTCATTGTTTTAGGTGTCAGAAGCAATTTATTAGGAAAATTGCCTTAGTACGATACTAGTTAGAAAATGTTTAAAATTAAGAACGAGTTAGTAAACTACTTTAAGGTTGGCAAATTGTTAAGTAGTATCATACCAATACCTTAATACACCCATGCATCTTTAAGATCAGATTCTCAACTTTTAGAGAGTACCTATAGCCGGATTTCTAAAACAGAAATATGTAGGACAGGCTTCTATTAGGCATACTACTAAATAAGAAACCGACTACCGACACCAATATAGAACAATGTCATCAATACGAGTAACTACTTACGTGAACTTACCGAATTCAAAACATGTTAAAGATGTCATGGTTTTCATAGGAATTAACGGTTCTCTAAAATGAAAAAGTCAATATCGCGTGGACACAGAACTTTTCTGTTCTGATTTTTGTTTCAAAAGATCAAGAAAGTATTGCTATTTTTGTGCAACAGACTGTGTGTTCTTTTCTAAGTAGATATAATCATTTTTCAAATCTTAGTATTCGACTTATGGAATTAAAATCACAGTGTGCAACATCCTGCAAAATGTCAACGACAGTGTAAATATAGCAAACTCCCTACACCGAACCATAGGTAATCCCGTTCCCGTAGCGATATAGACCGTTCGCACAAGTGTCACCAAAAAAAAAAAAAACACAATTTTTGGTTTTCTTCCTTTTCATTTGGCATTGGGTGAAAAATCTTCTCCTATAGGTACATTGGTACTTCTGCCAGGAACGCACTTCGTCATCTTGCCAAGATGTAGACATGAAAGAAAACTGTGTTTATGCCAACATCAATGGAAAGGAAACATTTGTCAATCATTTTAATTAGCAGATGAGAAATAATCCTTGTGGAAGCGGGTTGATGGTATAACAAGCTTGGCATCTCGTTTAGGCTGAAAGAAACTCCGAGACGCTCTGCAGTGATGACGGATAACTTTTGTACCGCACAGTCTGCCGGATGATGGTGGTTTTGCGTTTAATTGGATTTATTTGGGATTTTTATCATTCACATCATCAGCAGCACCACCAACAACAACAAACACCCAGAGACATCAGATGGGCGACAACCATCCGAAATGATATGGTGCATGATAATCACAGGACCTTCCTTGGATTTTTATTTCATTTTTGCAGCCAAAGTGGTATTTTCCCTTGGAGGGCAAATTAATTAAAATATCACACGTCTTGTTTGAGGAATTTTCAAGACTTTCAAAAAGTGGTGTGGGTTTATTAAATCGGGGGATTGGCAAGGATGATGATGAGGCATGGAGGAGTTTTTTGTTTGGTTATTTTTTTAGATTCGATTGTGAGATATTTGTGTGTTAAGTATCGAAAAATGATGGTTGGACGGGAGTGTCACGCTTGGATGGTAGCTCAAGACGGAGTAATTGAAAAAGTCCAAAGAAATTAAATTCCATTAACTTTTGAAAATCAATTTGTGTGCACCGATCTGTGAATTATTATTTTAAATGCGGAAGTGCCCAGCAGCTAGCCAGAGACTGAGGAAATATTTTGTGTGCGAAGAGAGGCCAAAAGGAATCTGTTTGGGAAATAGTTGCGGCATAAGCTGATGATGTCGAAAATAACTCGTATCTATTTGAAAAATGTTGAATGCATATTTTTTAGAAGTTCATTAATGATGCGGAAGAAGGAAGAACTTATTGTGATGGAATGCAATCTGTGAGTCCAAGAATTTTTTGAGATGGGAATAATGACTGTTCATTATTATTACAGAAACAGAGTGCTTTGCTAAATAAGACTTTAGTAAGGAATTTGTAGTATACCTTGATGGTATGATGGTAAGAGTGTTGGACTCTCAGCATGCACATGGTCTTTGGCTCGATTCTCAGCCGCTGCTTCTTGCGAGGAACTGACAAATCGTTCTATAGAGTATCCCTTGCCATGAAAAGTGCTGCTCATTAGCCGTTCGGAAGCTGTCAAAAATTGTAGGTTCCATCTATTTCACCAAACACGCACACAGAACTGGTTGGGTTAAGAGTTGTAAGCCACTGGGCTTAGGCTCTCTATTAACCGCCATGTCCTCCATTTTTTTTTTTAAATTAAAATAGAGAGAAAAACTGCTCAACTTAGTTGCTTTCAAAAATATATAAAATGCACGAACTTGCCCTTCTGTAAAAAACTAATAATTTTAAAAATTTATGTTGCTAGAGAAAAATGTTTATAAACACAAAATTCATTTTTTAAATGATTAATCAACTCCTTTAATAGTTCGAGCTTAAAGCAGGATGCCATGTGATTTCTCAAGTAAATATTAGTTTATAGCCTAGTACGCAGGTGGCGCTAAATTTTATTTCCTATACAAAATTCTTTCCAAAATTTAGCAGAGCTAAAATTATGTCAAGCATTTTAGCCAAGAGATACGCTGCTCCAGCTTAAAAATCAAAATTTCTTTTTGAACTGTATACTTATCTGTTATAATTAAGCGCACGAAATAATTGTCTGGCACATTTATTCTCGAGTTAAATTTCAATTTGAAATGGAAAAATATTCACTCATAATTAATAATTTTTATTCATAATTCTTAAAAAATCATACTTTAAAATAAATTCTTTTAAATCTTGAAAAAATCTTTGAAAAAAATTCATTTCGAAAACAGCTGTTTTCTGTGACATATTCTTCACAAGGTTAGCTTGTATTTTAGCTGATGTTTGGAGAAAAATGTGGGAGATAAAATTAAGCGCGATCTGCATACTAGGCTTATGCAAAAACAAAAATTATAAATCGTAGCAGCGGTTTCTTAATAAAATACGGTTTTATATATGAAAATCTTAAAACATTTACAAGAAAAAATTGCTTACGTCGCTTTTAGAATAAAAATTAATTAAAAAAAAAACAGACCCATTTTTGAGATATCGAATTTCAAAAATTCAAAAAATATATTTTTTTTAAGATTTCATTAAAATTCGTTATGCCGATTTTGAGATAAAATGGTCCTATGGTAGGTCCAGTAATATATTCATTTAATTTTTACTTGCGACTTATAGGTACGATAAGGCAAGTTATGCATTCGGAAAAAGAAATCGAACTCGAGATTTTGATCAAAGTTGACATTACGATGATAGCGAAGACTAAAAAAATGGATCTCGCAATTCTGTCTGTCTGTCTGATGTCTGTTCGACTACAGCCTAAACGGATCGGTCGATTTTCTTTAGACTTGGTAGATATCATTTCTAATTTCCCCCCCCCCCCCCACACCAAAAATAACGGTACCTGTCATACGAACTTTTTTCGAAATTTTATAAATATTTTTTTTTTCTCAAAAACTGTTTGACAACTCTAAAAAGAAAAAATACAAACAAATTTCATTGAGCTAAATCTAGGTAATGGTTAAAGGTTAAACAAAAATTTCTGAAAAATGGTTATTGAGGGTACCCCCCATGAAACCATTTTTTTTTTGTTTTTAATTTTCTCGAAAACGGTACAACCGATTTTGGTCATTTTTTTGCTAAAGCTAGCCAAAAATTTAAATAGAACTGTGTATTATAATTAAAAAAAAAAAAACATTTTTGGATTTTTAAAAAAAACTTAATTTTTTTGTTTTCAAAACTCAATATTTCGAAAACCCCATGCTAGATTTCTTTTTTAACTTGATAAATAAAAGTTTCTCAATTATGTGAGATGTGAGGAAAAAAATGTGAGGCAAAAATTGTATGTTGCGCAAAAATAAAGGTACCCACCATACAAATGTTAAAAAATTAAAAAAAATGGTTTTCAAAAATCGTATAAATTAATATTCTTTTTTGTTTCAATTAATTTTTATGATCTTAAATTTATTAAAAAAAATTTCGAAATTAAGATATTACAGTTTGTACCTACCATAGAACCATTTTTTCGAATTTTGAATGTCTCATTATCGACATAACGGATCTTAATGAAATTTTTTATTGATATGCTTTCAAAAAGTTTAAAAAACATTGCATTTCAAAACTTAAAAAATAAATATTTTTTTAATTCAATTTATCTCAAAAACGGCTCAATATTTTTCTTGAAAATTTAGTTTTTATTCGTACAGTAATAAAAATTTAAAGCTGGCGTACCATATTTTTTTCTTAAAAATGTTTTAAAAATTTTGTATATAAAAGCTTATTTTTTTAAAGAAACCACTACAAGAACTTAAAATTTTTGTTCTTGCATTAATTCATATTTGCATAGCATTCTGTTTTTATCTCTTACTACTAAAAGAATTAAAAAAAAATAATTTTATCTTTATGCACAGTTTTCTGTAATAGTAATAATACATAGGAGCAAGTTCGTGCGACCCAGTCGTGCATTTTATTTTTTATTGAATCATAGATCGTAAAAATTAGATGGAAGAAAACAAATTTGATCAAAATTGTAGATGCCGTTTTCTAGAAGAGAACGATTTTCAAAAACCATTTTTTAACAATTGTATGGAGGGTACCGTTACTTCCATATGAAATATATTTTTGTCTTACATCTTGTATATCCTATCAATTATCAAGTTTTGAAAAAATCAAGCATAATGTTTTCGAAATATTGAGTGTTCTGTGCACAGAAGTGTGGTGTGTAAATTCGAATACACCATACTATCCAACTTTTTGGGGAGTTCTAAGGTGTTTAAAATTAAAAACCATTTTTCGGAATTTTTTTAACCGTTATCTTAGCCTTAACTAAATGAAATTTTTGTAAATTTTTAATGTGTAACAGTTTTTTAAGAAAAAAAAAATCATTTAGAAGACTTCAACAAAAATTCGTATGGCGGGCACCGTTATTTTAGATCTTAAAAAAAAGGAATATGCTCATTTACAAATGCTATCTACCAATCTTATGTAAGTCTGTATGTACCTTGGGGTCTTCGGTAATTATTCCTTAAAAGGGAAATTTCTAGCTCCAAAACTAACGGTACCTCCTATACAGGTACTACATTTTGGTCAAAAAAATATAAGGAAATGTCATGTAATATTTTTTTTTTATTTCCGACTTTTTCACTAACGACTCTACCGATTTCAACCAGTAATTTTATAAAGCAGCTCCTTCAAATTTGAAAAAAAAAAAAAATAGATTGTATACAAGAATTTTCGAAAAAATATTTTTTGGTTTTAAAAAAATTCAAATTTTTTTCTTGAAAAATCAAATTTTTGGGGTTGAGTTATTTTGTAATATTGATAAAATAATGTTATCAAATAGATAAAGCTATTTTGTAAGGAAACCAAAAAATTCTGCGCGTATATTTTTTTGATCATGACATTTTTTTGTGTATGATATAGTTCACATTTGGTTTTTGTCAAAAAATCGATGTAAGATTAACTGAACTTAACAAAAATTGCGTATTGTCCATACGCCCTCACAGATGGTGACATGTTAGATCGTAGGGACGAAACCCCAATTTTTGTGGACTTAAATCCGAAAAAAAAATATTTTGACGAAATTAATTTTGTGGATTTAAAAGATGAAATTTTTAAAATTGACAAAATATTTTGTTGAATTGACAAAATATTTTGTTAATTTAACAAAATATAACAATATTTGATGCATCAAATTCTACGCGGTTGTTAATACCCTATTGTATCGCAAGATTTCCGGTGATAACTGGTCGCATTCCTGTCGAAAATTCTCCTTGAGTATTGCGATTGCCTGAGGCTTGTTGGCATAATCCAGCGATTTCAAGTAGCCCCAAAGAAAGTCTGGGATGGTTAAATCGAGCGATCTTGCTGATCATGCGACATCGCCAAAACGTAAGATTTCGCGACCGGGAAACGCTTCCTTCACAATATGCATTGTAGCTTGTACTGACTGTGAGGTTGCACCAACATCTTGTTGAAACCACATGTTCACCAAGCCCTGCTCATCAAATTCCGGCAATAAAAAGTCGTTTAACATGGTCCTGTAGCTTACGCGAGTAACAGTGACCGTATTGTCGATGGCGTTCTCAAATAAATACGGCCCGATCAATCCTCCCGCATGTACATCACACCACACAGTGGCTTTTAGTAATTCACAAGCGATAAACGGTCAGCAGACATTAACTGGTGCACCGTTTGCACTTTGTACGGAAACATGTCTAAGTCTTTCACTAAAATTTCCTGTACGGTCTGTTTGGTGATGTCCAATTGCGTGGCGCCTTGCTGGTTGATGTTTCTTCGTTCTCAGCAACATTCTCGACAGAACGACCAGTCTAACAGTGGCCACGCTCTGCACGGTCTCCTTTGGTTCCAGTACCTATGTTTGAGCCGATTAGCTAATCTTTGGAATGTTTGGGCAGTTGACTCAACACGATTAGAAAATTTACTTCGAAATTGGCGCTGCTTTTAGTTGACAGATATCAAATAAGATTTGCTAACGGTTCAGTTTTACCACCGAAAAATAGGGTTGTGAGTCTGAAAAGCTGAAGGTGCTGTTAACAGCGAAAAAATTAATTGAATTAAGGTTTTCAGCTAAGAAATGAGTTATGAAAATAAGGAAGAGTATCGGAGACAAAAAGGAACCTTGAGGCATATCAGCATTTATTTTATGAATATCAGAATTAAACCTGTCTGAATTAAACAACTTTAATTGTACAGTCAGAAAGGTTTTTTATAATCCAACTAAGAAAAGACTCACCGATATAAGAACTTCCTGTCAAACTCTATCATATGCTTGAGAAGGATTGGTTCCACTTTTCGGTAGATATTTTATCAGATCAACTGTGGACCTTTTTCTACGGATTCCCAGCTTCTGGTCCTTAAAGATCTTTTGTTCTTCGAGATATTTTCTAAGCTGATTGTTGATTAGATTTTTCATGATCTTGGAAAAGAGGGACGTAGTGCAATTGGACGACAGTAAGAAGGGAAAGAGGATTCTACAGGTTGGACAAATGCCATTTTCCATCCACTCGGAAAGAGACCAGTAGGACAGATGGAAAATCTTACGATATTGTTTTTTTTTTCCGCATTGGAGAATATCTTTACTAAACAATGGTTGGATATTATCCGAGTCAGCGGATTATTGAGATCTTTCACTACTCTGGCAATGACTGTTTGAGTGGGAAAGATGATTGACTCCATAAAATCGCTTACGCTCTCAAGTCCAGGAGGAGTCACGACACTTTCTGGGAGCGTCGAATTAATAGCAAACTCTGGTTGTTAGCAAATTCGTTTCTTCTTGTGAACTGACATATAGAGCGTCATTGAAGACGACCGTTGGAATCGAAGACAATGTATAGTTTTTCGTACAATTTTTAAAAAAGACTTTAATAATTTGTTCCTATACTCGTATCTTTGGGACACTGTAGTATTTTTTGCCTTAATTATTGGTCCACAAATTGTTCTTTCTTTGTTTGTTCTTCGAATATGATAATTACAGGTCTTTCTAGATTATTCAAATTTCTTCCAGTTTTGTTTCTGTAGGGTTGGCTTTATTACACCTCTGACAATAATTACGTCTTTACAGCTCGATTCAAACCATAAATTTACCTTTGGTAACTTTTCTCATTTCTAAAAAGGATTAAATTTGTGAAGTGAAAGGTGCGATTCCCATCTTATCCATTTGAACTCGACAGAAAATTCATTCAAGAATTGAGCTAACCTACAATTTTCTTTAAATTTAAAACAGCTAAGATACAGAACACCTTTCGTTATAAGAGATGAGTTTTAAGTATATACCACTTCTTCGCAAGATTCAATACGTTTGAATTTTTTTTTTTTTTTTTTGTTCAATCGGAAATAAGTCGATTTAAAAAATTATAGGGACACAATGATAAGAAAGCGCGCTTTGAGAAAGTAAGTGCCAATTTGTTTGTATATGCTCTAGACTTTGAGGAGCAAAATAAAATTAAAAAAAAAGCACACACACTTAATGTCCCTAAAGCCCCCAATAAAACCATTGCTTTTCAATTCAATCATTGATACTAATTAGTCTTAATTTTTTATGAAAATCAGTCTGGAAATGTAGTCCTTTGTGTCGATGTCTGTCAAAGAGATTCATATACCTAAGCCTATTAGAAGATGTGTTATTGATTGAAGGATTATATTTGTTTCCACTTATTGAACTTCTAACCTCCGACATGTGCTAAGATATTCCAAGAAACTCTTCGAAACATTCAGAAATGGAAATTATTTATCATTAATTTATAGAACTCAAGACCTCGCCTTCAACAAATCACTGAAAAGCCACCTGTCATTTCGAAAATATAATTCCACATTTCAAAAGCATCTATGTATACATACATTTACCTCAACACATAAATAAAAGTATTTCCAAGGTAAACTATGCTCCTTAACCAAAACTGATGATGGGTCACAAGCCCAATGACTTGATATAAACATAATTCTCGATAAACTTCGTTCAATTTGTGCCCCATTACAAGCTTGTTTTCTCAGTGGATGGGAAGGTACTTCTCAAGATATACTATAGGTACCTACTCGGAGTTGGTATAGGAATAATGTGCAGCTACACCCTTTGCCTCAACTCCATCTATCGACATCGTCCATCTTTGTACATACGATAATTTGCCATTTGCCACCACGTCCAGTGATAACTCTTATTGCAAACGCATGTAGATAGATACTTGGCGTCCTCGAACTCCTAGAAGCCCTGTATCTTCTAAGCTACACTGCAGCGCATTGACCAGTCGCAGTAATTGATGTTTCCGAACGCCAGTAAATAATCAATTGACCATAAATTAGCTCATTACGATTCCCACCTCATTCAATCCACCCGCATTAAAAAAAAACTTTAGATATGGAAGGTTGTGGATGGTATCCGTATCTATACGGACAAAGATTCATAGCAGATTCACAGATCCACTATGTCAGAGTTGGGATTCAATGAATTTACCATTTATGCCCGCATTTGGCCACATTAAATAATTCACTTGGCCAGACGACCGACGACGGACGGACAGACGACGATGTGCAACCAAGCATTCAGCTCCAGCTTCACCATCACCAGAGACCAGACTCCGGCCATATCCATCATCCTGCCAAGGTCTATCGTGTATCTACACACAGCAAAAGCCAAATTCAAACGGAGCAGTCCTTGTGGACTTACGTTTGTATAATGCCGGAAAATATTTACGATCAAAGTGAATCGCCATTAAGCAGCAAACGCGTTCATCATCAGCAATTTTCACAAAATTATTTCTGCCTGGCTGCGGCATCTTCTGCGCCGCGAAAAAGATACTTCTGCGCATCGCATCTCTGACGATGATGATGGTAGTCATTGATTTGTAGTTGCAAAATCCTTGCTGCTTCCAGCCACCCCCCTCAGCCTGCGCCGATCGTCATTGCGCATCTTTCTCGCATTCGAAATGATGGCGGGACAATATCTGTGCGCGGGACGACATCAGCGCACAGTTTAAGGTCTAATTGAACGCTTTACTTGACACATCGAATAAATCACATAAAGAATACCTTCAGCAAAGACACAAAAAAAAACACAAATCGAAAAGAAATATTTTTTTTCAAGGACCCGTGCGAACGGGAGGATGTGTGTTGAGGCCCAAATAGAGGGCCTCTCATCTCTCGAGAGGAAGACACAGGTTGCCGCCTTGAACTGAGTGCGCGCACCATCACAGCGCAGCGGTAATGAGAATCGCATTTTCGAATGTGAAAACAATGAAACGCGAGATGCGGGAACAATGATTTGTCTAAATGGAGAAATATTTTGCCAACGCAGAGGTCTTCAAGTCTTAAGGATGAGGAGGAGCATTTTGAGAATTGCATCACCATGCCGGCCGTGGAACCGCGCACGATACGAGTATGTAGGTAAACGAGACGCGCGTTTTATGTGCATTTAATATTTGTGCATTGTCGACGGGATGTCGTCGTCCTCGTTTCTTTGCCATCGGATCCGATCCGCAACGCGGGCTCGGCTTTCTTCAAGTTTCGATTTTTTCCTGCTTTAATTTTTTGACTTCAATTTTCTCGCAGTATTTAAAGACATTCCCTTGGTCATCCACTCTTGCGGCTGATCGACTTATGAATGTGTTAATATTAATGAAATTGCCGATTGATACTTTTCAGATATGCTAGGATAAACCGCGATTCAGAATCTAGGGACAATGGCGGTGATAGAGCTAACAGAAAACGAGGTCTAGTGACTTACAAGTCTCAATACTTCCTGTGAACGGGTTGTCTGCTGGAATGGAGGAGACGTACATTTTTCGCCCGAGGCCGTACGGCTTGGACGAGAAGCACTTTTGGTGGCCAAACTGGAGACGATAGGTTCGGTAATCAATCAGCCAACATTCGGACGTGAAAGGAACGCAAGGTCAGCCGAGAATATGCCCGCGATCCGTGAAACCGATTCCTGATGTACAAGAACTCGGCTTATCGCAGGTTTCAACTTGGCAAATTTGGCGTCGGACTTGGGCTTACATCCGTACAAGATCCAACTGACCCAGGAGCTCAAAGTTCATGACCACATACAACGTCGTTTTTTCGCTGACGGAGCTTCGGGCCGTTTGGAAAAGGACCATAATTTTGGCCAAAAATCATCTTTAGAGACGAGGCGCATTTTTGGATGAATGACTGTGTTAACAAGCAAAATTTATGTACATGGAATGACACTAACCCACACGATGTCACGAGGTGACAATGCATCCTCAAAAAGTAACCGTCTAAAAGTCTATACTTTTTTGAAAACAACGTTGGTAAAGCAGCGTTACGGAACGATGATTACCAATTTCTGATGGTAAAAATTGAACCGTATGGACCTATATGTGGTTCAAGTAGGATGATGCTACGTGCCACACAGTGGACGCAACGTTTGACATTCTTTATGAACGATTTGAGGGTAAGTTTATCTCTCGCAGAGATGAAGTGAATTGCATCAAGGTCATGCGATTTGACCCTTCTAGTTTTTTACTTGTGTAGTTTCCTGAAGTCGCAGGTCTATGCGAATATACCACAACCAACCGATACCCTTATGGTGAAAATAAGGCCATCGCACAAGTTCAGCCAGATCTATGCGGAATTGTCATTGAAAATTGGACCTATGCGTTGGACTCCCACACCAGACTCTCACGATTACTGGACCCTGCGATCTTAAACAAAAAAAAATCTGTATTTTGCAAGGAAGTTAGGTTAGGTTAGGAAGGGCGTGCACAGCACAGATGCTGTTGCATACACGGGGGCCTATTGGTCCATTGTGATCCCCTATTAATAAAAGCAGAGATGCTCCTAACTAATGTCTTATGTAGCTGGTTCATTTTCGAACCAGCCTGTGCTTACAATGAATTTTCTCATATTTGCCATTGAGACCTGCGTTAGATCGTCTAGTTCTCCAACAAACCTGTTTCCAAAGTAACGGAGGCGATTTGTTTGGAGGTTCGGACAGTCGTAGAGCAGATGTCTGATGGTTTCAATCTCCTCGACATCCTGATAGTTCCTACAGAAATCGGGTGCAAATGCACCCATTCTAGCGGCCATTGTGCCAATGGCGCAGTGACCCGTTAGTACACCTATCAGGATTCTGATGTTCTTTTTACTCAGCGATACAATCTATCGAGTTTCCTTTTCATTAACTTTAGGCCATAAACTTCTAGAGATGACGCAGTCGTCCCTGGAGGACCAGGAGTTATTGATTTGCTCTTTCGTTATTAGGTCTATTTTCCTTTTAATCACGCCAATCGGAATTTTTGATCCCATATTTAAATGGCTACTGTGCTGTTTTTATTTGATACTGACTCTTTCCTTGCCAGTTCATTTGCTATTTCACTCTCTTCTATATTACTATGTCCAGGAACCCAACAGAGATTGACTTGGTTAGTGTTATAAATGCTGTTCAGCATGTCTCGGCATTTTGTTACTGTCTCACTGGCTAAAGCTTTAATGGCAGCTTGGCTGTCCACGAAGAATGTGATCTACGACGAGTTCATTTTTTTTATGTCGACTTTTCATTAGCGTAGATCTCAGCCTGAAAGACACTACACTCATCTGGGAGTGTGAATGATTCTCTAATATTGAGAGCTTCACAGAACACCCCAGTTCCTGTTCCTTCTTCCATTTTTGAACCATCGGTGTAGAAGGAGATAACTTGTTCACTAATTAGTGAGTTGGGTTCCCATGCCTTTCGGGTATTGTAATAGAGAAGTGTTTGTTGAAATCTATTCTGGGTGGTAGGTAGTCAGTCGTCACATTAAGCCCGGCCACTATGTCATACCTTTGCAGGATAGACCCATGACCATAAGTGCTGTGCTTCCAAGAGATCATTTCTTTAAGCCAAAGTGCGCTTTTGGCTGCCGTGCATCTTATGTGCTCGTCGAGGACTGGAAAATTTAGAATAATTTTCAGCCCTGTCTGTGGCGTAGAACCATGTGCCCCCATTATTCCTAAACAGGCTAGTCTCTGTACCTTATTCAGGTTTTTGAGATAGCTCACTTTTTCGACAGCCTTCCACCAAACTATAGACAAACAGGTTAGAATGGGACGGACCATCGCCGTGTTCATCCACTGCGGTCGCATGCCCCACAGTGTGCCGAAGGGTTTTTTGCATGTGTAGAGAGCGCATCGTGCTCTTTTCATTCTTTTTTCTGTGTTACGTTTCCATATTAGCTTGGAATCAGGATTACTCCAAGATATTTAGTCTCGTTGGAAAGTTTCATAGGAATGTCGTTAAGCTTTGGAGGGGTAAAGTCCTCCAATTTCCTTTTCTTCATAAACAGTTTCTTCAGTTTCGGAAGGGTTAACGCCGAGACCGTTTTGTGCTGTCCAAGAAGATAGTTCTTTGAGTGAAGATTCCATCATATCTCTGATGGTGGTAAGATATTTACCCGATATCAAAATTACCATGTCGTCCGCATAAGCTACTATTTTAATGCCCTGATTCCTAAATCTTGTATAAGAATGTTGTTAACAATAAGGAACCAAAGGAGAGGTGAGATTATTCCTCCTTGTGGAGTGCCTCTTGTAACTGCTTTCTCTACAATATTATCCCCAAGTTGTGAGTTAATGATTCTGCCATTGAGCATGTTATAAATCCAGTCCACAATGGCAGGTTCAACTCCAACTTCTTCCAGAGTGGATTTAATGGACTCCGTTTTTACGTTGTTAAACGCTCCTTGGATGTCCAAAAATGCTGCCAGGGTATTTTCTTTGTGCTCGAGACTTTTCTCAATTTGTAAGACGACCTCGTGCAAGGCAGTCTCCGCTGACTTATCTTTTAGGTAGGCATGTTGGTAGTTGCACAGATTGCTTGGATTGAGAAGGTCCCTAACATGCAGATCGATAATTCTTTCCAGTGTCTTGAGGAGGGACGAAGAGAGACTTATCGGTATGTAACCTTTTGCAGTCGAGTGTGTCGGTTTTCCAGCTTTTGGAATAAAGACCACTTTAACTTTTCTCCAGCTGATAGGAGCGTATCTCCATTTAATACAACTTTTGAAGATTACCCTAAGCCATGGGGTGATTATCTATAGAGCATGTTGAAGAAATGCCGGAATAATTTCATCTGGTCCAACTGATTTATAGGGTCTGAACGAGTTTATTGCTCACAAATTCTTCTGCTCTGTGATAACCTGTTCTAACTCTGGTACTGATTGTAAGATATCTAAGGTTTCTGGTTGTGCAAAGCCTGATCCCTCATTTACGAGAAAGTTACAATTCTTCCAAGAGTAAAGCGATTCGGACTTGAATGAAAGTTGTAGGTCTGCATACAAGAAGGAGGTTGAAAGTTTTTAGCCACTTTGATCTGGTTCTCAACGAACTGTGAAGCAGTTCATTCATTCTTACCTCATAACCAGCTCCCGATCCATGAAGGGTCTCACGGCAGAGACACGGCAGCTTTCCATCCTCTGCGATCTCGAGCACTCTGCTTCCACTGATCTTGGCCAAGTGCTCTGGTAACCGTGATGGCCTGGTCTTTAAACCTGAAGTTAGGTCTTCCCTGTCACTGCGAACTTGGGGGCTGGGATTCGAAGACTCTCTTACCTGGAGCATTGTTGTCCATTCAGTGTGTTAATTTAGTCGAAGTGTTTTGTATTTCTGGACTATATCCACATTTTGGTACAGCTGATACAGCTGATATCTTCTCCTCCATTCGCCCTCCTCACACCCAGGACCAAATATCCGTCGAAGAATTTTTCTTTCGAAAGATCATTTCTGTTTATAGCTAAGCACTTGTCACCGTAAAGCAGAACTGGTAGTATAAGTGGTTTGAAGAGCGTGCACTTCTTCTTACGAGTGAAAAGTTTTGAACTCATTTGTTTTCCTAAACCGAAGTATCAGCGGTTTGCTAGGGTAATTCTTCGTCGGATCCCCACTAAGGTGCCGTTCTCATAGAGTTAGATGAACTCCGTTACAACCTCGAAAATTTCGCTATCAATAGTACCTAACGTTTTGTCCTGATGGGTGGACAGATGTTTGCTTGTTTCTTCATTGTATATAATTTTTATTTTCCTCATTCACTTCAAGACCAACAAGTCTCGTCTGATCTTCAACAGCCGTGAAGGACTCTGTTGCATTTGGGCATGGCCAATGATGTCGATATCGTCCGCATACCCCAATAGTTGGACAAATTTGTTGAATATAGTACCCTCCCTGTTAACGTCTGTCCTCTGCACCATCTGCCCCCAGAACGAGATTGAAGAAATCACATCATGATAGCGCATCTCTTCGTTTGGTATAGTTCAGAAGAGTTTCTCCCTAATTGCAAATTGCACGGCATATTTTCCAATGTCACGTGACACAGTTGGATCAGTTTTCCCGGGATCCCGGCCATCGCCATATAGAGCTCTTGATGACGATGAATGCTAATGCTATCATATGCGGCATAGAAGGCGATAAATAGATGGTTAGTCTCGACTTGAAATTCGTTAGTCATTTCTTGGATTTGTCTCAATGTGAATACTTGGTCTATGGTTGATCTGGCGGACCGGAAGCCACAATTGTACTTGCCGACTAAATTATTACAGAACGGTTTAAGACGTTCACACAGTACGTTGGATACGTTTTTATAAGGGCATTTAGTAGGGATGTGCTTCGATAGTTCCTGAAATCATAGGATCACCTTTTTTGTATTTGGGCATAATGGAGCTGATGGTCCAGTCATCGGGCATCCTTCCTTTCACCCTCATATGTTTGACGGTTTGATTCATGAATCCTTCCAAAAAATCACGTCCATATTTGAAGACCTCTGCAGGTAAGTCATCAGATTCTAAGGTCTTGTTTTTCTTTAGCTTATTTCTAACAAAGCTTTGCTCTTCTCTACCGTGTGAGGGATCTGGTTCTCCATTGATTGGAAGCGAGATGTCTTCTTGCCCTATTAAATGCTCTACATAATGCTCATTCAACAGCTGCTGAAAATACTGCTGGAAGTGCTGCTTGAAAGCATCCACAATTCCCTGTGGTTCGGTGACTAGGTTACCTTCGATGTTTCAAAGACCCTCTGTTCCGGTCTTAAGACCGGCAGCCAGTTGCTTGTTTTTTCTTTTATAAAACTTCCGGGTTTTGTTTCTAAGGCGATACTCTTCGATCTCCTTGAGCTGCGAGGCTGCGTAAACTCTCTTCTTTCTAGGCAAGATCTTCTTTTCTTCTCCCCTTCTTGTTCAATACTCTTCTCTTGCTGCAGCATATTTGCATGTGCATCTTCTGTCACTCATTTAAGTTGAACGCATTCATTACCATAAGACGGATTCTTTCTTTGGGGATGGTTGGTAGCTTACTGTGGTTTCGACTTTATCTTTGATGATATCGCGGTACTGGTACCGCTGATTGTTGGCTTCTGTTGTAGGTAAAGGCACAGCGCAGAGCTTCTCGCTGGGGTGATCTTTGTGAGTGAGTGTGGCAACTCCAGGTATGCTTAGGCGAGGCGCCCAACGTCAAATGCTGAAGACAAAGATTACTGCTTGCATCAGTATGTAAAGAAATGTGTAAGGCTTCGGCCACGTACTGAGCGACGAGCGATTGAGCGACGTCGATTAAAGCATTCACAAGTCGCTCAGGGCTTATGTAGCCACCTCCATACAATTTAATGTGTTTTAATTTTTTTGCGTCGCTCAGCGCGTGGAAGTAGCCTAACTCTTGCAAGATTGTCAGCAGTGAAGCCTCACGGATTCATATTTTTATTATTTCATAGAGATTGTGTATATATAAGTTGTGGAAATTGAATGTGGAACCCTCAAAAATTATGCAACCAAACAGAACTACCTACTGGGTCTCACACAAAAGTTCTCTCCCTATTAGGCGACAAGGTTTTTGGCCCTAATTCTTCTCTAAGCTCAATAGAAGACCAAAAATATTTCGTTAACATATTATTTCACCAAGTTCATCCAACATTTGAAGTTCCAAGTTCGATTGGCATTTTTTTCTCGCACCCACGAAAGATATTCGAGACATCAATTCGAACATGCGAAGGAGATCATTATTATCATGATCACATCACATGGTCGCCTCCATAAATGACAACCTATCTGTAAGTAGGTACTTGGTCTGATTAAGAGCAAGACATCATCGAATGCTGCACCAGTAGCAGCAGCAGGAGCACATGGATCACATCACATCACGAAAACGAAAACACTGCCCCATCACAGACGATGTGACGGACGGACATTTCGATTGTCGTGGACGTTTGCTGAATCCGCTAAACGCTCCACGATGACGATGATAGTATCACTAATTCAAGAAAAAGGATTCATAAATTTTGCAATCCCCGATGCCATATATACCATTGATGATGGTGTGTACCTACTGGACCTACTGGACTGCAACAACAAGGCATTGTGTCATTCCTTATGGAATGCAGTCATTTACCCAGAGCCAATTATAAATTCATTAGGGATGCGCACCGCTGCGCTGGCTGCTGCTGTCCACTGTCCAGTTTTACAGTGTGTCCAGTTGCTGCCGCCGCCGCCGCCGCCAAATGCGCATTCATCGCATAAAATGCAATTCCACTGCTCTCCCCGTGTGTCCGAAAGAATGCGGTGCCTTGTCAATGTTTTACCTGGTAACAAAGCTGATGGAGGGGAGGGTGTACCCATCCATATTGGGTAGCAAGGTGCCTTTTAATGGAGGTAATAAACGGTTATGGGTGCACGGCTCATTTGCGCTGTAAACCCTTTTTTCTGATGTCTCATACTTCAACTTACATGCATCGATCAGGTGCGTTCGGCATAGGGAAGCGCTTAGTGAACCTTGACCAATGAGCTTAAGCACTATTTATATCGCCCCTATATAAACGCACTTTGATCCCACCGCCAAACCATGCGATGCACCTGCATTCAACTTCTTTCTAGTTCAAGTCGAGCTAACGCAAAAGAGGCTTTTTCCGGGCGGCCAGCGTAAATCAAAACTCTGACACATTTAAGTGTCCATTGCCATCGATTAAACTAACTCTTTTTCCAAACGGCTGCTCTGCGGCAGAATTTATGACTTCTAGTCCATGGTGACATGTCACACAAATGTGCACATGAGGAATCACCTCATGTTGCAAGTACAAATCCTTGACGTCTTTGTGCTGGCAACAGTATAACAGCAATAGCAGCAGCTACGTCTGTCGATTTATTGGCCTCCGAAAAAGGGGTGCGCGCGTTATTGCGTTCCGTTTCGTCGACATTGGCTGTGCGCGATGATTCAAGAGTGCTTGCTTGCGATTCCTTTTATGGATGCACATCGCTTATCTATTTGGGAAGTCCACCGTACAGATACACCTGGTTAATGCGAGAGAGCTATAGGTAGTAACAGCTAGTAGTAGAATAATATGATTTCCCCCGCCCTTGTCTAGGCCTCTCTCTGACCGTCGAAAGCAGCAGCAGCCGCAGCCGCCACTTTGGTTAAGTGATGTTGCTGCGTTAGGCATTGGCTTGTGTCCATATTTACATTATTTATGGAGCGCAGAATTTTCACGGCTCTCTTTTGCAATAGTGAAGTGTAGACCTTTCTCCAATCTTTGAAGTGCACACACTCAGAAGTATCAAGTTTTTTTGTTTTGTGTAAGCCAAAAGTATTGGATTCAATAAAACAAAATATTGTTAATACTAAGCTCTCTAGAGGAGCGAAAAATAAAAAAAATACTAAATTTTGTAAAAATTACTGGAGAAACACAAGAAACTTAGCAACAATTTAAATCCCACTTTCGAGGAGGTTTTTGACAGTTGCAGTACACAGACGCAAGTCAGGCCGGACGCTCTGGGTCCTCTGATTGTTATACAAATAGAGCCATCGTTAATACTATAATTTTTTTGTGGAATAGTTTATAGTTTATATGACATAAAACAAGTGAACTTTCCCGAAAATTAAGAAAACAAAGTATGTAACACTGAACAAAAATTTAAACCACAAAAAAAGTCATCACGATGATGAAAAATTCATCGATCTTAGTCCAGCGAACCTACAGTACAGCAAAGTAAAAATTTAACAAAGAAAACAACAACAAAAACTTACTAGCTATTACTTTAGATTTTCATCCGAAGTAAAATCGAGTTCCGACAATTAGTTACGTTTTTTAAACTGAGAGGGCACTGAAGTGATTTTTTTAATAATGAATGTTGGCAGAGGCGTATTTAAGGATTTGGCGCCCCAGGCTGAGCAGTTTTGCCGCCCTTAAGAACAATGAAAATAAAGTAACAAAAAATAATAATAAATAAATTTGGTGGTGCAACAGCTCGGAGTGAACCAGGACCTAGTGACTTACAACTCTCAACCATTCCGGTGTGCGTGTTACCAGGAACGGAGGGCACCTACAATTTTCTGCCGATTCCGAACGGCTAATGAGCAGCACTTTCCATGACAAGAGATACCCTTGGAAAATTTGTCAATTTCTCGCAAGAGGCAGTACACCCCTGAAAAAGACTTTGCAGCGGATTAGAATCGAACTCGAGACCTTCCGCATGACAGTCCAACGCACTAACCATTATGCCAAGGGGTACTACAAAAAAAAAAAAAATAATAATAAAATAAAAAAAAAGAAAATACATAATATTTGATGTTTTCAAATTTTTTTTTTCAGTTCAAATTCAAAGCAGATTGCAGATTGTTTTCAATTGAGAAAACAATTGAATCTGTTTAGTAAATGCAAGTATCATCCGCTAAAAATGCGGTTTTACAGTATTGGGGTTTTGGAAAATCATGCGTGCATTGTATACCTATAATATAAAGTAACGGACCAAGAACGGATCCTTGGGGTACACCTGCAATAACATCAATTCGATCGGAATACCAATTATTGACAGAAACTTTTTGCTACGTAAACTGGGAAATTTAATACAAGAAGTTTGTGAATCAGCTCTTCATGTCACATTGAGTCAAACGCTTTTTCGACATCGAGAAAGACCATTTCCGTACTTTTACCACTATAATAAGATTATTTTTAATATCATTTACAATCCTGTGAACCTGGTGTACAGTACTATAATATCTTCTAAAACCAAACTGTTCTTGTCGCAGAATTTCATTCTGATCGAAACGTTGCAATAGTTTAATTTTTATCAATTTTTCTAAACACTTACTTAAAGAGTTTAATAAACTAATTGGTCTGTAATTAGAGGGCAGATAAGCATTTTTGCCCGTCTTAGTGATTGGGATTACTTTAGCCATTTTCCACGCATTCGGAAAGTATCCTATTTTGAAGCATGCATTGAAAAGTGTAGTCAATTATTTTACACCTTTTTTTGGGAGATTTTTTAAAAATACATTTTTTAATTTAATTTTTGAGACTTCTTAAAATTTCTCTAAGTCTTCAGAAGATACAATATTATATGTAACATGGATGGTACTTGAATTTAGCGATTGTATTGATTGAGAAACGGTGTTTTCAATATATCTGTTAACAGTTAAATTATAATTGCACAGAATTCCGTTGATAAAGCACTAGTTATTTTCCATTTATTAGTACACAACAATTTGTAATTTAAATTTGGATACTTATTACAAGATTCAATATCTTGAAGTAAAATGTAATAACTTTAATATGAAATAAATGAAATGAAGGTTTTTAGTGTGCATGAACTGAAAATAAGAAAACTTCTTTGCACTTAAACTCTGAATATCTTTTTAAGTTCCGAAAAAAAAATAATTTTTACAAAAAAGAAATATCTATTGGTGGAAACATTAAATTTGATTAAAATTGCTTGAGCCATTCACGAAAAATGTCGAAATTATAAATTATAAATTTTCTTTTATTTTGTGAGAAATCAAAAATTTGATTACAAACAGTTCAACGACTTACAATAATCAAAAAAAAAGTAGGTACCTGTTGTTTGGGGGTGCTGTTTTTTACGAGTTTATTTTTGGAAAGAAACTATTCAAAAATATCCCAAAGCTAACCCATAGTAATTTTCAATGGTTTTTAAAAAATGCTTAAGAAATGTTTATTTTTACTTGCGACTTATAAGAACTACATATGTATAAGGCAAGTTATGCATTCGTAAGAAAAATCGAGCTTCAGATTTTGATCAAAGTTGACATTACGATAAAAGCGAAGACCAAAAAAGCGGGTCTCGCAATTCTGTCTGTCTGTTTGTTCGACTACAGCAAATGGCTCGGTCAATTTTCTTTAAAGTTGGAAGATATCACTTTAAATTTTTACCCCCACACGTTTTTTTCTTTTTTTTTTTAAGAGCAAATATAACGATACAATTTTTTTCAAAATTTTAGAAATATTTTTCTTTCTTAAAAACTGTCTCACAGAATTTTGTTTTTAAAAAATTCAAAAAAAAAATCATTGAGTTAAGGCTATATAATGGTTGAAAAAAAATTTCCAAAAAATTGTTATTTTTGGTAGCCTGGAACCATTTTTTTTTTGTTTTTGATTTTCTCGAAAACGGTACGACCGATTCAAATAATTTTTGTATCCTAAAGCTCCTCCGAAGTTTGAATATTATTTACATATTCAAATTTTCAATTTCCTATTGTTTGGATTTTTAAAAAAAAATTAAAATTTTTTCAAACTTGATAAATAAAAGTTTCTTAATATAATATACAATATTTGAGAAATAAAAAATAAAATTGTTTTACCTAAAACTAACGGTACCCAACATACAAATGTTAAAAAATGGTTTTCGAAAATCGTATTTTTCACGAAAATTCTCGGAACCGTGAATTTGGCTAAATTTTTTTTTCTTTCGTTTAGTTTAATTTTTTAGTAAATTTTGAAATTAATATATTACTGACAGTACCAGCCATCCAACCATTTTTTCGAATTTGGAATTTCTCATTATCGACATAACCGATTTTTATAAAATTTCTTATTATTCTAAAAATTAAAAAAAAAACATTGCATTTAAAAACTAAAATAAAATATTTTTTTGAATTAAAAAAATCAATTTCTTTTTTGGAAAATTCATATACCTCAAAATCAGCTATGTACATATTTTTTTGGGAAATTTAATTTTTATTCGTTTACTAATAAGAACTTCGAGTTGGCGTAAAAAAATTTTTTCTTAAAAATGTTTTAAAAAATTTTTATATAAAAGCTCATTTTTTTAAGAAACCACTAGAAAGAATTATAATTTTTGCATAAACTAATATTTGCTTAAAACACATGGCATCCTGTATTTAGCTCCAACTACCAAAGGAGTTGTTTTAGTCATTTTAAAAATGAATTTTATCCTTTATGAACATTTTTCGTAACTAACTTCGGTCTCGATTTCGATGAAAACATTATTCTTATGAAAATTAATTAAGGAGTTGTTTCAGCAATTAAGATTTTCAGTCTTTCATACATTTATCGGATGACCTATCAAGAACTTTTGAAAGATAGGCGAACACTGGCCCATTGTAACTTAAGACCGAGTCAACTTACAAAGTTTGTTAATAGATATAGTTCATTTTCTAATTATCTAAAATTTTGCTAGGTTACTTCTTTGTAGAATCAAATTCGAATGATTAATTAAATGATATCGAAAACACCAACTTTTTTAACAAATAAATAAATAAATAAATAATAGTTGTCCCATCGAAATTTAGGGTTCCTTAAAGGAAATGCTTAAGAAATATAAAAAAAACGTCTCCACCAAAATTCAGCTCTTTCGAAGTGACAGCCTATTTTTTCTGGGCTCTAAGTTGACTCTATACTTATTGGGGGATATTTTTACTCACTGCTTGTAACTTTATTTTAAGGGTTTGTAGATTCCATATAATGTACAAGATTTGAAACCTGTAAACCTCAACAAATATAACAGAAGTTGGTGATTTAGTCAACTTAGTTCAAAAACGAAGTTTTTTTTATAAATATTTTAAGATCTAAAAATTGTAAAGTTTGGTTAGGTCCAAAATTCAAATACAAATAGCAAAACAATACTGAATAGGATAGATTTAGAGCAAGTTCTTACGACGCATCCCAACGCATTCTAACATCAAATAATAGAAGCTGGTTTTTAAGTATGATTGAAACAAATTTACTGCATGCGTTGCAACGATAATTTGTTGAAATTTATGCCAAGCTGCACACAAAATCGCCATAAATAAGTCCCACAAAAAGCGGTATATCGATGGTGGCAAGATGGTTCCAGATGTGGTCGTATTGTATATACGGTTTGGATGGTGGCAGAGATATAGCTCCTAATGTTTGTCATTAAGAAAAGTCTGTATTGTATAGATATCCAATTGCTGATGCATTTTTTATGCACGAGTACCTAGGTACAAGAAGGTCTGCAAAGTGGTCTGAAAAATATTGTCATTCGAAAATGTCATCATATATAGGACCCTTAGAAAGTGCATTTGATCCATTGGAACAACGTTAAAGGTAGACAGCCTCATAATACCTTCTCCATCTCCTTTTGAAGCCATGTCAATGCCATTTCAGTGTCCCAGCCCCCCAACCCAAAAACACTTCTGATGTCACGTATGTGTCATATCAATTGCACTTGGAAAGTCAGTTATTCCACTCAATGACGACGACGACGACGACGTAGCTTCCTACACCGACATGATGTGTGATCAATGCTAAACGAAACTAATAAACCGAATGCCTTGACTCGTGACACATATTTTTCTCGAGAGCAAAAGGATAATATACAACTCCGTTCCCGTTGGTTGTTCCCGCCGCCATTAAACTTCTCAATGACAATGGCTGCTTGATGCAATGCAACTGAATGAACAAGACACTTTGGCGACAAGTAACAACGATGATTAAAAACAAAAAAAAAATCCGACAACAACTGTCAACAATGACACGGTAGTGTCGTGGGTTAGCATTACTTTTTTATGAGCGATTTGAGCTTCTGAAGGAAGCGTCTGGTGCACGAACGAAGCTGTGGCGGTTGATGGCGTTGTCATGCAGATGCGATTGCATCGTTAAAAGGCGTAAGCTTCTATACCACCGAGACTGAATGGCGTTTTTTACGGACCATTTCAATTTATTGCCGGTTCAACTTTTCGAACGAATACGGTTTCATAGATTTACAACCGCGCTTTCTTTCATCAAGAAGTATTGACAACAACTTCAAATAGCTGAAAGAAGGTCTTAAAAATAAAATTGGCTGTTGTTTTGCGAATGGGGTTGTAAGACTTACAATCAATGTCCTTGCAGCGATGTCACTATGAACAGTTTACATAGTTCCTTGCCCTTTAAGTTGAGAGAG
Source organism: Philhelius festivus (assembly GCA_963931855.1). NCBI lineage: Eukaryota > Metazoa > Arthropoda > Insecta > Diptera > Syrphidae > Philhelius > Philhelius festivus. The sequence goes on from OZ007557.1 coordinate 58,528,757, forward strand.
GTAGGTGAGAAGAAGTGTGAAAAGGCAAAACAATTTAAGCTTAGAATTTTCAGTATTTTCTTAAAACTTAAAAATCTTTCAAGTTTTGAACCTAATGAAATCAATTTTTAATGTAAAAATTTACCTTAGAAACCTAAGTCACCATAAAAGTAACATCCTATATTTCAGTCCAATACGAGTACGATTAAAGCCTTTGAAATACAGCTGGTGTTAAGGATTAAAATGAGATATTTGGACTCTGAAAAGAATCCTTTCTCCGAAATAATAATAAATAAGAAAAATAATAATAAATATTTATACATTTTGTTTAAGTTAATAAGATTCAAAAACAAAATTTAAAGGCAAGTAGAAAAAGTCAAAGTGAAATATTGAAAGATATGTAATATGTACATATATCATATTGAATGATTGGAGAAAACTAAAGTTCAAGGTAGGGATGTAACTTCCTTAACATTTCCGCCCACTTCGTCCAGGTAAGATTTTTCATCTTTCGACAGTGCCATACCGGTTTGGAAATGCATCTTTTTATAATTGAATTAAACTCTACCCCATAACCATTGAGCACGCGTTCGCCTAGGAGGAGCACAATATCACGAATTTTTAGGGTTTCCATTGTCTGACGCTGTTTCGCACTTGAAGTTTTTGCAGGTATTCGTCAGTTTTTAGTGTCCCATAAGTTTGGCTCAGGTGGTGCATTTGGTGGACCGCCAATTATGAAATGTCCGGGAGTTAATGCTGCGCTACCAGTTGGGATATCAGAAAGTGTTGAAAGTGGCCTTCAGTTTAGTACAGCTTGAACTTTCTTCGAAAACATTGAAAATTCTTCAAAAGTCAGAAGAGTATCAACTATGGTTCTCTTTAAATGATGTTTCATGCTTTTAATACCAGCCTCGCAAATACCTCCAAAATTTGGAGAACCTGGCGGGATTAAGTGCCATTAAAAACACCATAACATGATACCATTTATGCACCAGCTTCTATGTAGTTGATTCTTAACTGCTAAGTAATAGTCTTTGAGAATAGCATTGGGGCCAACAAATGTTCCTGCACAGTCACTGTATACATATCGTCGCCTGAGTTCTATCTTGTTCAAAAGACCATTTTTGGCGAAATTGAGTTAGAAATGCAGTTTTTATAAATCGAACATGCTCTTTCGAATGGCGTACTCCATTTTTTTCTATCTCTTTAAGTTTTACAGTTATGAAGAACTATTTTGTTCAATAAACCACTTTATTAAATATTTTGAGTGTCTTTTTTATTCAATCAACCACTGCTTTTTGTTTTTATATGAAATTGAACAATTTTATATTAACTTTAAAAAAAACTACCATGTATTTCTTTGTTGTTCAATATCCATATCTAATCCATTTAGTTTTGTATGTTATTGAACAAAATCCTATTAAAAAAGTTATGCGGACGGAAAACCGCATTTTTGTTCAATATCACTGCACTGTAATGTACCACACAAAATTAATACTGATATAACATTGGAAGCTGTAAGCACAATGTGATGTAAGCGAAAAGTTGGAACGTAATCTTCAAACGCTTTTAAGGTATTTTGAGAAACCCTTTTATCTTTAGACAGTTTTTGAATACAATATTTGTCGCTTACAGTATGATAAATCCAGCTCATCCAGCATCTGATATTTCAGAATTCTATGATTCAGAATTCTAATATAGCTCCTTTATCTGAAGAAGTCATTTTAGTACCTTCATTGGAAAATGTAGTACCAGCAGAAGGTTCCGTTTCATCTAAACAAACTACATGCTTTACACCAAGAGAAGCCCTGGATCGAGTAAAAAAAAATCGAAAACCATTTTTGTGGAAACAAAATATACAAAACCGGATGGGTCAAGGTGGTAAGCAATATTCAAATGACATTCGCTTGCAACGTTAGTTGCAGTCATAATTGTTTCACCAAATTTGAACGTGTGAAAATATTTAATTCATTTTGGACCTTAAGGCTAGGCGCGCACATTCAATTTTTAGTTGCACAACTGTTTGGTTGCTTATAGAAAACATATAATTATATGTTTCACAAAATAGCGAACTCATTTTAGGCAATCGTTTAGTTTGTGTCAAAACAAAAACTGCTTAGTTGCTCGACCCAAGCAGTTGCGAAACTAAAAATTTAATTTGCGTGCCTAGCTTAAAAGATTCTGAAAAAGGACAGTTTTATTCCAAATTTGTGATAAGATCGGAACCAAAGTGAAAGAAAGTAGCTAAAGTAATTTCAAGAAAAAAGTTTACTTTCAATGTAGACAAATACAATAGGCGTTTTTCTTTTTTAGTTCAGTATAGAGCTCCGAACAGAGTCCGAGCATGTCGAGCATGTTCCGAACATCCTCTGAACCAAACGTGCTCTGAGCGCTCTGAGTAATTTTTGAAACACACCTGAGCACTTAGCTGTCGCCATTTTTTTTACATTTCCATCTGTCAAATGCCTGTGTTAAGCATTGTACTCTGTCTGCTCAGTTATTTTATTCTGAGCTTATAGAGCGCACTCTGAACACGCTCAGAACATGCTCAGAACGAAAAAAGAAACACATTTACGAAGCTCTGAACGCTCGGAACTAAAAAAGAAACACAATTTATTTTTTGACAACTCAGGCTCTGTTCTGAACTAAAAAAGAAAAACGCCTAATATCGACAATCTGGGGCCTGTTTCTCAGATCATACACATCATACATTGTATGATATTGACAGTTCTGCTGTATGATGTCTGTTTCTCAATTTTGTTGTATGATCCACTGTCATACAACAATGTATGACTGAAAATTACACTGGAAATATTGGAATGTTGTGTGATTCTGTTTCTCAGAAATGTGTCATTTACATCATACAGCAAATTTACCTATAAATGATCATACATTTAATACAGCACAAAATTCTGTTGTAAAGTGGCTGCTGCATGTAACATGTAGCAACATTGTTTTAATCAGTCAAAGCTGGGGAAACAAAATTTATTTGAGAAGTTCTCTGGCTCGACATTCAAAAAACATGGTAGAGCCTGTAGGGCATAGAGAGAGGTAGTTTCATTGGGGTTGTCTTATGGGCTTGCATTATGCCGATTTCATGATAATAGATTCTATTTCCAAGCTAATGAAGGGTTAACAATATTTGTTGCAAAGGTGACAAGGCTTCGTTGCAATTAGTTGAACGCACAATTGATCTTCCCAATTTTTTCACTAAAAATGTTTGGCAATCTAAATTTTTCAACAAAATATGGATCTTTAAGATTAAAATTAACAGGTTCTTTTATTATTTTAGGGCGTCATCTGACACGTATATTAATTTCAACTAGTTCCAACACGTCTTCACCAAAAATTGATATTTATATTAACCTCACACTCAAATAATAATGAAATGTCAGAATCATACACATCATACATTACAAATAAAATCATAATGGCACAAAATTTTAGTTGAATTATTACGATATTAAATCTGTTTTAGTATGAAACTAGGTTTAAACAACGATTTTTATGAAAAAATAATAAGAAACCAATTACAATAAAACTCAGTGGCGCAAAATTTTAAACAGCCTTTTATTAAGGTATTAATATGATAATTTTTAACGGTTTGCTAATTTTAAAGTAGTTTACTAACTTATTCTCAATTCTTACAATTTCCTAACTATTATCGTGCTGAAGCAATTTCCTAAATAAATTGCACCTAAAACAATGAAAGTTCGTGCAAAGAACTAAGTCCTTGTGTGGCGTTTGTAAATAGCACGATACTAAAAAAATAATATATTATGTATTCGCCGATTTTAGTATCATACTAAAACGGCTTTAGCATCGTACTAATTTAATGAAAATTTTGCGCCAGTTTGTTTAAAATAATAACAAAATTTAAATTAAAAATTGTATGTAAAATAAATAATGTATTTATTTGAAAAAAGAAGGGTAAAAAGTGAATTCAAAAAAATGTTTAACAAATTTTGAATTTCATTACCTACCGAGCAGCAGCAATATTTTTTCTGATCACCCATTATGTTCTAGTGCTTAACTCAAAGAATGAGTTAGAATTTTTTGTTCTATCTTCATAGTATTTTCGTAGTTTCAATGATTTAATTATTAAGTGCTTCTATTTTGTTCAATATTTAGCTTTCTTGTTCAATATCCACCAATTTAATCAACTTGTTTACAGCCCATACAACGTTGTTCAATATCCAAAATGACATCTCAATTTATTTTATTTTTTAACTATTTCAGGATTTAATAAAACCTAGATTTATAAATCATTTTGCAAACAAAAATTATTGAGTTTAATGGAGAAAAAAACTCCACAGTATTTCCTTTCAAATTTAAGTAAAAATTTTGCTTCTGAAGTTAAAAAATCGTTTTCCCAACATTTTCCAAAATGGACTTTGAACAAGATAGAACTCAGGTGACGATATCTGCACTATATCCGCGTTGTGCGAAATAACGTTTAAGTGCGTCTAAAAAGCTTTCCGACGTCATATCGAATACTAGTGCCAAATGCATAGCCCGTGTACTGAAGCATACGAAAAAGGCTACATATCCTTTGAAGCTTTTGTGTCATCTGCCTTTTGTAGTACAAGTTTGATAGGGATCTCCGTAGTCAAGACTGCAGTACAGCGATGAGCGGGAAGACTTTCTATCATCTGATTTGTTGTAGGTGGATTTTTGTCTCTAGTAGCGAATAACATCGTCGAAGATAATTCAGTGTAGCTTGTGTACCACCATGCATAGTACTAGTATGAGCATTTTCGATAATCAATTAATACAAAGGATTATCTTTTTGTAGAATAATCGGTTCCAAAACATGTTCCAATACGTCGTTCGCACCAAGATGTTGGTGTAAGAAATTAGAATAATTGTCTAAAAGCTTTGATGCAAATTTGTTTCTATTTTTTGTACTTGTGCAATTGTATGAAAAGCTGTGACATTTATAAAGTTTAATTCAATTTCTTCAAAATTTATTCTTCGTTCTGACCAAAAACTTTCATTTTTGTGTAACCAAGGTGGTACTGACCACAATATATATCAAGATCTGGTAGCTCTGATGGTAATACTCCACGTGATGCCAAAATCAGCAGGATTTGTTTTAGTGGGCACTAATCGCCAAGAATCAGTCGCTGTCAACTTTTGAATATGGCTGATTCTTTTTGCAATATACTGCTTGTGTTGTCCAGGGTTTCATCGCATTCAATAAAGGACAGTCTTACAGCCCGACCAGCCATTATTTTGCATTGATGGAAATTCAAGAGATTCTTGTACTTTGTTTGCAATTTTGGCACCAAAAAATGCAGCATTCAGTTCCAAACAGGGCATTGACATTTTAACTAGCTCACCTGGTGATTCATATCTTAAGTATGCTAAACTAGTAGCATCAGTAAATATATGCAGTTGATAGCTGGCTTTGAGTTTCTCAATAAGACGCAGTTCATCTCGAAATTTTGTGCAATATTGCTGACACGTTTCTGGTATAGAATCGTCCTAATCCCACATCCACATAACCAAAGTTTTCTAGCAGCCAATATTACTGGTGCAGGAAGACATATCGGGTCATATTTCCGAGCAACATCAAAAAGCAAGTGATAAAACTTTAATTTTGAAGGTTTTTCGTAATCAATAAATATCCCAATCGTTCTGTATGCACAAAATAACCAAATTTGTTGAAAATTCGAAAATATTCACACTAAAATGGTTTGGCCAATATATGAACCACCATGCAGTAAAGGGATAAGTCACAAGGGATCGATTTCATCTTCATTGAAATAATACCTTGAAGAAATTGCGATGAGTTCGAATTCCACTTACGAAGCAAAAATCCATAACAGTTTGTAGAATGTTGTGGAGTTGGTTTTGAATCTTGAGTGCATCTTCTGCAGACGTAGGCATTCTACTTAAGAGCTGTTGAAAAACAATTAAGTTCAATTATTATTTAAAGAAGAAAACAATTCTACAAAAAAAAAAAAAAAAAAAACGATTATTAAGCTGTTTCACTTATAATGATGATTTTAAGACTTTTTTGCTTAAAACATGGAACATTGTTGAATTTGAATCATAAGGAATTAGGATTTTATTACATTTGAAATATTTATTTCTTTTCACAAATCGACTCTTGGAGGTACTTTATGAATTTCTAATACCAAGAACCAGTGAGACCAAATTAATTCAACGAAGATGAAGAAAATTAGAAGAAAATGGAAAAAATCGAAAACGGAGAAAATGGACTCACTTTTTCGACGTTAATCATGTTCCGAATGGTTCAGCGTTTAATTTTTAATTTTTTAATTTGCATGCATTGGGAGATAAAGTGAGATAAAATATTGCTGAATATCTGGTCACTTCTCATTGAATTGCAAATGCCTCCATCATGTTTGCTGAAAATTCTCAAAATTTGCATTAATACCCGTAAAGAACTAAACTGACACAACAGTTGCAGGGAAATTACCATAAATGTCGGTGAGATTGGATTCGACTCGCTATAGACGATCGTCAAGTTTGGCAAAAACTCATTATGAGCGACGAAGCTGACTTTATTAATAAACAGAAAAGCTGCTATTGAGGCCCTGAAAACCCTCCATTGATACACCAAAGACCTACTTCACCCTTGTAGGGTAACTGTCTGCTTGCCATTTGGGCCGACGACGCCATTGAGTCATATTTCTCTGAGGGTAACATAGACAATGTTCTGAAAGTTACTGATGATCGCTATTGGGACATTTTGGAAAACTTCTTTGTGTCCGAATTGGATAAATAAGGCCTACAGAACAAGTGATGCTAACAAACCGGTGCCTTATGACACACCATGCGAATTTTACGAGAATTTTTTTTGGTCCCACGATTCCCCGATTTGACGGCTCTCGATTTCTTCTTATGGGGATATTTTTTGAAGGAAAAGGTGTACATCAATAAAACAGTGCTTTGAAACAGAAGTCGGTGAAATTGAAATGAAAAATGTGCTTAAAAGGACTCGCCTATGCTCCCACTTGACCCGCATCAGATTCCACACATAATGCTTAGGACCATATCATCAATCAATGAAATATGCAATGTGAATTATAAAACTGTATTTTATTGAAAAGTTATTAAAAAAGCATCGACCTGGAATATAAGACGCACCCTGTATAATTGATTTAAGATAATCAGCGGTTAACATACTGGCTGATTGAGGTTCGACCATGTTTGAAGTATCTGTTTTGTTTCCATAGTTTTCATAATTTGTTTGTGCTTTGTTTTGAAATATTGTTTGAAATATGATACTTGTAGATAAAGCACGCCAAGACTTATCAGTCACACATACCTTCCTATATCTAAAACTCTAAAACCACTATCACTAGAAAAGCTGCCGAATGAACATGGAGAACAGTAAACGACAAATTTACAAATTTAAAACTTTCACAACTAAAATTAACCAACTAGTCGCTTTTTAAACGGCGAATGCCCCTGTGCTATCTTGAGCCCCAAACAATTCTTTAAGTTAACATTAACCATTTCAACTTGCAATTCATCGATATTTAAGTTTTGTGAACATTGGAATAAGAGACGGTTATAATTTTAGCATAAGTTTTTTTCCAACCGAAACTGAAATACTGAAAATACCTCGTTACTCAGAAAAATACCTCGTAATCCGATAAATATAATATCTCTTAAATAAATACAATATCTCTTAAGCCATAATTAAACAACTACAGGAGTTTATTATTCCTAGTAATCGCTTTTTATTTAAAATTGCGTTTTTAATAGAAGTTAAATTTAAGGCATCTAAAAGCTCTATGAATAAACGAATCTTAAGTTAAAATATATCCAATTTCTGGAACCTATTATCACTTGAATACGGTAATTGTCGTGCCTGTAAAAGTGCCTTTTCGAAGTTACGAGGTATTAGAAATGCAGTGACGTTCTTCTTCATATAAATAAATCTTGGTGATGCAACAAGTCGTAGAGAGCCAGGATCTAGTAACTACGAGTATAGGAGGGGAAATACAATTTTTTTCCGAGTCCGAAGGGCTAATTTGACCAGCATTTCTCATGACAAAAGATACTCTTGGAGGATTTGTCGCTTCCTCGCAAAAATTACACCCCTAAAAGAAACATCTCAATGTTTATTTTTTTATTTCTTCGTCTTAAATGGCTTCAGACAAAAAACTTCCTAAATTGTTCAATCCCACGATCTCGTTGACCAATTTTTTTAAAGAGCACTTCCTAACAACTTGTGTTTTATTATCTCGGTTCTATTGGAATTAAATTTTGCCCTTATTTCATACCTCAGAGAACCAATAGTTTAAAATCCGTAGGAAGATTAATAATTGCTGACGGAAAAGCTGCTTCGGGCGTTGGGTAAATCTTTTAAATATTCGCGCAATTTAAGCTTCTCTGTCGCAGTCTTCGTGCCTCTTAATCGTTAAAACAGTTTTCATGTCAATAGTAGGTTTCATTGGAGCACTATGTTATATGCCTGACAGTTACAGCGTGTTACTGACAGAAAGATGTTCATAAAAATATTGAGCTTTGGAAATTTTCATAATTTGATTGTGCTTCCATAATTTGTTATGTCTCGCTGGAAGCCTCTTTTAACAACATTCCTCAACTCCTTTGAAATACCTCCGAAATGCAAAATTCAGTTTTCTTTATTGTTTCAAAGTTTGTTTTGGTGAAATTCTTCCATTTTCAGTATAGGCACTCATTCGTATATCTAAGGATATTCCCCGTTTAATGTCTACTTAACTTACTTCAAGATATTACCATAAGCGCTATCCTGACTTCAACAAATAAACACAATTCCTGTCGCATTTTCCTCCACCAAACAAGCACCAAAGTTCACCATCCTGTCATCACAGTTTTCCAAGAGTTCCGGACTTAAACACCACAATTTCGTTGCCGAATGCCGAACATACAGAGTGTGTTCATTTAGTTTTCCGAACATGGTAGTTGATCAAATAGTTTTGGTGCGAGGGATTTGTTTTTCGTGTATATTTTCAACACACAACAAAAGACAAGAACATGGAAGATATTTTTCCTGCTGCCATCATACATAGGTAAGAGGTAAGCCTTTCTATACAAAGGGTTCCTTTCGTATGATGTGATTTTGCTAGAAAAAGTGGTTGGGGGTTCATAGTTCTTATTTTAGGAGGGTACTTCCACTGTCAAATGCAAACTATTTTATAAATGTTAAGAAGAACCGATTTTAAGGCTTGAAGTTGTTTGCTTCCAAATAGGACGCTTGTAGTTGTTTTCAGGTTTTTTTTCGGAGAGAGTATATTATGTTCTCTGGTGTGTTTTTGCTCTGCGGTAATCATGTCGATGAGTTGGGTAATCATCGATAACTAAAACTACATAGATTCTCCAAGAAAAGTTTTATACTACCATGTTCTGTACAATGTGTTTTCTTGTCATGTTAAAGTTTTTGGAGAGCTTTGGGCTTGTTTTTGTATCTGAAATCAAGCTGACTTTTGATATAGCAAATATAACTTTTACCTGTGGGATACAAAATTTAATGTGAAGTTAAATTTAAAAAAATAAATGTTCTGTGGGTGTAAAGTACATAAATTATTTTGAGAAAATATTTTTTTTTATAATTCACACGCACTCAGGGGCTTATTTTGAGACTCTTATACATGGTATTGAACATAAGCACGAGTGATGGGAAAATCATGGGGAGAGAAATCTCAAAACTAATGACATGTATTTTGAATTTAAAAATTCTGAAATGTTTTCAAACTGAATCACTTTCATAAAGGTATTTACCGATATTTAAATCAATATACAGGGTGAGTCAAAATGGACTACCTAATTGAAAGTATTAATAACTTTTATAGATTTAATTTTGTATTAATAATTTATTTTAGAATCACAAAGTATAATTTATTAAGATTTTTTGGGCTAAGTATGGAATATAATGTCCCTAAAATGAGCACCAGCTTCATGCTCACAGAGGCTGTTTCTCGAGCATTGTCCATTACATTTCATAGGACATCTGGGCTGTATTTCAGTATGAATGTTCTCCTTCAGCTACGGGACAGTAGAGGGTTTATTTACGTATGCTTTAAACTTCAAATAACCCCACAGAAGAAAATCTAGACGAATCCGGAGAACGTGGAGGCCAATTAATTAGGAAGTCTTGGAAATTATTAGGTTGCCGAAAATTTCCCTTAGTAGCCCCATTATGGCGCGAGAAATGTGCACAGTAGCTCCACACATCTCACACATCTCAAGACTATCTATTAGCGATCGTTGGCCTCAAAAAATTTTCGATTATAGCCCGATACCTTTCACCAGTTATGGTTACAGTATTGGGGACATCGTCTTCAAAGAAGAATAGCCTAATAATTTTGTCTGGAGTTACGCCACACCAGACAGTGCACTTAAGTGAATGCGATTTCCGCGAATGGATCAACCTTGGTACCCCTCAGCACCCCTCAGTATATGGCAAATTCGGTTATTAATGAACCCCTTTAAGTGGAAATGAGCCTCATCACTCATTATGATATGATGAATAAAATCATTTGCCTTGCCATTTCTTGTAAACGAACTGCGTAAATAACACCTTTTGGAGGATCTCCTTGTATGAAAACAGCTGCAATTCGATTCTTAGAACTCTTTGCAATGACCTGCGGGACACACCGAGTTGACCAGAGCGCCTTCGTGTCGATGTTTCAAGGCACTGCACATCACTTGCAAGAATGCTTTCAACATTCGCTTCAGTTCGGGTAGTGAGTGCGAGGTCTTCCAGCTCGAGGAAGATCAACTACAGCTCCTTGTTGACGAAATCGTGCCACCAGTACCGTAATCATGTCCGCAGATAGTGGAATTCGCACATTAAAACTACGCCGATAAGCTGGCTTTCAAATTAGGAATTAATACAAATGAGTTCTATGGACAATTTTAAATCAGATATTTTTTAAACTTGGAAGAAAAACGTAAATCTCAAGCAAATGCTTTTTTCCGCAAAACTCAAACTCACTCAAATTAAAATTGGGTATGGCAGAACAATATGACAGTTCTCCTTGCGATAAAGCAAGCGATGAATGGTATGCGATGAGAGCATACTTTCTATCGCAAGCTATGGAAAAGTTGGAAATATAGCTGCGATGGCGGTCTCTACTTAGGATAATAAATATGCTGCATGCTTTAAAGCATGCTCTGGATTCATCGATAGTGGAGACCGCATGTAAAGCGCTGTAGTTTATTTTAGTAAATCTCCCAAGTTTGTTTTATAAGAACCCTAAGAAAAAAAAAATTCAAAACAGATGAGTTTTGGTTTTTTTCAAATTAGGAAGAAACTTTTGACCCACCCTGTACATACTCGTACATTATAAATATAATGAACGACTGGATCGCACGAACTATGCTCTTATGTAAACGACTAAGAACATTAAAAATTAATGTTACTAGAGAAATCTTCTTAACCATAAAATTCATTTTTTAGATTACTAAAACAACTCCTTTTAATAGTTGTGGCTTAAATCAGGATGCCATGTGATTTCTGAAGCAAATAACAGTTTGTGCAAGAACAAAAATTATAAACCGTTATAACCTTTTTTTTTTAAACAAATTATCTTTTATATAGAACATTTTTAAAACATTTTTAAGAAGAAATATCGGTATGTCATTAAGTTGGTTTTTATAATTGTACGAATAAATATTTTTTTTAATTTTGAAATACATTGATCTTTAAACTTTTCAAAAGCTTCTCTATATGATAAATTCAAAATTCGAAAAAAATGATTCTATGGTAGGTATACGGTCACTAGTATCTTAATTTCATTTTTACTTGCAATCTATAGGAACTATAAGGCAAGTTATGCATTCGTAAAAAAAAATCGAACTTAAGATTTTGAACAAAAAATTTTATGAATATTTTTTTTCTCAAAAACTAATCTACAGATTAAAAAAAAAAAAAAGATACAAAAAAAAAATTCATTTAGCTAAATTTCGGAAAAGTGGTTATTAATGGTACCCCCCATGGAACCATTTTTTTTTTGTTTTTGATGTTCTCAAAAACGGTACAACTGATTTCGATCATTTCTTTCTGCTGAGGCTCCCCAAAAATTTTAATAGAATTGTGGATTTAAATTTTCAAAAAAAAAAAAAAATTTGGGTTTTTAAAAAGAGTTTCAATTTTTTTTTTTTTCAAAACTCAATATTTCGAAAACTCTGCTAGATTTTTTTACTACCTACTTACTTACTTAACCGGCTCCCGATCCATGGAGGGTCTCTGTCTGAGTTATTGCTGTCTATAATCGGTTGCGATCCTTCGCGAGCTCCCTCCAGTCGTCGTGACTTTCGTCTATAACTGCCTGGTCCCTGTAGCGGAGGTTCGATCTTCCTCGTCGTCTCGAACCTGGGGGCTGGGATTCGAAGATTTTCTTTGCTGTAGCGTTGTTGTCCATTCGATCGATGTGACAGAGCCAGTGTAGTCGACGTGTTTTGGCTTTTTGGACTACATCCACATCTTGGTACAGCTCGTATAATTCACGATTAAATCTTCTCCTCCATTCGCCCTCTTCGCATATAGGACCAAATATCCGCCGAAGAATTTTTTTTCTCGAAAGTGCCCAGTATCAATTCCCCTTTTTTACTTATCGTCCAGCACTCGGCGCCGTAGAGTAGAACTGGTAAAATAGCTAGATTTTTTTAGTCTTAGTAAAAAAAAGGTTCTCAATTTAATCTACAATATATCAGAAAAAAATATTTATTTTATCTAAAAATAACGCTACCCACTATTGGAAATTTGTTTTTTATTCGTATAGTAATAAATATTTTTTTAAGTTGGCGTACCAAAATTTTTTCTTAAAAATGTTTTAAAAATTTTGTATATAAAGGCTTATTTTTTTAAGAAACCACTACAACGACTCATAATTTTTGTTCTTAAACTAATAAACTTATATTTGCTTGAATCACATAGCATGCAGTTTGTTTTCACATAGAAGCATAGAAACAAGTGTCATTCTAACAGTGAAAAAATAAAAAAAAAAAAAAATTAATAATTTAGAAATATAACATACATATTGCATTGGCATTTGTCGAAAAAGCTGCACGTGTTATTAAGTGACAAGTAAAAATTAACTTAAAACGTTTAAGAAGTGTAATGGAGGATGAAGATTTCATCCTCCGAAAAAGTCAAGTTCCTTTCAAATCTATTAAGTATTCCAATATGGAAAATACTATAAACAATGAAAATTATTATCAGCCACTCCAAACATTATGCGATGACCGCATGGATAGTGGAAATAGTGATCATGGTGAAATTGTGAAACCAAAAGTATCCGTTCCCCCAATCATTGTTTTAAAAACAAAAAATGAATTTCTTAGAAACTTAATTGATAAACTTAAAATAACTGATTATCTCTTGAAAAATATTTCCTTGGGACAAAAAGTCATGTGTTCAAGCATGGAATCCTATAATATTATTGCTAAAGCATTAAAAGTCCAGTCATGTGAGTTCTACTCCCACGAAAAAAAAGCAAGTAGGCCATTCAAAGTGGTCCTCTCGGGTTTAGACCTCTACGACCACATTAAATTGAAAAATGAACTGATTTTACTGGGAATTAAATGTATTGAAGTCAAACCCATAACAATAAAAACAAATTCGCCTTATGTACACTACAAATATATTATTATAATTGAACGTGGTTCCATTAAAATGAGCGATCTCCGGTCGAACCACAAAATTGTGTTTAAAACCCTTGTGAGATGGGATTATAAAAAACACCAGCCAAACAAAATTACGCAATGTTATAATTGCCAGATGTACGGTCATGGCGCCATGCATTGTCAAGTTAAAAGCTTCTGTTCTTTATGTTCTGGTTCTCACAAAACTTCTGAGTGCACCGAGTCATCAACAGCAACTAAATGTGCAAACTGCAATGGTGCACACAAATCCACCGACCCATCGTGTATTAGTCGTAAACATTACATCGAAATCCGGCAAAGATTATCCTCCAAAACACGTAACTCAAAACCGGTTTTAACAAATCCACCGAGAGCCAAGACCAATCACGTGAAATTCACCATGGAGGAATTTCCCCAGCTGCCCCAAATTTATAACAATAACCAAACTCACCATCAACATGCTGCATCGTCGAGTACAAATTCATCCTATAAAGTCAACACTCACTCATTGTCTGATAAAACCAAAGTAAAAAGCTCAAATCTATTAGATCAGAGTACAAATAATGCATTGTTTTCTCTTGATGAAATCTCATGTTTACTAAATGATGTTATGTCTAAATTAAGTTCATGTCGAACTAAGGCTGATCAATTTAACGTTATTACCACTCTTGCAGTGAAGTATGTTTATTCATTATGTTGAACACAAACCCAAAAATAATTACTTGGAATGCTACAAGCATTCAAAATAAACAAACTGAATTTTTTGACTTCATGATTCATAATAAAATTGACATTGCTCTACTGACAGAGACTTGGCTTAAAAACGAAAATAATTTTTCTAATGGTAATTATGTATGCTACAGGTTAGATAGGCAACATGTAAAGGGAGGAGGGGTTGCAATTGTAATAAACAAATCTATTAGACATTCAGTCATACCAGCTGTTCGCCTTGAGATCGCTGAAGCTATAGGTGTTGAGATAGTCTTACAAGATTCGTCTAAATTAAGTATTTTCTCATTTTATTTTCCTGGCGGAAATAGCAGTGTTGAGAAAAAGACTAAGTTTAAGAGAGATCTATTAAAACTAATCAGGACTAACTCAAATTATTTAATAGGAGGTGATTTTAATTCTAGACACCAATTATGGGGATGCCTGAGAGCTAACTGTTGGGGTAATATACTTCACGATATTGTCGCTGTGAATAGAACACTCTCATTAATATATCCTCTCGAACCAACTTATATTCCAAGTACCTCCTCGAGAAATCCTTCGACTCTTGATCTATTTTTAACAAATAATGCTTCATACTTCTCTCAACCCTTAACTATTAATGCTTTGAGTTCAAATCATTTGCCGGTTTGTACACAACTACAGTCTTATTGTCCTAGAAACAACGCAAATAGCCATTTTAATTATTCTTCTGCGAATTGGGAGCGATATCGGTCTTATATATCGGATAACTTGTACGAGGGAAACTTAGTGTTAGACAGTGTGCGGTCAATAGAACAGATAGACCAGGTTACCGATACATTTGAACAAACAATCAAGCGCGCTGCTGAGATTTCAATTCCAAAGACCCAACATACATTTCTTAACTCAAACCTCAAACCGCTGCCAGAAAATATTTTATACTTGACTCGATTGCGAAATTCTGAGAGAAGGAAGTGGATTCGTTATAGGTTAGACACATTTAAAACTAACCTTAAAATCCTAAACTATCGAATTAAAAATGAAATCTTAAGTTTCCGTAATACAAACTGGAACAATTTGCTATCTGGATTTGATAAAGGATCCAAACCATTTTGGAAAGTCACTAAAATAATAAAGAAAAAAGGCTCTAATCTCCCTCCCCTCCGTGTGCAAAATAATGTTTATGTAACTCCGGAGGAAAAGGCAAATATTTTGGCAGAAACATTTAGTAAAAATCATCAAGTTTCAGCACACTTGAGTGACCTTCAAACTGAAAATCTTGTGAGGGATAAGCTTATGGAAGCGAGGAATCCTCCTATTAGCCAAACAAATATTTTAATCAAAAACAACCGTCTTGTTAAGAATTTAATTAAAGAGTTAAAAGTTAAAAAATCACCTGGCCTTGATGGCATCAATAATCGACTTTTAAAAGCATTACCCAAACGAGGTATAACTTACCTTACGTTTATGTTCAATCTTTTTATTATGCACTCTTATTTTCCAGAGCGGTGGAAAATAGCCAAAGTTATTCCAATTGGCAAGCCTGGTAAGCCAAAAGAAAATCCAAACAGTTATAGGCCTATAAGCTTATTAAGCACCCTAAGTAAAATATTTGAAAAGGTCTTAAAGGATCGCCTCTTAAAGCATGTCGTGGTGAAAAATATATACCCTATTGAGCAATTCGGTTTCAGAGCAGGTCACTCGACTTCTCATCAAATACTTAGAATTAAACAGTACGTAAAAAACAGCCTTAATTCAAAACGTTCAACTGGTCTAGTATTGCTAGATATTGAAAAAGCCTTCGATACAGTGTGGCACGAAGGACTTATCTTCAAACTAATTCTATATAATTTTCCTAACTACCTTATCAACATTGTTTGGAGTTTTTTGAAAAATCGAAAATTTTTCGTTTCAACCGGAATTGCAAAGTCTTCCATGCACGGTATTAGTTTTGGAGTTCCACAAGGCTCAGTACTTGGGCCCATCCTTTTCAATATTTTTATGTCAGACCTTCCCCGTTTTGGAAATAATACTGAAGTCGCCATGTTTGCAGATGATACTGCGCTTTTTGCATCATGTGTTCTCCCTCAAGAAGCACTGACTTGTTTACAGAGTTCCCTAGATACCCTTATGAACTACTTTATTAAGTGGAAAATAAAAGTTAATGCTGACAAATGTCAAGCTATGTGGTTCACTCGACGCAGAAACCAAAGTCTCCTCCCGCAATCTATGATTAAAATAAATTCCACCGATATACAATGGTCGGAACAATGTAAATACCTAGGTGTCATATTTGACAAAAAATTGACTTTTGAAAGACATATATCAACCACAATTCACAAGATTAATCTTTTAGTAAAAATTTTATATCCGTTTATAAATAAAAGGTCTAGACTTAGCATACATAATAAAATCTTAATTTTTAAAACTGTTTTCCAACCGGTGCTAACGTATGGGGCCCCAGTATGGTTTGACTGTGCTGAGACCCACATACAAAAATTACAAATTAGTCAAAATAAAATTCTTAAGCTTATGCTTAGCTTGCCATCGTTCTATTCAACTGCCCGGCTCCACATTAGAGCAAATGTCAACCCAATTAAATTTGTTCTTTACAAACAGCAAGAAAATTTCTTTGCAAGATGTTCTTACTCAGATAATGAACTTATACTTGATCTTTAAATTTTGCTGCTCCAGTAAAATTGGGTTTATGTGCAATCTTAGTTTTTAAGTATTATGTAAGGGTTTTTTTTTTCTTGTAGTATTTTCCCTTAAATTAATTTTTGTTGTATTAATGCTAAATTTTGTTATAAAATAATTATATTATAGATGTAAAGAATGAGGTTCTGTAACTCTTAACTTAATTAATCAATGTAAAATAACCTAAAATTTAAACTGCAAATAAATTTGAACTAACTAACATAGCATGCTGTTCTTAGATCTTGATTAATTCTTTTTATCCTTATGAACAGTTTTCTCTAATAAAATTCGTTTTTAAAATTAATAGTCTATTACATAGGAGCAAGTTTATGCGACCCAGTTATAAATATAAATATCGTAAGAATTATTCGAAAGAAAAAATTTTGTATCAAAATTCCAGGCGCCGTTTTTGGAGAAAATTCGTTTTTCAAAAACTGTTTTTCCACATTTGTATGGTGGGTACATGATCAAAATCGGTTCTAGGAGGGTACCAATAATAACCATTCTTTGGAACTTTTTTTTCAACTATTAGATGCGTCTTAATACTCGTAAATTAAATTTTTATAATTTGAAAAAATTGATTTTCTAATATTTCGAAACAAAATTGGATGGCAGGTACCTTTATTGGATTTATGTCTTTTTTTCTTGTATCCAATTTAATCATTTAAAAAGCACCCCTTGACCTTAAAATCCTGCTCGAACTTAGCCGTTCTATATCCAAAAAGTTACTGAACACTAAAAGTTTTTAATATTGGTTTTCCACCACTTGAGTTCTCTCATTATATTGTTAGAACCCTGTTGTGAGTCCCTACACACGGACTCGTACAAACCACAACCCAACAGCAAACTAGTGTAGAGATTCAAAATATTTTCCTGAGGATTTTTATTGGATTTGTCTTTTCACGTCAGGATATTTGTTGTGTTTTTGTGCCAAAAATAGATTTTAAAACAAATAAAAAAGAAACAACCAAATTGTTGGAATAAAAGGGATACAAAATCAGGATTCTCTCGACCACTCGTGGATGACCCGGATTCCACATCGATGCGATGATGGCATTTTGTGTGTAGATAGATGTATGTAGTACGAGTAGGTATATCCTGGGGTATTCATAAAATTCATCATTCCACACGGTCAAGTGAATTTCCAAAGGATAAATACTCAACTATCCTACATGATTGAAGGATCTAGGGTAAAAGGAAATATGGCCTGGGCAAAAAGACCAGAAAACAGAACTCTTCGGGTACCATATCAGCTACCTACATTATGTATATATATGCAGATGGTAGCTGTACCCATGGTTGTGCTGATGGTCCTGGAAAGTTATGAATTTTAATCGTTTTTTATATGCGGACGAATGTGTGCGTTGGCATGTGTGGATAAATCAGAATGGAGGGGGGCTTATAATAACCGTCAGAAGGTACAGTTCCCGGAATGCGAAATCCTCCTGATCGGTCAACATAAAAAGTTCTTCCTTTTCTGGGATTTTGTGTTCCTTTTTTTTTCAATTTAGCAGTTTTTTTTTTTATTTTATCTCCAAAAAGGAAATCAACGAAAAAGTTTTTCGAAAATGAATTTTATTTATGATTTATGAGAAATGACCAAACTTGGTCATCTGACCGTTATAGGTTTAATAACTTCATCCAAAGTCAGGTAGCACAGTTGTTCTTGATATTAATCGCAATTTGCGTAGAAAGCGTTAAGGCACGTTCTGCTGAGTTTGGAAGAAATTTCTTAGAAAAACAAAATGCAAAAGTTTTGTTTCAGCCTATTAAAAAAAAGGACATAAAACACCAAGTAAGGTTTTCTTAAATTTCTCAACGAAACATTCAAACAAAACAGATATACCTACAACATACCTACATAAGAACTGAAGAATTTAAAGGGTTGAACAACCCGATGATGTTCAAGGAATTTTAGAATTAGGAATTTCTTCTTGCTACGACTCCAGTGGTAAATGAGAAGCTAAGGGCATGCTTTAGCTAGCTCTGGCCATGATTATATCGATGGCTTCTATTGTCATCTCTGAAATATCTCGAAAATATGAATATGTATTAACAAATGGTGTATTTTCCCAAGTCCAAGCCAGTAGAGTCGGGCTAACGATCAACTCTGGAAACACTAAACAAGTAGGGATGAATCGATACAAGTAAATACGAGTACATTATCAAAACTTTTCTTTCGACAACAAGTACTTTGGAAAGAGATGCTTATAGTTTCGATGATAAGCAAGTATCGAATGAAAGAACTATTCGGTTCATCCTTTTCAAGTGTTCATTGTAATATATAAATTAATAATTAATTAAATTTTTCATAAAATTTTTGAAAGGTTTGATTGGAAAACTTTGTTTGCTGGATTACGTAGCAAATTTCATGTATACTGCTCTTAATTAGTTGTCAATTATGTTAGATTCGAGGTTAGGAAATGATAATTTTCAAGACCCTAACGCTTGTTTGAAAAGCAACTGACACCCTCAGTTGTTAAAAAAGAATTGTCACTGTCGAGATGGAAGCGGATTTTGATGATAAGAAGAAATATTATGATTTTTGGAAACATCACATCATCACATCAGTGGAAGACCAATGACCAAACGTAATGAGGTTCAAGCACTCAATAGCTTGGAGATATCCTGTCAGCCCTATTGACAAGTCAAAGAACACGAAAGTAACTAAAATAAAAGTACTCGTTCTGTCGAAAGAAATAGAATGGTTCAAATTTGCAAAACTCGATATACATTTATGCATCTATGCGCATGGCGCATAGGTACCTACTAGTTAAATAGTTGAATACTTTATAAAGCAACACATTTTTATATTATTTACAATCATCATCATCATCATCGGCTCGACAACCGGGTTCCGGTCCTGGCCACTTTCAACAAGTCTCTCCACCTATCCCGGTCTCTAGCCGACGCCATCCAGTTGCGCACCCCAAGGCTTCGGGCGTCCTGGTCTACGCCATCTCTCCAGCGCAAGCATGGTCTACCACGCTGACGTCTACCATAGAATGTACCACAAAGAACTTTCCGAGCAGGTTCCTCTTCGCTCATGCGAGCTAGGTGCCCTGCCCACCGGAGTCTACCGAGCTTAATTTTTGTCACGATATCTGCTTCTAGGTATATTGCGTACAATTCATGATTGTACCGTCTCCGGAATCGTCCTTCCTCACATATGGGGCCAACAATTCTCCTTAAGACTTTTCTCTCGAACGCAGCTAAGAGGTCGGAGTGCCTTTTGCTAAGCACCCAAGTCTCGGATCCATATGTGAGTACTGGCAGGACCATGGTCCTGTACAGCAGCAGTTTTGAAGTTATGGTGAGATTTCTGGATTTGAAGAGCTTTGACAGACTGTAGTAGGCTCTGTTGGATTTGAGAAGCCGCCCGCGTATTTCTTCTTCTATATTGTTATCGGCTGCTACTATTGACCCAAGGTATTTAAAGGATTGCACCACTTCAAATTCGTGCTCCGCAACCTTGATTGTTTGACCAACTGTTCCTCCCGCATTCGACGCCACCATGTACTTTGTTTTACCTTCACTAATGTGCAGCCCCAGATTTAGTGCCGCCTGCTCAATCTGGATGAAGGAATCGTGTACAGCTTGTTCGGTTCTTCCGATGATGTCAATGTCGTCTGCGTAAGCTAGTAACTGGCTGGACCTGTTGACGATGTTCCCTCTTGTTGCCGTGCCAGAGTCACGGATTGCTTTCTCCAACGCCAGGTTGAAGAGGAGGCAGGCCAAACCGTCCCCTTGTCGGAGTCTATTAAAGATGTTGATTGGTCTGGATAGCAATCCGGCTATTTTTACTTGGCTTGTTACGTTGGTCATGGTCAACCTACATAGTCGTGTCAATTTATTTGGGATGCCGAATTCTCTCATGGCTTTGTAAAGTTCTACCCTGGCTATGCTATCATAGGCGGCCTTAAAGTCTATAAACAGATGGTATGTTGGGACGTTAAATTCTAGACATTTTTCCATCGCCTGCCTAAGGGTAAAGATCTGATCAGTTGTTGATTTGCCTGGAATGAAACCACACTAATATTGTCCGATGACGGTTTTAGCGTATGGGGTTATCCGGTCTTGTAGGATAGGGGAGAATATCTTATAGGCGGTACTCAACAACGTGATACCTCTATAATTGCTGCACGTTGTGACATCTCCCTTCTTATGTATGGGGCATATTATGCCTTTTCGCCAGTCTTCTGGCATTTCTTCCTGTTCCCATACGTGTACTATAATATCATGAATTGCTTGACGTAAGGCTGGCCCGCCGTGATGAAATAATTCGGCTGGTATGCCATCGGCTCCCGGGGATTTGTTCTGTTTAAGCCGGCCTATAGCGTTCTCAACCTCTTCTATGCTTGGTGGCGGCAACATAGGGTATTCTTCTTGAAGTAGTGGAGCCTCCTCTTCTGCAGTGAGCTGACCATTTAGCAATTCATTAAAGTACACTTCCCATCGCTCCAGTATGCTTTCAGTATCGGTGATCAGATTTCCCTCTCCGTCCTTGCAGTATGTGCAGCGTGGTGTCTACTGCGTCATGTTTCGGACGGATTGGTAGAACTTCCGCGCCTGGTGCGGACCTCGCTCTCGGCTATTTTCTATTTCACAGATTAGGTTCTTCTCCCAGGCTGAATTTTTTTGTCTGTGTAGCCGATTTTCTATTCTTCTGAGCTCTTTATATTCCTCTTCGCGTGCCCGCGTTCTATGAGATTGTTGCATTGCTCGATACGCAACATTCTTACGTTCAGTCGCTAGCTTGCATTCATCATCAAACCAGTCGTTCCGATTTTTACGACTGCTGCCTAAGATGGAGTTCGCAGTACTAATGACAATATTCTTAAGGCGTGTCCACTTCTCATTTACGCCCAGCATACTGGCTCCAGGACTTTCTCTCCCTAAATCAAGTGATTATAGGGCGAGTCCTAACGCATTACCAAAGGTGTTACTGGTGTTTTCATTGCGCAGGGCAGCCGTGTTGATTCGAACCTGATCGGCGGATGCAATGCGTCTTCGCAAGGAAATCCGCCCTAGGAAAACCATACCAACAAGATAGTGATCCGAGTCGATATTGGCACCTCGGTACGTTCGTACCGTCATCAAGTTCGAGTAGTGGCGACGGTCTATCAACACGTGGTCTATTTGGTTACGAGTGACTCCATCAGGTGATACCCAGGTGGCTTTGTAGATATCTTTACGCGGGAACCTGGTACTCGCAACGACCATGTTTTTCGATGCTGCCAATTCTAAGACTCGAAGTCCATTGTCATTAGTGTTCTCATGCAAACTATGGGTGCCTGCGTAATGCCTGAATACCGGCTCCCGACCTATTTTTGCGTTCAAATCCCCAAGGATGATTTTAACATCATACCTTGGACAGGCATTGAGGGCCCTCTCGACTTGTTCGTAGTAAGTCTCTTTTTCTTCGTCTGAGGACTCCTCCGTAGGTCCGTGAACGTTAATGAGGCTGATGTTCGTAAATTTGCCTCGCACGCGAAGGGTGCATAGCCTTTCGCTTATAGCGTTAAAGCCGATGATGGTAGACTTCATTTTTTCGCTGACTAGGAAGCCTACCCCGAGCACATGGTGTTTTGTATGACAGCTATAGTATATGTCATATTCTTTCTTCTGTAGAACACCATTCCCTGTCCATCTGATTTCTTGAAGAGCTGTTATGTTAGCTTTATATTTTGACAGGGCATCGGCTAGCTGCTGAGTAGCTCGAGCTCTATAGAGCGATCGTACGTTTCATAAGAAAATTCGTAAATCGTTTTTCAGTTTTCGTTGCGTTGGTAATCGTCGTGTGATCAGTCCGTTTCCGAGGCTTGTTGTCGGTCTCGTAATTCTTAAAGTTTTACGGGACAGTGAATTAACCTGTCGCCAACCTGAGGAACCAGCCTGATCATATTACCCAAACCTTTTTAAAGGCTTGTTTCTAGCGGCCGCCACGGAGAGACTATGATCAGACTTCCACCAGTCACGAATAGTTACGGCACGTGCATGTTTTCGTATGCTACATGTTATTCCCCCTATTCGTCTGATGGCTGACCGCCATTATTTACAATACAATTGTTTAATTTCAAGATCAATGTATAGTGTGACCAAGGCTGTACCTATATGGCAAGTTATATGCATTCGTAATAAAGATTAATCTCGAAATTTTGATGATGCGGAAGACGAAAAAGGTGGGTCTCGCAGGTTTGTCTGTCTGTTCGACTCCAGCCTAAACTGCTCGGGCGATTTTTTTTAAACTTGGTTTATTGCATTTTAAATTTTCCCCCATAAAAGCTTTTTTCTTTTTTTTTAAGTCCAAAAATAACAGTACCTGCCATACGAACTTTTTTTGGAATTTTATAAATCATCTTTTTTTTTTAACAAAAACTTTTCTGCAGAATTAAAAAAAAAAATAAAAAAAAATTTCAGTTAGTTAAACTAGGCAATGCTTTTGAAAAAGTTCAAACATAAGGTTATTAATGGTACCCACCTAGAATATTTGTTTGTTTTTGATTTTCTCAAAAACTTTTGAACCGATTTTTTTTTTGTAAGTATGCTAAGGCTCCACAGAAGCAGTGTTGCGAATTTTTGAATTAAGAACACAGTAAGTCATAAGTCAGTAGATGACTTGTGAATTAAAAAAAAAAAATTCATAAAAGTCAGTTAGTGTCTTATTTTTTTTTGTAAGTAAAATTAATATGTGTTGATTTGGACTCATTAAGAACAATTCGCCATTTCTTAGTCCATACCGAAATTTTATCTAGAGCTCGTTGGAGCTTCTCGGTTGCAGATTCAACTGAATCGGATGTTGCAAGTATAGCCGTATCGTCTGCAAACGTACCTATTATGGTTTCTTCTTCTTGAGGAATATCGCTACGCTAGTGTATAGTACGAACAGAACCGGACCGAGAACACTTCCCTGGAACACACCAGCATTGATTTCCTTAAAATCCGAATATTCGCTCCCTTGCTTAACTCGAAATAGCCTATTTTCGAGGTACGACTAAATGATATAATATATTTGATCCGGAAAGACCTGTCGCAGTTTAAACTTAAGACCATTGTGTCAGACCTTGTCGAAGGCTTGAGAGACGTCTAGAAATGCGCTTGAACATACATTTTTTCCCTCTAGTGATTTCTCAATTTCATTGATTATCCTGTACACCTGATCAATAGTTGAGTCGCTTTTCCGGAAACCAAATTGATGGTCAGGAATAAGCCGCTTTTCTTCGATAATAGGAACCATGCGCTTTAATAAGATTTTCTCAAATACCTTCGAGATCAGTGGCAAGAGGGAAATTGGTCTATAAGATTTCTTTTCGTTCGGAGACTTTCCTGGTTTTGGAACTATTAAAACTTCTGCGACTTTCCATTGGCGTGGAACGTATGAAAGCCTTAATGCCGCATTCATAAGGTGCTGAAGTTTAATTGCTGCTTTTCTGGTTTTGATTAAAAAAAAAAATCATAAGCTACTAAGTGACTTATGAATTAAAAAAAATTAAGTCTTGAAAAAGTTAGTGACTTAAGAATTAAAAAAAAACAACTCACTACCTACTAAGTGACTTATGAATTTAAAAAAAATTTAAGCCACAAGCTTAAGCTTGTTTTGACTACATAATTATTAAATTATTAACGAAAGCTTTTGGAGAATTTCATGTGTCATAAAATTATCATGTTTAAAAATTTCCCAATTAATAATTTTTTAATCAGAATTCATCCATTAGCTTATGAATAAATTTTTTTTTAATTCATAAGTCACTGGTAGGTTGTGAATAATTTTTTTTTTAATTCATAAGCCACCCACTACCTTGTGCATTAAAGCCAAGCTTAAGCTATAAGGTGACTTAAGCTTTCGCAACCCTGCACAGAAGTTGGGATGGTATTGTTTGAATATTCAAATTTTCAATTTTTTTTTTAATTTAAAAAAATCAAATTGTTTTTTCAAAACTCAATATTTCGTAATATCCATGCTCGATTAGAATAGTAAATTTTTTTTTAATTACAGTATCCAAAATGTGAGAAAAAAAACATCCATTTGACGTAAAATTAACGGTTCCCATCATGAAAATGTAAAAAAATGGTTTTCGAAAATCGTATTTTGAAATTATGATATTACTGAAAGTACATACCATAGACCCCGTTTTGCGAATTTCTAACTAGCGGCTTAACAAATTTTTATGAATTATTCTTATTTTTAATCTTCGGAAAATTTTGAAAAATGTTGCATTTCAAAACTTAAGAAAAATATTTTCAAAATTAAAAAAAAAATATCAATTTTTTTTTATAATTTCATATTTTTTTTCATATATTTTTCCTAATTTAATTTTAATCGTACAATAATAAAGATTTAATGTTGGCGTACCTTATATTTATTTAGCTTATATTTATCTTAAAGAAACCCACTATATCGATTTAAAAGTTAAAAAGCATAAGGTAATATTTGCTTGAGAAATCACATGACATCCTTTTTGAAGCTGAAACTACTAAAAGAGTTGTTTTCGTCAATTAAAATTTTATTGTTATGAACATTTTTCTCTAGTAACATTAATTTTTAAACTTCTTTGTGTTTTACAAAACATCGCCTGAAATAGTATGAGGTTAAAAAAGAGAGTGACATCTCATATAAAGGGAAAATTTCAGCATACAAAATTTTAAAAATAGTTATATAGAAATTTGATTAATAAATTTGTCATTATATTTCATTAAAAATGTAAAAAAAAAATTGGTATGCCAATTTTAAGTAATTAATAATATAAATTAAGGACATTATTCCAAAAAACAATTGTTCACCCGTTTTCAAGATAATGAATTTAGAAAAAAAAAATATGTTCTTATACTCTGTCCAACAAAAATTGACAGTACAGGCCTTATGGGAGAGCTTTTTCTAAAGCAGTGACGCCTGATGCACAGCGTTACCACTTCCGGAAAAAAAGTCGAAGTAGATTTGAAGAAAAAAGTGAAGTAAATTAAGAAAAATCGAAGTAGATTTCAAAGTGATTATTTACTTGCTTTTAGAAAAAATAATGCATACAAAAATTTTTTTTTCTTAAATGAATGTTATTAAATATTTAAGATTGTCACTACATTTCTTTTAATTTTAAAGAAATTTCGTATACAATTACTCATTTGTGTATTTGTATTGTATTGATGTACTTTTATTTTATGGTACTTATGGGGCTACATACTACTACTAAGAGTGAAATAGAGAAAAAGAAGTAGATTTGGGCTTATTTTGTAAAATTGAAGTAGATTGAAACAGAGATTTTTAAAATGAAGTAGATTTCAGTATTTTGATGATGGTGCGAAGTAGGAAGTAGATTTCGAAATATTTTGAAAAAAAGAAGTAGATCTACTTCAATTGAAGTAAAGTGGTACCACTGCTGATGCACCCTCACTACAATGCGTTAGGAAAAATGCCACTAAAAAAAGAGCAAGCCACTGACTTTTCTTAAGGAATTGTTGTTGTAATTCTTTGCAAAAAGTTGTACACCCCAACACGACCGTCGTATCCCACTGCTGATGAGATACTGTCAAGAGTGTCAATGTCAAGTCAAGTGTCACTCAAAACTCAATACGATCGTGCGCTCTTTATCTACATCAAAACAGAGTTACCATTATCATTCTCAACTGCAAGCAAGGAGCTTTTTCAGTGGTTTTTATTAAGGAGCTTTTGGGATTTGAAGCTTTTGAGAACACATTTTAAGAAGATGAGTATGTTGAGTGTTGTCGTATTGCTTTTCAACTTAAAAAAAAAGCGCCTATCTTACTTGGTGTTGTGGGAAAAGGTAAATCGAATATTATTTTCAGTCGTTTTGAATCGGCAGACGGGAGCCCTACGCGTTTTTTACTCTCATTTGCGGCGATTTATAATGTAAACTACGGAACCCCTGTGAGAGCTTTAAAAGGCGACACACTTATGCATGGCAATGCAACCAGAATGAGAGATAAACGTCCTATCTTCCCTGTACTGACAATTTTTGTTGGACAGAGTATAGAAAATGTGTATAAAAAATATTACTTAAAATTCAAAAACCAATGTACAACCATATTGAGACTCGTTTTACCAATTTTTCGCGGTCGCCATCGAAGGAAAAGAGTCACCGTACACAGCATCGATGAGTTTTTTGATTTCGATGCGTGATTTCCCTTCCAAAAACAAGAATCGAATCACCGACCGATATTGCTGTTTTTCCATTTTTCTAAAGTTCGCCGACAAGCTGGCTTCCACACGTGGTCAAAATAAAACTACGAGTCGGATTCGGCTGAAATTTTGACAATAGCCGTCTAGGAGAATGTATACTCGACTTCACGATAGTAAAGCTCTCTTGCGATACTGGCACCATCGGGCGGTGAGGCTAAGTACTTATCGGACCGTCCTCAGACCCCTCTTTACCACTGGGCCCACTGGGCCCAGGCCCAGGGCCCCGCAATCACCAGGGGCCCCCAATTGTTGAAACATCACTTAACCTTTATTGGTCTATTTTCAAGAAATAAAATATTTCGATACAATTTTAGATGCATAAAGAATGATCAGAATTCGTACTTTCTTTGCTGAACAACAACCTTTGCTGAACATTTTAAATCTCATTCCCTGCGGAATTATATTCAAATTAAAACAGAAATATGAAGCACCTATAAACAATGCTCCGCTGTGAATAACTCTCGACTGAAAAGGTAAAGTATCTTAAGTCGACTTAAGATATTTCGCGTTTTTTATTGAACCTTAGTGCTATTCTAAAGGACTACAGTTCTATCTTATCGGCATCCCTATATCTCACTTCTTTGCTTTCTTATAGACAAAAACAATTTCATCTTATGTTCAAAAGACACATCTCTACACGAGGTAAAATATCTTAAGTCCACATAAGATTGTGTGTTCTGCTTAATTGTAAAACCTAAAATAGACATAAGATTATATTGTCTGAAGACTTTCTTATTATTGTGAAATCGTAAATCATATTAAGTTGACTTAAGATATTTTCGCGCGTGCAAACAGAAACAAAAGTCATCCTTAAGTCAGCATAAGATAAAATACTTAAAAAACTTCCGAAAAAGTGTGAAAACGCAAATCATCTTATGTGAACATAAAATAATTTTTTGAATTTAAAACTGAAATTTTTCTCTCCCTAAGTAATAATAGGATATTTTACCGTTTGCAAACCTAAAAAAATGCCCGTAATGACAAGGACATGAGATATTTTTAAGCGTAGTTTGGTTCTGGATTTCCCTCTGTGCGAACGTTTTTCTTTTAGTGGATGAGTTGATAATTCAGTTCTTTTTTCATTTAGTGTTTCAGGCAGTGTTGTTCCATACGCGATTGAAAAGTTATTACTAATAAAACACATCTACATACAACAAGGTAGAGTTGAAATGCACGACTGGATCGCACGAACTTGCTCTTATGTAAAAGTGCTTTGGAATTTAAAATACATTTTGTAAATATAAAACATGGATCTAATGAGATAAAAATGTTCAAATGTATGAAATTGCCGTCTGATTTACAGAAAACTAAAGCAAACAAAGCTCAAAAATCGTTTTATTATTAAAAGAATTTTTTATACAAAGAATTTCTTTAAAATTTTAAGTAATTACATAGTAGTATTGCTGCCAAATTTTAAAAAGACTAGCGCAAAATTTTAAACAGCCTGTTATTATTAATTGCTTAGTATGATACTACTTAAAAATTTGCTAACTTTAAAGAAGCTTACTAACTCATTCATAATTTTAAACATTTTCTAACTAGTAGATATCGTACTAAGCCAATTTTCTTAATAAATTGTTTCTTAACATACCTGAAACAATGACAGTTCACACAAAAAACTAAGTAAACAGACCTTTTGTGGCGTTTCTAAAAGCACGATACTTTTACGATGATTTTAACTTTAATAAAAGGGTAGAGAAAGTATGATGCTTAAGTTCGAATAAAATTTGCTAAATCTTTGATTTAACTTAGTTTCATATTAAAACAGCTTTAACATCGTACTAATTCAATTAAAATTTTGAGCCATTAATTTTAGGAAATAATTTTAAAAAATAATCGTTCACAAATTTTGAAGATATATTGATTTTTCAATAAATCCAATTAATTTTTTGGGAATGTTCTTATATACAATATTATTTCAAACTTCGGGGGCGAAAATAAAAAAAAAAACCGGCAGGTACCGTCAATAACATGTTATTCAAAAATTTGTCTGAACCAAAATATAGTTCATGCTCATAATAGCTCACTTAATTTTTATTTTATCAATATCGTTAGAGCCGTTTTCGAAATAAATGAGATCTTACACTACGGGTGTGGTACCGTTAGTTTTGGAGGTGAAAACAATTTTCAATTTCTCCTCTAGGGAATCACCAAAGGCCCTTGAGTCCCTTAGGTCCTTAAGTTTAAGTTTTTTCCAATGAATTTAGTTTTTTTTTAAATAATTTAATAATAAATAATAAATAATTTATTTTATGTTTTATTTTAATAATTTTTAAATAAATTAGTTAAATAAATCTAAACAGGTTCTTTTTGTAATTATTTTTTTCTGTGAACCAAATGTGATTTTATAATTTTTTTTTAAGAAA
The DNA here is from genome assembly GCA_963931855.1 of Philhelius festivus. NCBI lineage: Eukaryota > Metazoa > Arthropoda > Insecta > Diptera > Syrphidae > Philhelius > Philhelius festivus. Next base: position 58,558,292 of record OZ007557.1, read on the forward strand.
TTCAAGTCTTTGTTATTTTTATTTTTTTTATTATTAAAGCTCTATAGAACAAATGTGATTTTTTTTATATTAAGTACTTAAATAAAAACCAGAAAATATCATCTTAAATCTCTTTTGATCAACTTTTGCACACGCAACTCATCTTAAATGGACATAAGAATTAAAAACGCCCTTCGAAAACGCGAGGCAAAATATCTTATCTCAACTTAAGATATTGGAAATTAATATAAAATTCAGTTTAAAGAAAAACCAAACTATCTTAAGTAATATTTTTCCTTATAACGGCCGAAATATTGAAAATATCCACGTTAAAAAAAAACCTGCCAAACTACCTCACGGGTGGGTGGCGCGAAAACGTGTGCATATTATTATTATGAAGAACACAACTTTTTCAAGTTTTTGCATAGCTGTTTCCCCAAAATGGTGATTCTTAGGAGAAAAAGTGTATGGACAATTTTTATAGATACTTGCATGATGAATAATTTTTGTCTCACCTATTTTTATGATAAAACTTGCCATTAAGCTGAAAAATGCAAAAAAAAAACACAATTTTTGCAACATTTGCTTTCGACAAATTATTTGTAATAGTGTTAACTCAACATTCATGCCAATTTTCAGCTTTGTGCGAAAGCTAATTTGACGGGGCTAGTATATAGTTTTTGTTTTTGTGCATTCAATGAGATAGATGAAAGATTACGTTTCTCACTATTTGTTCTATAGCTCAATAGTAAAGAAAATGATAAGCGTATGTTTTCGCGCATGCGGAATTTTCAGATATACTCTGGTAGTGTTAGTGTGCGACTTTGCTCATTTGATTTTTTTATCATCGTTCTGTGTCAAGTTTGTAATGTATTTTCAATTTGTGTTTTTTTAGTTAAAATGTTCCGTTTTGATCATCGTTCTGTGTAAAGTTTGCGTGTTTCATTTGTGTTCTTGAAGTGCATACAAATATACTATATTAAATCAAAATACATATGTCTAAACGATCATACGTAAGTGGATCCGAAAAAGGGAAAAAATGCTGCAATAATTATTTATCTTTTTAATGAATTAAAAAAAATATTATTTATTTAAAAAATTAAAAGAATAAATATTAATTCAAAGTTATGTGATTTTTTCTGTATACCTTTATTACACAACATGACATTTTTATAACTATAATCATACAGGGGCCCCATTTTCGTAAAGTGCCCAGGGCCTCCAAAAGTGTAAAGACGGCCTTGACCGTCCTCGTAGATAATTTGTACTTTTTTATTAAAGTTTTGACAATTCTAAAACTAAAATGGACTGCTGTGATAAGAAAGTGTTATCTCGGGACAGAAGATTCTGATTCACCCTGTCTAGAGTTGTATACCTTAGGAAATTTCTTTACATACAAAAAAAAAATGTCCTGATAATTTTATTCGTTTAGAGCTATAATTTTTGCAGCCAGAAATGTTAAGTATGTGCCACTCTGCAGCGTGACAGTCCAATACACTTACCACAGCGCCATAGGGTAATGCTTTTACTGTATGATGTGCGAAAAGTATTACTTACATCTTATGGTGCTCGTATGGTTAGGATTATCACACAAAAATCCACTTGAACTAAATACAGCAGGAAAAATGGTTATGAAACTCACTGAGTGGCAGTAATTGGGTTAAGAATTGGGGTTTAAATAGTTGCAGCGCTTAGAATTTTTATCCAACAAAGGAAAAACGAAACCCCTTAGCGGTGAAGACTTCCGAAGTTAACTTTTGCAAATTTGTTGACAGTCAGCTCGTAACTCCTATTATACCCCTTCCCCCATTATTTTCACTGTCAAAACAAGAGGGTTACATTGGTTCCACAAGGAACAAGACTCTCCCCTATTATTTTAGTTTTGATTACACACAACAAATGTCACAGGATACATCCACTTTTCCAACTCCTCAAAATACACATACTTAAAACTTTTACGTTAAAGAAAAACTTTTTAATCAAATACGGTATTCATTTTCATAATAATTATACAATAATGCTGTAATTAAATGCAAATGCCACAAAACAAACTAAATATTCGAATGGGGGAGTCAAGTCCCCCGTATAATAGGAGCTAGCTGGAGCGCACAAAAGTCATAGAACGTTTTCCACTTGAGCTGCTTTGCTTTTGGTGACATGCAAATGAAGGAATTTTTCGTTAAACCCTCGCTTCTTCCCCGCCACAAAAAGCTCAGAGGGTAATACCGCAGCGGAAGTGGAAAATTGCCACATAATTGTGAAACCATAGTTATTTTCTATTTTCATGATTGACTTGGAGGACAACCAAGGTATTTATGCTCGGAATTTGAGACCCAAAACATCACCAGGAGTTGACAAGTCCCATTCGTTTTTCTTACAATTAAATATAGACCTGCTGCACACACCTGACATAACAACTTCTCTATGCCTATGCCTCCTCCTGTAACAGCGTGTATGTACGGGAGTATGACTTCTGTGTGGCGATTTTAATCTGTTAGCACACTTTGATTTCCCGCCTTATCGTAAGGACACGTAGAGCCCATTATTAAAATTAATAAACGTATAATATACAGTGTGTATAGCTTGGAAAAATGTCTCCTGAGGTATACGCACATTCCAGGTCCCAAATGGCCTTAGAATACAGAAAAAACAACCTCCCTGCCTCCCAAAACCAAACCCAAACTCATATCCCAAACACCCTGAGAGCTCAGGGCTGAGGTTCAAATAAATGTGTACATAGTTTCGGTGCGTGAGTTTTTAGCCAGATATGGAGGAATTGTGTATATTTTTTGGGGACGACTTTCAGTGGCGTAAGCTCTTTGCAAAGGCATCTTCCACACGTATTTTGTGGCCATAAAATACCGATTACATTATCGGGATAATGAATTTGGGAGTCAGTGTAGCTTGGGAGATGGGTATATGGCACGCATGTCCTTGAAGTCGCACCATTAAGTTCCTGGAAGAAGGAAACATTTTTTTTTTGTGTTGTGACCGTGTGACATGAACCAAAAACACTTACTATGCTCGTGCCCTAATTGGAAATCGAGACGGGCAAGAGGCAGACGTACAGTGTTTATTTGATTTCTTTGGGAAAATCTATTTCGGTGGCGAAATCACCATCATCCTTGTCTTTGTTCTCATTGTGTCCAGAGTGTAGTTACATTTTTGGGACGCGAGTGATCCCAGTCACGTTGTCCTTTCTCAAAAGGACATGATGTGCTGATGTTCGATATAAACTTTTGCCTTTGAGGTTTTTTTTCGTATTATGTGGTTAATCCACTATAGGTACTCCGGTTTGTGTTTAGGGTATAAGGCCCCTAGTGTGATTTATGAACTCGTTGGTTTTTGTTTTGTGTCCCAGGACTACAATAATATCCAATACATATAGTTGGATGAGTAGAACAACAGATTTACAAAACAAAAAAATATTTTTTTGGTAAATCAATAATGCGATAATAGACCCGATATGTTCGGTTTATTATAGGAGGCCCTAATGGGATTGCCTGGAGGAGATTTTCGTTTCTAATGTAATTGAATGACAGCCGAAGGTCAAAATATAGGATCGAATCTGAATGTTGTTGAGGATATGTATAAAAATGAAAGAATATTTGAATCTATGGTAATTGTTTTTTTTTTTTTCTATATGATTTGAATGTAAGCCTTAATGCAAGGAATCTTAAGGCTTTTTCGGTAAATGTGTACGGTTATTGGCTATCCTTTCATTTATAAAGCTTTTAATATGAGGATTTCGGCCTTAACCGCAAGCTCTTGGATTTTATCAGAATTATGTGTGAGATGATGTCTTCCTTTCCATTATTTGGTTATGGTTTTTTGTGGGAACTTGAAGGCTACATTTGTAAGCTGCCTATGGGAGGTTCTATTCATCATTATCGTAGTTCATTTTCAGAAGAATCTGCTTCATCCTCAAAGCTCTACACAATTGACTTACTGAACTGTGGTCATATTTTTTTCTTGGGACATTGAATAAATTATTCTTTTAAGACTGTTGATTTCGAGGTCTTCTGATCCCCTTTTTTAAAAATCTCAATAATTTCCTTAAAAATCTTTGATTCAGCTTAGTTTAACCTTGAGTTGTAGCTTGACTGAAATATCAAAATTGGTGTTTTTTCCTTGGAAGTATTAGGCTTGAAGTTTTTTGTAAGCTTTGAAACGTTGGTATAAGCCCTTACATTTTTGAGATTTTAGCAATGTTTAAAGCGTACCTACCCAGAATCATAACCATAAGGATATGTAAAATCCCCGGTACAAAAACGGCGAAGCATACAAAGGACAAAGTATCCAGAAAATCATCACAACAAGAGGCTGTTCTCTGGGAGGGTTACTATAACCTTGAATTTCTAAAAAGTCTTACTTCTCAAGGCATACGCTGTATTGGATTTGCTGATGAAATTGTTATAACTATAACTGCCTTAAAAAAATCCTCTGACTTACAATTACTAGGAAATGGTGTCTTTCAATTGGATTCTACATCAACTCTACAATGTTTACATGCCAATGAATAGGATAAAGAGAAAGAAGCTAGATTTTCTACATTTTCAGGTTTTCACTATCAAGTTCACTTGAAATGCCAAGGGACGGAATGATTAAAAAATACAACTTCGAGAAAATCTTTAGAACAGAGTTAACTAGTAAGACTGGATAAGCGAAACAGTGAACTTCTCTTTCAACTACTCTCTCAATTCAAATGTCATCAAAAGGTATACCGATAGATCGAGAACGTATCAAGGAACATGAGGATGTAGAGTGCGTTTTCTATTGCTCGTAATTTTAAGGTAGAAGTAAATGCGACAGGAAAATTTGCCGAACGAAGTCTCGAAAAGAACTATAATTACCAAAACATTACATGTCATGTCAGATAGTCAAGCGGCACTAAAAGCGTTAAACTCATTTGACATTCATTCTCAATTCGAGTAAGTGGTAAGTTAAATGGCCTTGGCAAATTTGGTATCGGGAGACATGGGAACAAAGAGGCATATTATTTGGCAAAAATAGAAAGCACCGGACCAGGGGCACATAATATAAGATTGATTTGATACACTCATCCGTCAAAGACATAGGTATCATTTTGAATGATCGAATTAATCATTGATTGATTGGTTCAAGGATTCGATCTTTTCAATTAATCGTTCATTCAATCAAAATCATTTTTACTTGCGACTTATAGGTACTATAAGGCAAGTTATGCATTCGTTAAAATAATCGAACTCGAGATTTTGATCAAAGTTGACATTACAAGGATAGCGAAGACTAAAAAAGTGGGTCTGGCAATTCTGTCTGTCTGTCTGTCGCTTCGAATACAGCCTAAGCGGCTCGGCTGATTTTTTTTAAACTTGGTAGATATGAGTTTTGATTTTTTACCCCCACACATTTTTTTCTTTTTTTTTTTAAGACCAAAAATAACGGTACCTGCCATACGATTTTTTTTTGAAATTTTATAAATATTTTTTTGTTTCTCAAAAACTGTTCGACAGATTTAAAAAATAAAAACACAAAAAAATTTCATTTAGTTAAAGCTAGGTAATGCTTGAAAAAAAATTTCCGAAAAATGGTTATTGAGGGAGGATGGAACCATTTTTTTTGTTTTTGATTTTCTCAAAAACGGTACCACCGATTTTGATCTTTTTTTTTTTGCGAAGGCTCTTCAAAAATTTAAGTAGAATTGTATATTCAAATTTTCAAAAAAAGGTACTCACCATACAAATGTTAAAAAATTTAAAAAAATGGTTTTCAAAAATCGTATTTTTCTCGAAAACGGCACCTAGAATTTTGATAAAATTGTTTTTCTTTCAATTAATTTTTATGATCTTTAATTTATTAGAAAAAAAATTTGAAATTAAGATATTACAGCTTGTACCTACCATAGAACCATTTTTTTCTAATTTTGAATTTCTCATTATCCACATAACGGTTTTTAATGAATTTTTTTATAGAGAAGCTTCTAAAAAGTCTAAAACACATTGCATTTCAAAACTTTAAAATAAATATTTTTTGAATTTTTGAAAAAAAAATCTATTTTTTTCTTTTTTTAAAAATTCGATATCTCAGAAACGGCTCAATATTTTTTTTTTAAATTTAATTTTTATTCGAACAATAATAAAACTTTAAATTGGCGTGCCAAAATTTTTTCTTAAAAATCTTTTAAAAATCTTATATATAAAAGATTTTTTAAGAAACCACTAAAACGACTTCTGATTTTTGTTCTTGCACAAATTCATAATTTGCATAGCATTCTGTTTTCGTCTCTTACTATTAAAAGAATTTAAAAAATTATTTGATCCTTATGAATAGTTTTCTCTAATAATATTCGTTTTTAAAATTTCTAGTCTATTACATAGGAGCAAGTTCGTGCGACCCAGTCGTGCATTTTATTTTAATTCTTTTAGTAGTAAGAGATAAAAACAGAATGCTATGCAAATATGAATTTATGAAAGAACAAAAATTATAGCTCGTTGTAGTGGTTTCTTAAGAAATAAGCTCTAATATACAAAATTTTTAAGAAAAAAACTTTGGTACGCCAACTTTAAGTTTTTATTATTGTACGAATCAAAATTAAATTTCCAAAAAAAATATTGATCAGTTTTTGAGATATCGAATTTTCCAACTTTTTTTTCCAAAAATTAAAAGAATATTTTTTTTAAGTTTTGAAATGCAATGTTTTTTAAACTCTTTAAGAGCATCTCTAAGAAAATTTCATTAAAATCCGTTACGTCGATAATGAGAAATTCAAAATTAGAAAAAATGGGTCTATGGTAGGTACAAGCTGTAATACGAGTATTTTAATTTTTACTTGCGACTTATAGGTACTATAAGGCAAGTTATGCATTCGTAAAGAAATCGAACTCGAAATTTTGATCAAAGTTGACATTACGATGATAGCAAGGACCAAAAACGTGGGTCTCGCAATTCTGTCTGTCTGTCTGTCGTTTCGTCTATAGCCTAAACGGCTCGGCCGATTTTCTTCAAACTTGGTAGATATGGGTTTTAGTTTTTTCCCCCCACACATTTTTTTTTCTTTTTCTTTAAGACCAAAAATAACGGTACCTGCCATACGATTTTTTTTCGAAATTTTATAAATATTTTTTTCTCAAAAACTGTCCCACAGAATTTTGGTTGAAAAAAATTTTCCAAAAAATTGTTATTTTTGGTAGCCCCCCTGGGTCCATTTTTTTGTTTTTGATTTTCTCGAAAATGGTACAGCCGATTTTGATCATTTTTTTATGGTAAAGCTCCTCCTAAGTTTTAATATTATTACATATTCAAATTTTCAATTTCTTATTTTTTGGATTTGAAAAAAAAATTCAAAATTTTTTTTGAAAACCCAATATCTCAAAAACCCCAAGATCAATTTTTTCAAACTTGACAAATAAAAGTTTTTTAACATAATCTACAAGATTTGAGAAAAAAATAAATTTATATTTGCATAGCATTCTGTTTTTATCTCTTACTACTAAAAGAATTTAAAAAATTCATTTTATCCTTATGAACAGTTTTCTTTAATAACATCCGTTCTTAAAATTCGTAGTATATTACATAGGAGCAAGTTCGTGCGACCCAGTCGTGCATTTTATTTCTTATTAAATTAAAGATTATAAAAATTAATTGAAAGAAAAAAAAATATCAAAATTCTAGATGCCGTTTTCGAGAAAAATACGATTTTTGTAAACCATTTTTTAACTTTTGTTTGCTGGGTACCTTTATTTTTAAGTAAAATAATTTTTTTTCTCATATCGTGCAGATGATATTAAGAAACTTTTATTTATCAAGTTTAAACAAATCTAGCATGGCGTTTTCGAAATATTGAGTTTTGAAAAAAAAATTGAAAGTTTTTTTTAAAAATCAAAAATGTTCTTTTGAAAAATTGAATACACAATACTATTCTAATTTTAAGGGAGCTTTAGCCAAAAAAAAGATCAAAATCGGTGCTACCGTTTTTGAGAAAATCAAAAACAAAATATGGTTCCATGGAGGGTACACTCAATAACAATTTTTCTGATTTTTTTTCAACCATTACCTAGCCTTAACTAACTGAATTTTTTTTTATTTTTATCTTTAAATCTGTGGAGCAGTTTTTGAGAAAAATTTTTAAAAAATTTCCAAAAAAAATCGTATGGTAGGTACCGTTATTTTTGGTCTTAAACAGAAAGAAAAAAACGTGTGGTTTGGAAATTAAAAATGATATCTACCAAGTTTAAAGAAGATCGGCGGAGCCGTTTAGGCTGTAGTCGAACAGACAGAATTGCGATACCCAATTTTTTAGTCTTCGCTATCATCGTAATGTCAACTTTAATCAAAATCTCGAGTTCCATTTTTTCCCGAATGCATAACTTGCCTTATAGTACCTATAAGTCGCAAGTAAAAATCAGGTCAAGACATGGGACAGTCAATGCAAGGCGTTGGTTGAATATTTAAATGAAAATTCCTTGTCAAACCCTAAAGAAATCTTATATTCTTAGAAGAAGTTGAGTCAACAATAATTGAACAACTGCATCAGACGGATACTGAAGTTACCCCACCACTATTCTGCCATGGTGTTATTCCTTACAATACTGTTCAACAACTGTGTCAATAATTGCTTTTCTACGAAGAGATAGAAGGCAGCAAAAATAGTTCCACTACCGAAGAAAATCTATTAAGGTACAGATTCTGGATATCGTCCCATATCTCTTCTATTCAACACCAGCAAAATCCTCGACGAACTTATTCTTTGGAGGCTGAAGCTTTCTGCAGCATTAAAAACATCATCCTGGTTATGCAGCTTGGATGTCGGAAGAAACTTTACACTTAATATCCAATCTTTAGGTTCCAGATGACGTTTTTAGCACCCTCAACATGTTAGTTCATGTCATTGTTGGATGTTTTCTGGATATTGAGAAAGCTTTTGAGAGGATATAAATATATAGACTATAACTTTTCAGGTACACTTACGAAAATAATTTTCAGTTTCCTTAATGCCAGGTCATTTTTCTTCCAGATTGATAATAGATCATCAAAAACCAAAAGCATTAGAGCTGAACAACATGAATTTGAAGACAATTCGCTTACAAACACCAAATCCATTTCACCGATCATTGTAGTCCGAAGGGTAAAACACCACCTAAGACGCCTGTGGAAATTGTACACAAAATGGAGCATCGAAGTCAACTAAGACAGATGTAAGTTGGCTTTTTCCAGAAGACCCGTGGGACGTCGAAGAGCACCCACGACCACAAGCTGTTATTATCCTTCTTTTACCTGAAATATTTGGTTATCAACTTCTAAGAGACGTTTTAACCAGTACATACGAGACCACTCTGAAAAAAGCTAATTTCGCTTTCCATTGCAGAGGAAGAATGGACTTAGTCAGAATGCAAAAGTGCTTCCCTACGTGCAACTTCTCAGACTAATCATGATGCACAGTTTTCCCACCTGGTTAACTGTTTCCAAGACCACCATGAGAGAGGTTGAAATATTTGAGGAAACTTCTACAGATCTGCACGGGACTCCACTTTGAGCAACGCGACGGAAATACTTCAGCAACAAGTAAGACACTAAGAGGCATCCCGAGTAACATCACTCTAGAAATCCATGGACAATGCTGCCAAACAACAAACAGACAAATAAATTTGGATTAACCCAAACCTACAAGTGAGGCAGCGAAGAGAGACACCACTAGTCACAATACTTGGTACCTGGATGTGACAGTACTGCTGAACGAAGGAATAATCTCTATCAATTATGACGAGGCAATCCAATTCATAAGGCAAGATGATAACCCACTTCGAATCAATGAAAAACCAGTTCCAGCATTACCAGTAAAGAGGTTAAGTCTTAGCTGTGAAAAAAACCTTGAGAAGAGAAGGATCTCAAGTTCTGATGGTTGATTTAACAACAGAGCTTTTCAATTGAACAAGAAAAGCATTGGAAAAGTGCTGCATGCATCATTTCATCAACCAAGTATGGGATAAAAGAAGCATGTCCGGTGACTGAGTTTTAAATTTCATAAGCCCCATCTATAAAAAACGCAATCCTATGTCTTTTAAGAACTATCGAAGCATATTTATGTTAAATGTTGCGTATCCTATAAAACTGTATGAGCAAAATAATCCAATCTGTAGCACTTAACGGTACGTAATAGTATAGCTTCTAACCTATAGAAGATCCGCATATAGATCAAATCTTTTCAACGAAGAAAACTCTGTTAAAGAGCAACGAATTTTAAACCAATACTAAGCATCGTTTAACCGATTTCATAGCCGAATACCATCGTCAAGAGATCTATGGTGATGGCCGAACTTGGGATCTAGGGAAAACTGTGTTTGTTGTACCGTGAGCTAATATTTCATTGCTCAATGTGAAATTTTGGGAAAACTCTTCTGAACTATTTTAAGCATTTATGTATAGTTAGAGGGTTTCGGCAAGGAGATGTGCTATCAAGTGACTTCTTCAATACTGTTAACAGAAAGTACTCTTTTCAACAGATCCATACATCTACTAGTGGGGTATCTCGAGAGTATTAACAATATTTGTCATTCTCAGAGTGCTGTATAATAAACATTTTACGGCAATTAAAGAACAGGCCAAACCTGCGCAAATTATAGTAAACAACGACTAGACCAAGAATCAAGACCAACAACTTACTTGTCCACTAGCTAGGATGAAAAGTCACTATTGATAGTAGTAACATCGAAATAGTTAATCTACTTCGGAGTAAATATTAACTCTAGGATATACACCTAGCGGAGACCTGATGAAGAATTACCCTGGTGAAACGCTGATACTTAAAAAAAAAATGGTCTCGGAGCTTCAATTGTGTATAATCGGGCTCTATGATGGACGATCCCCGCAATGGAAGAGCTGGTATAGGTCTTTGGAAATTGGGTTCTACGTGCATGCAGGGGAACTATATGGGCGTTCGAAAATGTGGAAGAAGTCCAGAAAATCAAAGCACGTTGGCCACATCAGCTCGCATACATCGATCGAATAAACAACAATACTCCAAGCAAGACAGTATTCGAAGCCTTATCCGTAGCTTCGAAGAACCAAAAGTCTGAATTAAAGATCGAGCTTTCACAATTGTTAGAGCACTTGGCCTGAATGACTGAAAGCAACATGCTAGAAATTTTAGAGAAGGAAACGCCGCCTCGCCTTGATTAAGTCAGAGACATTCCATTAATTGGAAGGTGGTTTAGAAAGAAATACTCGCGGGATCATGACTACTCTTAAAATTTTTGAGCACAGATGCGAGCATTTATGAGAGAATTTAATAGGAGACACGGCTGCACATTGATTTTGAATGTCTGAATATCAAAATAGAAGAGAAATATTGAGCCGATTAAAGCATTCCATATTTGTGTAGTTCGGCTAAAAAAAGAGTCTCTGAATTTAACAGTATGTACTTCCGAAATAGGGCTCAGGGATAAACTGATGGGCATTCCTCGAAGAGCGAGTATTACGATTGAATTGTTTAGTGGGAGTAATGCAGCTGGCTATTTCACTAGAAGACTGTTCATAACAGTAAAATAATAAATGTGTCATTAAATAAGAAGTTATGACCAATGTGTCAATTTTACGAACCAAAAGACTACTAAGGTTACGCCATCAATGACAAGAATTGGTTACCATTTGGCTTAGATTCCATATCGATGAAATAAAATTAATACTTCAAATTTCGACAAATGGCACATCCTATCCTCCATAACCCTTTATACTTTTCTGTGATTCTCGAAATGTACTTTACTAAAACCATATCACATATCAGGATCAATATTCACCCTCACGATTCGGTCTTATAATGATGATGATCTCTGGATAGGTAAACGTTTTAATGAGTCCGTGGTTAGTGTACAATTCCGACCAAACAAATGGTCCAAATTGTTAAAAGCTTTTACCTCATACATGAAGCTTGTTTAATTTGTACAAATAATGAGTAGGAATTATATTGCAACCAAAGAAACTTCCCCTTCGATAACCAAAAATAAATTCATTCAAAGCCCTCATCTAATGTCTGCCTGTCTGCATAAACACCTATTGTGTTGTGTATCCTACCTTATACCAACCCCAAAAGAACGCATGGTATTGTTGTGTTTATATTAATGAATTTATGATCCTGATCAAGGGTTTGTATAAACAGCAGTTCTATACTCTGGGCTATAGGTGGATGTTAGCAAAAGTTCGTCAGGTCGAACATTCAGAGACTGTTCAATTGTCCACAAAAACACCCAAACTCCCCAACTCCACCATACCACAAAGACCCTCCCTTATGAGGCTAAAACGTTCTGCGGTAAGTATGCACTGCCCAAAAACTCTCCCTAATTGAAATTTATTGAAAATCTAATTATGTTGGTTTCACCAGGCATTTAGTACCATTTGTAGGTGCTAGTGAGAGAATGGCATTATGTTGGGGTAACCAGAAGACCAGAAATATATAGCAAGTGTTTAAGCATGCTTAAATTTTGAGTTGGAATGAACGAAAAGTTTTAACGGTTGTTTAATTTTAAAAAGTTTCTGTTATCAAAGAAAAATTAATTGTCTTGTAAAAAAAAAAATCAAACACTTTGGGCTTAAGTAATTTCTGGAAGTCTCCTTCAAACTAATTTAATTGGGAAGTCTTAGATTTTATAGCATTGGTGAGAATTTTGGCATTTATGGTATTCAATGCTTGCTTCTTGTAATTGGGATTATCAATTCAAAAAGGGTGTTTTTCAGCAAAAAATTAATCAGTAAGACATTCGCTTCCTTAGACCTTTATGGTAATTGAAAAATTGGCATGTTTAGAAACTGATGCAATGGCTATGACACTGATATTATCCTAATATCATAAGGGAAAATTTTCAAGATATCAATATGGCTGGCAGTTGAGCACACTTTCACGCCACCATTGAAGGTCTGTAGTTTGAATCCCAGTCCAAGCCATAAGAAAATATAACATTTTTTAGGAATTCTGCCTCTTTCGAAGAAATGACAAATCTTCTAAGAGAATTTATTGCAATGAAAAAGTCGTTCTCATCTTTCAAGTTCAGTATCGGCAGAACCTTAAGTATTGCAAGAATTGGTGTAGTATTGTCCTGCCACTGTGATAAAATCGAAGCTTGTCTCTTGCTGCCGCGAAGAGCTTAAGGTTCTTGGTTCTTGCCACCAGAGAAGGAAATTGCTTGGTAGCTACTTCTTTGACAATCTAGAAGATCTTTCTAATATTTCAGGAATTCACATATTGAAATTCGTCAATGCCTCAAAATGGCTTGACTGATTAATAGAATACATAGGTCTTATCAGGAAAGACTGATTACACTCACGGGTAACACAATGGATCTACATTGATCTAAGTGTGACGATAGCAACATCAATTGTCAGCCCAACAACCTAACCTAACCTAACCTTACGTTTTGTCCGTTTTCCCAAAACAAATGGCAACCATTACTGTCGAGCAGATTCGAGTCAACACTTAAGAGGGCATCAAGCTGGCTTTCGCAGCGGTCTATCGTGTGTCAGTGTCAACCATATCAATATCTTGCGTATCGTCCTTAAGAAGTCTGCGAAATTTTAATCACCGCTTTATCCCATGTTCATGGATTTTGAGAAGGCCTTTTATCGAGTTAACCGGGAATGTATTCTTGGTTGCAGAGTTTCCTCCGAAACTTAAGTGCTTTGCACATGAGACATGAACTGCGAACTGCGAATGGTCGCGAATTTTGACATTTCGTTCACATGAGTAATTTTTTTTGGTCGCCGAACAGTGCGAATTGTCAAAAAAAAAGAAGTAAGTAAATTAAAGTAAAATGAGTGGTAAGCAAAATTATTTTAAGAAAAGGTGGCTTTTATGCAGTTTAATTTGTTACCGAAATTTAAAAAATGGAGAAAACTTATATTTGCATCTTCTAAATATGAATCGTCATAGATTTGGAGAACATTTCACTTTGATACCTCATTTAGAAAGAGGTTGAATTCGTACGAATTTTTTAGTCGCGGGTTTGTGGAATGCGTTCACTAGTTGTGGATTGCGAATTTACATTTGACAGTTCGCAGAAGATACGTTGTTGGTCGCGTACAAAATTTTAAAATATAAAAAAAATATAAAAATATAAAAACAAAATGTATAAAATATTTTAAAAATAGTTTATTCGATCATTAATTCACTTCGTCGTAGAATAAAAACAAAACAAAAATTGATATTAGCTGTGAAAATTGCTTAAAAAGATTTATTCGCATTCGCAGGTCGCAGCTCATGATGTGCAAAGCACTTTACTGCCATTATAAGAGGGTCTTACAATGATCAACCCCCTGATTCTCTCGTAGTGCTCCAGGGTATGAGGCAAGGGGATGTTCTTTTTCTGCTCACGATAGACCACAAATTGACAGCCAGCGTTGGTACAGTCGAGGAGCAGGGCATTCAATGGAGACTGTTTAGAAGGCTTACCAATTTAGACTATGCCGATGATATTTATATCTCTTTGCAAATAACATCAGTGGGCTGAATGGGATGCGTCAAATAATGTAGGTCAAATGAGAGTCGATCGCAATAAGAATAAATAGCAAAAAGACAAAAAAAATATTGAGCTGTTTTCGAGATATTGAATTTTCCAAAAAAAAAATAGATTTTTTTTTTTGCAAAATTCAAAAAAAATATTTTTCTTAAAGTTTTGAAATGCAATGTTTTTTAAACTTTTTTGAAGCTTTTCTCCGAAAAATTTCATTAAAATCCGTTATGCAGATAATGAGAAATTCAAAATTTTAAAAAATCGTTCTATGGTAGGTATACAGTCAGTAATATCTTGTTTTCAATTTTTTTTAAATAAATTAAAGATCTTAAAAATTAATGGAAAGGCAAGAAATTTTTCAAAAACCATTTTTTAACATTTGTATGGAGGGTACCGTTATTTTTAGGCAAAATACATTTTTTTAGATTATTTTAAGAAACTTTTATCTATCAAGTTTTAAAAAAATCGAGCATGGAGCTTTCGAAATATTGAGTTTTCAAAAAAACTTTGAAATTTTTTTTAAAAATCCAAACAACTTTTTTTTGAAAATTTGATTGCACAATAATATTGAAACTGCTGGGGAGCCTTCACATAAAAAAAATGATCAAAATCGGTCGTACTGTTTTCGAAAACATCAGAAACAAAAAAAATGGTTAATAGGGGGTACTAAAAATAATAATTTTTTGGAATTTTTTTTTCAACCATTACCTACATAGGTTTAACTTAATGAAATTTTTGAATTTTTTTTTTAAATCTGTTTGACAGTTTTTGAAAAAAAAATATTAATAAAATTTTGAAAAAAAAAATCGTATGGCAAGTACCGTTATTTTTGGCCTTAAAAAGAAAAAAACATCCAGGGAGAAAAATTAAAACCCATATCTAGCAAGTTTGAAGAAAATCGGCCGAGTCGTTTAGCTGTAGTGGAACAGACAGACAGATTTGCAAGACCCACTCTTTTAGTCTTCGCTATCATCGTTATGTCAACTTTGATCAAAATCTCGAGTTCGATTTTTTTACGAAAAAATAACTTGCCTTATACATAGTACCTATATGTCGCAAGTAAAAAATGGTTGGTAGAACATAGTACTACCTTGGTATACTTTTTAGTGCGTTGGACTATCATGCAGAAGGTCTTGGTTTCGATTCTCAGCCGCTGCAAAAATTTTTTTCCGGGGCGTGATACCTTGTGCCAGGAATTCACAAATTCTCCAAGAGTATCTCTTGTGATGAGAAATGCGGCTCATAAGTCGTTCGGAATCAGCAGAAAACTTTAGGTCCCATGCATTCCTGGTTGCACGCACACAGGAATGGTTGCTTTGGAATTCCAGTCAACACTAAGTTGAGATTTTACGAATCTAATGTTTAATCCGTGCTATTACGAGTATATGCCTGTGAATCCTGCGGAAAGTCTCGGCGAAACTCTATTACACATCCTAAAGATTCGCTGGCCACAGACTATTTCTAACCAGGAATTGTGGTGCAGGACAAGGCAAGATGGGCTGGGCGTCAACATACGAAATCGAAAATGGCAATGGATTGGTCTCACACTGAGGAAACCAAACGATCATATTGCAAAGCAGTCCCTTGAATAGAATCCTCAGGATGCACTGAGGGTTGACAAAACAATAAGAACATGGAAATCAACAGTCTTGGGAGAGGCAGATTCCCAAAGAAAGACGTGGTAGCAGCTAAAATATCTAGCTGCAGACCGTGAAGGATGGAGATAATTTGTTGGACAATATAACCCCTTCTTTTATTCTGTAAAATAATTATAAAGGGTTTCCAATTGTCGCGGATAAATTTTGGTAGCTTGTGGCGGCCAAGTTGTTTTGTTGACATCTGTCAAATCTATTGTTTATTATTCAGTTACTGTTCCCAAATGACCATCATGGCAAGTAACACGATTGAACAACATGTCGAAGTGATAAGACTTTATAATGAAAATGAGTGTTCATTAGTGCAAACGTAGCGCGTGTTGGGCTCATTTTACGGCAGACGTGGTGGCCTTTCACTTTCGACTCTTCAAAGTTTAGTGGCCAAATGTGGGACCACCACCGGTTCGGTAATCAAGTAGCCACGATCCGTGAAAGTGTAATAGCAGAACGCAAGGCAGTATCGCAAATTTCAACTTGACGCATTTTGCGTTGGAACTTGGGCCTACACCTATTCAAAATCCAACTGAGTCATGAACTCAAAGTTCATGAACATACACACAATGAAGAGGACCCCAATTTCGACAGAAAAATCATCATTAGCGACGACGGGGAGAATTTTTGGATGCTGTTAACAATGAAAATGTGATGGGTTAATGGGATGACAACAACCAACACGAGGTTCACCAAGTGGCGATGAATTCTCAAAAAGTTACCGTTTGGTGTGGATTTCGGGGCTGCGGTTTCATTGTCCGTACTTTTTCAAAAATGACGTTGGTGAGGTGTTCACCGTCAACCATTGAGGGCTACAGAGGACGATGATAATCAATTTCTTATAGCCCAAATTGAACCATATGGTCCTAGATGACATACATTTATATGGTTCCAGCAGGACGTGTGCTACGATCCACACAGCAAATACGACGATTGACATTCAGCGTGAGCCATTTAAGGGTAAGGTTATCTCTCGCAGAGGTGACTTAGGCTAGTCGCGCACTGGCAACTGTGATAGAAATCAAATAGTTTAATCACCAGTTGAAACAGAACCGCGCACTGGCAACTCTTTACTAACGCTCACACTCTTTTCTCTCTTGCTCTTATAGAAAACAGCATAACTGTTGCGAAGGCAATCGTTTAATTTGTGTCAAAACATAAACTTTTTAGTTGCTCGAATCGAGTTGCTCGAAGTGCGCGATGTTCCATATAATCCTATATGTTTCATTTTAGCAACTGAACAGTTGCGAAACAAAAAATTGAATGTGCGCGCCTGGCCTTTTATCATGCGATTTGACCCCTCTAGACATTTCTTGTTAGATCTTTGCGAATAAACCACAATCGACCGATCCCTTAAGGTGAACATAACACAAGCCATCGCTCAAATTCAGCCGGACTTATGCGGAAGAGTCATTGATGGGTCTTTCACACATAGTGACCAATTCGACATCTATCCACCCTATTGAAAAACCCTTTACGAGCACTCTCGACACCTTCGAAGTACAGCAGAAATATTTATTCAATTTAGGAGTGATTTGTCTCCAAAACTCTTTATACTAGCCGTCAGTATGACACTAACAACATAATTTATTTTTTTTTTAGAAATTCCAAAATGGCGGTGCTAACTTTTCACTTAACTCTTAAAAGGTTGTATGGGCATCAGATGTGTCAAAATGGTGGAACGTATTGGTTGGATGGAAACGAAACAAAAATTTATGGAAGAGGTAGTCCATTTTTTAAATAAAAAAATAAAAAAAAAAGAGTTTACCTAATTTCCCGAGCTTAAGCTCCTAACTTCCTGGGATATAAAAGGAGATACTGAGGTTCGATCTAGAACTAAATACATAATATTCCAAATTTTAAGCTTATCATTTGTGTTCCCTTTTTTTTTTCTTTCCGACGCCGACGCCGACGGTAGCCGCAATAAATACATGTGGTGATACGCTAGGGAAGAAGGGAGTTTGAGAAAATTGGATATTTTGGCTTTTGAAAAACTTGTAGGGTGATTATAAAATATTGCCAATATTTTGACTATTAAAAGTCCATTTCTTAATGAATTGCCGCTCCTGCCTAAGCTGGCGGAAGTAGACTCACCGATGAACATCAGGATGAACACTAATTAATTATTTATTATGTCAAAAAGATTGCAATAAAATTATAGATTTTTGTATCCATATCCTCCATTGTTTGAGATTTGAATATTTATGGTTTTAAAATTTAAAAATTATTACAAAAAAAAAAACTAAATTAGTTAATCACCCTACAACGTCATCTCTGATTTCAATAATTATTGCATTCAACACAGTGAATGCCATTCATTGTTTGCTTCATCACTTCATAAAATACCCGCATTCAATATTACCCCCTACACACCATTCTCGGCTCATCACACATCCTGATAAAAATCTCGTTTCGCTTACACTAGTTGACTACACGCTGAGGCTGCCGCCCGCCGCCGCCGCCGGCCGTCGCTGCTGCATCGCTTTAGTGGTCAGTCGTACTATATCGCCCTGATGACGATACAGGCGGCAGACTAATCACTTGGCATTTGTGCGTGCATTCATCGGACACAGCCATCGAGTGCTTGTATCATGGGATATTTAATTAAAATGTCAAAACTGGTTTAATAGCGTTAATGACCGACACCTAAGCCCCACTTGCCATTGCCTTTGCCGGTCCCCTATAGACTTCGAGCTCCAAGCCCGTTCAGCGGCAGTGGCAGCGGCCTCTCCATCCCGTGTATCGCAGTAGGAAATCCTTCGAATATTCGCATGCATACCAATACCAATCACTCGGCATGTTTTCAAAGAATGGACAACGCAACACAACACACACTGCCGAAGATGCACCACAATATATACCAGCCTCCAAACCAAACCCATTGACCATGACTGTGACAACATCTGTAAGCTTAGGCCAAAGACGAAGACGACAACAACGATGACTCTAAAACACTGTTAATGTTGTGCACTTAACATGAATGATGCTCGTCGTAGTCGACGTTGTCCGTGATGGCGTGGTCGTTCCCGTCTGAGCTCTGAGAGTTGGCCAAAGCTGGAGCTGTTTGTCCGTGTTTGTGTTGTGGCAATGTCCAAGCGAAAAGATGCGAATTGATGTCGTTCCTATCCTCGTCTCGACGACTTGAAGAACGATGGTGTTTTTGTTGGTGTTCGATGATTGTGAACACATGTTAGCCGGCTACACTTCTTGACTAAATTCTCTGGGGTATGTTGGGGACAAATTGTTTCGATGTGTGTGACAATTTCATTACTTTTACAAAATGGTACTTTCCACAGATTTTTTTTTCCAAAATTGAATTATACTAAATCGTACCTGCTTATGTAAGCGTGCATACGTCAACCGAAGAATGAAATGGTTTGACACATTTGATCTTCACTTATAATGACATAGAAATCTGTTGGACTAGGAGTCCAGACTCCAGAGTGCATACATATTTTGTAATAAGAATAGGAGTTATGGGAGTGATAGCTATTCTGAAGCTATCAGTTTTTAGTAAAATAAAATAAAAATAATGACTATGAAACTGAAACACTGTGTCTAACACAAAACTAACGCTTTTTTGACAACTCTTGGTTGAGTCCAAGGAAGTGTAGATGAATACAAAAAAATGTTTTCTTACCATAGTTTTTCCTTACAGACGTAGATCAATTCAAACCTTCACTAAGACAGAATTATACTAACTGCATATTTTACAGCCGTTTTGGGGTTCTCAACAATGTAATTGCTGATTTCTTTCAAGAAATAATTATAGAAGCCCAAACCTAGATAGAAACATAGGTGCAGTTCTGAGTGCGACTCGACTAAACCTCCCAAACTTGAATGAAACTGACCCTTGTATGACGAATTGGGAGACGAACTTAATCAGTTCAATACTTTATACCACGAGTTACAAAGTGATGAGAAGAAAAATTTGCTCTTGCGGCTCACTGTTATTAAAATAATGGGCCTAGTTTTAAGGACTTAATGTAGGAATACTTAAAAATACTAAAACAAACATTTTTTCTCTGCAATTTCTCTGCATAATATTTGCAGGAGAAATAAAATTTGCTACGCCATTTTCTAAGCACAAACTATATTTAAAATGTAATCATTAACTCATTTTTGAAATATCAAATTTTCAAAATAAAAAAAATACTCACAATGGAATTATTTTTTAAAATCTAAAAAAAAGAATTTTTTGTATGCAATGATATTAAAAAAAAAAGAAGTTCATAATAAATTTAATTTATATAAATCGGTTGAGACGATATTGAAAAAGCCAAAAATTATTAAAAAGAATGATTTTATTGGAGAAACAGACAAGAACGGTTTATTCAAAATAGTTTAGATTAATGATTAACGAAATTTTCAATAAAGAATAAGTTTTTTTATTTAGTTGCCCAGCTTCGAAGAACCCATCCATGTTTTTTCCTTTTATAATTTTCAATTTAAAAAAAAAGTAAATGGACGACTGGGCCGGATGTTAAAGATACCTTGAAATTTAAATGGATGTTAACAGAGAACAATGTTCATTTTCTAAAAGGCTAAATATACGATCTTTGAGAATCATATTTAAATATTTGTATGGTAAGTACTATTATTTTCAGATAAAATAATGTTTTTTATACATCTTGCAAATGGTATTAAATGCTTAGTTGTTGAGATTCAGAAAAGTAGAGTATGTGCTTTTCAAAATATTAAATTTAAAAAAAAAAATCCAAAATTTGAATACACAATACTTTTCAAACTTTTGAGTAGCTTAACAATTATAAAATCTATAAAAATCAGTTTTTCCGTTTTTGAGAAAATCAAAAACAAAAATCAGTAAAATATCATTTACCAACTCTTAAAAAACCCGGCCAAACCATATAGGCCGTAATCGAACAGACAGACAGAATTGCGAGGCCTAACTATTTGCCTTATTTACTATCATCGTCATGTCAAGTCTGATCAAAATCTCGTGCTCAATTTTTCTTACGCATCAATAACTCGTTCCTATACTATTTTGCAAGTAAAACTAAATTGTACCTTTAGCATTTTTAATTACAAATTCTTTTTTGACCAAAAGGTAGACCATACCGACCATAGTACACATATTAAATACTTACTACATAAAGGTACTATATGGCAAGTTATGCATTACGAAACATTAACATTACGAAAAAGTGTGTCTCGCAATTCTGTCTGTCTGTCTGTCTGTCTGTCTGTCTGTCTGTTTGACTACATCCTAAATGGCTAGGCCGATTTTCTTTAAACTTGGTAGATATAATTTTTAATTAATTTTTTTTTCATAAAAACTGTTCGACAAATTTTAAAAACAAAAACACAAAAAAATTGCATTTAGTTAAAGCTAGGTTCGAAAAAAAAATTCCTAAAAATGGTTATTGAGAGTACCCCCCATGGAACCATTTTTTTTCTTTTTGATTTTCTCAAAAACGGTACGACCGACTTTGATCATTTTTCGTATGTAAAGGTGCCCCAGCAGTTTCAATATTATTGTGTATTCAAATTTTCTAAAAAAAATTAAATTTTTTGGATTTTTAAAAAGAAACTTCAAGTTTTTTTTTTCAAAACTCAATATTTCGAAAACACCATGTTAGATTTTTTTTTAAACTTGATAAATAAAAGTTTCTCAATATAATCTACAAGATATGAGAAAAAAAAATTTCAAAAATAGTATTTTTTTCGAAAACGGCGCCTAGAATTTTGATAAAATTTTTTTTCTTTCATTACATTTGTTTCATCTTTAATTTAATAACAAAAAATTGAAATTAAGGCGTACCAAAATTTTTTCTTAAAAATAAGAATTTTGTATATAAAAGCTTTTTTCTAAGAAGCCACTACAACGACTTATAATTTTTGTCCTGGCATAACCATTTTTCGGAAAATTTTGTTCAAGCATTATCTAGCTTTAAATAAATGTGTTTTGTGTTTTTATTTTTTAAATCTGTCGAACAGTTTTTGAGAAAAAAAATATTTACATATAAAATTTCGAAAAAAAATTCGGCAGGTACCGTTATTTTTGATCTTAAGAAAAAAAGATAAAACCGTGTGGGGGGGGGGGGGGAATTAAAAATGATATCTACCAAGTTTAAAGAAAAACGGCCGAGCCGTTTAGGATGCAGTCGAACATACAGACACACAGACCGATAGAATGGCGAGGCCGACTTTTTTGTCGTCGCTATCATCGTAATGTCAACTTTGATCATAATCTCGAGCTCGATTTTTTTTACGAATGCATAACTTGCCTTATATTACCTATAAGTCGTAAGTAAAAATCAAAGTCTTGTTTCAAAAATTCGAAAAATATTTTTTAAAAGTTTGTTACGCAATGTTATATCAAATTCAAATAAGCTCCTGTTTTTATCGAAATTTGTTGAGCCGTTAAGCCTAGTACTCAGTTCAAGTGAAAATGAAAATTTCATATAAAAGTGACTGCTTGTTCACTGGCATGAAATCCGCAACGAGAGGTGAGTACTAAAATGTGGATTGGAAAAACAAATATGTTCCACAACTTTTTCACGTTATGATTTTCATTTCTCAATGTACAACCATCAGGAAAAATTTTAAGGCAACGTGGAAAACTGTGACATTTGTCAGTTGATTTCAGTATTTTGTTTCAAAACAAAAAATTAAAAATTTATAAACAGAAAGAACGAATCAGTTTAAAAATAATTTTCATTTTTTTTTTCATTCAAAGTGAGTATCAAAAATTCACGTGGAAAAGTTTATTCTATTTTCATTTTTATTCTTCGCGTGTAATTTGGAACGTATTTATTTTTCATTTCACGCTAGGTGAGTACTAGGCTTTAATGAAGAATTCGAAAATGGAAAAAGATGGTTCATGACAATTTGATTTTGGCGAAAATTTCTCCTCTATGGTATCACTGAAGGCCTTTAGATACCAAGTTGAAAGAAAATCGATTCAGGGGCTCAGGCAGCAGGCCGAGAAACAGACAGACAAGCGGAATTACGGGATCCAATTTTCATTTTCTCTGTCATGGTAATGTCAAGTTTAATTAAAATCTCGAGTTGGTGCTTTTTTTTCAAATGAAAAACTTGCCGTACGATAGGGCACCTTAAATATATCATAAATAAAAACATATTCGAGGTCATTTGATTGGATTTTTCAGTGGAGTGATTTCTAAAATTCATAATTTTACATCGGAATTTTGTCTTTCGGGATTTTGTAGTTCGAAATTTTTTTATTCCGAATTTCAGTATTTTTAAAATTCAGGATTTTGCTGTTCAGGATGATGATCTTTTACCAAATGCTATACAGCGATTTTAATTTGTTTAAATACGAGTATTCTCGAAAACATATTTAACGAAAATCCTTTTTTTTCGTACTTTTGATTTTTATTCACATGTTCTCGTTAAAAATATTACTGAATCGCCTTTCGAACCAGACGAAGAATATAGTTAGCCTCGTGGGATAGATCCTTACCTTGCACGAATTTTATCCAGTGTTGTTCATGTGGATGGTGTCTTTAAACTCAAATGCCAGAACCCCGAATGCAGAAATCCACTAGCGCGATTTTATATTCCAACAAATCTTGTACTGAGCCATTCAGAATCCAAGTATTCAAAATGGCGATTCATACCTACATTGTTTGTATTTGTTTTTGTGGTGCTTATTAATCAAAACAACTTTTACTCTCCGAAATGAAATTAGAAAAGTTGAGGAGCGGTACAGCTTTCAAAATTAAAAATAATTTTTAAGAACCTTATGATTTAAGCTTTTGTTAAGAACAGGGTACAAATAGAAACGGTTGTCCTTTTAAAAAATATGGCCATACACATTATTCTTTTCTAAAAAACAAGTTTTCTTTTAAGAGGTAAAACGATTCTCAAAGAGCTTTTGACTACATTTTTGAAGCGGCGAAAATGATTTCGGAATTCTGACTTTCGGGATTTTGGGCGTTCAAGATTCTGAATTCTCATTTTATGCCATTCAGAATTTCGGTATTCTGGATTATGTCCCCTTTCCCTATAATATTGATTTGGGCTGATTTTTCTCGCTGTTTTTGCTATCCCAATTGGATGGTTAAATAAGTAAATTAAATAAATTATTTCAGCCAAAATTTGTATCTTAATGGCCAATCCTTGGTACAACGGTTAAAAAGTCCCAACAAAAACTCTTTCAAGCTCAATTAAAGAGAAACAACCTAAAATATTCATTAATTTTGTATTCCTTGGCAAAGAATTTTCCACCTCAAATCATAATCGCGTGACAAAAACTTTGACTTTCTTTTGTGGAAGTACAGTCTTTTCCTTTTATATAATTGACTCCTTTTAAGGCCGAAATAACAAAATAAAAAAAACTATAACAAAACCCCTTAGCAATAATAAATAACTTCTTTGAAGCAAACTGAAAAAACTTCAAAATATTTACGTATTGTTATTCTGAGTTTTGAACCCTGAAAATGTTTTAGAAATAAAAATTATATACATAAATAATACATTTTGACAAAAAAAACGAATCAACATTAGAGAGTCCCCCCTTTGTTTTCGACTTCGGAAAACTTCGTTTTAAAATCTGTTGACAGAAAATATGGATTGTTGTTCGTACTTTTTAAAATAGAACTTCAATAAGTATTTAATTACTGTTTTTAAGCCGTTTTTCCGAAACTCCTCAAACACACCCTGCATCTATAGTGAAGGGTGCGAGTTTATAAAAACTTGATCTAACACAAAAGTCAAAAGATAATGTTTTTTTTTGTTGCCTTTGAAAGGCTATACAAAAGGATTTCGAACAAAACACCATAAATACTCTTGAAAAGGAAACAATGTCTTTTGGTCCTTTTTTTTTGGTAGAAGAACAGCTTTCTAGCATCCCTTGAAATATTATTTTTTTTTTGTATTTTCTCACAAGATAAACGGGAAATGAAAAGTTTTCCATCATCATCTTTGACTCTGGTAAAAGTGAAAATTGTGCAGAGAGCAGCGGGGTTGAAAAACCCCCAAGCTGAATCGATTTTATAATATTTTTTTAACTTTCTTTTCTTGTTTGCAATAATTTTCTTTCCGTTTCCAAGAAAAATTTGGCCAGCTTTGTGGGCGGGACAGGGATAGGTAAATAGAAAAGCATCTTCTTCGACTGCGACTTGGGTGGTGACCCTGATGGTACTCTTGGTCAGGTGCAGATAGCCATGCTATGCATAGTGGCGGATTTTGGCATTTATTTTTTTTTTTATTTTTGTTTGAAGAAGGTTAAGCATAGTAAAAAATAAACTCATACATCCTGTTCCGTTTCATTGAATCTATTCAAGAATGTTGGGGATAAGCATCTTTTTTGTGTCTTGTTGGGGAACTTTTGTGTATATTCCTTGGGCTTTATCCTCTTTTTTTTCTGTTTTCATTTGAAACTTCCTGTAGGTGTGTAGGGGAACAGTGTCTGGAATTTGGTGCGTTTTGTATGGGAGTCCCTTAAAAAGATTACAGGATGTAAGTGTTTTTTTTTTTCTTAAAAAGGAAATCATCTTGGAATGATGCTAAGTCGTCCATTACACAAATTAATCATGGCTTAGCGTATAGACAGGTCAACTTGTAACACCGGGTTTTGGGGATGTTTTTAATCTCTTAGTGAAATAAATTGGTCAATGAAGTGGGAGATGATGAATTTAAGTAAATTAATATTTGTTTTTATAGGTTTTCTTTTCTTTGAAAAAAATCAAGGTAATTTTTTATCAAAACAGAATTCAATGAATCTGCTGCTGGTAGATTGTTTCCATTGAGAAATCAAATACAAAATGTACCTAAATCAATAAATGTGATTACACAAAAAATAAAAAATAAATATATTAGAACTTTGTAACCTTCAACTCTCAACCTGTAGGCGGCGTGTTGTAAGCAGGAATAGAAGGACTCGCAACTTTTTACCGAGTCCGATTAGATGACTCTTACTTTTTGAAAGAGGCATTACCATGGAAAAGAATTTTTTTGGCGACAGGGAATACACCTATCTACCAAGACACATGTCCCGACGCAAAATTCGCCAAGTTGAAGTCTTCAAAAGACCGAGGTCTTTTGCACGGAGATAATCGAATGCCTCGGGTTGTGCTGTACACTTTCACAGACTATGGGGCTTTTCTCGGTCGATATGGCGTTCTCTTGACGAATTAATGTTGGCTTATTAATTACCAAATTGTTCTTCTCAAATTTAACAGTTAAGACAGATGTTACCAGAACACATGACGCCAAAATCTAACGGCGCCAATGCAAAAAACCCTTTACCTTACGGTTTTCAAACTTAAAAGCAGTTTAATAACTTTTTCCTAATTTTAAGTACTTTCTAAATAGTATCGTGCTGTGGTTTTTATTTTAAATACATAAATTGTTTTTGAACACACCTTAAAATATAGCGGTGTTTTTGGGATTTTGTGTATAGTAAAGTTAAAAATTTCAAAAAAGATAGACCGCATAAGAATTTCTATTTTTATCACTATCGAAAATTGGCAGAACAATTTGGAGAAAAAACAAAAATGGGGTTTGTTCGTAGATTAAGGTAAAAGTACAATGTCTTCACTTTTGTCTCATATGGTGCTACATGGCGTTATCGGGGGTAATTTTTGTTAGATAAATATCAAATAAGGGTTATTCACGGTTTAATAAAATAAGTAGAGTCAAATTGTTATTTATTTCTTTCATGTAGATCGTGAACGCACTTTTTATATGTATGCATCAACACTGAAACAAATGTCAAAATTTGCCATTTTTTATTTTGATTTCTTGATAATTACAAAGAAAAGGCAGTGACATACAAAAAAAAAAAACAATTTCAGACTCACTTCAGAGCTCCCACATTTTCAGAAATGAATAGCAGCTCACTGTACGAAATGACATTTGTGGAGCTGTCAAACAAAATTAAAAATTTTACACAATTGGGTTACTTACTTACTTACTTACTTATCCGGCTCCCGATCCATATACGGTCTCTGCCTGAGATATTGCGGCTTTCCATTAGTGAGCCCTAGTGAGCTCCCTCCAGTCGTCAAGGCTAAGTGCTCTTGCGTCTTTAACCTCCTGGTCCCTGTAGTGGAGGTTCGGTTTTTCTCGTCGTCTCGAACCTGGGAACTGTGATTCGAAGATTTTCTTGTCTGGAGCGTTGTTGTCCATTCGCTCGATGTGACCGAGCAAGTGTTGTCGACGTGTTTTGGCTCTTTGGACTACATCCATACATCTTGGTACAGCTCATATAATTCACGATTAAATCTGCTCCTCCATTCGCCCTCTTCCCATATAGGACCAAATATCCGCCGAAGAATTTTTTCCTCGAAAGTGCCTAGTACTCGTAGAGTAGAACTGGTAAAATAAGTGGTTTGTATACCGTGCAGTTTGTCTTTCGAGAAAGGAGTTTTGAACTCATTTGTTTGGCCAGACCGAGGTAGCAGCAGTTTGCTAGGGTGATTCTTCGTGGAATTGATGTACATATGTTTCGAGGTAGGTGAATTCCTTATGACTACCTTCTGTTACCAACAGTTACGTTTTGTCCTATGTGATGGACAGCTGAGGCTTTGTTTGTTGAAAGCATGTACTTTGTTTTGTCCTCATTCACTTCAAGACCAACGCGTTTCACCTGTTCATCAATAGATGTGAATGCTTCTAGCACAGCTAGCTTGGAGTGGCCCATAATGTCAATGTCGTCCGCATAGCCAAGCAGTTGGGAAGACCTGTTGAAGATAGTGCCTTCCAGGTTAACACCACTCTTGTCCACTATCTGCTCCAGGACTAGGTTGAGGAAATCATATGATAGCGCATCTCCTTGTCTGAACCCTGTATACGTCTGGAATAGCTCGGATGAGCTATTACCCATTTGCACGGTACACCGCGTATTTTGTAACGTCATGCGGCATAGCTGGATCAGTTTTTTGGGGATCCCGAGTTCCGACATCGCCAATAGAAGCTCTTAGCGACTTATGTTATCATATGCAGCTTTAAACTCGGTGAAAAGATGGTGGGTCTCGACTTGAAATTCGTTGGTCTTTTCGAGGATTTGCCTCAATGTGACGATTTGGTCTATCGTTGATCTGCCTGGCCTGTAGCCACACTGATACGTGCCGATCATAGCGTTGCAGAAAGGTTTTAGACGCTCACATAGTACGGTGGATAGGATCTTGTAAGCAACATTAAGCAGGGATAGGCCTCTGTAGTTCTTGCAGGACATAGGATCGCATTTTGTAGATTGGGCATATGGCATATTTGACCAGTCGTCGGGCATACTTTCCTCCTCCCAGACTTGTTTGATGATCTGATGCGTAGACCCAATGAAAACAGCTCCTCCATACTTAAAGAGTTCCGCAGGTAGGCCATCCGAGCCGGCCGGCGGATTTGCTTGTGGATGGCTTTCTTAATCTCTTCAATACTGGGGACTGGGACTAGATCTTCATTGGTGGCGGTGTTAGACTCCTCGAGATACCTGAGCTGAGAGGCTGCGTATGCTCTTTTCTTCCTGCGCAGGTTTTTTTTTCTCTTTTCTTCCCCTTCCATGGTACTCCTCTTTTGCTGCTCTTGTTTTCCGTTGCAGCATTTGCATTCGTGACGATTTTTATTTCAATAAAATCTTAACTCGATTTTTCAAAATTTTATCAAATTTAGCATCATAAATTTGATTAAAATTTGCAAAATCGTCCTTTTAACCTAGTATCATACTGAAATAGTCGTAACATCGTACCAATTCAACTAAATTTTTGTGCCATAGACTTGAACGTCAGGATGTGTTTCGTATTAAAGCCAACTTCGAAAATATAAGAATGTCCTGCGCATAACTCACCTACCTTTGAATCTGAATAACATATCAAAATGGAGTTCCATGACCTCCTGGACGGAGCCTTTTTGAAGTACGATGTCAAAGCTCAGCTCGAGGCTCCGATGCTATATTTGTAAAGGAGGATATTATCGGTAGATAAGTTGTTAAATACATCCTCCATGAAACATCAACAGATAAGGGCTTCCGATAAAAAGATTTTGCCGCAACTCTTAATACGGTGATAATTTACTACAAGAAGGTCAGTCAGCTGAGGTACTCCATAAGGTGGAGTTCTATACCCACTTGTATCTACAAATCACTCACTGGCTATATACTGCGGTCATTAGACCGATACTCACTTATGCGGGTGACTGTATGGTGGACGGCCTTAGATAACAAATTGCGATAAACTATAAGCAAAGCGCAGCGTTCAGCGTGTACGTCTCAAAGCCATCTCTTAATGGAGCAATAACTCTATTGGCCACACCATTATTCTGAATTTATTTATAACTTTCCCACGTCACTCTAACTACATCACTCCCTTGTTGGTTTTCGATAAAAGTTTTGAAGTCTCCATTCCCTCAAGGTCAGCTTGGGAGGAAGGGACTTTTATAGAAAATGAATCAGTACATTTTTATACAGATGTATCGAAAACTGAAAACGGAGTGAGTGGTGGAGTGTACTCAGATAGACTTAGTCTTAGTCTCTCCTTCCGGCTACCAAACCCTTGTAGCGTATTCCAAGCGGAAATTCTGGCGATAAAGGAAGTATTGTCTTGGCTTAAAGAAAACATGATATCTAGTTCGGATAACCGCATCTTCTCAGATTTAAAATCCTTCGCATCAGTCTCTTCAAACTGCATTACAGCCCAAGACTGTCGATCCTCTCTGATGGAGATGGCCAAACATTTTAATATTCACCTATTCTGGGTGACGGAACGCAGGGATATTCCGGAGAATTGTTAAGCCGATGAACTCACCAGAATTGAAACGGAAGTGTCTGTCTTGCCCGACAGGGTAAATATAGACATACCAATAGCTACTAGTAAACTTATGCTGAAGCGAATTGCTCTGGAACAATCAAAATACAAGATGGCTTAACAACATTACTTGTTTGGCGACCAAACGAATCTGGCCCAAACTAGATTTGAAACGGTCAAATTGCTTGTTGTCCCTCAGTAGATCTCAGATCAGCTCCTTAAAAGGTGTCATAACTTAAATGGACACTTGTCTTATAGGTAGATACGCCACTCGACTCGGTGTGTTATCAAATAATTTCTGCAGGAGTTGCTTGGACTAGGAGGAAGAGGAAACAATCTCACACCTTCTTTGTGCTTACTCTGTTCTCTCTTACAGACGCATAATTCATTTAGGAGACTATTTCTACAATGAACCAAGCGATCTCATGAATACGGACATTAAAAGTCTCCTTCACTTCATCAGAAGCTCCAAATTGGTTTAAACTAGTAGAGAACCTTCTGTTCCCTATAGATCGTGGTATCACAATGGACCTCTGCTGATGGTCTAAGTGTGTCAGATGCTTTAAATGACAACCACTTTAACCTAACCTTACCTAATACGGGTATAAGTAGCACTAGGTTTCCCAAGCTAAGGATGCACAAAGCAACCTGGTACTCTCCAGAATTCACGTATTTCCTATTTAAGACGTATGTATATTTCGAGGGGTAAATTTTGACTCTGGTCAATTTTTAGTTGCGGCATGCCTGTCGAACGAAAAGAAAATCGCGAACTGTTCAGAAGAAGAACTTAGTCATTGGACGACTTAGTATACCTGAAGTACGAGTACATACACAAAGCTTACAGAGAGCATCGGAGCGAGAAGTTTTCTGCTTTTGACTCACGAATTACAGATGGGAACAATCAGTGATCTTAGTATCGAGATGTCATCAAAGAAGGTAGCTGAAACCGTCGTAACTATCCCAATAACAATAAACCAATGACAGAAGTGACACATTCGAACATGCTACAGTGCAAAACAAGAACATCGGCAGAAGAGTATCATACGAAGTCTCTAAGCTTAAGGAAATTTCATATACCAAGCAACTGGTTGATGGTCACAAGGAATGCAGGCTCTTCTTCGAAACAGCTTGGTTACCAATCTACCAATATAAAGTTGGGCATTATGTATTAGAGGAGCTAATAGGGTCGGAAGACAAGCTACTTTCATTTAATGAAGAACCAAGTTCTACCATCCTTTATGGAAGAGGTGAGCTTAAAAACAACAAGAACTTAACATCTGATGGCTTCCTACAGGGTTTTTAAAAAATAGTGTTAACGTTTTTAGAGGCTGTATGTATCAAATACTCAAACAGGTATGGGTGGAAGCATGCTCGATGGCAGAATTATTAGATCTGTATTTCCATTAACAAAAGATGTGATTTATTGTCCTGCAAGAACTATTAAGACGTATTATTTCTTAACGTCAATTACAAGATCACATTCAACATGCTGTCTTAGCCTTCCTTCACTTCGATCGAGGTGAAATTTTTGGTTGGTTTGTTGTCCATCTAGGATGAATGATTCAATTTGAACTATTACAAAATTTGGTCCATCTTCCTAATCACAAAATTTGCAGATATGATTTTTCTATATTCTCATCACCGACTGGGGTTCTACTACGATATTCTTGTGAAAGTTCTTACAGCCTTCAGTTCGGGACTTGTTCCCTTAAAAGGTTCCTTTTTGTCTTTTCGTAAAACTGACGAACCTTGTAGCTTCTATATGACATCGCTCTACTTGCCCGATCGCAAGCTTGTCTTCGTTCTTTTGTTTCTTCTATAAAGCCAGCATTATTCTCTCCTCTTTCGCTCGTAGAGCTCTGGAGCCCTCTTTGGAACACATTTTCGTTTCATGTGGTTCCCATTATTCACTATTAATCGTGTAAAGCAGATCCCGGAATTGTTTCTACTGGATTTCAATACTTAATGTTTGTAGTGTAGAATTTCTTAAGAGGTTGTTAGATATTCCATCTGATAAGAGACCTGGAGTACCCTTGCGATTCTAGCTGTTCGACGTCAAATTTTCTCACACTCAATCGAGAGAAGCACCTTGGCTAGCACTAGATAGTGGTCCGAATCAAGTTTGGGCCTTCGAAATGTTCGGACATATTTGATACTGGAGGAGTACCTTGAATCGAATACAACGTAGTTAATGAAGTTGATAGTTGATTGATCAGGAGATGTGGGAGCTCAGCACATTGTATCACATTGTTTCGCACTCCAGCAAAGTCGAAAACATTTGAGTCCTTTGTGGGAGATGATCTTGTGCAGGTTATATTTTCTTGGTATTGGTTTCCCTTCCCATCTCCTAAAATAATTTGTCTAAGGCCATGTTCATATAAGTTGTCCAGGAGCTCTTACAACATGTTCTTTTTTTAGCCTTGATGCGAATAGCCATGACATGATTCGCTTATTCACATAGTTAAAACTGAAGCCTTCTTGGCTAGGTTATGTTAAATTGACGTGGCTGTCAGCTGTAGAACCGACACACCTAGACCACGAGTTGGTCCATTGTGATACGATATTGAATCTTGAAGACTTTTTCCATAATCAAGACAATTACAGATCCTTATGAAGCTATCGAGATTGGCAATATCTATATTTGAATTTTTGAATATTACAACAACAACTTGAATGAACTACCACCAAGTGGGTTCTTATTTGGCTGGAGTTATAGCTATTTCACGGTTGCCAAGCCGATCATCAGACTCCTTTATTAGTGGTGCTTAGCCTTTATACTATCAAGTTTAATCGAAAAACTTTTTGCCTTGACTGAGATTTGAACCCAGACCTAGCGTCGTCAGAAGCCAATGCCCTACGCATCACGCTACCGAGACCACATGATCAGGTCCATCCCAATTTAGGTTTTATCGTTTATCAATTATCACTTGAGGACTAGCGTTTTTATTAGTCATTCAAGTTTTGTTGTTGTAAATTCGGTTTCTTTCTATTTCTCCGAACTCTGTTTATAAGCCAACAATTCGTTGTATATTATAAGGAGGGAGATTTTAATGAAAGAGTTGACTCTGGTCAATATATATATATTTGCCAGATCACTGTCATCATTATCAGGATATATACAGATAATGTGAGGAATCGATTCCTCCTTATACCCTAGAAGATCTCTTGCAATATGCTTAAAACAACCTAACAAACTGAGCCGATCAATGTGGACTAGGTGATAATTCTTACAAAATAGATCTTTTTCTCTTCTTTAGGAAACATTAAATTTCGCATATAGCTAGAGCCTCTATTAATAATGGCAATTCAATAAGATTCTCCGTCGAATCAAAGTACTTGATGGGTCTTTTTTTTGATAAGAAGTTAAAAGTTGAACCTTATATTAAAGAAAGACTTAAAAAGGCCATAGTGGCATTCTTGTCAAGCAAAAAAGTCATTGGGAATAAATGGGTGCATCAACTCCGCAATACTCAAGGGCTATATATTTCGGTAGAGAAAAACACTAATTCGATCAAAAGTTTTGACAAGGTCTAAGATATTTCGGTTCTACATTGAAACACTCTAACTTCTAACATCATAGCACAGGAATTTGGACCAAATTTAGACATTTATTAAAGAGCATCTCTATAGGATTGGCAGAATAATATTACTAGCCTTTTGGAGTTCGGCTGATATTATGCCGTCTGGATCTGCTGATTTTTATGATTTGAAGCTATTGACTGGCCAGTGCTGGTTTTCCCTTGAAATAAAATCTTGTGGATAAGTTAGTATGTTATATGACACCATTGTTGTTGTTATTAACAGTTTGGGAGCTTCCAGGGAAATGGGTATCTTAAAGCAGGTTGAGCGAGTCTTCGTAAGAGTTGATTCATGAGCCATTATCATTTTTCAAACAGTTAAGCATCACTGAATAAGCTGAAAGGATTTTTTTTTAATTTAAATAATTCGGAGGTATCTTCTATGTTACCACAGATTATTCTTCGTAGCCGTAGTATATTTATACAAACCTTGGTTAAACTTAATTTAAAGATGTCTTTCGAAAAGAGTCAAAGAGTCATTTTCCAGGTTATTAGAATTTTTTCTTCTTCTATAGGAATGCAACAAAACTTTTAAGCTTAAAGAAAAAAAAGGCTGAAATATTTTCCTTCTTTAGATTTCTTCAGGTTTTTATTATTATCCCGGTTCTTGTATTGGGGTCGAATATCTACCTTCTTTCTTTTAAGACCTTAAAAGTAAAAGTTTTATTCCATCAGGCATTTTTTGGAATAGAATAAACAAAGTCTAGACATTCCACAACCCTTAACCCATCAAAAAAGATCAAGGTCATGATATAAAAATAAAAGAAATTTAATTAATTCTTTCACCTGTCAACAAAAAAGTTGTTATCTCTACCGCCACTTTCCAACATAGAATCAAAAAAATTTGATGTTTTCTCTTTCAATCCTTTCAAAAACAAAACCACCATCCCTATAGATAAAACAAAAGGACGAAATACGAGTAATAAAGAAAACAGACATCGTTCAATTAATTAGCAATTTACCATGTCTTCACCAAGTCATCAGGTAGAATTTTAATCATGAGAAAAATTCCCAGAACATTTCAGCTAATCAAAAATTCCACAATTGACCCGAAGCAAGCACCTGCTTTACAAGCAATTCTGTGTTGTAGGTCTTGTTGCTTGTTGTTTTACTATGCTATGTATGTACCGTTCATAGTCCTGGACTCTCATTATCAGTAGTCGGTACCTGTAATAGAAGGTTGTAGAGAACGTGTGTTTGACCAGCATGAGTAGCTATATACGATTATGATTGAAGATTCCAATCGAAACATAGCCAATGATGATGATGATGACCTTTGAAGGGAGTGCGGTGGTGTCTCATCTTGAATATTAAACAGTAGCCAGGTGATGATGTAACTAATCAGTTTATTTGAGTTTGGGTGAGTAGTTGGTTATCGGAATGAGTGAAACGCCAATGGAATAATAAAAGGATTAAATGGGAAAGATAAATAAAACAAACCTTACCCAACAGCAGCTGCTTTCACCGTTTCGTGAATGAAGTGTCAGTCGTTCTTATGGTCGAACAAGAAAATACGTAATTTCAGAAGGACTCCCAGATTTGGCAAAAAGAAAAAAAAAAATCTTGACATTAATGAAAACTTGTTTGGAGTTGCCAGTTGCAAGACACAAGCATGTTTTAAAAGCACTATATGACATGTTATGCACTTGCAAAAACTTGAGATTTTGATCAAACTTGACATATCGATGTAGTATCCCTTGGCACATTGGTTAGTGCGTTGGACAGTTATGCAGAAGGTCTTGGGTTCAATTCCCAGCCGCTGGAAAACATGTTTGTAACACGCACTCAGGAATGGTTGACAGGTGTAAGTCACCATGGTTAGGCTCTATACTAGCCGTTATTGCCTCTATTTATTATTTAACATAACGATAATAAGGAAGAGCTAAAAAGAGGGTCTCACAAATTTTTCTGTTCGGCTACAGGCTAAACGGATCGATCGATTTTATTTAAAGTTAGTAGCTAAAGTGATTTAATAATTCCACATCAAACTTGTTTTTAAAAATTTGCGCACACAAGGGGTTTTGACTACCCTTATATTGTTATGGGGTAAAATATTGCAAGCGTTAAGGTTAAGTGGAGAGCATTTAATAAAATATGTATATTTATACACAAGGGCATGAAAGCTTGTTAATTGCAATAAGAAGGAAAACTGAAGAAAACCGAAGTATTCCACATTCAACAGTAAGCTGATGAGCATTCATAGCTAGACGACTTTTATTCCATTTGTTAATTTTTGATAGAAAAATACCTAAAACAGTTTAAGAAAGGGGACCTTAGGACGGTGTTCAAGGTTTCCTA
This sequence comes from Philhelius festivus, assembly GCA_963931855.1. Lineage (NCBI taxonomy): Eukaryota > Metazoa > Arthropoda > Insecta > Diptera > Syrphidae > Philhelius > Philhelius festivus. Next base: position 58,593,994 of record OZ007557.1, read on the forward strand.
AATGATTTAACTCCTATAAGCTAAAGGTTCTTTTCTGAATTCTATACACTGAAAATAAAAATCGTCATAAACATTCTAAAAACCGTTTATTGACTTACTTTTCATTGTCGCAATGAAGTTTTTACTGTCACAATAAACTTTTATTGATTTCAGATTTCCGTAATCGATAAAGTTTTTATTGTGACAAATTAATTTGAGTTTATTGAATTCGAAATCGGAAAATTACTATGCTATTTACTACTGCAATAAACTTATACATTGTCGCAATGAAATTTTTAATTGATATTATGTACCTTTTTGGTTCAGTGTAGTCAACAGTTTAGATTGAGTTATACCGGGGCGGGGCAGATATATGCGAGTTAAGTCAAGATGTGGATGTATGTATAACTTTTAGATGGTAGCCGGGTCCGAAGTGGAAACAAATTTCTAGAATCTGTTAAAAAAATCGAAGGATTTCGATGCTTTTTTGGCTACGTCGAATAAATGAATATTTTTTAAGATATTTTTTTTTTATTTCTTCAATGAAAGTGCCAGTCTTGGATGTTGGCATGTGTGGAATATTTCACTTGCTTGGTCGACAGAATCCAGCTTTCTGTTTTTGAAGCACTGAATCCATCCCGGTTTTTAATTTTTGTATTTGTTTATTTGTACATGGTGTCAAGTTAAAAATGGAAGACCTTGCAACCTGTCCTTGAGACTTTCTTCAGCTTGTCGAATTTTGCGTCGGAGATTGGTCCTTCATCCGTAGAAGATCCAGGAACTCAATGTTCATGACCATATGCAATGTTCTTTATTCGCTCACTGGGTTTCGAAGTGTTTGAAAGGGGACCCTAATTTTTGGCCAAAAAAATCATCATAACACAGGCCATCGCTCAAATTCAACTGTATCTATGACGCCACCCCGATGAGTTTCACCTTGTCGTGGTGGGGTGGCTTACGTCTTTCTATGGCTTGCTGGAGTTAGACAACTAAGAAAACTCGAGAACCTAAAACATAGGTCACGTGACATACATAAAGTAAAGCGATCGAGATATCTCTTTCGTTCGATGTATGCAAAAGCAATCTATGGTTATGTAATATGAGATTGTTAAATAAGTAAGAATGAAATTTTGAACGCACTAAGGACATCGGTTGTACTCGTAGTTCAAGCCATGTCCGAAAAAATTTTGGTACCATATCCAATCTCAGAAATCAGATATATCTGATATCAGGAAACTGAGCAACGGATCCCTGGTGCTGATTTATACAAATCTTGAACTATGTGATGTGGGGGTCACGGCCAATGACGAAAGGTAGTTGAGCGAATTTACTGTCTCTCTTGCTTATTAGTCTTGGTAAAGCAATCACAATGGACGGTCCTTCCTGGTACCTGAAATTAAAAGATTGCGGGGAGTGTCTCTATCCCTATTTGGTGTAGGACAAAAGAAAAGACTAATCGTATTCGGTGCAGGTTGTGGTTGGCTTCGGTCAGCTGTGATCTGCACTACGGGGTTTTTACTCCATTTGCTTAATTTATTAAGCGCCTGTAATATTATTGGTGATATTTTTAAAATAACTCCATAATATTTTAAAGTAACAAGTATGAACAAACAAGATAAAGATATCTTCCTTTGAGTGATATCTATATGAAGAACACCCTAATTGGGTACCTCGGGGATAGTGATTGCTGAATCCCCAGCTAATTATAGCCCCCATGGAGTAAGGACCATGGAATCACTGTCACTGGGAAGGCCCTCTGTAAAGAGAGCTCGAGGTGGCTGTGGTTATACCAATCGAGTTACGCGATTGGCTATTGTGGCTTGCTGCAATAGTTAGATAAAAACAAATTAGATCCGTACCAAAGGGTAGAACTGCCTACTCAGTAAAAAATTTGGAACAGCCTGAAGATGCCTGATTCGCACTCCCTTGACAAGACCAACGGTGATGCATTTGGTGGAATGCGGAGAAAAGTTTGTCTTGGGGGGCTAGTCTTGCACGAGGCTGGAAGGGAGTGGCTACCTTTCATCCAGATAAAAAGCAACTGGGACCTAGTCCTGGGCCGTCAGTGCTTGAGGTTAAGCAGTGGGGTGAAGCCATAATCGGCAGGTATAAGCTTAAATTTCAGTCCTGTATCTATGACGAAGTGTCATTGAAAATAGGACCACTCGGATCCGTACCATATCATTTCTTAAGTAAATATGAATTTATGCCAGAACAAAAATTTAAGTCGTTATAGCGGTTTCTTAAAAAAATTAGTTTTCATATACAAAATTTTTAAAACATTTTTGAGAAAAAATGTTGCGACGCCATGTTAAAGTTTCTATTACTGTAGAACGGACGAATACATATTAAATTTCAAAACAAAATATTGATTCGTTTCAAAAAAAAATGATTTTTTTTTTTTAATTCAAAAAAAAAAGTATTTATTATGTTTTGAAGCGCAATATTTTTTAAACTTATTAGAAGCTTCTTTTCACTAAAATCCGTTAAGCCAATAGTGAGAATTTGAAAAAATAGTTCTATGGTAGATACAGTCAGTAATACACATTTCATTTTCATTACAATTCTAGCATCCGTTTTCGATAAAAATACGATTTTCGAAAACATTTTTTAACACTTGTGTGATGGTTGGTTATCACTATTTTTCGATAAAATAAAATTTTGTTTATCACATATTGTAGATTGTATTAGAAATAGTTTAACTGTTTAGTTTAAAAAAAAATGAGCATGGCGTTTTCTAAATATTGAGTTTTCAAAGAGATTTGTAATTTTTTTTTTAAATCCAAAGATTTTATTTTTCCAAATAAGCAATGCCATCCAAACTTTTGGGAAACTTTAGCAAACAAAAATGATGAAAATCGGTTGAAACTTTTTGGAAAATACAAAACAAAAATGAAATGGTTGTTAGGGGTATCATTAATAACAATTTTCCAGAAATGTAATTTCTTAATTTTTTTTTAAATCTGTCGAACAGTTTTTGAGAAAAAGAAAATTATTTATAAAATTTCGAACACAAATTCGAATGGGAGGTATAGTTATTTCGGGTCTTAAAAAAAGAAAAAAACATTTCGGGAAAAAGTTTTTTAAAAAATCGGCTGAGCCGTTTAGGCTGTAGTCAACCAGGCAGACAGAATTGTGAGAACCATTATTTTTGTGTGCTCTATCATGGCAATGTCAACTTTGATCAAAATATCGAGTTGGATTTTTTACGAGTGCAAAACTTGAAACACTGAAATAGGGTTAATTTTACAAAATAATTAAGGCATACGAATAAAACTCTCTCTCATCCAAAAGTTAGTTTTGTCCGATTTTTTTTCCCAAGTTAAAGTCAAATATTTTTAGGCTGATATTAAATCTGTGGTGCTTGGTAAAAACATGCTAAGTCCACAAAATACACTGCGTCCAATTTACATGGAGTAAGGGCTTGTCTTGAAATTTAAAATATTTATGAAAATGACCTTTAAAAAATGTTGTTCCAAATTTTAAAAATAATCAGCTAACCCGTTTAAATTCTAGCTCAATGTTAAGTGAAAGTAAAAATGCTAGAAATTTTAAAGATCTTAAATGTTGTAGAAAATCTTGTTGACGAAAACGGCTTCTATGAATTTAAATAAATAAAATTTATCTAGAAGAGAACCATTTTTTGATGACTTTCTAAACCAGTATATAAGAATCTCCATAGAGGTAATGAAAATAATTTATATGCTTATGGGCGTGGCGCCATCCACCTTGTGGTACCGCGAATATAAATCAATGAAATTAAGAGTCACAGAAAATTGTAGTGTCACTGCACCGCCTCGCTAACGTTTAAATACATACTTTCTTAGCCCATTTACATCGAAGTAATCTTCTTTTGAAATTCAAAAGTGTATTGCTTAATAGTGCACAGCTAAAAGATAAAGTATACTCGTATTATAATGGACGTCTTAGGAGTATTTTGTTTCAAATGTCGGCTCAAAATGACTTAGGTAAAACCGCCGTTTTCCGGATATCAAACAATTACTGAATATTTCAGAGGAAACTTGCATTGACCACTACATGGTCATATCGGGTCATGTGCTTAACGGTTCATCTGACCTGCATACTCTTTTTTAACGGGACTCTTTAAGATTTTTTAATAATATTGAACAAAAACCCGTTAAAAATCCAATTTTGGATTTAAAAAACTGTCTTTTTTTGAAATTTCGATTTTTCAAAAAAAGTATACTTTCCAGAAGATTTCTAGTGAAAGTTGTTTTATTTTCATATTTCTTTTGAATACTTAAATAAAAATCCATTTCATCTGGCAATGCCAGTTGTGTGTAAAAATCTGAATCTCCAAAGCTACTGTGTATAACAGGTGTTTGGATATCAAATTATCCTCGTATAGCTCGCACAACAGGTGATAATATGCATCACTTTTTTGGTCCGCATTCTTCGTGTTCATATTACATTAACGTTATTCCCTTTTGAAGCGTTGACTTGTCTCCCAGCTGACTGAGCCCGATAAAGCTCATTGAAACTTGATCTTTGACGGAAGGATTTATGTTCCGATTTTGTTTCGTTTTTTTTTACAGACCTTTTCAAATATTTGATTTTTTTTTTTTCGTTTCGAAACAGTTCTCAGCCAAATTAGCGATTTTTAATTGATATTCGTGCGACAAATTCCCAAACGGAATTTGACCCTAGTTTTTGGCCTTCTTTGGAGGTAGGTTTTTTCTTTTGGTTGGGAGGGGGGAATAAACCAGTCACCAATCAATGTCCAATTAAGCGACCACTAATGTTCCATGGCAAACATTTTTATAGTCGCTTGCTAGGTATCGAGCGACAAGTCCAAATTAAAATGGACTTGGACATGTCATATAGCCGCAAGGTATGCACGTGGCCAAGTTGATTTTGTTGCCCGTTGTGTGTGGTATGGGCTGAAGAGACTGCTGACTTTATTTCCATTGAATGGAGGTAGCGGCCGGCGTTAAGCAATATAATAATTTTTCAGTTTGGAATTCACGAACTCAGTAATTGAGACTTTTCAAAAAACTATGTGTGTTGTTTTTTTTTTGCTTTTATTATTTGCATGGACGGGTTGGCTTGGCTGATGACAAAGTGCTCTGAGACAGATTGTTGGCGGTAGATGGAAATTATAGACAGAGTGTTGTTGCTTGTATTGCATAACCTCATGGCAGTTTCGAACTATTCCGGAAGCAATTTTTTTTATCGGGCTAAATGAGTCACGCAATAAATTGAAAACCAATTTTTCAAGCTAGGAATGGTTAAATATTGGTCATATTGATTTTTTGCAGCGAGACTATTGTGAAGTTCTGCTTCCAATATGGGATTTTATTAGATTAATACTTTAGTCAACAAATCTTTAAGTTTCGGAAATAAAATTCGAAATAGTTAGTTAGTATGTAGATCAGGTCTTCCGGTCTTCTTAAAAGGTAATGTGCAACTTCTGTCCGTTAACAGAAACTGGGAAATAGAATAAGCCCAGCAACATTTTAAGCCACGAATACCCATTACTTTCTTGAAACTTTTATATATTCCCCTTATATGTAAGGGTATTGTATTTGGTGTACCTTACATCATGAATTCAAATATGGTATCAAAAGCTGAACCAATCCTCCTTCAATATGCCAAAATAAAATCAGAGGAACGACAGCTCATAGAGAATCTGAAAGTATTGACTAAAAACTCTCCTTAGTATACTTCCATCATCAAAATAGTTGATAACTAGGATTACTAGGTTCATATACAAAGATCACTTATGAAAACGAGAAAAATAGTTGGGAAGAAAACAGAGCCCTGGGGCACACCAGAATTTATTTTAAAATTTTACAAGAAAATATTCTTCGGTACTAAGTCGAAATTCTTGCAGTATCGATAAGAGAACCATGTGAGGATGAGTCAATAGGCCAAAACCACCTCAAATCCATCATTTTGTTGTAAAGTTGCGCGATATTGAAGGGGCCACTAGCTTATCATATGAATCAGTGATTTAGATTTTAAATGAATATTCGGAGATCAAAAAGCTTTTTTCAAGATGACTGCGACGTTTTCTCAAAATTAAAAATCAGCAATTGTTTTAAGACTTTAAAGAAGTGCTTGGCAATATTCAACTGTGTTCTCAGGCCGTTTTGTAACAGTGGATAAAGCTTGGATTCACCAAAACACATCAGAGAGACCAAGGAAATGTCGGAACAATGGACTTCTCCTGGTTAATCGAAGCCGAAGACGGCCAAAGTGGGTTTTTTAGCAAACAAGCTCATGTTAAAATTATTTTGAGAGGCGTGTGGTGTAATTCACATCGATTATTATCTTGATCACCGGCACAGAGCTGCTGGATCTATTCCTAGCCGATGTGAAGCAAACACAGGTGCATTATGGTTTGGATTGTAAGCAACATTTCTTACACTTCAACACGATCGGTCTGTCGACCTATGGAAGGCAGAACGATGGTGGTCAGGAATGGCTTGCTCAAGAATGGTAACTTTGTCGCTAAATGTATAGAAATTTTCAATAAGTTGGCGAGAAGAAAATTTTGGGCTGGATACAATATCCCGCTTTTTATAATCCCGTTTTTTTAAATCCTGTTTTTATAATCCCGTTTTTTATAATCCTGTTTCTTATAATTTCGCTTTTTTAAAATCTTGCTTTTTATAATCCCGCTTTTTAAAATCCCGTCTCTTATAATCCCGTTTTTTATAATCCCCTTTCTTATTACGACGTGTAAGCAGTGAGATATGTAACCCCCCTGCTTGGGCACACTATAGGATTTGGGGTATGTGCGAGTTTGGGTGTATGCATAGTTTCTTTAGCATTTAAAGAATCTGGAAAATAACCAACATAAAATCAATAAGTTTTAGCTACGTATTCTAAAAAACGGGATTAGCGGGATTTTAAAAAGTGGGATTATAATAGATCAGGATTTTGAACAAGCGGGATTTAAGAAGATGGGATTTTAAAAAAGCAGTATTTTAACATACAAACAAACAAACTTTTTTTCGGAATTTTTGAAAAGCGGGATTTCAAAAAGCGGGTTTCCGATACGTTCCCGAAAATTTTTCTTGAGAAATAATAGGTATTTCAAATGCAAAAAAGTCTTAAAACAGGTTCTTGGAAGTTTTTTAGTATATTTTTTTATTGCCTTACATAATTTTATTTAAAATATTATTTTTTGGTTTGCAATATTACAGCCTTTTTTTTCAAAATTATAACAAAATGAACGATATTTTGAGGTTGTTTTAGGCACGATGTGTTGGAAATGATGAATGTGTTGGAAATGATGAATAACCAAACGTACAGGGTGCGGCAACGTAATTTTCTTTTTTGAAAGGATGTCATTCAGTTTCTCTTTGACTCAATTAGCGCTTGTGCAGTGCAGCGTCTGTGGATGCGAGAAGATAAGAGTAAGGAGCTTAAAGAACTTACTCCCTAGCACCCTAGCTGATCAAGTTTCCAGTCCATGTACAGTTACATGTCTGTACGCCACATTCGAAGGGATCTCTGTCTGCTTTCCCCATAGTATGACCTCACTATTAGAGTTCGACATGAAATATAAACATGAAATATGATATAACATCTTCCTTAAGTTTATTTCAATTAAGTAGGTTATCATTGTGATATGGTCTAGGTTTTCCACAATCAATAGTGAGGCGGGTTTAAACCATTCTCTCAATCCATCAATTGAATTGTCATCCGAACTTGAAAGCAGCAGGGATCTTAGGAATTTGATGAAGAACACGGATTAGAAGCTATCGAAGTTCACTGCTGGCCCCAGAATTGAGTATTGATAACGAGTGATTTTTTAAGAGTTATCGGAAATAAACAAAAAACAACATAAAATTCAGAAAAATGCATTAAATCTTTATTTGATATAGTATGGTCGATATCTATAATTTAATGTTTAAAGATTATTTCATTTTCAATCCCGTGGCTGCGCCTCAAATGATCCATCTATCCCCTAAGTCCAATTTTGGTATACTCTTTCTAACATTTCGGCCGGTATCTCACGAATAAATTCTTCCATGAAAATCGAACTCGAGACTTTGATCAAAGTTGACATTACGAGGATAGCGAAGGCCAAAAAAGTGGGTCTCGCAATTCTGTCTGTCTGTCTGTCCGTTCGATTGCAGCTAATGCTGATTTTCTTCAAACTTGGTAGATCTGGGTTTTAATTTTTTCCCCCGGATGTTTTTTGATTTGATATTTTAAGACCAAAAATAACGGTACCTGCCATACGATTTTTTTTCGAAATTTTATAAATATTTTTTTTTCTCAAAAACTGTCCCACAGATTTAAAAAAAAAATTCATAAAATTTCTTTTAGTACCAAATTTTTTCTTAAAAATGTTTTAAAAATTTTGTATATAAAAGTTTATTTTTAAGAAACCACTACAAAGACTTATAATTTTTGTTCTTGCATGAACCTATATTTGCTTGAATCATATAGCATTCTATTTTTACCTCCAACTACTAGAGAAGTTGTTTTAGAAAAATTATTTTTATGCGCATTTTTTTTTTTTTTTTTTTATAATCTACCCGCGCTCAAGGGATTATGATTACCCTTTAAATGTTTCAACACAGCGCGGGCGTGAAGTTAATGAAGAGAAAGAAGGATAGGAAAGATGTGTGGCACGATGTTCTGAGACTGTTGGTGGTTGTCTCAGATATTTTTATCTCCAGGGATGGCGGCTTTGCTAAAGCGGAGAAATGCCGTGTCTTATTTCTATGTCGTTTATAATTCACATTATTTTTTATTCATGTTCATCCTTGATGGGCATACTAGTTTAACTCAATTACATGTTGTTAGTGTTATGCCTGAAAAACATGTAATGAGTAAACCAGCAACCCATGGATGACAATTTTAGTAGGTTTTAATGGAATTAAAACGACATAGACGACGGCAGGGATCGAACCTGTGATGATGAGGTTGACAGGCGAGCACACAACCATCGTGCCACGGCCAAACAGTTTTTCTCTAATAACATTCACTTTTGAAATTTTTAGTCTATTACATAGGATCAAGTTCGTGCGACCCAGTCGTGCATTTTATTTCTGGATGCATTGGTAGCTCTTGAAATGCTTCTGGCTGCTCTTCACTCCAGATACGGCAGTTTTGCTTGTTCACGTATCCATTCAATCAGAAATGAGCTTCGTCGCTGAACACAATTATTCGATAAAAAAGTGGATCTTCGGCCAACTTTTTAAGAGCCCATTCACCAAAAATTCGGTGTTGTGGTAGGCCGTTCGGCTTCAATTCTTGCACCAGCTGTATTTTGAAAGGCTTCACACCTAAATCCTTCCGCAAAAATTTTCCACGTAGTGGAGAAGCAGAGGCCCAATTGCTGAGAATGGCGCCGAATCCATAATTTACGGTCATCGCTAACACTGTCCGATTCAGCTGCGATATTTTCCTCAGTTCGTAAGCGTGTTGGTGGTTTAATGTCCAACAATGTAAATTTGGTGCGAAATTTAGTCACAATAGCCCGAATTGCCGCCTCAGTAGGTCGATTAAACTGACCATAAAATGGAAGAAGCGCGCGATGATCTTTCTTAATAGAGCACGCATTTTGATAATAAAATTCAATAATTCGCAAGCCTTGTTCGTTTGTAAGACGATTCATGGTCAAATTATAGACCAAACTGAAGATGTTTGACAGTAACACAAAACATGAAAAGTGCGTGAGCTGTCAAAACCAGTGTTGCCAAAAAGAATATAGCAAAAAAATTATATATACCAGTACACCTTGTTCGCCTTGTTTGGATTATTCCGTGAGGAATTTGAAAATTTATTGCCCTTAATGTTGAAATGACCATTTTTTCTGCAAGTGAGATATGAAGATATAAGTGATATGAATTACTTACTCATCAACCCGTTAATTTCCCTCAGAGGCACTCTGACTTGAAACCCAGATAAGTTAAACAAAATATGAATCGAAACAGTTCCCAAGAAAACAGGGCCTATTGACTTTCAACTCTCAACGATTCCTTTGAACGTGTTGTCGGCAGGAACGGAGGTGATCCAGAATTTTCTATTGAGTCTGAATGGCTATGATGCGTAAGACGGAAGTCAGGTAGGTCGAATGGCTGTCACAAGAAACTTCGCTCTGTGAATCAATTAGCCCTGGAATGGTCATTTGAGTATTATTACTCTGTGGATTAAAGTGCATAAGAACTAAGAGACTTCTAAACATTTCCGCTAGAAGATCATTGTTCAAACTTTGATTCAAAAATAACATGCCAGGCTTGGTAATTTGGTTGTTGATTCGATCACTTAAGCGATCTGATCTCTTCGGGGGATCGTCCAGTTAGTTTGGAACATTCTAGGAATGGTATCCGCTAAATTTCTCCATACGGCATGAATACACTAATGGAGGTTGTAGTCCATGAAAACTGACACAGCTTTAAAATAATTTAAGGGTCATTTGATTTGAATGTAGCCCCTAGAAGATTCCCTAAATTGGATGCTCATCAGCACCTGAAACCATCTACACTGTGTCATACTATGTACCTCAGTTGACTGGTATTAATGCCAATCCAATTGAGCGATCGTCTGGCCAATGTTCAGTTTCAGCTTTGTTTAAAAAAAAACTCGGTTGCTGGCTTTGCCTTGGTCTTATGAATTTGACAGGGAACACGATAAACAAGCTATCGAAGTTTGTGCTAGAGCCATTGTTCGCGTTGGGAAAAGAAATTAAGACCTTAATCTTCATTTCGAAAATGACGTTGCCACTTAGACCAGGACCTAGTGTTACCAGGAATAGAGGGGACCTACAATTTTTTGCTCATTCTGAACGGCTAATAAGCAGATCATGTTCATGACAAGAGATCCTCTTAGAGGATTTGTCAATTCATCGAAAGAGGCAATACAGCCCTGAAGTTTTTCTTTCAGTGGCTGAGAATCGAACCCAAGACCTTCGGCATGACTAATTTACTCTTTGTTTTTAATATATTCCCTAGATCTGAATAAAATCTCGTTAACTGCCTTACAAAAATCCCGTCTAACATCATCTAATGTCATTGCCAACTATACTAAACACAGTTCCCACTCACAGTAGTAGTTTCCTGTCTAGCATTACTTCCACCCTCTTCCTCCATTATGTCTGGGCACCAGCACATATCTGAACTTGAAAACATTTCCCAAGGGGATTCCCATCACCTTTGTTAATTCTTTAACTCCCTCACAGCACAGACTATAACCTTCAAAGGGAGTTCCACAAAAATGCGCACAAACCAAAAACAAAATTTTAAATCCTCTAACGCCATTAATTACACCCAGATTCATATGAAGCCATGTGTGCGCATTGTTCCATTGGTTTCACCACAACGCAACGCTGAGCTCTTGAGAGTCCAGGATTGTGCAGATTATACTCTTATACTGGCTTTCCAAAAAATAAAGGAAAGAAAATCACAGCGGCTCTGTAGAGAGATCAGAAATTCACAACTGCTCGTATTAAGGCACTGCAGACAGACCAACGGACAACCAACTCACCGACAACTAACACCTGCATCGACCATGTACATATACACTTTGCTCCATCACTCACAACACACAACTCCTGAGCCTGGTCAACCCTATGTAGAGCTGGACCACTCACAAATTCATCCGCATTGTAGCCCTTTACCTGTTAATTAACTAATTAACTGCATGCACGTGAATTATTCATTACCCCCTGAGTTGGGAGTCCCCTCCGCCCCGCTACAATCCTCTAGCCGACCGACGAACCTTTGCCAGTGAAATCTACTCCTGGACATATTCTTCTTCCAAAATGGATGCTGGATGGATGACTGAGTTCTCTGCAGTGTTGAATTTTGTCCCGTAGTTTGGTGAACTTTTTATTTTGTTTTTTGACATCAGTCCTTCTACCGTCTGGTGAGTTTATTTTTCCTCCTCGAAGCTGGAAAGGCGATGAAGACTCTTGGTCATTCACTCGTCATGAGTTGTGCTGGTGTCGGTGATGATGAATATTTTTTTTTCTTTAAAAACAAAAGAAAAATCAAAAATAAAAAAAAAATAAAAATAAAAAGTAAAACTACGTGCATAGTAATTTAAGCTTTGGAGGGAGCAAATAGTTAAAGTGATTTATTTGACAGACTGCTACGTTGATGTTGAATAACAAAAACGAACTAGAACTAAGTGGTTTTGGTCTGGAACCGGACTCTGGAGGTATAGAAGAAGTCGTAATAAATAAACTGGCAAAAAAATACCAAGAGAAATAAACTAACCAAATTACTTACTTTAAAGTTTTAAATTTAATTGAATTATTTGATGGAGCTTTGCATAATTAATGTTGAGGGTATTAAAAAAAAGAACTAAAAGTTAAGGGAAAGCTTTTAAATTTGTGGATGGCTATGAAAGATATCTAAAGGTTTGGAACTGGATCTTGATGAATCAGAAAATAGCTCTGAAGATACATAATTTGTTTCTATTTGAGTAAAATAGCTTAGTGTTCTTAGACTTGCGAATGAAGGTATTTTTTGATGATTTAGATTAGCTCAAAACTCAGAATATAAATAAAGCCTACCGTTCTCAGGGTTAAAGTTAGATCAGATTTATAGATGGGATTGATCAAAGAAACCTCAGCCATTGTCACGCTGTCGGGTTAGCAACACGCTTAGCTCTGGATGGAGGCGCAATACATCTTTAGGCCGCAGGGTAAGCCCCCCATTTCAATATTCATGCATTCATTCATTCGAAGGGTTGAATGAATGAATAATTTTGGTGTACAAGATTTGCAATCTTTAGATATGTAAATATATTGTACCCCGTCTTGAACTTAGTAAGATTGCTCATATTACAGCTCCAGGCTTGTTTTCTGTATTTTCAGAGATATCTGCATGCCTTTGTTGCACATGTTTTTTTTTTAATTCAAAAAATATGTTTTTTGAAATTTTGAAATGCTATGGTTTTTGAACTTTTTAGAAGCTTCTCCATACAAAAATTCATTAAAATCTGTTATAATGAGAAATTCAAAAGTGGTTCTATGGTAGGTAGGTACAGTCAGTAATATCTTAATTTCAACTTTTGTTTATTGAATTAGCTATACATAGATAGTACAAATAAATTAAAAGAAAAAATGTATCAAAATTCCAAGTGCCGTTTTCCAGAAAAATACGATTTTCTAAAACCATTTTTAGCTGTTGCAAGGTGGGTACCGTTATTTTGAGATAAAATATTTTTTTTCTCAAATCTTGTAGAATGTAATAAAAAATTTTAATTATCAAGTTTAAAGAAAATCGAGCATGAGTTTTTCGAAATATTGAGTTTTGAAAAAAAAAATTTGAAATTTTTTTGAAAAATCCAAACAAAATTTCTTAAAAATTTGAATACACAATATTGTTCATAATTTAAGAGGGCTTTAATACAAATAAAATGATCAAAATCGGTTGTACCGTTTTTAAGAAAATAAAAAATAAAATGCACGACTGGGTCACACGAACTTGCTCTTATGTAAAGGACCAAGAATTTCAAAAATGAATTTTATTAGAGGAAACTGTTCATAAGGATAAAATTATTTTTTTTAAATTCTTTTAGGAGTAAGAGATAAAAACAAAATGCTATGCAAATATGAATTTATGCAAGAACAAAAATTATAAGTCGTTGTAGTGGTTCCTTAAAAAAATAAGCTTTTATGTACAAAATTTTTAAAACATTTTTAAGAAACAACTTTGGTACGCCAATTTTAAATTTTTATAATTGTACGAATGAGAATTAAATTTCCAAGAAAAAATATTAAGCCGTTTTTGAGATATCGAATTTTCAAAAAAAAAAACGACTTCTTTTTCTTAAAATTGAAAAAATATTTTTTTTAAGTTTTGAAATGCAATGTTTTTTAAACTTTTCAGGAGCTTATCTATAAAAAATTTCATTAAAATCCGGTATGCCGATAATGAGAAATTAAAAATTCGAAAAAATCGTTTTATGGTAGGTACCGTCAGTAATATCTAGATTTCAAGTTTTTATTTTAATAAATTATAGATCGTAAAAATTAATCAAGAGGAAAAAAAATTTTGCGAAATTCTCGGAACCGTTTTCGAGAAAAATACGATTTTCGAAAACCATTTTTAACATTTGTATGAAAGGTACCGTTAGTTTTAGATAAAACAAATTTTTTTTCTCAGATCTTGCAGATTATGTTCAAAACCTTTTAGTTGTCAAGTTTGAAAAAAATTTATCTTGGGGTTTTCGAAATATTGAATTTCCAAAAAAAAATTTTGAATCTTTTTTTTTTAATCCAAAAAAAAAATTTATAATTTGAATATGTAATTAATATTTAAACTTTGGAGGAGCTTAAGCATAAAAAAATGGTTTAAATCGGCTGCACCGTTTTTGAGAAAATCAAAAACAAAAAAAAATGGACCCAGTGGGGCTTCCAAAAATAACAATTTTTTGGAAATTTTTTTAACCATTAGCTAGTTTTAACCAAATGAAATTTTTCAAATTTTTTTAAAAAAATTCTGTGGGACAGTTTTTGAGAAAAAAAAATATTTCTAAAATTTCGAAAAAAAAAAATCGTATGGCAGGTACCGTTATTTTTGGTCTTAAAAAAAAAGAAAAAAACGTATGGGGGGGGGGAAAAATTAAAACCCATATTTACCAAGTTTGAAGAAAATCGGCCGAGCCGTTTAGGCTGTAGTCGAACCGACGGACAGACAGACAAACAGACAGACAGACAGAATTCCGAGAGCCACTTTTTTGATCTTCGCTATCATCGTAATGTCAACTTTGATCAAAATTTCGAGTTTGATTTTTTTTACGACTTTTATGCTCATGAACAGTTTTTCTCCAATAACATTCATTTTTGAAATTCTTAACTACTAAAGTGTTGGAGCAAGAAACAGGATGCAATGTGATTTAAGCAAATATTAGCTTATACAAGAACAAAATTATAATTCGTTGTAGTGGTTTCGTAAAAAAAATAAGCAAAATTTTGGTACGCCAACTTTTATTTTTATTATTTTTAGATTTTATTATTTTACGAATAAAATTTAAATTAAAAAACAATATTGGTCCATTTTTTGAGATATCGAATTTTCAAAAAAAAAAATATTTTTTATTTTCAAAAAAACTTTTAAACTTTTTAGAAGCTTCTCCATATAAAAATTCAATAAAATCCGTTGTAATGAGAAATTCAAAAATGGTTCTATGGTACAGTCCGTAAAATCTTAATTTCATTTTTTTATTGAATTAGTTATAGATTGTTAAAATAAATTAAAAGAAAAAAAATGTATCAAAATTCTAAGTGCCGCTTTCGAGAAAAATACGATTTTCGAAACCCATTTTTAGTCGGTACCGTTATTGTGAGATAAAATAATTTTTTTTCTCAAATCTTGTAGAATGTAATAAACAACTTTTAATTATCAGGTTTAAAAAAAATATAGGATGAGGTTTTCGAAATATTGAGTTTTGAAAAAAATAGAGTTTTTTTTTTTTGAAAAATCCAAACAAATTGTTTTGAAAATTTTAATTCACAGCACTGTTTGTACTTTTAGAAGGCTTAAGCGGGTAACATTCAAAACCATTTTTGCGGATTTTTTTTTTCAACCGTTAGATAGCTTTAACTAAATTAAATTTTTGAACTTTTTTTTTTTTTAAATCTGTCAAACGGTTTTTGAGAAAAAAAAATTATTTATAAAATTTCGAAAAAAATTCGTATGGCAGGTATCCTTTATTTTTGGCCTGAAAAAAAAAGAAAAAAACCTTTGGGGAGAAAAATTTAAAAATGGTATCTACCAAGTTTAAATCTAAAAATCTGAGCAGATTGCTGTGGTCTGGATGTCAAACATAACAGAACATAACTATTATGTCCTAATCTCCAGAAAAAATTAAATGCTCCATAAGTAAAGGGCAGTTATTCTTTGAAGATGAAATGATTCATTTTTCCATCGATTGATGGAGGCTTGGACTCATATAGATTAAATTTATGTTTCTCCTTTCGTCGCGGGTTGGTTACGAAATTTCGAATGCCAAAATCCGGAATATATTAAAAGCGAAAATCTCAAACACCAGACTCCCGAATCGCCCGATTTTAAATACCAAAACAAATACTGAGCCAATCGGGATTCAAGCATTGGAAAAAAAAATTGTGGAGCGGAATACCACCTACAAAATCAAAAATAATTTTTAAAAATATAAAATTCAATCAGGTCTTAGAAACAGTATTTTAAAGAACAGCCAACAAGTGGAAAAATTTGATTTTTTGGAAAAAAATATAGCTAAAAACATTTCTCTTTTAAGAACGTAAACGACTCGAATATGTGGTCATTCCACACAAGACGGTCTGTGTGATGCATATACCGAGAACTGGATTTGAGTTTCAGACAAAAGATCATTGAAGAATATCAATAGAGAGTCGGCGACAAGACGGAGCCCTGGGGCAGACCAGCATATATTTTGTATGGACTTCAGATTTAAAACCATCCAATACAACTTGTTTTGAGTGCAAAATGCACGCATTTTCGGTAAGAGAGATGCCAAACTCTATCAAATGCTTTCGAATTATCAAGTGCAATAATTTTACTTTCTGAAAAACGATATAAAGATTTGTGCCACTGTTCGGTGAGATATACCATCAGATCACCAGTGGATCTATTGCTACGAAAGCCAATTTCCTTAGCTGATAATTTATCAGCGTTTCCATGACCTTAGAATGGGATATAAGTTCAATTGGACGATAGTTAGTGGTTGAAGAAGATTCGCCTTTTTTAGGGACAAACTGGACAAATGCTGTTTTCCATCCACTCGGAGAGAGACCAGTAGAGTAGGACAGATGGAAAGCTTACACCTCTTCAGAACGTTTGGGGCGATACTATCCGTGTCAGCGACTTGGTGTATATGGAGATCTTTTAGTACTCTTCCAACTGTCCGAATTCGAAAGAAGATTTGTCCCATAGAATGATTAACACTCTCAATAACGAGGGATCATGACACAATTTGACAGCATCGAATTGACAGAAAACTGTGCTGCAAGCAAATTGGCCTCTTTTTGTGAGCTGACATAAGGAGTGTCATGGAAAACGAGTGTATAGGAACGGATTTTATCATCCTGGATTTCCGCCATTTGGAATTATTCCCCCTTCCTTTCGTCAACCTTATTGTTGCTAGGCGGAACTATTAGCAATGTAAGAAGTCTTGTCTTATGATATTGTCTTCAAAAAATCTTCTTCAAAGAATCTTCTTAGATAGCGAAGCTGCTATTAAATCTTTGGACTCTCTCTCTTCTAAAATTTTGAAACACCCCTAAAGTGCCAAGCACTTCTAATGGTAATGGAAATTCTATGAAAGCTGACGAACACGCTAATAGTGGAAGAATGGCAAATATACTATTTGCTTGAAGACAGATTAGAAACACAAAAACTGAAGCCTTGAAATAGGTCTCAGGACCGGACATTGTCTAATAAAAAAAGTTTGTGCTAACGATTTTTGCAGAAGCATCATGTATCTATTTATCACTTTCTATGCACTGGTCCGGCTCTATTCTAAGGACATAGGCTCCATCCGGGAGGTTCCTTGTGCAATGATCTTGTCGATCTGCTAAATATAAAAATGAATCCTTCTCACAAGTTCATAAGGAGCTCCAATTGGTTCAACGGGGAGGAGGTATCCTAAATTCATAGAGTATCATAGTCAAAGTCTACCAACTTAAGGCCTAATTGGTTCTGATTCTCCTGCTGACTGGCTGTTTAAACTAGCCTAACCCTATCACATCATTTTATTATTCAGCCTATCTTAACATTCCTCATCAAAGCCTTACATAAGTGTCTCTCAGTTCTCAACCAGTAGTACAACTTTTTGTCGGAAAAGTAGTTTGTTAAAAAAATTTAACAAATCGATTACACATTTATATTTTAAATAATATTTAGCAATGGTCAGTGATCTATTTACATGCACTCAAAGATCGTAGGAGGCCTGATAAATGGATAATGAAGCAGCTCCGACCGGTCTGCACACTGCACAGGCCAGCTAAGCAGCTTTTTCTCAAAAATAATCGCCTTCCGTTTGAGATAGCTTATCCTTTTACAGTTAAAAAAAAAAACAGAAACAGAAAAACATTCTTACATAACAAAACACAACAAAATGCCTGCCTGGCTGCAGCAGCAACCTGTTGCCAGTCTTCGATGTAGCTGGTGGCTGCTGCATACAACAGTACGTGCCGAATGCCGATCTCATTTCGCTTTCCATCGTCGCGGTAGGTGCTTAGTGCCTTAGTACGTTTG
The DNA here is from genome assembly GCA_963931855.1 of Philhelius festivus. Classification (NCBI taxonomy): domain Eukaryota; kingdom Metazoa; phylum Arthropoda; class Insecta; order Diptera; family Syrphidae; genus Philhelius; species Philhelius festivus. Next base: position 58,612,167 of record OZ007557.1, read on the forward strand.
TAGGTATCTCGTACCTAACCTAGTGCCTACTGCCTGTGCCTCTCAACGAATTGTATGACCTATTAAATTTGGCATCGATTTTTTAGCGGAGCCTTAAAGTTGCAACGGTGGTGTGGTGTGTTGTGTAACCTTTGCACATTGTGTCGCCGATGCTGCCGCTGCCGCTGCCGCCGTTCAGTGTGCAAAGTCGGTGCGCTAGGCTAGAGTGAAAAATGCCAATTGCCTAATGTAATGATGTATTAAGGTTTGTGCATTGCATATACTGCATGCAGACTTCTCTGGTGCAACGAACTGGTTAGCAGAGGTGCCACCAGAGGTACCTACCACTTCTCAATAATCTAACTGCCATTAACTAAAATCACGACTTTCAAAATGAACCAGGACCGTCTGTGCAGGTATATGTGAGAGTGAATGAGTTGATTTTTAGGACCACAAAGAAGTTCGACGGAATGTCGTCGTTTGAATATTTTGGTGTACCGGGGCTTACAATTCGGTTACTCGGTCGAAAAACTATTGCTAGTATATAAGCACGTACATTTGTATCTGCATCTACAACCACGTTGTATTCCTGAAGTGTTCGCCTGCCAAAGATATTTAACATGCATGCATTCACAGTACGGACAGATACATGAAATCAATGCTGCCAGACCGCGGGTTGCGATTTATTTTTGTCTTCTTATTTTTTTTATTGAAACTCTAGCACGATTTGGTGGCAAATAAAGTTTCAAAAGAGTTGGGAACAAAAAAAAACTTTTACTTTTAGCACACTGTCCGGACATTAGTTTTTCGTTTTTCGTTTTTTTTTTTATTTTTTTTTATTTTGAGATTCTAGTTTTAAGGTTTTTTTTTCGTTTTGCTTACAATAAGGTCCATGTTGGACTAGAATTCTATTGCCATAGTCATGTTGCACAATCAACGGATATATGTATATTTTTTGCCATACACAATTTCCTCTAGATTTGCATGCCAGCCGCAGTCGGCATGAATTTTGATAGGTGCAACATGTCGGCCAAATGAAACAATAGAGAGTAATGAGAATACGTGGCATTGTTTCAAGAACAAAAACTAAAAGGATACTGAGAAATATTGATTTGATCTGGCTACGTGATTGGGGTTTATAAAGGAGAAACTTTTGTTGCCAGTTCTGTTTTGTGAATCCAGGTACAGGGCTAGGGCTAAGCACGAAGGCATCAAGGAGTACATAGATTTTTTTTTTTTTTGCCGGGTGAAGTGGAATTAAGCAATTTTTCGAAAATTGGCTAGAACCGTTTGTAACTACAGCTTTTGGTAATACTAAAATAAAATATATCGACTGGAGCAGTTTAGCCCAGTGACCCAATAGTTTGATCAACATTAGCTGATAGTATGTTTTAAGGCGAGAGCAAATAATATAAGTCACACAGATTGGCACTATTTACATACATATTTGCTGCCGCAGATTCAATTGAAGTGGTACCCGCGTGGCTTAGTGTTTAGTGCGTCAGACACCAGATGCAAGACTTTGGATACCTAAACGCTGCCACTCAAAACAAAAAACTTCATTTCCTCCAAAAGTATTTTTCGTCGTGGAGAAATGTTTCTAATTTAAGGCATTCGTCTTCAATCTGCCGGCAACACACCCAGACGAAAAGTTTAGAGTTTTAAACCACTAGACCCTGGGTATCTCTACGAGCTTAATTCTTATATTTACATTTGGTTGACAATAAGCCGACTTTTTCAAATGGTACTCCAAGAACGTCACCTTTATTTAAATCTTGAGTACTAGAAAAATGGATAGAGTTTGGTTCGAATCAACATTTTGTGATGTGCTTTTTGCTTTGCAGCCGAGGTTCTGCTCGCCAGGGTCGCCCTGAAAAAAACACGAAACTTCAGAGTAAAAGGTCTTCAAACCTTATAATAAAATCTTTATTGAAAATAACTCTTAAATCTATAACACACAATATACTGGTACTAATATTTCACTTATTACGGGATGTTGAATAATCCACTTGATCTTGCTGCTTCGTATCGGTCGCTGATGTTTCGGATCTGGTACTTGGTTACGAATATTCTCGTTTCTGGTAATTCGGCTTCAAACTGGTCCTATCATTCGGATATCGGCTTATGACGTGATCCAGCGGTACAACGCCCTTGGTGCACTATCAGCAGGTACGACGCTCCTGATGGCACTTATCAGCAGATACAAATCGCCCCAGGTGGTACTAATCAGCAGGTACCGAAGCCCCTGGTGGTAATTAGGACAATAAACTTCGAACTAAGACCCCTTACCGCTGGTGGGGGAAGCCCCGCAAAAGCAAGAAAAGCTAAATTGACCAATTCGTCTTCACTTGTCTACGACTGGATTTCGAATGATTGATGCAATCAATTTACTGTGCCGGCTGTGTGTATGATCGATGATCATGATGACTTTTCAGTAAACACTGAATGTGAATTATATAAGTGGCGAGCGAAAAATATCAATGTAGTTGATTTTCCCGTGACGTCAAGTGTCCATGGTGCTTGTGAATCAGATTTTGTTTAACAACAATTTCACTAGTAATACCCAAATAATATGAAGTGGAGAAGCATGGAACGCTTCGTTACAATTTTCAAGTCGTAATTAAAGTACTGTAGATCACCGTAATAATATCCATCCATTGTGTAGTTCAGTCCACCCACTCAGTATGAACATTAGTTCTCCGGCGGCGTTCTTCATCAAGCGTCTCCTAAAGATAGTTGCAAGGGGTATAAGGAACTTGTACTTATTTCATTTTGGTAGTCTCGAAGGGCAAGATTAATACCTAAACACTTCAAATGCCGCACCGAATTATTTAAAAAAAAATATTACTAACCCAGAATATATAAGGATAGATTTTCTGACACGACTTATTTATTTCTCTTCATTTTGTCAGGTTGTTGCCATCACAAAATGACGCGAGTTAACTACCCTAGTTCGAAGACATTGACGGTGAATTTTTGTTTCCCCAAAACTCAAAAACATAATTTTCAAAATTGGGTTTTGATGGCAGGCATAAAATTTTGATCGAAGTTCAAGATTTTGATCAGACTTAACATAACGATGATAGGGAAGACAGAAAAATGGTTCTCGCAACAACTGTGCCCGTCTGTTTGACTTGTTTGACTATAGTCTAAACGACTCGGTCGATTTTCTTTAACTTGGTATTGTTAATTTTTCCACCGACTCGTTTTTCCTTTTCTTATATGACCCAACATAGTGATACTATGATACATATAATTTTTTTTTGAAATTTTAGAAAATATTTTTTTTTCTCAAAAACTGTTCCACAGTTAAAAATCTACTTCAATAAAATGCTTGTAACGGGTGATTTTTTAAGAGCTTGAGAACTTTTTAAAAAAAAAAAACGCATAAAATTTGCAAAATCTCATCGATTCTTTATTTGAAACGTTAGATTGGTCCATGACATTTACTTTTTGAAGATAATTTCATTTAAATGTTGACCGCGGCTGCGTCTTAGGTGGTCCATTCGGAAAGTCCAATTTTGGGTAACTTTTTCGAGCATTTCGGCCGGAATAGCCCGAATTTCTTCGGAAATGTTGTCTTCCAAAGCTGGAATAGTTGCTGGCTTATTTGTGTAGACTTTAGACTTGACGTAGCCCCACAAAAAATAGTCTAAAGGCGTCAAATCGCATGATCTTGGTGGCCAACTTACCGGTCCATTCCTTGAGATGAATTGTTCTCCGAAGTTTTCCCTCAAAATGGCCATAGAATCGCGAGCTGTGTGGCATGTAGCGCCATCTTGTTGAAACCACATGTCAACCAAGTTCAGTTCTTCCATTTTTGGCAACAAAAAGTTTGTTAGCATTGAACGATAGCGATCGCCATTCACCGTAACGTTGCGTCCAACAGCATCTTTGAAAAAATACGGTCCAATGATTCCACCAGCGTACAAACCACACCAAACAGTGCATTTTTCGGGATGCATGGGCAGTTCTTGAACGGCTTCTGGTTGCTCTTCACTCCAAATGCGGCAATTTTGCTTATTTACGTAGCCATTCAACCAGAAATGAGCCTCATCGCTGAACAAAATTTGTCGATAAAAAAGCGGATTTTCTGCCAACTTTTCTAGGGCCCATTCACTGAAAATTCGACGTTGTGGCAGATCGTTCGGCTTCAGTTCTTGCACGAGCTGTATTTTATACGGTTTTACACCAAGATCTTTGCGTAAAATCTTCCATGTGGTCGAATAACACAAACCCAATTGCTGCGAACGGCGACGAATCGACATTTCACGGTCTTCAGCAACACTCTCAGAAACAGACGCAATATTCTCTTCTGTACGCACTGTACGCATTCGTGTGGTTGGTTTAATGTCCAATAAAGTAAACTGAGTGCGAAACTTGGTCACAATCGCATTAATTGTTTGCTCACTTGGTCGATTATGTAGACCATAAATCGGACGTAAAGCGCGAAACACATTTCGAACCGAACACTGATTTTGGTAATAAAATTCAATGATTTGCAAGCGTTGCTCGTTAGTAAGTCTATTCATGATGAAATGTCAAAGCATACTGAGCATCTTTCTCTTTGACACCATGTCTGAAATCCCGCGTGATCTGTCAAATACTAATGCATGAAAATCCTAACCTCAAAAAAATCACCCGTTAAAATGTTTCCAAATAAAATGCACAACTGGGTCGCATGAACTTGCTCTTGTATAATAGAATAGAGTTTCAAAAACGAATGTTATTAGAGACTGTTCATAAAATTCATTTTCGAAACCATTTTGCAGTAAGAGAACACCTTGTGATTTCTTAAGCAAATATGAATTTATGCTAAAACAAAAATTATAAGTCGTTGTAGCGGTTTCTTAAAAAATTAAACTTTTATATAAAAAAATTTAAAAATATTCTTAAGCAAACATTTTGATACGCTAACTCAAAGTTTTTATTATTGTACTAATAAAAATTATGTTTCCAAAAAAAGTATTGACCCGTTTTTGAGATATCGAATTTTCCAAAAAATTATTAATTTTTTTTTTTCAAAAATTCAATAAATAATTTTTTTTTAGTTTTGAAATGCAATGTTTTTTAAACTATTTAGAAGCTTCTCTATAAAAAATTTCATTAAAATCCGTTATGTCAATAATGAGAAATTCAGAATTTGAAAGAAATGGTAGGTACAGTCCGTAATATCTTAATTTTAAAATTTCAATTCAATTCAATTTATGTATTTTCAAAAAGGGTGTACAAATAAGACTTAGTCTTTTATAGTACCTAAGAACTGGTTAAATTTTTCGACAAAACTAAGAAAATTACATTCAAAAATTAAGAAATAATAATAAAAATTAATACTAAGAGAAAATCTAAATAAATAAAAAAAAAAAGGAAGAAGCCTGTGTTATTCACTTTTTAATAATAAATTATACCTTGTTTTACAGATTTTTGCCATTTGATCCCTATACATTTCTCCTTTCCCGTCACCTCCCAATTTTTTGTTTTTTTTTTGAATAATAGATCGTAAAAATTAATCGCGAGAAAAAAAAAATTATCAAAATTCTCGGCGCCGCTTTCGAGAAAAATACGATTTTCGAAAACAATTTTTTAACATTTTTGTATATTGGGTAAGGTTATTTTGAGAAAAATTAGTTTTTTAACAAAAAAAAAACATTAAACTTTTGAGTTTAAGAAAAACAAAGAATGGGGTTTTTTAGAATCAAAAAAAAAATTTGAATAATTTGAATTAACAATAATATTTAAACTATTGGGGAGCTTTAGATTAAAAAAACTTGCCAAAACCAGTTGTACGGTTTTTGAGAAAATCAAAAACAAAAAAAATTGTTCCATGGTGGGTAGGTACCATTAGTAACCATTTTTCGAAATTTTTTTCAACCGTTAGCTAGCTTTAACTTAATTAATTTTTTTTTAATCACTGTTAAACAGTTTTTGAGGAAAAAATTATATACAAATTTCGAAAAAAAAATTGTATGGCAGGTACCGTTAGTATTGGTCTTAAAAAAAAGAGAAAGCGTGTGGGGGGAGGGGATTAAAAACGATATCTACCAAGTTTGACGAAAATCGGCCGAACCGTTTAGTCTGTAGTCGAACAGACAGACAGTCAGACAGAATCGCGAGATTCACTTTCTGTTCTGCATTCGGAAAAAAAAATCGAACTCGAGATTTTGATCAAAGTTGACATTACGATGATAGCGAAGACGAATAAAGTGGGTCCGACAATTCCGTCTGTCTGTCTGTCTGTCTGTATGACTGTACCTCGAACTACAGCCTATAAACTACTAGAGGTATTTTCTTCAAACTTGGTACTTAAGCGTCTTCGGTGATTCCCTAGAGGGCAAAAAAAAATTTGGGGGGAAATGTTATAAGGGGTACCTGTCATAGAATGTTTTTTTTGATTTTCAAATTTCTCATCAATGGCTTTAACGATTTTTATGAAAATTTTTATTCAGAAGCTCCTATGCATTTAAAAATATCAAATCTAAAAATGTTTTCCAAAAAAAAAATTTTTGGATTTTTAAAAAAATAATACAAATTTTTTTTTGAAAATTATCTTGAAAACGAATACACGAATAAATTTTTAAATTACGCTATAAAATGTTTTTTATTGAATACTTAGAATTGGCATATCAATTTTTTTATAAAAATTTGAAGGAAAATTTAGTGCACAAAAAACATGTTTCAGTGTGTCTGTATATCTGTACCTCTCCTTTAAGCCTAAACCACTAGACCTTTATTCTTCAATCCCGGTAGTTAAGGGTCTTCGGTGATTCCCTAGAGGGGAAATTGAAATTTTTTTTTTTAGCTCCAAATTTAAAGGTAGATACCCCCCATACACCTGTATTGCAAAATCTTATTTATATCGAAAACGGCTCTAACGATTTTGATAAGAAAAAAAATTGGGTGTGATATTATGGACATGGACTACATTTTTGTAAAAAAAGCGGAAGGCTGGCCCTGTGTCACGAGGTCTCCTGAAGCAGACAAGCTCCGATTTTGCTGTATTGATTTGGATACCCCATTTTTTGTTAGAATTGAACAGGCTGTTGAGATGAGCCCCTAGTTTCCGGACAGTGGTGGCATACGTAAGAAAGTAAATAGCATAAGGCAGGGTTTCACAGCCAGTTGGGATGAGTTGGTCTGATGCCATCAGGCTGTGGGGTTAGAGGCCAAGTTTTGGACCTGGTGCGACTCTGGTTTTGTTGTTCTTTATAGTTGAGTAACAGTTTAACAATTGCACAAAGTAGTTCCTGGAAGAAAGAAAAGAAACAAAGAATTTCAATTAGTGGCGGGGGTAGGCGCAATTTTTGCTAAATTCAGTTCATGTTAGATCGATTTTTTGACAAAAATTCAATTGAAACTATATCCAACCAAGATTTAAAATTTTAAATCATTAACGCTGGGTTTTTTCAATCAATAATTCAAAAAGTGGTTTGTCTTCTACTTGACTGATTTATTTCAGAGTTTGTGATAGGTATAAGAACCTTAAGTTCATCATTCAAATGTTCACCGAATCTTCTCTGGGTTGCGTCCGAAACGTCCAATTTTTCATAACTCTGGTGTATAAATCAGGCTGAATTTGACCAACGTATTTCAGGGCAGTGGTGATAGATTGAGGTTTTATTGTCATAGACCTGTCTCTTAATAAAATCCCACAAGAAGAAGTATAACGGAGTTAAATCGCTCGATTTCCATGGCCAATTCATGAAAACCATATTCGGTATACGCTCCAAGTAAAATGTGCATTGTTGAAGGGGCTGTGTGTCACGTACTGCCATCCTATTAAAACCATATGTTTCGGTGTCCATATAATCTAATTCGGATCAAAATAAATTAGTTATCATCGACTGATAGTGCTCGCCATTGACGGTGATGGCCTGGCCAACGTCGTTTTCAAAGAGGTATGGACCGATGCAACCGCTCGCTAGCCCAAAATCCACACTATATCTACATTGACTTTCTCTGGATGCATTGCAACCTGGTAGATCTCATGTGGATTTTAATCGTCCCCAATTCGACAATTTTGCTGTCGAACCCATTGATCCAGAAGGGCCTCGTCCCTGAATATGATTTTCCGACCTTAAAATGGATGATTTGCGAGAAATTTTGCTCAAATAGAAGGCTCACTTACAGAAAAATGTTATTATTTTCATGTTGTTGAATGCTAAAACACTTTACATTGATTTGACAAGATAGGTTAAATAAATGACATATAATTTGACGGATGTAGCTTCAACGATATGTCTGACGTATCGAACCTAAGAAATGTGTATTGGAAACCCCTTTATAGGGCATACATCAGCCCGGAATTTGAGTAGTCTTTCATGCCTGGGCAGATACCCCATTACCAGTGGCGTATTGAGGGGGGGGCCCAGGGGGCCCGGGCCCCCCCCCAAGCCTCAAAGATCAATTATTATTAAGGTGATTTCATCATAATGTACATGATTAACTGAAACTTTTTCGTAAATCTTAGAGATTTTAGATTAGATTAGATTAGATTAGATTTTATTCATGTTTTTCAAGGATACAATTCATACAAAGTACAATATTCAAAATTGTATAAAAAAGAATGTATTGCAATAGATTTAAGTGTATATAAAATAGCTACAAAGTTTAATCATATAATCATATAAACTACCTGTGGATATTCAGTAATGCACCAAGAAAAGACAGGAATACACTTTGTGGCATGAAGTGCCACCGGTGTTGCCATAAGACATTTTTGGAAATCGGGAGATTTTCACATCAGAAATCGGGGAAATCGGGGAATTAGAAGTTGAAATAATTTTACTTATTTAAAAAAAAATTTCTTCATCAATTTATTTGAGAAAAAGTTCTCTCAACATTAGTTGAAGAGTTTGGTAATGTTAATATCGATGAAATAAAGTAAGCCATCAATGGAAAGGCCAAACTTTGATTGCCCCTTTTGATTAAACAAACAATTTTCCAAAATATTTCAATTTTAATAGTATCAAAGCTTTCATATATTAAGCTTTTAAAGTCAAGATTACTTATTTCTCTATATTTACAATCGATTCGCTGCGTATCAGAATAATGAATAATATTAGGAAATAAGTTAAAAAGATAAATTAGATAACTTGTTTTGGTTTTAATAAGGTCAAAGCCTGAAAATTTTTATTTTTAAAATCAAACCTATTTAATATTTGCTTGCAAAGATCAACGTAAACGCTTATACAGCTGTTTTTAAATCGTTCAACTTCAGAGTTTGAAATAAGATTTTTGTCCAATTGTAACTTAAGATCGCCCCCGAGGTACAAATTATCATTGCTTATTATATTGTAGGTATACAGTCTGATTTTAACATTTCGCTAAAAGATAAAGAAAATGGATCTACATTTATATTACTAGTGTAATTGAAAATATTAACAAGAACTTAACTACCGACACGCATCGCCCCACACCAAATCAAACAAGATAAAGAAGAAGAAGAAATTTAATCTTGGTTGGGTATAGTTCACATTTTATTTTTGTCACAAAATCGATGTAAGATGAATTGAATTTAACAAAAATTGCATATTGACAAGATCCTAACAGTCAATTGATGAGTCCAGTGAGATCGCCGGGACGAAACGCCATTTTTTGTGAACTAAAGGCCAAAAAAGCTATTTTGAAGAAGAAGAAAGACAATGACAACGACGTTAACAATAATTGCAAGGAATATGTTTTCATACTAAATTTAAAAAGAGAAAACCGTAAGTTAAGAACTGCCAAAATTTTTAGTAAAATAATAAATTATGTTCATTCAAGAGCGGAGAAAATATCTGAACGTATTTTTAAATTTAAAATCGGGAGAAAGTGCACTATTTACATCAAAAATCGGTGTATCGGAAATAGGTCTAGAAATCGGGAGAAATACGATAAATCGGTGTTTCTGGCAACACTGAGTGCCAGTAGCAAGTGGTAAAAAATTTGAAGAGTAGAGAGCCGCGTAAGAATGAGAAAGAGTTTTTTTTTTTATTTTTTTTTTTTTTTTTATTTTTTATTTTTTTTTATGGGGCGCGAAAAAGATACTTCAAGAGAGAACTGTTTATTAATTAGAGTAGTAACACTAGATCATCACTTGTAATAATATTTCTACATCGTTTAGGTTTCTTAAAAAAAATTGATTTATGTGTAATTAATTTGCGTATATCCCAAGGCAGTTTGTTAAAGATTGTAGGACCCATGGTTGTACAAAATCTTCTATAATGCTCAGTTCTAACTCTGGGTATAGCTACCGCAGTTTGATTTCGCAAAGAGTAGAAAATTTAGAAGGAGCTCAGATTCTCGAGCTTCCCAAGTTCTGAAACGGTTGTTTGCGTTTGTTTGAATTAGACCCCTAGCTGACGTTAAGATTTTTGAGTCAAACCACATAATTCGATAAATCGTTCGGAATTCTTTAGATTAATATTATGCATTCAAAATAACAATTATTGTTAATAAAGCGTCTTAAGAAAATAAACACAAAATTTATACAATACGTGATTTTAACTAAAAAATAACATAGCATAACAAAGATACAAAAACATTGAACATTTTAAATATTCAAAAAAAAACAAAAAAAGTTATTCGCAGTTAATAATATTTGTCAGTAAAACACTGACCAAACATTTCGTTTGAATAAATCATAACTTTCTATAAAATATTAAATGTTGACTAAGTACTTTCAATTTGAATTTACTAACAACCAGAAATTTATCTTCCATTTTAGTTTGAATTATTGCCACAAGAATTGCAATATTAAAAACATTCATATTTAAAAATCTTGCTTCAATATTTACATTAAATTTAAAAACGAAATAAATTTTTTTTTTAGGTTGACTTTACACCTTGCTGTTTGTGTAAAATGTTTTGGATACAAGAACATTGAAAAAATAGTTTTTCGAATGTGAAACGAGGAGACGGTAGTACGAAATTTCCGAGAGCAGTAAAATGATACTATAGTACTTTCAACAGAACCGCAGCAGGCAGCACTGCGCTTCACTCTCGATCAAAGAGGAGAGAGAGAAAAATGTTTCGTACTTTTCCCTCCAAAACCTGTTTTCATTATTATTTCTTGTCTTTATTATAAAAAAAAAAAAAACAAATTAATAAAAAAAATTCGAAAATAGTTTAATTTTACTGATTACGCAAGTTAAGGTTTCTTAGGGTACAAAAAAATGATTTAATTATTTAACTAACTTAAAAGCACTGCAAAAAAATAAAAAGTAAAATAAAATTATTGAACAATTATTCAGGGGGGCCCCCCCCAAAATTTTTTCTGGATACGCCACTGCCCATTACTCATTTGAATTTGTAAGTTGGAGTCTAAAACACAGCTCAAAACACTAGCTCCAGAAACTCTTGTTTCTCTTGAAGAACATCGTAACGTCTCGTGGGTTTCATTGCCTTATCGCTTTCTCCACTAATATACATATCTCATAATATGAAACATCGAGTTGCATTTCTCGCCTTAAAAAATTTCGCGGTAATACTCGTACTCGTCTAGCTTTGAATAATGTGCTCATCCATTTACTATTGGGTCTAACTTCGAACGCCGTGAAATACTTTTCGAAAAAAGTTCCAAAAAATAAGCTCAAAATTTTAGCTTAGTATGGATATACTCGTGTGAACATGAATGACCCACTTGTAGCCTTTCGTGATAAAACTGATTTTGACAAAAAATCAAAGACCTATAGTATCGTAGTTTTTCTTAACACACTTTTCTGGTCGAATTTGCTATTTCAGAAGCTAAGGACATTAATAAAGTACTGTGAGCATAAAAATGTTAACGCCTCTCGCTGATCTTTGTTTTTACAAAAAATTGATAACCAATATTGTGGGAATGGGAAATGTCTTGTACCTGAATTGAACGAAGATGGTGTTCTTTTTGTGGCATTAATATTCCACCAATTCCCTTGTAGTGAGTGCAACATCCAGCCTCTCGAGAAGAAATCGTGAGCTCGTATAACGAACGTGCAAAACCTCTAAGCATTGCTATCACTTTCATTCGAGAGCGACTTGATTCCTCATCGTTGTTTAACACTAACCGCTCGACATTATGATTAACATATCACGTTTATTGAATCCAATTGTGCACACTTCACTCTTCCCCGAGTCCAATGAAATGGATAACGATGACGATGATAATAATGCTCTTCACACGCTTCAACTAGGTGTCAATAAGTTAGGGAATTTGTGTGGTGGTTAGGCTGACAATGATGATGATGTCGATGTCGATGACGATGCCATGTGAAGCTGTCAAAAGATGGCGACAAGAAAAAGGCTAAGTGAGGTTTGAAATTAACAAAACGTGGATCACGCCATGATCATGTCAAAAACCAAAGACTCAGGGAGTCAATACTTGTAATATGCTACAGGACAACAAATCCAATCTGGTGTTGTCGGTATATACCTACTCGTAACTATAGCAGCTTTCCTGGCTCAGAGCTTTGGCATCTTTGGCAAAACGAAATAATTGGAAAAATGTTATTGACGTGTAAATGCAATAAAGTGATCGTGTCCTCGCCGTTTTTCACGGGTTGATTGTGCTGTTTGTGCTGTGTAATAGCAAGTGTGGCATGCAGCAGGCATTTCAAGACACTTGATTTTGGAATAGTTTTCCATTATTTTGGATGAAAATTTATGGCAATGGTTTTTATTTTTGAAAGAAAAGTGAGCTTCGATTGTGTGCGGTAATAATGTGATGAAAGTAGTGCTGTTTAGTATGTGAAAACATAAAATAATTGGGAAATGGAGGATAAATTTATAGCCATGAGGAAATAGCGCTTTAAAGGTTTTGCAACCGTTATGTCACAACGTGGAGCAATTGGGAAGATATATTGGTGGATTGTAGCAAGTAAAGGGGGGTACCTATCATTAGGTTTGTTGTTTTGTTAGGGCGTAGACGATTAAGATCAAAATAGAAACAAAAAAGCATCGCCAAGACACGTAGACCGCGTTTAAGAAAATATTAATCACCGAAAAATCTACGATCTCACTATGACGATTAACATTGTCAACATCATATAATAAAACGGCAAACATGTTTTTTGTAGTACACTTTTCGCGGCCCACAAAAACCGAAGGGACATAAATTACATATTAAACGAAAGCATTTTTTGCATAGATGTGCAGAATGCCAAAATTATTTAAATATACTACACAGAAATTGTTTAAAACAACAAATAAAAATTGCAAAAAAATGCCCGGAAAACAAAAACAAAAACATTTAGAAATGTCAAATTGACTAGCGACATCTGTTGCTGAATAGAGCATACATTTACACTGTACTGTCACACAGTTTTAGCACAGATAATTATAATATTGTAATATTTTTACTAGGTTCGTTAAATAAAACTTATTACTCTTTCTAGTATTTCTTCTTTATTTTTACTTTCCAAATCACAACAATAAATCTCAATTTATAATCAACTCAAATACTTTATTCAAATTAAAATCACACTTGTTTTACACTTTCCACAATCCAATAAGCAGAGTTTTGCACACTTCCGTAATCAAAAATCAACTATGTCCCGCTCACCGTAAACACTGATTGCGATGGAATGTTCTAGATATTTGGAATAAGGGGAAATACATTTGACATTGGAAAAGAGCTTTTTGTTTTTCCGTAAAGTAGATATGCAATTTTCCAACAGAGTGCGCTGTAGGAGTATAAAGCTCTGTTCACAACAATAAAATAATTATCTGTGGTTTAAGTTTAGTAAAAGTTAGAACCACTTTAACTTTAATTTTAGCTTTTTTTGTTGTTTGGAAAAATACAGCACATTTTGTTCACTTTTCATGTAGTTAAGTCTTAAAGTATTAACGACATCTATCGGCCAATTTCTGTGTTAGGCTAGGCGCGCACATTCAACTTTTAGTTCCATATCTGTTTGGTTGCTTATAGAAAACAGATGAACTATTTGGTTGAATGTCCGCGCAAGTGTATATATCTATATGTTACACAATCGTTTAGTTTGTGTCAAAACACAAACTTTTTAATTGCTCGAACCAAGCAGTTGCAAAAATAAAAATTGAATGTGCGTGCCTAGCCTTAGTGTTTTCAAAAAGTGAAAAAGTGAAATTTAGAACCATTTCAACTTTTACTTTTTGTGTTTTTCGAGATGGAATATAGAAGTTTGAAATGAGTTGGAAAAAGAGAGCATGTAGTTCTAGCTTTATTCTATGCGTTACTGTTTTCAAATCTTCCCTGAAAATACAATATCCCCCTGGTTTGACAAGAATTCGTTAATATTCTCAAATAGGTTAAAAATAAACAAAATATCAAATTCGAATTCGAATTAGAGCTGAGTAAATCGTTCATTTCAAATGATTGAATCGTTCAACAATCGATTACGAAAATGATCCGATTATTTCAACCAACCGATCATTCGATCATTTTCATTTCACTGAAATGATTCAATACTGTTCCTATTCGATTTTGATGATAAGATTGACTTATGGCTTTGATAGTTCTCACAAAATACTCTTTTATTGTAAGCCATAAATTGCCAAATAACATCGAATGATGGCTACTTTGTACATGGATTAAAAAGTGTCAAAAAAGTTGTCGACTGACATTTTGTACGATATACACCTTGTACGTCATAACTTAATTCGTCCTCTATTCGTCAAGTCATAAACTGTCAAATTCCATCAAAGGATGGCTAAGGATTCGATGGATCAAAAAACGTTTATAAATATCCAAAAAAAAGGTATTTTATTTGTTGCTCCGGAAAAGAGCAATTTTAGGGCTTTAGACTAACATTTTGTACGAAATACTCTTTGAACGTCGTAACTGAATTCGTCCTCTATTCGTCAAGTCATAAACTGTCAAATTCCATCAAAGGATGGCTACGACGTCGATGGATTAAGAAATGTCCAAAAATCCACATTAAACATACCGGATTCTGATACATCAAAAATAACATCAGTTCAACCCAACAATTGTTTTTGCGGCCTGCAACATCAACAACCAATCTGCAACGTGTCAAAAATCTGCAATGTGTCAGAAATGTGTATAGGTTTGAAATTTTTTTTACCATTAACTGTTTTCCTTTGGACTCCTGGATTGAGTGCTTAGTATAGTTAATTCTCATTGCATTCAACAATTTAAAAAAATCATGAATTCTCTGTCTTTTATTGAATGATGATGAATTAAATAAATAAATTGGCACTCGAATTTCGAGAGCTGGGTCGGCTAGTTTGAATAAATCCACTTAATTTTAGTTAGCACTGCGTATGTACCAATGTCGACTTCTACAGTGTCACTTTTTTTAAAATGAATCAGGAAAATGCTATTATGTTCAAAAGAAACACGCTAAGAACAAATCCAAAGCCAATACTAAAATCTACCAGTTAAAATAACGCACCGATCGCAAACAAACCAAATCCGACAGCTAATATTTTATCAAAATTCTAATGACCTTTTTTTTAAAAAAAAAGGATTTTTGAAAACCATTTTGCAACATTTGTGTGGTAGGTATCAATATTTTTAGATAAAATAAAATGTTTGTTCTTTTAGATTATATTAAAATTATATTCAAAAGTTTTAATTGTCAAGTCTTAAAAAATCGAACATGGGGTTTTCGAAATACTTTCTTAAAATAATATAATAACAAATTTCTTTAAAATTTTTGAAGAAAAAATTTGCGATACCAATTTTAAGTATATACAATTATACATAGTCATATCGATTTTGGGAAATATTTTCAAAAATTCAAAAATAAAATTCAAAAAATATTTTTTCCAATATTTGTATATACTATATTATTTTAAATTCAAACTAGAATGCTAATACCAATATGAATTTATGCAAGAACAAAAATTATAAGTCGCTGTAGTGGTTTCCTAATAAAATAATGTTGTATATACAAAATTTTTAAAATATTTTTAAGAAAAATATTTGGTACGTCAGCTTTAGATTTTTTTTATTGTACGAATGCAAATTAAATTTCCAAAAAAAAATATCTAGCCGTTTTTGAGATATCGAATTTCCAAAAAAAAAGAAATGATTTATTTTTTCAAAAATTCAAAAAAAAATTTTTTTCAAAGTTTTGAAATGCAATGTTTTTTAAACTTTTTAGAAGCATCTCTATAAAAAATTTCAATAAAATCCGTTTTGTCGATAATGAGTAATTCAAAATTTGAAAAAATGGTTCTATGGTAGGTACAGGTTGTAATAGCTTATATTCAATTTTTTTTTATCAAATTAAAAATCGTTAAAATTAAAGGAAGAAAAAAAATTATCGAAATTCTAGGCGCCGCCATTTTCGAGAAAAATACGATTTTTGAAAACCATTCTTTGACATTTTCATGGTGTTTGGCTTAATTTTTAAGTAAGATAATTTTTTTCTCACATCTTGTAGATTATATTGAGAAACTTTTATTTATAAAGTTTTAAGAAAAATCTAGGATGGGGTTTTTTGAAATATTGAGTTTTAATTTGAATTTGTTTTTCAAAATCCAGAACATTTTTTTTTGAAAATTTGAATACACAATTCTATTCAAATTTTTGGGGAGCTTTTGCAAAAAAAAAAAGATCAAAATCGTCGGTACCGTTTTTGAAAAAATCAAGAACAAAAAAAAATGGTTCCATAGGGGGTACTCTCAATAACCATTTTCGGAATTTTTTTTTCAATAGCTTTAACTAAATGAAATTTTTTTGTATTTTTAGTTTTTAAATCTGTCCGAACAGTTTTTGAGAAAAAAAAATATTTATAAAATTTCGAAAAAAAATTCGTATGGCAGGTACCGTTTTGGTCTAAAAAAAAAGAAAACAACCTGTAGGGGGAAAAATTGAAAATGATATCTACCAAGCTTAAAGAAAATCGGCCCAGCCGTTTAGGCTGCAGTCGAACAGACAGACAGATAGACAGACAGAATTGCAAGACCCACTTTTTTAGTCTTCGCTATCATCGTAATATCAACTTTGATCAAAATCTCGAATTCGATTTTTTTTCCGAATACATAACTTGCCTTATATGTAGTACCTATAAGTCGCAAGTAAAAATGAAATTAAGTGCCCTGTGATGACACAAAAATACTTAAAAAAATATTTGGGAGATAATGATCGAAATGATGTTGCTTGAGAAAAATTTAAAAATTCAATAAAAACGGATACAAAATGTCAACGCTATAAAGCTTTAAGTAAAGGTACATCAAATTCCTTGTTTTATAACTAATGTTTGCTTATACAATCTGTTCGTATTTCCTGGCACTATGGAGACATTTAGTCTTCAAGTAAAATATTTTTCGAACAATACAATAAACTTGCAGTTCTTCAAGGTAGTCGTATGTTCATTAATGAACAAAAAGTGTGAACAATACAACCACAAAACCAAGGTAAAGGTTCATTACTTTTTCATTGCAACTGTTTCCGAACCTCAAAAATATTACAAATCACGTTTTTTTGGTTAAACATGTTTTTTTTGTATTCCGTTTTAGTTATTTCTCTCTAATTGTGTCATTCGAAGATCATGTCATTAGTATCTGAGTTACTGAACAGAAGCCACCAGAGTGAATGTCAATTGTATGGTTTAATAGTTTTTCTCACGACAGTGTATCTGTATAGACATCTATTGGTCCAAGAAGGAAACCGCAAAAATTCCGTACAATGTCAGTGCTGTCGTTGTCAAATGAAATTAATAATCAAATATACTGTCAATTTTTTGTTTGTTTTTTATTTAAATTTTAAAAATTCATTGAGTTATTAAAAAAAAAAAACATAAGAATGAGAGTTAAAAGAAACGCGACAAGACTTATTCAACAAAATGAACCACTAGGTCACAAGAACTGGATCGTATATTTGAAGTTAATTCGAATTTTAAAGATTTTTTATACATATATGTATCTACATACCTGCATACAAAACATTGATTAGAAAAAATCTGTTTTCTGAACTAAACAAGAACTTATGAAAAATATTTAAAAATGATTTGGACGGTTTTCTAAAAAAATAATTTTTGGTATATGAACATTTTATTGTCTTATTGATGTTTGGGGAAAACGCTGCGGTATAACTGCATTAAAAGGACTCGCAGAAAACTGCCTTAATTTTGGAATATCATTTCGAAATATTTCGTATCTGACTTGAGAACTTTTGTTTCAATTTTGCCAAGAATAACTTCATTAAGATACAAGTAGTATTTCTTTTCAATATTTTTCAAAGAAAAATTTTATTTGATATAAAAAATATGCATGACTGGATCGCACATACTTGATCTTATGTACAAGTACTTTGGAATTTAAAAAATTGTATAACATAACATTGTATGTGAAACATAGATGGAATTAGTGTAAAATGCATATACCTCGTTTTTTTAAACCATCTCCTAGGATAGTATGAGGTTAAAATAATAGAATTGAATATACAAATAAGATTTTGTATATCAAATTATTATTAGAACATTTTAAAGAAAAAAATTGTATACATAAATCTTAAGATTTTGTCATTGTACCGACAAAAATGAAAATTTATAAAATAATTACTTTCGAATCGAATTTTCAAAAACGAAATATTTTTTTTTTTTTTGTTTTTGAAAATATTTTTGTTTTAGTTTTGATAATGCAATGTTTTTTTTTTTAATTTTTAAGAAGCATTCGAAATTTCATTGAAATGTGCCAATAGTGGGAAAGTCAAAAATCGAAAAAATGGTTCTATGGTAGGTACGGTCAGTAATATCTTAATTTCAAAATATTTTGTATTAAATTTTAAATTGTCAAAATTAAGCGCAAGAAATTTTTAACATTTGTATTATGGATGCCGTTATTTTTAGATAAAATTAAAAAAAATATCACAGCTTGTAGATAGTATTAAAAATCTGTCAATTTTAAAGTTTAAGTTAAGCAAAATAAATTTTTTTTTCGAAAATTTGAGTTGTTGTTGAGTCTGAGCTTTCAAGGAATGCACAACAGACAGTAGTGAAGTAAAAGTGTCCGGCAATTTCTTCTTTTCACTAAAATTGTTTTTGTATCCACTGTCAATTTGACCTGGTTCTTATTCGTGTTGATTTGTTTCACTCGCCGTCACCAGCTTAGCGATTTTGAAGCGTGATTTAGTTTAACTTTATTTTCTACAAAGTTATACAAATAAAGAAAATTAATTTTCTAAATTGCATAACAAAACATTCGACATGCCAGCTTCAACGAGAGGCCAACGTAATCAAGGTGCAGCTGCTGCTCTGGATGGTGGAATCGACACAACGGGAATAGCTGACAAACTTTGGACTCGATTAGAGAAAAAACTTAAAAAGTGGATGGACAATTTCTCTTTGCAAATGGATGCTAAACTCTTGGCATTGGAGGCAAAACTTAACAATCAGGTTTGTGAATTGGAGGAAAAATTTCAAATTTTTAGCCAAAATCTACAACGTTTGGACCGATCAATAGATGAATCTGAACGAGAAAAGTTTAGCTGCGATGCAATTATCTCTAACGTCCCAGATTCTGAGAACGAAGATCTTGCAAGTGTATTTAACAATATCTGCTCTGCAGTGGGAATTGACAACCCACCACAGTTGAACAAAATCTTTCGCGCCAAACATTCTTCTCGTCTCAATTTGCCTGCCCCTCGACGCCACGACACCCGCATTATCGTCAAGTTCTCGGACAGACGAGAAAGAAACAATTTGTTAAGAGCCGCCGCCAACCACCGCAAGGTGAAAAAATCTCCTCTCTTACTCTCCGACATTGGGTTTGATTCAGCCAAAAGTTTCTACGTCAACGAAAGTCTTACTAAGAGAAATTACCAACTGCAACGACATGCACTCAGATTCAAGAGTCATTCTATACTCTCCTCGGTCCACACCGTCAATGGTCAAGTGTTTATTGTTCGAGCGAAATCAGACGAATTGACACCTACGGAGCCGATTGTTATCACATGCCTTGATGATCTAAAGAATATTGTTGGACCAGCCTTCGAACACCAAACTGACAACACAAATTCAATTACATAATTTTTTTTTTTTTTCACACCATATAATATTAGTATTACATGAATGCAATTTTCGTTCTATAATCTTTCTCTATTTTAAACATTTTCTTTTTGTTTTACTTATTTTATTTGATTTTAAATTCACGTAGGGTAATTCAATTACTTTATACTTGTAAGAGAACCTTCAATTTTTTTTTTTAATTTTTTATCTTGCTTGATTAGTTTTGTTTTGATATATCTTTCTGTTTTCGCGTCCTTGGTATAATGGCTATTAATCCAAATATTTTTGACATGAATGTTAATTCTAAAGTTATGTTGAATATTATGTGTGGGCGTCATGATGGACTCCAAGTATGTCATATTAACGCGCAAAGTCTCGTAAATAAGATTGATGAGTTTAAATGGATTTTCGGTAGTAGTTTAGTTGACATAATATGTATATCTGAGACATGGTTTAATTGTGATATAAGCAGTGCGTTACTGTGTCTAAAAGATTTTAAACTGTATCGTGCAGATCGCCATGGTAAAATCGGAGGGGGTGTGGCTATATACGTGAAGAATAATATTAAGTCAAGCCTTGTCTTCCATTCTAGTGAGGCTGATAATATTGAATATCTATTCGTTAAAATCCTAAGTGGTGAAGAATCCTGTATAATTGGCTGTATTTATATGCCACCAAATATTGCTAACTATCGCACCATAAGCAGTGTTATTGAAGAGGTCTCACCTTTATCTCCAAAGGTCGTTATCTGTGGTGATATCAATATTAACCTTTTATCGCCCATTAGTTCTAATCTTAGATCAGCTATGTTTGCTTTTGGTAATTCAACAATGCCTACTCATTTTAAGCCTAATTGTTCTCCTTCCCTGCTAGACGTTGTTCTGGTTAGTGATATGAACTTATTGCAGTTTTGTAGTCAGCTAACATTTCCGGTTTTTTCTCACCACGACTTAATGCTTTTCACTTTAAATATTAATAAACACCCTAGCCCACCTAACACCTTTGAATATCGTAATTTCCGAAACATTGATCTCAATGCTTTATACTATGAATGTGGCTGCCTTCAATGGGAAAACATTTACAGAACAACAGATGTAAATGAACAAGTGGACATTTTTAATAATTGCGTCAACTATCTTTTTAACAAATACGTTCCTATTAAGTCGAGAATTATTAAAGACACAAAATGTCCATGGTTCTCTCGTCGTATAGAAGAAGCCATACTCTTAAGAGACAGCTTGTATCGCCGATGGAGGAGGTTTCGCTGTACAGATATGTATAATGAGTTTAAGACAGCCAGAAACACAGTTTCTGGCTTAATAAAAAAGTCTAAGCTGATTCATTATTCAAAAACTTTTAATTCAGACCGGTCTTCGAAATTTCTCTGGAAACAGGTTCGCAGTTTGGGTATAGCCAAAAAATCACCTACTGCAAACGATGTAATAAATGTAGATGAGTTAAACCGGAAATTTGCAAATATTATGGTCTCAGGATCTGATGGATGCGTGCAGTTTTGTGCTAACAACTTTTCTGATGAAGGTTTTTCGCTGTCTAATGTTGATTCAATTACAGTCGGAGAAGCAATTTTTTCTCTTAAATCCAAATGCGTTGGATTAGACAATATTCATCCAGATTTCATTAAGATTCTTCTTCCTCATATCCTTCCCCACATAACACATATTTTCAATCTTATATTGACATCGTCAACATATCCATTGGTGTGGAAAAGAGCTAAGATAATACCCATTCCTAAAAAGTCAAATACACCTGAGTATAGACCAATTGCTATTCTCCCCTACTTGTCTAAAGTCCTCGAGTTTATTATAAATAAACAAATTAGAAACCATGTCAATACACATTATTTACTTTCCCCTTTACAGTCGGGCTTTAGATCCAATCATAGCTGTGTAACAACACTGATAAAAGTTTCTGATGATATTCGTGAGGCTATTGACTCTAATAAAATGTCAATCATTACCCTGTTAGATTTTTCAAAAGCTTTTGATTCAGTTAATCCTATTTTACTATGCAATAAATTATCTAGGTTTTTTAATTTCTCCGTATATGCGACAAAATTAATACACTCTTATATTACTAGTCGTGTTCAATCATAACGGCTTTCAATCTGACTTTCTTTCCACCTATAAGGGTGTTCCCCAAGGATCAATCCTTGGTCCTCTTTTATTTTCCCTTTACATAAACGACCTTTCGCAATGTATTTCACATTGTAATTTTCACATTTATGCTGATGACGTGCAGCTGTACCTCAACTTTACAGAGACTTCCATAGAAGAAGCTTCGGCAAAAATTAACACAGATTTGTGTTCTGTACATAGCTGGGCTATTGAAAATGAACTCTTATTAAATCCATCGAAGTCCAAGATTATTCCTATTGCTAGAAGACAAATGCAGTGCAGTCCACATATTTCACTTAACAACTCTCCAATCGAAATCGTCTCCAAAATAAAAAACTTAGGAATCATTTTCAATAGTTCTCTCACATGGAATGACCACATAAACAGCGTGGTTTCAAAAATCTATGCTAGCCTTCGTGGATTATCGTTGACTAGAAGCTGTTTTCCAATCAAAACTAAATTACGGCTCGTCAAAGCCCTTATAGTCCCAATTATTACCTATGGGTGTGAAATCTTTGCCAATTCCGACTCCGAATCTTTTAGAAAATTAAGTGTTGCAATTAATGCAGTTGCAAGATACGTTTTTAATCTTAGAAGATACGATCACGTCTCTGTTTTCACAAAACAAATACTTGGGTGTGATCTCAAAAGTTTTTTGAACTACAGAGTTCTCGTCTTTCTATATAAGCTTATCCATCTTCAGCAACCAACCTACTTATTTGATAAAATAGTGCTCGCGCGATCTAGTCGGAGTCTTGTCTTAATACCCCCTATAGATACATGTTTAATCTCGCGCAGGCAGTTTTTTGTTCATGCCATTAGTCTTTGGAATAACTTACCCCTTGATATCAAACGGAAAATCGATCACAGAAAGAGTTTTTTATCGTCTTTGTTTTATTTCTTAGCTCGTCAACGTAATTGAAGTTTCTCCATAATATAAAGTTATATAATTGTTTTCTAATTGCTGTTAAATTTTATTTTCATTATTGCTGTTGTGTTTCAAAATCTTGCTCATTGTTATTTTTCTTTACTCCTGTATATGTCGCATAAAAGAAGTAAATTCTTAAGGTGTGTCCAGACCAAAGAAACATTTTTAAAACATTTCAGAAACATTTAAAAAACATTTCAGAAACATTTAAAAAACATTTCAGAAACAGAGAAACATTTCTGAAATGTTTCTGAAATGTTTTCTTTGGTCTGGACGCTCGGATCCACTCTTGACGAAAATTTTAAAAATAAAATCAAAAAAGCCAATGATATATCTGAAATTTGCGAAAATATAAATTGTGATAAAGATGAAGTAGAAAAAAAAATTCATGCGCTTAAAGTACAACATAGGCGATAAAAAAATTTACAGACAACTGAATCTGGAAACAATGGTAAGCAAAGAAACATTTCAGAAATGGCGGTTAATCTATAAAGCTTCGAATAGTCCTATGCCCGTAAGTCGCAAGCAACATTCAGAAAAGAAAGTCAATCCTTCGACACATTACAGCCTTGTGTAGATACATCTTAGATGCATTGTAATTTAAATAAATTGTATAATTATATAAACATGGATGTACAAAACCATAATGTGGATTTCTTGAAAATATCTCTTTCATTTTTCTTGTGGTACATAGTTTAAACATGACAAGTTAAGGATTCGTAACAGAATTCAAACTCGAGATATTGACCAAAATTGACATAATGATGATAGGGAAGACCAAGAAAGTGTGTCTCGCAATTCTGACCGATTTTCTTCAAGCTTGCTAATAAGCATTTCTTAATTTTTCCTGCACAGGTTTCTTTTTAGGATTTCAAACAACGGTCACTGCCATGACATATAAATTTTTTTCGAAATTTTATAAAATATTTTTTTCTCAGAAACTGTTCCACAGATTTTTTTCTTTAATTAAAAAAAATTAATTATGTAAAAGATAGCAATGCCAATGGTTCAAAAAAAAATTTCCGAAAATGGTTGTAAATTGTACCTCATAGAACCTGTTTTTTTTTTAATATTCTCTCTCAAAACAAAGTACAACGATTTTGATCAATTTTTGTATGCTTCAGCTCTTTAAAAGTTTGAATAGTTTTATGTAAAAACCGATTTGGCTTTACTATTCTAGATGAACAGATGTCAAACAAGAACGTTTTCAACAACTTTGTGGGAAATATTAGTGCGGAAGACCATCAAGAGGCACTCCGAAGGGCGGGCGAGTCTAACAAGATCACATGACATCTGCCATATGCTTAGTTATGATGTTGGCAGGAACTATATCGGTGAACATTTTAAAGAAAGAGCGGACCTCATAAGGCTAGGACGTGAAGTGCAGAACTTCGGAATAAGAACTTGCTCCTATGTAATAGATTAGGAATTTTTAAAAACGAATGTTATTAGAGAAAACTGTTCATAAGAATCAAATTAATTTTTTAAATTCTTTAGTAATAAGAGACAAAAACAGAATGCTATGCAAATATGAATTTATGCAAGAACAAAAATTATAAGTCCTTGTAGTGGTTTCTTAAAAAAAACCTTTAATATACAAACTTTTTAAAAGATTTTTAAGAAAAAATTAAATTTACACAAAAAGATATTGAGCCGTTTCTGAGATATCGAATTTTCAAAAAAAGAAAAAATAGATTTTTTTTTTTTAATTCAAAAAAAATTTATTTGAAAGTTTTGAAATGCAATGTGTTTTAAACTTTTTAGAAGCTTCTCTATAAAACATTGCATTAAGATCCGTTATGTTTAATTATGTAAAATTAATTGAAAGAAAAAAATTTTATTAAAATTCTAGGCGCGCGCCGTATTCGAGAAAAATACGATTTTTGAAACCCATTTTTTTTTTGTTTTTTAGCATTTGTATGGTAGGTACCTTTATTTCTAGGTTAAATGAGTTTTTTTCTCACATTTTGTAGATTATGTTGAAAACTTTTATTTATCAAGGTTAAAACAAATCTAGCATGGGGTTTTCGAAATATTGAGTTTTGAAAAAAAAAAAAATGAAGTTTTTTTTAAAAATCCAACAAAAAATTTTTTGGAAAATTTTAGTACACAATTCTATTTATGTTTTTGGGAAGCTTTAGCAAGAAACAAAATGATCAAAATCGGTTGTACCGTTTTTGAGAAAATCAAAAACAAAACAAAAATGGTTCCATGGGGGGTAGCCTCAATAACTATTTTTCAGAATTTTTTTTTCAACCATTACCTAGGTTTGACTAAATGAAATTTTTTGTATTTTGATTTTTTAAATCTGTCTAACAGTTTTTGAGAAAAAAAAAATATTTATAAGATTTCGAAAAAAATTCCTATGGCAGGTATACCGTTATTTTTGGTCTTAAAAAAAAACGTGTGGGGGGAAAAATTAAAAATGATATCTACCAAGTTTAAAGAAAATCGGCCGAGCCGTTTAAGCTGTAGTCGAACAGACAGACAGACAGGCTGACAGACAGACAGAATTGCGAGACCTACTTTTTTAGTCTTCGCTATCATCGTAATGTCAACTTTGATCAAAACCTTGAGCCTGATTTTTTTACGAATGCATAACTTGCCTTACAGTACCTATAAGTTGCAAGTAAAAAATTGAAAATAAGACGATACTGACTTTAAATAGAATAGAACCATTTTTTCGAATTTTAACCTTCTCATTTTCTTTGTAATGGATCTTAAAGACATTTTTATTTTTATTCAGAAGTTGCTTTTGTAAATTTTTCAAAAAAAAAAAAAATAAACAGATTTTTTGAAAATTCAATATTTCAAAAATGGGTAAGTATTTTTTTGGAGATTTTGATTAATTGATTAGTATAATAATAAAAACTTAGAAAAATTTTTGATTACCTAAAATTTTTTTAAAAATATTATATTTAAAAAATAATTTATTTTAAAAGCCGCTATACCGATTTTTAATTTTTGTTCTTGCATACATTTATTTTTGCTTAAGAAACTACATGGTAGTATGATTTTATACCGAACTACTAAAAGAGTTTTTCTATGTTTTAAAAAAATGAATATTATGCTTATAAACATTTTTCTCTTATAGCCTTAATTTTTAAAACTCTAAGTCTACTACATGAAAGCAAGCTCGTGCGACCGACTCGTGCATTTTATTATTTCTATGGCGATTTCTCTAGATGGGTGTCGAGTAAGCAGAAACAGTCACCAGTGTTTCGAATATAGAGAGTAATTCAGTAATTCAGCCTTTGCGTCACAAGTAACAACATTTAATAAGACTTTCGGAAGACCCAAGATGTGGTATTTGAGAGTTTTTTTCATTTTAAGAATTTTATAAGTGTATCTATTAAATGGGCTTTGTTGCGAAAATGAGAAATTTGTTGCGGTGCCAGTCTAGTTAGCAGTTTCCTGGAAATCATAATCCTGTAAATATCCTTGCAATTTTGTTTTCTTAACACATTTCTCTTTTTTATAAAGTACAGCTCAAGTCTTATTCATATGTCATTTGGGGGACTGTTTAAAATCTATAACCGCTCGAGCACAATTTGTAAAGGCATTTCTAGATTTTTGAAGTTTTTAATATCTCCAGATTTATCATTCTAGCTGTCACGGTAAAAAAAACCTCATCTCATCTGCCATCAATTCTTCGATGGATAAGACCAGTGCCCCTTAAATAAGGAATAGATACATTAGTACTTTTTCAATGGGAAAGTCGAACGATGTTACTACACAAGCACTTTCGACAACATTGGTTCCTTTCCGTCCCAAACTATTCATCAGCTTGCATCCTGCAAAATCGACTGAGAAATGCCTGAATGGTTTATAATAACTGTACTTAAGACATTTCCTTCTATATTTTTGCCTCCGTGTCAGTTTGCCACTATACGTCAATGTATAAGCTTTGCCCTTGTAACTACTGTGTCATGTACTATCTCCACCCCACCTGTACAGTCCCATTTCCCTTTCCCTATACCTGAACTCAGATCCGAAGCTATATATCTTTATAAATCCGAATTTGACAAATCCTATCGAACGGGAGTTATTGGAGGAAAACTTGCAATCATCCTGAAAGCAGATACAAATCTATAACTTTATTTATATCTCTTACACTGCTTGCTGCACTTGGACTTGGATGAAGCTATATAGCTTGCTAGGATGAGGAGGACAATAATAATGATGATGATGACGATGATGCAGCCAAGCAGAAGAGAAATTTTCTATTTTCCGATGAAGGAATTTCTTCGAAACGGATTATTATTGTTATTTTTTCCTATTGTTGTTATTGTTGTTGTTATTGCTTATTTTCAAGCAGAATTGTTTGGTAGTGCAGTTTTGTGCGATTGTGTTATGTTGGTGTTATTAGTTTTATTGAATTCAGTCCGAACGACAACGATGTCTGTGCACTCTGTATGAAACGAAGTGCACTTTTCCGCTTGTTAGTTGGCTTGGTCCAGTTAAGATTTCAAAAATGAATCGAAGCTCCAGAGATAACAAGAAAACGATTGTGATTTTCGGTTCTATGAGAGTGAAGGTATCTTACTCCTTGTGTTACTTGGGAGTGTTATACGTAATAGGTTAGCGTTACAGCTTCTATTGTTGGAAATTGTACAGTGATTCAAATCGATATAATGAGGTAGCTGTAGTTGGATAGTTTAATATATAGGTCATCAGCTTTAAGGTGTTCGTTTTTATAGTTAAGGTCAAATATGTATTTAAATCGAATTTGGAAAACATTTTCCAATGACATTTTCTCCTTTGGAAGAAAGAAGTTTGAAATTCCTCCTTAGTTAAAATAACTTTTTTTTTACATAAAATATACAAAAATAGTTTTATAGATAATCTTAGTTATTTTTGGCATTCTCGTTTTCAAATAGACCAATTTCTACATAATTTTGTACTAAACGATTTCTTAGAAGTTTGAAAAGACTTGGATACCAAAAATTAAAAAAATAATATGTACAACTGGATCGCACGTACTTGCTCTTATGTAAAATTACTTTGGTATTTAAACTTTGTTCAATTACCCTTTATTTTTGGAGCTTAGAAAAAAATTAGAATTTCTCCTCTAGGGAAATACCGAAGAAATTTAAGTACCGAGTTTGAAGAAAATCGCTTCAGTGGCTTAGGCCATAGGGCGAGGTACAGAGACATACAGACACACAGATATAGAGACAGACAGACGGAATTTCGGCACCCACTCGATTCTGTTTGCTTTCATCGATATGTAAACCTTGATCAAAATCTCGAATTTGCTTTTTATTACAAATTCAAAACTTGCCCTAGAGCCAGTGGCGTAGCGTGGGGGGGCGGTGGGGGCGGTCCGCCCCGGGAGGCAGGCCTAGGGGGGCGGCAAAATGTCGTCGGTGAGGCGGGTAGAGTAGAAATCATATGTTTCATGACAGATCGTTTGACAAGTCAACAAACAACAATGATGTAAATTTATAATTTGCCACCCTATCTGTGGTTCGTCGTTGACGCTCTCGGCTGATTTCCGTGAATCCGTAAACGGTGAGTAGGGCTGTAAGAGTGCATTCCGTATTGTCGCTTGACTTGCGAAACTAAAACAAAACGTTCCGAAACTTTCGCGAAACTGAAAGGGATCGTTCCGAAACATATGATATGCATATGCGAGATATGATAAGATAACTAGGATTCGACGGAAACGTTATTCTTGTCTCAGCCAGCTCAATGTTTTTGCTCCCTCCAGCATCACAGAAACTTATTTCCATTGTGTTGTTTATAGTTTAAATACTGTTGAATCTTCTAAAACTAAACACTTAGTACTTGACTCAACCTTTGAACTAGTTTTTGAAAATGAAAAGAGTTAAAGGAAGCGGCGTGGAATACCGCAAGAAAAGCGCTAGGAAAGATGCAGATGCGAAAGTCTCCAGGTGCATTACTGAAATTTTTCAGTTCTAGTTCTAGTTCGAAAGCAAAGTTAATGTCTTCGGCGGCGGCATCCAGCAGCAGCGGAAGTGATTCCAATGTAAGTATGATTCCTCCTTCTACAATCGTGAAAGGCCTAGAACTGTCCTCCGGCCAATATGAATGGGAATGCATAACTTATTTTACAGGCAGAAGAAGAAGACGTGCCTGCCGTCGAAGTTGGAAGTCGTTCTGGTCCCGACACAGAGCAAGGTCAAGACGTAGTCGACTCACCAGAAGTACCTCAAGCATCTAGTCATAAGCCTGCAGAAGAAGTGAACCTCGTCTTGCCAAAGACATGAAGATGGAAAAACGCTTAAAAATAAGTTTGTGGAAGTTCTTGAGGTACTGGAAGAATTGACGGATCTAGAGCCAGTCTTCTTCTGACAGTCATGCAGCCATTCAACTTTCTCACTTTTTTTGGCTTTTCAGCTGCAGAACTACCTGAAGAAGATGACGCAGAGATTTACCTGCAGCAACGTGGACTGAGTGCGGATAAGTGTGCTCAGAAACTCTGCGTTTTAAAAGCTCTCCTAGTGGAGAGCAGAGACCGTTTCGTCCAAGCCGCAATCGACTTTTCTATACCTATATATATATATCGCAACAAAAATATTTTAGGGGAGCATTAGCTTCAAGAGAACCGAAAAGAAGTGTCTTTCAAGATGAGAACTACTTTTCGAGGACAAGAAATACTCTTGGGGGACTTGTCTCTTCCTCGCAAGCGGCAGAATTCCCTCGGCTCATTTCTACCTCATACAATTGATATAATTACCATCAAAAATAAGCTAAATCAATTCAAGGATGAGTATATTCCTGGCCCAGATGGTATCTCCGCCATATTTCTCAAAAAAATTCTCTTCCATACTCTCTCATCCTATGTATGTATGTATGTATGTATGTATTTAATTGTTATTCATTCAATAACTTAAAACTAGAGATATAATACAATTCATTAAACTCTGTCCAACAAAAATTGTCAGTGCAGGCCTTATGGGAGAGCTTTTTCTAAAGCAGTGGCGCCTGATGCTCCCTCACTACAATGCGTTAGGAAAAATGCCACTAAAAAAAGAGCAAGTCACTGACTTTTCTTAAGGAATTGTTGTTGTAATTCTTTGCAAAAAGTTGTACACCCCAAAACGACCGTCGTATCCCACTGCTGATGAGATACTAACAAGATTACAAGAGTGTCAAGTGTCACTCAATACGATCGTGCGCTCTTTATCTACATCAAAATAGAGTTACCCTTACCATTATCATTCTCAATTGCAAGCAAGGAGATTTTTCAGTTTTCAGTTTTTATTAAGGAGATTTTGGGATTTGAAGCTTTTGAGAACACATTTTAAGAAGATGAGTATGTTGAGTGTTGTCGTATTGCTTTTCAACTTAAAAAAAAAAACGCGCCTATTATCTTACCGCTTGACATTGTGGGAAAAGGTAAATTGTATATTGTTTCCAGTCGTTTTGAATCGGCAGACGGTAGCCCTACGCGTTTTTTTACTCTCATTTGCGGCGATTTATAATGTAAACTACGGAATCCCTGTGAGAGCTTTAAAAGGCGACACACTTATGCATAGCAATGCAACCAGAATGAGAGACAAACGTCCTATCTTCCCTATACTGACAATTTTTGTTGGACAGAGTATAATAAGATTTGAATAATAGTGTACATTCTTTAACTGATGGCCAGTTAGCGACGAATGACACATCTAATTGAAATATTTAATAATAACTGATGTGGGGTGACAATCAGTAATTTAAGTAAACAAGAAAAATTAATGATATTAATAGAAAGAAAAGCTTGCTAGCAACAATATAGAAAAAATATAGTGTAGATAGAACTTATAATTCTTGAACATTCATACATTTAACAAAAATAGGAATATTTACAAAATTTTATTATTTTTCGATTATTTTATTAAGAACTAAATTAATGATTCAATGTAATCAAAATTCAAAGTGAAAAAGAGGCTGGGTGCGACCCACACTGATAACTTCCCATTCGTTGAAAAAAAAAACTATAAATTCAATATTTGTCAACATTTTACCAATTGTACAAAATTATACTATGTATAAAATAAACTAAATTAGAAGTCAATATCACTACTAGTTCTCGAGAAATTTGAGTCGAAAAACAATTTTTACCAATTTTCAATAGAATTTTATATAGTTTTTTATTTTTTGTAAAAAAACTGTAAACTGATTTTTTTTGAAATTTCGACCAGTTGTCAAACACATTATTTTTCGTAAAATAAAATTATTTTGAGTTTCAAATTGTTTTCCGTTCTTAGAACATCTGGGTTATGAATTTTTTTTTTCAGTTTTTTTTATTTAAAAAAATAACGGTATGCTCATTTTTTTCCAAATTTATACCAAATCTGTATGACCTTGTAATGAGTACATTAAATTTTATTTGAAATCAATAGCATTATTTTTTCGTGAGATATTTGAAACTAACCAAAATGTTTACTTTTTTTTTTAAACCGTTATAGTGAAAAAACTACTCACTGAATTTTAATAAATGACCTTTCAGCCTCTTTCGAAGTTATTGTCTATTAAACAAAATTTATTTGAAGTCGATATCTTTACTCGTTCTTGAGAAATATCGACGACGAAAAATGGTACCAGAACGTACGGACGTACGAACGTACGAACGTACGAACGTACGTACACACACACACACAGACATCTCTTTAAAAATGATTGATATAGCCTCTAGGGACCTTGAAACGTCGAGAAATGTCAAAAATTCCAATTTGACAAATCGGACCGATTACAATAACTCCCTATGGGAAGTTAATAAGCAGTCTTTAATCTTTTAAATAAAACTTGAAAATCGAAGCGTTTCTCTTATTGATAAGGGCAATTTATTAAAAATATTTGGAGCTGTGTATGTAAAAAAATGATTGAAATTTGTCCTGGTACATTGACTAAAGTCAGTAAGTAAGTAAGTTGTACATTTAATAATTCCTACTAGGGATATGTTTCCGCTTCGTTTAAAAAATTCTCTCAAGACTTTGAAAACATATAAATGCCTCATTGGAAGAATTTGCAATTTTCTAAATAAAATAAAACTTTCGGACATGCTATTTTTATTTAAAATAATTCTATCATTGCAAGACCAAAATAGATCATTTTCAAAACTTTTTGAGAGCAAAAGGGTTTTCTTAAATACATTTTTCGTGTGACCGATAACAAATAATTTTTGATCATATGAATATGAGCTTTCCCATTCAGGTTGTTATCAATTATAACTATCAATTTAGTTTTTTCACTTAAAATTAATTTGTGATAAGTAAACCACTGCCTTAAGATTTCAAGATCATTTTCAATGTTCGCAATACTTTCGAAGACAGTATTTGAAGAGTATGTGAATACTATATCGTCAGTAAAAGCAGTCGAAATACTATTTAGTTTAAGTTTGAAAATGGAGTTTATATAAATTAAGAAAAACAAAGGGCCAAGCACTGATCCCTGAGGAACGCCATTTTTAAGCAGTCTTGGTTCACTAAAGATTCCATTGTTGTTGACTCTTTGTTATCTAATTTTTAAATAAGAATTAAAAAAATTACCGCGAAAACCTGCATTATGAAGTTTGTTAAGCAACAGATCGTGATTGACCAGATCAAAGGCTTTAGTCATATCTATAAACATGCCCAATGAAGATTTTTATGAAAAAGTTCAGTAGAAAATGCAATACTTCCACCATGTTAGCAGAACGGCTGTATAAAGTTTCAAAAAGCAGCATAAATAATGCAATTGCAGTAACTTCGACAACCCTGGTTGTCAGTCAGCATGAATTCAACAGGAGTCGTTGTCATAAAGGAACTGCTAGTTAAATGGTATTTCGTATACATTTTTCAATAAATTTGTCCCCAACTAGAAAACATTTGTCATAATCCTGGTATATCAACTTACTAATCTAGATGTATTCTTTTTATCAATAATATTGGAAACTTAAAATCCCTTTGTGATTTAAAATGTCTGTCGCTTTGACGTATACTTATTTTATAGAAACAGAATTTATACTCTCTCCCTGGGAATTTCAAACATTTCAAAGTGAACCCACCTACACATGTCTGTCTATGAAGGGCCTCTTGCTGATGAAACAAGATTCTATACCTGTACGTTATGTAAATAATTCAATAAATCCCTAATCGCTCTAATTCAGATCAACCAAAATTCAGACTAAGAGATAACATTATCTTCATTAAAAATTAAAGAATCATTACCTATGAAGCCTTGGGAAACCTCAAATGTTTCATTCATACACGCGAATTTGATCTCTGCCATCAAAGCCATAACAACCTAAAATAATAGGTAATACAATTTTGTATGTGTCATCAAACAGTCTATGAAATACGAATGAAACTCCTAGTTATCCTTATTAGCATGCCGAACGGCATGAGTAGTATTCCTTTCATGTCGTCCTTATTGAGGAGAAAGCCTGTTTCGAATTAACGTTTTTTTTTTTTCGATCCTTATACTCTCAAAATATGCCATAATAATGAAATCAAGGAGAAAATGTGTTAAAAGTACCGAAATTTATATTTTCCAATAGGTTATTATATCCTTGAGAAAGGATGTTCTGTGCAAATGTTCACGTTTTGTCAATTTGGTTTTCCTTTTTAGATTTCCTCCCATTTTGACTTTGAGACCTGATGACGAATGGCTGGATGATTGGGAGATCCTTTTTTTTTTCTTAAATTTCAATAAGCAAATGAAATGGAAATATAATTGTGTCTGGGATGAAATTTCCTTTGATCGGGGATATCCTTTCCAATTATTATTAGATTCACTCAAACGAATATGTCTTTTTTGTTCTATGTCGAAATGCGTAGGTATACTTGTATAAGACGGAGTTGAGGAATTTTATGAATTAAATTTTCGAAAATGGAATTGCTTTAAAGACAAATAGCTACTTACATGTTATGTTGAGTCATTAAGCCAGTAAGTCGAGTAATAGGACTTTCTTTTTCAAGACATTTGCTTTTAATCGGGGAATGACTCCATTCATGTACCTAGGTACTTAGTTGATGTTCTAAGTAGTACTTAGGTCTTTCAGTAGGCTTACTGTTTCTGAATTAAAAATACCTTAATTATTTCTGAATGCAATCGAAAGTTGTAACAAGATTTCTGTCTAAGTTCCAAATCTGAAATCTCAACCGAAAAGATCCCAAGAGCAGAATCTGCCTTTTTCCATTTGGTGCATGATGGAAGCTTCTCATAGTTTTCTAACAAAAATGAAGAACGAACTGGCTGATTTATGGACTTTTTTCAATGAGTACAATTCAAAGGGCACGAAAGTGCCAATTTCTGGCACTACACAATTCTTACAGCAACAAACTCAGGCGATTTTTGACCCCTCCCTAAATGTTTTTCTCAAAAAGTTCAAAATTTCATCCAAAACATTTTCCACGTATTTTTAGTCTTCCTGTAAGGAGTTTGCTGATTGGAAAATATAAGATTCATATCGGTAAGTGCGTTCGACTCTCAAGTCAGGGTCTACTGTTTTTCAGGAATTTTAACTTCAATTTATTACATTTATTAGGATAAATACAACTAAATCATACCACGGGTTCTTTTTTCTAGGTATTTGATAGCCTATGGAGGTCTTGGCTACCTCTTTAATGATGTCGCGATACTGAAGGTAAATCAGAGACTTTCCCGGTCAATTGCTCACTGTAGTCTCTGGCTTTCTCAGGTGTGCTAAAGCATGTAATGTTGAATTTCTTCCTTTGGGCGGTCTTCACTTTCTTTTCGTTGGATAGTCGGGCTCTGAACTTTGTCACAACAGGAAAGTGGTCAGAGTCCACGTTTACACCCGGAAAGTTCGCACGATCAAGATATTCGACTTGCGCCAATTAGCACGTTGTTGATTTGGTTGGCGGTTCGACCATATTAAGATCGCCAGGTCCAGGTTGCTGTGTGTATCCTTCGCCTGGGTAACCTATAGTGCTACTTATCACCGTATTCCTAACTACCGCAGAGTCGACTAGTCGGAAGCCGTTATCTGTTGTCGTTTCGTGGAGGTGGTGCTTTCCAACTAATCCACCAAAGATATTTTCCTTCCCGACTTTGGCATTGAAGTCTCCGAGCACGACTTTGACACCGTACTCCGGGCAGGCTCTGTAGGTTCCGTCCAGGAAGTTGTAAAACTTCTCCTTGTTAGACTCATCAACTTCATCGGTAGGAGCGTGTGGACATATAAGGATGTGGATATTTTGAAAGGTAACTTTGATTCGGAACACAGCCAGGCAATCGCTAATGGGCTTAAAATCGATGACTCTCGATCTGAGTTGATTTCTCACGACGAATCCGCATCCTAACATCTGCAACCTTTGATGACAGACGTAATAAATGTCGCAATCTTTTCTTTTCGTTATTCCTGATCCTATCCATCGTATCTCCTGATCGCTGTAATGTCTGCCTTGTACGGCGGGAGGTCCACGTTTTTCAGTAGTACCTGGCGTATAGAGTGTCCTTACATTCCAGATGCATAAATAGTAGTCCATTTTCGTTCCGGGTCAGGTTGCCATATGAGGGTCGTCGTTATCCGAGGCTTCTCGCGTCTCTCTCATAACAATTGGTATTTTTTACTGTGGCCGGGTCGTCAGCCGGACGCACTCACCTCCAATCTGTAGGGCCATGGCTTGGGTGTTGCAATTCCTTCCTTGGTCAACACTATTACTTACAAGTTAAGCAAGTCATGACATAAGGTCAAGACCAGTACCCGTCGGTTACCAACGTGGAGGTAATGTAAGAACTTGATGTGTAACAAAAGATGAGGCCAATTACCTTTTGCAATGAAAATATTAAGAACTTTTTTACCTATATAAAAAAAACATGACTTGTCTGTGTAATCTTAAGGTCTTGATTTCGGTGTCATTCAATTCAGCATTTAAAGATAATTTTCCCCTTCAATGCTCAACAACGTCGCACCCCATCGGTTCCAACGCTCATCTACAACGACAACCTGATAGCTAGCTCTTCAGACAAGTGTACTCAAAGCTCATTCTGCTGCTAGCTCTACGTTTCCTGACAGCAACATTGTCCCCCATGTTGCAAGAGCCCTTCGACATATTCATACAAATAATTCCGCTAGTACTGATTTTATACCTAAAATTGTTCTGAAGAGGTATTCTTCATCGCTGGTAAAACCATTGCGAGAGCTTTTCCATCGCTCTAGAATTTTCTTTAGAAGCTCGAAAACAGCATTTGTCCATCCTGTTCTTAAAAAAGGTCACCCTTCCTCCCCTCCTCCTTTAGATCAATTGCACTTTCGTCCCTACTTTCCAAGGTCATGGGATCGCTGATAAATCATCAGCTCAAGAAATATCTCGAAGATCGGAAGCCTCTTAAAGACTGGCAATATGTATTTCGCACCAATCGTTCCACTGGTGATCTGATGGCATATCTCACCGAAGAGTGGAATAGATATTTGCATTGTCTTGGAGGAAGTAAGATTATTGTGCTTGATGTTTCTAAGGCATTTGATAGAGTTTATCATCAGGCTCTCTTATCGACTTTGGTATCAACGAAACCCACATTCTTTGAATTAGAAATTACCTACTAGATCTTTCAATACATGTTGTATTGGTCAGTTTCAAGTATGATTTTCACAGATCATACTGGTGTTCCACAAGGTTCCGTCTGGTCTCCAGCTCTCTGCGTTATTTTTGTAAATCACCTCTTGTCTGAAACTTCCTTACCACTTCATTGTTTGGTCAATTACTCTACCCTCAGCTTTTAAAACTCGTTCTCAAATTCACGTCCATCTCCTTCGGAAGTGAAATTGCAAGGGTATCGTACAATATCCTCATTAAATTCCGATTTTTACAGCTTTGTTAAGTGGGGTATACAAAATCGTGTGAAATTTAATGCTCCATCAACTCAATGCTGTCTATTGTGGTTAAAAAGAATGTACCCTTTATGCCATCGTCCTTTGGTGGCACTTGCATCGAAGAAGCCGAAAAGCACTCAATACTAGGTGTGTGTGTCAACGACGATCTTCGTTGAAATGGCCGTATTCTCTAGACGGCCAAAAACACTGCTAAATGCTTAGGATTTCTATGTCAATGTAAGAAATTGTCCAACCTCTTCTGATCTGGATAGAATTCAGAACAGAGCGTCTCTTGAACACTGTCGGAATGTTTCATGTATTTCCCTGTTTTATCGCTTCTTTCATAAGAAATGCTCACTCGAAGTAGCCAGTTGCATTCCTCCCCTAAATCAAGTCATCTATGATACCCGTTTCCCTAGGAATCAGTTCACCCTCAAGCCTATTATTGTTCGTACCGGAAAATCTAAGGACTTGTATTTTACCCGCGCAACACGAATGTGGAATAATTTACCCGGCACGGTTTTTTGCAAAGATTGACGACCAATTTTCATCTACACCTCTCTTCAACCCCCCCTAATTTCTCATCGATTTCAAAATCATATTTTCCAAGAGCAACTGGTAGATTCTAACAATTCATGGTGGCCATGTTGTCTTACCTATTGTGGATTTGCCTTCTTTTTATTTTTCAGATAATATCAAGATACAGAATGATACAAATTTATTGTCTGGAGCAGTTTCATATTTAGCGGACCGCGATTGCAGAAAAGAATCATCATCATTGACAAGGCCGATTTTTGAATGAAGTTCAGTACATACTTATATCCACAAGCAAAATTGCGAAGTGAAGTGGCGGAAATATCGGTACATACCTACTTCTTTGATAACAACGATGATATTATCATCACGATCAGCTAAGAACGCTATCGATCAATGATAAGCATTTACATTTTTGTTTGGACTAAAAACCTGACTGAAACTGCAATACCAATTCTCGAAGTTTGATTTTAGGGCATGGTTTTCTCACACCGAGATTACGTGAACTAGTAATTGAGATGAAGCATTTTTTCTATCAAGGTACCGTGACGTAGCCATTTGAGCCTGATCTATACGTCAGGGTCATTAAATGTTGGTCTCTCGGACGGGTGCCACCTAATTTTGTAGTAACCTTTTAAGAAATTGTTAGAAAATCCTTTAGAACAAATTTATTTTTTAAAACAAGCTTATAAATTGGATGAAGCTAGTGGGAGGGATTACGCCTTCTTCTCCTTGTTTAATTGACCAATTGACGTTTGTAATGAACTCGACCGTAATAACAACTCTCCTACTTCACTGCTTCACTTTAAGGCTCCACTTGTACGGTTGAGGGGATTGACCTCGGACAACTTCGCCAAGTCTCCCGATTTAATATTGTTCCATGTCTGAGCCCAATTTACATGCAGTTGTCGTTGCATTCATTTGATTTCTAAGACCAAAATATACCAATAAAATACAACCACTCGAATTTAAACGAGAACAGTCGGCCTAAGTGTAGGAAGATTCTAATCATTCACATCGAGTGTACTGGGGCTCTTAGGCTCTTGAGAATCTTATACCTATTGTAATCTTCAAAAAAATCCAATATGATAAACAATAATATCCCTAAAAAGCTCCATTTATACAAATCCAATCTGCCCCACAAAATAGTCAGGACAATTTCATTTGACTTCCAGCTCTTAACGTTCCACTTAATTTTCTTCGAGTACAAAAACAAAGACTGTTTGAGGAAAATCAGGCGCCTTTGCCGCCACCATAATTTGTTATATTATCACCGAAGTTTGTTGATTTCCTGTGTATGCTCAGCTTATTCACCTGGAGGCGCCAACATTTGCACACCATATCATCCCAAATTTACCGTGAAATTACCCACGCAGCCTCGCACACCAAATGGTAGGTATAGAGTCGCATGTGTTCGTATGCTGCCGGTCCAACTTAAGAGCATCGCCCCATCCATCGTCTGCGATAATAATGTCAACATCACCAGAAACCCAGACTACAAGACGAATGTGCGTTATGATTGTGTTTGGCTAGGACCCTGGAACATCCATTCATCCGCAGCGCAGCCCAGATTTCTCATCATGCCATGAGAAAGCAATCAAATTGTCCACGTCTTCATATTGTAATACAAGCGCCACCTTTCAACGTAACACCGACTCTGATTTCGGAAGGTTTTCGAAAAAATAACAAATAAACAGGATGTGCCTCATAAAACCGGCCTCATCTCAATCGACAACAAGACTCAGAGTTCGGCGGGCGGCAGCAGCCTTAGGCTTACATCCCTGCCTGCTCTCCAAATGTATTCGTATTGTTATTTACCTGAGACTCTGTCATCTTTGGTTGTTTTGTTTTTCCTTGTCGTTCAGCAAACAAATCCCGAATAAGCAAACTCGAACCGAAAACCACTTAAGGTACGTAGCGGCTGATCCGTTTCATCTTATGGCGTGACACTCAGTCCATTTTGTCATGAAGTGTTTTCCATCCAAATGAACTGCGAAAGGCAGGTGCATTTTTTTTGTTGGTTTGCTTTTAAAGAAAACTCTTGCTGACAGCCGGGACTGTCAGCTGAAATTCATTTCGTATTCCCAATATGTTTATATGGCGAACAATAATAATCAAGGAAAGGTATGCTTGCGTCACAGAACTGTGTCATCAAGTCAAGGTCTTTCCATGGATTCCATGATGATGTTTGACGGAGGAAAGTAGTTATTATGATTTGCCATTATTCGAAGAGCACGATGACGTCTATCGAACAATTGATGTACTCTTGCTTGGAAATAGATTATACCTGGTTCTGATTGACAATTGTTCTATACAGGGTGCTTCCTAGGAAAAGCAAACACGTTTAAAAATAATGATGCTTAGAGTATAATAAATTGATGAATATTTTCACGGTTCAAAAATTGGTTTCCAAGATTCTGTTAATGTTAATTGTTATGAAAATGTTGTTAGACTCTATTCGAAAATTCAAAGGTTAGTTTATCAAATATTTCATCAAAATCAAATCATATTTTTAGAAAATGAGTCTTACCAAAATGTAGAATAAACTTAACGGAAGTTAGAAATATTTTCTGGTTGGAAGATTTGATAAAATCCAGTCTGGAGAATCCCACAAAAGTCCTAAAACTTAAAACTTTCAGTGGGAAGGTAGGCTAGATTTTGAGTTCAAGGACAAAAAAGAAAAATATGAGTCCCAACCTAGTGTCATAGCAATTCAAATTTAAATTATTTTCTATTAAGTCCACAAATTTTAATCAATTTCTGTTGACACCCTGTACAAAAAAATCCGGTTTAATCCTTTATCAAGTACCTATTGAGGCATTGCAAATGAAATGCAACTGGATGGTAATGTTAAAATGGAAAATGGAGCGTGATCGATAATATGTCGTTGTAACAATATTATGCAATGGATTATTATTATACTACTTGTGGACGGGTTAACCTCGCTGTTGTTGAGTTGCATATTGCAAGGAACTATTCTGATCTGATGAACGTAAGAAGAAGGATTCAATCGATTTGAATGTCTGTTCATCCACAATGCTGATGATATGGGATTGTTGATTTTAGGTGAAGGTTCAATTTAGAAAATCATTGTAATCCAGATTGTATGGAGACCAATGACTGATTCTATCTCACGTGCGTTTGGCATTTAGTCTAAGAAATAGGGAAATCGCAGGTATACCGGTAAGGATGATTCTTTGAACTACTAATGGCGACACTCTTTCCGGGCTGTGAGAATATCCCCGAAACGCTTAAATCACCTAACACGGTAACGACTCGTGCAGGGCAAATCAACACCGTTATAACAAAGGAGAATATTGCACGGGGAATTAGTACTTTTTCTCCATAGAAGTCTCCAGTTCTGGATGGTATACTGCTAATTTTGTTACAAAAAACGCAAGATGTGGCAATTCAAATGATTGTAAATAATTTTTAAAGGATGCCTCCTTTTTAACTATATGTATGTACCCAAATCCTGGAGACAAGTAAGGGAAGTTTTTATCTGTAGGCGGAGCAATGAATTTGCGAAGGATTTCCGGTCAATAAGTCTGACTTCTTTTGTGCTTAAAACTTAAGAGCGCATGCTCGACATCCGTATTAGAGACATTCTTAACGAATGTCCTTTTCAAAACTCACAACATGCACGACTTAAGAGTAAGTCCTCAAAAACGACCCTTCATGAGTTAGTGCGTACAATCAAGAAAATTATTACATTTAAAGCATATACCCTACCTTCTTAGATGTAAAAGGGGCGTTCAACAACGTCCTTACCAAGTCCATCCTAGAATCACTCATTGAGTTTGGTTTAGAAGAATACATCAGGGAGTGGATTATAACCATGCTCAGAGAAAGAAGGATTCTGTTTACTTTAGGTAATATAAACTTGACAAAGTGCGTTAGTAGAGGAACACCTCAGGGCGAAGTTCTATCCCCCCTTCTATGGCTTCAAGTCATGAATAAAGTTCTTGTTTGACCAAAAAGCCTGCTTTTAAAAATAAAAAAATAAAAAAGTTCTTGTTAAGTTGGAAAGATGGGGAGTAAAAGCGCTTGTGTATGCAGATGACTTGGTACCAATAGTGTCAGGAAAGTAAGTTCAACCCTGTGTTAAGAAATCGCAGAAATGGCTTTAAGAAAGTTAATAATTGAGTCACGAGTTGTGAACTAGGTTTTAACTAGGGCAAAACTAAACTGATGATATTTACTACCAAAACTTAGATACAGCTCTTCGCTCTACCCCGACTCAACGGCCAAACACCTTATGCTCTCTTCCAGTGCAAAATATCTAGGTGTTATTCTAGACTCTAAGTAAAACCAAACATCAAAAGATGATTTTGTGTACATACACAGCCGTGGTGCGATCGATCATCAGCGACCGATCCTCACCTATGCTTCGATTGTATGGTGACCCGCTCTTACCAGAGCATACAACATCGATAAACTATAGAAGGTATAAAGAACTTCTAGTGTTGACACCACAGGAGTTCTAAGATCTTGGCCAACTGATGCCTTAAACGTGTTTCCGTTCCTTTTACCACTTGATGTAGGTACACATTAAATATCTAGTATCTTGCAGTGCATTAAGACTAAGGGAACCAAACTCTTTGATTGCCTACCTTATGGCCACAGGAATTGATTCCAATAGTGATCTTTTCGACTCTCACTGACTACTGCACTCCTTAAATGGGCATCAGTAAAGATTTTAAGTTCCCATCAAGAAAGGACTGGGATGAAGACGTCGTAACGAAAGACTTCGACACAACTATCTTTACTGATGGCTCAAAGATGGAGTGTGGTGTTGGTTCAGGAATCTTCTCTGTGGCTTATAATAAATCCAGGTCGCTTAGGCTACCTGACTTTGCTAGTGTTTTTTCAAGCTGAATTACTGGCTAGTACATCATACTCAAAATCGGTCCAGCAATGCCGAGATGAACTTGCTAGCCTCAATATTAACCAAAATATCACTCTTTTTTGGGTTCCGGGTCTCTTTGGCATAAATGGGAACGAACGGGCGGATGAGCTGGCCAGGCAAGGATCAGCCCTTTATAACTCACTAGCGGAAAGAGTCAACATTCCACTTGGAGTTATGTAGGGAAAAATTTTCTCAATTTTTCTTAGCGAATCAAGAAAGATCTGACGAACCTATAAATAAATCTCGAACACTTGATATGCAATACAGATAAAGGCAAAACATAGCCAGGATCGGAGCAACTTGTAGCGGACACTGGCAAATAGGAAAGCATGGAGCAAAGCTAGGCATTCCTCACAACACGCACTTTCATTCCATCAATCCTCCATTTCCTCTGCAGATGCCCCGCTCTGTCCAAATTCAGACCACAGTCATTAGGAATAACATTTTTTTTGACGAAATTGACAAACTTTCGAAAATGAAGGTTAAAGACTTGATCCCTTTTCTCAAGGCGACGAAATTGCTTTAGGATGAACCTCGCTTACTTCTGTGCCGTGTCCGTGGACTTTGGGCTTTGACGGAAGCCTGCGGTGCGGGGGCCTGATGATCACTCAAACGGATTGGCTACTTTTTCAGTACCGGTCAACAAGCTGCATAGCTTGGCGCGGTGTAGATGGTGTCGGATGAGTGTGGTGGCCCGGCTGTGTTAGGGATCCTTTCTTCCTAAAAGGTATGGATGATTGGAAACGGGTTGTTAGTGCTGTGTCTCTGGCAGATAAACTTCTTGGATCGCTAGGTTTTCAAGTAAGTACTTTTAGTATTTTAAGTCATATACATATGTATTTATATGATATCTGTAATGTCGGTATGTAAACATTGATTAAATTTGACATTTATCGACCAATTAAATTGAGTAGACTTTTTTTTAAAAAACGTCAAATTAGTACATTTAGCATGAATCGCTTCACACCGAAGCAACGGATCGAAATAGTGTCGCTGTAGTACATTAAATATAGTAGCTTATAGTCACATATATTCTAGTGCTGATATAGTAACATGCATTTTTCTTAGTTGAATGGAAACTTGTATCCCTTACAGAACTAAAGGAGTAAGTTCCAAAGAGAATTCTTGGTACGAATATTACTGTAAAGTGGATACCCGGATGAGATAGTTAAGCTTGTTTGAAATAATGGCAATGCTCTTGCTCATATCCGAAGAACAAAGTTCGAACTTGACCAAAATTTACCGGAAAAAATACTACATTGTCCCAAAGGTGGTAAAAGCTGTTGACATTTGGTAAAAAATATTAAATTTTCGCAAAGAAAAAAACAAAATTTTCGAACGAAACCTGTAGCAAAGTTTTGCTGAAATCAATCTTTTAAATTGCACAGTCGTTCTCGAGAACTTTGTCTTCTTAAAAGAATTATGGACTTATATCCTCTGGAGGAATTCTCTTGCATCTTTGAAAAATGTACACACGAGAGAAATAACCAAAAAATTAATATTATTCGAAAGAAGAAAAAACAAAATGGCGGAAATAGGTAAGCAATTTGAATAACAATTAATAAAAATTTGCTTTAAAATAAAACAAATTGAATGAACTGATATGACAGAGATTGTAAGTCTCCTGGAATACGTGACGAAACTGTGCTTCAAAACCGTTTTTAAGTCACCTCGCGCGTGGTGCTCCTCAGTCTTGTTTACTACAGGGTGCCTTTTATGTTCCAGGTGGATTTTATTTGATTTGCCATTTTTGTGTGAATGAAAATTGTCAGTTTTTATTTGACAGTCGTATAGAGATGTACAGCTCGCTATAGATAACAGCAGGCTTAAGCTAATTTATTTATATATATGAATCAAGCTAATTAATATCTAGCGTACAAAAGTATTTCTAAGAATTAAGAATTTATAAACTAAACTACAAAATATTGTAGAATATTTTCTTAAAAGCTAAGATGCTAATCTTACGAGAACTTTTTCACGGCCGAATAATCTCAAAAAGTGTTGGTATCGACTGGCACCACGATCATATGGCAGCACGAGGTAG
This sequence comes from Philhelius festivus, assembly GCA_963931855.1. Taxonomy (NCBI): domain Eukaryota; kingdom Metazoa; phylum Arthropoda; class Insecta; order Diptera; family Syrphidae; genus Philhelius; species Philhelius festivus. Next base: position 58,656,377 of record OZ007557.1, read on the forward strand.
ATATATATACATCAACAAACAAACCACGACTTCGATGCTTAAGGATAACATTAGAAACGAAATTGTTATGTAACATGAGCCTAAAAGAGCTCACCTTTGCGGCACGGCCAGAGACAGCCGCTTGACCGACTCAGATTCCATGAATAATGTTAAGGACCATATAATCAATCAATAAAATATAAATTATAAAATTTAAAAGTAGTTATTGGATAAAAAACATCGACTTGGAAAATAAAACCCACCCCGTATTATGCCTTTTCTATCCTGCTCAATCTCTACCCTAGGGTCTTTTTTAGACCAAGGAAACCAAGAAATCTTCTTCTACTCGTACCTGGGTCGTTCCATCGAAGATGAGGACTAGTTTGGTTTCTTCTTTCATCTAGAATGGCGTCTAGGACATTACGTGTCGATGTTCGTTCGGTCTAAATGGCTCGGCCATCTTAATTGTTGAATACTTTTTTTTTACGTCACTGAACAGCACGTACAGTTTGAGGTTGTATCGTCTCCACCAGGAGCTGTTTCGACCATAAATCTCACAAAGAACTACGAGTATTCTCTCGATCTTCTGCAAGACCAAGCGAATTGTACGGAATTTCTTTTGTTGTTTTTGATAGGGCTTTTTCGTATTTTATCATTGCTTAATTGGCCTAACGAAACTGAATAAAACTGGTTATTCATTAACGGAATTCATCGTCAGTTAAGGACAGGTTAACTGGGTGAAGAAGTCTCCTCCAGGGATATGGGGATGATTCATTCACTCTTCTAGAAAAGTGCGACTCCTATGTTCTGCTACAGCATCTGTTCACCTCCTCAACATCACGTTTTTCTCCTAAGTTTCTGATGACGTATTGGTTTTCTGAAACCCTCTTGTTTTCCTCTGAAGCTACGGCAAGTACGTACCTGTTTTGGCTCTCTTTGAACGGGAACATTGTGAATCGAACTAAAGTTTTCGTACTGGTGATGGTGGTTGGGAGAAGCTCATCACTTATAACGCAACGATTCTTAACTCCTTGATGTTGACAAAGCTTCCATTGGTCTTCGGTGTTTTCTTGGGATTACTCGCAAGCCTGGTCGGGAAATGAAACCGATCGTTTCCGTCTAAAATCGAATTTCCAACTTCCTACGATTTTTGATATACAAAGTTTTAAGCTACTAGTACGGTCGAGAACGGTAAAAAAACGCACGATTTTTGGAATTTTTTTCTCGAAAACTTTATTAGGTAATAACATAATTTTTTTTTGTTAAATAATGAAAGTCTTTGTCTTAATTTTCGAATTTTGGCTGAATTATAGAGGGCGCCAACAACTGATTCCAATAATTTTTTCCACATTTATTTAAGAGCAATAAATTTAATGCAATCTTTTGAGAATTTGAAAATTTTTGCATTCCTTGCTTCCTTATTGTATTCGTTTGGATTCTTCACATTCTTTTTTACCCTTCGTGCGCCTTACGAATAGCCCTTGCATAAAAGATGACAAAGCTTTATGGAGTAAAAAGAATAAAACTGCAAGAGAATTTAAAGAATGAATGAGATTACATTCAATTGATTGCTGTTAAATAAATGTAGTATTTACTTTATTATTTTTTACTTGCGACTTATAGGTACTATAAGGCAAGTTATGCATTCGTAAAAAAAATCGAACTAGAGATTTTGATCAAAGTTGACATAACGATGATAGCGAAGACTAAAAAAGTGGGGCTCGCAATTCTGTCTGTCTGTGTGTCTGTTCGACGACAGACTAAACGACTCGGCCGATTTTCTTTAAACTTGGTAGATATCATTTTTAATTTTTTCCCCCAACAGGTTTTTTCTTTTTTTTAAGACCAAAAATAACGGTACCTGCCATACGATTTTTTTCGAAATTTTATATATATTTTGTTTCTCAAAAACTGTTCGACAGATTTTAAAAATAAAAATATAAGAAAAATTCATTTAGTTAAAGCTAGGTAATGGTTGAAAAAAAATTTCCGAAAAATGGTTATTGAGGGTACCCCGCATGGAACCAGTTTTTTTTGTTTTTGATTTTCTCAAAAACGGTACCAACGATTTTGATCACTTTTTTTTTTGCTAAAGCTGCCCAAAAACATAAATAGAATTGTGTACTCGAATTTTCAACAAAATTTTTTGGATTTTCAGAAAAACCTTCAAAATTTTGTTTAAACTTAATATTTCGAAAACCCGATGCTCGATTTTTTCAAACGATAAATAAAATTCTCTCAATATAATCTATAAGAAGTGAGAAAAAAAATTTTATTTTGCCTAAAAATTAAGGTAGCTACCATACAAAATGCAAAAATTAAAAAAATGGTTTTCAAAAATCGTATTTTTCTCGAAAACGGCACCAAGAATTTTGATAAAATTTTTTTTCTTTCAATTAATTTTTACGATCCTTAATTTAATAAAAAAAAATTGAAATTAAGATATTACAGCTTGTTCCTACAATAGAACCATTTTTTCGAATTTTGAATTTCACATTATCCACACAACGGATCTTAATGAAATTTTGTATAGAGAAGCTTCTAAAAAGTCTTAAGCACATTTCATTTCAAAACTTTAAAATAAATATTTTTTGAATTTTTGAAAAAAAAAAATCAATTTTTGTTTGTTTTGGAAATTCGATATCTCAGAAACGGCTCAATATTTTTTTTGCAAATTAAATTTTTATTCGAACAATAATAAAAACTTTAAATTGGCGTACCAAAATTTTTTCTTAAGAATCTTTTAAAAAGTTTGTATATAAAAGCTTTTTTTTAAGAAACCACTACAAGGACTTATAATTTTTGTTCTTGTATAAATTCATATTTAAAAAAATTAATTTTATCCTTATGAACAGTTTTCTGTAATAACATTCGTTTTTAAAATTCCTAGTCCATTACATAGAAGCAAGTTCGTGCGACCCAGTCGTGCATTTTATCTATTTATTTTTTTTATTTATTTATTTAATTAAATATCAAATGAATGGTGATTGCAGAATTTTAAGTCAAGGTCGCAAAATAAATGGAATCTTTTAATTGATTTTTAAGGATTGCATTCACAAAAGATTGCACTCTCTTTCATTTTGAATTTGTTCGTCTTTCACAGATTAAGACCAGTTCGTCTTTCACAGATTAAGACGGATGATAGGATGAAATAATCTATGTATATCATAGGTAAAAATAAATAAAACATCAATTAGAGGCCATGACGATGACGGCTCCTAGAGAGCCTAAGCCTGATGACTTACAAGTCTCAAACATTTCTTTGTGCGTGTTTTGGAGAGATGGAGTGGACCTACAATTTTCTCATAGGTGCTGATAATTGAAAAATATCCTATGTTTCGTATCTTACAACCCTATCAGTTCATAAATCCTTCATACGTTTGCTTTGTAAAATGCACAAGCTCACTAACCAACACCACGAGGATTTTTTTTCCTTAAGACTCATCTTCCTCCACGTCAACTTCTTCCACGAGAACTAAATTTGTAAAATTAACTTTATTAAAATTTATTACTCGAAATTCGTGCAACTTGCAGGTATCTAACCGTCTGCACGCAAAGGCATCACCGCAACGTAACTCTCTAGTTCCTCCATCTATAAACATTTATATAGTATATTTGTACTTGCCTAGCTTCTGTGAGTATAAATTCTACAGGTTTCTTATACTTAACCACATCATCTTACATCTTCGCAAACTTCTTCTTCCATTTTTTTTCTGTGTCGAAAGTATCCTTATGCCAAAATGACTCACATAATAAATTGGAAGAAACAACAATAACAACAACAACAATTCTTTCAAGTTTCCTCAAATTCCATTATTGCACTTCTCTCGCACAAAATAATTGGATAGGTGTACCTGCTCCTTTTGCTCTACGTACTTACTTACCCAAGGTTCTGGTATAATCATCCTGGAAAAAGCTATTAAAGCCCTTCATACGAAGGTTTATGCTCTGTGGTAGACACATTAAAGTATGCGTATATGAATGTGTGTTGGAGGACGACGAGGAAGCAAAATGAATTTTGTGAAACTTGAGACACTAATCAAGGACACCATCATCATTGCATGTGTAGGTAAGGTATGGTAAGGACCCCTAAGCCAGGTAGCATACAAGACATTTAAAACATTGTTCCGCCACAAAGCACCACTGTCGCCCTGAGACGAGTGACGAAGAGACGAAGCCAAAACACAGCCATCCAGCCAGCTATCCCAGCAGTACGAGCATACGCAGGATAATTGGAAGAAAAAGCAAACTTTGGTAAAACTCTCGTAATTCAAGATTTTCTATACCAGACCAGCACCACTTTTCTCTCCAAGGGCTTCCTGTATAATAATTCATTTGGGGATTCATAGTGCCACGCGGGAGTCTTGCAGGTGGAAGCTTCTGTAAAATCCTTTGACGCTCCTGCACAAGGACAATATGATGTCGAAAACACGGCATCATCATGACACATGATGCCGAATGTTGGGAAATTCTCTACCTAAGGACACTTCTCTCCTACTCGTAAAAATAGTCCTCTCAACTAAATACTACTTCAATACAGAAATGTCCTTCTTGAAAAGAATCAATGTATCATGGTCGGGATTGAGAGTTGAAATTAAATACTTTTGATGGGGATGGGGGTACACCGACACCCTGCACCATTTATAGAACTACGACCAACAATAAAGCTGAGAGGGAGAATAAATTGCAAGTAACCAGAGACCCAACATCACAGAGAGTTATTTTATTGCCATCATTTTGAAAAGGCCACAAGGATCCTAGAGGAATACATTTTAACAGGATATTTAATTACAGGTGAAATCACTCTTGCACCACTATAAGAAGATGAGGTGTTGTAAGCCATAAAAATATGGAGTTTCAAGGCAAAATATCAAATTCTATGTTATAGAGTTAGGAGCACAACTTAAGTGTTTTCATCTCATCCTGTTTTTCGTTTCGTCCTAAATCGCACAAGTGGATTTAGAGGTTGGTGTACGTATTTGAAACCTGATGGTGATGGATAACATATTGTTGTGCTAAAAGCTTTTTGTGGGATTTTCGTGGTAAATGTTGCATAAATTGTTGCCAAGCTATACCCAAACTACCAACACGGTGACAAAGATGACTCTTGAAGTTGATTTAGAATATACTCGTACATATATTAGGTGGGGGGTGATTACCTCTTAACCTCTTATACTAAAGTCAAATCGTGCAGGAGAGCTCTTAAATAGGTTGCAGTTTTATGGGGCCATAAAGACAAGACTTTATTATAACAAGTTCTTTGGCATCTATGGTGGCCTGGCCAGAGTCCATCTACCAAGTGGGTAATGCTTGCTAGCAGGTTTTCTAAAGTATTTCTTAATTTGAGTATCTCGCATTTGTCCCTACCACAAAAGAGAAAGATTCTTATGATATGAACTGATTTATAAAAAGATTGTCATCACAAAAAGTGCAATGCAGAAAAGTTCGAAACAATGTGGGGAATAATTTTACAAAACGCGTTTATCTAGTTTGACATGAAACCGTTTTAAGGATGCAAAAGCGATTGACAAAAAAAAATGATAACTTGTTTCGTAATACTTCATAGAAAGGGAGCAGAGGTTTATTTTTATTAGCATTTTATGGCTCAGTTATAGGCAAACATTTAGAGTTTAAGGGCTTCCTTTTTTGGACAATTTTATACATTTTTCGTGTGTCTGATAAATATTTATATTGCCCATCAAGGCTCTCTCCAACTGAAGAAGGCTATGCAGAACTTCTAAATTTTCTAGGACATAGCTTCCTTGTTGGTTGCAAATTCAATGCTAAGCATTCCCACTGGAGATCCTTAGGCTCATAATTACGAAAGTGAAATGACTGTTCCAAGCAGGCCGCAAATACAACTGCGAATTCTATTCTGCTGGTTTGCCAACATACTGGCCATCCGACCTTAACAAAATACCAGAACTTATTAACTTTTTCATAGCTAAATGACTAAAATCTTATAAGTGCCCGATTTATCGTCAGATCATACTCCAGTAATTTTGTCACTGATTGCGGTAAAAATTATAGAAACAAAGAATCCTAAGCTCATGAATTAGAGAACAAACTGGAACGAATTCAGAGATAAGCTTGAAAGTTGTAGTACCTCAAATTCCCTTTGAAATGAATTGAACAACTTGATCGTTAGGTATAGAGCAATTCATTGCTCGCACAGCTGATATTGAAAAAAATAAAGAGCACTTGATAGATTCCTTAAAAGTTTTACGACCTTCCAAATACTCCTTATGGAAAGCAGCCAAGCGCCATACACAAAACCCGCTAGTAAAATCTCAAGATGGAAATTGAATCAGAAGCCCGAAACAGAAGACTGACATTTACGCTGACAAAAATCATTAGGGTATGATATAATCTATAGCTGCCCAGGTTTCGAAAGAAATGCTTTCAATAGCCTTAAAAAAAGGAGTATGTACCTTTATATATAACAATCATGGACAAAATTTTCGAGAAACTGCTCCTGAAAAGGCTTAGCAAAATAATAGAAGAAAGAAGACCAATCCCGAATCACCAGTTTGGATCTAGAAGTAAACATTCCACGATAGACCAAGTGCATCGAATTACGAATGTTGTAGAAAAAGCACTTGAAGAAAAACAAGTAGGTATTCAGCTTTATTCTTAGATGTTGCTCAAATATTTGACAAGATTTGGAATTTTGGACTTGAGTTTATGCAGAACTTCGAAATACTGAAATCCTATATTACGAACAGACTCTTTAGAGTACAGCACGACCAAACCTCCTCGGAACTAGAGAAAATTTAAGTCGGTATACCCCAAGGAAATGCCCTAGGACCAACTCCGTATTTGTTAAATACTATGGATATTACAGTGGACATCAAAGCTATCATGGCCCACTTTGCTGACGATACTGCGATATTGGTGCCTGATAAATCCGTTACGTACGCTACAGAAAAACTGAACCCACCTAAAAATTTCAAAACAAAGTCCTTTGTGGAATAAAAAAATGTGATTCAAGCAAATATTGGTTTATGCAAGAACAAATATATAAGTCTGTAGTGGTTTTTTAAAAAAATAAGCTTTTATATACAAAATTTTTAAAACATTTTTAAGAAAAAATTTTGCTACGCCAACTCAAAACTACTACTACTACTACTAAACGAATAAAAAATAAATTTCCAAAAAAATACTAAGCCGTTTTTGAGATATTGAATATTTAAAAAAATAATTGATTTTTTTTTTCAAAATTCAAAAAATATTTTTTTAAGTTTTGAAATGCAATGTTTTTTAAACTTTTAAGAAGCTTTCTCAATAAGAAATTTCATTGAAATCCGTTATGCCGATAGTGAGAAATTCAAAATTCGAAAAATGGTCCTATTGCAGGCAGAGGCGTATTTACGGATTTGGCGCCCCGAGCTGATAAATTTTGCCGCTCTTTAGAACAATAAAAATAAATTAATAAAAAATAATAATAAAAAAAAAACACAAAATGCATAATATTTGATATTTTCAATTCTTTGTCTGTGTGTATATTGATTAAAAAATTCAGTAACAATAGATTCGTTATCTAAATTTCTTGTCAGTTCAGCTTCTATATTTAATAAAACTAAACTATTAAGGCGCTCTTCTCCAAAGCGAGACCTTAAATAGGTTTTTATTCGTTTCAATACGGAAAATTACCTTTCTGCACTACAATTTTTTACTGCAGTGCAACATCAACATATGGAAATGCTTCCTTCAATTCTTTTTCTCTTATATGAAGATTAAGCTGCCTTCATTAAACTCATATTTTGAGTGTTGTTTTGCTCCAGAAAATGTTTAAGTAAGACACACTCTCCAAAAAACAATCATTATATTGTTTCTTAATAAAAAGGGACTCTTTGTAGATGGCTTAGAAACAAAAAATTAAGATCCGTCCAGCCAGAGTTATTCTAGCCCCTTTTTTTAGAGCTATACATAATGTACATAATACATAATAGATAACGTTTTCATTTCATTGGAATTTATTCCAAAGAATAAGTACAAGTCTGTAAATATTTCCATTATAATTTTCATTATAAAAAGTCGCTTATAACAAATAAGAATAGTAAATGGTGAAAAAATGAGTGACATGTTACAGTGAACTCTATCACAGCCAGACACTCACGGCACTGAAAAAATTGTCATGCTTGAAAAATTCAAAAAAAACGCATTTTTTAAATCTTTGTATTTTTTGTTTATCCTTCAAAAATATTGTAAGTTAGACGATTATTAGGGGTGGCTTGCCGCCCTCTTTTTGCTTGTATGTTCTGAAAGTTCAATCGTTTCAAAAAATATTATATATTGGCCGCCCCTAGCAGCCTTGCCGCCCCAGGCTGTAGCCCTTTTAGCCCTAGGGTAAATACGCCCCTGTTGGCACGTACCTACCTACAGTCAGTAAAAATACGATTTTCGAAAACCATTTTGTTTAACATTTGTATGGTGAGTACCGTTATTTTTAAGTAAAACTATTTTTTTTTCTCAAATATTGTATTGTAAGGGGCAACTGTAATTACTAATTTATTATCTGCTATTCCTTATTTAGGATTAGATTTAGTACAATGAATTTGAGGAGGATTTGCAGTTATTAAGAAACTTTTATTTATCAAGTTTGAAAAAAATCGAAATATTGAGTTTCCAAAAAACAAAAAAATAAAAAAACTGAAAATTTGAATATCTAATAATATTGAAACTTTGGAGGAGCATAAAAAAAATAATTTCAATGAGTTGTACCATTTTCGAGAAAATCAAAAAAAAAACAATGGTTCCAAGGGGGCTACCGCAAAAATAAACATTTTTTGTAATTTTTTTTTAACGATTACCTAGCTTTAACTTAATTAAATTTTATATTTTTTTTTTTAAATTCTGTGGGACAGTTTTTGGGAAAAAAAAATGTTTATAAAATTTCAAAAAAAATTCGTATGGTACTGTTCTTTTTGGTCTTAAAAAAAAAAGAAAAACAATGTGGGGGAAAAAACTAAAAATAATATCTACCAAGTAGAAAACGGCCGAGCCGTTTAGGCTGTAGTCGAACAAACAGACAGACAGACAGAATTGCGAGACCCACTTTTTTGTCTTCGCTATCATCGTAATGTCAACTTTGATCAAAACCTCCAGTTCGATTTTTTTACAAATGCATAACTTGCCTTATTTATAGTATCTACCTATAAGTCGCAAGTAAAAACCCGCTATATCACACAATCAGCGACTGCGCAGTCATATTAACTCCGAGATGGAAACCATCTTAAATGCAAGAGACAATATTTGGAAACCCAGAAGAACCATGCCTCAAGAGCTGATGGTCTATAAAAGCTATGGAAAAGTATTAAAAGTTTATACTTCCCTCATGTGATTTTAATATAAGAAAGAAAAATCATTTGTCAATCTTTCATTGATTGATTCTGATTCCAGTGGTTTTCGTGCGGTAAGATTCCCACACTACTTGGTACCGAAGACACTTGATATCTTTTGAAAATTTCCAACGACAAAAAAAAACATCGCTAAAAAATCACCAAATTTCAAATTTCAAAAAAAAAAAATACAGAAAAACAAATTCATAAATATGTACAAAATTTTTAAACTAGCACGGGTAGACTTAGACGCCCTGTGGCAGCCATGTTTTGTTTTAGAAACCTCTGTCAATTCTGTTTTTCATTTTCCAGTTACTCATGTGAAATACTGAAATCACCATGGCGAGCAACACGACTGAAGAGCACGTCCAAATAATAAAACTTTATATTGTTTTTATCAGTGCAAAAGTTACGTCCATTTTACGGTAGATGTGTTGTCCCTTCACCATCGACTCTTCGAAGTTTCGTACCCAAATATGAGATGACTGTTTCTAACATTCATACGTGAAAGGATCCTCTCGACATGCATAAGATCTTGGCCTTTCGAAGACTTAAACTTATCGAATTGCAAATCGCGTTGGGACTTGGGCCTTTAGCCGTGTAAGACCAAACTGACACAGAATCTCAAAGTTCATGACTATATCCAAGGCCGTATGTTTGAGGGGGTCTCCGTCAATAGCGAAGTGCTACAAATCGATAGAAACCAATTTGTTGTGGCCCAAATTGAACCATTTGAACCTAGACGATATGTGTTTTCAGCAGGATTGTGCTACGTGCCACACAGCAGACATACCATACGATTGATTGAAAAATAAGATCTTCCTAATTATTTATAAGAGTTGTATGGTAGCAATGTTTTTGGATAGACATTTTTTTCGTTTGGTTTCGTTATACTATTTTTAAGTTTTTCCCTTTTTATATGGATTATATGGATTGTATCAAAGTACGAGTAATGCGAGTGCAATGTCTACTTCTATTTCTGATCCCAACTTAACCTTTTTGTTCTTCACCGCACCGCCACTTCTTCTTCTGAGAACTATACAACTACTTAAAGTCAGCATGAGCCACACGAACATAACAAAAATAAACATAAAGAAAAAAAAAAAACTATGGAATTTCAAAACAAAGGACACTCCAAAATCTCTACATTCAATTACTCAGCATACGGGATCAACTATAGCTTGCGCCCCCCATAAACAAGGATTTTTCTTCAACCATCTTCTCTCGTACATATAAGGGCATTGTGTACATACATATTCGTATATTGGGATATTCACTGCCACCATAATATTATAATCCTTTCACATTCCCTCTAATCATGACCTCTTTACACTCGCAGCACATTGCAAAACGATACTCAGCCTCACGCACAATGACAATGCGCATGCGTAACATTTTACAAGCTACTATATAATGGTATCAATTCTGGGAATGTGCTTTGAATCCCTTTTTGAGGATAATGTGGTTTTAAATATGCAGAGACCGCAGCACGCATGCTTCTTGCTCTGGATGGCGATTTATACACATCAGCGCCTGCATTGTGCATAAATACGATTTCGATAAAAAGGGGTTAAAATTATGGTTGCCACTTTATTTTTTTTTTGGCATTTTATATTATATTTGCTTTTTAAAAATGTTTTTCTAATGTATGAATATTTGTACAGAATGTATTCTGTTTCCATATTAAGGGAGACATCGGGCTTCAGGATCTAAGCTCAAAGTATGTGCCATCTGAAAGGTCAGTAATTTGTCATAATAGATCAGTTAGTTTTAGAATTTTGTAAGCCGTAAAAGATTTTTAAATTTTTTTAAAACATTTAGGATGACCTGAAAAAAACTTACAAAATTATCATACAAATATATGTAAAACTTTTGAATGACCAGTAACTGAAACCAACTGACCCTATTTGGCCAACTAGATTACATATATATGTAGTCCGTACATGGATATATCGACTGATTACATTTATGTAATTACTACATATAGTACACTATACTCCTCACTACTTAATCATGTTCGCATCACAGATACCCAGCTCAATGTAATAGTATTAGCCCATATAGAATAATGCACATAAACTATACACACTGCGAAACCAGGAAGAGCAAATGTACTCACTACATAACAATGTACTCATAAAAAAAAACCAACGAACCATGTGTAAGCACTCAAATATTTACTGGCTACATCACATTCTATAGAGGTTTTCAATAAGAGCGGGTAGATGTTGAAATAGAATAAAACAAGTTGTGTTGAAGGTATTTACAAAATTCTTTTTTATTTAAAAGGCACATACATGCCAATATGTATGAAATATGACGTCATTCAAATTCCGGCATTGGCTTTTGCTGTGGCACGCATCCCAGTGGTCCAATTTTCAATTACTCTTACGGCTGAACTTGAGCGACGCACGGCTTGACTTATGTTCACCTTTAAGGCATCAGTCGATTGTGGTTTTTGCATAGACCTGCGATTTCAGAAAACTCCATGAGAAAATATTTAGCGGGGTCAAAGCACATGCCCTTGATGGCCAATTCACGTCACCTCTGCTAGAGATAGCCTTATGATCAGATCGTTCTGCAGATCGCTGTGTGGTACGTAGTTCCATCGTGCTTCAACCACATGTCATCTAGATCTATGTGGTTCAATTTGGGCCATAAGAAATTGATTGTCATCGTTCTGTATATCGCTCACCATTGACGGTGACCGCCTCATCATCATCGTTTTCGAAAAAGTACTGACCAATGACACCACAGCCACCGGTCCAAAATTCATCCTAAATGGCAGCTTTTAGAGGTAGCATTAGCGAATATATAGTGTGATACGGCAATTTTGCTTATTAACACAGCTTTTCATCCGAAAACGCACTTCGTCGCTAAGGATTCTCATACCAACGCTCTTAGGTCCAGTCAGCGAACAAACAGCCTTATTTCTGATCAGGAACTTCTAGCTTCTGGGTCAATTTGATCGTGTACTGGTATAGCCCCAAGACTTATGTACCGCAAGGAATCGACAGCCTTGATTTGAGCTGTACACTTTGACGGACAGCGGCTCTTTACAAACGATTGTTGGCTGGTTAATTTCCGAACCGGTCTTTTATATTTGGCCACGAAATGTTAAAAAGGTCGAATGTGAATTGGCCAGCACGTCTACTGTAAGAAGGGCGCAACGCGCCGAATGCTTGCACTGTGGTTTGCCATGTTAATTTGACATTAGTAGCTTAACGATATATTTGACAGATGTCACAAAAACAACATGTCCTCCACAGGCCGCTAAAATCTAACCGCGCCAATAGAAAAACTCTTTATAATGTTATGTAATCAGTACTTCAGCATGTAATAAGTACATATAAGTTATGGACGCAGAAGTCTATGCAATGAGTAAATGTAATAATGTTCTGAGTACATAACATGTTTCGCTCAGCGTAGAGAGGTACTAATTTGTATCAGTTTTGTATTTTTCCCAATTGTAAGATGTGTCAAATATTGCAAAATCTTAAATCTTCATCTTATTAACTAAATGAAATGTAATTAAGTAAAAAAAATACATTTTTCTTTTAATCCACTCATTTTTTCTCAAATCATACCTACTTTTAATTTTTTCCTCCATTTTGAATTATGTATTTCTCAATAGACCGACAACTACCATGTACAAAATGTAAACGTAAAAAATGTCTTCGAAAACTATCTGAGTTAAATATTCAAAAGGGAGCTTCTGTAATTTACCAAAGTGGCAATCATTATGATTATGTCCCTTACCATTACGTTGCTTCTCAAGATCTTTGGCAGATGGTGTGGTCAGTTTCAGTTTCAGCGAAGTACGACATAGTGGTTGGAGTCTCTTTTTTTCGAGCCCCTATATAACAACAAACCTATATGGTGATATTAAAAATTTGCACTCTCAAGAAGCCAATCTCAAAGAGACTTACTCCTTAATTCTGCATCACTGCCAGCGCAGACTGGTTAACTTATCAAAAATCAACAAACCTTATGGATGTTATACATAAATGTAAAAGACTCAAAGAACAAAATTCGTTTTGTTAAAATACTTGAAACCGCAACCGAGAGTAAGAGGGGCGCCTAGTGCAGTGGTAAATATACCCAAATACAAAGTCTTGTTGAACCAGATTGTTATCAGCAGCTCAAACAATTGCGTTGTATGTTTTATTGGAACCCAACCTTTGTGTACCTTCCCTAAGCCCAAGCAAACAACAAATGCCACACCTGTCATTAGATACTGAAAGTAATTCAACTTGATTCTCAGAATCGCGACGAGTCAGTGACGACTGCAAATTTGGATTCGGAGTATGGAACTGTGGTTCAGAGGTTGAGATACGAGTCTATTTACCTTCTTATTCTTTGTGTTTTAAGTTGGCAAACAGAATCGGATTTATGGCGTAGGACTGTTTAAATGTTTTTTTTTTATTGTTTCTTCTAGACCATTATCAAGTCAACATCAATTAATTATGTTTTGGTTTCGCGTCAAAAACAAATCTCGAAGTTATTTATATCAAACTTAACATTACGTTCTTGGAAAAGTCCAGCAAACCTGCTTTCCTCAAACTGTCCCTTAATCTGTGTGTTCAAGAGTCTATGCTTTTGCAAGGTCTCACATAAAGGTATTTGGCACAAAATTCTATTGAAATTATTTTTTTGCGCTTTAAATGGAATTAATGACCTTAAACCTTCATTTTGAAAAGAGAAAAAGATGATTGAGCCAATTTCAGCAAAAACAAGAGAAAAACACATTTGTAAAAGTTCCCTAAAGCACAACACAAACGGTCGAGAGTCCCGAAATCTCGGGAAAATAAAGAAAATAAACAAATGGAACGCCAACGCAGGCTTAACCACAATCATTTTAGACAAAAACGAGAACGAAATAAAAAAAAATGTCAACTACATTTGGACAAAACCCTAACATGAAAAATACTTATCTTCTCTACAAGAGATCCCATCTCCTCTCAAACTTGGAAACCTGGGCTCCATCGCATTTGATGAAAATGTTTCTTTCTGCTCAAGGAAAATACATAGCTTCTATATTTAATTATGTATTTTAATTTCCCAACCATCGCACCCATTGCTAGCCAGAAGAACCGGACTAAGCCAGCCAGTGAAATTACTTATATTATGTATAAACAGCTTATCAGACCGGTCATCGGCTATAATTTTCCTGCATGGTACACCATTTCGAAGACAGCAATGCAGAAGCTCCAACTCTTCGAAAGGAAAATTCTGAGGATAAGCACCGGACTAACCTCCGATTAACAGCGACAGAAGCACTACAACAACGAAAGAATCTACGAAGAAGCCAAGACCAGTTTCTCGTGCAATTGGCAAAGAAGCTTATACAAAACACTGTCAACCTCCCTAACCCGCTGATGAGAGGATGACCACCTAGGAACGACATCCAGAGCCTAGATACCTTAGTGCTTTGGATATGATAGAAAGGATCCCAACCGACAACGAAGAAGCAGTTCGATTCTACGCTGACACGGAGTCAGCATACCACCGTGGTTGAAAACACCTACCAACCAACCATCAACAAACGCAGCAACTGGACAACCGGGACGGAACAACCGGAGCGAAAAACCATGCCAACAGATTTTAAATAATTTGCCATGCATATTATAAATGTTGTAATTTTAGAAATAATGTCATTGTATGAGTTAGGCCCCCTATGTGCCAACAAATTTGTATTCATTCATTTTATCCTTAAGTTTAAGTTTCCAATTGTATATATTAAAGTTCAATAAAAAATACATTGAAACCTTAAATCTATCAAATGCCTTAGAAAAACAATGTAAAGATCTGTTCTATTCTTTGGTGAGATATGCCATCAGATCACCAGTGGAACGATTGCTGCGAAAGCCGTATTGGGGGTCATTAAGAAGCTTTCGATCTTCTAGATATTTCTTGAGCTGATGATCTTTCAGCGATTCTATGACCTTGGAAAGAAGGGACGTAGGTGCAATTGGTCGATAGGAGGATTGGGAGGAAGGACCACCTTTTTTAGGAAATACTTTTTTCCATCTTCTAGGGAAGATTGCTGAACAGCAGGAGCTTAGGATATGGATTTGCCAGCTATGAAGAACATCTCTTCAGAATTGTTTGCCCTAATTTCTGGTCACGTACGAAATTGATTTTGTAACAGCATTGCAATGGTTTCTCACTTGTGTATGCTGTTTCCGATTTTCGTCAGTTGCCGAGTCCATATCGAAAGTCCAATACAAATTTTATAAAAGGCCGGTACATTGAGTATAATCGGAAATATAAACTTCTATGCCGAAAAAAGAAAAAAACACAATTCGGAAGCCCAAGCACATCAGCTTGCAAGGTGTAACAAGTCGTCTGAGTTTTGGAACCTTGTCCGAAAACTTAATGGAACAAAATTTATTATTAGTCCGGGACTTTATTCAAATAGACTGCAAACACATTTCGAGCAATTGCTAAACCCAGATGCGCCAAACAAGTTTCTGAATCATCATGCCAAACCTGGCTTCAAAAATAATATATTAGATATACCAATTTCAAAGGAAGAAGAGTTTATATCGATAAAATACCAAAAGGATAGAAAGGAAAGCTGGCTTCAGATCGGGATACTCCACCGTCGATCCCATTTTTGTACTTCGCTCGATTGCTGACTCGTTTCTATCGAGATATAAGAAACTATTTGCATTTTTCGTTGATTTTAAAGCTGCTTTCGACACCGTGGATCGAAATGCCGTTTTACAAGCTTTTCCAGAAAGGAATGTCGCTTAAGTTCGGTACAGTATTGCAAAATTTATATAAGACTACCAAAGCAGCAGTGTGGAATGGCCAATGCTTACGAGAGTGGTTTTAAACGAAATCGGGAGTTAGACAGGGCTGTGCACCCAGTCCAAGTTTGTTTGCACTTTTAATTGAAGATATAGTCGAAGCATTACCCGCAGGAATTGAGTACGCAGGCGTTAACATTGAAGCTCTTCTTTTCGCCGATGACATTGTCCTGCTCGCGTATACACCGCAGTTCCTTAAGCTAATGATAAATAAGCTTGCTGAATATTGCAAAAGGTGGAACCTAGTGGTAAATTTAAATAAACCCAAAGTGATGGTTTTTAAGAATAACGGAGGAAGATCGTGTGCAAGTGAGCAATGGCACTTTAATGGTGAAAGAATACAAATATCTAGGAGCCTGCTTTACTAAGAACTTGAGCATGGAAAAACATCTCACTGACAAACTTGTTAAGGCGAAAACAGCCATATACACATTCCAGTAATTTTACAGTCTTCGACGCTGTATCGGAATCGGTTATGTTTTATGCGGCGCAGGCGTGGGGAGCTCGGAAATATGAAAAACTGCTCAAATTTTACATAAAACGGATTTTCCACCTTCCTTCGAGTACACCAAACTACATGATCATGTTGGAAACGGGTTTATCGCCTTAATTCATCAAAACACTCAAGCTGCAGGTCGATTACATCCTCAAAGCTCTCGATATGCCAAGTTATCGTTTTCCAAGGAAAGTAGTTCTTCAAACAATCCAATCCCGAATTTGATGGTTTAAGAACTGGATAGAACTAGCCGAGCAGGTGGATGTTGACCTGAACCTTGCCTCATGGAAACCAACCTTATATCGCTTAATCGCTCGTCTGGAGGAAGCGTTAAGAGAACAATACACGGAGCAAGCCAAAAGTTCACTGCACCGTACGATTTACAGTAGACTAGGTTACGATCTCCGGGAAAGAAACTACTTCCACTACAACTTTACTATCGAACAAATTTCGTGCATGTTCCGGTTAAGAATAGAACTCCATAATCTGAACTATGTACATTCCTCACCGCGAGGACTTACTGATTTTATGCAACCTGTGCAACTTGAAAGAGCGCGAGGATGTTTTTCATTTTGTTGGACGATGTGCGATATTGAGAGAAACGAGAAGACATACCCTAGGCAGTGACTTTCTTTCAAATAATGAAATCATAAGCCTTCTACAGGAAATGGATGTCACAAAGTTATATGCATATCGCAAAACAGCACTTAAATATAGACATCAAATTTTAAATGAAGCGTTTTAATCTTAAACTGCACTTTTTTTTTATGAAGCTATAATTTTAGTTGTCAATCAGGCAGACGGGCAATGCCATGCATCATATTGATTGTATTAACCAAATTATTGTTAAAATTTATGTGGAAATAAAATCAACCTAATCTAAAATCCTCAGTTGGGTTGGCCTTGTAAGAGCGGAAACTTACTTCTCTCAACCTGCTAGCTTCTTTAAAACTTGTATCGAACTTCTGATTTATACTCTTGTTTCCGTTAGGAATAAAAGAACGTATCCACGAGAAATCACTTCTGTGATCATATCAGCACTGGCATCAACGTCACTATCACTATCGAGGAAACATAGTGACCAGGTTAAAATTCGAAAAAAGTTATTTAGACCATTACAGTTGGATTTCTCCTATTGCCAAACGGTACGGGATGCTTCTTTCTAACTGGATGAATGGAACACAAGAAATTGCCTGATATTACACAATGGTCTCCGAGGTGCCGAATGGAGAGTTAACCGTTATGGTATACTTATCAGAGTTAGAAGTTGGAAAAGAGTCAAAGGCAACATCTGGCATTCGGTATTGGTATTGGTAGGCTCAGCTACAAGCTTAGTAAGTTGGCAAAGATATCAACATACATATCTTCCTTCGGGTGTTATCTGTCCTGAATAGCAGTGCTAACTTGAATTGTGTATATTGAAGTAGACTGAAATAACGACTTCAGTGAGAGGGTGCTGGGAAAGAATTAGGGAAATGGAATCAGTTGGAATGAATTGCCTTTAAGATTTGGACTCGAACAGTTAAAGCAATATTGGATGATGTTCATGTGATGTGATTTACATAAATAAACATTAATTGAACACTGGGACAGTGATTTAGGAAGTTCCAGAGTATTTACTTTGAACCGTAAGTGTTGCAAATTTATTGCTTTTGTATCAAGAATTAACATGGAAAATGAATTTGGTCGAATAAGTTCAACAAAGGGACTATTAAGGACACTCAGCGGTGGAACCATTTCAAATCTTGATTAGTTGTTCTTGTAAATGCTGAAGTATACTGATTTTAAGGCATCTTTTTATGATCAACGCCAAACCCTAATACAAGCCTGAAATCATAACATGCATAAATCAAATCAAAGTATGAACATGTAAATGAAACATCTGACTTACAGTCCATGAACTTTCCGCCTAAATTTTCCCCTTTACCATTTCTACTCTTCTTGCACTGTCGTAGAGAAATGATGAAATCTCTTTACTCTCCGCGCCCCATTGCAGCAACTAATCGCCCCACAAATCCAAATGAAACACACTCTATACCATTGAACTTTTTACTTCATGATAGTAGCTGTTCCTTTCTCTACCTTGCTACCCTTTCACTACCGTTACTCAGTATTTGTCAGGAAGCCATATTCGTACAAGTAAAACGAATGGTGTAGCTCTGGTTAAGCTTAAATGCACACTAAATTCTCATGAATCGCTAACTCAGCGAACCCAACAGCATCCGCTGTAGACTTCATCAAGAGTACTCGTATATCTAGATAATCAATAAATTGGTTGCTTATCTTGAGTTCTTGACTCCCTATAGATCCAGACTATAAGGGAATAAGGAAGAGAAGAAACCCGGGAGACGATCCAAACTGCCATGTTATGTAAGAAACAACATCCTTTGTCATGAATCTCATGATCTTGAAGAAGTGCAGATACCACACGGTCGGGGTCATCACTTCTTCTTTTTGGGTAAAAAACGATTCCTGCCGCAGAGTACTCTTCGTAGCTGCTATACTACTATCTATCTATTAAACTTGAGGGCGGCAATTAAATTCCCCAATTATGGAATCTATCTATGCATGGAGGTCAAACTGTGCTGAATTGAAAAAAAAAACAATAAGAAAAGACAAAACAAAAAGGCTTAGAAACAAAGACCAGAACCCGTCCCGCTCCGTCACGAGAAGGCAAAGAAGAAGCAACATTGCCTTGCCATAACTCCTTTGGGCCCATACTTCACCATGGTTTATGACCTACTCCTGGCATGAAATCTGACTGCGGCATGTTGCGGTTGCAATTGTTGGTTTGGTTCGGTTCGGTTACCCTCTCTACTAAATGACAGATTAAAATTTATTACACTAATTAAAATAATTCTTAATTAATAAGATCGAGCGGTAGATACTGCGGGAGATACTGGCGACTGCTGCTGATGCTGGGCTGCAAAGATACTGTCGTTCTTGTTCCCGTGGCCGTTTGTTTAAGTTTGCATTGTCTGTATGTGTGGTTGTGTGTGTGTTTATATTTTTTTAATTGTTGGCAAATGGAGGTGAAGTATAAGGAAGCCAAATTGAGGCTTCAACTTCTACTCCCAAGTGAAAAGGATTGAACTAAGTCAGAGCTGTCGTTTAAACTTATTTCGTACAAATATTAAGAAACAGCAGAAATGTTTCCAAGTTGGTTGGACTTTGTTGATTGTTTATGAAAGAACAAAAGTTGGAGGGACATAACTCCCAGGGACAGAGCATCCAGTTTTTATTTTTGGGACTTATTTCCTACTTGAATGGGACTCAAAACCCAAATCGAATTTTCTCATATAAGGGGACATATGCAAATCCCAAAAATTTCAATGTGGTATTATGTGCCGTTTTGAATTCAGAAAGTCTATCTTCAGTCGCCAAGCAGACGCTTATGTCAATAATACTCTGGGTGGCCCGTGAGCATGAGCGATACAGGAGACCCAAAGAGTGAGTAAAATTGGGATTTATGTCCCACCTTCGAGAAAGTCATATGAGTCTATATCCCACTTAGGCGAGACATAAGTCCTTAATTCGATTTGGATTTTATGTGGCACTTAAGAAGAACGTAACGTTTATAAATACAAATTGGTGGTTATATCCCGCGGATTTATGTCATTGAGCGATTCTAAAAATCCTTTAAGCACGCAAAGCAGTGTGGGATATATTTCCCATCTTCGAGAAAAACATTTGGATCTATGTATATCTCACTTAAGTGAAACATAGTATGCAAGTCCTTAATTCCATTTGGGTCTTATGTCCAAGTCAAAATAAAATGCACGACTGGGTCGCACGAACTTGCTCCTATGTATAATAGTCTAAGAATTTCAAAAATGAATGTTATTAGAGAAAAACTGTTCATAAGCATAAAATTGATTTTTGAAATGACTAAAACAACTTCTTTAGTAGTTGGAGGTAAAACCAGGATGCCATGTGATTCAAGCAATTATAGGATTATGCAAGAACAAAAATTATAAGTCTTTGTAGTGGTCTCTTAAAAAAATAAGCTTTTATGTAAGAAATTTTTAAAACATTTTTAAGAAAAAATTTTGGTACGAAAATTTAAAGGTTTTATTATTGTTCAAATAAAAATTAAATGTACACAAAACAAATATTGAGCTGTTTTCGAGATATTGAATTTTCAAAAAAAAATATATTTTTCTTAAAGTTTTGAAATGCAATGTTTTTTAAACTTTTTAGAAGCTTCTCACTAAAACATTTCATTTTAGCATTTTAGCGTTATGCTGATAATGAGAAATTCAAAATTTAAAAATTTAAAAAAAATTATAGATCTTAAAATTTAATCGAAAGAAAAAAAAATATAAGCAAAATTCTCGGAACCGTTTTCGAAAAAAATACGATTTTCTAAAACTATTTTTTAACATTTGTATGGAGGGTACCGTTATTTTTGGGTAAAATAAATTAATTTTTTTCTTAAATCTTGTAGATTATATTAAAAAACTTTTATTTATCAAGTTTTAAAAACGATCATGGGGTTTTCGAAATATTGAGTTTTCAAAAAAAAAAATTTGAAATTTTTTTTAAAAATCCAAAAAATTATTTTTGGAAAATTTTAATTCACAATAATATTTATGCTAGATATTGAGGACCTTTAGCAGAAAAAAATGTTCAAAATCCGTCGTACCGTTTTTGAGAAAAAACCAAAAAAATGATTTCAAGGGTGGTACCAATAATAAAAATTTTTTGGAAAATTTTTTTCAACCATTATCTAGCTTTAACTCAATGAAATTTTTTGATTTTTTTTTTAAGAAAATCTGTGGGACAGTTTTAGAGAAAAAAAAATATTTATAAAATTTCGAAAAAAATTTGTATGGCAGGTACCGTTATTTTTGGTCATAAAAAAAAAGAAAAAAACATCCGGGGGGGAAAAATTAAAACCTATATCTACCAAGTTTGAAGAAAATCGGCCGAGCCGTTTAGCTGTAGTCGAACAGACAGACAGACAGAATTGCGAGACCCACTTTTTTGGTCTTCGCTATCATCGTAATGTCAACTTTGATCAAAATCTCGAGTTCGATTTTTTTGACGAATGCATAACTTGCCTTATAGTACCTATAAGTCGCAAGTAAAAATTAACAGTTGGTGGTTATGTCCCAACCGCTAACTTTAAGGCTTACTGCCTCTTGCGAGGAAGTAAAAATACATCCAAGAGTAGGTATCACATGAGCGGCCGTACGAATTTGAGTTTATCAGTTAGATGTAAATTTAGTCGGTAAACATCGACCAATATTTGTGTCTTAGAAATAAAGTTGATTAATATAATACTGTGGAGAGTCCTTGGGGCCAATAGTCCTGAACAATGTTTGACATGCCGATTCCTTTCTGGCCTTCTACAGTCTAATGATTCTTTCTGAAAAAGGACTCAATACCTTTCGGGGTCGATCATAGGCTTTCACGAATAAGCGTCTTCATCTGGCAACTGGCCATTTAGTACACTGCATTCGATTTCTCACTGCAAGTTTGACGTAATCCTTCTTTTTCTATTGCAGCTTACCTGTGTTCTAAAACCTGAAACACAACTTTTCTATTGAAATTTTGTATCTACTTCGACAGCACTGTTACTATTCCATTAAATAACTTGAGCCTTGAGATGTTTTTTTTTTTTTGTTGGTTCCCATATATATTTACCTGGTCTGCTGTCGTTTCTTCTCATCTATGACCGCAGAAGAATTGGCGCGTTTGCTTTTTAAAATTTCATCTTTTACTCTCCCATATAGACACACTCCAAACTCTAAAGTCGATGGCATGGAGTTGAAGAGCAGAGGCATCGCAATTCATTATTGTTCGGCATTGTGTCCCGGTCCCGGTGCCGATCCCGTCTAGGGGGGCCCTCCCGTTTTGTGGTGCATTGAAATTTATTTCTCGTTGCAGAATTTAACTTTTCTCTGTGCGGAGCATCACAAAAAACACCACCGAGTGGTTGACAGGTTACAAGCGCACTGCCGCCGCCGCCGCCGTCGCGCTGCTGCCACCGCGGTTGCAATGCACCGAAAGGAATTGAGATTATTTGAAGCTCCTACCGCTACTGATGCTGTTACTGGTGCTGGTTGAGTGCTGATGCTACTGCTTCCATTTCAGAATCGGTCGTGGCTTCCTTTTGGATATAAAATGAATCGCAGCGCCATCGCCATCGCCAGGACCTTTTGTTTGCTTGGGGGTTCCGGTGTCGGTGTTCTCCACCACCAATTCAAAACATGAAGTAATAATAAGTGAAGAGATATGACATTGGTGGTGCAGTTGGTCGTGTGGTAGAGCTGACGACTACTGGGCTGAAGCTGGAGGTCTGTTGTTTATAGTTCTGTAGATGGTTTGTCTTCTTTCGTTTAAGTGTCATATAAGCGAATAGTTGTGGTGTAAGCTATGTGAAGGGTACGTTGTCCTTTGGCATTTGTTCAAGTGTCAGAGCGTGGTAAGTTACGTTGGCTATATTTTTTAGTAGGAAAGAGAATTGCAGCTTGGCGCCGCCAACGTGGTGTTTAAGTGAGTTGGGGCTTTCAATTGAATTTGTTTTGTGCAATTTGATAGAACGTGACAAAATATGATGGTTTCAAGGAAGGACCCGATATTGCCATAGTGCGAATCG
The DNA here is from genome assembly GCA_963931855.1 of Philhelius festivus. Taxonomy (NCBI): domain Eukaryota; kingdom Metazoa; phylum Arthropoda; class Insecta; order Diptera; family Syrphidae; genus Philhelius; species Philhelius festivus. The sequence goes on from OZ007557.1 coordinate 58,679,612, forward strand.
AGTTCTCACGAAGAATGCCATATTGCAAAAGACATAACGTAGAGTCGAGTTTTCATAAAGTGTGAACCTATTTCATAGGGAGGAATGTCATAAAATATGGATAACTCCAACACAGTACAATTTTGTAAAATGAAAAGAAACTGAAAAAGTAAAATCTTTAGAAACTCTGTTTAAGATACTTACATTACTTAACTCAACATCAGTGAAACTTTTGCTCGTTACACTCGAGTTGTATGCTATCATATTGAAAGATTAATTCTTGAGAACCGCTCCACCGATTTGGCTTATTTTCTTTGCTGTGTTAGTAGGTAATAATGTCAAAACCTACGTTTTTATGAAGTACAATTTTTAGAAATTTAAAAGGTTATCGGTCTTATGTTTCCTGCATTTTTAATCGTATTTTTATAATTTTCATGGAATGTAGTTTGGAGTGTAGCAAATATTTAATTGATTTAAGTTCGTGGTATATTTCATCAAAAAAAAGATCCACCCGTGAGTCCGCAAAATATCGATTAAGCCCAACGGAAGACAACTTATTGATCTTCGAGTCAATGGGACTGACGAAGAGCGTAGACAACGTTTGCAGGGAGATCAGTGTTGTTCCTCTACGTGTCGACTTTGATTGTCTACATTAATGCGTAGACAATTGTGTCGACAATCTAGACAATGTAAACAATGTAGACAATGTCGACAATGTAGACAATGTACACAATGAAGACAAAGCATGCCAGCCAATCTGTCATCTGTCATTCTTGATTTCTCTGTCACATTGTTTACTTCATTTAAGAAAATTTCAGGTGTTGATTTGAGTTTTTATTCAAATATTGGTCGACGAAAAAATAAAGGTTTCGATCAATTAGGTTTTCCTTTAATACAATAACAAATATTTAGCATATTCTACAAAATACTGCAGAAAGCCGTCTTCGCAGCCACAGGTAAATAAAAATTTGTTAAAAAAAGCATATTCATATCCTAATAATAATGCCTTCACATTCATTTACGAAAGGAATGCCTGTAAGCAATCCCAATCACCTGCGACATCTGAATCCGACGATGTCTCTATGATTGTTTTGATTGATGACAATGATTTTGGCTCGAGCTCTGATTTATTAGACGAAACATAATAAGAAAAATTAAATGTCTACGTTGTCTACATTGTTGACATTGGCATGTAGACAATCATGAATTGTATACGTTGAATTGTCTACACGTAAACAATCGTGTAGTCTACATTTTTTGTCTACATGGAACAACACTGAGGGAAATGGAATAAGACACTTTTTCACCGCACGCCGATGTAGTAAATCGATGTTATATCCACTGGCTTCATTAAAGCTTTCGACACGGTCAATCATAGCATACTTATAAAAAAATTAAGGTAATTTCGATTTTATTCAAAACTTTTAGATTGGATTGGATTGTGTATGAAAAACTATACAAAGTTGGTAAGACTTTGACATTTCTTCTCCAGAGCTAGGATGCCTAAGGGCACTCATCTAGAACCGCTGCTATTTACTAGAATAATAAATAATATAACACCTACATATATGTCTATAGCTCGCTTAAGTGAAATTAATTCTCGAAAACTGCGATATCTACTGTTTGGGATGGTATTTCGGTATTTTCTTTTTTTCAAAATAATTTATCAAAATTCGCTTAAGAGTTCTTGAGAAAATTGAAAACCAAACAAATTTTTCTAACGAGTACTTCAATAACGATTTTTGGTTATTTTTTCTCCCTGCTACCATTTACTTAATGATATTTTTTTTGAATTTTTTACTTGCGGCTTATAAGTATTTACTACAAGGCAAGTTATGCCTTTCGAAAAAAAATCGAAATCGAGATTTTGATAAAAGTTGACATTACGATGATAGCGAAGATTAAAAAAGTGGGTCTCGCAATTCTGACTGTCTGTTTGTCTGTCTGTCTGTCCGTTCGTAGATGTGGGTTTTAATTTCTCTCCCCGGATGTTTTTTCTTTTTTGTTTAAGACCAAAAATAATGGTATCTGCTATACGAATTTTTTCGAAATTTTATAAATATTCTTTTTCTCAAAAACTGTCCCTCAGATTTAAAAAAAAAATGAAAAAAATTCATTTAGTTAAACCTAGGCAATGGTTGAAAAAAATTCCAAAAAATGGTTATTTTTGGTACCCCCCTTGGAACCAATTTTTTGTTTTTGATTTTCTCAAAAGCCGCACGACCGATTTTGATCATTTTTTTTATGTTAAGCTCCCAGCAATTTCAATATTATTTCAATATTTCGAAAACCCCATGCTCGATTTTCGAAAATACTCTACAAGATATGAGAAAAAAAAGTATTTTATCTAAAAATAACGGTAATCAAATGTTAAAAAATGGTTTTTGAAAATCGTATTTTTCTCGGTCTATAATAATTTAATAAAAAAAAATTAAAACAGGATATTACTGACTGTACCAACCATGGAACGATTTTTTAAGATTTTTAATTTCTCATTATTCGAACAATAATACAATCTTTAAATTGACGTACCAAAATTTTTCTTAAAAATGTTTTAAAAATTTTGTTATAAAACTTATTTTTTAAGAAACCACTACAAAGACTTATAATTTTTGTTCTTGCATATACACATGGCATCCTATTTTTACCTGCAACTCCTAAAGAAGTTGTTTTAGTCATTTAAAAAATTAATATGTATGCTTATGAACAGTTTTTCTCTAATAACATTCATTTTTGAAATTCTTAGTCTATTACATAGTAGCAAGTTCGTGCGACCCAGTCGTGCATTTTTTTTCTTTAATGTTTGGAGCAATTTTTGAGAAAAAAATATTTCCTTTAGTTTTGAGACAGAAAAGTTACGGAAGATACTATTAGTTATGATCGGAAAAAACAAAAATTAATACCCGACTGGGTCGCACGAACTTGCTCTTGTGTAAGAAAAATGAATGTTGTTAGAAAAAAAAACTGTTTATGAACATAAAATTAATTTTTTAAATGGTTTAAACAACTCCTTTAATAGTTGGAGCTGAAACAAGGATGCCATGCGGTTCATGCAAATATTTGATTTTTATACTTATAAGTCGTTGTAGTGTTTTCTTAAAAAATAAGCTTTTATATGCAAAATTTTGAAACCATTTTTAAAGAAAAAATTTGGTAAGCCAACTTAAAGTTTTTATTATTGTATGAATAAAGATTAAATTTAAAGGGAAAATATTGAGCCGTTTTTGAAATATCGAATTTTCCAAAAAAAAAATGTTTTTTTTTTTTGAAAATTCATAAAATACTTTTTTTTTAAATTTTGAAATGCAATGTTTTTTAAACTTTTTAAAAGCATCTCTATAAGAAATTCAAAATTTTAAATAATGGTTCTATGGTAGGTACAAGCTGTAATATCTTAATTTCAAAATATTTTTTTTTATTAAATTGAAGATCGTAAAAATTAATTGAAAGAAAAATATTTTTATCAAAATTCTGGGCACCGTTTTCGAGAAAAATACGATTTTTGAAAACCATTTCTTAACATTTGTATGGTGAGTAAATTTTTGTTTTCACATCTTATAGATTATATTGAAAAACTTTAATTTATCAAGTTTGGAGTTTTCGAAATATTGAGTTTTGAAAAAAAGAAATTTGAAGTTTTTTTTTTTAAATCCAAAAAAAAAAATTGTTTGAAAATTTGAATACAAAATTCTATTTAAATTTTGGTGAGCTTTAGCAAAAAAAAATGATCAAAATCGGTTGTACCGTTTTTGAGAAAATCAAAAACCAAAAAAGGTTCTTTGGGGGGTATTGAGGTATTTTTTCGGAAAATTTTTTTCAAACATTACCTAGTTTTAACTAAATAATTTTTGTGTTGTATTTTTAGTTTTTAAATCTGTGTTAAAACATTTAAAAGGGTAATTATAATCCCTTGAGCGCGTGTAGATTATAAAAAAAAAAAAAAAAAAAAAAAACAATTTTTGAGAAAAAAAAATATTTATAAATTTGGAAAAAAAATCGTATGGTAGGTACCGTTATTTTTTTGGTCTTAAAAAAAAGAAAAAAAACCTGTGGGGGGAAAAAATTAAAAATGATATCTAACAAGTTCAAAAAAAATCGGCCGAGTCGCTTAGGCTGTAGTCTAACTGACAGACAGACCGACCGACAGACAAATTGCGAGACGCACATTTTTAGTCTTCGCTATAATCGTTATGTCAACTTTGATCGAAATCTCGAGTTCGATTTTTTTTACGAATACATAACTTGCCTTATAGTACCTATAAGTCGCAAGTAAAAATCAAAATGAGGTCATAGAAGAAAATATTAAGTATACGCCGCCGTGACTAACCAAAACAATGTTCTTGTAAGTAAAAACTGACAAACTGATTGTTTTTAAATATGATGCAAACAAAAATATTAAAAATGAAGTCCCCCATTTAATAAGCACTTCAACTATTTCGAAGAACCTGACAAATTTTGTTCGCGATACTGCTCCAAAACTAAAAAAATGTATCGATGTGTTTGATCCTCAGATCAAACTCAGATCTTTCATTTCGAATTCTATTTGACCTCGAAGTCGGAATCATTATTTCAACTATTCTTAGAGGATAATGCTTTGATAGATCCGCAAGCGTTTCTCGTCTATGCGTGCCCCCTTAACTCACAAAAATTGAATTTGCTTGAGCAAGGCTGTATTGAAACAGTATTCTAGTATCTGCCATTCAGCAGAACACGATTTTCAGTTTAAAAATCGCCAACGAGTTCTAGACAGGCTTAAAAATACCAAGCACATCATGAATCCTGGTATTTTTTAACTACAGTACGCACTCGATTTACGCAACCCTCGATTCGTGCAACTCCTCGATTTTTGCAACTCCAAATTTGTAGCACGTCTTGACTCTATAAGTGCAACTTTTGAAAAATGCTACCTCGATTTGTGCAACTTCTTATGTGTATTCAACTGTTTTTTATTTGCATGCTCTTCTTTTGATTCTCTATTCCTGCCGTTAGTTTACAGCTAGTTTGTCTGAACGAAATTCCATGTAAAAATAATACACAAACACATAAAATGCATCTGTGTTTATTTGAATGGGTTGCAATTTCATTAGTGTCAACGAAAATTTGTTCAGGATGGGTGTAACAAGAAAAATTACAAAATTATTAAAAAACGAAAACGTTGAGTCATGTGGTAATTGTGATGATCCAGAAGAAATTGAAAGCGCTGATGAAGGTGAAGGTGAAGCTGAGTCGGTCCCCACTTTATCAAAAATTAAATCAGAAGATGCCATTCGATCAGTGTTGCCCCCCTATTACAAATGTAGCGTTTTTACTACATTTTTTTGCCAAAGAAAATCACTACGTACAATCTGAAAATATTCGTAAAACACTACAATATCAAAATTTCAGAAAAAGTTTTATTTGCGTCGAAGATTGTGTTTACGCCTTAAGCTCACAAACTTTTCTCTGCCCTCGAACGCACAACTTCAAAACTGCCAGAAAATTTGACAACTCAACGAGCTTACACAGTAGTTGTTGCTTTTCTTTACGTCTTTCTCTCTCATGCCCGTACATTACATTATGAATACGAAAACGAATAGAAGAAACGAAAAAAAATTTACCGTTTTAGCGAGATGAGATGTGTTTACTGTTTAGCTATGCTTCTTGAAGTTTGCAAAAAATTATTCTCTTCAAAACGAATTCGGAATAAAAACAAAAATGAAAAGATATTTTAAAATAATTCCAAATAAAAGGTAATAAAAACTAGAGCCATAAGCCACGTATAATAAAAAAAAGTTAAAAAATATTTTGCTTCCAGAAATTCAGACAATAATGAATCGGAGAATGATATTGCGACGAAAAAAACTGCAATTGAAGTGCTTAGTGATGCAAAAGATAGTGAAGTGTAATATATTTTCGTTTGTTCAAACAAATCCAGGTTATATTTATGTACATATGTTTTTATTTATTTTACAGAGAAATTGACAAAAATGATGAAAAAGACAACTTCCCTAAAAGTTATAGGCAGAAATATAGATCTGTATGGGAAGACGACTTTTCTTGGCTGAAATGTATCGACGGTATGTCTTTTTGTGTACTTTGCAATAAAGCACTTGCAAACAACATTAATCATTTAAAAAGACATGAATCTTCTTCGCTTCATGTCGATAAAGTCAAAATCCAAAATGAATTAATGCCTATTAAATGTTTGTTTGCGAAAAAAACTGACGACAATTCCTATAAAACTAAAGATGAAATTAAGTGCGTTATGTACTGTATTCAGCACAATCTACCAATAAGTTTTATGGATTCTCTACCCGAGTTAATAAAATCAGTTTGCAGTGATTCGACTCGTGCCAAGGCCATTAAATGTGGAAGGACAAAAACAACATCTCTTATCAAAACAATTATAGGACCATTTTCAAAAATAGAAGTATGTACAGTTTTACAGTCGCAACAATTCTCGCTTATTATAGATGAAACAACGGATATTTCAACAGAAAAATGTTTAGTTTTAGTTGTTAGATATTTTTGTTCAAAACGTAAAAAGGTAATTGATAGATTTTTTGGTATGAAGGCATTGGTTGAATCAAATGCAACTGAAATTTTTGAAATTATAAAAGAAGAACTCAAAAATAACTCAATTCATATAAATAATCTAATTGGTTTTGCTTCTGACAACGCCTCAGTAATGAGAGGTGTGTTAAATGGTGTAGAAACAAAGCTTCGGTCGCAAAATAAAGATTTATTTTCTGTTGGCTGTACATGTCATTTAATTCATTTATGTGCTGCTGGGGCATTGAAAAATATTCCGAATATCGAATCCTCTGTTAAAAATATATATAATTATTTTTGTCATAGCTCTCAAAGACAAGTCGATTTTATTAATTTTCAAAAATCATTCAACATCCAGGAACATAAAATTTTAAGGCATTGTTCAACCCGTTGGCTGTCATTGTCGAATTCCATTGACAGAATCTTAGAGCAATATCAAGCCTTAGTCCACTATTTCACACTTGCTGCTTTCGAAAATAAGTCTAGTGCTGCAAATATCTTAGAATTTTTGAGCAATGTTGAAAATCGATTGCATCTTCTTTTTCTTTCATTCATTTTAGAAAAACTCAATATTTTAAATAAAATATTTCAAAGCGAAAGTACCAAGGTCCATTTAATTGATAAGGCAATTAAAGAATTTGTTTTCGAGGTTCTCAAATATTTTTGTAAACCTGAATTGATTTCAATTAACTTAAATTTCAAAAATGAAGACAATCATTTTCCATATTCTTCAATGTATTTTGGACTGAAATTTGAAGAATTTTGTTCCAGCTCAAACATTGACAACAATTGTTTAGAAAAAATCAAACGTCAACTATGCCAATATTATGTAAAACTGTGTGAGCAATTCTCTGAAAGATTTAATTTAAAAAATGATAACAAAACTGGATACTTATTATTATTAGATCCATATGAAATTGCCAAAGGAAATGTTCCGTCCATTGCACCTTTGCTTAAGCATTTTCCTTTTTTTCCTCAACACTTAAAACTTATTCTAAATGATGAATTTAGGCTAATGGTAGGTTCAAAAAAAAAATTAGATGAATATTTCGACGAGGACATAGTGCAATTTTGGGTAAATTTGAAAAGCGCTAAAAATTTTAGTGGAAAGCCCTCATTTGAAAATTTATGCAGTTACATGCTTACCTTATGTAGCCTACCACATAGCAGTGCAACTGCTGAAAGGTGTTTCTCAAATTTAAATTTAATTAAAGATGACCTGAGAAATAATTTAAATATTTCAACAGTTGATGCTATAATGCAATCAAAAGAACTATTGAGGGGTGTGAAAGGGGTTTTCGACCCTCCTCCATCACTGTTAACTTTTGCTCAAAAATTTTTTTATCACAATGCAAACCATTATACAAAAAATAGTAATTAAGATTTTTTTCGTATTTTGAACTTAAGATAATATATTCCGTTGTGTAAGATTTCTATGTATTTGTTTTGAATTAATAAAAAACCAAATTGTTTTTGTTATTTAAAAAATTTGTTAGTTTTATTCATATTTTCAAACAATAATTGATTTACTACATTTAAAATCGGATTCACTACATTTTCTAACAGTTAGGGGGGCAACACTGCATTCGATCCTTAAACATATGTTTGCAATGGACCGAAGAGAACAATATTCCAATAGAAGAGATTTAATTTGCAACAAAAAATAAAAGAGAGGGCAGTTTTAAAAAACATAAATTTGCAAAAAACTCAATCTTAAAAAAAAAATTAATATACATAAGGTAGGGGGGCCAAATAAGGCCCTGTTCCTAATAAGGCCCACTTGTCAGAAAACACAGAAACGAACAAATAACGGGACTTTTTTTACTTTGCATATTTAAACCATGTCTACAAGAACACATACAAAGGAAAAAAAGCGATTCATGTCTTGACCTACAGCTCAATGAAGTTCGTCTGGGGGGAAAAACTAGCAAATTATAAAAAAGTAGTGTGTTTTGTGTTCTTTTTTAACAAATTTAAACCAAGTAAGTACCTATTTTTGATTTTTCCCGTATAATATATAGATAATATTTTGAGTAAATTACAACATTATTTGTTTGTAAAAAATGTTTGATCGTTAGTCTTAAATAATTTTTTTTTTAAGTCTTGCATGTTCCTAATAAGGCCCACAAAAATAAGGGATGGGCCTTATTGGGCACACACAAATTTGCTTTTAATTTATTGGGTTTTATATTATATTTTTAATGTGTTTCAGACCAAACGCCAACTTTTCCCAAAAAAAAGAGCTTCTAATAGGACAGTAACCAACATAAAAAGACGCATTGCAGGTTAAAGAATATTTTAGTTTTATTTTTTTACGAAGAAGTGAAGTTTATATTTTTTTGTTTAAGTTTTTTGCTAAAATTAAGTTTTTTATTTAATTTGTGTTTTTTGTTAAACTAAAGAGACTATTTCCTTATGAAATAAATTTAATTTTTGTGTTTTTAATTGCGATATTCTTAAACAAACTGAGTGGGCCTTATTAAGACCCCATGGGCCTTATTAAGAACAACGTAAGCTTTTTATAAATTTCAAAAAAATATACTTTTCGATCTTACGAAAACAATAAAATCTATGTTTTCATGTAGATAAAATGACAAAGAATCATAACCTTTTTAGTCTACTCGGATACTCTCAAAAATCTAGCAGATATTTCGAAAAATCCGTTAGGTGGGCCTTATTTTTCCCCCCTACCTTATTTTCTGTATTCATTCATCACTTATTAATTTTTGTGTAAATTTTCGTATTTAATAAAAATATTTTGAAAAATAATTGTTTGTTTTGGTTTCACTGAAGTTTTTTCATAACTTGTCGTTATCTATAAGAAAACAAGCAATTTCAACTATAATTTGTATCGAAAAAAATACAACCCAGTAAGTGCAACAACCTCGGTTATTGCAACTGCCCCGATTTCTATTAGTTGCGTAAATCGAGTTTGTACTGTATTAATCTTTTTATGAAGAAATACACCAAGAATATCTGTCGTGGTGGAAAGTGCATCTCACCTTAACTATTCGAAGTCGACAGAGAATTTTAGTTTTTTTTTTCTTTTTTTCCAATAACCCGCACACAGGAGAGAGTTAACTCATTATAGGAGTTAACTCATTATAGGTTTTACTTCTTCACGAGCTGTTGGGCCTCTTAATTGTATGCAATATTTGGCTTAAACCGGGTCACCTCTTGTATCCAAAAATAATTGAAAAAATAAGAATTCATAAGGGGTTCTTCAAAATGCCAAATGACAAAGGGTCAAGATATTGGACTGGCTTGGTCTTGAGGAATATATAGCTGGACCATTCAAATAAAAACCGAATAAGAATACTTTCTTGAGCTTAGCAGACTTCAACTGTTCTTTTCGGTTGGAATCCTAAATGAATATCAAGTTTTTGATTATCAGTTTGTCAATAGCTCTCTCTTTTTCATTTCTATATGGAAAGATAGAGATAGAGAGCAAGTGTTCAAACTAATAATCAATTAATTGTTCGATAAATTTAGTCTTACGGGTTCAGAATGGCCATCAGAACATGATACTAACATACTTATGTAGAGTTTGTCAGATTCAAGGGGGTTGATGTCTAAAAAAGTAATTCTTAATTAATACCTATTAACGGTCTGGACTGCGGATATTCCATTGATTCAGAATTTGGAATAGTTGAGGGAGCTATTCCATCCTAAACTTACTCCTTTCCCTATCCTTCCTTACATATACCACACATTTATCGATCGTTTGGAGCACCATAGATCCATTGACATCCTAGTGAGGTGATGGGGCTTGCCGTATATTTACCCCTTTTAACAGAACCTAACTTTAGCTTGGAATAAGTAAGCATAGAATTAAATAAGTAAGGAATTTTAAAATAAAGACGTCTTTCGTCTTGTAGAATGATAGAAGTATGGATTCAAAGATTCTTTGAAGTATAAAAATCTTAAAATGCCATATTATAACAAATGCTGAATATCTTTAACAAAAATCTAAGTGTCGCTTTCTTTGTCATCTATTCGATGATGGTGGATATTTTAATTTTGGTAGCAAAAGCATAGTAAATTTTCTGTATATCCACAAACCTACTTAAGTCGTACTTGATTAGCAGATACGCTGGTATATTATAATTTTCTTTCTTCGAGAACTGAAGCACACGTGTAACATTTCTATCTGACTTGTCATAGAGGCGAACAACAAACACGTCAAAATGTCTTAATTTCCCCCAACACGTACTTCAACACAACTGATAATCATCATCAAAATATTTCCGACAGCTCTCACAAGTCACATCCCACTAATTTTTTTTACCTCCCTAACCGCCTCTCCCTTCCCATTCCCCTTAAAAAAAATAAAGCCCGAAATAAAACAATCAAAATAGCTTCAACATTCATCACTGCAATTAAATAGAGATCAAGATATCCATTACGCCTAGGTATACATATGAACATTTGTATGTAGATAAGTAAAAGAAGAAGACAAAGTTTCTATTGAACTTAATGCCAAGTCACGGAATATACCTACCTTGTTTTTGTCCCTCGTGCCTCGAAGCTCATTCAACTGTAACTCGTCTATACGGATGACGTATCCGAGTGTATAAATGTCATTCTAGTTCATTGGAAGACGGCAACAGCCAACATAATTCCTTGGAATTTTAGATAATTTTCATTTTCTGTTTGTCAGCTAGCACTCATCATTATCACGTACTCAACGAACATACAAACATAGGTTTCTAGTTGCTGAAGAGCTTGGTCGTTGGTCGAGTACTTGAGTACAAAGTATTTGTGTAAATGGGCATGTTTCACTCGCTTTTACTATCTGCGACTTTGATTTCGTGGTCCTCTTGAACTTCTTTACTTTTTTGTTTTGTTGCTAAGTGTAACAGATACGCACAACACAAAGCGTGCAACCGTACACACACTACACACATCCTAAGTGCAATCGTTGCATGTCAAAACCATGGTCTTCTTTACATACCGGTACAATGTTGCCAACGAAGGTTGAACAAGTGCACAGACATAAATATGTACAAATGTCAAATTTCAAGGTCTTTAAGGGATCTTAGCAACCCAGATATGGGATTTTCGCAAAAAACAATATGCAATACTTCAGTTAGAGACATAGATTTTGTTATGAATTTTTAAAGTTTTTTTCGAGGTGTCTGGGGATCTTAGCACCCCATATATGGGACATTCGCACAAAATTTGCTATCTAATTGGTCAAATAACGGCAAATAGGTTTAGAAATTGTTCAGCCATAGAACATTTGTTATCAAGGCTTGAAGTTTTTCAAGGTAATGAAGGGCACGAGTGATTCTTGGCAACTTATTTGTGGGATATTCGCGAGAAATGTATTGCATCTATCAAGATCTCCTGATACTGATAGAAGGTAATTGGCCAGCCGTAGATAATTTTTTATGAGTTTTAATTTTTTTAGGGTCACCGAAAAAAAAAAATTGGAAAAATCTATAGCGGGCCAATTAAATTTTCTACGAATATCCCAGAATTGAGGAGATAAAATCGCCTCAAACAGTTCTGTGTTGCCCCCAATTTCAGTCAAAAAGTCAGCGACGAGGCATATTTCTGGATGAATGGGTTCGTCAACAAGCAAAGTTGTCGCGTTTATGACGATTGCAATCCACATGATGAGAGTAACTATTTGGTGTGAATTTTGGGATGAATGAATCAGAGTTATATATTTCTTTGAAATAGAAGTTTACCAGGACACAACCATCAACGGCGAGAGCTATCGGTCGATGATAACCAATTTCTTTTGGCCCGAATTGCATCATATGACCACCGACGGAATGTGGTTTCAATAGGACGGTGATATGAGCCTCACAATCTGTGTCACAACTGACATTTTGCACAAGCGATAACCGAACATGGATATCTCAGGCCGAGGTAATGTGAATTGGCCACCAAAGTCGTGCGATTTGATCCCGTTAGGCTTCTTCTTGTGTTGTTTTCCAACCCAGCCTGATTTATGGGTTAGAGCAATGAACAATTGGACTTTTCGGTTGCGCGATAAGAAACGTTTAATGAAAAACCCTTTACGAGTAAATGGCATAGCTTTCTTTCTCAATGACCCAAATGAGGTGCAAACACTTTTTTTCTGAGACCTTGAAAAAAACTTTGAAAAATGTTAAAAAAATGTATAGCTGACCAATTACTGATCATAGTCCACTTTTTATCAAGATCTAGTGGTCTTTCGGATGGTTAACTTTTTTTGTGAATATCCCAAAAAAAAGGTGCCAAAAATCGCACGTAACCTTGAAAATATTAATCCTTGATTACAAATTTTCTATGACTGACAAATGTCATAGGCTAATTGACCTTTTTGGACCAATTAGATATTTTATTTTGCGAATATCCCATATACGGGGTGCCTATATTCCAGAGCCCCAATCTCAGACGTGAAATATGTAATCTATTAATTTCTAAAATTATGAAATTTGGTAAAACATGAAAATCGATTTTTAAGAAATTTATTTAGGGTTGAATGACAAGACTTCGAGAATAAATTTTAGGTGCAGTAATTTGGTTTCCAAAATTTTTGTTATTTAAAGAGTGAAATGGGAGAAAAAAAAAACAAATACAAAATAAATTTAAAAAATATTTTTGATTAAAAGATATTATTTGAAAATGGGGTTTTGAAGATCACTTATTTATTTCAAAACTAAGCTTCTTACGAGAACAGGGTAAAAGGGAATAAAAACACAAAAATGTAGGTAGGTGTTTTTAAGAACTGATTTTGTGTTTGGAAAATAATATTTGAACGATGAACTGCAAGGATCATTTTAGAGCCATATGCACTTCAAAAGTTTGCAGTTCAAAGTTAAGGTGAATTGGAGGAAAAACGGCAGGATATTTATATTCATAAATACTTTTATTCCTATGATGTCGAAGTGATAAAAAAAAAAATGTTTGTATTAAGCTTGAAATTGGTTTGCGAAAATGTTCATCTTACTAATTCTTTTAAAACTCACTAAAATGTTCTTTCGCTATGTGACTGGAGGGAAATTTAGTGGATCCCGCCCGGGTTCGCGCGGGAAGAACAAATTATTCAGATAGTTACAAGTCACCGGTAATCCGACCTTCACCGTTAATACGTGGGTCGCATTCCGGGTTCTTCCAATGAATTTAAAAATGCATTCGGGTAATTGACAACTTGATCTTCGCCCATTCCTATGTCGATGGATTTGTAGGTATTTAAAATCGTGAATTTGCTTATTGAGCTGGTGCCAAAATCACACGTTCGCACAGCTAATCCGGGGTTATGTAGTTGGTTGGTTGTTAGACTTGGAAATACCTTTGTCGTCAACGGCAGGAGTTCAGCAGGAGTGAAATCACATTCGTGGGCTATCAATCGGTATTTGGCTATGTAGGTGTTCCAAATGTGTGCAGCAAAAAATGCACACGCACGCTCGTTGGTAACGTGATGTTCTTGACTCGGTATGCATTCAGTTCATCTGCAGAGATTGATCGCAGAATAAGAGGCAAAATTTGGTGGAATTCACCAGCAATAACGTTTCCCGTGTTGGTTGGTTCTTTACTCGAAAATCACCCAAAGCACGGTCAAGCGTGTCAAGCAATTTCTTATAGGCCATTTTGTGTATTCGTCTCAAATGATAACTATGCTCGTTTTAAGGATTGTGAACATGCCTGAGTTTTTGATGAAGTTGCTAGTAACTGTTTCTTTTCTGCTGCTCATACCATACGTTTCTGTTTTGAACACTTTCCCTTTCCCGGCATTCAAAACTGAATAAATGACTTTGTTCCTGATGTATATGCTCATGTCCTCAATCGCGATTTGTTTGTTTTAGCCAGACTTAACTATGGGCGAGTGAGGAGGACTTTTTCGCCATTCAGCAAAGTGCATACATGGTTTTGAATATGTATATTACACAAAATTACTAAGAATCCAAAAACAAATACACTTATGTTGATGCGATCGCTACTAAATTTCACAGAATCACACGCTGACTTCATCTAAAAATTTTCTGAAAATTTCATCAAAATCCGTTTACGCCACCGTTTCTTGCTTCCATAGGGAACATACACACACACACAAATCCATTTTTATATAAAAGAAAATTGTAGATTTTCTTTTAGAAGTTTACCAGGCCGGATCGCTAGTTTCTTATTTTTATAGAAAAAAAAACTTCCACAAAATAAAGTTAAAAAATGAATACTCGTATTATTGAGGAAAGCAACAAATATTTTTTTCTAATACTAGGATAGCTAGGTTCATCGCTGAGAGTAATACGATCTACCAAAACTTAGCTCGAGAATAGTAATCCGAATAATTTTTTCGTCCGCTTAATATTGACAGAAATGTGCAGCACACTAAGAAACAAATGTATAGCATACTCGTACCTTTTCACTTAAATGCTTGGATCAATTTTAATTTGGTTAAGTTTTTGAGTGAATATAGGTATTGTATGCAAGCTAAAATCTTACACAATCCGCGTACAAGGCCTAAAAATTGAAAAAAATGCTCGCACTAGAAGGGTATTCATAACCGCTGGAGTGCGCGTATAATATGAAAAAATAAAAAATGAACAAACTCACTTGGCTACCATTGTTGTTATATCCCCTTTAATCTATTCGGATTGTTTGGTTTTAGAATACACTTTTGTCACTGGCCTGAGGCGGTGCGCTGTCCTTTAATGTTGTGTTGTATTTTTATAAAAAAGCAACTTTGTCGGCACTTCAAGTGGAGTACATCACTCAGATGAAGGGTACATCAGGTGCCCCATGCACCGCTCACGTTCGATTTTGTTCCTCGTGTGTGTTTGTATAAAAACCACAGCGCGACATGGTAACGAGGTGGAAATGAATTTTAAAAATAAAAAAAATAAAAGCAACAAAATAGACCAAGTGCCGCCGCTAGTGCTTGACTGCCTGACACATATCCAAGAATTCATCATTCAAATTCGAGAGAAAGGAAGTCTTATACATACATATATGCGCACACGACCTACAACCAACAAACAAAGCACGTGTGCCTGTGCATTTATACAAAGGTACATAGGCAGTAAAGCAGCAAGTAGCTTTAACCAGCAGCTCAACTTAGTGCAGTACAAAACCAGACTATAATGCATATTATTGAGCTATTTTAAGGTAGAGGCTGCATATATTATAGAAAACAGGAGGTTTATTGGTTATCGGGTTAAGGTTTTTCACTGAGACGAATAGATTTTACTTTTTAATTTTTTATTATTTCAGTGGAGAGGCCTCGCGAAAATAGTACTAAGAGAGGGAAAAGAATAATGTAATTAGAGTGGGCTTGTCTTGTGGCAATGTGCGTTATTCAGATCGAATTAACATAAAACGAGCGGCCGTAAAAAACAAAGCTCAACGTGCTGCTAAAGAGACAAGTTCCTAGCTATTTAGATGCTACTGCAATCACCTGAGCTTCAACCTACTTCAGATATCATATTCGTTGTATGCACGAATGGAGACGAACTTAAATATGTGCCGAGTCCAAAAAGCTGTATTGAGACGCACTTTTCACGACAAGATAAAATTTTTACGGATTTGTCACTTCCTCGGAAGATGCTTCTTATGATGGCACGGATCCGAGCGGTCTGATTTCCAATGACTCTTCCGCAAGGATTCGACTGAATTTGAGCGGTGACCAGAGTTATTCAGGAAACACTACAACAAAAAGTCCACCGGGGTCAAATCACATGACCTTGGAAGCCAAGAGAGATAACAAGATAAACCTTACACCCAAATCGTTCATGCAAAATGTCAATCGTCGCATCCGGGTAGCGCCAACCCTTACTGGAACCACATGTCATCTATATATGTAATACCAAAAATTAACACTACCTGCAATACACATTTTTTCGTAACTTTATTATATATATTTTTTCTCAAAAACTGTTCCAAACATTTTTTAAGAAAAAATTTAAAAATTTCATTTAATTAAAGCTAAGAAATGCTTGAAAAAAACTTTCCGAAAAATGGTTATTGTTGGTGCGACCTATGTATGTATAAGAATTATTTTTTTTGTAATTTTCTCAAAAACCTTACCAACGGTTTTGACCATTTTTTTTATGTAAAAGCTCCTTGTGGGTATTCAAATTTTCAAAAAAAAAAAAAATTGGATTTAAGAAAAAAAAAATTTATTTTCTTTTTTCAAAACTTAATATTTTGAAAACCCCATGCTCGATTTTTTTTAAGAACTTGACATTTAAAAGTTTTTTAATACAATCTACAAGATGTGAAAATAACAGTACACACCATACAAATGTCAAAAAATGGTTTTCGAAAATCGTATTTATGTCGAAAACAGCTTTTACAATTTTGATACAAGTTTTTTTCTTCTCATTTATTTTTGCCATCTATAATTCAATACAAAAAAATTAAAACAAAATTTTTAGAAAATTCGATATCTCAAAAACGTAATTTTTTTTTTTTGGAAATTTAATTTTTATTCGTATAATAATAAACACTTAAAGTTGGCGCACAAATTTTTTTTCTTAAAAATGTCTTAAAAATTTTGTATGTGAAAGCTTATTTTTTTTAAGACACCGCACCGCTACAACGACTTATAATTTTTGTTGGACTTCTTAGTAATACCAGGAACATTGTTTTTTATTACCACTGTTTTCAAAGGAACGTGTTTATGGAACAAATCTACGTTATTAATGTTTAAACAATTATACCAAGGTAATGATTGACCGATTTGAAATCTATGTAAAAGAAATAGCAGTTTGGGAGTCCTAGAAGTCAACGTCATACGTCAGTATACAGTATACGTACAAACATTTAGGTCATGGTCTGAAAAGCCCTCAAGACACAGTTGATCATTCAGCAGAACATTTTTTTGATCAGATACAAATTCGATGTTTCAAGTTGAAGGCAAAATAATGAAATCTCTTAATCAAAGTTATTAAAGATTGCATTCACAAAAGATTGCATTCTCTTGGTGGAAAATGTTAAATGTTATCATCTGCACCAGGTGGCCTTATCGAAAAAAAGTTAAATACCAATGTTTTTCGTAGGTTACTTTCGGGAAATTTTCGATATGTCTTAGGTACAAGCTCTAAATATAATTTAATTAAATGACAACACGTTTTGCTAAACACTTATTAGTTATTTAAAAAAGCTGTGATTATGATGTCATATGAATAGCCATACCCAGAGTGGAGACTTCTCCTCTGAAAAGTAATGCGAAATGGTGTAGGATAGGTATATAAAATTATCCTTAATACTCGTAATGTCCCGTGCCATAAGTAAATTTTGCAGTCGACTACAAATACTATCTTGTTTTCCCAAATCATCTTAATTCAGTATCGAAATACTTTAAACAAAATCCTTTTACGTAGGCATCCATCCATTGAAAACAAAAGATGAAACTTTGTCGTCAAAACATGGCTCAAATTAATTTGTGATTAATTTTCGCTTGAAAATTACTTTTGAATACAAAAATAAACCCCACTCCTTCAATGTATAGGGATCCTTATTATAGACGTCGTCGCGACTCGTCCTCGAGGTCGTCGAAGGCAGCGGATCGGTGTATTTATACTTGTCCTGCCTACCCTACCTGGAAACCATAACAATTGCTTTTTATTAATAACGTATTTTGTTTGTTTTCATTTTTATTTTTTAATATTTACAATTGAATAAATTCCATTATATACGAGTAACTACGTATACGAACCTTAATTAAGCATCCATAAAAAAATATGCCTGCCATTTGTTAAATTACTTTGTCGCCCACCTGCCCAATTAAATCTCAACAGCACCGATAAGGTTGTCAACAAACTCAAGAGCCTCTCGAATATTATCTTGAATGAAACAGAAAATCAATTATCCTTGAAATTTTCTCTTTCAAATTAGTTGGGGTGAATATATGGATTGATTTCTTATAGTTCTGGCAAGGGAAGCGTGTCTCAAGTGGAGGATTAAGTGACATTGTAATTGAAGAGGAGGAAAAACACAAAATACCTAACGGGAATTTTATAAAAATAAAACATCTGCAGAAGTTCGGAAAAGTTCATCTATTCGTGGAGAAGGAAAGGAGCTGCTACGTATATTTACATAAATGTATATACATACACTAGCCGCCCGTGCTCGCGTTGCTAACTACGAATTTTTTTTTTTTAATTGTGAATCTAAACCATTCTCAGATCCCCTTGAACACACACAAAAAATTTCATCAAAATCGGTCCAGTCGTTTAAGAGAAGTTCAGTGACATACACACTCTCAGAAGAATTATATATATTAAGATAAGTACATACGAACATACTTACCTGGTGATCAGGTAGGCAACGACGACGCTATATGCCGCCGCCGTGGAGTTTTAAGTGGGCGATTTTTTAAACACCATTAGTACGTTTACCCTTCGCTCGTCCCAATCAGGAACATAGTCTTTAACAACAATTCTGTTTTACAGCCTGTAACCACAAATATTTTAACCCTCTATTATCAGAATGTTAGAGGTCTCCGAACCAAAACTTCTAACGTTTATCTTAACTCCCAAAATCTCCCTTACGATATCTTTGCCCTAACGGAAACTAACCTTTGCTCAGATTTCACAGAAAGTGAACTTTTTACTTCTGATTTTACTGTCTTTCGTGCGGATGGCCAAATTAACGATCTTACTCCCAATGGACGCGGTGTTCTTTTCGCTGTGCACAATCGTCTCAATGCATCTCTTATCGAAATATCTAAATCACCACTTTTCGAGTTTGTCTGCATTAAATTAACTATCTCTAAACGATTTTTCTATCTTCTCTGTTGCTACATTCGTCCTTCCCAACCTAGTCTTGTCTATCAACAATTTACTGAATCTGTTAGCTCCTTGATCGAGAGATCTACCTCCAATGATGAATTTATCATACTCGGTGACTTTAACTTACCGGATTTGAAATGGTCATTATCCGATGATGAAACTTGTTTTATTCCCTCTAATCCATCCTCTGAAAAAGAAATAATTTTTACAGATAGATTACTTGAATCTGGTCTTTTCCAAATAAGTGGTATCCACAATAAGTTAGGGAGACAACTTGACCTCGCCTTCTCCTCAGATCCCTTTAATTCTTCCGTTTCCGAAAGCTCTCATCTTCTCTCTGTTCTTGATCATCATCATCCTCCTCTATCTTTCTTCTTCAGTCTCGATGATAATATTCCAACTATTGAGTCTGAAAACTCTTTTACATTCAACTTTCGCAAAGCCGATTTTCATCAGCTTATTATTCATCTCAACAGCATTGATTTTCACCACTTTATTAACCCCTCTACTCCTATCGACATAGCTCTTTCTTTCTTCTATACCTCAATATTCGATTGTCTCGTCCAATGCGTTCCTTTAACACTACAAAAGAACTGTGTTTCATCTCCCCCCTGGTACACAAGAGAGCTGCGTAGTATCCGGAATGTCAGAAATAGGTTATGGAAAATTTATCTCAAATTTCAGACGCCTCTAAACTATTTTTACTATCAACAAGCTTCTTCTTCCTTTTCGACTTTATGCCTATCCCTTTACCAGTCGTATCTTAATCAAATGCAGACTTCGCTCATCACTGAACCTAAGCGCTTTTACCAATTCATTAACGTCAAGAGAAAATCCGACGGCCTTCCTTCAACGCTCAACTTTCTTGGTTCATCTTCATCTGATCCCAAAATCATAGTTAATCTCTTTGCTACCTTTTTCAGCCAATCCTATAGCAATACTTCAAATGAACCTGATCTGGAATATCACAGTTTTCTATCCAATTTACCGCAAACGTCTCTTGTCTCAATTACAATTACATCCCCCTCCGTGTATGATAAGCTGAACTCATTGAAAGATGATTTTTCTCCTGGCCCTGATGGAATCCCTGCAATTTTTCTTAAAAAATGTGCTAATGTACTTTGCGAACCCCTTACCAAACTTTTCCAATTATCACTTTCACAAGCTGTGTTCCCCTCTCTTTGGAAAGAGTCTTTTATCTTTCCCGTTTTCAAAAAGGGTTGTAAGAATGATATCTCTAATTACCGACCGATCGCTAAACTTTCTTCGTTACCCAAGCTCTTTGAAAGTATGGTTTACGATTCTCTTTACTTCTATTGTAAATCTATTGTTTCCCCATTTCAACACGGATTCTTAAAGGGTAGGTCCACCACAACTAACCTTATCCAATTTGTCTCCAAAACACTAATATCTTTAGAAAAAAGTCTCGAAGTTGATGTTATAACTACTGATTTTAGTAAAGCCTTTGACAAGATCAGTCACCAAATTATCTATATAAAACTGAAAGCTCTTGGTTTTCCAACATGGTTTATTGAGTGGACTAAATCATACCTAGTGAACCGAACATATAGAGTTGTTTTTAGAAACGCGGTGTCTGATCCAATCTTTGCATCCTCAGGGGTTCCTCAAGGCAGCCATCTCGGCCCAATCCTATTTGTTCTTGCCATCAATGACGTGAGTAACATCATTTCCTTCTCTGATATCTCCATCTATGCTGACGACATTAAAATAATCAAAACAATCGCATCTTCTCGAGACTCTTCGCTTCTCCAACATGACCTAAATACTTTTTTTACTTGGTGCAATAAAAACTTTCTTGAACTCAATATAAAAAAATGTCAGTTTATGACTTTCTCCCGTAAACGTTTACCTTCAATTTCTCGATCCTATCATTTCCATAATGTACCTGTCCCTATTGTTTCCTCAATTACAGACCTTGGGGTAATATGTGATAAAGAGCTAAATTTTCGCTCTCATATTGATCATATACTTGCGAAAGCTAATTCTTCTCTTGGCCTTATCAAGCGTTGGTCTAAGGAATTTAACGATCCATTTGTTACTAGATCTTTATATGTCACATTTGTCAGACCCATCCTTGAATATGCTAGTCAGATTTGGTCACCATACCTCATCACTCACTCACATAGAATTGAAGCAGTACAACGAAGATTTCTTCGTTTTGCTTTGCGCAATTTGAATTGGTCCGATCCCTTTATCTTACCCCCGTATGAAGACCGTCTACAATTGATCAACCTACATACCCTTGCTCAACGTCGTCATATCGCCGATATAGTATTCGTCCACCAACTTGTCACTGGTATCATTGACTCTCCGGCCTTGCTTGAATTAATAATTATCAATACAAATCCACGTCATTTACGTTCTGTCCCCTTTTTCCACCTCCCTACACACCGCACCAACTACGGACACTTCAACCCAATCTCCAGATTGTTACGTTCAGCCAACTCTGTTCAAGATATTTTTGATTTTTTCCTCAATTCTGCATCCCTTAGAAGAATTCTGTCCCAAACCCCTCACTAAACCTTCTTCCCATTTTAGTTTTAAGCTATTATTAAGCATAAATTTTACTATCTTTACTCAAAAGGTAAAGTGGCTTAAGTCGACTTAAGCCAAAAACGATTTTTTTTAATAATTAAAGAAAATAAAAAATTAGCTACATTTCTGTGGATTCGGTTCGTTTGAATGACCCCTAGAACACCTTTTTTGAATTTGTCAAAACGACCTAATTCAATGAAAATTAAAAATTGCATTTGGAATAACGTCTTAACTCCAGGTTCTTAAATCTGTGCAATTATTTCTTGTCTTATGTCCAATTAAGCCTCTCTCGATTTTTTCTTAAATTACAATTACATAAAAAGGAATAGAGAACTAAGTCCAATTAAGCCGTTTTTCCAAAATCAATTTAGGCCGTTTTTCCATATCGAAAGTTAATTTAAATTGACTTAAGCCGTTTTTCCAATTTATGTTATTTGCTTTTATTTGGCTTACTTAGACTCAAGTCACTTTTACAAAATAATATAAGATTTTTTTTTAGGGAAAAATGGCTAATGTATACTTTAATACAAATTAAAATAAAAAACAAAATTAGAAAAACGGCTTAAGTGACTTAAGACAATATATACAAAACTAAGCAAAAAGTAAAAAAGGCTTATGTAGGTTTTTTGCCTTTTAACACTGAATCTTAATTGAGATTTTAAATCTCAAAATTAATTTGAAAAGAGTTATTAAAAGTTTATATTTTGTTGAAATTTCAGCCTCCTTATCAGCATAGTTTTCTTTAAATAATTTTTTGAAGTTTAAAACTCTTCTCCTCTAAAATGTTAAAAATCGACTTAAGCCACTTTACCTTGAGAGTAAAGCTATAATAATTAATAATACACTAATTCTATTGTTTCGTATCAAGCCAAAAAACAAATTAATAATGAATTGTACTCCCTTTATTATGTTAAAGTATAGATTTAAGTTTATTATGTCTAGTTTTAAGTTCTGCTTGTATTAAGCATATAATAAATATAAATATAGGTAAGTACATACCTATTTTTAAGTAAATCCTTTATTCAATGAATCTAAAATACATATGTATGTACATACATATGTACATATATTACCGAGTTCATAGGAGGTCATAAATGTATGTACATGTACATATGGGTCGTTGTAAAAAAATTACATTTTTAGCGTTATAGCTTCTATATTTTTTGCTTTTCAATTTAAAGACTTGAAATTTGGCATGGAACTGTGTTTATATGTCAGCAATATACGAAAAAATTTGCAGATCGATTGGTGGTAACGAATATCCATGGTAATTAATAATGTGTAATCTCCGTGGCCTTTTTGGGATGTGATTTTGATGCTTAATCAGTTTTATTAATGTATTTAATGATGAAAATGATTTTTTTTAAATTTTGGGCCTTGTCGTTTGAAAGGCTTTCTCTTAAACTTCAATTTTATGATATGCAAAAAAAAAGAAAAATATTTTTGTTGTCCCAATACTTAGTTGAATGAGTGTGACAAGGATTTTGAAAAAAAAAAAAACATAATTAAACATTTTCGCTTTTTCACACAACTAAACAATTTTTAATAATTTTTAACGATGCATCATCTTATAGTACGTCAAAAAACCTTATATTTCATGTTTTATTATTATTTAATTAGTGCAGTTAATTCCTTTAAAATTTACATACAAAATAATTTTTTCATCCGAGTAAAAATTCAGTGTAATCTCGATATTTAAAAATATTTTTTTTGACTCTTTCATGCTTTTAAACAAAATCATTTCGTAAACAAACAACTTTTTTATTAATTATCCTATTAAATTTATTTGCTTTCCACAAAATCTCAACTACGAGTATTTACTGCTACTATTTATTTTGTGGATTATTGTTATTTTATGCAAGAAAAGAACATTTTTATTACATTCGAAATTTTAATTTTTATCGAAAAATACTCGTAAAATGAAAAATATTTGATATTATTTTTGCGCAACTCAGAGAACTCCTTTTCTACTTGTTTACTATAGATTAAGAAACTAAAGCCCAAGAAAAACTGAAAATTTTTTTTTTCAAACGATCAATAAAAAATGTCAATTTTTAAAAATGACCCATATACATATATTAGGGTGTGTCAAAGTCCTAAACTATGGTATTTTCAAATGTAATAGCTTCTAAAAGTTGCATTGCTTATCAAGATTAAATCCTGCGTTTACAATTTTCATTTTAATTAATATCTTTGGCTCGCTCAAAAATAGTATGAAATCCAAAAAATTTTGATTTTTCGAGATTTTTGAAATATGCGTTGTTTTAAATTGCGCCGTGTGTATACAAAAATAAAATGCACGAGGGGGTCGCACGAACTTGCTCCTATGTAATAGACTAGAAATTTTAAAAACGGATGTTATTAGAGAAAACTGTTCATAAGGATAAAATTAATTTTTTAAATTCTTTTAGTAGTAAGAGATAAAAACAGAATGCTATACAAATATGAATTTATGCAGGAACAAAAATTATAAGTCGTTGTAGTGGTTCCTTAAAAAAATAAGCTTTTATGTACAAAATTCTTAAAACATTTTTAAGAAAAAATTTTGGTACGCCAACCTTAAGTTTTTATTATTGTACGAATAAAAGTCCAATTTTCAAAAAAAAAAATACTAAGGCGTTCTTCAGATATCGAATTAAAAAAAAATTACTTTTTTTTCTAAAAATTGAAAAAATATTTTTTCTTAAGTTTTTAAATGCAATGTTTTTTAAGCTTCTTAGGAGCTTCTTTATAAAAAATTTCATTAAAATCCGTTATGTCAATAATGAGAAATTCAAAATTCGAAAAAATCGTTCTATGGTAGGTACAGTCAGTAATATCTAGAGTTAAAATTTTTTTTATTAAATTATAGATCGTAAAGATTAATCGAAAGAAAAAAAATTTTAGCAAAATTCTCGGCACCGTTTTCGAGAAAAATACGATTTTCGAAAACTATTTTTTAAAATTTGTATGGAAGGTATACCGTTAGTTTTAGATAAAACAAAATTTTTTTTCTCAAATATTGTAGATTATGTTAAGAAACTTTTATTTGTCAAGTTTGAAAAAAATCGAGCATGGGGTTTTTGAAATATTGAGTTTCCAAAAAAAATTTTGATTTTTTTTTTTTAAATCCAAAAAATTAAAAATTGAAAATTTGAATATGTAATAATATTTAAACTTTTGAGGAGCTTTTGCATAAAAAAAAATTATTTAAATCGGCTGTACCGTTTTCGAGAAAATCAAAAACAAAAAAAATGGGCCCAGGGGGGCTACCAAAAATAACATTTTTTTGTAAAATTTTTTCAACCATTAGGTAGTTTTAACCAAATGAAATTTTTCAATTTTTTTTTTTAAAATTCTGTGGGACAGTTTTTGAGAAAAAAAAATATTTATAAAATTTCGAAAAAAAATCGTATGGCAGGTACCGTTATTTTTGGTCTTAAAAAAAAAAACAGAAAAAAACGTCCGGGGGGAAAAAACTAAAACCCATATCTACCAAGTTTGAAGAAAAGCGGCCGAGCCGTTTAGGCTGTAGTCGAACCGACAGACAGACAGACAGACAGAATTGCGAGACCCACTTTTTTGGTCTTCGCTATCATCGTAATGTCAACTTTGATCAAAATCTCGAGTTCGATTTTTTTTACGAATGCGTAACTTGCCTTATAGAAGTACCTATAAGTCGCAAGTAAAAATATATAAAAAATTATAAGTGAAAAATTCCAAGGAAACACTTTTAAGTTTATATTTGTTTAAATTGAACACTTGATCAAGAAGCCATGAAATAATAAAAGAAGGAAGAAAAATTATTTTTTATGTAAAATCGTTTTTTTTTTTTACAAAAAAAATTCCTTAAAACTAATGGAACCACCTACAATATCATGGTATATCTTTTTTTAAAGACATAAATTCTTTGTGTATTTTGTTTATTTTTTTTACTATATGGTACGAGTATGTACGTAAGAAATAAAAAAAAATTACTGAAAATTAATTTTTTTTTTCAACTTCAACCGATTTGAGCGAGCCAAAGACGAACGATATCTTATTTTTTGTTTACATGTTCTTAAACCTCAGACCCTTATACAACTTTTGAGCACTAATACATTTAAAAATTAGAGTACATTTTCGCGGCCATACAAAAGTGACACACCCTAATAGATACATGTACATGTGTACACTGATTTATTCCATATTCGTCAGCACATTTAAGTTTCTTTTTTACGAAACTTTGTAAGAATCTTCCTTAAATTTCCCAAGAATGAAATAGTACAGAGTCATTTAATTTTCGCAAGCATCAGTAAAGTACTGCTGTCAATAAAATATTGTGCTATATTTTTAGTATGAGCATATTTGCCATATGTCGGGTTTTACAATATCTCGAAAATTTTAGTATTGGTCTAAACTCTAAAGGACAGTCAAAACATTTATATATGGAATTCGACGTCCGTCGTTCATATGCCCACTATGAAGTGGTGGTTTCGTTGAACCGAATTTCCGATAACCCGGCCACACATCGACGGAAACCGCCGCACAATGGGACCAAATGATGAAATCCATCTCAAAAATGGTTTTGGTAGAATTTCGTAATTTGAAAAATCTAATGATGGGATTATAATATACTAGAAATAGGGTTCTTCGTAACACAGTAAATTTTTTGTATCTTACTTTTGTTCTAGGTACCTAAAATTACCGTTAAAAATTACATTTCGATATTTTTATTTTTTAGAATTATTGGAAGTGAGAGTTTGAAGTCAATTATTTCGTATTTTTCTGGACAGAATGTATAAGTATTATACCTTTTTGAAAAGCCCCTCTACTTTACAAAACAGTTAATATTTTTTAATTAAGTTTACCAGTAAATTAATAAAAAAAATGAGTAAGGTGCAGTATATTTTTCATTTTTTTGTTTTCTATTGAAGTTTTCTCTGTTAGCTCCGGCTGCCTCCGTTTAGTTAATGGCTGTTTAGTATTCTAAAAATATTCTAAATTTGGAAGAAAAAATAAAAATTTTCGCATTTTCATGCATTTTTGTTTAAGAAGAAAAAACGTATGATGAGGAAGAAAAGTAAGTATTCAGAATAAAAATTCGTATTCTTATAACTTTATTGTTAAGTGATGAAAAAAATTAAAATTTGGCGAAAATTTGGAACCTTTATTGATGCACATGAATGTGTATTCCAAAAAGTTTTAGAACATTATTTTATTACTTTTAGCTCAAAATTTCAAAAAAAATGTTGTTTTTTGTCAAAAGTTAAAAAATATAACTGTTAAAACATGTGCAACACATTTTCATAAACATCATATAAGTGACTATGTTTCCACAAAATTTATAAGTTTTTATCATTTATTTCCAATATTATTAAAATTCTAAATTTTATTTTTAGAATAAAATATTTCTTGTTTTCCAATTTTAAACTTCCTTACTCATATTTATATTAAGAAAAAATCATAATTTAATAAAAATAAATGCCAAGCATTTAAGGGTGGGAGGGGGTGTGTGGTTTATGGTTGCATATAATACAAATGGAGGTACATAGTTATAAATAACACAAGCATTGTTTGACGAGGCTTAAGAACTTTTAGACATTAATTAATATACCTAGTAATAAGGTGTACTTTTGAATTCCTTTTTTTTTTTTTTGGTCTTAAGGGCGAAAAACTTTCATATATCAAAAAGGGGCGTGGCAGTATACGGATTTTACTAAAAATAAATAACACTTTTCATAAACTCACTTCTTCATATAAAACTTAATTTAAAAAATGCCTGCTCTTAATGAACCTTAAGTTGAAAATAAAAAAGGGGGAGTGAAAGTAGGCGGGAAAGTGGGCAGAAAAAATATACTTGCGATGTCTTAAGTTTAAAAAACCTCAAAAACAAATTTTCGGCTTCCTGTTCACTAAAAATAAGAAAATAACAAAAATCTCAAAAACATGGGCGTGGGAGTGGGCGGATTTTACAAAAAACTACTTTTAAATGTTTTCACCGGTAAAAGAAGAAAACAAAT
Organism: Philhelius festivus; assembly: GCA_963931855.1. Taxonomy (NCBI): domain Eukaryota; kingdom Metazoa; phylum Arthropoda; class Insecta; order Diptera; family Syrphidae; genus Philhelius; species Philhelius festivus. The sequence continues at coordinate 58,707,387 of OZ007557.1, forward strand.
TTCATCCAAATTGTTGCAATAATTCTCGCTCCAACAAATTTTTCCCATATAAATGAAACAAAATCTACAAATTTGTTATTTTATTTTATTAAAAAAAAATAAAATAATTTATTTCTATCTGAAACGTTTTAATATTTTAAATTCTTGGTTATACAAGTATAAGTGTGCAAAATTTCAAAAAAAAATATTGAGAAACGAAAAAGTTGTGGATTTTTGAGATGGTTTGCACCATTTGGTCCCATAGTGCCCCGCCGCCGCCTTCTCCTATTCAATCCTCTAACGATGGCGAATTGTTGGCATAGACCAATGACGTAAAAACGTAGCCCCATCCAACAAATCTGCGAGTTTGAAATTTAAGAATCTTTAAATTAGTTTTGAAATTGTCTAACCTATACCGAATCCACTTTCTTCTCTCGCAATCGAATTATATAAAAATACTGTTTGGCAACGGTTTAAGGTTTGAGGAAACTGAGGTATTTGCAGATCTTGGAATACATAGATATTTCACCAGCTCGCTTTTTTGTATGTTCTAATGTATCTGTTAATACGTCAATCTGTTCGAATTACTGTATATTGTCTAACGATAAATTACCTTCATACAAATTTCCAGATATATAAGATCGATATCTTTCCCAAGAGTAGATGGTTTTCTCGAAGAGGTATCTGGAATGAATGTTGGTTCTAGAGGATATAACAATGAGAGTGATCTATTCACGGCAAGAATATCGTAGAGTATATTACCCCAACAGTTCACTCTCAGGCATCCCCATAATTGGTGTCTAGAATTAAAATCACCTCCTATCAAATAAATTTGAGTTTATCCTTATCAGTTTCAGTAAGTCATTTTTAAATTTAGTCTTTTTCTCAATATTACTAATTCCACCTTGAAAATAGAGAGAGCCTCAGCTACCTCAAGACGAACATCTGGTATGATTGTATTATGCCTAATAGCTTCGTTAATTACAATTGCAACTCCCCCTCCCTTTTGATATTGTCTATCTAGCCTAAAACATCGATAGTTAAGCATTGTCAAATTCATATGTTAGCAGACAATGTATAAATCCATTTGAGCTATCGAATTGGTATGGTTAAAGATGCAACAGCCGGCATAAATGAAGATTTGATGCAAATAAGACATTAGTCTCAAGAAAATCATCTGAAACTTAATTAAAATAAATGCCAAGCAATTGTGATTGGTAAAATTGCTCTTTATATGTCATATAAGCCAAGCTTGATAGCACAACATTAAACTATAGTAAAAAAGTAAAAAATCTTTCAGTCATTTTCAAACAAACTTTATCGTCGGATAACCATTTGGCATGTGCTGTTGGTCGATCTTATGCCGATTTTCGGGGTTTTCTCCTTTCTGAAAACTGTCTTTCACTTAATAGACATGATTTAACAGCATGTCCAAATTTAATCTTGATTATCAAAATGATTATTCGTTTAGTGCAAATGTTGAACCCATTTATAATAGCCGTGCTGTATCTTCACAGTCGTCTCTTCGACCTTTTATGGCCGAGAACATCGCCCTGGTTCGTGAAAGTGTACTACAGCAGAACCCGGGGCAGTCGATTCCTTGCCGAACACGGCCTTTAATATACTTCAACTTGGCGAATCTTGCATCGGTACTTGAATATACAGTGAACATTGGAAAACGTGAACCCCCCAAAACGTGAACTATCCCAAAACGTGAACACCGTAATTTTTACATTGACTGCTCTAAAACGTGAACAAATCGAAAAGCTCTAAAACGTGAACAGACATTTTTTCTAACATTTCTACATAAAAATGCACTGAATTAATTTTTTAAAACTTCGGGGGCCCCATAAACTTGACATTGCGTAGTATGAAATATTTAAAAAGGCTTTGGAATGGTGTTCAGATGAAGGTTTTGACCAAATCGACATAAACGCCTAAGAGAAATTGTAGTTATTAAAATGTTAGCAAAAATAGAACAGACAAAAATTAAAAATTTTGTTTGTTAAATAAAACTTTTATTTGTAAAACGTTCTAATTTCAAAATGAAATCTAATCAATTTTTTTAATAACCCGTAGTATGAACCCGTAGGTACCAGTATGTGTAAAAATGTAAAAATATTCATAAATCTATACTACTGCAAGCAAAAAGAAGATAAAATGAAAGAAAATATGTTTTATTTTAAGAGGAGTAGTAAGACAATACGGTAGGAATACTATTTTAATCATAAAATGTTACATTCCAAAACATGAACAATCTCAAAAACATGAACACCCTCGGTTTTAATTAGTTCACGTTTTCCAATGTTCACTGTACACCAACACCAGATACCAGTATAAGATCCAACTGGGGCCGAATTACCGCTTCAGTGACGAGTGAGTGAGTCCCATCAGTGATCGAATGAAAATGTCAAATTGGAGTAATTTATTGCTCGATAACGTAAGCGGTAATGCCAAACTCACATAATTCAGTCACGTATTACTCGATAACTGATGCGGTAATTTGGCCCCTGGATCCAGGAGCTCAAAATTCATGAACATAGACAACGCCGCACAGTAGTGCTTTTGCGGAAATAAATGCAAAAAATGAAATTTGGAATATGGATTTGTTTCATTTATTTTTTTATCCCATTTGTTATCCCATCTTTACGTTTTGAAATTTATGTAATTTCTTGCATTAACTTTTTTTCATGAATAGTAGCATTTTAATAACTGTTTGTAAAAACAAAATTTATTTAATAAATAATATGCTACTGAGTTTTCAAAATAAAAAAAAATTAAAAAAAAAAGTTTTCCGTCTTTTAGTTGGGCTGGGACAGAGTGAACTAGAATTATTATTTTAATGTTCTTTCCCTAGAGCTACAGTTTTAGCTACATTAAGCTACGTCTAGTGGCTACAATGTTTAGAAAGCTACAATATTTAACTATTTTCGAAAGAATTGTATCCGTCCAGATCCGATCTTGAACGCAATGTACAAATTTGTTCAACTGAATCCGATTTAAAATACACGGTTTTGACTTTGGTCATGTTGTAACGAAGCGTTTCATGCTACTCCACTCTATACGACTTCTGCATTATTACCAAGAATTGTACTTCGCTCAAATTCAATTCGCAAGCACCATGAACACATGACGTCACAGGAAAATCAAACAAATTAATATTTTTCGTTCACCACTTATATAGTTCACATTCAGTTTCTACTGATAAACCATCAAGAGGACCTCCTTGGGTGAACGAAAAGCACTTCTTCGCTCATATCTACATACAGTCAGGCGGCACAGTAAATTGATTGAATTAATCTTTCGAAGTCCAGTCGTAGACAAGAAGTATAAACGAGTTGGTCATTTAGCTTTCCTTGCTTTTTGCGGAGCTTCCCCCCACCAGTGGTAAGGGGTTTCGTATGAAGACAAGTTAGGTAGGTGAGTTTGTCCAGCTATTTCTTATTAAGGCTTCCCCCCACCAGCTGTAAGGGGTCTTAGTTCGAAGTTTAATGTCCTAATTACCACCAGAGGCTTCGGTACCTGCTGATATACCAGAGCGTTTAGCCTGCTGTTTAGTGCCACCAGGGGCCTTGAACCTGCTGATATACCAGAGCGTTAAGCCTGCCGTTAAGTGCCAGCAGGGGCCTTGAACCTTCTGATCTACCAGAGCGTTTAGCCTGCCGTTTAGTGCCACCAGGGGCCTTAAGCCTGCTGATCTACCAGAGCGTTTAGCCTGCTGTTTAGTGCCACCAGAGGCCTTGAACCTGCCGATCTACCAGAGCATTTAGCCTGCTGTTTAGTCCACCAGGGGCGTTATACCTAAGGATCCCGTCATGAACCAGACATCCGAATGAAAGAACCCGTTTGAAGTCGAATTACCAGGAGCCAAAATACCCGTAATGAAGTACCAGATCCAGATCATCAGCAAGCAGTATCACTGATGCGAGGCAGCTAGACCAGAAGCCAAAAGAGTTGATGCCCGTGAACCATTCAATTACCCGAATTAAGTGAAATATTAGTAGCAGAACATTGTATGATATAGATTTAAGAGTTATTTCCAATAAAGATTTTGTAATAAGGTTTGAAGACCTTTAAATCTGGAGTTTCGTGTTTTCTTCAGGACGACCCTGGCGAGACCGACGAGCAGAACCTCTTGGCTGGAAATCAAAAAACACATCAAAATGTTGCAAAATTTGTAACATCATGGCTAATAATGGTTGGAAAGAATGCAACCAAGATTTTATTTTTGCCAGAAGCAAACATATATCTTTCATTAAAATATAAAATAAAATTAATCCTTTGACCGATCTCTGATATATTCAATTTTAAGCTCAATATTTTTTCTTGCCTCAAAATTTTTTTCAAAATTCAAGCTTACTTTTTTTGGAAATATGTGGTGAGTTTAATTGTTTTATGATGTTATTAAATTATTATGATGTTATTAAGTTATTACTTTAAAAATGTGTACTTTAATATTTTAATCAAACATTTTAGAGGCAGGTAATAAATAAAAAAGTTAATTTTATTGTGGGTTTTTACGCATACGAGTTCTTGTCTCCAAATATAAAACAAACAATTAGTAGGAATTTTATTGCTTTTTATGATCGTAAAAAGATTCTGAAGGCTGTTGCATAATTTTTTCTAGCCAATGTCCTGAAAACCTTTCAGAATTAGTACATCACACAAAGTGGGGTTGTGATGGTTCATCTGGGCAGAGCGAATATACACATATGCAGACATTTTCTACTGGCAACTAAGAAGCATCGGATTCTCATCTTTTCATGACATCGATTGTTCCTTTGAAAATTTCGTCAACTACTGGATAAACATGGATAAATCCCCGTCCGTCTTCAGCGAGATATTGCAGAGCTCTAAAATTTGAATATAAAAAGTAAAACTTTGACATCATACGAGAACAGAAAAACCGTGCGGAAAATGAATTTCAAGAACTGGAAGAGAGCTCAATCACTATTGGAATGCATGCTGTCAAAGTTAAACACCGTTTTTATTTTACTATGATAGATGGAAAGGTAGCTTAAGCTGCGACTATATTAGTTCTGAGAGCAATTATTTGTGGAGCTGAACCTTCAGAGATGAATGACTTATCCAAGTTGCAAGCTAAGATCCTGAATGAAGATGCTCTTATTCTGCGAATGTCATCACTGCATGCGGTTTCGATTTATGGAGTACATATTGCATTTGGGATATAACTTAAGCTTTAAAGCGTGCAGAATTAATAAGCCTACTCGTGCTATGAAGGAAGAGGACAAAAACCTAATTCAAGCGGAATTCATATCAAAGGTTGGGATAAAAGTTGTAAAGCAAGGAACTGGAAAAACGAAGGATGGCAATACTTCACGAAGATTTTTTGGAAATCCAAATGTGGCTGTAGATATCACCAAAATAGACATTAGATTGATAACCAGACTCGCAGACATATTTTAAGCTATTCGAGCAATTTTTCAATCGATACCCAAAAATTTAAGACTTATAGTGAAGAGACAGCTAAGCTCGCGATGTGATACTAAGGGCATAACGAGATCTTAGTATCACATGCCCGCGACTGTTCACAAAATTTAACTACACGGAGTAGAAGTCATAGAAAGTGCATCCTTGGCAGTTGAATCACTTTTAGGAGAGGCCCAAGAATGCAGGAATAAGGACTACAGGAAGTTTTTCGCGGTTATTAACAAATGAGGATATATCCCATACGATCCTAATATCATCTGCTCCATTTATAATCCAATTAATACCTGAACCGAAGAAAAAACGCACTTTTGGCTGATTGGCTGTGTTAACAAGTCAAACTGACGGAAATGGAACGCTACCAACCCACACGAGATTCAATACATAACAATGAATCCTTAAAAATTAACGTTTGTTTTTTATTCATTTTTTGGAAAAAAACGCTGGTGAAGCGGTCACTATCAATGGCGAGCTCTACAATCTTCAGAACATCCGAGTATTTGGTTTTCTAAATACTGAATTTCCAAAATTTTGAATACACACAAATTCCAAGTTCGTTTTATTTAACGAATGCAAAACTTGCCTCTTAGAATCTTATGAACATAATGTATCCCAAGTACGCAAGTAAAAATTTAAACGTGAGCTGAAGAACTCTTTCATAACAACGAATAATTTTTTGAATAATTGACCGATTCACGTGTCCATGATTACAACACGGGTAAACGTACTCCTACTCATTGTTACAACGAGCATATACATCACTTGTTTTAAACGTGAGTTAAAAGGTAGGTATTTGTCCTATTTCTGCGAAGCTTCAACATTTTACCTCTTCAAATATTTAACAATGCCTGGGAACCCGACTGCATGTATAGAACGAAATGCAAAAAGCCCACCTCTATCTAGGTTCCTTCAAGCAGAGCATAGGGATGATTCCTATGAAACATCAGGAAACCCTATGCGGATGTGTGTACACCGAATCGGTGTTGCTATTATCCTCGACCCGTTTGCATTGCGTACACTGGAGCTAAGTGCTTATTTAATGTTAATTAGTGGTTACCTGTTTGCCATCAGGACGAACATAGGACTTCACCTATACTTATCCTATTGAATCGTACGTAGTTACATATTCGTTCAATTTGTGTGTTGTTAGTGTCTCTAACTGCGTTTCCTATTCGAACTGTGGTCGAAAAGCAAAAGTCCACTTTCTCTGTGCTCTGGCTCTATTGAACTGGACTTAAATTACAGGCAAAACCACATAGTCGATTGACAAAAATCAGTTTAAATTGTGCAGAATTTAATCCTTGAGTATCGACTGTACGGGTGGGTGGGGAGAGTCAAGGGAAGGCCGAACAGTGCAGAAAATAAAATAAAAAGTCCCCGTATAAACACACAGGCAGAGCCATCAGAAGGACACCGTTCCCAATTGTGTCGAAAATTCGATTAAAATCGCTTACAAAAGAGGACACAGAAAGGACGAATGACGACGACAGCGGCAACGACAATGACAACGGCGATGACGATGACGACGAACGCCAACGACATTCAGAAGAACCGTGGAAAATGAAAATTTAATTTTAATCAAAATTTCAATTGATCCTATTGAACTTGAGAGCGTGGAGCATGGGTCATGCGGGCCATAGCTCTTGTAGACTTTCCATACATATGGCCTTGATAGGATATACACCTTCATACGCATAGATTCCATCCGAGGATTTAAGGACAGTATATTATATTTGGTTCAGAATTTTCATCATCATATGCCGAACCTTATGCCCGTCATCATCATCATCATCGTCACCAGCCGTGTCGGTCGTCGGTTCACCCTCAGCTCCAGATTTGGCATCCTCATCATTACTAAAGAACTGACTATAAATGGATGATGGCAAGGACCGACGACGACCACGCCAGCTTGTGTCCATCAGGAGATCCAGACTTGGCCTTCGGTTTTCATTCCTTCGACATGTCAAGCAGATGAAAATCTAATTTTCAGTTGAATGTATTCACAATTGATTGAATGCTCCGGCTTCATGTTGAAGGGTGGTGCAGGTGGCCGTGGGGGTAGGTTTTTGTTTTATAAAGATTCAAGTTCAGTCATAACCTCCCCTCATTATATTGATGGAGACAATTATACATATATTGTGCATCTGCTGTTCCGAAATTGAGTGAATTTCGACTCTTCCTTCAGATGGGGCAAAAAATTTAATTAAAATTTAATCGCAGTTATTCAAGTTTTTTTTTTTTTTTTTAATTCTGTATTCGAACCTGGGATTGAAAACGCATTATCGGGGAATAATGGGGCAGTATTATGACACTCTGGGTGGTTGAAGGTTTTTTTTCTTAATTCTGTATTGGTTGGTTTATACTTTAATGAAAAGGGTCGAAAGGTGATGTTTTGCTTAAGGTAAATGGAAGATAACCGAGAGTTTTTGGCCTTACAAGAATATAAACAGTGACGGTTATAAGACCAAATTAATTAGCGTTTGCACATACGAGTATGTTAAAGGCGAAGAAACATACGTCCATGAGGCCGTGCAACCTGATAGAATTTATATCCCATTTGGTTCTTAAAAAGAGCCCAATTCTTTTCAGACTAATTTGAGATTTTTTCTTTGTCAGGGTAGCAGGGCAGTTCTTACATATATAGTTGATCATCATAAACATAATACATTTGAATGTAAGAGGAAACTAAGGAGTACATTTCATTAACATAGTGAAAACAGGTCAAAGAAAAGATCCTTGTCCGACTCTTAGCTTGTGCTCTTGACTTTATTTAAGATGATCAAAGATCGACTTGTGAATTTCAGAAACCATATTGTGTTAAGAAGTTGGTGTGGTTAACTGTATTTTGCCAGCAAATTACATGCTCACATGCCTTGATGCTTCTTCAAAAGTCAAGCTTTCGAAAAGTCCAAGGAAACTAAAAATGTGATTTTGTCCTAATGCATAGAATCTTTAGGAATTTAATACCCTTATTCATCAATGATATTTTGGATATGATTCTTGAATATATTCTAAGAACAAAATCGTTCTACAGTATGGGTCTATCTCCTATATTGACGCCATTGTTCAGGGGATTTAAGAAAATGCCTACTTTGGTCTACCTTAACCCATGCTAAATAAAATTGCTCTGTTAATACGATAAGGAAGAAATTGCTTTTAGAACTTTAATTTTCCAGAAATTCTTCCTCACATAAAAAAATCCAAAACTGTAAAGTCAGCAGATCTTGCAGGCCTGTGAAGTGGTCCCTTTCTACCTACCCAACGATTACCATACTCTTCATCTAGCCAATTCTTAACTCCTCGACCATAGTGGGCTGAAGCACCACCACCGTGTTGAAAATATGATGAAGCTAGTTGAATCGGTGGAATGTCCTCCAATGTCCTGGTAAATCTTTTCGCAAAAACTCCAGATACGAGTAATTTGTAGAATTCAGCGTGTGTGGTAGTTTGAAGGGGCCGATGAAATTATTTCTGACTACACTTGCCCCCACATTTGAATTTTTAAGGATTAACGTCTTGAAAAACAAAGTAATGCGTACCGGCCAAAACATTCAACAGCAAATTATTCTAAGGCAGGTGATCATTGCGGAGGTCAAGCAGTTTAATTATCTGGGTAGTTTTGTAGCAATTGATGGTGGAACGGACCTAGATGTTAACATCAAAATAAGTAAGGCCCGACGTGCATTTGGAATTCTCACTCCTTTGTGAAACACTAGTAAAATATCACTCACTAGACTACACACCAAGTTGAAACTCATCAAATCCAACGTAAAATCTGTGCCGCTATACGCCTGTGAAACATGGAAATTCTCTGCTAATATCTCGAGCAGGTTACAAGCTTTTGTTAACCGATATCTGCGGTACATTTTGAAGATCTAGTGGCCACACACTATATGAAACGTCGAGTTGTGGAATAGAACCGGGCAGAAAAAAGTGGATGTAGACATTATGCAAGGAAAATGGCGGTGGATTAGCCATACATTGAGGAAACCTGACAATAACATTTCGAAGCAATCTTTTGAATGGAATCCTCAGGGTGCCAGACGTGTTGGAAGGCCAAAAACAACCTGGAGGTCAACTGTAATGGTAGAAGCAAGGTTTTAGGATATTCATACGTATGGCCACAGCTAAAACCGCTTGCGTCAAATCGTGACAGATGGAGAGACTTTGTTGCTGCCCAATGCTCCAGAAGGAGTTGAATTGCTATTCAAGTAGCCTGACACCATATACACTGAATTTGTGTTGAAATGAGGAATGGCTACTTTTACGTAGTCGCAGCCTATGTATGTAGATTGTGAAATTTTGTGATCCCGTCTCTTGTCAATTGAGATTCGTCCGCTCATAGAATTCTACTAATAAATTCGTTGTCATCCAAGCTCCTCTCCAGCAACTAGTTAGAAAACTCAAGCCACTTTTCTAAATCATCGAGAAGCACTTCTTGAGCAGGTATATGGTGGTATGGGTTAAGATTTTCTCCAGGCAGCACATTCGAAGTTTCATGCCTGGAAACTTTTGATTCGCGACTGGTGCTGATTGAAAGGTCAGTTGTAACAGGTCCCAGGAATTTTTCTATCATGTTGTTAAAGAAAGTCTTCAGACGTTCATCGCCATTATAAAGTTTGGAGAAATGGTCTTACCATATGCTCAGCATGGACTGCGGTTCTACTATGATGTTCCCTTGATTATCCATGCAGGCTTCGGCTCGAGGATTGTATCCATGTGATGTTTTGTTTACCTTTCGAAATTAAAACTTCCGAATTTCATTCCTACTATAGCATCCCTCTATTTACTCAATCAAGCTCTTCTTATGCTCCTTCTTTTTCTTTCTGAGAAGCAGTTGTTCTTCTCTCCTCTTCTGCTTGTAGAACACGCGAGCAGCTCTGGTCCTTCTTTGCAGCGCCGGCCGGTATCTCTGATGGCTGCTTGGTCTGGTCCTCAATACTTGATGCTGGCGGCTTAGGACTTCTTAAGGGGTTGTTCAAAACTTGATCGGAAAAGGACCTTGCGGTTTCTTGCGATTGTAAACGTCCAAAGTTAAACTTCCTCGCAGTACTTCCTTCATTTGGCTTGGCTCCGGATACCCGCAGCTGAACCTTGGCTACAACGAGAAAGTGATCCGAGTCGATGTTAATCCCTCGGAACGTGCGTACATCCTCTTTACTGGAGAAGTGCTTTGAATCGATCGCAATTTGGTCAATCTGGTTCACGGTTGATTGATCATGAGATCACCATTTCCCTTTGTGAACACCAAGATGTTTGAACTGCGTATACTAGCTACAAGAACGTCTCGCCCCACAGCGAAGTCGATCAGCCTGAATCCGTTATCGGAGGTGGCGTCGTGAATGCCATATCTTCCAATCGTGCGCAAACCAGGCTTATGTTGGTGAATTTGGCCTTGATGCGGAATGTCCTGAGGGGCTCGTTCACACAGTTGAAACTCAAGACTTTTTGCCTGAGCCTAGTTCCAACAAAAAATCCGCATCCAAATAAACGCTGCTTATGTTCTCGATAGCAGTCACCGTAGTAGATATCGCAGTTTTTTTATTTTCGTCTAACTGGTCCGTCCCATCGCATCTCTTGGATGGATCTGATTTGTAGCAGTTTAGGGCTTCCGATAATTATTCGGCTGCACGTGGTCTATTAAGGGACCTTACATTCCACGCACAGATCCGAAGTTCATTGTCCTTATTTCGTTTGCATGTTTCGTCATCAGTGAACCCCTGTCCGTATTCGAGGCTTGCTTGTGCTTCGCAACTAAGAGTTATTTTATGTGGCTGGAAAGTCACCCCGACGCCACAACCCCCAACCTGTTCTCACCTAAAAAGTTTCGGGTTCAAGACCAAGAAAACAAACAGGTAACACCTACAAAGTACTTTGTCATGGCCTGAGAACGTACCGCGCAACTTCTCGCCTAATAGAACTTAGAGAAATTCAATGTGCACTCAAGCTGAGAGTACTGTCGTCAGCAAAACAATTTAATGGATTAGAAGTTTCAGACAAAAGATCATTGATGAATATAAGAAAGAGAGTCGTGGATAAAATGGAGCCCTGGGGCACACCACTCAATAGATATCAATTCAAAATTTATAGAGCGATTCGAAAGATAATTTCCAATCGTCTATTAATATGGAGAAGAGATACATATTCGTAATTTAACAGTTGATGAAATAGTTCGAATATTCAATGGTAGGATACGATATATTGACTGTGATAATATCAAATCATACAAAAATATAAGTACATAAGCTGTCAGATGAGAAATCCAACACACTTAGTATATATTAAGGTAGATATCGTTAAAATTCATACCGTTTAATTTGTCAACAAAAATGTTCACCCATTCAAGATAATATCACAGGGACAAGGCTCTTGAACTTTAAGCTTCGTCTCCAACATCACGCGTCGCCTTACAACATACCGAACTATGAAAATTCCCCTGTAAATTATACTTCAAAGCCACTCCTTCACTTAAGAAACAAAAAAAAAAAATACAAAAACATTTCTCATAAATAAACAAGAAAAATAAAGTTTAGACAATTTCCTTTAGTCGTTGAACTTTATCAAATGACTAACAAATTAATAACAATAACACTAAAGAGCTTCTCTAGTACCTGCCATAGCTAATGAAGCTATCACCCAGCAACTACTACACCAGCACAATCTTAGTAACTACTACGAGTATATAGCATTATAACCAAAGCTTAGACAAATGGAAAGGTTAACCATACCTAAGCATAGGGGACGCCATACCTCTCTCTATTTGAAGACTTCGTCGTGCCTTTGTGCCCCACACTCAGAGTGAATGTTTTTATTGGAAAATTTGCAAGAAAGACCAAGAAGAAAAAAAAAATTATCGTCGAAGCAAAATGCCTTACTAATTGCCACCTGCCTTCGAGGCACAAAACAAGCCTTACTTTCATGTCAAAACACACTGGAGCCTTCCTTACTGGTTCTGTTTGGCGCTAATACATTGTAGCACACTGAAGGAAATTGATAAAAGTGTGATTATAGGGCGGAATGACTGACTGACTATATACATCAGCTTCAACTACAGAGGGTACACGAATATGGATGATGATTCGATAGCTTATGGTTGGCAGGTAACCGGACTCACCAAGAACCGTTATGTAATTCCTATGCCAGTATGAATTTTAATTTATCATTGTTCCGAAAAGAAGTGTTATCCGTAGTTCGGTAGGAATGAAGATTTATTTAAATTTAATATTGGTTAGCAAAATAAAGTTGAAAGGTTTGTAAAGAGTAGAAAGTGGGTACTAAGTTTTCATAAGGCAAATGAGTTTAGAGCTTTGGTAGATTAAGAAAATAAGCTTTGTAATTGCCATATTTTATGATATAAAGGTCGAATCGGAGTAGGATATTATTTGGAGCTACTTGGTCTCCACTGACATATTTAGATCTGAGACTAGTAAGAACTTTCACTACTAGCCAAGTTGCTGAAAAAAAGATGGTAACCGATGAAGTCGTTATAGACCAAAAGCAGGTTACTTGCATCCTATTATTCGGCCAACTGTCATAAGGTACAGCAAGAGCCCTGTCCCCTTGGGAATAGGGCTTGTGTCGTTGGTCAGGTAAATTAGGGGTAATGAATCTGACACTAGGAGTCTTGGATAATGACAAACATCAAATGGCATCAAGATCCGGAAATTCAAGGGATAATAACCTAAGCATTTGTACATGGAATATGGGAATACTTAACATCCCAAGTATCCAGGTGATGCAAATATCGTGACTTAAAAGTTGCGATAAGATATTGGACATGCCATTAAGGGGATTCTTCTTACATCCACTATCCAAAACATAAGCCACTTTATATGTGCGCACACACCACTACCGATTAAGCTAAGAATCTATCAAGGAGGAGTTGTTTATATGACCTTCTGGATTAAGTCTATACGATATCAAAGTTCAGCTCGGTGGCTTCTATATGCTAAAGTCGGAAACGGGGACATCTTCGACGGATTATTTGGTCTCTTAGTTTCACTAGGTTAAGAGGCTAAAGATGCAGAAAGTAATCTGGCACTTTCTAGACGTTCTTTGAGATCTTAGACTTAGCTCCATTTCTAGGGGTAAACGGCGTCGACCCTGATCATTTCCTAGTTGCGTCAAAAGTTAAAGCTCGACTATCGAACGAAAAGAAATTGTGAACCGCCCAGAAGAAATAATTTGACCATGGACCTTAGATGCTTTAGTAAACTTGTAGTTTCCAGAGCCTTTACCGATAGCAGCTGAACAAGAAGATCTCCATTGTGCATTACTCAACCACAGAAGTATAAAATCGGTGGACTCAGTACTGGAATATCATCAAAGCGGTGTGGTGGTTACCATAGGGTTGCCAACCAACCCAGGGATAAATAGATAGCGGTATGATGCTGAATGCGCTCAACTGAAAGAACTGAACGAAGATGCACATGCAAATATATTGTAGCGTAAAACAAGATCAGCGAGAGAAGGGTGTAGAAGAATATCTTTCGTCGAAAGAAGAAGGCATACACACTCTCTTTACTCGAAGAAATAAAAGAGTTATTGATCGAAGGATTGAATGCAGGGTTTTCGAAACAGCGAAAGCATCTCAAAGTCACCGAACCACATGGAACAGCAAATGCTTCCAAGCATCAATGTAGAACCTACTCCTCCGTTATAGAAAAGTTAAAGTTAAAGAAAATAACAAGCCCGAAAATTTTATACAGAAATGTTGTGTTGCAATGAACAAAGTATTGGTGAAAGGAGTACGAAAAATGTCAACTTCATAAGTCCCATCTACGAGGGTGGTCCGATAAGTACTTAGCCTCACCACCCGATGGTGCCAATATCGCAAGAGAGATTTATTATCGTCTAGTACATTCTTTTAGACGGCTACTGTCAAAATTTCCGCCGAATCGGACCCGTAGTTTTGTTTTGACCACGTGTGGAAGCCAGCTTGTCCGCGAATTTTAGAAAAATGGAAAAAGAGCAATATCGGTCGTTGATTCGATTTTTGTTTCGGGAGGGAAATCGCACATCGAAATTGAAGAGCGGTTGGATGCTGTATACGGTGACTCTTCTCCTTCCATGGCGACCGTATAACGAGTTTCAACGTGGTCGCTCATCGGTTTTTGATGAGCCCCGTCCAGATGCCCCGAAAATGGCTATCACGGATGATAACGTGTCAAAAATCCACGATCTCGTATTGCCCGACCGCCGATTGAAGGTGCGCCAGATAGCTGAGACAGTAGGCATCTGAAAAGACCACGTGGGTTATATCTTCCATGAAATTTTGGGCATGAGAAAGCTGCCGGCGCGATGGGTGCCGCGTTTGCTTACTCCGAAAAACAAGGACCGGCTCACATCTCCGTAGTCGCCACAACCAAATTGGTCGAATTGCAATGCGAACTGCTGCCCCATCCAACGTTTTTTCCAGATTTGGCCCCGGTAGAGATTTAAGTCAAATGAGGCCACGGATGCCTACTTTGCAGACCTCGAGAAAACCTATTTTTCGGATGGGTTAAAGAATTTGGAGCTTTGCTGGATCAAGTGTATCGATCTAAAAAGAGACTATGTTGATAAATATGTAAATCGCCACTTTTCCAAAATTTTGGTTTTTCTTTTGTAGGCTAAGTACTTATTGGACCGTCCTCATACTAACTACTTTAACAGTACATGCTCGTAAAGTCGGCAATTGACTCCCGACCCGATAGATCGACCATAGATCAAATTTTCAGATTGAAGGAAATCTTAAAAAAAAAAGATCAATGAAATTCAAGTCGAGATTTACCAGATGGCTGAACTTGGGATCCCTGGTTAGATGCAATATGCAACTGGGAAATAGCTCTTTCGCACTAATTAAAATATCGATAGGCTTTCGGTATCGAAATGCGCAATCATAATGACTTGTTAAATATCGTTCTGCCAACAGAAGTATTACGCCTTGGCAAAATGATTAGTGTCAATTCTCAGTCGCCGCAAAAATGTTATTCCAGGGGTGTACTGTCTCTTGCGAGGAATTGAAAATATAATAGTATTTCTTGTCATGAAAAGTGCTTCTCATTATTCTTTCAGAATTGGCAGAAAATTATAGGTTCCCACCATTCCTGGTGACACGCATGCGGAGTAGTGGTCACTAGGTCCTGGTTCAATTCAAGCTGTTGCAGCACCAAATAGATGCAACGGAGGGCAAGTATTAACACGTTTCAAAAATTCCACATCTCTAGACCTAGATGACTGAAAACATGGTACTAAGGTTTACAGAGCCTGAAAAGCCACCGTTTATCTGGCGTCCAAAAATATATGAATTGAATATAGTTTGGTAAGAAATTAAAAAAAAAACCTAAAGGCTGACAAAATTAATCGATTTGAAAATAAATAACTTTCTCTTGAATTTTTTTAACAAGACCTGTTTTATTTTACCGCCATTCTCATCTTTAGATTGGTTCTTAAATGTATTCGGTTTTTTTGCAATAACAAATGTTAAGAACGAAAGGTTTTGAATATTTCGTTCATTTTTAAGTGTTTATATAACCTTGATCCTGCATAATATAACAGTTAAACAAAAACAAAGAAATGTCAAATATCAAACTTCCTTTAAAATTTCTTTCATACACAAACAGCGCCTCTATTCGTGAACCAAAGAAATAGTTTTATTTGCTTGAATGTTGCCAATGAAAGCGTTCAGGAAAGGAAATAGTTCACACTATGTAAACTTTAGAAAATCACTTCTTAGATGACTTTAAATTTCATAAAGTGTTTATTTTTTTTTTCTTTTTAAATGTTTAAAATCCTTAAAAGATTGGTCCCTGAGTCAACCTTAAGAAAACTTAGTTCTAATTGACTTATGTATATGAGTCTCTGTGATAACACTGGTACGGAGCTTATTTTGTGTAAAACTAGAGTACATTCAGCCTGCGAATTATTTAACTAATAATTTTTGTTTCATACGTCAAATCATACTCTTCAGTTAAACCAGAGTCAACTTGAAATTTATATTAATTGAAATTTATTATTGATGAAGCTTAGCCCCCGAGATACTTGGACTGACTACTGAGTTTATAACAGAATTTTTCACACGGAATTGTCAAACGTTCAAAAAAAAAAAAAACGCCGACCTATTGTAGATGTAAGAACCCCTAAAAACTATAATTAGTTAAAACTGAAAACTTGGCCTTCGCATTTTTAAGGGGCCTGTTCTTATTGAAATTTTACACATATTATTAAATATTATTATTAAATATTAAATTTGTAATAATTCTATTTAATCACCCATGACAAAGGCACATACTCGTATCTATTCAAATAAAACAGTAAATTAAGCTAATTTTATAGAGTTTTTCCTAAAATTTGCATCATGAATTTGTTTCAAACATTTCCTACCTCATCCAATCCCTTCCACAACTCTCTCCAATTTATTACACTAAAATACCTTTACATTTATTGTTGCCACTTAGGGATAACATTTAAAATATATTGAAGTTACAACTTTTCACCTTACCTGGGATAAAAGTTTCATACGTGCGGTTTTGTGCAATTGAGAGTTTAGTTAGATTTTGATAGGTTTGAAGTTATGTGGCAGAGCTTGCAGCAATAGTTTCGAAACTATCCAGGAGGAAGAAATTATACTAAAGTTTAAATTATTCTAATTACTTGGCTTTATAGAGTTTAAAATAAAGGGAAAAAAAAGCTTATATTAGATAAACCTAAACCGAAAAATTAAAAAGTTCGAAACGAATCTAATGGAAAAAACCACGTTTGAACGCTGTTGGTAACTAAACCTTTATTTCAAATTTGACAGTAGTTGAAAATTGGGTTTTTGATGCGGAATATTTGTGACCTAGTTCTTAGAACTAAAGCTACCTATATATACTTATTTAATATAGCGAAAAAAGGTGTTGCTTGTATCTGTATACCAAGAGAACAGTTCCCAGTCCCAGTACGCTATTATTTTTAGACTGGTAGATGATCCACCTCTAATAGAAGGACTCGTAAATGAATTAATTTAAATTTATTTTTTTAGAATGATATTCTGAACAAGATGAATTTTGGGTTTTGCTGAGACAAACCCACAGGTTTAAAATCTCCTAGCAAATTCGGCTTTGCGGTGGTTTTACTTTATTATACACGTAGGGTATAATTTAACCACAAACTAGCTCTTTGTTGAAGAAGCTTAGAAATTTCAAAATTGAAGTTGTTACAGAAAAATGTTCATAAGCATAAAATCAATTTTTTAAAATGGCTAAGAAAACGCCTTTGATACATTATATAAATTTATGCAAGAATAAAAATTACAAATTGCTGAAACAATTTCTATAAGTTTTAAATGCAAATGTTTTTAAGAACCTTTTAGTTTTTATTATTGTTCAAATAAAAACTTAGCAAACGACAAACCTATTGAGATATCGAGATTCAAAAAAAACTTGATTTTGTTTTCCAAAAATCCAAAAAAAAAAATGATTTCCAGTTTTAATATGCAATGTCTTAGTTTGAAAATCTTTTTTATTGAACTAAGCAAAATCGCCAAAAATTTAATCAAAATTCTAGGATTCAAGAAAAATATGATTTTCGAAAACCGGTTTTTGAAATTTGTGTATAGTGGGTACCGTTATTATTAAATAACAAGTTTTTTCTAAATTTTGGAAATAGTGTTAAAACTGTTACTAGACTAACAGAATAAACAAATGGATAGACAGGATATCGACATAAACTTGTTTTCATCCGTTTCATCATTATGTCAACTTTGCTCAAAATCTAGAGTTTATTTTTTTTAACGAACACAGTACTTGCCATAGAGTACCTGCATGTGGGTGTTTTACACAAGATTCATTAAAACGCCAGAATATCAAGATTGGGGTGAAAAAAGAAATAAAATGCACGACTGGGTCGCACGAACTTGCTCCTATGTAATAGACTAAGAATTTTAAAAACTTATGTTATTAGAGAAAACTGTTCATAAGGATAACATTTATTTTTTTAAACTCTTTTTGTAGGAAGTGATAAAAATAGAATTCAATGAATTATAAATTTATGCAAGAAAGAAAATTATAAGTCGTTGTAGTAGTTTCTCAAAAAAAAAGGTTTTATATACAAAATTTTCAAAACATTTTTAAGAAACAACTTAAAGTTCTTATTATTTTACGAATAAAAATTAAATTATCAAAAACAATACTGAGCCGTTTTTGAGATATCAAGTTTTCCAAAGTAAAAAATGATTTTTTTTTAATTCAAAAAATATTTTTTTTTAAGTTTTGAAATGCAATATTTTTTTAAAATTTTTAGAAGCTTTTCTATAAAAACTTTCATTAAAATCCGCTATGCCGATAGTTAGAAATTCAAAATTAGAAAAAAATGGTTATATGGTAGGTACAGTCAGTAATATCTTAATTTCATTTTTTATTTATTACATTATAGATCGTAAAAATTAATTGAAAGAACAAACATTTTATCGAAATTCTCGGAGCCGTTTTCGAGAAAAATACGATCTTCGAAAACCATTTTTTAACATTTGTATAGTGGGTACCGTTATTTTAAGGAAAAAATAATTTTTTTCCTCACATCCTGTAGATTTTATTGAGAGGCTTTTATCTGTCAAGTTTTAAAAAAATCTAGCATGGGGTTTTCGAAATATAGAGTTGAAAAAAAAAATTTTAAACTCTTTTTAAAAATCCAAAAAAATTTTTTTTTTGAAAATTTAAATGCACAATTCTATTAAAATGTTTGGGGAGCCTTAGTATAAAAAAATTATCCAAATCAGATGAACCGTTTTTGAGAAAATCAAAAACAAAAAAATGGTTCCAGGGGACGTACCATTAATAACTATTTTTCGGAAATAATTTCTTTTTTCAACCATTATCTAGTTTTACATAAATGAAATTTTCTTGTATTTTTTTCTTAATTCTGTCGAACAGTTCTTGAGAAAAAAAAATATTATTTATAAAATTTCGAAAACAAAGAAAAAAACCTGGGGGAAAAATTAAAAATACTATCTTCCAAGTTTAAAAAAATTGGCCGAACCGTCAAAGCTGTTAACCCCACAAACCCAGGGCTTTGGGGAGAGCTGCTTGGATTTTTTTGCGGAATCGTCTCCGAGAGCTTGGCTCGCTGCGCCCCGGGTTTGTGGGGTTAACAGCTTTGGGGAGAGGTAGTTGAGTTTTTTTTTCGTTCATATTCTTAAGTCTGGAATTCCATACCAGTTAAGGTTGCAGATTTGGAAGTGTCCAGACCTTCCATAGGGGAAACGACACCCTTGATGGAAAAAGTCTCGGATGGTTAAAGCAGGCGACCTTGCTGGCCATGCCAAATCGCCAAAACGGGAGACTATGCAACCAGGAAACGCTTCCTTCAAAATTTCCATTGTGGCTAGTGATGTGTGTGTGGTTTTACCGTCTTGCTAGAACCACAAGTTCACCAAGTCCCGCTCATCAAAACCGGCAGTAAGAAGCCGTTTATCATGGCCCTGTATAGCGTTCGCCAGTAACTGTGACCGTATTGCTGATGGCGTCCTCAAAAATAATAATGGCTTTTCGTGCATCACTCGCGGATTTGCAGTGTCCCAGAAGCGAAGATTTTGCTTATTGACCTAACCACTCAAGTGGAAATGCGCTTCGTCGCTAATGATGATTTTCGACACAAAATCGTCCTCTTCATTGTTGAGATAGAAGATGGCTTGGAAGTAATTCACACGCGACGAACGGTCAGCAGGAATTAACTGATGCACTGTTTGTACTTTGAACGGGAACAAGTGTAAGTCTTTCACTAAAATTTGCTGTAGGATCCGTCTGGTGATGTCCAATTGCGTGGCACCTCGACTGGTTGATGTTTCTTGGTGCTCAGCGGCATTTGCAGCCCCTGCCGCGATATTTTCCACCAAAAAAAGACCAATACATTGGCCCGGCATGGTCTCCTGTGGTTCCAGTCTGTTCGAGTCGAGTAGCTAAGCACCGGAATGTTTGGCCAATTGACGCAACATGATTTGGAAATCCAGGTCGAAATTCACCCTGCGCTTACACCAACGACCAATTATTGGTCAAAAAATTCGACAAAATTATTCCCCGCTCTCACATCCTAATAGTGTTCCATTGCTTGCCTGTTTTTATTCTGCAGTGGTCTAGTTCAAAAATGTGAAATATTATTGACATACGGCGTGTCTTGCAAACATTAAACATTAAAGCATATTTCGATAGGGTGATTAATTTTGCACCATCTTGTAGGTACTCGTATATCTTTAATGCAAACTAAAGTCCTGAAACACCCTTTTCATTGCCTCAGCGGATTAAAAAAAAGATTACGCTTGATGTTATGAGTGTTGACTGTTTCATTTTCTCCCTCAACCAGAAGAAATATATTGCAATCTCAGAAGTCATAAATTTGTCAGTACAATTTTTCTTCCTTCTTCAAATTTTAATGAACTTCTCTTCGCACATGATTACGAAGATCATGCCATCAAATATATCCGGCTTTCATCTTCATTCCCCATTTTGGGGCTAAGAAAATATTTTTCAATCTTTTGCGCTCTCCAACTATAGACATAAGACCCATCAGCAATGTACCCTCGAAAATATCGCACTCCATTAGCTTTAGCAATCTACACCACTCGGAGCACTCCAGTCTCGCAAAAGATCAAAAGTATACCAAGCGATTTATTGCAACAAATTTGACGTCGCGTCTTCATCGCTGCCCTGGTGACATATTTATTAATAAAATCAGACACATTTTGTCAAAAAAGGACCGAATAATATTTTTAAAGATTCCACCATATTTTGGTGTGTTGAAAAATAAATGTACTCGTATGCTAGCGAAAGCATGTCATTGTCATGTTCAGCGCTCTCAGATTCACCCCCTGTCAATGTTGTGTGATTATTTTTTTTACAAAATAAAAAACAAACAGAACTTTTGTTAACATTAAAGCGAGAAAAATAAAACTATAAAATCGGGTGAAGGCTTAAAACTTGCCTTGACACACATATTATATTATTGCACGGTGGCATGACTGCTGGGCGGCGCGGCGTGACACGTGGACAAGCGAGTTTTTTGGTTGTTTGTGTCGTTGGTGTCGGTGTCTATATGAAACATGTTGTGTCCGCAATGTCACGCCCAGATTTGATGAAGCAGCCTTCCGTATAAATCTCAGCCAGAAAACAAGACATCCGTCGATTAATTGTGTCGGAATTTCGGTCGGATGAATTTTCAATTTTTTCCCACAACAACACGCTGCAGCTATAACCAGTGATGTCGTTGTTCGTAGGTACCTAAGTACTTTCATTGATAATTATATTTGATCCACTAACGCACTAAAAATGTAGTTTTATTACGGGAAGTTCCTCATGAATATTGTCTTAAAAGTTTCTTGGGAAAAAGTGTGTGGATAAAAAGCTGGTCAAAGTGAAATTTCATATGCACAATTTAAGCGGTAATTGGGATCGGAAATAAATTCATACAAAACTTATAGAACATACGATCTTCTCTTCCTTAATTACTTAACGGACTCTCGATCCATGAAGGGTGTCTGATTCCGAAAACACTACTTCAAGTCTTCTAGATTATTCGCTCTACATTCCACGATAAATTGGTATGTAAGCCAAAGGTTCGTTCTTCCTTGTCATCTCAAGTCTGAGGGCTGTGCTTTGAAGTGTTTATAGTCTGGGGAATTGTGATTATTTCGCTCGATCAAAAAATTATTTTTGTTGCATATATTGTGGACAATGCTTGAAAATCTATATTTAGTCCTACATCATGACAATCTGACGCACTATGTCCATTGCTCCATGTGATACGAGTACTTTGGTTACTTCATCACTTTTAACCTATTACGCCGATAATGTGAAACGAAAAATCCACTATAAAATTTCGTCCTTCTTCGCGTTTATTTATATATATTTATTTTCCCGTAAGCTGTACGATCAGCGAAATTGAAAATAATTGTAATAGGCTATTTGGCTACATAATGATAAGTGCGTCGAAATGTCATAGAGAAGGTCTAGGGTTCGATTCTCAGCCGCAGCAAACAAGTTTTTCAATGTTGAACTGCCTCTAGCGAGGAATTGACAAATGCTCTAAGAGTATCTATTGTCATGAAAAGTACTGCACATTAGGCGTTCAGAACTGGCAGGAAATTGCAGGTCCCCTCCATTCCTGGCAACATGACACAGGATTGGTTGAGAGTTGTAAGTCACTAGGAGCTTTTGCACCACCAGATGATTTTTTTATTTTTATTTGGAGAAGTCTCGACGGCTGAGCACAATTCAGACGGAACTGCAACTGAAACTGCAGCTGGCTGCATTAGCTGTCAAAATATCAAATACTCAAACACACAAATTCAGTTTTGCGAACACATCAAAATACGGTTGCAAACAAAACTGTTGTCGCAACTCCAAGAATTGGCCAGATTTTCAACGAATGCGTAAGCCACGTATTAAATATCACTCACAACACACACACAATGACAGCTATAGCAGCTGCAAATTTAGTTCCAATTGCAGTAATCGATTGTGTTTAGCCAGTTAATTAGGTGCGAGAAAATGACAATTGAGATTTATTCGCATTTATTTTGTTGTATTTTTTGGGTTTCAGCTATTTCTTGCGTTTTTTATTTTTATTTTTGCAACACCTTTTGCAAATATTTTCTCATTGTGTTTTCGTCAGCATTTTTCTGTACAAACTTTTGTCCAATTTCTAAACTTCTACATATTCCCAAAATTTTTGAAAAAATTTGTTTACGGAATCCTAAGACAACTCTGCTTTTTCAAAGAAAAATCCACAACGTCTAACCTCATTTATTTCGTATCCTTAGGCCTCTCTCAGCCTTAGATAATGGTCGAATTTGACTCAATCTTTTTCAGTGAGGCCATTGACTGAACTTATTCTTTTCAAACTGCCCACCCCTTCCCTGGGTTTTAACCTATTTTTTGAGTTGAATTTCTTCTTACCTGAAAGACCGTGTCTAAAAACTTCTTTTCTTCTTCTTCAAAAATATCTACATCAGGGGTCCAACAGGGTAGCCTTTTTGGTCCTCTTCTTTTAATTTCTACTAATAACGATATTGAAATGGTAATCAAATACTCTCATATCTCATTCTACGCCAAAGATATTAAGTTTTTCAAGACCATTTCTTCGACTTATGATTTTGTTCTTTTTCCACGTCATTTCAGACAGTTTACCTGTCTGGTGTCCGAAAGATTAGTTAATTAGCTAAATATTGCCAAATGCCATTCAATAACTTTTTTATGATAGCGCATCCGTCTCTAACTTCTCCATTATCAATCCATATCCACAGCCCAGTCGATTCACGATATGACCTTGGTGTTTAACGTGATAGAAAATTCAGGTTTCTCCGAAATATTGACGAGATAATTCCTAAAGCAAACTCAGCACTTTGGCTTTGTGAAACTATGGTCCAAGGAATTCTCTAAACCGTACGTGACCTGACCCCTTTACATAGCCTTTGTTCGCCCTAACTTTATTGCTGTAAGAATGAGCGGATATAGAGGAAGATGGCCTAAAATGACCCACCAAGGTAAAATGGCCCACCAAGGTAAAATAGCCCCCTTGCTAGAAATTGTAGAATCGAACAGAATTAGAAGGTTTTGGTATAATCTACACGCGCTCAAGGGATTATGAGTACCCTTTAAATGTTTGAACACGGTGCGGGCGTGAAGTTAAGGAAGAGAAAGAAGGATAGAAAAGATGTGTGGCACGATGTTCTGAGACTTAGAAGGTTGTTGTCTCAGATATTTTATCTCCAGGGATGGCGGCTGAACTAAAGCGGAGAATGATGTGTCTTATTTCTATGTCACTTATAATTCACATTATTTTATTCGTATTCATCCTTGTTGGGCATTATGTTTAATTCAATTACATGTTGTTAGTGTTATAGCTTAGCTTGAACCAATTCAGTTGGCCAACGGCCGGTTGCGCAGAGAGAGGATTTAAGAGAACAAAAATGGTGCACAAGCTATTTAATGAGTAAACATTTTTCCTTAAATCTTACAGTGCCTAACTCAACTTTGCTTTGACAAATAGTTTAGGGATTAATGTTTATTTCTATGTTTTATGGTTTGTGGGTTAGCAACAGAAAGGTTCCGGGGGCGTTATGTTTATATTTATTCTATGGTGTTAGTGTTTATTTGATATATGTATTTATAATTTTTTGATTAATTAATTATTTGGATTAGTGTTTACAAGTTTGAATAATTTTTACCTACGAGTTTTTAAGAATTTATTTTACCTTAAAATAATTATTATAAATTTGTACTTCAGAGATAAGTATGAAACATAATAATAAAATAAAAATAATATAAATAAGAATAATATAATTTAAATAATAAATGTTTATTTACATATATGTACTTAGTTTTAAGAACTAATGTCGCTTTCATAGTCGGTTGAAGAATCGTCACCTGGATTAATTATAATAGAATCCGAAATTGTGTCCCACGTTAGGTCGTGAGAAAAGTATTCTTCCTCAGTTCTTTTTCACACACTTTTCGCCAGTCTTCAGCCGTTATTTTTGAAAATTCCTCCTCTGCTAATTTTTGAACATCCAATAAATTGAATGTTGTGTTTCGTGAACCTACTCTTGCCTTGACAGTTGCCCAAATATTTTCAATGGGATTGAGATCTGGATGATAGGGTGGTAAACGCAGAACCTCATGCCCCATGCCGTGAATGATATCGTCAATATTATGTTTTGGGTTGTGTGTAGCTCGGTGTCCTTTTATTAGCTCATACAGTTCAAGTTTCAACATCTGTATAGTATGCGGAATATTCTTTTCGTTTAGCCATTGTATCATCTCGGATTTCTTGCTAGCAGAAGTAATTTGATTTTCTTCTAATTTATTGTGGTACGAGGCGTTGTCCATTACAATAACTGAAGGTTCCTCCAAGTTATTCAAAACTTGTTCTTGGATCCATTTGCAGAAATTTTCGAAGTTCATGTCGTCGTGATAGTCTCCCGTTTTCGTTCCAGATTTGAATAAAAGTAAGGAGTTTTTCACGAAACCTTTATCACCACCTGCATGCGCCATTATCAGCCTCTTTCCCTTTGAAATTGGCGTCTTCAACCCACTGCTACTGTCATCAGTCCAAGCCCGTGGCCTTGTATGTGAGCTATGAATATAGCTTTCGTCCAAATAAATGATATCATATCCTCTTGTTCTGTATTCCCGGATTTTTCTCAGATACTTCACTCGCATGAGTTTAATATCATTTCTTTCACAGAGAAGTTTCCGGTTGTTTTGAGTTTTTTTGTAGCTAAATCCGTTTCTTCTTAGAATCCTGTTGAGAGACGTAATACTTAAGTTAAACTCCAGATCTTCCTGTACTCGTTGTCTCAACATTTTTAAGGATATCATCATTTTTTCCTCCTGGTGGAAGTTGTGCATTATACGCCGAATAGCTGCGATGTCAAATTCGTCTAGTCCAGTTTTCCACTTCGTATGCTGCACTTTTTTATTTGGTGACTGTACAACTCCTGTCTCTTGTAACGAAGCGTTCCATGCTCCACCCAATACTGAACACACTGGGCGATTTAATTTACCATGACTAAGCAGCCGCCGCCGCAGCAGCAACCGACGACACCATACGACGCCGCAGCTACCAACGACACCAGTACCTCGCTAAGATAAAGGGATTTTATACCTTGTCTTATTATAATATGCAGTCACAATAAGGGTATGACGTCACAGCCAGTTGAACACATTGGGTAATTTAATTTACCATGACTAAGCAGCCACCGCCGCAGCACCGACCGACGACACCATGCAACGCCGCAGCTACCAACGACACCAGTTACCTCGCTGAGATAAAGGGATTTTATACCTTGTCATAATACAATATGCAGTCACTATAAGATTATGACGTCACAGTTGGTTGAGCACATTGGGTGATTTACA
Organism: Philhelius festivus; assembly: GCA_963931855.1. Taxonomy (NCBI): domain Eukaryota; kingdom Metazoa; phylum Arthropoda; class Insecta; order Diptera; family Syrphidae; genus Philhelius; species Philhelius festivus. Next base: position 58,733,687 of record OZ007557.1, read on the forward strand.
TTCGACCAGTATATAATTCACACCCAGGTTTTACGAAAAATATAACAAGAGGACCTCCTTTTGGGAAGGAAAGTCGCTTGTTTGCTACGGTCAAAGCTGACGAGCTAGATTATAGTTTACGAGTCGTCTGAAATTGTCCGGCAATTTCGTTCCATCAGCTTGGTTCGAAGAATAAAACGTCCTTGTGCCTACAAGGGCCCTAAACTGTTGATCTTGTGCCTACCAGGGCCTTAAACTGCTGATCTTGTGCCTACCAGGGCCTTAAACTGCTTGATCTTGTGCCTACCAGGGCCTTAAATTGCTGATCTTGTGCCTACCAGGGCCTTAAACTGCTGATCTTGTGCCTACCAGGGCCTTAAACTGCTGATCTTGTGCCTACCAGGGCCTTAAACTGCTGATCTTGTGCCTACCAGGGCCTTAAACTGCTGATCTTGTGCCTACCAGGGCCTTAAACTGCTGATCTTGTGCCTACCAGGGCCTTAAACTGCTGATCTTGTGCCTACCAGGGCCTTAAACTGCTGATCTTGTGCCTACCAGGGCCTTAAACTGCTGATCTTGTACCTACCAGGGCCTTAAACTGCTGATCTTGTGCCTACCAGAGCCTTAAACTGCTGATCTTGTGCCTACCAGGGCCTTAAACTGCTGATCTTGTGCCTACCAGGGCCTTAAACTGCTGATCTTGTGCCTACCAGGGCTTTAAACTGCTGATCTTGTGCCTACCAGGGCCTTAAACTGCTGATCTTGTGCCTACCAGGGGCGCAGTCCGTAGCCCGTATTTATAAAGAGTGGCCCGATACCGAATGCCAGTTGACGAAGGAACCAGATGCCAGAAGAAAGCTTTCTAGAGGAAACCAGCAGGACCCCGATACAAGGAGAATAACCGATGTTTACCAGATACACCAGGCAGGGTGTAATTAATTAAAGTCAAGAATATTTAAGTTGTTATATGAATTTAAGATTTGTTTTTTCAATAAAGATTTTGTATAAGGTTCTAAAGACCTTCCTACTGAAGTTTCGTGTTTTTCTTCAGAACGACCCTGGAAATCCGGCGAGCAAAACCTCGGCTGGAAAGCAAAAAGCACATCACACTCTTCGTATTCCTTAATAATCCTTCTGATTGAACGTTTAGAAATTCCAGTAGTTTCCACTGCTTGCGTTGTTGCGTAACTCACAGGATTTTCAAGATACGAATTCTTTGCTTCTTCCAGTTTGTCATTATATATCTTAACAACTATCTTACGCGCCTGGCTTCCAATAGGTTTTCCTTTTCTGAATGGATCCATTACAATTTCTTTTAAATATTTTTCAATGTATTATTCTTGGTTGTTTTTTTTAAACTGAATTGCAAACCAAAGCAAATATCATTTAAATACGTTAATTCCCTCTAATGCAAAAATTGTTCAAACTCGTAAACACTAATCTAACTAATTAACACTAATCTACAATTAATCCCAACCCCACAGGTCAAAAAAAAATATATCAAATATACACTAACGCCATAAAATAAATATAAACACAACGCCCCCGGAACCTTTCTGTTACTAAGCCACAAATCATAAAACAAAGAAATAAACAATAATCCCTAAGCTTTTTGTCATTAATCCTATGTCGCAGCTCGCAGGTAGTTTTTTTTGTCTGACCCAATTGCATTTTGCAATAGACTTATTTTTTTATTATATGTAGGTGCACTGAAATTTGTCCCAGTAATAAAAACAAAAATTATTAATTTTATTTTTTCGAAGTAAAGTTTACACCTAAAAATCTTTTCCTTTTATCTCACCAGAGATGAAATAGTTTTTTAGACATCAAGCTATGAAAGAAAAGTAAACCATGATCATATCTTATTCAAAGAAAGCCCATCACTGGAAATTCATTTCTATTTTACTCTGAGCGAAGCTATAAACAAAACTCACCCTCCTAATGGCCAAATCACAATCTCGCGTTCGTCGGTCCGGCGTTAAATGGGCGTTTGATCGTATATACGATTTTGTGTGTCAAAAAGTGCGACCGTAGCATTTGTAAAACGAAATTTAGCTTCAAACCTCGAGCGTTCCATGACATATTTGATAAGTACCTACTTAATTGTTATATTCCAATGGATTTTGTTACTGTTTATTAATTTACAAGGTATATAATATTGCGTATTTTAAATTTTGGGCATTTAAAATAGATAATTTGTAAAGCTATTTTCAAAGTTAATAGGGTTCATACAGCCGGGTTAAAGATTTCTGAAACAATATAATTATTTTAATAAAAACAGAACCACACTTTTTTTGATTTAATTATTTATAAAAAAAGAACTTCAATTACTTACTTCTTATTTCACTTCAATTTTCAACTTTCAAAACAAATACAAAATACGGCCGACAATGAACTGTCAAACGCCCGACCGAATAGAAAATAGATCTACTTTTGCTTTGGCTTGGCGTTGGTCTGACGTTTACGATATTACGATATAAAGCGGTCGCAACGCCGCGCCGGAGGTAACATTTCAGATTGCCTCATAAGAGTCTATTGTTTTTATTCAAAATGTCAAAGCCCGACCGACCAAACGCGAGATTGTGGTTTGCCTATAAGTGCTTCAGTATGATCGCAGCAGCGTCATTGACAACAACGCCGGCATGTACATCCTTTTTTTCTTTTTTTCTGTCTCTTTAAGAATTAAAGAGTAGAGCAAAGAAATTTAAAGAGACCTGCGCAGTAGAATTGCCAACTGAATTGGTTCAAGCTATATGCGTGAACAACATGTAATGAGTAAACCAGCAACCAATTGATGATAATTTTAGAAGGTTTTTTAATGGAATTAAAATGACATAGACGACGGCAGGGATCGAACCTGTGATCATGAGGTTCACAGGCGAGCCACGCCACCCCCATATACGAAATATTAGCAGCTTCAAGCTATTGTTTGAAATTTTACAGGTCAAACTGTCTCTAGCCATCTACAAAAGTAGAACCAATAAAATGTTGTAAAAAGTGTGTTGACAAAAAAAAATATAAAAAAACATTCAATCATGGAGAAAACAGTAATATGCATTTACAAGTAGTTATTAAGTATTTCTTATTAATTTACTGAAATTAGTTGGCCTATAACTATTTCAGTGTGTTCGGAATTAAAACTTAAATAAAAGAACCCTAAATGGGCAAAATGGCCTACTAAGCACTCGCCTAAAATGGCATAGTGTGCCATTTGATACTTACCATTACATTTTCATTTCCTTTATAGTGAAAATTGTTGAAAAATATAAAAGATGTACAGACACAGAGAGATAGACCTGGACTGATAATTCATTAACAAAAGCCCTAAATGCCGTCCAAAAAAAAGGACTTGCAATAATTGAATAATAAAATAAAGTTTAAATTAAATTGAAAATGGTTTTCAGTTAACTTGCCTAGTTGGTTTACTTGCAAAGGTAAAATGGCATACAGTATGCCATTTTACACGGACAATTTTGATCGTTGGAATTTGAAGAGTTTTTGAAAATTAAATACTATAAATACTTTTTGAAACTTTTTAAACTCGTAAAGCAAAAAAATGTAAGCGTTATTGATTTAGCTTTGAAAAGAATATAACATTTAATTTTAAATGTCACATTTTTGCGAGATATGACATATTTTCCTTAGGGGCCATTTTAGGCCACCTTCCCCTAAGTGACATTCTCTCGATTCATCGACTTTCAGGATCTCAACAACTCCTTACAACTCCATCACCTTAAAGCCTAATTCGAGTAATCTAAGAAATCCGCGTTAGATTAAGAATAACTAGCTTGTATTAAGCCACATAATTGGGTTTGTTGCCAACACCTAAATTAAAAATTTTGGAGAAAACAGGTAAGTTCCCATTTTGATATCCCGATCTTCAAAACCAATGTGCATTGGTATCTCCCAAATCCTTCCCCAATTGCCTAACGCTCACAGTCTGTTTAAAATTTCAAGGCCAGTCAAAACCCCTTTAGTACGCACACAAATAAAAAAAAGTCGATTTGCATCAGCAGCGTACTAGGCTTAATGAGCAAAATCGTACTCTCGAAACCCGCACTACTTTTGACATCACTGATGGTGCTGTTTATCGTTTACTGGCTGTTAGCTCACTATGCAGGCAATGGTAAAATGTAATTTTTCCATCCCACCTCCTCCAATTGCGCTTTTATTTTTCATTATAAATTTACAACATCCGTTAAAATAAAAAAAAATATTCCTTTTTTCGCTTCTCGATGACATATTGCGGAAAATTTCGATGAATTTGTTGGCATTTGGAAAATGTATTTAAACAAATTTGTCATTGATGTGAATAACATCTGGAATTTATTTAAACATTTTTTTTTTCTGATGTTGTATCTGTCTGTGATGCATATTCATTTATTGCTTGTTGCTGACAAATAAAATGAAAATATTTTGAATGCTTTCGACGGCAATGAACATTTAACTGAATTTATTTATGCAAATAAAAAATAACTGAGTTATTGGGATTCTAGAAAACTAATTGGAATGGATTCCGTGATAAATTTTCCGGGAGGAAGAATATTGGTGGATTTGATCGTGTATACTTTTAGGCTGCTGCGGGAAATGTTCCTTAGAAAAAAGAGAAAGTGAATTGGGAAATGGTTTTCACTTTCTGCCTGGTAGATGGCTTTCTTTCAAAAGTGAATGGTAACATGATTGGATCTTGAACAGTATACAACTCAGCTTGAGGTGCAGTTGCAGTCATAGATAAAATAACTTGTTGTGTGTAGGTCGAATAATGTAGGAGTGTGTTCAGGTAATAGGGAGCTCCAGTTGGAACAGGAGCCTGACATGAGAACATGATTTTCTTTCTAAAAAATGTATTCGACTTTTGAAACAAGAATTTTATGTTTATTTTTTTTTCAAGTTGAATGTTGAACATAGCACGAGCGATGGGGAAATTAGGGAGATATATACTATACATAGGAAGTAACATGATTTTTCGTTCAAAATTAGGCTTCTCTTCCAAACTCTCCGAAGCCCAGTCAGCGAACAAATGGCGTTGTCTATGTTCATGAACTTTGAGCTCATAGGTCAGTTGGGTCTTGTATGGATGTAGGCTCAGGTTCCGATGCAAAATTTGTCAAATTGAAGTCTGCGAAAGGCCGTGCACGGCAAGAAATCTACTGTGTCGGGTTCTTTTTACACTTTCACGGACCAAAAAATCGGCCGAAATTTCGGGCATGTCACTCGAATAGAAAATCCACTTTTACAAAAGAAATCTAATAATTTCTGCAAGTTGTTGAATGCTTCTAATCTTCTAGTTCAGAAAACAAAACAGGCTTAATAAATGATAGCCTGATAGCCAATTTGACAGTGAAGCTGCAACAATATGGCCTGTCAAAGCTCGGAAATTACTATTAGAAAATCCATTCTGTATATTTCTCCACTTATTTAAGTAATGTACAAAACAGAATGTCCCCCCAAACAAAAACATTCTTCGGTATACTCAAAGAACAAAATTTTTCTGCAGTATGGGTCTATCTCCAATGATGACCCATTTTTCGGGGTTTTAAGAAAAGAGATAATTTGGTCTAGCCTGACCCATGGTACGAAAATTGCTCTGTTAATAATAATGGTTGAATCTTCATTAGGCATCTCAATTCAATAGGGTAATTGCGGGAGAGATGCCCCGTCTGGATATATGACGCCCTTAACCAAATTCATACATCTAGTCAAACATTTTATTTTGCTTTTTGTTCGTTAGGTATTCAACAAAAAAAAGCAGGAATAAAAATTAAAAATACATTTCGCTGTCTTTGACAGATAACGTGTCGTTTTGACATATCACTGACAGCTGCATAGAAAATTTTGTATCCCCATCGCCGGAAAAGAAGTTTTACTTCAAAAATGAGCAGGCAATTATAAAAGCTTGTAAATCATCTTAAAATCAAGTTTTAAAGCAAGGGTAGATCAAAGTAGGCCTTTTCCTAAATCCCATACTGTGTAACGGTTGTATACACCAAGGAATCATATCCCTTAATGTCCTTGACGAATTTAGGGACACTCTGTATATGCCGAAATACGGTCTAACGTTTGATATCTATTTTGTACGGTTTGCCCAGATAAAGGTCTAGATGAACATGCAACAGAACGCTTAGTGCTCCCTAAATAAAATCCAGTTCCATTTGAACGATATGCCAACTTTTTTCAAGAAGATTAAAAACACTTAAGGACATCAGTTTCACACTTTTTGGCAGGCAAGAAACGCTTTTCAGTGCCAGGTTCAAGTGATTGTGATAAAAGACAACAAAGACATCGTGTCCTATTCGTCTCGAGTAATCAGGAACTGCAAACAAATCAAGTACCTACTCTCGATTAACATCAGATGAGTTCAAATGTTGAATTTTCACTATTGAATTGCAATCCACCAACGATGCTGATGCCAGAACACGCCTTCTATCCAAACTTGATTCCGATTCAATCCAGAAGCAATGTTAATGTTAGACTCATTAGATGTTGAAGCTCAACGAATATCCAATATTAAACAGGACTCAAGTTTGGTGGAAACAAAAAACCGGGACACAGAAGCACGTCATTCAACAACGAGTGCCATTAGAAAAAAAAACTCTCAAAGTGAGATGTACACCGCTTTATTAAACCAGTAGATTGTGTAAGCTCACGGAGGAAGTACAAACTGTCCAAATGAACAGCCAGCGTTTCGGTTAAGCTACATCTGGACATAGCTTCGGACATAATAATTATTTCTGAGGATGTCTGGAGGAGAATTTTATCTTTTGCGAAGACCGTCAAACTTCAATAAGCTAAAACCGAAAGCAATACCGCAATCAAACTCAGGCCTCAGTTTGGTTTCGACATGGAATTTTCAAAGAAGTATTTATTGGCTAAAGCTTTTATATCAAATCGTACCTTATTCTTAATGTTTTAGGCACAGATTCGATAAGCGATATTGAATTTTGAATCAAGCATCAACTTCAGTCTGACAGAACCGTGTTTATAGACCTTTTATTTTCCTAAAATAACCTTTTTAATATTTTTTTTTTCAAAAATGTCTTTTAGAGAGATGTTATCTCTTATTTTAATCTATGTACTTCAAAGAACAACAGCTCAAAAAATCACACAACAACTTGAAAATGTTCAAAACTCACAACAAAAAAAACGCAGGTGTCATACAATCAGCAGAGTGTAATTTCCTCAAAAACTCATACGAATGCGGTTTACCAATTAAAAGTTAGAACACCTGTTCACATCATGAATTCAATTTGCCCCTGATCCAAGAAAAAAAACCTTCCCTTCTCATGGCGGCCTCACGTAGAGCACTGGTACAAGCCCTTGCAATGTAGATTCTTGCAAACGGAAAGTTATGACAAAAACTATTTCCGTCCACACTTCGAATCCGATCTGGGCCTCCCAGTCTCGTGGTGGTCGTTCTGGTCAACCTGCTGCGCACAATGCAATTGAATTTTCTCATCGTGTCGTTGTCTTTCGGGAGGAACTTTTTCGAATGCTTCCATAGCACCCTGATGAAAACGTACATTGTCCTAACCTGTTGCTGAGGGTGGAGCGCAGGGGAAGCACAAAAAACTTTCTTATCGAATGTTGAAACACAGCCAAAAATATATAGTCTTGCCAGAAATAAAAACAGGACGTATCCTCGACCCTTCGCAACTCATTCAAAAGGACACGTTCTCATCCCTGGAATTCATGCATGCATTGATGCCTTCTCTATACGTTTCTAGGTAATGCATTCCCGAATGTGTGGAAGACCTCATTGCACATAGTTTTGCAAAACCAATAAAAGATGGTTCTCAGAATGGAGCAAAGAGCTGAGGCAGAACAGCACGCCAGGGTCAGGGATAGGGCACAGGGAAAGAACTTTCAAAAATTGGAATTAAATTGGAATCGTTTCAAAATTTTGTTTACGAGTATTAGAATTTTAAATGAGTCAATGCTGTTGCTGCTTAGCTTTGATGGCATTGCATACAAAGTCTCTGTCGTTTTTGCTCAGGAATGATGGCAATGGATCCTCTCTCAGGACTTATGTATAGGTCCTTGGCATGTGTGCAGGTACGGTATAGAAAGTGGGAAGTTGCGGCTTATGGGGAACGTTGGCATTATTGGAAGCAGATATAAAAGTCCAAAATAGAGGATGTTTGTGGCAAACCGATGGACGTTTTCGAAATTAATTCGCAAATGATATGCGGTCGTAAAGTTCTTTCAGTATGCTTTCGTGTATTGGATTTTGATTGGAATGTCGGGTTTTGTAGGGCCAAAAGTAATATAAGGGATTCCGAGTCGGGGCTTATTGCATGCGAGACTGTGCAGCAAAGTTAGTTTTTTAATCTATGTTTATGTATGGTTTATTGGGTCCGATGGCTCTAACGGAAGTATTTGAAGACTGAACGGGAAGCTTACAAACTGCGTTAAATTTGGATTTTCCATCGACTAAAAGTCTTAATCCAAAGTTGTATAAGGCTTTTGCAGAATAATTCTTGGTGTAACTTTTAAAGGGCATCTGTAAATGGGTTGATTCTACATACATTTATATGCAACAGATTTCTCTTTAAATAATCTTTTGGACAGTTGCTTAGCTAGTCATTGTCTAAATAGTTCAGCAATCTCCGTTCTTATAAACGTATTTCAACAGTGTTTTCCTAATGTATTCCCAACTTTTCACTTTCAACCAACTTGATAACCCTATAATCATTAGTTCTCTTGTTGCAATGTTGTTTCATACCCAGCCATTTTGAAAAAAGGAACTTTCCTTAATATCCCTCAACTGCACGTATCCACTTCAGACAAAATTAAGATAGCCAATTTCGGTGTAAGCAGTCGATGCATAGTGTTTATAAATAAGGTTTGGAAACAAAATCAAATATTGCAATCTTATGAATACGACTGATAATTGAACAGTTGACACTCTTCAGGTTCTAAATTTGCAGAACGATAAACTATGCGGTTTCGAAAGTCAAACAACCAAATTGAGGACAATCAGATATATGTGACAATTAATTGAAAAAAGTGGAGACTTTTTCGAAATTTTCTAAATTTCAAGTATATTAATGTTTTCATATATCAGTCAGATCTGGTTATCTTTAAAGGTGTGCACTTAAGGGTTCTCCAATATTTCACAATTTTGACAGTTCAATTCGGCCATATTGTTGAAATGACATCTGTCAAAGTTGCTGTCATTTATTAAGATTTTTTTTTGTAAATTAAGATGGAGAGTTATATATGTGCAAATGATTAAATTGTTTTATGAATATGGACTTTCAGTTGCACCAACATATTTTATCGCTCTCCATCCACATTTCGATCGACATAATCGTCTTCCGAGAGAACTATTAGCAACGTGGTGGATAGATTCGAGTTGACTCGTTCAGCTTACAATCCACCAACACCCATAAGATACTCTTTAGGGGCGGGCGGTAGGACCAGGCATCTATACTCAGTTTACCCGCTTATCAACAGATCAATAAAGCTTCAAAATATTAGCAGTATCTATATTCCAAGCGGAAGTGCTTGCAGTTTATGTAGCCGCTAGAAATGTTGTCTCATATGAAGTAGTAAACAGAAATATCTATATCTTTATAAATAACCAAGTCACAAGTTACCCTCAAATGGGTCCCGGGATATCGTGATATTTACGGGAACGAATTGGCCAAAAACAGGTAATCTCTTGATCTAACCGATGCCTCTGTAGTTGTGACACTGGAGCAAGAAAAAAGAAAAAATCAACTGAATTTACTTGAGGCTGACGATATCAGATTATCAACAATCGACACTTGTCGGATTTCAAGCCACTTATGGCTGAATATTTCGAGGAAACAAACAGAATATTTACTCAAGATAAGCAAGCCTCAACTATCTATCCTAATAAGAGTCCTAACGGGCCACATTAAAATGAAATCCCACATGACCAGAATGCGCATTAGCTCGTCGGACTTGTGTAAAGGTTGTCATGATAAAGAATCACTGAGAAAATATTTTTCTACGAATTGGGTGACATCTTCACCCTTCCCTTGAGGAACATCCTAAAAAAATGGTTCAGGGTGCATCGAATCCCTGAGCTCCCTTAAATCCACTGTCTCCTCTTCTACACACCTTCCTTATCTAGTTCGTGGGGAGGGCAATGGATCTATTGAGATTCAAGTTAGACGATATGGCTTTGCTGTATCATCACCTTCGTCGTTACACCCGTACGTCTAAGCAACGCCAGATCTGCCGAAAATATCGCCACTGTGAGAGTTTGCTGGATAATCTGACGCAGCGCAGTCAATTTCAGGCCGCACACGAGAACTCACACTTTCGTATACCACACCACAGCTTGGCGAATCTTCCGTCATAACTTGGACCTACACCTGTATCAACTTTTACTAATTCAGAAGCTCAGAGTTAACGCCCATAGACAACGAAGACGCTCTCGAGCAGTTTGAAATTATACCCAATTTCGGTCGAAAAATCAAGCTCAGTTACGGAACCCATTTCTGGATGGATGGGTTCGACACCAAACAAAATTGTGGAACGGTCACACGAGATCCACGAAAGTGCAATTTGGTGTGGATTATGAGCTGGTGGCATCATTGGTCCATACTTTTGTGAGAACAACGTTGGCCAAGCCATCACTATGGGTCGATGGTTTCCAATTTCTTTTTCGACAACATGTGGTTTCAACACGATGGCGTTGGCGCTACATGCCACACAGCTCATGCCACAATGGAAATTTGGAACAGTCGATTTCCACCGAGATCGTGGGGTTTTCTTAACTCACAAGTCTTTGAAAATAAACGTAAATTTTTTAAGTAATTAAATTGTAACTAACCTATCTACAGTGTTGCCATAAAATATTTTCGTAAATCGGGAGATTTCCACATCAAAAATCGGGGAAATCGGGGAATTAGAAGTTAAAATAATTTTACTTATTTAAAAAAAAAATTTTGTTCATCATTTAATTTTATTTTATTAAAATTAATTTTTAAAATTCATATTACTTAAACACAGTATCATATAATAAAACGGCAAACATGTTTTTTGTGGTACACTTTTCTCCAAAAGTATTTAACCGATTTCGATAAATTTTATATGGTTGGAAAGCCACAGTTACGGAGATGTGCAGAATATACTTGAGACACGCATTTAAACACTGTGGGTCATTTTTGTTTTTGCACTGTCGAACACTTTGCATATTACATAAAATAAAATTTAATTTAATAAATTTGCTTGAAAACACTGCCAATAATATAAATAATAAATAATAAATAAATTGGCACTCGAATTTCGAGAGCTGGGTCGGCTAGTATAGATAAATTCTTTAAATTAAAAATAAATATTTCTCTTCTAAAACAAACAGTGTATATGGGTAGCTAATAACAAACTTTAACATTAAGTGCTTATAGCTTACAATGTAAAAAATATGACATAAGCGTTTAAGTTGAACTACATACTTATATATATTTAGAAACATGTGTTTCCTATCGCACTCACAAACGACAATTTTTATTTAAATTGATTGAATTTTCTGAATAAATCATCAGAAACCTTAAGGTTCAAACAATTACACTCCTTATATTTCAAGAAGTCCTTAGATAGTAAAATTCCTTGTAAAGTTCCAACATCAAGGCGATTTCTGAGTTTTGTTTTATTTAAATTTATTTGAGAAAAAGTTCTCTCAACATTAGCTGAAGAGTTTGGTAATGTTAATACCGATTAAATAAAGTTAGCCATCAATGGAAAGGTCAAACTTTGATTGCTCCTTTTGATTGAACAAACAATTTTCCAAAATATTTCAATTTTAATAGTATCAAAGCTTTCATATATTAAGCTTTTAAAGTCGAGATTTCTTATTTCTCTATATTCACAATCGACTCGCTGCATATCAGAAGAATGAATAATATTAGGAAATAAGTTAAAAAGATTACTAAGTGAGTCAATTTGTTTATTTACAGTTTGTTTTGGTTCTATGTACTAAGGTCAAAGCCTGAAAAATTTTATTTTTAAAATTAAACCTTTGGAATATTTGATTGCAAAGTTAAACGTAAAAGCTTATACAGTTGTTTTTAAATCGTTCAACTTCAGAGCTTGAAATAAGATTTTTGTCCAATTGTAAATTAACATCGCTCAGGAGGTACAAATTATCATTGCCAGGACCGGAACCCGATTGTCGAGCCGATGATGATGATGATTATATTGTATGGACATTTGAAATTAATATTTTCAATAACCGTTGCCTTTAAATAAGCTGGCTTAATGAAACAATCTAAAATTGTTAGTACCAATGTTTTAATTTCAGTGTATAATCTGTGAAGCTGTGGTTCTTCGCTTTGAAAAAGTCGGTTCAATTTATTTATTTGATGTAGAATAAATTCTAAAAATTTAAGATATAATTCATTAACAGGATCTTTTAAATATTTTAAAATAACTTTTCCACTTTCAAGATTATCTAAATTGGCTTCAAATGCAAAGTAAATTTTAAGAGGTTCGTATAATTCTAAGATCCGGGAAACAATACATTCTAATGATAACCAACGTGTTTGTGATGGATGAAGCAGCTTGTATGGTTTGTGTTCTAATAATTTTAAAATTTCTTGATATTTCGCTACAAAAGGGCAAAAGAATGGCAGATGCATTTCAAAACTACTATATTCGGGCAATCACCCTTTAGTAATGAAAAAACAGAGTTTTTATTACCTGTCATATTATTTACTCCAACCGCCGCAAAACCGATTAAATGTTTTTTGTAATCTATATTCTTATCAATAAAGTTGCTAGCAATTGTTAAATGCTATGCTTGTGCATCGGCACCCGTCACTTTCGAAAGAGCAAAACAAAAATCGTAAATTTTAAAATTTATACAAACTCTTACTATTGTACTTAAAATTTTAGTTGCTGATACGTTAGTGGATTCATCGACGCAGATGGAAAAAAAAATATTTCGCATTATTTCCGATAACTCGTTCAATTTCTGTGCTCCAATAACATTCTTCACAAGTGCTGTTGTTTTTGAACGATTACAACTTACTGATTTTGCAGTGATCGAGTCCGTATAAGCATTTTTTATCATTTTAACTAAATGATCTGACAATAAAAATGATAAATTATGCTCAACAACAAAAGCAGCTATTTGCAACTCTGCCTTAATAGTTTGTTTTTTCTTGCAAGTTAGAGCAAATGATGCATCTGCTGCTGGCTGAACGTGAACAGCATTCGAATTTTTGATGTGGGCACTTGTTGAAGAGTGTTTTCGCAAATCGTTCCTTCCAGATGAAGCTTTTAAAAAAACTCCACATACTTTGCAGCAAGCTAAGTATGCAGGATTTTCAGATGGTTTGAGCCAACCTTTCAGCTCTGGTTCCAGCTCCCATTGCTTTGAATATTTTTGAGTATACTGCGACCGTTTTTCCTATAAAAAAAATAAAATGATTAGTTCCAAAACTTTTTTACACAATTTTCTACATACCTTAGAACTGGATAATATAACATCAGAATCTGTGTTGCTTGCGTTTAAATTATCACTCGCCCCCGCCTTCACTGCCGCCTGGGTATTTTCTTCCGTGAGCAAAGAATCTGAGAAATCTCCTTCTCCATGTTCTTGGACATCTACTCTTTTGTTGGAATTGGCGACGGTCTGATTTTGACATTTCGCTAAAAGATAAGGAAAATGGATCTATTTATATTATTAGTAAACAGAAAATCATATACTTACGTAGTCGTTGAAAATACTTTTCCATTTTAATTGACAATATTAACAAAAATTTAACTACCGATGAAGAAGAAGAAGACAAAGACAATGACAACGCAGGCAATGACGACGACGTTAACAAAAATTGCAAGGAACGGGTTTTCATACTAAAGTTAAAAAGAGAAAACGGATTTTATGAAAATGACAATGGGAAATTACAAATTGGATATTTTAAGTTAGCCACTGCCAGGTTAAGATGTTACAAAATTTTTAATAAAATAATAAATTATGTTCATTCAAGAGCGAAGCATATATGTATGAACGTATTTTTAAAATTTGAAAATCGGGAGAAAGTGCACTATTTACATCAAAAATCGGGGTATCGGAAACAGGTTTAGAAATCGGGAGAAATACGATAAATCGGTGTTTATGGCAACACTGCCTATCTAATAAATTTAACTAACTTAAAAATAATAAGTATGGGGCTTTTTTTTTTTTTTATAATCTACACACGCTCAAGGGAATATGATTACCCTTCAAATGTTTCAACACAGCGTGGGCGTGAAGTTACGGAAGAGAAAGGAGGATAGGAAAGATGTGTGGCACGATGTTCTGAGACTGAAGGTGGTTGTCTCAGATATTTTTATCTCCAGGGATGGCGGCTGAACTAAAGCGGAGAATTGCCGTGTCTTTTTTCTATGTCCCTTATAATTCGCATTATTTTATTCGTTTTTCATCATTGAGTTTAACTGAAGTAAAGATCACTTTTGATGGAAATGGAACAAGGGCTAAAGTAAAACCTAGGCTAGAATTTGTTTTAGCTTTAATATATCGATGTGCTTGCGGAAATTAAGCACTTTATCATATATTATGACAAGATGGCGGATAGCTGAAACTACAGGAATAGGTTCATGGCAGAACTGATAAGTTCAACGGGGTAAGGGATGGCGTTTCCTAGAAAACGTCATGGATTGATATTTATTAACATTGAGTTCTAGGATATTTTTATCGCACCAAGTAAGGAAGAAATTTGAATCTTATTATAGCAGGGAAGAACTAAGCGATTTATATATAAGAATTTTCATATCCTTGTTCTAAGTATAAAGGTCAGAATAAGAAGTAAAATGACAGGTGGAAAATCTAAAGCATGAAGTTGATGAAATCAGCCATTTCTAAATAAAAGAAAAGAATTTGGTGATATTCTATAGCCCTTAGTATTTTCTATGAAATTTGCTGCAGTATTTATTTTTGTTATCACTTATCACTATTCTCAAAAGTCAATATTACTTAAGCTAAGTGTACACGATTGGTAGATCTTACAATATTGTCAGATCTGTCAGTGAAAAACATGCTTACAATGTCTTACAACCGTGTAGTCTTACAATTAATTGTCAGAAAATGTATCTGACAATTAATTGTAAGACGGTAAATTGTAAGGTATTTGATAATCGTGTACACACACAATTTATTGTCAGCCCTGCCAATTTTTATCGTTGTCTGACCAGTGGCGTAGATAGCTTTTCGCTATGGGGGGGATGGATCTAGTTCGCTCATTTTTTTAAAAGTTTTAATAATTTAAAAAAAAAAACAAATAACAAGACTTCATTGAATTCATTATGTATGCCATAAAAAAATTATATTTTTTAAAGATTATGCTATACGCATTAATTTTAATATGAACTAGAATAAATATTGATATACAGTGCCTTGCATAAGTATAACTGCATATGTAAAAATGCGTTTTGTAGAAAATTAAAAAGGGAATGACACTTTACTATTTTTTTTATTGAATCAAGTAAATTGAGAAGAAAAAAAGTTCCGTTATTTTCTCTTCTGGTGTTTAAAAATTAAAAACAGGTTTTTATATATTGCAAAAGTATAACCGCACAATGCAAACCTCTCTGAAGCTTCATTCAGTTATGTCCTTCGAAATGACAAGCAACAATGCCCCGTGGTAAACATTTAGGCGATATGGAAAAAGTCAAAATTCAAGCTTTTCGGTTAACTGGCCTAAGCTTAAGGGCTATTGGTAGGAAAATTTAAAGATTCGATCGTGTCGTCCGAAATTTCTTACAAGATCCAGAATCTTATGAGACGAAAATAAGACCCGGGCATCTGCAGAAGCTGACATGTCGAGATAAGAGGCGTTTAATAAATGCTATATCAAATTCGGCGCATTCTTTGTCGAACGTTCGTGACGAATTGGGCTTAGGAATTTCGGTTTCAACGGTTTTTCGTGCCTTAAAAAGCAGTAAAGTGATTGTTCGGTGCAAAATGATGCCAGCTCCAATTTGACAACAGTCTACAAAGTAAGAATTTATAAGAATTTGCCCAGCAAACTATAAAACGGAATTGGAAAACCATAAGTAACATTCCATTAATTTACACTTAACTCTTGTTATTCCAAATGGCATAATCTAATGAATGTTTTTTTTTTAGATTATTTAAGATTATTTTCAGTGGCGAAAAAAAGTTTAATCTTGATGGGTCAGGTGGTTTTAATGGATATTGGCACGATCTGAGAAATAAAAAAAGTTTTTTTCCAAGAGGAACTTTGGGGTGGCAGTTTTAAGGTTTGGGGGGCCTTCTGCGACCGTGGTAAGGTTGCACTTGCCTTCACCTCTGCAAAGATGAACAGTTCAGCTTGCACCCAGGTGCTTCAGGATAATTTGGTACCCTACTTAAGACGATTTCGTCGAGTTCGGCATGTCTTCCAGCATTATAATGCCCCAATTCACGTTAGTCGTCAAAGTTTCGGATGGTACGAATCGAATAACATACATTTCATGGTGTTCCCGGCACGTTCTCCAGATTGTAACCCTATTGAAAATCTTTGGGAAATTTTGACCCGCAAAATTTATGTCCATGATAGGCAATTATACAGTGTTGCTGAGCTGCGAGAGGCGATTGTGGAAGAATGGAACTGTATCGACGATTCCATATTAAATAAGCTTGTCAACAGTATGTCGAAAACAATTTTTAGATTGGTCGAAAAAAGAGGCTGCAATGTCCTTTACTAATTTAAACGAAAACATTTACTTAAAATAAAAAAACAGATAAAAATAAAAAAGCGGTTAAAAGTATAACAATACAAAAAAATCTGTTTTATTTTTTAACCACCAGAAGAGAAACTAACGGAACTTTTTTTTCTTCTCAATTTACTTGATTAGTGATGCCATTCAATAAAAAAAATACTAAGGTGTCATTCCCATTTTAATTTTCTACAAAACGCATTTTTACAGGTGCGGTTATACTTATGCAAGGCACTGTAGTAAGTAAAATAATATTAATTTAAAAAATAAATCACAAAATAAAATCCAGTTTTCTGTTCTTTGTAGATAAAACACTTATAACCTCGTCTGCTTTTATAGGTATTTCGCGATGAATAGCTAGAGCAGCCAAACCATTCAAACGATCCTGCAAATAAGTAAACATCCAAAGCTTATCACACTGTTATTAAAATAGACATATTTTTAATAATCTCACTTCGTTGGTCATGCTTCTTTGTATTGTTTTTATTCTTTTTACTGACTGGAGAAAGTTCTTTCGGGAGTTGACGTTGAAACCGGCAGTGTAGCTAATATCTTTAATAAAATATATATATAGCTGGATGGAAGCTCTTTTTCTTGCACGTTTACCTATTATCAATTAATGAGAGGCGTAAAAAAAAATTTCAGAGTGCGTTTCTTTAACTTATTGGGTTCATGACTGGTTATGATGAACAATTATCAATCCCAATGGGGGGGATATATCCCCCGTTCTCCATCTGTCAAGTCATGAACTGGATGATGACTATGGGATGATGGAAAAAATGCAGGACTGGGTCGCACGAGCTTGCTATTATATGTAAAAGACTAAGAATTCATTTCAGACTAAAATTCATTTTTTTAATGACTAAAACGACTCCTTTAGTAGTGGAAGCAAATAACAGGATGCCATGTGATTTAAGCAAATATTAGTTTATGCAAGATTTTTAGAAAAAAATTTGATACGCCAACTTAAAGTTTTTATTATTATACGAATAAAAAATAAATTCTCAAAAAACAAATCCAGCCGTTTTTGAGATAATGAATTTTCCAAAAACAAAATTGATTTTTTTTTTCAAAAGTTCAAAAATTATATTTTTTTGTAACGCCTTGAAATGCAATGTTTTTTAAGCTTCTTTATAAGTTTTTTTTATTAAAATCCGTTATGCTTATGAGAAGCAATTCAAAATTCGAAAAAATGGTTCTATGGTAGGTACAGTTAGTCATATATTATTTTCAAAAATTTTCTTATTTATAGATCGGAAGAATTAAAGGACCATTTTTTATCATTTTTAACATTTGTATGGTGACTACCATTATTTTTAGATAAAATAATTTGTTTTTTATTACATCTTGTAGATTATATTGAGAAACTTTTATTTATCAATTTAAAAAAAAGTCTAGTATGCGTTTTTCGAAATATTGGGCTTTCAAAAAAAAGATTGGGATTTTTTTTTAAAATCCAAAAAAAAACATTTTCAAAATTTGAATAAGTACACAGCATAAGAAATGTTCAAAATTGGTTGTACCGTTTTTGATAAAATCAAAAACAAAAATATGGTGACAGAGGAGGGTACCAAAAATAATCATTTTTTGGATTTTTTTTTTCAACCATTACTCAGTGTTTATACCATACATCTTATAAATTATATTTAATAAATTCATTTAAATTACTTTGCTTGAATTCATAATTTAAAATAAATAGAGAATTAAAATAGCATTGAATAAAACTTAAAAGTTAACACTTTACGTATGGGGGAAAAATTTAATAACGATATCTACCAAGTTTGACGAAAATCGGCTGAGCCGCTTAAGCTGTAGTCGAACAGACGGACTGACGGAATTGCGAGACCCACTTTTTTCATTTTCGCTAATATCAAGTCTGATCAAAATTTCGAGTTCGTTTTTTTCCCAATGCATAACTTGCCTTATAGTACCTATGAGTCGTAAGTAAAAATGTCGGAGGACTCAGTTCAATGTGAACATGCTTGATTACACGATTCTTTTGTTCAGTTGTTTCATCTTTCGTGTTTTTGATGTAACAAACATTTTAGATACAAAAAATTCGCAATTGGACGAACGTTGATGTTTACACATCTTAACTGTAGTTACTTAATCTATTATTATTTCTTCCATTTTTATATAAAATGTCCAAAGGACTTACTATTCAAAAGCCGTCCACCTTTAGGTTTGAACCTATCTTGTTAACATTGAATTCTTCTTTCCTGAAAAACCGCTACTACAAAGTTCCTTTCAAGTCTATATTCTTGTATGATTTCTTAGCTGCCTCCGGGTGCCACAAGGCAGCCATTTTTATTCTCACCTATTTACTCTTAATAATAACGACATTAAATTTTTCATCGAATAGGTATCACCATATCGTACTCTAAGCCGACGATACCAAGTTTCGAGACCATGTCTTCCACTTATGATTCTAATCTTATTCAACTTGATCACGACAATTTCTATGTCTGGTGGCTGAAAGTAGCTTGGAGCTGGATTTTGCTAAATCCCAATATATCATTTTTTTCGTGAAAACGAATACATTAGATATCCTCCCTATCACTACCTTTTTCAAAATCAACACATATCCACCGCTGCTTGGTGTTTCTTACACATAACGTTGCGATTGTTTTTAAGCAAGCTCAGCACTTGGCGTTGTCAAACGATGGTGTAAAAAATTGTTTTCAAGGTTTTTACGAACTGTATGAACTGAAGATCAAAGACCTTATCACTTTTCCCAATGCGACAAAGTGGCACTTAGACAGACCTCGACGATTTCTGCAACGGGTTCTCTCCGATCTTAAGACAGATAGCCGGTGATCTTCAGTTAGAGGGGAGCCTATGAATTCATTATCATAGCCCATCTAATCCACAGGTCAAACAAGTTTACTTACTTACTTGAAATTCGTTGGTCTTTTCCAGGATTTGCCTCAATGTGAAGATTTGGTCTATCGTTGATCTGCCTGGCCTGAAGCCACACTGGTACGTGCCGATTATAGTGTTGGCAGAAAGGTTTTAGACGCTCACATAGTACGGTGGATAGGATCTTGTAGGCAACATTAAGCAGGGATATGCCCCTGTAGCTTTTGTAGGACATAGGATCGCCTTTTTTGTAGATTGGGCATATGGAGCTATTTGACCAGTCGTCGGGCATACTTTCCTTCTCCCACACTTGGTTGATGAGCTGATGCATGCACCCTATCAGGACATCTCCTCCATACTTAAAGAGTTCCGCAGGTAGGCCATCCGAGCCTGCGGGTTTGTTATTCTTAAGCTTGGTGGATTGCTTTCTTAATCTCTTCAGTGCTGGGTAGTGGGACTGGATCAAACAAGTTTATGGCATCAAAAAAACAGCGCACTACATAGTTATTGAGCAAGACTACCTACCTAGCTTATGTATAAGTCTGTGGCAAGAAGGAATAACAGCATAAGTCGACTTATGTCGAAAATGAATTTTTCATACCATCCGATGCGCAATAAGCCATTCCGTCTTTTATATTTAACTTCCCATATAGGGAGTTATTGTAATCGGTCGGATTTGTCAAATTGGAATTTTTGACATTTCTCGACGTTTCAAGGTCCCTAGAGGCTATATCAATTTAGAGAGATGTCTGTGTGTGTGTGTGTGTACGTACGTTCGTACGTTCGTATGTTCGTACGTTCGTACGTTCGTACGTTCGTACGTTCGTACGTCCGTACGTTCTTGTACCATTTTTCGTCGTCGATTATCTCAAGAACGAGTAAAGATATCAACTTCAAATAAATTTTGTTTAATAGATAATAACTTCAAAAGAGGCTGAAAGGGCGTTTATTAAAATTCAGTGAGTAGTTTTTTCACTATAACGGTTTAAAAAAAAAGTAAAAATTTTGGTTAGTTTCAAATATCTCACGAAAAAATAATGCTATTGATTTCAAATAAAATTAAATGTACTCATTATAAGGTCATACAGATTTGGTATGAATTTCGAAAAAAATTAACATACCGTTATTTTTTTAAATAAAAAAAACTGAAAAAAAATTTCATAACCCAGATATTCTAAGAACGGAAAACAATTTGAAACTCAAAATAATTTTATTTTACGAAAAATAATATGGTGAAAATTTCAAAAAAATCAGTTTACAGTTTTTTTTACAAAAAATAAAAAAACTATATAAAATTCTATTGAAAATTGGTAAAAATTGTTTTTCGACTCAAATTTCTCGAGAACTAGTAGTGATAATGACTTCTAATTTAGTTTATTTTATACATAGTATAATTTTGTACAATTGGTAAAATGTTGACAAATATTGAATAAATGGTTTTTTTTAATTAAAAAAACTATTAAAAATTCTAGTGAAAACTAGTTAAAATTGTATTTCAAGTCGAATTTCTTGGGAATGAACACCGATAGTGCCTTCTAAAGTATGTTGTTTTATACATCGATACCTTGCCGTAAGAATGTATACTAAGCGACATTTCTAAAATTGTTCAGGAAACGAAAAAAACGAAGAAAGTTCTAGTTGAATCATAGTGTGCTAAGTGACAATTTTGGTTAAACTAAGTGACATCTAACAAAATTTTTTGTTGCTCACGAAAATGAGATCTTTATTAATGTCGCTTAGCATAATTTTTTTGGCGGATAATACAAATTTCAGCGGGCAACATTATTTTAATGAGAAAACATGGCAGTTGATAAATTTTTTTATTTGTACTCTAGTTTCCTTTTCATGCATAATAGGAAACCCAGGTCAAAACGTGGCCCTTAACATATAGTATATTTCCTCATCAAAAATTCATTTTCGAAAGAAGTGTCGCTTAGTACATTCTTACGGGAAGGTATCGAGATAATACAATTATTAACATATGGTTAAATTTTGACAAGTATCGAATTGACAGTTTTAACAAAAATATAAAAAAAATCTACTAAAAAGTGGTAATATTTGTTTTTCGACTAGAATATCTTGAGAACGAGCAATGATATTGACTTTGTCATTATTTAATTATATACATAATACAATTTCTAACAAATGGTTTATATTTGACATAATGTATATCTAGTTTTAGAGGGGATATATTTTGTAAGTACCCTTCCATCAATAACCAAACCATATCTTTTATATTTCAATATTTCGTTTTTAAATTTTTGATGTGTAAACATCTTTCCCGGCGGTAGAGTGAATCCAAAACGTGGGTAAAACTTGTAACCCGTTACGTTTACACGTTACGGTTACACATTACGGTTACACGTTACGGTTACACGTTCTGTGTAGCAACCTACCTTACCGACGATTGCATTTAACACCATTAATTGGAAATATTGCGAACTTACGACATCGTGTTTACATTAGCCGTGTTTTATTGGTTAGTGAATACACTACATATCAAAATTTAACATTGAAAACAACAACAAACGATTAGTGAATAAAAATAAGCTAGTAATTGAAATGCATAATTTAGTGAAGATAGGGTTTCGGATGTTGAAATGTAGGAGTTGTTTAGGTGGTGTCCGAAAAAGTATATGTGGCATACTTGAGGGTATGTTCGTTGGTATTTATTTTGTTATACTTTGCCGTTACTAATCCAAAGTGTGATCGCTCCGATATTTACAGAACAAATATTTTTTCAAATACAAAACTTTAATTCATACCATAATTCCGGCTTTACACTACTGCCATTAATTTTGTCATAAAATATTGAATCAATTTACGCGAAGGCGATTGGTTTCGACTGATATATTTTATCAGTTCACTGGCATTTGTTCAAAAATGTCATGTAATTGCGGCATTATGTTGAATTTATATAACAACTGAAAAAATTGCACATTTTAGTTTAATTAATACGATTTTAGGGCTGTTTTAGTATGGAACTAGGTTAAGACAACGATTTTGCAAAATTTTAATCAGACACAGCATCATACTTTCTCTATACTTTTATTGAAGTTAAACTCTCAGAATAGGTACCTATTTTATTTTGTTAGTATCGTTCTAACTTCATATTGTAAGACATCTTCATACACTTTAACATTAATGTAAATATATTATTTTGTATTACTTAGTAATATCTTTCATTCAAGTATTGACTACATATATTATTAATAAAGTTTTTGCTGAAAGAAGAAGTCATTGATTTTTAATTAATTTAGAAATATTGCATAAAATAATTCAATATAATGTACTTTTCTTGTGTTCAAATCAATTTGAGATTTTTTAAAATAATCTCTCATAATATGACTCTTTAACATTTAAAAACGTCAAAATAGGTCTGTTTTCTTAGTTTTTTGCACGAACTACCATTGTTTTAAGGTTGCTCAAAATCAATTTATTAAAAGAAATTGCCTTAGGCTAGGCGGTTTCTTAACTGTTTGGTTCAAGAAACTAAAAAGTTTGTGTTTTGACACAAACAAAACGATTGCCTAAAATGAGTTCGCTATTTTGTGTAACATATAATAATATGCACCTGCGCGGACATTCAACCACATTGGTCATCTGTTTTCTATAAGTATCCAAACAGTTGTGCAACTAAAAATTGAATGTGCGCTCCTAGCCTTAGGATGATATTAGTTAAAAAATATTTAAAGTTAGAAAACTACTTTAAAGTTAGGAAATATATAAGAAGTATAATACTACTACCTTAATAAGAAGCCGTTTAAAATTTTGCGCCAATATTATTTTATTGAGTACAATGTTTTTTGTCTCCAATACTCCAATACATATATGTGAGAACATTTTGAGTAGATTGTAGAAAAAATATATATTTTCGCACTTTTGTAAGTTTTAAATCAAATTTAACAGTGAGAAAAACTCTAAATCAACTCGATCTGCATTTTCATGAATATTTCAACTCCACCTTAAAACGAGATACAGATCTTTCGAACACATCCGTGTAAGTTAATTCAACAAGTAGGAAGGAAGAGTGAGTTAAAGAGTGAATAAAGCGTTTTTTTGGTGCTTGTATTACTGCGCTAGATATAGATTACCAATAAATCGCGCCTATTGGAAACTTTGAGTACTGCAATCTCGATTTTATTACTTTCCATTGCTGGCTAGAACTAAATTCAATCCATTAACGAAAGATTTCATAGTGTGTTCATTCAATGTTTTTTAAACAAATCCAGTTCACGTTAGTGATGGACAGTTAATTTTTATTTTATGCTCCCAAAAATGTATTTTCAGAATTGACATTAAATAAAATGTACGATTGGGTCGCACGAACTTGCTCTTATGTATTTGCAAAATCGTCGTTTTAACCAAGTTTCATTGTAAAACAGCTTTAATATCGTACTTATTCGACTAAAATTTTGCATCTTTGTCTTTCTAGAAAAAATTTGGAATTTTGTTTCTAAATACAAAAAAAAATAATACTCAAACTTTTGAGGAGCTTTAGCATAAAAAAAACGATCAAATTCGGTTGTACCGTTTACGAAAAAATCAAAAACTTAAAAAAATGTTCCAAAAACCATTTAAAATGTTGTTCAGGGCAATCTAGTAAAAAAACTTGAATTATTTGGATTTCACTCCTCACTTCTTAAATGGATACATAGTTATTTAATTTGACGAAAACAATACGTCAAAATTGGTAATATGCAATCAAATGAAATCGAAAATTTTTCTGGTGTACCTCAGGGCAGCCATCTTGGTCCGCTCCTTTTCATTCTTTTCATAAATGATTTGCCTAGTTACATTTCATATTCAAAGTATTTATTGTATGCCGATGACCTCAAGATTTTTAGTTGCATTAAATCTCCACTAGATGCATGTAAAGTTCAAAATGATCTTAATAATATAGTTCAGTGGTGTAATCTAAATGGATTATATTTCAATAATAATAAATGTAGTGTTGTAACTTATGCAAGAATACTCAATACTATTTGTTTTAATTACAAAATTGATGGTCAATACCTAAATAGATTAATGAGTCAAAAAGACCTTGGAGTTATTTTTGATACTAAAATGAATTTTTCGCTTCATATTGACCAAGTTATCTCCAGAGCAAATTCGATGTTGGGTTTCATAATAAGAAATTCTAAGTGTTTTGAAGATCCTTACACACTTAAGACTCTGTATTTATCCATTGTTAGACCTCTGCTAGAATATTGTTGCGTTATTTGGAATCCTTATACTCAAACGAGCATTTTTCGCATTGAGAAAGTTCAGAAAAGGTTTACCAAGTTTGCTTTGCGGAAAACATTTAGAAATGCAAATCTTCCGTCTTATGAGATCAGATGTGCCTTTATTGATTTAAAACCCCTAGCACTCAGAAGGAAACTATATTCTGCTCTTTTTGCTTTTGATATCCTCAACTCAAATATTAACTGTTCGATGCTACTTTCAATGTACCATATTTATGCACCTTCTCGTTTTTTGCGACCTAGAGATGGAAGTTTCGTATATGTTCCTTATCATAGTACAAGTTATGCAAAACATAATCCAATTACTAGTTCATGTATTGCCTTAAATGATTTTAATCATGTCATTGATTTTAATAAAAGTAGGATAAATATTAAAAGAGATATATTGAATTCATTATAAATATTATTATTTTAATACTTTGTAAATATGTTATTTATTCCTTAGTTTAAATTATGTATACAGTCTTTATAAAGTTATGTAACTTGAATGACGAAATAAATAAATAAATAAATCAGTTGACATCTACAACGAAATATTCTCGATACGTCAAAATTTAATTTGTCCTCTATATCTGTCATATACCATATTATAATTATTTTAATTATCGAATTAAATATTCTTTATTATATCAAAGTATACTTTTGGCATTCACTATATCAAAATATAGATCGTTCTCCATCTGTCAAGCCATGAACTGGATGATGACTACGACTTCAATGGATTAAAAAAATTAGTTTTTGCCACTTATAATTCCATTACAAGGTGGGAATGATGTCAATTGGTTTGTAAATCTCTGACAGAGGGAGAAAGATAAAGTACAGAAACCTAAAACAAAAAGTTAAGGGATTGGTTTGATTTTGATAAGGTGAACGCTCCATCTAGGATTGTCAAAAAAAAAGTTTTGACATTTTCGCTGCATGACAAGTATATTTGTTGGCGGCGTTAAGCCATATATACATTGTTCAAATGCATGAAAATCACGTACAAGTCTATTATTTCAGTGGCGAGAGAACGTTGCCCTTTGTGGTTTTTTTTTCAGCAAAATTTTGTTTTTACGAATTTCTTTGGGATTTTTGTAATTTTATCCGAGTAATTTGTTTTATTTTGTCTGTCCATTTCATCATATAATTTTCGTTTGGTGTTTTAATATTTTAATCAGTGCTTATTATGCTGTGTTCTCATCTCTTCCACGTACTATACGCAAATGAACCAATAAATGCATGATCAATCATCAATCTTGCATATACAATATTTCTATGCAGTACGCTAGATTGAAAGGATTTGGATTTTTCTTCAAGCCTACATCCGATCTATATGTGTGACTTTTTCAATAATATACTTACACGCGTGCTTGTCATGCATTTGAACAATGTATATCTAGCTTTAAACGCAATTGCTGAGGTTGAGAAAAAGGCGGAGTTATCGTTCATTCTTCTTTGTGGTTTTCTTTTTTTATATTTGGCGTTCGCTCAGTGAAATTCACTTAACTGAGTAGAGTAAGGAGTGTGAAAAGATGTCTCCTTTTTGCATGAACAAAGTTAACTTACATTAAAAATCGCTGTGTTTAAAAGCACTGATGTACTCGAAATTAAGCCAAAAGAGAAACAGAGATTAAAATCGGATTCGTGTAAAAACAGTCTATTTTCTATCAGATAACATCCCTGTTTGAATATATGTAAGTGCAAAAAGCAACATCCCTGTTTAAACATAAGTCAAACAAACTTTACGTTACGCAGCGGAGTCCACTTACTCCTAACACACGCCACGAACTACTTCATCGATGCATATTGTCGATAAGGTTTTTGGGTTGTGTGAAATGAATAAGTGCAGACACGGCAGTTCACAACTGCTTGGCTCGAGCAACTAAAAGGTTTGTGTTTTGACTAAAAGGCTCTGTTTTTTAATAAGGAATAATCATAGATGTCTATAGTTTCTATGTGTAAAGCTACATATGTAGAGATATTTTTAGATTTAAGTACAAGTGAAAGGGTTAAATTGTGGGAAAAAAAGTGGCTTCCATTTGAATATATTATGTATATATGTACATATCTAAAGTCACAAACTAAATAGTACGATTGCATTGTATGTTTATTGAGTACGTTCGATAACAAAAATTTGGCACTCGGACGAACGTTGATGTTTACACATCTTAACCGTGAGTCCTGGCACTCACACTTTTTTTTTTCAATTAAAATGTTTGGAACCGAAATAATAAAGTAATTTCTATAATATAATACATAATTTTATAATTTTATTATCAACTTAGTTTTTAGAAGAATGTATGTACTGTACATACGTACATGAATAAGGTTGTTCAGTTTTACCTAAGTCCCACATATTCAAATTCCATTAATAGCTATGGTAAAATTGAAGAAAACGTCACAATATGTTTTTATCTTTTTGTCCATGAAAAAGATGTAAAATTCTACTCAAGGTTTTCTTACCGCAATGGGAAGTTATCAGTGTGGGTCGCACCCAGCCTCTCTTTTTTCATATTTTTATCTCAAACGGTTAAGGAATTACAGACAAAAGAATTAAGTCTTGTAACTGATTTGTATTGCAAACTAAACATTCCTCTCCTGAAAAGTAGTAAAAACTGACTTATGTCGTTTTTCCTTGTTGCCACAGAAGTGTTTTCTTACAAGGATGGATCGTTTCAGGTCATGTTTAAAACGTCTTGTGTATTCATATTTCAGACCCTGATCTGATATGATCTCTTAGATATAACTGATATGAACTCCATCCTGTATTCATATGTATCATTTCTTAAGTGTGTAACGATATGCATTCATTGCATTGACAAGGCATTATTACCTACCCAATTGTGATGGTTTAATCGTGGGACTTTTAGTCTTTCAGGATTTGAATTGCTCCCATAGAAAAATAAGACATTTCAA
This sequence comes from Philhelius festivus, assembly GCA_963931855.1. Taxonomy (NCBI): domain Eukaryota; kingdom Metazoa; phylum Arthropoda; class Insecta; order Diptera; family Syrphidae; genus Philhelius; species Philhelius festivus. The sequence goes on from OZ007557.1 coordinate 58,761,364, forward strand.
ATCACAATAAACTTTTTTGCTATTTAATAAAAAAGTATCGATGACAGGACACTGGTATCTACGCTTGTCTCGGCCAGGGCACTTCCAAATGCACCTTGAACCTGAATAAGATTGAAAAGAAAGTCCTCAGAAATTTCCTTCAACCCGATCTGATAAGGACTTGCATATTAAGAGCCGCCTGTAAATTTAATCGTCCGGAAGAAGTTTTTGTAGGTAAAGATACCTTCAAAAGAAACGAAGCAGTTCTAGGATCACAATCAAAACACACATAATGTCAGATTGTGTAAGATGAGGATATTGCGATTGAAAAACCCCTCAGACTTCTCAATCATATTATATACATTGTAGGTACCTTCTCCTTTTATATTTCCGGTTCATTTATCGATTAGCATCAATTCGCGGTTCACAAGCACACACACTCAATACACTCTTAATAATTCCAATCTAAAGGACACTTTTTTCTCCATTATCGCACACATCCTGGGAATTGTTAAAATAGCTCTATATTCCACGTCGAGATTGCATACTCACATAAGCTCATACCTCAAACGTTTAAGGTTGACAATAAATAATTATAGAGTCCCTGTGACAAAGGAGAACAAAAAAAAAGAAAAAAGAAAACGGAATAATATATCGAGTGGAACAAAATACCATCGACAAGGAGCGAACACGGTTGATCCTATTCTTCAAAATATATCCCTGCTGCCTTGTATATTCAATCCTCCCGATGAAATGCTAATCTGTGGAAGTATAGCGCAAGTGAGATTTTATTCCTTTTGAAAATCGAAACCGTACAATTTTCTGAGTTTTTTTTTTCTTCATTCTGCTGTTCATTCTGCCAAATTGGATTGACTATAAAGGCGGAGAAGAACCACTCTAGGAATCTAGGAAGGACGAATAAAAAAAAAAAAACTGGAATCCTTTGATGAAAAAATAAAAATACGGAATCAAAGGAGGAAACTTTTGAGATCTTTTTGCGCTGCGCTACCTCTACGATGATGACAATTTGTTTCTACCCTTAAGTTTTTTTTTGTTTATGTTGTACTATTGCAAAAGGATTTTGTCACCGCGACTATAAAGAGGGCGGATCTAAGGAATCGCGATACGGAACCGATATCACTGAGGCTACGAGAGTATACCTAGACCTACAAAGGTATTATTGGTTTTTATATTATAACGATATGCCAAGGGGTTGGTATGGGGATCACTCGCTTTGAGGCAGAGGATTTACTTTGCCGAACTTAATTGATCGAAAATATTGGGTTACCTGGGCTTGAGCATCGGAGTTATAAAGCCATATCGTTAGAAAGAGGCCAGTGTTCCTGGTTACAAGGTGTAATTTTCGTACAAGCAAAGGAGTTATTGAAATGAAAGACCGTTGCAAACCTCTCACAATGGGTAATATTAGGAATTCTATTTTAAAATCAAGGATGTCTTTACACCTGGCAGAGATAAGATGGTTTCCTTTTAACATTTCTGTGAAAGGAATTTTTAACGCGATGATAAGGCAAGGGACATACACCACCAACCTGAAATTCAAACAAAATGATCATGGCATCTTGGAATTAAGCGAGATAAGGTAGTTAAGTATGCAGGATAGCAGACAGGTGAACTCACTTTCAAAATTACTTACATGCTACTTGCTAGTTCTGGCTTCAGGTCCCTTAATAAAAAATGCGTTCATTTGGTATTGATGAATATCTTCTTCTTTGAATTCAAAAATAACCTTTCGAACCAATCTATATAAGTTGTATTGGGCGATTTCAAGTTTGATATTCATAAGATAAATGCTGGTGTACCACAGGGCTCTGTTTTGCCTCCGACTCTCTTTCTAATATTTATCAATGATCTTTCGTCTGAAATTTCTAATCCATTAAATTGTTTAACTAACTAACTCTCAGATCCCGATGTTCGTTTCCAGATTCACGTCCTTGTTCTTCGGGAGTTGATTTAGAAAGGCAGCTTATGATAAGCTCATTAAATTTTGATCGTAATAGCATAGAATTTAATGCTTCAAAAACTCAATGCAGTCTTCTGTCACTCAAACGGAACCCACCTCTTCTTTGATAACCATGATTGGCACTTGCATTGAGGAAACCGAAAAGTTCTCAGTTCTCGGTAGGTCCATTACAGACCCCCTTGTGTGGAATGTCACCCAAATCTGCAAAGTGCTTGTATTTCTTCGATGTTGCTACAAGTGTTTCAACCTTTCTGATCTGGCTGTGATCTATCCTTTGTTCGATCAAAGCTCTAGTACTTTTTTACCATATTAAGGCAGGTATACTTCAATAATCCACTTCAGTCTCTTGGATAGACACCAAAAAGGGATTTAAAAATGATAGGTGATAGAAGAAAAACTACACATATGCATTTCTCGAGCACCTTCGCAATGTTTTTTGTCTTTCATTATTTTACCGATACTTTTATAACTAGTGTTCTAGTAAAAAAGCCAGATACATTCCTCCCTTTAAACAATTCAAAAGTAATAATCTCGCTTCAGAGCTTGTCCAAAACTGAGGACGTCTTATTATATTCAGATATTATTTCTTTAGCCTTAGCCGCACTACACCAATGTGGATCTCAACTTTCCTAAGCGCTCTTATTGTGCTCCAACATATTAAGGGTAGTCATATTCCCCTTAGAACGGGCAAAATTCTAAAAAAAAGACATTAGATTGTAGACTGGGTATAAATCTTAAGGCTCTAAAAAGCCTAATAACTTGGAAGCCCATCAGTATCATAATTCTAAAGGCTAGATTCAAAAATGGTTTTAAAAGGAACAACAATGGCTTCGAGGAAGCCTATTACCTTGACCATATATATTATATTTTGACCGAAGGACCAGGGTCAAGCATTTTTCCATTCCGAAAGTAAATAAAAACTCATTTAGGATTGTGTGCTTTAGTATGCTCGGAAGAGTCAATATTGTTTTAATTCACGATACAAAGGTAGATAGGTACTACGAGTATTTTGCAAGTTCCGCATTCGTAATAAAATGCACGAACTTGCTCTTATGTAAAAGAATAAGAATTTCAAAAATAAATGCTATTAGAGAAAAACTGTTCATAAGTATATCTAAAATTCATTTTTTAAGACTAAAACAACTCTCTTTAGTAGTTGGAGCTAAAAAAAGGATGCCATGGTAGTTCAAGCAAATATTATAGTTTATGCAAGAACAAAAATTATAACTCCTCTTAGTGGTTTCTTAAAAAGGCAAGCTTTTCTATACAAAATTTTTAAAACATTTTTAAGAAGAAATTTTGGTACGCCAAAATAAAAATACTGACGCTTCTGAGATATCGGATTTTTCAAGAAAAATAAATTTTTTTGCAAAAATTCTTAAAGTCTTCAAATGCAATGTTCTTAAACTTTTTAGAAGCTTCTCTATACAAAATTCCAGTCAGTAATATCTTTATTTCATTTTTTTATTAAATTATAGATCGTAGAAATCAATCGAAAGAAAAAAAATGATCACAATTCTCGAAGCCGTTTTCGAGAAAAATACGATTTTCGAAAACCATTTTTTAACATTTGTATGGAGGGTACCGTTATTTTTAGGTAAAATAATTTCTTTTTTCTCATATCTTGTAGATTATAAAAACTTTTATATATCAATTCTCAAAAAAATCGAGCATGGGGTTTTCAAAATATTGAGTTTTCAAAAAAAAAAAATGAAAATTTTTTTAAAAATCTAAAAAAAATTTTTTTTAAATTTGAATACACATTAATATTGAAACTGCAGAGGAACCTTAGCATACAAAAAATGATCAAAATCGGTCGTACCATTTTTGAGAAAATCAACATACAAAAAAAATGGTTCCAAAGGGGGTACCAAAAATAACCATTTTTTTGGAAATTTTTTCAACCACTACCTAGCTTTAACTAAATGAAATTTTTTGAATTTTTGGTCTTTAAATCTGTGGAACAGTTTTTTAGAATAAAAAATATTTATTAAATTTCGAAAAAAAATTCGTATGGCAGGTACCGTTATTTTTGATCTTAAAAAAAAAGAAAAACATATGTGGGGGAAAAAATTAAAACCCACATCTACCATAGTACCCCTTGGCATAATGGTTATTGCGTTGGACTGTCATGCGGAAGGTCTCGAGTTCGATTCTCAGCCGCTACTAGAAAGTTTTTTTCAGGGGTGTACTGCCTCTTGCGAGGAATTGACAAATTTTCCAAGAGTATCTCTTGTCATGAAAAGTGCTGCTCATTAGCCGTTCGGTATCGGCAGAAAATTGTAGGTCCCCTCCGTTCCCTGGTAACACTAACACAGGAATGGTTGAGAGTTGTAAGTCACTAGGTCCTGGTTCACTCCGAGCTGTTGCACCACCAAATTTAATCTACCAAGTTTAAAGAGAATTGGCCGAGCCGCTTAGGCTGTAGTCGAACAGACAGACAGACAGATTTTCGAGACCCACTTTTTTGGTCTTCGCTATCATCGTAATCTTAACTTTGATCAAAATCTCGAGTTCGATTTTTTTACGAATGCATAATTTGCCTTCTAGTATGTACCTGTTTATAAGTGCGACTAAAGCCTGAATCATTTGGCTGAATTTCTTTAATTTCATTTTTACTTGCGATAAACATAGGTACTGTAGGGTAAGTTCTGCATTTAAAAAAAAAATCGAGCTCGAGATTTTGATCAAAGTCGACATTACGATGATAGCGAAGACCAAAAAAGTGGGTCGGGCAATTCCGTCTGTCTGTCTGTATATCTGTATGTCCGTATGTATGTATGTCTGTATGTCTGTATGTCTGTATGTCTGTATGTCTGTATGTCTGTACCTCGAACTACAGCCTAAACTACTGGACTGAACTTCAGACTCGGTACTTAAGGGTCTACGGTGATTCCCTAAAGGAGAAATTGAATTTTTTTTTTAGCTCTAAAACAATCAGTACCCCCCATACACCCTTAATACATAATCTTATTTATCTCGTAAATGGCTCTAACGATTTTGATAAAAAATTGAGTGTGATATTATGGACATGGACAATATTTTCGTCAAAAAAAAAAAATTTGGGGGAAATGTTATTAGGGGTATACCTGTGTCATAGAACCGTTTTTTTTTTGATTTTCGACTTTCTCAATAACGGCTCTAAGGATTTTAACCAAAAATTTTCAGCAGGAGTCCCTTTAAGTTTAAAATAATATTGTATATAAAAATATTTGAAAAAATATTTGTTGGGTTTTTTTGAATTTTTTTTTGAAAAATCAATATCTTCAAAACCTATGAACGATTATTTTTTGAAATTATTTCCTTAAATCAATATTATTAAGTACTAAAAATTCGCCTCCCACATTTTTTTCTTGAAAAATCTTAAAGAAATTTCTTATATAAAAAATTTATTTAATAATAAAACGATTTTTTAAATTTTGTTTGCATAAATTCATACTTTTCTAGAAATCAGACAGCAATTTTATGCATTTGAACATTATTATTTAATAAAATCCATGTTTTATATTTATAAAATGTATCTTAAATTCCAAAGTACCTACTTTTACATAAGAGCAAGTTCGTGCGATCCAGTCGTGCATTTTATTTAAATATCCTCCCGAAACTGCTCTTTTTCTTAGACCGAAAATAACGGAAATGTCATACAATTTTGTCGAAATTTAAGAAAGTATTTTCAAAAACTGTTACACAAACATATTTTATGAAAAATTAAAAAATATATATATAAGTATCTAATGGTCGACGAAAAATGGTTGCTAATGAACCATAAAAACATTTTTTTTTTTGCGAATTTCTCAAAAACGGAATAAGTGATTTTTATAATTTTGTTTTAATAAAAAAGTTCAGAAATAATTTTTATGGTAATGAAGGTTGGAATGTAACAACAATTTGAATGAACTTCCACCAAATGTAGTATAAGTCGATCATGTCATGTTAAATAAAAAAAAAAATGTTTGTCAAGAATGGGATTCGACCCCAGACCAGTGGCGTAGCGTGGGTTTTTGCCGCTCGGGGCAGAGTCAATTTTGCCGCCCCTAGCAATTTTTTTCTGGGCCTTTAATTTTGTTTGCTGTTTTAAAAAACATCAAAGTAAAACAGCTACTTAACTTACCTTGTTATAATTAAATTTTTTATTCACAGATTTATTATGTATGTGTATGTAGATAGAGTTGTCTAATCTGGAGATGATTGCTGAAAAATAAAACCGGATTTTAAAAAAATCAACCCGCACCGCCTTTAATTATTATTATTCTTATAGTTATAGTAATAATTATTATTCCTAAAATATTTTTTTATTTCTATTATTGTTATACATACGGAAATGAAGAAACAGAAATATTGGCCAAGGATTATTTTTAACTTAAACAAATTTCACAACAGCCCATCAAAATTAAAGTGTTCAAAACTGGTTTTATCTTTTAAAAACGGTTAACATGTTTTTTTTTTTTGCAGCTCAAGGAAATTACCACAGCTTATCTTAGATGGAAACGAAACTTCTAACTAGCTATTTCAAATATTCACCAATTACTTAGCAAAAACTGTATTATCTATACTTTAAAATTTTTCAGACCTATTTTTGATTAGATTTAACATACCTATACATCCGGTTTGTTTTTAATTTCTCGAAAGAACTGTCAGTCTAAGTTTTCAACCAGTAAACAGTTATAAGAACTTCGTAAAATGTGCCGCCTTGAAAAATTCTCAACATAGGCTCTAGCTCCTTTACTATGGTAACAACGACGAATGGTCATGGCCTCTGGGATAAATCCCTCTACACAAAGATTAATTGTAAAAACTAAACTTTCTACAATGAAGAATAAATAAACATGCAAATTTGAGAATTTTGAATAAAATTCTCTTGCCCCAAATTAGTTTTGAAAAAAACTATCCACCCATTTTTTAAAATATCGAAGTTTCAAAAATTAATTTTGATTTTTTTTAATCCAAAATTTGATTTTTTGAAAATTTTGATATGTAATATTATTCAAACAGGAGCTCTTGTTTAAAAAAAATCATTAAAATCGGTTAAGCAGATAATGAGATAGTCGAAAAAAATGGTTCCATGAGAGATACTTTTATTAGACGATAGAAATTTTTTTTACAATAATATTATCGTAGATCGTATTTACTCGTATGTATGTTAACTCACACAAAAATTTTGATCAAAATCGTAGGAGTCGTTTTTGAGAAAAATGAGATTTTCCATGCTGGTTTTTAAACTTTTGTATGGGAGGTACCGTTATTTTTGGTTATATGAAACATTTTTATTTAAACTCTGCTAGATAATGTGAAGAAACTGTTGCGTACCAAGTTTAGTAAAAATCGACCAACTTGTTTTCGAGATTTTTGAAAATTTTGGTAGATGTACAATAAATACTTTTAAACTTTTAGAAAACATTCTCTGTAAAAACAATTGACCAAAATCAGTGGAATCGTTTTTGAGAAAACCGAAAGTCAAAGAAATGGTTCTATGGGAGGTACCATTTATAACCATTTTTGGGAAGTTTTTTTTATAAAATGGTAGTCTTTCTGCAAAAAAATTACTGATTTTTTTTTTAAAGTTGTGGGCACGTTTTTGAGAAAAATAAGATTTTCATTTTTTGCTAAAAAAAAATTATACGACAGGTACCTACCGTTATTTTTGGTATTAAAATGCCCAAAAAACGCTAGGTACCTACCAAGTTTAAGGGAAATCGACCGAGTCGTTATCGTTTTTCTATTATTAATAATAACTTATTAACTTTCGATTTCTCGGTAAAAAATAGAGAACTCAATTTTTTATAAAAATGTGAGAAAATGTTTTTTATGGAACTTATGGTTCTTGAGATATGAAGAAAACACTCTTAATTAAGCCAAAATGGGGGTTTCAGCTCCGAAAAATCAATGGATTATTTCCGAGCCATCAGCTAGGTATTTCGTTTCATCAATTAACTTATTTTATGTAATCAATCCAAAGGGGTAAAATGAAAATCTCTTGCGCTTATGTAGGTAGGTACCGTACCCGTACCCGTACACACAATTTTAAAAAAAATTTCACAACACAAGAAACACAGACAAGTTAAATGTGGTGGCTCGGAAATAGTCGAATGAAATGTTTGAAAATTTTGGCTCGAAAACTTTTAAATAATTTATCTGACTGATGGAATTTATCCACAGAAAAATGTAGCGTAATGAAAAGAAAATATAAAAACATAACATACAAAAACCATTAACATTAACGTATTTAGAAAAATTGTAGCAAAGTGCCGCCCGGATATTTTGAAAAATTGCCGCCCCAAGCAAAGTGCCGCCCGGGGCCTGTGCCCCCTTTGCCCCCCCTTGCTTCGCCACTGCCTCAGACCTAGCTTTTTGTTCCCTCGATGCCCCTGCCTAAAATACATTTAAACTTATATAAGTCGGCCAGGCCAAATACATACATATCTAGACAACTTTCTTTAAAAGTTAGTTAACCACCAGATTTTGTTCTCGTGTTTCACACAGTCCATCCGGTCCCGATCGGATGCAGTCCTACTAAACCGAAGTCGCTCTGCTCCCCCTTGTCACGATTATATTGGTGCCGCCCATTCACAGTCCTACGTCCGATGTGGTAGATTAGCGGCCATTCAATCCTGGACCTGCCCTCGACTGTCGTAAGTAGAGAAATAGAAATGCTTCGTGTGGGATAGAGCCGCTTATACGTACACCTCGTAATGATAGTCGTTAGGGAAGTAAGCCCCAAAAATTTGAATGACCCTGAATCAGTTTTTACGGAAAATTATCAATTCTGATTATATGTTGGCTCCCTAACGTATCACAAAATTAGGTATGAGTATGACGGGGAATTATTCAGTTCTACCTTTTTAGTGGTTCAGATTTCTATTAAATAAACGCCCTTTAATAAAACTCCATCAAGCTAGGTCTTTGTGGGATATAGGTCTTTCGAAATGTATTAGACCATTAGATTAAAAAAAAAAAAATAAATTTGCAACTTCAATTTTGGCATCATGTTATGTAAGGTAAGGTTGAAGTGGCTACCAGGGGCAATGTTATTCCATTGTAATACCACAAGAATCTAGAGATTTTCTCTAATACTTTTCTTCTACTAATTGAACCATCTGGAGCTCCTTATGAAGCAATATAGACCACAAATGTCACTAAATTCCTAGCAGAAAACTAGCGAAGATAGATCCTAAAGCTATGGGATAGAGCAGCGCATTTGTGTTTATAGAAGGTGACGAATTGATTCTACCTTTTCCTCGTACATACAGCTTTTTGATTTGAGCAAAAGCCAAACCTTGTTGCCTGCTTGCCTATATAAAATAAGCCAATTTGTAAATATGGTTCAATAAAAATCATTGAATCCTTAGAAGATGCAAACGATATCATTCACTGTATAATGGTTCAAACTTAACCTCAGCTCTGTTTAGGTATATCCGAAGCTCAATTGAATTTAATTTTATTTCCACAAAATGACTTAAATCAAAGCCAAACACAATGTATACAATAAGATTATATGTTTAAGAAACAAACCAACGTTTTCGAATTCTCAAAACAGAATCAAATTGTTCTTGCCCAATCATGTGGAACATTGATGTCTAGAACAAATCAATTGAAACATTATCTGAGATTAGAAAAATTGTAGGTATATATAGGTAGGTAGGCAGGTATATAAAAGAAAGAAATAAGAATTCCCTGGCCAACTCAAAGAAAGCCCACATCTGCTGTGGACGCAATACACCAACTCCAACTCCATCCATCATCAGCAACAACCTCCTCAGCGCAGTGTGCTAACGCTAACCCAATTCTTCATTTACTCGAAAACCTCATATCAATTCCACCAGCATCCGGACGAAAATTGCCCTCTAATCGTCATGACCTACCTAACGAAACATTCAAAACACCAGCAACACACACCAAAACATCTAATCAATGTCAATCACAGCGTTTCATGCATGACTCCCCAGGGTATTATTTTCCAAAACTCTGGAACTTCTAGAACAATAATAACAACAACAACATTGAAAACCGCCTTAGACATTGGTACACCACAAAATATAATAGGTAAGTTGGCAAGCTTATTTACGTCGTCAGCGTCGGCGTTGGGGAGAGGAAAGGCGAAAATTGTGAATCCAGAAAAGATACCTACTCTCCTTGGCACCGAATCAAATCAGGCGCGAACAACAAAATCGATCGAAGGAACCTGTAAATGCCACAATTACACCCAGTTTGAGCCAACTTAGCGGTGGAATATCTGTTCTGTACCTTGTGCCTTCACTTTACCTTTTGGATCTCTTTGATTTCTATGAGCGCAAACTATTTCTAGAGCAACAAGCTGCCGCATCATCGAAATGGTTAAAGACACAATATAACTTGAACTTATTTTCCTAAAAACACCATCTACCCACAAGATACTTTTTAAAAGTAGGATTTGTGCCCCACTGACTGATGCTGGCGTATGGAAACAAGATAAACAGCCGGTAACTCCGCAAGTCAGGCACCCAGATCTAATTTTTCGCGTACTTTAGCTGTTTGGTGGCGTGGAATTGGATTTGGCCGCAAGACATACAGTGGCACAATTGTTGATTTAAATTAAGCAATTTTTTTTAATGTACCTAACTCTTAAACTGTTGGAAGAAGTTGTAAAAACCAAGTGTAGAAATTTAGCAAGAATCACAAACTGGTGAAGTTATGCCGGAGGTGTGGGATCGATATGCAGTCGCTGATGTCTTTTTTCAGGGGTGCTTCCTTTGGCGAGGAAGTGACAAATCCTCCAAGAGTTTCCCTTGTGATGAAAAATGCCTGAACTCGGCAGAAAATTGTAGGTCCCTAGGATTCTAAAACGCACATAGGAATGGTTAATAGTTCTAAGTCACTAGGTTTAGGTTCTTTACAAGTTGTTGTAGCTTTAATTTTTTATTTTAATTAGTGAGGTACAATTTCGCGTTCACGCAACATGTGGTCCCAGACTTGCGAACATATCGAAGGCCAAACAGTGATTCCTACCATTTCCTAGTTGGGGCAACGCAGAAAATAAAATTGTGAAGCACCTAGAAGAAGGAATTTGACATTAGACCTAAGACGACTTAGCATACCTGGAGTTGCAGGAGTCTACAGAGAGCACATGTGCTAGAGACTCTCTACTGTGAATTTACCTTCCACTGGTGCCAACAATCAATGGTACAAATATCGTGATATTGTAAATGAATCAGCCGAAAGAAAGTGACAGAAGAATAAAAAAGAGGCAAAAGATGCGCATGCGAGGAAGAGTGTTCGGAAAACAAGATTATAGAGCAGGGCGAAGAGAAGAAGATTATACTAAGAAATAATAAAGGATGCTGATTGCTTCAGACGCCCAGCTCAAGGATTTTGAACATGCTCGGAATGAAAATAACACGCGGACGTTTATAAAAGAGCCAAGCAACTGGCTGCTGGGTTTGTGCTTTAAATGGAATAATTCCTCTGCATATAATTTTGGCCAGGAGATGAGTTATCATGTGAAATCTTCAACTCTGTTCTAAAGCAGTTCGTGCGCCGGCCGGGTAGGCGTAAGCTAAGCGCCGAGGAAACTTTTTTCAACAAATCTCTCCAACTGTTGTGGTATGTCTACGATATCAATATCACCGATCATTCCCAGCGTTCCATAATGAAGTAATTCTACGCTCGGTGTGGATAAAATGGAAACAACTAGCTTGAGATCGAAAACCATTGACTCTCAGGCTAAGAAATACTAGACACAAGAATGGGGGAAGCAAAACCTTACTGAAGAAGATTGGAGTAACGTTTTATGGTCAGATGAATCAAACTTTGAAGTAAGCATTATAATGAAGCCCCGAACTCGGAAACTTTAAAAACTGTTTTAAATTGCCATCCACTTAGTTATTTTGAGCTTTTGAAAAAGGTTATTTTTTTTTATTTTTGCAGGTGTTTGGAAACCCTGGTGTAACCTTTGTGAGGCGGCGAGTTGGTGAGGAATACAAACCAGAATATGTAGTTCCAACCGTTAAACATGGAGGAGGAAGCGTTATGATCTGGGGTTGCATGGCTGCGGACGGCGTGGGCAAAATGGTCACTTGTGAGGGTCGCATGGACTCAAAAAAATACATTAATTTGATGGAAAACACGCTGATGGCATCTTTCCAGCATATTTTTGGTGATACAAATATGCGGGGCGTGTTGTTCCAGCAGGACAATGCACCCTGTCACAAGTCCGCCCTCTCAGTGAAGTGGTTTGCTGAAAATGCCATTGACCTGCTTCCATGGCCTGCCCAGTCCCCAGATCTGAACCCAATTGAGCATCTATTGGAAATTTTAAAGCGTAAAGTCCGACAATACCCAACAACATCAAAAAAATGCTCAAAAAGGTTCTTGAGCAAGAATGGCTCAAATTAAGTTCTGACGAATGCCGCAAGCACGTAAGCTCTATGCCTAAACGAATAGCAGCAGTCATAAAATCGAGGGGTGGCCATATAAAATATTAAATTTTCTTTAATAAAAAAAAATTTACAACATTTCTGCATACTTGTTTTTTTTTTAATTTTACTTGGTTTTAAAATTATGGCATCTTTTTGGGGGTGCCTAATACATTTGGCCAAGACTGTAGGCTTTGCTTTAATAACATTTATTGTTATAACAGTCTTAGGAATATTTGAAGAAACTCTATAATCTCTATTAAGGGGATTAAACATCAATCCTACCAAACCAACTATTAAACCATATACAAAAAAAGGCTTCTGCCACATATGAAACCTTTTCGGTCAGCAGGCGATGTCATCGAAGCAAAGAGGGATGGTGGAAATCTTCTGGAAGAAACATGTCGAACCACCTTTAGGTAGCCACAAAAGACTTGCAGCCATGAGTTTGCAAACCAAACATACTCCTTATATGCATATGTATAATGTATATGGTGCATTCTAGAATCCGAGATGTTTCTTTTCTTTACATCTAAACCTTATGCCTTATAAGAACTTATTGAAAAGGAAAGACAACTTTGGTGTAGTGTTTGACTTTCTAATTATTGATGAATAAAGTATATGAGTATAAACTATGATGTTCCCACCTCAAGAAATGGCTTCTTTTCCTTAGGCTTATCAGAGGATTTTCATGCAAAAGGTCTTCGGTTTAATTCTCAGCCGCTGCAAAAAAGTTTTCCAGGAGTCTACTGCCTCTTGCGAGGAATTGACAAATCCTCTAAGATTATCTCTTGTCACAATCTTTCAAACCAAATGCCATGGATCCAAGGCAGACAACTCCAGGCACAGTGTGATTGACCTAATATGGCGTCATGACGTACGAAAAAAGTTATCAAAAATGAAATAACTTTGATAGTTGGTTAAAAACTTTTTTTTTGATATTATTAGGGCATGTACTTGAAATTTTTTTTAAAAATGAACAAATTCAAAATGGTGGAATGCAATCTGGCAATATTATATAACAAACAAAAAATCGAAAAAAAATTATTTATATATTTTTCTGAAATCAGCACAGTAATTTATAAATAATAAATTTAGGAATACAAAATGCAATATGAGCAAACAATATATATATAAGTTAATCCGATATTTACATGAAAAAGTTTTCATTGTCCATTTCGTAACAGTCACAATCATCTACATCTGTATCTGTTTCAGAAGCGGAAGAGCAGTCCATCTTGTTCATCTTCTGTTTGATTATTTACAGGTGGAGGTGCTAACAAATTGATACAGTATTTAGACAAATATTTGAGTGGTCTTATAGGTAATTTCCGACAACTAGATATTAATGGATCGGATGCGATTAGGAATCTTTTATAAAGATCCTTCATTGTCTTTTGAGGATAATGGTTTCTTGCGAAATTAGCTTGATAGATTAAAAAACTTATTACATGCTTCTTGTACATCTTCCGACATTTGACCGATTGGTAACCTGAATATTTTGTTATTTCGGGCCCATGAATTAAAAGTTTGTGAACTAACGTAGGCATACAATACCAGAAATATTGTTGTAAAAGTTTTCACTCAAACACAAAATAAATAAATAGTGTTGACATACCTATGTATTTCTGTCTAACAATGTACTACATACTTAGGAATTTATATTTAGAAATTCTTTAACTTATTTTACTCACCCGCAGGTGTTGAATTCATTTTATTGTAATAGATTTGCTTGGAAATAAGAACTTTTACACGTGTTTGATGGAAGCGTCCATTAGCCTATCTTAACGACGCACAGTGGGACAAAATGGCGAAAAGATGGAATTAAATCAACCAACAGGACTAGGAACTTTAAATTTCTACTACTGATACCAATGTTAACAATTTTAACAGGTCTACAATATCTATTTGAGCTTGGACGTGGATTTTGTTATATTAATTTTACACCAGAAACTAAGCGAAGTGTAATAAGGCAAGTAATAAAAACAGCCGAATCTACCTGGTTCAATTCATAAAAGGCTTGCATATTTGAATTGTGACCAAAACTCCCATCAAAGCCCCATTTAGAGTACAAGCGTACCATACAGCTTTCAATTCGAAGTGAATTAATCTCGTCTTTTTGAAGAAAAAATGAGCGTTTAACTGTTAATTTTAGCAAACTTTGTAAATCTGTACTGAAAGAAGTTTTCGAAGCACTGATATGTTCAGGATCGCGATAGCAATTTTTTTACATTCCTGAACGATTTTATACGAAGGAAATATACTTAAGAAGCTTTTGATCTGATAATTTCATATGGAAATTTAGATAAGCCTGCTTCGAAAATTAACTCTAAAGCTTCTTTAACAGGCATTCAAGTAGGTTCAATGGACTCTCTTAAAGCTTTAGTACACTTTTCAACTTTTCTAGGACTTTTGGGTACTTCGTGAATTACTTTTGCAGCTCCCGACTGCCCAGATGCTCTCAAACTCATTTCAGCTCTATTCCATATGCCAATTTAGAAAGAATGTGTGTCATTTTAAAAGGTACCCGAGTTTAAGTTCGCCATACAATTAAAAATTATTCCATGTCGCTATTAAATCCTTGGTAACTTGACTTCTTCATTATATTAAAACGATTTTACCTGGGTATTAATAGTATTTTTGATCTTGTTCAGCCTAAGAAGTGTCAAAAATACAATAATATTGACCAAAAATGTCTTTTTATAGAAAGTGACGTCACCGACAAAAATGTACACAACACAGGGCAGCAAATTGTAGTAAGAAATTTTTACACATTCTGAAAGAAAACAAAGCACTTAACAAAATGAAATATAAAATTTATTGGCGTTTTGCGGCTAACAGAACTAAACGCCTAAGGATTTCAGAAAAATGCAAAAAATAAGCCATATTCAACTACGAATTAAAGCGAGAAGAATTTATTTTTTATAAAAAAAAAAAAAACATACAAAAATGCACCTGAGCTTACTAATTCTATTGCAATTTAATTTAATTTGTTACACGCAATAAATAATAAACTGTACACAATTTACTTAACCAACTCGAAATGGCACAAAGAGGCCTGCGATCGACTCAAAACGTGAACATATACTCTTCATTTGGGACGATCTGCAGAAGAATATGTGATTCAAATAAACTTTCTTTCTCTCATTTATAATTCTCTGTCATATTTTGAAGAGAAATAGAACGGTTATTAAAGACAAAGCTCAACTTCATAATTTGATTACGTATTACGAGTAAATGCCAGCTTTTTTACGTTTTGCCCCATTGTGCGACGCGTGACTACGGTAACCTAGCAGCCACATTCAGACTGAGATTATGGGGGGATTTGAGGCAAGAGACTCTACTACGAACATTTTTCGTCTCCTAGGGGTCTCCTTTAGACTGATGACAAAAAACCCCTAACTCAAAACTTTTATTTTGGACTTTTGGCCGCACAAAGATGGCTTCGGCCGCACTGTGCGATGAGACATTATGGAATAATAGTCTAGGCAGAGTAAAAATGCAATGGGGAAATGAAATATGGACAGAATCCTCAAATCTGAACAGACCTAACATATTCTTAGGAGTAAAAACAACAAACTTTTTTCATACTATATTAGGTTAAGTAACGAAAGTAACTAAACATAGTAACGGATCTCCTCATTGGTCACTGTAAGCTTACAAGAGTCTTCAGTTTTTAAGGTCTATTGAGCAGTGCTGTTCATCATAAAATACTGAACCACTATAAGATAGATATGGTGAACTTGTGCACCAAAGTCATATTAAACTGGACGATCACCAGTAAGAGGAGAGCCTTTGTGTGAAGAACTTCCAATATCTACTTAAATTCCTCAAAGACATAAATTTGGAGGAAGAACTGTAGGGTTAACAATCTTATCCAGCTCCTGGCACAATAGATCTTAAGGTTCAAGTCTTTTTAATCCTCAAAATAGTTTAAGCTGATGGAAGCCTTTTAGGTGTGGCTAGTCCCGTATGTAAGTAAATTTCTCGAAAATTTGAACCAATCAATGGAGCAATTGTGAGGTCAGATTTGAGTTTCGGGCATCAGAAGTCTTCGGGAAATTATGGTTCGGATTCTACCATTCTTTTTAATAATTCCTAAGTTCATTCGCAGTCCTCATAATTAGATAAAAAAAAAATATTTAATTTTAGCCAGATTTTAATAATCTTCATCCCACTGTGCGACACAACGTCCATAATATTGTTCTACAGGAATATTGAGAAGACAGCAAATATTTCACACCTGATTGCATTTCTCTTTGTTTTTGTTTTGCATCTTGTGGCTATCTGAACCTAAATATCAGGGAAAATTCCTCCCGAAGAAAAACGTTCTGGCAAGACGTCGTCGTCGCCATCGCCGTCGTCGCCACGTCTCGGCATTGGCATTCGTTTTACAAAATTTAACAAGCTTTTCATTAAAAAGGAAAGTGCTGGAAAATCTTAGCCTTGAATTACGGATTTTAAGTTAATACAAAAATGGCAAAGTAGTTTAAAGCGATAATATGTGTTTTTTTTGCTCGAGTGGTCTAGCGTCAAGAAGGAACGAAATCTTCTGGAAAACCAGTCCAAGGACAATTTGAGAACAAACCACCTCTGATCATTCCCAATCCTTTGAAGAAAAGAATAAAATTACAATGAAAATGTGCAACAAACTAACTAAGCTCCATCACAAATGGAGAACAATAATTTGAATTTGGGGCAAGGAGCGCTCCTTTGTGTTCTGCGGATCATCATTCACAAAAAATTTGTATTCCTTTATGGTAGGTATTTGCTTTCGAGAGCAAACAGTACGAGTATTTGGAATTTTCGAAACGCGACTCCATGTCTGTGACAGCGCGCGGTAAGGATACTTTGCATATCCGACAGGTGTTCCATTTCGAAAGAAGCGAACAAAAAGAAACCCATTAAAAATATCCCTAACAAGATGGCAAAGACTCCACTTACCCTGGCCGCTTCCCTAATTCCTTCAAAATCTTAACAAAGATGTGCGAAACGAATTTGGACAGATGGAGCTGGTTAGTACGTATATCATGTAGTCGTTCTCGTTGGTCGTCGAACGGTCGTCCACGGTCGTCTGTATGGATGCAATTCTGGTTGCTGGTTACTGATTGCACTGTTACTGGCGTGGCTAACAATTTAATTCGATTGATTCTCACACCTTTAAGGCTGATTACATGGCATCCAATTAACGCACCGTCAAGAACTTTAGCGTAACCAACCGCATGTCGTTCCGGTATTTTTTTTTGTTTTGTATTGAAAGTTATTATTAATCCGAGGATTTAAAATTTTGCTCTTCACAGTTTTTGTGTGCTTGCTACATTGTTGGGCGGATGAATTGAATTTGGGTTGTTTTTCAAAAATTCTGAGATGCCTTTTTGGAGACGCAGTTGGTATAACGTCAGTGTGATGCGGCCAAAAAGAATGTGTCAAACTGAATACTAACAGAATACTAACTAAAGGTAGAATTTGAACTAACTCTTTGTTTACTTTGACACAGCAAGGGCTATGGAATTGGAATTTTTTTTTGAGAACAAAATGAAAATCATAAAACATTGTCAGTTACCGGACTTTTAATTTTCGGCAAGAATAGCGGAACTGATTGGATTTGGATCGGTTGTTGATTGGATTTTTTTTCGGCCGATGAATTTAAATTGAACCAGAAACCAAAAGTGTGCTTGGATTTGAACATTTATGAGGGAAAAGCAACTTGTTTTATTTTGGGTAAATTATATTTTTCTGGTTGACGAAAAATCTTATATATGTACATACATATGTGTATTGATGACAATATTACCTGGCAAGGCTAATGTATGTAGATATACCCATCACTATAAATGTACATTGAAACTTATGCTGAAACAAGATACCAGATAGATAGATATAGAAAGATATAGATTCTTTATTTTTTTATCATAAAATTTGACAATTTGTATTCTTAAGAATAAGGACATGACAAAAAAACTGCCATGATTTAAAAACAACAAAAAGGAAAAATGCAAAAAAAATTAACGACTGGATCGTACGAACTTCCTCTTATTATTTTTATTTTATTTTACCGTTACTTCTATAAACAGTGTTCCAGCGAAATAACCAGTTGCATTCCTCCCCTTAAACAATTTAACCGTAATACTCGTGCTTTTAGGAATGCTCATCAGTTTACCCTTGAGCCCAATTTCGGAC
Organism: Philhelius festivus; assembly: GCA_963931855.1. NCBI lineage: Eukaryota > Metazoa > Arthropoda > Insecta > Diptera > Syrphidae > Philhelius > Philhelius festivus. The sequence goes on from OZ007557.1 coordinate 58,779,892, forward strand.
GTGCTGTGAAATATAGAGATTGTTTCTTTAGTTGGACTACACGAATGTGGAATGCTCTACCCAACTCTATTTTTCTTTCCCATTGTAATATTCAAAAATTTAAAACTAATGTGCATCGGTATCTCCTTTTAAACCCTTCCTTGTTTTCCTAACGCTCGTACTGTGTTAATCATTTTAAGGGTAGTAATAACCCCTTGAGTGCGCGCTAATTATACAAAAAAAAAATGTAAAAATTCCTACTTTGGAATTTAAAATACATTTCATAAATATAAAAATGGATTTCTAGAAAAGTATGAATTTATGCAAACAAAGCTCAAAAATCGTTTTATTATTAAAACATTTTTTCATATAAGAAATTTCTTTAAAATTTTTCCAGAACAATATTTGGAATACCAATTTTAAGTATTTAGTAGTATCTATAGATTTTAGAAAATATTTTCAAAAAAATAATCGTTCACACGTTTTGAAGATATTGATTTTTCAAAAAAAAAATCGAATTTTTTTCAAAACAACCAAAAAAGTATTTTTGCGAATATTTTTGTATACAATATTTTTTTAAATTTAAGGGTGCTCCGGCTTAAATATTTCATTTAAAATTGTTAGAGCCGTTAATGAGAAATTCAAAAATAAAAAAAAAAAAAACGTTCTATGACAGGTACCTAAAATTTTGTTTAACCAAAACATATTGCATGCCCATAATAGCACACCTATTTTTACTTGCGACTTATAGGTACTATAAGGCAAGTTATGCATTCGTAAAAAAAATCGAACTCGAGATTTTGATCAAAGTTGACATTACGATGATAGCGAACACTAAAAAAGTGGGTCTGGCAATTCTGTCTGTCTGTCTGTCTGTCTGTCTGTCTGTCTGTCGCTGCGACTACAGCCTAAACGGCTGGGCCGATTTTCTTTAAACTTGGTAGATATGGGTTTTGATTTTTTACCCCCACACGTTTTTTTCTTTTTTTTTAAGACCAAAAATAACGGTACCTGCCATACGATTTTTTTTCGAAATTTTATAAACATTTTTTTTTCTCAAAAACTGTTCGACAGATTTCAAAAATAAAAATACAGAAAAATTTCATTTAATTAAAGCTAGGTATTGGTTGAAAAATGCGCAATGAAAACACCAGTAACACCTTTGGTAATGCGTTAGGACTCGCCCTAGAATCACTTGATTTAGGGAGAGTAAGTCCTGGAGCCAGTATGCTGGGCGTAAATGAGAAGTGGACACGCCTTAAGAATATTGTCATTGGTACTGCCAACTCCATCTTAGGCAGCAGTCGTAAAAATCGGAACGACTGGTTTGATGATGAATGCAAGCTAGCGACTGAACGTAAGAATGTTGCGTACCGAGCAATGCAACAATCTCATAGAACGCGGGCACGCGAAGAGGAATATAAAGAGCTCAGAAGAATAGAAAAACGGCTACACAGACAAAAAAAATCAGCCTGGGAGAAGAACCTAATCTGTGAAATAGCAAATAGCCGAGAGCGAGGTCCGCACCAGGAGCGGAAGTTCTACCAATCCGTCCGAAACATGACGCAGTACACACCACGCTGCACATACTGCAAGGACGGGGAGGGAAATCTGATCACCGATCCTGAAAGCATACTGGAGCGATGGGAAGTGTACTTTAATGAATTGCTAAATGGTCAGCTCACTGCAGAAGTGGAGGCTCCACTACTTCAAGAAGAATACCCTATGTTGCCGCCACCAAGCATAGAAGAGGTTGAGAAGGCTATAGGCCGGCTTAAACAGAACAAATCCCCGGGAGCCGATGGCATACCAGCCGAATTATTCCATCACGGCGGGCCAGCCTTACGTCAAGCAATGCATGATATTATAGTACACGTATGGGAGCAGGAAGAAATGCCAGAAGACTGGCGAAAAGGTTTAATATGCCCCATACATAAGAAGGGAGATGTCACAACGTGCAGCAATTATAGAGGTATCACGTTGTTGAGTACCGCCTATAAGATACTCTCCTCTATCCTACAAGACCGGATAACCCCATACGCTAAAACCGTTATCGGACAATATCAGTGTGGTTTCATTCCAGGCAAATCAACAACTGATCAGATCTTTACCCTTAGGCAGGCGATGGAAAAATGTCTAGAATTTAACATCCCAACATACCATCTGTTTATAGACTTTAAGGCCGCCTATGAAAGCATAGCTAGGGTAGAACTTTACAAAGCCATGAGAGAATTCGGCATCCCAAATAAATTGACACGACTATGTAGGTTGACCATGACCAACGTAACAAGCCAAGTAAAAATAGCCGGATTGCTATCCAGACCAATCAACATCTTTAATGGACTCCGACAAGGGGACGGTTTGGCCTGCCTCCTCTTCAACCTGGCGTTGGAGAAAGCAATCCGTGACTCTGGCACGGCAACAAGAGGGACCATCGTCAACAGGTCCAGCCAGTTACTGGCTTACGCAGACGACATCGACATCATCGGAAGAACCGAACAAGCTGTACACGATTCCTTCATCCAGATCGAGCAGGCGGCACAAAATCTGGGGCTGCACATTAGTGAAGGTAAAACAAAGTACATGATGGCGTCGAATGCGAGAGGAACAGTTGGTCAAACAATCAAGGTAGCGGAGCACGAATTTGAAGTGGTGCAATCCTTTAAATACCTTGGGTCAATAGTAGCAGCCGATAACAATATAGAAGAAGAAATACGCGGGCGGCTTCTCAAATCCAACAGAGCCTACTATAGTCTGTCAAAGCTCTTCAAATCCAGAAATCTCACCATAACTTCAAAACTGCTGCTGTACAGGACCATGGTCCTGCCAGTACTCACATATGGATCCGAGACTTGGGTGCTTAGCAAAAGGCACTCCGACCTCTTAGCTGCGTTCGAGAGAAAAGTCTTAAGGAGAATTGTTGGCCCCGTATGTGAGGAAGGACGATTCCGGAGACGGTACAATCATGAATTGTACGCAATCTACCTAGAAGCAGATATCGTGACAAAAATTAAGCTCGGTAGACTCCGGTGGGCAGGGCACCTAGCTCGCATGAGCGAAGAGGAACCTGCTCGGAAAGTTCTTTGTGGTACATTCTATGGTAGACGACAGCGTGGTAGACCATGCTTGCGCTGGAGAGATGGCGTAGACCAGGACGCCCGAAGCCTTGGGGTGCGCAACTGGATGGCGTCGGCTAGAGACCGGGATAGGTGGAGAGACTTGTTGAAAGAGGCCAGGACCGGAACCCGGTTGTCGAGCCGATGATGATGATGATGATGATTGGTTGAAAAAAATTTTCCGAAAAATGGTTATTGAGGGTACCCCCCAAGGAACCATTTTTTTTGTTTTTGATTTTCTCAAAAACGGTTCAACCGATTTTGATAATTTTTTTTTTTCTAAAGCTTCCCAAAAACATTAATAGAATTGTTTACTCAAATTTTCAAAACAAATTTTTTTGGATTTTTAAAAAAAACTTCCAAATTTTTTTTTCAAAACTCAATATTTCAAAATTCCCGTGCTAGATTTTTTCTAAAATTGATAAATAAAAGTTTCTCAATATAGTCTACAAAGTGTGAGAAAAATTTTATTATTTTACTTAAAAATAAAGGTACCTACCATACAAATGCTAAAAATTTAAAAAAAATGGTTTTCAAAAATCGTTTTGCATTTCAAAACTTTAAAATAAATATTTTTTGAATTTTTGAAAAAAAAATCTATTTTTTCTTTTTTTGAAAATTCGATATCTCCGAAATAGGTCAATATTTCTTTTCGTAAATTTAATTTTTATTCGAACAATAATAAAAACTTTAAATTGGCGCACCTAAATTTTTTCTTAAAAAGCTTTTAAAAAGTTTGTATATAAAAGTTTTTTTTTTTTTAAGAAACCACTACAACGACTTATAATTTGTGTACTTGCATAAATTCATAGTTGGATAGCATTCTGTTTTTTTCTCTTACTACTAAAAGAATTTAAAAATTCATTTTATCCTTATGAACAGTTCTCTTTAATAACATCCGTTTTTAAAATTCCTAGTCGATTACATAGGAGCAAGTTCGTGCGACCCAGTCGTGCATTTTATTTTTATAAAAATCGTTAGAGCCCTTTTCGATATAAATAAGATTTTGCATAATGTGTGTATGGGGGGTGCTGTTAGTTTTGGAGTTAAAAATTAAATTTTCCCTCAAGAGAATCACAGAAGACCCTTAAGTTCAGAGTTTGAAGAAATTAGCTCTAGTGGTTTTGGGCTTTGGCTGCAGGGAGAGTATAGGTATAAAGACATTTACTGAAACATGTTTTTTGTGCACTAAATTTTCCTTAAAATTTTTATAAAAAAATTTTGATATTCAAATTGCTATTATTTAATGATACATTTCTAAACTTAATTTCAAAATTTAATCGTGTAGGTATCCGTTTTGGAGATATTGAATTTTCAAAAAAAAATTATTATTTTTTTAAAAATCCAAAAACTATTTTTTCGAAAATTTTAATGCACCAAATTTTTTTTTAAATTCAATGGAGACAGGCAGACGGAATTACCGGACCCACTTTTTTCGTCTTCGCTATTATCGTAATGTCAACTTTGATGACAATATTTAGAGAGGCTAAGCCATTGAACCATTTAAGATTTCATACAGCTTTTGTAACTTTATAAAAAGTTCCTGAAAGTATAATCGACGGATTTCTTGTAGGTTTGCACAATTCGCCACAAAATGGTAGATGTCTATATTCTCCCTTCTGTTACCGGTCATCTCGATGAGGGATAAAATTAAGATTTAAAATTTCAACTGTCGGTCTAAAAATAATGCTTATTACTGTGGTTACGAAAGTCATCAGCATCCGAATGCATATGATGGTTTCAATTTCTGTAAATACCTCTTGAGGCAGAAGTATTTGTTTTCGAACGATTATATACAAAGGTTTTATAATCAACCTTCGAAATGAAATCAGCAAAATGCGTCTGCCACTCGTCAAGATTATTTTCGGACAAGCTTAGAGAAGTTTCGTGGTATAAGGCTAGTTGATTCCAGTCTTTGAAAGGAGAAGCATTACCTATATATGGAGTAGTTTTTTCGAAATTATCTTACAAAGGCATGAACACTTCTTTTCATTACTTTGGTAGGAATTTAATAAACGTCATCTATGAATAAGGCAAACAATAATGAACTAAGGATACATTCTTGAGGAACACCCGCAGGTGTTTCAAATTGGTTCGAGAACGTAAGACCATACCCTTGCATATGTCGATGAGATCAAATTGGCATAGATTTGGAAAAACTTACGTGACAAACCTATACAAGATAGTTTGTAGCTTAAAGCCTCTCTATTGACTTTGTCAAACGGAGTTTTAAAATCAACAAAACAACTGTAAAGTTACTTTTTCCTTTCAATGAAGTCTCAGTCAATACTTGACATAGCAAAGATATGGTCCATGGTAGAAAAAGCTGAGCGAAAACTAGCTTGAAAGATGCTTAAACGATTATTATTCTCAATCCTTTTAGCAAGCATTTCATTCAGAATTGCTGTAAAAATTTTCCTTATTTTACTTAGGATCGAAATGTTTCTGCAGCATTTGCATCACCTTTTTTTAAAGATAGCAAAAATAACGGATTCCTTGAAACTACTGGGAACAAACTCATCGTTATACCGTCCATTGAAAAAAAAAAAGAGACGAGATAATTTTTAAATTCGGTTTTACTGTTTTTGTAAAACTCCACTGGTATGCCGTCCATACCAGGAGCTTTATTATTTTTATGTTTTAGGAGTGTTGACTCCAATTCGGGTATTGAGATAGCTATATCCAAATAGGTATTGTACAATCGAAGGTATGAAGGTCTTCGTCAGTTTTAAAATGAGCTACCAGCATCTCGCCTTCTTAAGAGTACTCCATGTCCTGATTTCGACCACTAAGCTCGCGGACTATAGCCCAGAATAACTTTGAGTTGGAACAGTTTCCCAGACTTTTTGCAACTTTTCTCAAATGAGCAATTTTCTTAGTTGAACAATTTTTTTTTTTAAATTGGTTATTTATTCGAAGATAAAACGAAGATAAACGTCTACGCAGGCTTTTGGAATCGTTAAAAAACGATATATTTTTCGGAACAAAATTGTTTCTTTGTTACAATGGGAGTTGCAGCTTTTATTACTCGTATTATACTTTCGCAGGTCTCCTCAGCCGAGTGTGTGGATTGTTGGAGCAGGGAGTGTGAGTAACGAGCCAAGAGTCTTTTCTATAGTGTTACATTGCTCTCCGACCACTTGAGCTTATTAAATCTTGAAGGTGTAGCATCTTGGCTAAGCTCCATTAATTGTATTTTAATTACTATTGGGAAATGACCCCAATAGTTTACTTAGTGCGACTTCAAAATCTTCGAGCATGCTCCAGCCAGTTTCCTGACATCGGTTATAAATTTCATCTTTAGAATTTCTACTTTCAGCTAGACTGGCTAGCGGCCATTAAACATTAACAGACAGCTTTTGACATCTACAAATCCTAGCATTTGAATCTCCGACTATCAATATTTTTTTAAAAGAAACGTCATTCATAAAGTCGATAAGTTCGAATTAGTTTAGCCAATTATTGCAATTTAAGTAAACAGGAATAATATAGAAGTTTGTGTTGTTGCTAATTCCTTGAAAAATGATTTTCATTTTGATAATTTTAAAATTAACTAAATCCCTAAAACCCCATAAATATTTTTTTAATTCCATATAATATACCCCCACCGACTCTTTCATTATATTTGATCTAGTTGCCGGTGTAAACATTACTTTATATGTATCTATGAAGTATTTGAGAATTCGTTTTGATTATTTTCTTCTACAAAAGTTTCTAATATGTAGTATAGCGAGAATTGCGAGTGTCAGCATGACTCAGTGGCCAACTTAAATAGTGACGATTCATATCGCACCACTTGAACCTTTTCAAGTGCATTGCATAATGTGTGACACAATTGAGATCGGGTCTTCTTGCTACGCTTGCACCTCCTTTTAAATTGAATTGTATAATAATAAGTATAAATAGGGTGAATTCAACAATAAAGACATCAGTATTGAATCAACTATAAGTCTTGCTTTATTTCCGCCAACCTAACATATTACAAATAATAGAGACTAAAGGCAAACCAAAAGTTAAGTTATATCTATTAGATTTACAAAAGTAGATACACAATACTATAACAACATTGATCAAATGCACTTGCGTTTCGACATTGTATTTCTGCAGGCTTCCAATAAAATGTAGAGTAAATGCTTGGTAAAACAAATTTTTTTTCTTGTTTCTATACAAAAAAAAAGATTTCTAAAAAAGATAACAGTCGTACAACAATAACGACCAACAAAATGACGGTCAGAATATTATTTTGCATCGCAATTTATGTACCTCTAGCAATGTTGTAAGTTCTGCTCCGCTGTTTTACATACTCATACGCAATTTCTATTCCGGATTGCACTGTCTGGCCGGCCATAGAAAGCGAACAGGAATCCCAGTTATCTGTTTCTTCAAAGAGCGCACCTTTAAAGCGTGTGATACGAAGAATTACAATCTGGAATCATATTTAGTTGCGTTTGAAAGGAATTTTATTGTCATTCCGTTTGCCATTACTCTGCGCATAGAAAAGTCGTCCCAGTCAGCATAGATTTCATACCAAATTGGGTTTTGCTATACAAAAGGAAATTGATTGACTTTTCGAAAGGTAAATATTGGAGGAGGCTAATCACTGGTGATCTTACAGGGTTATTGCGATGAAATGCACATCGAACGCTTCTATGGGATGGCGTAATTGAATTGACTATTTTTAATATCTTTCAAATTGAACTTACAATCGATAGAGATGGAAGTCAGAAGTTAATTTTTTTGCCTCCATGGGGCATTGGTGACATTTAATTAATGGAGTGGTAATTGTTTCGAATGATGGAGTTTGCATGGCATGGCGTTATAGTTTGTTCTTTACAATAAAACTTAAAAGGACCGATGTTATCATCCTGGCAAAACTAATCAAGGGGCCAAATTACCGCATCAGTTTTCGAGTAATACGTGACTGAATTATGTGAGTTTGGCATTACCGCTTACGTCATCGAGAATACGATTACACTGATTTGACATTTTCATTCTATCACTGATGGGACTCACTCACTCGGTCACTGAAGCGGTAATTTGGCCCCAGATGTGAAGCGTGAAACTGGTGCAGTGTACAGCTCAGGGATAGTTCCTCCGATCTTATCCATGTTATCCAATTTGGATAAAAATAAAACAAATGTGATTTCTTAAATAAATATAAATAAAAAGAACAAAAATTATAAATCATTGCAGCGGTTTTTTAAAAAAAGTAAGCTTTTACATACAAAATTTTTAAAAAAATATTTTGGTACGCCAACTTTAGGTTTTTATTATTCTATGAATAACAGTTAAATTTCTAAGAAAATATTGACCCGTTTTTGAGATATCAAATTTTCAAAATTTTTTTTTTTTAAGTTCAGAAAACATTTTTTTTTAAGTTTTGAAATGCAATGCTTTCCAGCTTTTTAGAAGCTTATCTACGATAAATTTTATTAAAATTCGTTATACCGATAACGAGAATTTCAAAATTCGAAAATAATATCTTAATTTAAATTTTTTTTTCATTCAATTATAGATTGTTAAGATTAATCTAAAAAAAAATGTATTAAAATTCTAAGCGCTGTTTTCGAGAAAAGTACGATTTTCGAAGACGATGTTTTTAACATTTTTGTATCGGGGCTGTCGTTATTCTAGGTAAATAAAACTTTTTCACACTTTGTAGATTGTAATGAAATAATCCTACTTGTCAAGTTTAGAAAAATCGAGATCGGAATTTTCGAAATATTGAGTTTTGAAAAAAAATTTGAGCTTTTTTTAAACTCAAAAAAAAAATTGAAAATTTGAATACACAAAATTGAAACTTTTGGGGAGCATAGAAAAATTATCAAAATCAGTTGCACCGTCTTTGAGAAAATTCAAAACAGAAAAAAGGTTCGTAATTTTTTTCTTAAACCATTTAATGGACCATTACTAAATGATTTTTTTGAATTAAAAAAAAATCTGTGAAACAGTTTCAGAGAAAAAAAAAATATTTATAAGATTTCGAAAAAAAAAAAATCGTATTGCAGGTACCGTTATTTTTGGTCTTAATCGGCTTAGCCGGTTTTTAAGGAATTTCGTTTATTAAAAATTAATTTATAAATAAAACTTCATTTACGATTTTTTTTTAATTTTGTTCGCATATTGAATTTTTATTTTGGGTCTTAAAATATATTAGCAATTATCTTTGTACATGTACATTAAACAATGAATTTTGTATATTTGAACATAATTTTCTCTAATCCATTTGTTTTTATATATAAATAAGACCAAGTTCGTGCTATCCGGTCCTGCATTTTTTTTTTAATTTTTGGAACAATTTTTTAGAAGAAAAATATTTTTAACAATTTCGAAAAAAGTGTGTGCGGCCGCTATGGTTATTAATTGCTCTAAGAAAAAGAACAGAAAAACGTGTCGAACACACAGTAAGAGCCAGTTTTGTCTACCCTATCATCGTAATGCCAAGTATGATACAAATCTCGAGTTAAATTTTGTTTACGAATGCATAACTTGCCGTGTAGTACCTATCCTAAATATTGCAAGAAATTGTCAACTTAAGACTCAAGCGTTACGAAAGTCAGATAGATCTGAGCATTCGAATGCGAGGGGAAAATAGAGCTAGCTATAAAGCATTTCTGCTGCTCACTTAAAAAAAGAATCTCAGTAGAGGAAGCCAGCGTATTGATATTATATTTCCATAAGAGGGCTCACAGCTGAACCGAACCAAGTGATTTCGAAGATATTATGAGGTTAGGTAAATAAACTGCCATTAATTACTGAAATACATATTTAACTCAAAGTAAAGACATTTGGAAAGTTTATTTACCCAGTTTTCTTTTGACCAAAAATGAAAAAGAAGAATTGAAAAATGTACCCAATATTTAAGAAAAATTAAAAAAAATGTGACTTGGTTCATTATTGCCTCGAAAAATTATGAAAAATTGTCATTAAGGAAAATAAAAATTGGTATAATTTAAAAAAGGAGGAAAAACAAATGATGAATTTATTTCAAAAACTTAACAGAAATGTATTACAAAGTAAAGGTTATTTAAAAAAAAACAACAGTTATTTCATCGTCTTCATGACTTTGGGGCTGGTCCTGGGTAGGTTCTTATAAGAACTATGGTACATGGATGGAATAAATTTAAGTAAATCCATCATATCCCTTCTTTTATCTGACGTAATTTTACGACGAGTTGGATAGAGGCTATTTTGTTCAAAATTGGGATTGTAGGTTCCTCCCTTTCTTTGCTTTTCCTAAATAAACTTCATAAAACTCAACTTCTTTTTGAATGTTTGCTTTAATTTGAAAAAAAGGTGAATTGGGATTGAATCGAAGCCACCTGATTTTGAGCCATGAGAAATTATGTCCAGCAACGGTCAAGGTTATCTCGCTAACGGTTTATTTCGCATTTTTCGCATAAATTTAAATAAAAAAAATAAAAAAAGAGTTTAGGCCATTTTTTTTTTCAAAATTGTGAAATGAAGTGAATTGGCCACATATATGTTTATTTAGAATACAGCTGTTGATATTGGATAAATAGGATAAATTCAAAGTTCCTTTAAATCCAGATTTTTTAAATGCATACACCCAACTCCGAAAACTGGAAGGGGGATTTGTGTTCTGCCTGCCGTTGTCAAGATATTAGAGAAAATAGTACTGGAACGCATCAGGGAACATCTAGAAGGCACACTCCATGACGAACAAGCAGGTTTACGCAGGCAGGGCTGAATTCTGTTACCAATATTGTTTCTGTTGGTGATAAACGATCCCCTGCGAGCGGCCTTGACGGGAAACGGAGGGTTTCGATGGACTCTGACATCTCACCTAAAAATTCTTGACAATGCGGACGACGTATGCTTGCTCTCTCATAGGATCGTGGATCTCCACCAATTGACAACAGGGGTGGAGAGAGAAGCAGAAATCGTGGAGCTGAAAATCAACTACGGTAAAACAAAGATGATCAGCCTCGGAACCCAGTCATCTTCTCTCATAAATATTCCTCAACAACCGGTATGTGGAGGAATAACTCTCTAAGATTAAGAACCAAGCTACGGCTGTTTCGATCCAACGTCGAATCCGTTTTACTTTACGGTTGCAGCAATTGGAAAGTAATAGTAGGTGTCACTAAGAAGCTGCAAACGTTCATTAATAGATAGATGTCTACGAAACATCCTTAGGATTTTCTGGCCCAATCGTATATCAAACGAAGAGCTCCTCAGGAAAACGGATCAGGAACCTATTCACTCTATTATACGACGTCAAAAGTGGCGGTGGATCGGACACACGCTTCGAAAAGGCGACAACTGTATTGCGGCGCATGAAATGCAGTGGAATCCACTCACTAAAGAAGGAAAAAGAGCTGGACGACGGAGCAGCCCAACTAGGCAAGAGTTGGAGGGATTTGCGACTAATATCCAGGAACCGAACACGATGGCGAGCTGACGTTGTGGATGCCCTGTGCCCCACTAGGGGTTCCCCATGGACATAAAAGGTCTGAGGACCTAAGTAAGTAAGTAAGTATACACCCAACCTCGCAAATACCCCAAATCCTATAGTGTACCCTAGTAGGGGGGTTTCAGGGGGGCAGCATGCAGAACGAGATGAAAAATACGAAACAAACCATATCCCCACGTCTGTTCGACTATAAAATTGAGGAAAACTGAATAATACTGACTTGGTTCGTTTATGCTTTGAAATAAATCGAAAATGAGAGGCACTGACTTGGTTCTTTTACCGTTAACTAAGGAACAAAACAATTTTTGAATTAGTTCATTACTGCACTGAATAAAGGTCAACTTTGCGGAGATTTTGGCATTAGTTTTGGATTTTTTTTTTTTTTGACTTGGTTCGGTACAGCTGTGAGCCCTCCATATATGAGTTGCATCTTCTTCTTCAGTTATGCGTCCTACTTTTGTACATGTACATAGTTCAGAATTGAACTACAGAATACATTTTTCCAAGTTCTAAGTCACGAAACACCCGAGCCCAATGTTGATTCATTTAGTTTTTTACAGTGCATGTACTATTGCCCGTTTTGAGTTTCCGAGCTACGTGTTTTAAATCCTGCTTTTATATGAGAGATCTGTTTAAGGTTACATCTAGGTATTTCGGATTTTAGCTATCATTTTGTCTGTTTTTTTAGGCATTAATTTCCTCGATATGGTAACAGGTACACTGAACCAAAAAGGTACATGATTCCAAGGAAAAACTGCATGTTTTTAAAGAAAAATTTCATTAAAAACGGGCCAAGAATCGAGTTCATTAAAAGAAAGAAACCTTAAACATGCGTTTTATGAATTGTTCATATTTCAAATGTAAAGTTTCCTACTTGGAATTCGCAACAAAAAAATTTTTATGAATGTGGTTTCATGCATTTAATGATATTTTGCAGTTTGAAGAATTTAAAGTAATTTTTCATAAAATGTCACTTGATGAATTTGGTTTCATATAATCAGTCACTTTGTTCCTACAGTAAAAGAACAGTTTCAAGCATTTTAAGAAATTTTTCATAAAACTTTACAATAAAATTTGTATGAACTGTTCATACTTCAAATGTAAAATATTATAATCTGATTTTCCAACAACAATTCTATTGCTTTGGATTTTATGAATGGTTTTTCATGAAAATCATGACTTGGTCATAAAACAAAAATTAATTTTTATGAATTCGTGCATTATTCATATGAATATTTCTTAAAAACTAATGATTTTGGCTGAATGATCGCCATTCATAAAAATAATGTACAAAAATTTTTTCAGTGTATATTTCTGATATACAATTTAAAGAGTAGAGGACCAAAGATGGAGCCATGAGGAATGCAGTTAATTAGCTTCTTCACTACACTTTTGCTATCATTAATGAAAACTTATATAAAGTAGATTTCAACTTTATTAGACAGGGAGTTACTATAAGCAGCTTAAATATGAGCCCATCTTTCCAAAGAATATAGTATGCTACGGTTAAAGTCGATAAAAGCAACGGATGTTTTGAGCCTCCTCTTAAAACATTCCTCAATGTGTGTCCCACGAAAACCAGATTTTTCGATTTATATCATCTCATAGGGAATATTATTGGTGCTATTAGGTTTATCCGATAAGGCTTTTAAGACATTTGTATATAGAATATACTTATAGATTAGTACCAAATAACACAATGGTTAGAATATTGCACTGTCATACTAAAGGTCTGAGATCTATTTCCAGCCGCCCATAGGAAGTGAAAAAACTTCAAAGGGTATCTTCTGTATGTGAAAAATGCTAGTAATCTTAGCTCGGGTTCTTCAGAAAATCATAGACCACCAATATCCCTGCCCAGAACACGCAAGCAAATTGAGAATTTAAAGCAAATCACAAGGCAGTGAGTTCTCTATGATCTTTTGTGCCTCCTATTAACGCCTACAGATTTTCGGAAAGTCGTTAGATAAACCTGCCTTGAGAAAACAAATTATTTTCGTGCCATTGAAATCAGTAGGTGTTGGTGTTGTACCTGATTCATAAAAATTGTGTTGATTCGGAACTTAAAAAAAGTCTATACCTAATAAAGAAAATATGGTTCTACGCATGTCAAATACATGAGACCGATAGCGACGCATCACTCGAGATAAATGTGGTTCCGACTTAACCCTTAGAGACAGACAACCAGAAAGCTGTTTTAATGCCACTGAGTGGATATCTTTTAAAGCAAAGTAGGACTAATTTGACGTTTGACGGAAAATTTTGATAGCAGCTCTCTATTTGACTTTGTCTAATTCGGGTGTTAGAACGCTACTTTAAAATAATCCATACATTTTTTCTACGCAAGTCTCGCTGCTGCTTTTTGGCAGACTTTTATTTCTATTTTTTTCATAGAAAAACTCAGAAAAATTTTAAATTGTTTCTTCATTGACACAACTTATATTCGCTTTAAGGCCTCTTGTCATTTAAATTTATTTATTTTTAACCAACATTAACTGATACCCGTAACAGTTGTTGTTTTCACTTATCCATAAACGAGAATTCCAAGAACTCATACCCAGCTGAATGCACTTTTTCTTTCGCTTGTCCGGATCCAACACAAAATCAGATAAACACAAACTCCAGACATGGACCAATGAATAACAATAACCAAAATGGAAAAAAAAGAAACAACACTAAATACGAGGAACAACACGACTCTCACTGCCCGGCGACTTCGAGCTCGACTTCGACTTCGACTACGAGTTCGACGACGACGATGAGATGACCTTACAAATCACGCTGCAGTTCAAGATCATCATATCTCCTTGACAACTCCCCAAACTCTCTGAAGCACTGTCGTCTATAAAATAAGTCAGTGCAAAACCTTAAAAACAAAAAACAACACCCAACTTTTGCCATGCTGATCACTATCACCTTTTCGTGCTGGAATCACCCATAGTTCGAGTATGTCCCTTCCCAGGGCAGCCCGCATTGTGGAGCTCTTCATTGGGCCTCCTTGTGAAATTTGTGCCAGCCAGCAGGAGCGCTCGAGAATTGCAAAGGCAATCGAATAATTGTAATGCATGACATTTGGATCATCATCGATCATCGGTTTGTGTTGAGGTTTTTCTTGGCCTTTATATGAGCACGGTCCTTCTCCTGCAATCATATCTAAGACACATTGCATGCGGCTTGATAGCCTGACGGTTCTGGGCAGTTTCCATTTTATTGTGTTTTTTTTTTTGCTGTTGTTGTTGTGGTGGTCTGGCCAGGATGTATTCATGGTATCGATCATCAGTAGCTAACTGCACGGCTAAATGCTGCCTGGATAGGAGATCTGATGTGCGCTGAAATTCATACCTAATGAGACTATGCAGAATCTGTATCCACCATTGGCAGCTTGAGAGGTTTTGAGAAGACTCCTGGTGCTAGTTGTTTTTATTGCATCATTTGTTGTTGTTGGTCATCCCAAAAGGTACTCGCATAGTATAACTTTATCGACCATTAAGACTCTACTTATGTCTTGCTTCGGTATGAACATTTTTATATCTGATTCAATGCTACTTGGGTGAATCCATTTCAGATTGGAGTTCTTTTAGTCCATAAGGGTGTTCTTACGATTTAGTTTGAAATATAAAGTCAAAGTTTGAATCAAACGTATACCATCATCATCGAAAGTATATTGACGGTGGAGGAAGGATAAAAAGTTGGATTTCTTCATACCGTCATACCGTGCGTCGGGCGATCAGTCCTTCTGTGCTTTCACGAGTTCGTCTTGGCGAGATGGTGCCTAGGTTACCCTAGAATGGAAATTAAAATTTTGTTAGATCCAAAAATAACGGTAGCTGTCATACAATCCTTAAGATAAAGCTTATTTATGTCGAAAACACCTTAATTGATTTTAATAATAAAAAAATAGAATGCGTGACTGGACCGCACGCACTAGCTCTCATATTTAAAAAACTTCGAATTTCAAAAATGTATGTTATTAAGAAATATTTTCATAAGCATAAGATTGCTATTAGAAGTTGGAACTTAAAACAGAATCCCATCTGATTTTTCAAGCAATCTTAAAATGTATATGCACGAACAAAAATTTTAAATTAAATTATAATTTATAAAATTCTTCAAACATTTTTATGAACAAATTTTGGTATGCGCCAATTGTAAGATTTAACTATCCAGCAAATGAAAATTAAATTAAAAACAGTTGTACGGTTTTGAGATATCGAACTTTCAAATGAAATGGATTTTATTTTTCAAAAATTCAAAAAAAACTTTAAAACTTCTTAAAGCTTCTCCTTAAAAAAAATCGACAATGGGGCTTTCGAAATATTGAGTTTTGAAATAAAAAATTTTAAGTTTTTAAAAAAAAAAAAAAAATTTTTTTTTTATTTTAACACAACAAAAACCATTCAACCTTTTCGGGAGGTAGCTTTAGCATACAATGAATTTTTAAAATCAGTTGCACCGTACCAGTTTTGAGAAAATCAAAAAAAAAAAAAATAAAATGCACGACTGGGTCGCACGAAATTGCTCCTATGTAAAAGACTAGGAATTCTAAAAACGAATGTTATTAGAGAAAACTAATTAAAACCTCAAGTGACCTCAACTTTAATTTCATTTAATTCAATCACTCCACTCAAACAGAGATAATTATTCTCTGACATTCATTAGAGAAAACTGTTCATAAGAATAAAATTATTTTTTTTAATTCTTTAAGTAGTAAGAGACGAAAACAGAATGCTATGCAAATATGAATTTATGCAAGAACAAAAATTATAAGTCGTTTTAGTGGTTTCTTAAAAAAAAGCTTTCATATACAAACTTTTTAAAAGATTTTAAAAAAAAAATTTACGTACGCCAATTTAAAGTTTTTATTATTCTTCGAATAAAAATTAAATTAAAAAAAAAATATTGAGCTGTTTCTGAGATATCGAATTTTCAAAAAAAAAAAAAGAAAAAATAGATTTTTCTTTCAAAAATTCAAAAAATATTTATTTTCAAGTTTTGAAAAGCCATGTGCTTAAAACTTTTTTGAAGCTTCTCTATAAAAAATTTCATTAAGATCCGTTATGTGGATAATGTGAAATTCAAAATTCGAAAAAATGGTTCTATTGTAGGAACAAGCTGTAATATCTTAATTTCAATTTTTTTATTAAATTAAAGATCGTAAAAATTAATTGAAAGAAAAAAAATTTTATCAAAATTCTTGGCGCCGTTTTCGAGAAAAATACGATTTTTGAAAACCATTTTTTTAATTTTTGCATTTTGTATGGTAGCTACCTTAATTTTTAGGTAAAATAAAAATTTTTTTCTCACTTCTTATAGATTATATTGAGAGAATTTTATGTATCTTTTGAAAAAATCCAGCATGGGGTTTTCGAAATATTGAGTTTTGAAAAAAAAAATTTTAAGTTTTTTTTTAAAATCCAAAATTTTTTTTTTTTGAAAATTTGAGTAAAGAATTCTATTTATGTTTTTGGGAAGCTTTAACAAAAAAAAAATGATCAAAATCGGTTGTACCGTTTTTGAGAAAATCAAAAACAAAAAAATGATTCCATGTATTTTTATTTTGAAAATCTGTCGAACAGTTTTTGAGAAAAAAAAAATGTTTATAAAATTTCGAAAAAAAATCGTATGGCAGTTACCGTTATTTTTAGTCTTAAAAGAAAAAAGAAAAAAACGTGTCAGGGGAAAAAATTAAATTATCTACCAAGTTTGAAGAAAATCGGCTGAGCCGTTTAGGCTGTAGTTGCACCGACAGACAGACAGACAGACAGAATTGCGAGACCCACTTTTTAGTCTTCGCTATCATCGTAATGTCAACTTTGATCAAAATCCCGAGTTCGATTTTTTTTACGAATGCATAACTTGCCTTATAGTACCTATAAGTCCAAGTAAAAATGGTTCCAACGCGGGTACCATTAAATACCATTTTATGGAATTTTTTTCAACCATTACCTATAGCTTTAATTAAATAAAATTTTTGGATTTTAAAAGAAATAAAATGCACGAATGGATCGCACGAACTTGCTCTTATGTAAAAGTACTTTGGAATTTAAGATACATTAAATAAATATAAAACATGGATTTAATGAGATAAAAATGTTTAAATGCATGGAATTTCCCTCTGATTTCCGGAAAAGTATGAATTTATGCAAATAAAGTTTAAAAATCATTTTATTACTAGCTTCCCCGGCAGACGTTGTTCTGCCCTTTTTTTCTAAAACAACAGTAATAAAACATACCAGTATTTAGGAGTGATCACTTTTCATATTTATAGATTTATGTCTCCATGATAAACAACGATTACTTACAATTATAAGTGTCCTATTTTGTCAATTGCAAGACTTTAGTAGTAGTAGTAGTCATAATCTGGTATTTTCAATGCAATGCCTTATCGTACATGATATTTTTTGTTTGATTACCTGGCGCGAAAATAAATGAAGCCGTCGGTTTTCCGACGCGAGAGCAGGCAACATACAACTGTCCATGAGAGAGGCATGGGTTTTCCAGATTGAAGCCGCCAACACTCAACGACTGACCATGTGATTTATTTATAGTCATAGCGAAAGCAAGCCGCACTGGAAATTGCAGTCGTTTAAATTCAAACGGTACGTCAGTTGGTACCATTGGGATGCGTAGTATCAATACATCCTCTCCCTTATATTTTTTCCCTCAGGGTAGTTGCTTCTATCATATTGTTCATTAATATTTTCACTGCTAACCGTGTGCCGTTACAAAGTCGCGGTTGGTTGATATTTCTTAGCATTATGACCACCGATCCTACTTTTAATTGAAGATTATGGGGAGGTAACCCCGGCAAATCCAATGAGTTTAAAAATTCTGGTTGATAATTGACGACATCATCTTGGTTAGTTGCGCAATCAATTGATTTATATGTCCTTAATTCAACGGAAATTTCATTTTGGATTTTGAAATTTATTTCATTTACATCCGTGTTTTTGGCAGCTAATATAGCTCGTTCACTCAACCAACAATGGTCCCTGTAATTTTGAGCTACGTTTGGGAACACCTTTTCTATAAGCTCAGTTTTTGATTCTGTAGACTGACAAAAATTGACAGGAAATGTAATGCAGCCTTTCACAACATCTACAGGGATTTTACCATTACCAATGTCAATTAGTTGTTTTGAAAATATTTCTCCAGATCGATCATTTTGCAATTCGACACGCATATTCTTGCTCAAATTTAGTATCTTAACTTTTGTCCACAAAATGGACGACTTCAAACATGCATTCAGTTCATCTGCTGGTGTAGACCGTGGAATAACTGGTAATGTTTGACGAAAATCTCCTGCTAACAAAATCATCGCTCCACCGAATTAGTTTTGATTGCATCGCAGATCTTTGAGAGTTCTGTCTAATGCCTCCAAAGACTTTTTATGTGCCATCGTGCATTCATCCCATACTATCAACTTGCATTGCTGCAAAATCTTTGCCATTGCAGAGTTCTTCAAAATGTTGCAAGTCGGAGTTTCGTTGCTTTGAGTATTCAATGGTAATTTTAGCGCTGAATGGGCTGTTCGATCGCCCTCCAACAATGTAGCTGCAATACCAGACGAAGAAAGTGCGAGTGCAATTCCATTCTGTAGGCGAATTGTTACTAAAATCAATGCAATTAAAAATGTTTTTCCTGTACGACCAGGAGCATCCAAAAAGTAAAATCCTCCAGTTCCATCATTTACAACTTTCATAATTGTATCAAATACATACTTTTGTTGTTTGTTCAACAACGGAACATTTATTCGAACCGATTCCCTTAAAACATCGAGATCGAACAGTTTTTCACGATGCAACTCTAGATTAAAAGCGTCGTGCATTGGGCGATAAGCCACGGCCATTCCTAATTGAGATAATAATTTGTTCGACATCATCAAGCACATGTCTTCATTTTCATGAACCATCAGGCGATAGGAGTAATAGATCACTGAACTAACTTTTTTATTAGTTTGAGCACCTGTCAATAAAATAATGTCTAAATGATAGTCATTCAACATGGACAAACAGTTTGTACAATTCGGTGGATTTCAGGTAACGGTCAAACTGTCAAAAGTCATATGAGATTTCATATGTATTTCTTTTGTTTTCGTTCATTTTTAAAACTTATTTATAACAAATTTAAAGTTTTATCAGAGCACAAAATTATTTTGTCTGTCTTTTAGTTGTCAACAAAACAAACAGTTGACAACCCTTGGGTGTTTTTTGAAAACCGAAAACCTCAGTTTTTGTTGACAACTCTGAGGGTTGTCAAGAAAACCTGGGTCAAACCTGGGTAAAGTTGAACGAACGAACCTAATATATACTGTAGTCAATTGAAACATCGTAACTGAAAGCCGCTCGTAAAACTGTGAAAGCAGTTTGAACACGACGCGTTGCTCGTGTTTGTAATATACTAATCCTTTCAATTTCATTTCGGTCTTCACGTTGCAGCGAAGTCCGATTTGATTAAAAATAAGCTTGGTTTCTAGCGTTTCGATTTCTTCGACTCAAATTGCTGCGCCCGCGTGTAATAGGCGGCATGGTTCTAAAAGCAAACACAGTTGACAAATAAAACCACAATTGGTTTTCGTTTTTATTTATATAGATTAACCTTATTTAAGTTCTCTTATTCTCGTTAATTTTGTTGTTTGTTGTAGAATTATTAATTTTATTATTTAAATCAAGAAATTATTTCCTTAGCTATAAAGTTATCTTTTATTTTATTTTTTTGAGTCAGTGTATTTCAATAAGATTTTTTGTAACACTTAACTTTCACACACCCACAATAAACGTTTTTTCTCTCCATAAGAACCTTCCATGAACCTCAACAAAAACTTAAAAAAAAAAATTAGGCGAATTGGTCAAGCCGTTCTTGAGTTTAACGCTTAGCAACACATTTTGCGATTCATTTTTATTTATATAGATTAAAGTAATTTTTTGTATAACAAATTTCTTTAAAATTTTTCGAGAACGAAATTTGGCATGCCAATTTAAAGTATTTAGTAGTATAGATTTTAGGAAATAATTTCAAAAAAAATAATCGTTCACCCCTTTTAAAGATATTGATTTTTCAAAATTTGAAAATTTTTTTCAAAAAACCCATAAAATATTTTTGCGAATATTTTTATATACAATATTATTTTAAATTTAAGAGGGCTATTGCTGAAAATTGTTGGCTAAAATCGTTAGAAGCGTTAATGAGGAATTCGAAAATCATAAAAAGAAAACGGTTCTATGAGAGGTACAGTTAATAACATTTTACCCCAAAATTTTTTGTAACCAAAATGTAGTCCATATTCATAATATCACATCTAATTTTTTTCTATCAAAATCGCTAGAGCTGTTTTCGAGATAAATAAGATTATGCATTACGGGTGTATGAGGGGTACCGTTAGTTTTGGAGCTAAAAAAAACCCTTAAGTACCGAGTTTGAAGAAAATAGGTCCAGTGGCTTAGGCTCTAGATCGAGGAACATACAGACATACAGACAGGCAGACGGTATTGCCGGACTTGCGACTTATAGGTACTACAAGGCAAGTTATGCATTCGTAAAAAAAATTAAACTCGAGGTTTTGATCAAAGTTGACATTACGACGATAGTGAAAAAGTGGGTCTCGCAATTCTGTCTGTCGGTTCGACTACAGCCTAAACGATTCCGCCGATTTTCCTTAAACTTCATGTCATTATTAATTTTTCCCCCAACACGTTCTTTTCTGTTTTTTTTTTAAGACCAAAAATTTTACAAATATTTTTTTTTCTCAAAAACTGTTCGATAGATTTAAAAAATAAAAATACAAAAAAAATTTATTTAGTTAAAACTAGGTAATGGTTAAAAAAAAAATTCCAATAATTGATGTGAGAAAAAAAATATTATTTTACCTAAAAGTTAAGGTACCCACCCATACAAATGTTAAAAATGGTTTTCAAAAATCGTATTTTTCTCGAAAACGGCTAGAATTTAGATACAAATTTTTCTCTTTCAATTATTTTTTACGATATTTAATTTAATAAAAAAAAATGAAATTAAGATATTACCTAGTCCTGCCATAAGTTCTGTCGCTGACAAAAACACTTTTTATTTAAAAAATAAAAAAGCAATCAAAATTCTTTTTACGCCATTTATTAAGTATTAAATTTACAATATAAATATATAAGAAATTATTTAAAATGCCTCCCCTTAGACTTCAAACAATTCCTTAAACGACCGCCTCGCGTCTATCGCCGCACGCGCGACTTCCAGTGCAAACGAAACTACTGTCTTCAACAAATCACCTTTGAAAGCTCAATATTTCGGTGAGACTTACAGCAAGCCTTCTTCTCCAAAATGTTCCACAACCGGTAGTTCAGCGGATTAAGATCGGGGCTGCCCGAGGGCCAATCTTCTGCGGCAATAAACTCTGGTAAATTGTCCTTAAGCCATTGTTGTGTTGTTTTTGCTTTGTTGGCCGGCGCAGAATCTTGCTGAAATATCCAGTGCTTGCCAGCCGGGCAGCCCCGATCTTAATCCGCTGAACATTTTGGAGGAGAGGGCTTGCTGTAAGCCTCACCGAAATATTGAGTCTCTCAAAGCTGTTTTGTTGAAGACAGTAGCTTCGTTTCCACTGGAAGTCGCGCGTGCGGCGTAGACGAGTGGCCGGATCGTTTAAGAAAGTGTTTGAAGGGTAAGGGGCGGCATTTTGAATAATTTCTTATATATTTATATTGTAAATTTAATACTTAATAAATGGCGTAAAAAGAGTTTTGATTGCTTTTTTATTTTTTAAATAAAACGTGTTTTTGTCAGGGACAGAACTTATGGCAGGACTAGGTACAGCTTGTACCTACCATAGAACCCGTTTTTCAAATTTCGAATTACTCATTATCGACATAACGGATTTTAATAAAAACATTTATAGATATGCTTCTAAAAAGTTAAAAAAAAAATTCGATATTTCAAAAACGACTCAATGTTTTGTTTTGGAAATTTAATTTTTATTCGAACTATAACAAAAACTTAAGGTTGGCGTACCAAAGTTTTTTCTTAAAATTTTTTAAAAATTTTATATATAAAAGCTTATTTTTTTAAGAAGCCACTATATGGACTTATAATGTTTGTTCTTCCATAAATTCATGTTTACATGGCATTCTGTTTTGGTCTCTTATTACTAAAAGAATTTAAAAAATTAATTTTATCGTTATGAACAGTTTTCTCTAATAATATTCTAATAAAATTCCTATTCTATTACATAGGAGCAAGTTCGTGCGACCCAGTCGTGCATTTTATTTCGTCTTCGCTTTCATCTTAATGTCAACTTTGATCAAAATCTCGAGTTCGATTTTTTTTTCCAAATGCAGAACTTGCCCTATATTACCTACAGTCTATTCAGAAAGATGTTAAAGAAATTTACCGAGTCTGTTGACTTTTTTGGATGGCGTCCGTGAATAATTTACTTAATTTCTTCAGGAGACGTTTCCAACCAACCCTCAGTTGGTTTTTTACTTGCAATACATGATTTGACATAATGATATAAATAATGCATGGTTTTAATTTAAACTTACGCTCTTATGAAGTTCTTTTAACTCGCGAAAAAATATCGAACTCGATATTTTGATCAAAGCTGACATAACGATGATAGTGAAGACAAAAAAAGTGGCTATCGCAATTCTGTTGTCTGTCTATCTGTCTATTGGGTACAGACTTAACGTGTCGGCCGATTTTCCTTAAACTTTAAACTACAAATTATTTTGAAATTTTTCAACCAAACGTTTTCTTTCTTTTTCTTTAAGACCAAAAATAACGGCACCTGCCCTACGAATTATTTTCTAAATCTTATAAATTTTAAAACAGTTATACAGAATTTTTCTTAAAAATTCTAAAAATTTCGTTTATTTAAAGCTAGAACCATTTTCTTGTGTTTGGTCTTCTCAAAAACGGTACAACCGAATTTGATCATTTTGTTCATGCTAAGGCTCCACAAAACTTTAAAAAGTACAGTGTATTCAAATTTTCTAAAAATATTTTTTTGGATTTTTAACAAATTTTCAAAAACTCAGTATTTCGAAAGCCACATACCTATGTACATGTTCTATTTTTTTCTTAACTTGAGTCTTTTTTTAATACAACTTATGTACAAGATGTGAGAAACAAAATTTTATTTTATCTAAAATAAACGATACACCCCATATAAATGTTAAAAAATAAAATAAAATAAATAAATGTATTTTTTTCCAAACCGCTCCTAGAATTTTGATAACATTTTTTCTCTCATGATTAATTTGTACGGTCTATAATTCAATAAGAAAATTGTAAATTAAGATTGTACTAACTGTATACCTACCAAATAACCATTTTTTTGAATTTTGAATTTTTTAATATCGCCATAACGGATTTTAATGAAATTTTTAATGGAGAAGCTTCTTAAGAGTTTTAAGAACATTTCATTTCGAAACTTGAAAAAAACATCAGTTTTTTTTTTCGAAAATTCGATATTTAAAAAGCGAGTCAATATTTTTCTTTTGAAATTTAATTTTCATTCCTACAATAGTAAAGACTTAAAGTTGGCGTACCAAACGTTGGCGTATAAAAGCTTATTTTTTTTTAAGAAACCACTACAAGGGCTCATAATTTTTGTTTCCAGTCATGCATTTTATTTTAATACGACTTTCAATCCCCACGCTTAGATACTTGGGAATATACGAGTATTTAAAAGCATTGCTCTGAACAATATTTATAAGATTAAAGCCTGACTGAGAGAAATTTTGTTTGGGTCGGAGGTCATTATTGTCCAATTGCATTTCTCGCAGATTTTCTTATTGCAATTTTTTCTAGTTCATTTCTTTTACAGGAATTTACGCCTTTAAGTTGGAATTAAGAAATGGTCTCCAGCTGCTTTCACCGAAAATATATGTTTTTTTTTCAGTGGTACTGCCTCTTGCAAGAAAGTTAAGGAATAGTTGAGAATTTTAAGTAAATGGGTCAATGTCCTCTTCGAACCGTTTCGCTCTTAGTTTTTTTTCTTGAGAAATTCTTCTTACTTACATATTTGGACATTTAGGCCATGTGGATTTTTTTCAAGAGATTGCTTCTTTTGGTCCAACATAACTATGACAATTTGTGTTTTATCTTGAAGAGGAAGTTGGCTACAACATTTCTAACGCCAGAATTCTGAGTTCCAAAATCTTGAGTGTCAAAAAAAAAATTCCGAATTTTAATTTAATTTTTTCTCATTGACAGAATCAGTTTTGTTGCATGTATCATCCCAAATGATACTTGTCCTCTGTTAAACTTCCATTCTAAACTTCAACCTTATTCTTCTTCATTTTAAACCTTAAACTGCACATTTAAGCTATAAAAAAAATAACACTTAACTGGTTCAGTGACAAACGACTATGTGGTTGCAGAAAAAAATATACATCTTATCGCACAAAAGTCTCTTGACTGCATGGTAATCTACATGCAAATCTTCTCAACCCCATTTATCTTTTAGCCCAATTCCTTCTTCGACAAAATGCACTCTCCATTTTTTCCTTTCTTCGCATCCATCCTTTGTATGTGTGTAGTTTGTGTGAGTGTGTGTGTTTTTTTATATGTGTGAATGAATTTTACAACCCAATTTCCAACGCCTTGCATTTAATGTTCACCAAAGGAGTTACCCATTCATTATAGCTCCGACAACTTGCATTATCCCTCTGCACTCTTTAGCAAAGCTAATTCAAGCTAAAAGTCCTTTTCACATCTAGAAGGTACATAGTATATCGTATATGCAAAAAAAAACAAACTATTCGTTACGAAAAATGCAACAGTAGGTAGATTCTGCACCAAGAGACACTACTGAACGTAAGGAATGCAAAAAAAAAAAAAAACACAACCACCCTTTTCGACCCAACACAACACATCCTTTTGTTTGTCTCAAAAGACTCACCACATAATATCGTGCTTAGTCTAGTATATTCCTTGTGAGACAACCACATAGCTCCTCTTTACCATATTACCACTCAAAGTAGCTAAAGAACAAGACTTAGAATTTCACAGCCAAGTCGCACCAAAATGCTCAAAATTTATAATATTACAAAAATAATAGAATTTTGAGGTCCACAGATGAACATAGTTGATCCATAGTTCATCTCCAGAAAAACCTGTGGACGAAACATGTTTGTGCAACTTACATTAGAGAAATGGTTTTAAACGGACAGTATTTTAACGGGGATTTTTTGTACTTTCATAACTCCAAAGCGGAACTAACTCTAATATTCGTAACATGCAGTGTCATCTAACATACCAAATGAACATACATAATAATGGAATCGTAATGTCAACATTTGTGTACAATTTATAACAGCCATAGTATGATACTACTTAACAATTTGCTAACTTTAAAGTAGCTTACTAACTCATTTTTAATTTTAACCATTTTCAAACGAGTATCGTACTAAAGCAATTTTCTTAATTAATTGTTCTAACACAATGACAATTCGTGCAAAAAACTAAGTAAACAGTCCTTTTTTGACGTTTGTAAATGCCAAAAAGTCTGTTCATTAACTTCACGCCCGCGCTGTGTTGAAACATTTAAAGGGTAATCATAATCCCTTGAGCGCGGGTAGATTATATATAAAAAAAAAAAAAAAAAAAAAAAAAACAATTTCTGTGAATTTTATTTTATTTATTACTTATATGAAATTTGCACTGACATTCACAGAAAATCCCCACAGTTTCAAATTAAAGGAACGAAACTATCTATTTCAAAAGTTAAATATTGTTAGAAAAAGAACGCACCACCGGACTCCGCACAGTGGTAAAAATGGCATATTTAGGTGGACATTTGGTTCAAATTTTATGTTAATCAATACAATAACTGGGCTTCATATTGTTATAAGGAATGATTGACAACTATGAAACCACACCATTTTTTTTTGTTTGAGACAGTATAACTTGTAGAACAGCGGTCTTGAATTAGCCATTGGTGAAAAACCAACAATGAAAAAAGTGACAATAAAATTCAGTTTGGTGTTAATGTTTTTTTTTTTTTGAAAAGTGTTGGAAATGGTAAGTACCGTATATCTCTATAATATTGCATTTGAGTTTTATATAAACTATTCTTAATTAGCTTAGCAGCTGGATTTGCTTAGCTTTATCTTTAAAAAAAAGTTTACTAAGCTGCAACTTTTTTTTCCCACCTAGTCCCGCGTTCCGGTTTTCGCTGCCCGACAGCTTAATGTGTAAAGATAAAATATTGATTGCATTTTCAACCATATACAACCATATGCAATAGATAGGGCGAATTTTCCAGAAAATGACGTTCTCAAGAAAGGAACTTTATGATGTCTGGGTGGAACAATCTGCTAAAAATAAGGATTCTGCTGTACGTCAATATGTGAGTGACCAATCTGTTATAAAAGGTATCAATGATGAGCGTGAAAAAGAACTTTTAATAAATTCGGTGAAAATGTTTTTAACTAAACTGCGTGAAAAATGGGTCGTATTTTTTCGTATTTTCTTTGGTTCGTAAGTATGAAAGAAATCATCCGTTCTGCTCTTTCAATCAAATGTAGTCCTTTCTTCTCGTAATTATGACCACTTGCTGGTATTGAATATAACTCAACCGTTTCCATTATATAAACCGAAAACTATTAAAACCTTACTTGAAATGCCAAATATTTTTTTAAACCTTCAATGAATCCAGTTATAACGAATGATAAGTCAATGATTCTCCAAAAAACGAGGGGTTGTGTTTTCTTTCCAATCTGTGTTATTGTTTACTTTTATTTCCTTTAAAAGTCTTCATTGGCATAATCCTTACCGGTATGAACTACGACAGGAGCAGTGTTGCTGTTTCAGTAAAGAGGTCAGAAATTCAAAAAGTCACGGACTTATTGACCCGCCCTCGTAATACAGGGATAACTCAAATGCTGTTTTCTTAGGCCAGTTGAATTTGTTTTAAGCGATACAATTTAAAAAAAAATTCCAGCTTTAAGATAGTTCTAAGTTTTGAATTTAATAAAAATTAATTTATGAAAAAAAATCAAAAAAAAAAATGTAGTTTTTATGAAAAGCTTTTTAAGTTAACAAAAATTATTATTTTTTTTTGTGGACATTTTCAGTTTTTTGGTGTACATAAACATATAAAAACGTGTGTTGGAAAATTACTTTTTTTTATTTGAGCTGATAAGGAGAGTACTCGATTTTTAGAAAGAACATAAATTGGAATAAAAATAATGAGAACACAATTTTTTTAGTTAAATTATTTATATTAGGTATTTGATCTTTTCATCACGATTTTTAGCCTAAATCCTGTTTGGAACCTTTGATTTCTCTAAAATGCGGACTCTATTTGAAACTAAAAACAAACAAATAAAACTCGTCTGTTTTAATTGCAAATAATAATTAAAAAAAAATATTTTTTAGAAAGTTGTATTTCAACACAAGATTCTAAAATGAGTTGTGAATCATTTTTTTCAAAACTTAGCAATTAAATATAAGAATATTTTACCTTCATTTTACAAAAAAAATTGTCAAAATATCTCAACTCGTTCAAAAGTTATGAGCCCATGTCCACCTAAATATGCCATTTTTACCATTGTGCTCCGGTACGTAACGTATAGTTTGTTAGACTTATATGTTTAAACAGACATTTTAATTGCTACAACATTAAATTGTTCCACCTATGTTTATTCAAACAGAGATGTTAGCTGATACGAAATACTACAGGGGCATTCTTAAATTTGTTTGACAAGCACGGCATGATGAACATTTGATGTATGAAACACAATTAGCCTTCACATTCATCAAACATGCTGTTAAACATCACTTTTCTATGAAATTTTGATTATAGCGAAACAGAAAGGCTGAGTTCGTAATTGCAATGTTTGTTGGCCCTGCCCTGCCTTAAACATGCTTCGAATACATTTATGAACACAATTACAACAGCATGTATGCAGTCATCATACTTTGTTAAAAATGAGTTCATAATTGCTAAAATAGCAAACATAGAAAAAATCACATAAATGTAGGTATGTACAATAAATATTAAATATTTTTCAGGAACTTTTATTTGGTTTTCTAATGTTATTTTAAATAGCTGGTAAAAACGGAAGGAAACAATTTTGAAAACATGGGGCACAAATTGGTAGGTTAGGTTAGGTTAAAGTGGCTGCTGACCGGAAAAGGTCAGCACACTTAGACCAATATTTGGTCCGTTGTGATACCACAAGGATTTCAAAAATCCCCCTTACTCGTTAAACCATTTTGAGCTAATAATGAAGCGTTTGAGAAAGTGAATGTCGGAATTATTTAGATCACTAGGATCGTTATAGTAGTAGTCTCCCAAGTGGAGTCTACGTCTTTGCGCTACAGGGCAGGACAAGTGCATAGAAGGTGAGGAATTGACTCCTCTTCTTCTTCATCCATGCAGCTTCTGCAAAAATCATTTGCAGGAACTCCAAGACGAAAAGCATGTCTTCCTATTAGGCAGTGTCCAGTAAGGACACCTATAATGGAGCTAATATGCAATAGAAATTAGTTGTTTTGAGCGTTTAGCATCAAACAATGGCCAAATCAGTTTAGTAGACCGGCAAGTTGGGGTGCTGGTCCACCTGTGGTTAGATTTCTTTATGGTGTCTTGCTTTAGCATAAGTTTACAAGTAGCTAGGGGTATACCGATGTTAGATTTGCTATCCAACAAAGGTAATATTGTTCCGTTTTTTGCAAGTTCGTCAGCTTTACAATTTCCTGGAATGTCTCTTTGCCCTGGCACCCATGTAAGGTGAATGTTAAACTGTTTTGACATCTCCACCAGAGATGATCGACAATTTTGGGCTGTTTGTGAGTTAATGGAGACAGAGTCCAGTGACTTTAAGGCAGCTTGACTGTCTGAGAAGATACGTATATCAGTAGTCGATATAACGTTTTCTTTTAGCCAAGAGAGGACTTCTTTTATTGCTAAAAGCTCTGCCTGGAACACGCTACAGTGATTGGGAAGACGAAAAGATAGACAAAGATTTAATTTTTCGGAGTATACGCCTCCACCGACCCCGTCATCGGTTTTAGATCCATCTGTATAGAAATGAATTGCTTCGTCTATCAAAAACGACTCATTTTCCCATGAAGACCTGGAAGGGATGGATACTTGAAAATTTTTATCAAATTTTGGATGAGGGGTGGTGTAATCGACGTTACTAGGTAGACTACTGAACGAGTTCAGTATAGTAGAGTGACCAATATCATTATTGATCCACTGCGAGGAGGCTTTAAGTCGAATGGCTATGTTAGCGGCCGATTGTTTGCTAAAAATATCTAGCGGTATGAGATGAAAAAGAACATCAAGTGCAGCAGAAGGAGTTGAGCGGAGAGTTCCACCCATGATTAAACAGGCTGTTCGTTGGACTTTGCTGAGCTTATCGCGGTTAGTTGCTGTTTCCAGCGCAGTCCACCATACTGTCACTCCATATGTAAGTATCGGTCTAATGACTGAGATGTATAGCCAGTGTGTTATATGAGTTTGTAGACCCCATTTATTACCTACGGCTTTTTTGCAAGAGAAAAGAGCTATGTTGGCTTTGTTGACTCTCTCTTGGATATTGGGCTTCCAGCTTAATTTCTTGTCCAAAATAAGACCCAGATATTTTGCTTTGTCTGAGAATTTAAGCGGTATACCTTTGATGAGGGGAGGGTCTATGTGGGGGATTTTATATTTCCTGGTAAATAGGACAAGTTCAGTTTTGTGGGGGTTGACACCGAGTCCACATTGATCTGCCCAGTTAGTAAGCTTGTTTAGAGCATTTTGTAGGAGTTCCTTCAGAGTATTAGGATGCTTACCAGATATCGCTATCGCAACATCGTCCGCATAGGCAATCACCCTGTGCCCCTCCCCTTCAAGAATCACTAGTAGTTCATTTACGACTAGGTTCCAAAGGAGAGGAGAGAGGACGCCGCCTTGCGGCGTACCCCTACTGACAGTCCTTCGAGTAGTAAAATCGCCCAGTTTTGAATTTATAATCCTGCTTATCAGCATATGATTTATCAAATTACTGATTGTCTTATCCACCTTCAGAGATGACAGCGCAGATGTGATTGCAGATGCGTCGACATTGTTAAAAGCTCCTTCTATATCCAGGAAAGAACTAAGGTGAACTCCTTATGATGAAGGGAATGTTCGATAGTACGAACCAGCGTATGTAGAGCGGTTTCTACAGATTTCCCTTTGTTATAAGCATGTTGAGCATTTCATAGATTTCAATCAGACGTTCAAATGTTTTAAGAAGGAATGATGAAAGTGTAATAGGTCTTAGATCTTTAGGATTAACATGGCTAGGTTTGCCAGCTTTGGGGATGAAAATAACATTTACTTCTCTCCATGACAAAGGAATGTGAGCCAGAACGATACAAATTGGTAAAAAATAGAAAATTAAAAAACCGAAGACGAAGGAAATTATTTTTGAATAAGAGAATCTGCAGAATGATGTTTAGGCATATTCCAAAAATACGAATTTCCTCAAAACGATCAAATACCTCAGCCAATAGCTCTGGAGGAAGTTCAACATTGTGTCGAGATCCATAAACTTCATCGAACTGATGGAAGTGATCCCATGAGGAAGCCTCTATTCCGCTTAGTTTATTTCTTTTTTTAATCCTATGATAGGAAGCTTTCAAATTTTGGAACTTCCTTATAATAAATATCCTCCCTATCATACGGAAACGCGGGCAAAATAGTTTTAATTTCTTGAAAAACCTTTCCCATAGAACGTTTTTCTTCCTGCTCCCAACTTAAAATTCAGATTTCATTCTCAAACGTATGGAAACCAATAGTTCGATATCAGCATCGGATCTGATTTTGGCCTCGTATTCAATCCTGTGGATGGACAGTTATTAATTTCTTATCAAAGATGTAAAAATCAATATTTGTACGATTATAAATTAACTTCAAAAAAAAAAATTACTCACATTTGATCCTCTGCCATTTTCCTGCAAATTCAGCAACATAAAAAATAAAATGCCCGACTGGGTCGTACGAACTTGCTCCTATGTAAAAGACTAAGAATTTCAAAAATGAATGTTATTAGAGAAACTGTTCAGAAGCTTAAAATTCACTAAATGACTAAAAAAAACTTCTTTAGTAGTTAAAGGTAAGAATAGGATGCCATGTGATTCAAGCAAATATAGATTTATGCAAGAACAAAAATTATAAGTCTTTGTAGTGGTTTCTTAAAAACTAATGTTTTATATAAGAAAATTTTAAAACATTTTTAAGAATAAAAATTAACTTTACAAAAAAAAGTATTGAGCCGTTTTCAAGATACATATTGAATTTTCAAAAAACAAAAATTTGATTTTTTTTTCAAAATTCAAAAAAATATTTTTCTTTATATTTTGAAATGCAATGTTTTTTAAACTTTTTAGAAGCTTCTCTCTAAGAAATTTCATTAAAATCCGTTGTGCTGATAATGAGAAATTCAAAATTTAAAACAATCGTTCTATGGTAGGTACAGTCAGTAATATCTTATTTTCAATTTTTTCTTATTAAATTACAGATATTAAAAAATAAAGAAAAAAAAATTCAAGCAAAATTCTCGGCACCGTTTTCGAGAAAAATACGATTTTCGAAAACTATTTTTTAACATTTGTATGGAGGTTACTGTTATTTTTAGGTAAAATAATTTTTTTTCTCATTTCTTGTAGATTATTTTAAGAAACTTTTATTTATTGAGTTTTAAAAAAATCGAGCATGGGGTTTTCAAAAAAAAAATTGAAATTTTTTTAAGAAATCCAAAAAAAAAGTATTGAAAATTTGAATACTCAATAATAACCTGCTAGGGTGCTTCGACATAATGATAATGATGATGATTGAAAAAATGATCAAAATCGGTCGTACCGTTTTTGAGAAAATCAAAATAAATAAAATAGTTCCAAAATAATATTTTTTTGGAAATTTTATTTCAACCATTACCTAGGTTTAACTAAATGAAATTTGTTGATTTTTTTTTTTAAATCTGTTGGACAGTTTTTGAGAAAAAAAAATATTTATAAAATTTCGAAAAAAAATTCGTATGGCAGGTACCCCTATTTTTGGTCTTAAAAAAAAGAAAAAAACATCCGGGGGAAAAATTAAAACCCATATCTACCAAGTTTGAAGAAAATCAGCCGAGCCGGTTAGCTGTTGTCGAACAGACAGACAGACAGATAGACAGAATTGTGAGACCCACTTTTTTAGTCTTCGCTATCATCGTAATGGCAACTTTGATCAAGATCTCGAGTTCGATTGTTTTTACGAATGCATAACTTGCCCTATAGTACCTATAAGTCGCAAGTAAAAAACTCAGAATTCGGAAAAAAAATAATTGTTCTATGGTAGGTACAGTCAGTAATGTCTTAATTTAATTTTTTATCAAATTAGAGATCGTAAAAATTAAGCAACAAAAAATATTTCATCAAAATTCTAGTTGCTGTTTTGGAGAGAAATACGATTTTTACAAAACATTTTTTAAAATTTGTATGGCGGTCAAAGTTACTTTCAGATAATATACAATTTTTTTTCTTGTACTCGTATCATGTATTGATAAGATTTTAAGGGTAGGTGTCCATTGAAAAAATAGGTTAGACTTTTGCGCTAAGCTGTATAACTTTCACAATTTTACGAATATTTCAATGAAATAAACGGTCATCGATTAGAAAAATGTTATTCAAAATACTTTTGCAGTTTTGAAAAAAATATAAAAAAATTGTGTGCCCAGAAACTGCCACACAAGTGGAAAAATCATACATTTTAGTAAGGACCTTATTCAAATGATAGGGAAATTCCGAAAATATTACTTTTTTATTTTTTTTATATTTTTTTTATAGAAACAACATATTCCCAAATCACGTATCGTTCTTCTTTTTTTATTCTGTTTTATTATTTATCCAAAAAAAAATATATAAAACTATGAAAAACGAAGGAAATTCGCATAGTGGTATGAATGCTCTACTGGATAAAACTTCATAAGTATAAAAGATAACGAAGTAAAATTCACTCTTGTACAAAGCCAATAAGTATGTGCAATTACGTTAATTTTTTTTTTATTTGTTTTTTTATTTTTACAGTAACTTTTTACTAACAAAAGTCAAAAAATATACATTTTTTTACAAATATTTTGTTCTCTACCCTGGGAAATTGAGAGTTATATTTTTTAATTTTTGGAAATAATTTTTTAATCAAAGATTTATATTCCCTGAACAGCGTATCGTTCTTAAAAATTTAATAAAACTCATCTAAAGTTCAAAAAAATGCAATTCAATATGACAGTATTTGTAATGCATTTGCAAGAAAAGTATTAATAATACAGTTCTCACATATTTTTTTTATTTTTGTTTGATATTTTAATTACTAAATTCAAAAATACAAAATACTTTTTTCACCGAATATTTATTTAATTTTATTTTTATAAAAGAGGTCTGTTTTGCATTTTTTAACAAAAAGTTCCTTTGCACACGCACACAAGTAAGTTTTCAGTTCACAAGAATGCCACTGCAATATCAGCGCTTTGAAAGAGAAGGTTTCGTATTCTCTGTGCAAAAGAATTTTGTCCGCCCATCCGCTCTCTTGATTCTTTTTTTTTTTTTTTTTGTCTGGGCTTATTTAGTTTTTTATTCTTGTTTATGACTTGTCATCTTGCATCTCGTATTACAAGAACAGAAAAAATAAAAAAAAAACGTGTTAGAAATGATTGTTTTTAGTAGGTAAATGATGCAATGACCATTCCACATTGTCGGAGGTAGAGTGGAAAAATGTTCTTTGTGTATGTATAAAAAAGTATATAAGTAGGTAGGCATATCACGAATTCGCTGTCATAAATTTTGTTTTTTTGTATTTTTTTATTTGCGATCTATCATCACTTCTACTGTTTTTTTTTTTGTTTCTTCTATGGAAAGCCATTTTAGGTACACACATAGTAATAAATTGCGATGCATGGTGATCTTCATTTTTTTTTTGTTGTCAAAGGGTGTGTAGATGATGGAAGAAATGAAATTTGCGATGTTGTGTATAGAATAAGATACATACATATGCATATAAATATATACAATAGATTTTGTGTTGTTTTTTTTCCGATAGGTAGGTTCATAGGTAATGTAGAGGTGCAACGCCGCGCCGCCGTGATTTGATTTGGTATCGTAAGGATTGTTTTGATTTAATTTTGCGTAGGTAGGTAATGGATGTATCAAAAACATATTAGATGATGAAATTGCATGTCACTGTAAGCGAATACGCAACAACCAAGGGATATGGCAAGTGGATGGCGCCAAAATATTATGTATGCAGGTATCTATTAATCTAAATACCTATGCACATATTTATATAAATAAGTTCAGAAGGAAAATTCGATCACATTTTGTTTTCGGTGGTGACGTATTCCACTGGTAGAAGAATGGTGAAATTGGGAGGTATGTCAAAGTATGTAAATAGAAAGAATATGGGAAGTGCGCCTCTTTTATGTATTTTTGTTGGTTTTACATAGGAAGACTTGTCTCCTTTAATTCAATATGTCATGGTGATAGATAATACACTCGTTACTGTTATTTTCTGTTGTGTTTTTATTGTGCAAATCTATTTTGTACATACCAATAAATATTTTTTTGCAACAACCTAGCTGCAAAGGTATAATGCCTCCAAAAACAAACAAAGGAAACAAAAAACCCAAGCAAAAAAAAAATTGATAAAAAGTAAGCAAATAGAAAATACATACATATGTAATGCGTACTTCGTTTTCATTAGGCCACATGATGTAATTTCGTTGAAAATTTCGAAATGAGATAATTTTTAACAAAGGACAATAGGCAAGTCTGGCCCAGTACTAATAAGAACGACCTTTATATAATATACATAACATATGTATGTTCATATATTCATTATCACTTAGTTTTTAATTTGTAAAAAAAAACAAGTATTAGTTTTCCAATAATGTTGTTGGTGTCAAAATCAAAAAGACAAATTGTGAATAATTTCGAAATTACTTAATGAAATTGGTTTTTTGTTTTTTGAATGAGATCAGTTTTTATATAAAATGCATTTTTAGTTTTTGCTTAGGTAATAAAATAGAAGCTTAAAATTAGTATAGTAGTATACAAAGTAAAATTAAAATACAATGATGTTATTGGAAATAAAATTGACAAACTTTTTCTTCGAAATTTGTTTCAGCTAATGGGAACCAGTGGCACCATTTTACTTCAATTATAGTAGCTCTACTTTTTTTTCCAAATATTTAAAATCTACTTCTTACTTCGCACCATCAGCAAAATACTGAAATCTACCTCATTTTAAAAATCTCTGTTTTAACCTACTTCAATTTCACAAAAAAAAGTCCAAATCTACTTCTTTTTCTTTATTTCACTCTAGGTAGTATTTTTTTTATATTAAACGCGCACTCAAGGGGTCATGAATAACATTAAATTGTTAAACACAGTGCAAGAAATTAGGAAAGTAGGATAGGATGAGAAAGGAAATACCGATACATATTGGTTTTTATTGTCTGCACATTACAATGAGTGAGAAATATTGAGCCGGGTAAAGCATTCCAGATGCGTGTAGTGCGGCTAAAAAAGGAATCACTGTACTTGACAGTACGTCCAAAATTGGGCCCAAGGGTAAAATGATGAGCAGTCCTAGAAGTACGGGTATTTCGGTTGAATTGTTTGAGGGGGAGAACGCAACTGCCTACTTCACTAGAGCATTGTTTATGAAAATTGCGGCGGTGCTCGAGAGATTCAAATGTTTCAGTTAGACAACGGTCGCCTTTCATTTTTAGAACTCTCTTTTGAATTCTGTGCAAGAGACTTAAGAGGGTTTTTAGAGCACCTACCTAGTGGGAATTACACTCGAGCTTTGGACGAATATAGGCCTTATAGATTACAGCCAGATTAGTAGGGGCAAAAAACTTCTTGCATCGGCGGAGAAAATTTAAACACTTAGCGGCGTTTTTGGTTACGTCAAACATGTTAACACTTCACAAATGATGGTCTCTGATGCACATACCTAGAAGCTGTTCAGTCTCCTCGATGCAAGTGCCAAACAGCATTGAGTTTTCGAAGATCATAATTTAATGAGCTTATCATACGCTGCCGTTGGTAGTCCACATCCGAGGACAAGGATGTGAATCTAAAAACGAATATGAAAAACTAAGGTTACTGTCGTCAGCAAAACAATTAAGCAGAGCAACAGTTATAGACAGAAACTGCCGGAAACAAAACGGACCCCTGGGGCACACCAGCATTTATTTTGTGGATATCAGATTTGAAACCGTCCAAAACTACTTTTAGTGAACGGTCCGAAAGTTAAATTCTAATCCAACGAAGAAGAGATTCATCGAATTACAAAAAAAAAAGAACGTCAACACAATAAAAATACACAAATAAGTAAGTTTAAAACATAGGAACTCAACACACTGATGTGTACACGAATCCTATGAAAATTTCGCTCGCATACGTGTTTTTAATTTTAAATTAAACTATATTTAAATAAAGTAATTTTAGTGTTATTTTTTATAAAAGAATGTTTTATTAATTAAATTAAATTAAATATTTATACACAATTTTCTTTAAAATTAAAAGAAATGTATTGATAATTTAAAGTATTTAAAAGTATACATTTAAGGAAAACATTTGTCGTATACAATATTATTTCAAAATCAAAGAATCTGCGATGTAAAAATTTTGAACGAAATCGGAAGAGTCGCAAATGAAAAAGTAGAAAATAAAAAGAAGGTTCTATGACAGGTACCGATAATAACTGCATTGTTGGTACAGTTATCTATACACTACTTCGATTTTTCCCAATTTACATCACTTTTTTCTTCAAATCTCCTTCGATTTTTTTCCGGAAATGGTAACGCTGAGTCTAAGATATGTAACAAATGCAAAACTATGAAAATTGTTATCATTGTTTTTATTTTGATGATTAGGTACATAATATTCAGGAACAATAGATAATAAACGAACGGTTTGATCAACCAATTTCAAAATTGATAATCTGTTTGTCTAAAAACACTTTTCCACTTTTATTAAATGAACGGTCAATTGTAAAAAATCAATTATGTATCTCCATAAATTGTTTTAAAGAATCCATTATCTATAACAAATTTATTCATGTTTTCAAAACTGCCCAATTTACCTTTTATGTTGTCAATTTTTACATGTAAATTAGTGGTCAAAGACGGAACCACTTTTTAATCTGAGGCTATATTTTTTTGCACTTATTAATTTTATTGAATCATAAATAACCTCAAGACAATGAAGCCCTTTAAAAAAAAATTAAAATGTTTGACTATGGATATTTCTCATTTTTAGAAACTCTGAAACAAGAAAAAGAAATATTTAAAACGCTTTTGGTTTCATCCCAATACGATCACTTTTCGCAGTTACAGCCCTTTGAAAAAAACTCAAAAGAACATTTTTATAGGTATAGGTACATAGTAACCATTATTATTTTTGAAAGTGTATTAATTTACTTGGGTTAGGAAATTTAAAAATTTTTTTAGTTGAGCAATTTTTGAATTGTGAACTGTTTCCAAAAATTAATTGTCTACATTAAAAATAAATTATAAATATCAGAGCAAATTCCCTGGGTTCCTAATGTCTAAATCTGTGCTCCCTTTTCTTTATTTTTTAAAATATCCTTAAAAGTAAAAGTCCTAGAACCAACAGATTAACCTTGTATAAATACGCAAAAAATAAAAACGCTATCTACCTAAATGCGAAAAGTTTCAATTCACCTGCAACCAAAAATAAAACAGAAAACAAACCGTCTATTATTGTGTCTAATTGTGCGCGCTGAATGCAAAAAACTCAATTTCCCTTTCCTAAACCTCAAACAATCACGATTCACGAAAAATTATTTTTTCTACCCAAAATACAAAAGGAAAAAAAAACTTTCATTTATCTTTTGCGCAATCCGAGTCAATTCAAAATCAAATGCTTGTGCGCTGCCTGTGCGGCTTGCCAGCTTGCCACTCGTGCCTTGTTCCCGTTTTCTGTTATTTTTTTTTTTTGATATTCTATTCTATCTTTCTCTATCTCTATGCGTGATGCGAAAAAAGAGGTATCCTGAAGAGACGAGACGAGGTAAATTTATTTTCTTCACAAAAATTCTTAACTAAGAGAGCCATATTTGTACACCAATACATGTACACGTTTTTACATGAGATTTGAGTTTGCTTCTAGGGTAGACCTACCCTTAATTGTCAAAATTAAAAAAAAAAAACAAGCATAAGGTTTTGCAAATATGGAGTTTCAAGAAAAATGAAAAATTTATAATGAAAAAGCTGATTATTTGAATACATAAAATTATTAAAACTTTTAAGGAGATTTAGCATACAAAAAATTGATTAAAAACAGTTGTACAGTTTTTAAGAAATTCGGAAACAAAAAAAATGGTTCTATTAATAATATTTTCTTAACCCATTAGTTAGGTTTTAGCTAATTATATTTTTTTATTTTTTTTTTGATTCGTGAAAAAAAAATATTTTCTAAGATTTCGAAATAAAAATTTGTATGGCAGATACTTGGTCTTAAAAAAAATGAAAAAAAAAAAAAAAACAAACTTGTAAGGGGAAGAATCTTAAAATGCTATATACCATGGGGAAATGTTCCCATGTAGTACCAAAAGATGTCAGACCTATAAGTCTATCATCATTCTTTCTCAAATCCATTGAGTGACTGATTGATATCCATTTAACAACAAGCATTGACTCAAGGCGTGTCTACGGCTCAGCATGCGTAGTGTAAATGGAAATCCGTGGAAACAGCTCTTCATACGCTGGCATAAGCTGTTGGGATATCTGTAAGGAGAGAGTTACAGAGTGATTGCCTATGTGGATGATATTGCTATTGCCGTTTCAGAAAATCATCCTTTTACCCTAAAAGATCCCTTACTTAAAAAAGCAACTTGGCCGATCGGTGTGGACCCTCACAAAACAGATTATGCCCTATTCTCTAGGAAATATAAAATGCGACATATAAACCCTCTCCATTAAAGGTGGTATACCACTAACATTCACCGATGAAGCAAACCTAACATTCAAGAAAGAGTTAAAGACAACAGTTGCAATGTTCCCAAGAAAAAAACGATTGGATATAAATGGGGCTCCAACCTCGCATTATTCACTGGCTATACACGTCGGTAATTAGAACGATTCTAACGTATAGCGTAGCAGTATGGTGGGCAGCTCTAGATAAATACAACTAATTTTTTAATACTAAGCTAGGTTCAACGATCAGCTAATCTGTGCATTGGCTGAGCACTTCACAACGACTGCCTCCGCTACACTGGGTATATTGTGCCATCTAACACCCCTCGATATATTCGGCAAACAAATGGCTGCCAACACAGCTATTCGTCTAAGAGCCTCCTCGCAGTAGATCAATAATGAAATTGGCCACTCCATCGTCCTGAACTCATTCAGTTCACTTCCAAGTAGCATCGATTACACCATTACTCAGATTCAATTTGATAAAAACTTTTAGCTTACCGTCCCTTCTAAAGAAATCTGGGAGGACTAGGCATTCCTGGAAGATGATTTTATCCATTTTGTACACCGATGGATCAAAAACTAATAACGGGGTGGTGGAGGGGTCTCTCTTTTCGTCTTCCCAACCACTGCAGTGTATTCCAGAAGAAGTTTTGAATATTAAGAAAACGTGATATCAAATCTTCTCGGACAGCCAAGCAGCAATTAAATCTCTTGATTCTGTCTCTACTAGCTCAATAACAGCCTTTAACTGCATATCGTCTCTGATAGAGATGGCGCAGCAGTTTAGCATTCGCCTCTGCGGGGTGTTGGCCAAAAGGGAAATTCCGGGAAATAGTAAAGCTGCCGAACCTACCAAAAGTAGGACAATGAGACCATTATTGCCAGAAAAGTCAAATACATGTATTCCCATCGCTACGTGTAAGATTATGCTGAAACAAGATGTTATACAGAGAACAAACCTTAGATGAAACAATACCACGCTTGTCGACAAAACAGATCTGGCCAGTGCTGGATCTCAAACGCTCCAAATTCGCACATCGACTCCGTAATAGCTATTGTAAGAGGACAAAGGTAAGCAATCCATGCGATTCCATTTTCTGAATTTAACTTATCCAACTCCTGTGCAGAATTCCGTAAGAACACAAAGCAATTAGGATAATTAATTGTCCTTCTCACAGAACTCTTAACTTCTGAGAAACTGATACACGAGTAGCTCTAACGAAGCTCCACAAAACACCTTCCATCCAAGCGAAGATTTCCAAGAACGAAGTGAACGTGCATGTGCATTATAACGAATTTGTGAAACTTTCCCGATGAGAGAATCAAAATAGGCGATTTTGTTGCGGAACACCTACTCGTCCTTTAAAAAGGACACTTGCACCAACATATACCCACAGTCTATGGAGGGAATGCTTTTATAGCTCCTCGTGGGTGCTAATGAAAATCGTGCATACAAAAAGGATGTGCAACCAAACAGAAACAACAATCCATCTAATCTTCCCGTTTGCCGGAGACCAATTTAAAATTGAAAGAAAGATAATGAAAAGCCAGCAGCATCAGAAGCAGCAAGATTAAAAAAAGAAGCCCGAGCAATGACAATGCATTCGCATATACTTCTTGCATCTATCCAGCTGGGAGGCAATTTCAGATTCCTTACACAACTCGGGTGATGGTAGCAACACATTATAAGGACTTAGAAGATGCAAAAGGATGTTATGGGACGGTATATAAGAAAAGTTGCTATATTGCCAATAAAAAAAAAAAAAAAGAATGCAAAAAGGATCACTTAAGAAAAGAAACTTCCTAAAGGCTTATTCTGTAAGGGATAATGGCAGAAAATAACGGGGGCGGGGTATTTGTTTGCATGAAGAAGGAAACGATTTATGGATCCTGCAGGAAGGAAGGATGCTTTTGTTCGACAAAAGCCGCCCGTTTAATTGCATTTGCGATTATATTTCATGGGGATTAAACGTTGGGCTCGGTTTAAGAGGGAGAGATGATGAGACGAATAGGGGCCTGAAATTCGGGATGTGCAATGAAATAGAAAGAAGACTTTTTCCTCTTTATCATGGGTGGTGGAGTCTAAACTGGGTCAGTAGCTCCAAGGACATTCATAAAGCCAGCCAACAGCAGCATGATGGTTTAAACTGAATTCTAATTGAAAATCAGGAGGAGGATGCCGCTGCTGGAACTTACGACTATACATTTATAAATTGCTTAGTCACACTTCGCTTTAAAAGGAAAGAGCTCTGTACATTCCAGGAAAGAGTGTTACTAGGTCCATAATAGTGATGCGCTTCAACACGACCAAAAGTTGCTGCTCCCAGTTGTGGTTCCTTTCGGCGACGACGATGCTGGCAATACCAAAGTTCTTCTTCGCCTGTATGCGTGTGTTTAATTTAAGGCAGATGGAGTGTAACGAAATTGGAACAGTGCTGTTTTAGTAGTCGGTGTAGGGTGTAGAGCTATTGTAAGCCTGCAACCAGCTTTAAGGGATAAAATTTTAATTTAAACCATTGTTTTCGTTTTGGGTAGGTAAACAGAAGTTGGTGTGGTTAGTGGATTTGGCAAAGTTCTGGTGAATAAGTGGTAGCGAATAAAGATACATTTCATTGAGAATTTAATTAATAATTACCAAGTGCGCATAAGGGAGATCTAATCTGTTTTGGCTTTGATTCTCATATATTCTGGTGCAGTAGGGTAGGTATTTCGTAGGGAATTTATGTTTTCAGGTCGCAATTTGAATGTAGGTCAAATGAAACAATTTAGTTTTCCCTGCTGAGAGGATTATTTTTATTTGTGATATTATATACCTACTGCAAGATATGGACTTGTGTAACAAATTAAGCTCGAGATTCTGATAAAAATAAATGTTGCAATTATATAGAAATCGAAATCACATGTCTCGCAATTCTTAGATTCGAATGAAGTTTATTCGATGGAAGTTTATGTAGCGGAGGCAATGTAGTGGAGGTGTTTCGATATTCTCAGCCAGCACATCTTGGTGGAGCTTATAGACTTTGCAATTGTATCTTCTCCTCCATTCAGCCCTTTTCAACAAAGGAAAAAATATCTGTTGAAGCAATTTTTTTTCGAAAGAGCACAGTATTAGCTTTCCTTTTCTGCTTATCATCCAATATTCATCGTCGTAAAGCAGGACTGGTATTTAAAGCGTTTTGAAGATCGTATACTTTCGCGACAGTAATGGTTTACGTTGGAAATTCTAACAAGGAGTCGTTTGTGGACTTCCAAGCATATGAACTACTCAATTACTTCGAAGTTACTGTTAAAATGACGGATTATCCTATTCCCTGTTCTCGTCAACTTCAGCAAGTTATGCGATGTGAAGGACTTTTTTCAGTAATATAGAGAACGGCTGATGATTTCGGTATCGTCGGCATTCCTTAATATTTGGACAGATTTCTTAAAAATAGTACCCTCGGTGGAAGCGGCTACCCTGTGCAGGTACCTGCTCCACAACGAGATTGAGACAGTCACTTTATTGTTCATCTCTTAGCCAAAACCGTGTGCATGTTTGAAATATGTATAGTTTGGAAGATCTATTCCCCAGTTTTACATTATACCGCATATTTTCCAATATGCCTGGGATCCCAAGTTCAGCCATCTTCATTTATAGAGCTTCAGATAATGAATGCTGCATATCGACGGTTAACTATGAATATCTCCTCACATACATTTTTGTGAAATTCACTTTTTGATGCAGTTTCGTTAGATCTAATTTCCATCTGCTTCGCTGAATTTTTAAAATTTAAACTATTTCACATCATAGATATTCAAAACTGATAATTATGTGTAAAATTTTATTATTATACGTTTTAATTTTGAGACTATAATCAGTTTTTTTTTTGTGTCCCCTTTAAAGCTTACAAAATGTGACATAGGAGGTATTCATAGTCAACCGTCGATATGCTACCTTGAAATTGTGGTTAAGATGGTCAGTCTCGACTAAAAATTCATTGGTCTTTTCAAGAATTTAAATCTACTCGTATAGAAAGCTTTGGCAATGTTTGATCTGCTGTTTTAATTTTTTCCCCCCATATGTTTTTTGATTTGATTTTTTAAGACCAAAAATAACAGTACCTGCGATACGAATTTTTTTCGAAATTTTATAAATATTTTTTTTCTCAAAAAATGTCCCACAGATTTAAAAAAAAAATCATAAAATTTCATTTAGTTAAACCTAGGTAATGGTTGAAAAAAAAATTCCAAAAAATAGTTA
Organism: Philhelius festivus; assembly: GCA_963931855.1. Taxonomy (NCBI): domain Eukaryota; kingdom Metazoa; phylum Arthropoda; class Insecta; order Diptera; family Syrphidae; genus Philhelius; species Philhelius festivus. The sequence goes on from OZ007557.1 coordinate 58,823,620, forward strand.
TTTTTGGTACCCCCCTTGGAACCATTTTTTTTGTTTTTGATTTTCTCTAAAACGGTTCCACCGATTTTAATCATTTTTTTTATGTTAAGGCTCCCCACCAGTTTCAATATTATTGTGTATTCAAATTTTCAAAAAAACTTTTTTTGAATTTTCAAAAAAATTTCAAAATTTTTTTTTGAAAACTCAATATTTCGAAAACCCCATGCTCGATGTTTTCAAAACTTGATAAATAAAAATTTTTTAATATAGATTATAAGATTTAAGAAAAAAAAATTGTTTTACCTAAAAATAACGGTACCCTCCATACAAATGTTAAAAAATGGTTTTCAAAATCGTATTTTTCTCGAAAACTGTTCCGAGAATTTTACTTAAATTTTTTCTTTCAACTAATTTTTAAGATCTATAATTTAATAAAAAAATTTTGAAAACAAGATATTAGTGACTGTACCTACAAAATAGAGCGATTTTTTTAAATTTTGAATTTCTCATAATAGGCATAACGGATTTTAATGAAATTTTTTAGAGAGAAGCTTCTAAAAAGTTTAAAAAACATTGCATTTAAAAACATTAAGAAAAATATTTTTTTGAATTTTGAAAAAAAAAACGATTTTTTTTTTTTGAAAATTCAATATCTCGAAAACGGCTCAATATTTTTTTTGTAAATTTAATTTTTATTCAAATAATAATAAAAACTTTAAATTGGCGTACCAAAATTTTTTCTGAAAAATGTTTTAAAAATTTTGTATATAAAAGCTTATTTTTTAAGAAACCACTATAAAGACTTATAACTTTTGTTCTTTCATGAACCTATATTTGCTTGAATCACATGGCATTCTATTTGTACGTCCAACTACCAAAGAAGTTGTTTTAGTCGTTTAAAAAATTAATTTTTATGCTTATGGATAGTTTTTCTCTAATACTCGTAACGTTCATTTTTGAAATTCTTAGTCTATTACATAGGAGCAAGTTCGTGCGACCCAGTCGTGCATTTTATTTTTTTAGCTTTTGAGAAAAAAAAAAATATTTATGAAATTAAGAAAAAAAAAAAGAAAGTACCGTTATTTTTGGTCTTAAAAAAAAAGAAAAAAACGTGTGGGGGAAAAATTTGAAAATGATATTTACCAAGTTTAAAGAAAATTGGCCGAGTCGCTTAGGCTGTAGTAGAACAGACAGACAAAATGGTGAGCCCCAATTTTACCATCTTCCCTATCATCAACTTTGATCTAAATCTCGAGTTCAATTTTTTCTTGCGAATGCATAACTGTCCTTTTAGTACTTATGAGTCGATAGTAAAAATTCAAAAATTGTATTTAATGGCAAATGAAAGCATTTATATTTATTTTTTTTTTCTCAAAAACCGTAAAACTGATTTTGATAAATTTATTTATGCTCAAGCTCCTTAGAATTTTGAATAAAATGGTCTGATCAAATTTTCCCAACAAATTTTACTGGATTTTCAAACAAAAATATTTAATTTTTTGTTTTTTTTTTTGAAAACTCAATATTTCGAATTTTTTCCAATGCTATCTTCAAGATTTAAAATAAAAAATTGTTCCTTTATCCAAGAACTGTTTCTTAAATAAAAGCAACCCAATAATGGCTACAATAAGAATTGTCGAAACGACCCAAATCCAGGGTAAATCAAAGTCGTCATGTCTTTCAATTTTTTCAGATAACTTCCCAGCTGGTATGCACTCAAATAGGTGTTCAGACTTATAAATAAAGCCATTGAGACATTTACATTTGCCCGCAGCTACACAAATTCCATTGATGCACTTTTGATCGCAATCTGGAACACAACCATTATCGTATTGATAGACGAATCCTTCAAGACATTTGCACACACCATTTTCTTGGCAAAATCCTTCATGACAATTTTTATCACAGGACGACTTGATGACGCAAGTATTAGACGCTTGGCTGAAGACTGATCCTTTGGGACATTGACAAAGTCCATTTACACAAACTCCACCTGAGCATCCGAAATCGCAGTTTGAAGAAATCTCTGTCGAGGTTGAGCTTTTGCCCGATTTTTCACTTGACGAGGTTCGATGAGTGCTTGAAGTATCGACAGCCATTTTTAATTTACTCATCTTACTCGTAATCTCTTCTGTTGTCGTTGGATTGGATGAAGTTACTGGTGCAGTAGACGAAGCTATAAGACTCAGCCTTGTTGTTGCTTTTAGAGGTGGCTTGGCTGAAGTAAACGAATCTATGGAATTCGACGTTGCTGTTTCTGTTTTAGGTGTCTGCGTCGTTGTTTTACGTTTCTGCGTAATTGTCGAATATGTCGTTGGTTCTGCTGTTGAATCCAAATGATCTACTCGAACTGTTCCGTCATGACAATTTTTCTCACATGAAGACTTGATGACGCAAATATTTGACGCTTGACTGAAGACTGATCCTTTCGGACATTGACAAAGTCCATTTACACAAACTCCACCCGAGCATCCCGATTCGCAGTTTGAAGAAATCTCTGTCGAAGTGAAGGCTGAACGTTTGACTGAACTTTCACTTGACGAGGTTCGGTGAGTGCTTGAAGTATATTCTTGTGTTGTATGGACTCTACAAAGACGCTTTCTAATACATTCACCAAATTTGAAGCCTGAGCTTTCGAAATTAAATTGGCAGTATGTATCTGCTTTTATAAATCCTTCGTCACATTGGCAATTTTCAGAAGCAAGTGTACAGACACGATCAACACAATTGTATGTTGGGGAGCAATACGCATTTCCCTTACGATAGCCCGAAGGCGGTGACTTATCGACAGTTATTTTTAATTTACTCATCTTACTCGTAATCTCTTCTGTTGTTGTTGGATTGGGTGAAGTTATTGCTGCAGTAGACGCAGCTATAAAACTCAGCCTTGTTGTTGCTTTTAGAGGTGGCTTGGCTGAAGTAAACGAATCTATGGAATTCGACGTTGCTGTTTCTGTTTTAGGTGTCTGCGTCGTTGTTTTAGGTGTCGGTGTCACTGTCGAATATGTCTTCGGTTCTGCTGTTGAAACCCAAAGATCTACTCGAACTGTTCTACGACCTGCAAATGAGCATATTTCTTAGGACATGTTTATAAAAATTGAGCTTATTAAGACCTGAATCACATGATCTAGTTGAATACTTATATTTGAAACCAGATTTGCAGAGACACACAGAAGGTTTCAAACAGAAGGCATTGTCCGGACAAGCTGGTTTACAAATTGGCTCACAGCTTTTCAAAGTACACAAATATGTAAAACAAACTCAAAAAACTTTCCATTGCACTATGAGGCTTACCTGGCTCCTTTCCTTTGATATCCAATTTGGCATTCGCAAGTGTTTGGCTTAACACATTTAGAAAACTGTGGACATCCGGCTGGACAGTTTGGTTCACAGGTTGAACCGACTAAAGTATATCCCTGACAGCAGACTCGGTGTTGTACGACCCTTGGAACTAGTTCGCTGACAGTATATCGAACAGCTTTTGCCCTCTTTCTCCCGAAAATCCATTTTTTGTAAGATTGCATTTTTGTAAGTTCTTTCGTTACTATTGTGTTAAAGGTTGTTTGCTGAACACACCAAATAGCATTCGTAAAATAGGGGTAAATCGCGAGCAAAAGAATAGTGACTAAGCTACACTTCATGTTGTCTTGTCAAAGTAAGATTCAGAAGCTGACTGACCAAAAATTTTCGTCTTCCAATTCATTTTTGTTTTGTTTTTGCACACATTTTGCGTTTTGTGGAGAAATTTGTGATAAAGGTTCTTCTTCTATAAATGTAATTTACTATTTGAATGCCTTACGGACTTATCGGGAAAGACCATGAGAATTCATATGTATCTTAAGCTGCGGTTGGTGCAAGCTAAGATTAAAGAGAAACATTTCATAATAAACATATATGTAATGTATTTAGATTTGTGGTAAGAGTATATTTTCGGACTGAAATGATAACAAAAAGCTGATAAACTGTGATAGCCGGCAGCTTCAAGAAATCAAGTAATATTTATTATAATAATTGATGAAAATAGTTTGGCGCCGAAGTATTTATTTTTCCTTGTGACGCATATTTTCGTACTCAGTATAATTATTTGTATGTTCATAAAATTTGAGATATTTTTATTTTTGGGAAACATCACATCATTTTAAAATTTTGTTAGGGACTATACGATACTTAGAAGCTTAGAGAAATAGCACCCAAAAAGTAAAAAAATTAATTTGGGTTTTGTGTATTAAATGGTTAATATTTAGTCGTAAGTCCTCTACCTGCAGAAGGCCTTTACATAGACTTAAATAGATCTCACAATTTAAGCTTTATGTAAGTAAGTAATAATATTTTGTTATAAAAATGCGTGCTCTGTTGAGAAAGTTCATCGCGCGCTTCTTCTATTTAATGGTCTGTTTAATCGACCTACTGAGGCGGCTATTCGGGCTATTGTGAATAAATTTCGCACCAAATTTATATTGTTGGACATTAAACCACCAACCCGGTTACGTAGAGTGCGAACTGAGAAAAATATCGCAGCTGTATCGGCCAGTGTTAGTGATGACCGTGTATCATCGATTCGGCGCCGTTCGCACCAATTGGGCCTTTGTTAGGCTAGGCGCACACATTAAATTTTTAGTTTCGCAACTGTTTAGTTGCTAAAATGAAACATATGGGCTTATATGGGACACCGCGCACTTAGAGCAACTCGATTCTCGAAACTAAAAAGTTTGTGTTTTGACACAAACTAAACGATTGCCTCGCATCAGTTGAGCTGTTTTTTATAGGTGCAAGAGAGAAAAGAACGCGAGCGTGAGTAAAGAGTTGCCAGCTTGCCAGTGTGCGGTTCTCTTTCAACTGGTGATTAAACTATTTGATTTCGATCACAGTTGCCAGTGCGCGACTAGCCTTACTTCACTACGTTGAAAATTTTGCGGAAGGATTTAGGTGTGAAACCTTTCAAGATACAGCTGGTGCAAGAATTGAAGCCGAACAACCTACCACAACGCCGAGTTTTTGCCGAATGGGCTCTTGAAAAGTTGGCCGAAGATCCACTTTTTTATCGAAAAATTGTGTTGAGCGACGAAGCTCATTTCTGGTTGAATGGAAACGTGAACAAGCAAAACTGCCTTATTTGGAGTGAAGAGAAGCCAGAAGCATTGCAAGAGCTACCAATGCATTCAGAAAAAGTCACTGTTTGGTGCGGATTATGGGCTGGCGGAATCATTGGGTCGTGTTTCTTCAAAGATGATGCGAATGGCAACGTTACTGTGAATGGTGAGCGCTAGCGTGCGATGATAACGAACTTTTTTTGAGCAAAGTGGAAGAGCTTGACTTGCATGACATGTGGTTTCAACAAGACGGTAGCAATGGGCTAATTGAGAGGCGATTTCGGTGAACAATTTATTTCACGTTTGGGGCCGGTCAATTGGCCGCCTAGATCGTGCGATATAACGCCTCTAGAATATATTTTGTGGGGCTATGTTAAGGCTCATGTCTATAGTGACAAACCCGCTTCGATTTGACGCACTGGAAGCCAACATTGAAGCCATTCTTCGTGAGAAACCGGCCGAAATGTTATAAAGAGTATGCCAAAATTAGGCTAAGCGAATGGACCATATGAGACGCTGGCCGGGGCTGAAATAATCTTCCAACATTAAATAATATGGACCGTACTATCGATTCAAATAAAGATTTCATGCATTTTTCTAAATTTTATTTTTTTTTTTAATTTCCGATAGCTGTTAAAAAATCACTCTATACATTAAAAGATCGGTTGTATCGAACAATCCAAAAGTTTCAAGATATTTAAAAAGAGTTTCTTGTAATGAAAGCGTATAGCAGACGGAGTTGGAGATTTTTGTATTGAAAACTCAATTTTAATCTACAAGCTGACTATTTTTATATCTTTAATTACAAAAAAAAATGCAAGGAATTCGGGATTAATGGAGCACTCTTCCATGGAGGTTTTAATCAGTTTTGCTCTCTTTGTAACTTTAAATCAAAAGATGAAAGAAAGTGTGTCCAATTTATGCAGCAACATATTTCTAGGTACAGGAAATAGTAAATTTTCTTAATGGCCTGAATTAAAAAAATCTACATTAATTCGTAAACAGTGCTTAAACAAAATTTTTAAACCAAAATTTTTAATTGCCCCCATTGCAAGAAAAATATCCCCGAACGCAATTGTTACCTTAATTTCTTGTGTCAAATTTATCCATGAAGTTAGGCAGCAGGTTATTAGGCATTCGTAAAAAAATAGAATCGAACTCTAACTTTTGATTCAAATAGCTTATTTTTTTGGTTTTAAAGTATATAAAAATTGGCGTTTCGTCCCGGCCGGCGATCTCACATGGACTCATCAGTTGACTGTGGGGGCCTTGTCAATACGAAATTTTTGTTAAATTTAGTAATTTAGTTCATCTTACATCGATTTTTTTAACGTTTGATTTAAATTTGCATTAAGATGATACGAAAGACGAAAAAATTGGGCTCGCAATTTTCTTTTAACTTGGTAGAAAGGTAGAAAGCGATTAAAAAAAAAGAAGTAAAATACATCAACATCAACTTTAAGTCTTTATTATTGTACGAATAAAAATAAAATTTCATAAGAAAATATTGAATGTTTCGTGAGATACTGAATTTTCAAAAAAAAATTTCAAAAACTATATATTCACCCCTGTTCTGATTTTCGTTTACGAAAGTAATACTTTCGTTTTCATTTCGTTTCGATCTTGTCTGGAGAATTTGAATTCGTAAATCTAAAAATTAATCTAAGTATTTTTAAAAATATACCTTTAAAAACTATTTTTTGTCTTTTATGAAGAGGAAGACACATGTCTAACAGAAAACCTATCTTAATGTTGGTACCACTACAAGGCAAATTTGTACGAAATTAAGAACGTCGTTTTTAAATCCGTACGAAAATCAATTTCGGTAACGAATTCAATTCGGAACGAAAATCAGAACAGGGGTGATTTTGTAAATTTTGAAATGCAATGTTTTTCAATCTTTTTAGTTTCATTAAAATCTGTTATGCCGATAGTGAGAAATTCAAAAAATTATTACTATTGTAGGTACAGTCAGTTATATCTTAATTTAGATTTTTTTTATTTATTTAATTAAAGATCGCAAAATTAATAGAAAGAAATAAAATTCAATCAAAATTCTAGGCGCCGTTTTCGAGGAAAATAATAATTTCCAAAACAATTTTTTAACATTTGTATGGTGGGTACCGGTGTAGATTGTGTTAAGAAACTTTTATCTGTCAAGTTTAAAAAAATCGAAATATTAAGTTTTGGAAAGAATAAATTGAAATTTTTCTTAAAACTACAAACATATTTGTTTTGAAAATTTAATACACAATAACATTCAAACTTTTGGGGAGCTTTAGTATAAAAGAAATGATCAAAAACCGTAGTTCCGTTTTCGAGAAAATCAAAAACCAAAAACATTGGTTCCGGAAATTTTTTCCAACCACTGGGGGGGATTTAAATGATATCTACCAAGTTTCACGAAAATCGGCCGATCCGTTAGGCTGTAGTCGAACAGGCAGACGGACATACAGAATTGCGAGACCCACTTTTTTCGTCTTCGTTATCATCGTAATGTCAACTTTGATTCACTAATGCATAACGTGCCATTTGGTACCTATGTATGTCACAAGTAAAAAAAAACTTATTTAATAAAACAAAAAACATAACAAGAAAAACTACAAAATTTTTAAGTAGAATTGTTTAAAAAATAAAATGCACGACTTTGGAATTTAGAAATTGCTCATAAATTATGAAAACATGAATTTAACTAGAGAAAAATGTTCGAATGCATACAATTCTTTACTGAATTTTGGAAAAGTATTATGCAAATAATTTTTAACAATCATTTTATTAGTAAATTATTTTTGTATATAAAAAATTTCTTTAAAATTTACCTAAAAAAATTTGGAATGTTAATTTGTAGTATTTCATAATATAGATTTTAGGAAATAATTTCAAAATCAAATCATTCACTCCTTTTCAAGATATATATATATATATATATATATATATATATATATATATATATATATATATATATATATATATATATATATATGTATATATATATATGCACGTTTTGGCAAGGAGTGGCAACAAACAGAGAATGTTCACATCGCCTATATACCAGCGATTACCACTCCTCCTGTGAAAACGAGCGTCATTCAGAGACTTGATGGAGCCACCTCTCCCCCTTGGTAAATTTATGGTAAGAACCTCTTGAGGAAAGGAATAGCCCCTTTGACTTAATCAAAGCAAACGGACATTTACTCCAAACACTAACCTATTAATTTTGTGGCGACAGACATTTTTTCAATGACTTAGAACTACCGTCTGACATTTCAGGCTAGATCTAGTCATGACGGTAACAAAATCAATTGTCAGCCCATTAACCTATTATAACCCAAGGTGTGTACCGTTAATTTGTATAAAAACACTTTAAAATTCCAGGCCCCTTTAATATGAACAAAAAACGATTAAAATCTTCATTTTCTATTAATTTGTGTTTTTGGCGATGTTATCTAAAATTTAAAATTTCAAAAACTACTTTAATATCAATCCCACGCTTATTTTTTTAATCACTCCCTTGATGCCTATAAAATAGGCACACAACTTGATTCTTTTGAGTCACAATATTATTGATGAGACTCATTTAATTTCCCTCGATAGTATCGCCCATTAGTCTGCTCTCTCTCTCTGCTGGTCTTACCACTCCTTAAGCAATTTTATTAAAAAAAAATGCCACCCAAAAAGGCAGAAAAAGGTAGCTTCCCTTTATACAAAAAAAAATCTATTGAGAGAGTCCCTCGAAAGGATAATAGAAAAAAAAACTAAACCGATTTCTCGATCACAACATGCACAAGAGCAAAAAAATCACAATGCTCCAGTGTCCATTGTCCTTTTGATGTAGCTTTGTGTGTATTCTTATATATGGTTGCTCGGTGTTGTTATGGTTGATTAATGAACGGATGTCCTACAATTTAGCACCTTTACCTTTACCTTAATCACTATTCTGTTTCTCTATCGTAGTTGGCCGTGTCGTCGTCGTCGTCGTACTTTCTTAAAAGAATTTTTCTCCATTTAGCTTCCTTTTTTTTTCGTTGTTGCCTATCTTGCGTCCCTGAAGTCAAGTCAAAGGGCACCTGGGAAAACGATCAACAATAGAAATAAATTGAGAATATTTAACCGCAACATTGCAAGGACCTTGTACACAGAGAAAAATAGTTGGTAAGGTAATTTTTCCAAAAGTATTTCTAGCATGTTAAGTAAGGAAATGATTTTAGGCATAGAAGAAGCAGCGATTGGGATTTCAGTTGATATTACCATCTCCATTGCAAATATGCCAATGCCAATATCACAGTGGAGACCGAGAAGAGAATGGCTGTCACTATTTTGAAGTTATATATGTACATACATATGAATAACTTATATGATATAAGTTTTGTTCCAATCTCTTAGTTCTAGGCGGTCACGTTGTCCACACGCTATTGCGCCTCAAATTTAAGTTATTTTATTCCACAATCGTGCTACTGACAAGTTTATTTATCTCCCTTTAGTTTTAATATATGTAGTTAGCAAACGAAAGAAGTTTCAAAATATGTTTTGCCTCTGATCTCAATGTACAAGATCTCAATTGAACAAGACGTTACAGCGTATTCAACGCAATTACGCGTCTGATTTCCGTGGAATGCTGAAAGTGAAAATGTCAAATTCCAATACGATATGCGTTTAAAATAATTTATATTTTTGTCATTCAGGGTGAAATTCATTTGTCTGTTTATTTTCGGAATGACTTTAGCGGGAAAAATCAATCAATTTAGACCAATCAAAACCCGTACATCGTCGTGTCTGCTTTTTTTGACCTTATTAACAACAAAGTTGTGATTTCTTTGACCACTTATTTTCAGATTATCCACTCTTCATGTTCCTTGGTCTTCTTCTAATCACATTATACCACACTCAAAGAAGCCTTACCGGGTACTCGCTAAAAAAGATATCACATAATCCAATTTTTCATATCCTGCTCAACTTGTGCTGCGATCTTTCAATGAACTGAATCAAGTTTGCACAAAATAAATAAATTTTGTGGTGCAACAGCTCGAAGAGAACCAGGACCTAGTGACTTAGAACTCTCAACCATGCCTGTGTGCGTGTTACCAGGAATGGAGGGGACCTACAATTTTCTTCCGATTCCGAACAGCTAATGAGTACCACTTTCCATGACAAGAGATATTCTTAGAGCATTTGTCAATTCCTCCGAAGAGGCAGAAAAACTTTTTTTGCTGAGAATCGAACCCAAGACGTTCTACATGACAGTCCAATGCACTTAAAATTATGCTAAGGGAAGGGTATCATGTTTGTATATCTGTCAAAAATTTTGTGAATCGTAAAATTGGCACTGTCGTCTTTAAATTAAAAAAAAAGTACGTGTCTTGTATTGTTACATAAGTACTGAATTTGTGCTGCCTTTTGCCGTAAATATTTAACAATATTAATTTTGATTAATATTTTTTTTGAAAAACTGTATTCTTCGCAAATTTTTTTTCAAGCTGTGATTGTTGCAAATATACAAATAATAAATTTTAAATTTTCCGTACATGGTAGCGTAAGTTGAACACAATACCTACAGCACAATTTTTTATTTTTTAGAAAGTCGAAAAGAATACAAAATTTTCGTTCGCAAAATTTGCAAATTTACGAAATTTCTTTTTAATGCTTCATATTATTTAATATTAAAGTCAAAACAAGTTGGGCACTTAACAACACAATTTCCATTTTTTAGAAAATAGAAAATGGAGATAATAATTTCATACTTTGCAAAATTGATTTTCTCCTTCTTCTTGGTACTCGTAAGTTGCAAATTAACAAAAGTTTCGTTTATTTCTTAGTAATTGAAGCTGACCTCAATAGAGCATAATTTTTGTATTTGTGAAAATTAAAAATAATAAAAATGCAACGTTTTGTAATATTTGCAAATTTTCTAATTTGCGATTTTTTTTGTTTTTATCGTTATCGATTAACGACACATTTATTCATTCGATGACCCAATATAGCACAAGTTGAGCAAATAAGGTTCCCTTAAGAATATCGAAAATGTCAGTGGTGTTTTCACGCTTCGCAAAATTTATTTTCGCCCATATAAAATCCAAATATTATACATTTTAATTTATTGCATTCGGCGCAATACAGGTCAATTTATCTTTTTAGAAAAATGAAAACGATTCGTTCTCAAAATTTGCAAATTTGCAATTGCTTTTTTAATTTATTCACAGATCAATTCATAATGACTTATTCAGATTATAGTAAATACAACTTCTTGTTAGAAGACAAAACATTGGGACACTTCTTTAACCTTTCGCAATATTTATTTTACACCGTAAAAGGTTTAAACGGTAGATATATAGCACCACAAGTTAAAAATAATACATCGTAATTTTGTTATTAACGAAATTTGAAAATAATACAAATTTTTCTTTCGCAAAATTTGTGAATTTTTTGCTAAATTAATTTACGACACAAGGCAGAATAAATTGAAAAAATAACGGAATATTTGACTTCCTGAAGACAATCGAGAAAAGAAGTGCCAGCCTCACGCTTCACAAAATTTATTATTGCTCATAAAAGTTATAAATATGCGAAATTTTCGTTTATATCCAAGACAAGGTTTCTTTTTAGAAAAATCAAAATGATTGGCCTGAAAAATTTTAAAATTATTTGTTTGCTTGTTTAAAAAAAAAGCAAAAATGTTGGCTTTAATTTCACCTTTCGCAATCCTTATTTTCGACCGTAAAAGTTTTAAATATTTGGGTTATTTCTTCGGAACTTTAAGAAAATTAGGAAAATCAAAATAATCAAAAATATATAGTTCATTCGCAAATTTTGCGAACTTGCGAATTGTTTTTTTTTTTTTTTTTGTATTTATAGCCACAGTCATACCTTACTCTAAGAACATCAAGTTTTGTAATAAAAATTCACTCAAAAAAATGGAAACTTTCTAAAAAATAAAATTCAAAGTCTTCGATTCAAAGCATTCGATTTTTTTGTCAGTGTAGGAACCAGCCCTACAACCTGGACATAGAATCTTTGATTGGAAAGAGGCATGAGTAAGAGAACTACATAGGGCACCAAGAGGGTTTACAATTTTCAACAGTTTTCCAGAAAATAATTTCTTTTTTCTTTCTCCATTCAAACCCACTTGGTCCGGTCATATATTTAGAAAAAAAAAAGTCATCCTGTTATTGCTACCAGTCCTGCTGGCTGTTGGTGCTCCTGTGGTCTACGTGTATATTGCCAAATCCAGGTGCGATTTTCAAGTTAACAATGTCATAGCTACCAACCAGTGTGCCCTCTATGGATGGGAGTGAACAAGGATAATGTGGAGAATTAGTTGCCGTTTGCTGGCTTAGATAAATAAAAAGACAACACCACAACACACAACAAAAACGCTCTGCTGGGAATGCAATTGGAATTCCTTTATGAGGTCAACGGACAGAAGTCCTGAGTCCTGCTGATTTTTGTTTTTGTTGTTTGTGGTTGATTTTCTTTAAGAAAATTACTGTGGTTTCTATGCCATCAGAAAGGGAAGAACAATGAGGACGGAGGAGAGATTGGTCAGTGTTCTTGTTGTGTGTACGTATATAGTAATAGTTTGCTGCCAAATGACAAGATATATTATTTGAAAAGGACAATTGCTTAGAAGGATTTCTCGATTTCAATTTGTTTGATTTTTTTTGTATTCCATTTTACAACAGAGAACACAATACCTTTAACTAATTTCTGTTGGTTTAAGTCTTTTGTAAAGGAGATTTTGTAAGAAGCAAAGAAGCCTGTTGTTGTTGTTAAGACCACCTCAGAGGATTTTTGGGGAGTGAAGGTGGATTGTTGTTTGTTTCGATGATGTAACAAGAAATTGTTATTTCTTGAGAAATGTGTACATATTATACCAACATTATCTGAAGATACTCTACTTGTTGGTTGAGTCTTTGATGTATAGAAATGGGAGCATAAGCCGATTGAAAAAGGGTCAGTGTTCTACTACTCTGCATTCCAAAATTTTGTCAGACTAAAAATAAATTAAGTTAGATGAAAATAGATTATAATTTATATGCGAGTAGCTATGTAATAGAATCCATATCGGTGTGCTAACACCTATACAACCGCTCGTTAATTTTGGTTTATGTTTGCATCATCTATTCCCGAAAGAACCTATCGATCGGTCTACTATTATTGGTCTACTTAGGGTTTCTTTGATACTTTAAATTAAAAATAGATATTTCTATTATATGAAAATCATTGTTTGAGGTCGCTCAATATTAATCGAAAGAAAAATAAAATGCACGACTCTGTCGCTCTTATGTAAATGACTAAGAATTTCAAAAATGAATCTTTTTAGAGAAAAACTGTTCATAAGCATAAGTTAATTTTTTAATAGATTAAAACAATTCCTTTAGTATAGTTGGAGCTAAAAACAGAATGCCTTGTGATTCAAGTCAATATTGGCTTAGCTTAAAAGTCTGTACTAGTTTCTTAAAAAAATACTTAAGCTTTTATATAAAAAAAATTTAAAACGGTTTAAACAAAAAATTTGTGTATACGCCAATTTTAAGTTTTTATTTTTGTTCGAATAAAAATTTAACTAACAAAAAAAATATTGAGCCGTTTCTGAGATATCGAATTTTCCAAAAAAAATTGTTTTTTTTTCCAAAAATTCAAAAGATATTTTTGTTTTGAAATCTAAATAAATTATAGATCGTTAAAATTAATCGAAAGAAAAAAAAAGATTAACATTTCTACGGAGAGTACCGTTATTTTAAGGTAAAATAATTTTTTTTCTTATATCTTGTAATTTATATTAAGAAACTTTTATTTAACAAGTTTTAAAAAAATCGAGCATGGTGTTTTTGAAATATTGAGTTTTGAAAAGAGAATTTTGAAATATTTTTTTAAAAATCCAGAGATAATTTTTGGGCAAATTTGAAAACACAATAATATTCAAACTGTTGGGGGCTTTAGCATAAGAAACATTATCAAAATCGGTTGTACAGTTTTTGAGAAAACCAAAAAAAAAAAAAAATGGTTCCAAGGGGGGTACCAAAAATAACAATTTTTTGGAAATTTGTTTGCAACCATTTCCTAACTTTAACTAAATGAAATTTTTTGAATTTTTTTTAATCTGTGGGACAGTTCTTGAGAACAAATAATATTTATAAAATTTCGAAAAAAAAAATCTTATGACAGGTACCTACCGTTATTTTTGGTCTTGAAAAAAAGGAAAAGAACGTGTGGGGGTGAAAAAATTAAAAATTTTATCTATCAAGTTTAAAGCAAATCGGCCGAGCGGCTTAAGCTGAAGTCGAAAAGACAGACAGATGAACAGAATTGCGAGACCCACTTTTTTAGTTTTCGCTATCATCGTAAAGTGAACTTTAATCAAAATCTCGAGTTCGATTTTTTTTCCAAATGCATAACTTGCCTTATAGGGGAAGATGCCCTAAAATGGCCCACCAAGGTAAAATGGCTCCCTTGCTAGAAATTGTAGAATCGAGCAGAATTAGAAGGTTTTGGTAACACAATTCCCTAGTTTATCTGGCATCACTGACATAAACGAAATATTAGCAGCTTCAAGCTATTGTTTGAAATTTTACAGGTCAAACTTTCTTTAGCCATCTACAAAAGTAGAACCAATAAAATGTTGTAAAAAGTTTGTTGACAAAAAAAAATATAAAAAGCATTCAATTTTGGATAAAACACTAAATGCATGTAAGTATTAAGTTTTTCTTATTAATATACTGAAATTAGTTAGCCTATAACTATTTTAGTGTTATAACTTAAAACTTAAATAAAAGAACCCTAAATGGGCAAAATGGCCTACTAAGCACTCGCCTAAAATGGCATAGTGTGCCATTTTATACTTACCATAACATAACATAATAATATATATTATTATAAGTTTAAATGTCACATTTTTGCGAGATATGACACATTTTCCTTAAGGGGGTGCCATTTTAGGCCACCTTCCCCGAGTACCTACATATAATATGTAAGTCGCAAGTAAAAATATTATCAAAACTGTAGGTGCCGTTTTTTTAACATTTGTATGGTGGGTATCGATATTTTTAGATACAATGCAAATTTTTGTCTCACATCTTGTAGAATGTATTAAGAAAATTTTAATTGTCAAGTTTAAAAAAAAAATCGAGCATTGGGTTTTCAAAATATTGAGTTTGAAAAAAAAATTTAAATTTGCTTAAAAATCTAAAAAAAAGTTTTTTTTTTTAAATTTAATACACAGTATTGTTTAAATTTTTGGGGCGCTTAAGCATAAAAATCGGTTGTACCGTTTTAGAGAACATCAAAAACAAAAAATCTAGGGGAGGGGGGGGGTTACATCTAATAACCATTTTTCGGAAATTATTGTTCAACCATAACTTGCTTTAATGAAAGAAATTTTTCGAAATTTTTTTTAAATCTATGGAACCAGTTATTGAGTAAAAAAAATCATTTATATCTAATATTTCGAAAAAAAAATCGTATGGCAGAAACCGTTACTTTTGGTTTAAAAAAAAAGGAAAAAACCAAGTGGGGGAAAAATTTAAAAATGGTATCTACCAAGTTTAAAAAAAAAATCGTCCGAGCCTCTAAGGCTGTAGTAGACACACACGACAAACTGACAAACAGCTACAGCCACACGGAATTAGCAGACCTATATTTTTCTATCTCTATCAAGGGCCAACTTCGATCGAAATCGCTATTTTTTTCCAAATGCAAAGCTTGCCCTATTAGTAACTGTATCGCATATAAAATCGATCGAATAGTTGGTCTGCGGTTGGACGACAACGAAGTCTCAAGTTCGAACGGTCATCTTCGGGCAGGTAGATCGTACATACATACATAAATATGTCCAACAAAAATATGTTAGTTACCGTAGGACCCTTTCATGAACTCTATTTTTATGAGAGAACAACAACATTTTGTATAAGAAAACACAGTTTAGTTTTTAGCAAATAATTATTGACTATAGTTTTTTTTTTATATTTGCTAAACATATTTTTTTTTCCATTTCCAAATCCATTTTATTTCACACCACTTATAAAAAATGCCTTTCTTTGTTTCGACTTTTCCACTTTCAAAGTCCTTAATGAATTTTACCTCTATGAATGAGAAAGATAAAAGTTGGTTCTGAGCGCCTCCTGCCTATAATTTATGATGCAAAAGATTTTGTTAGAAACATTTGCATTTTTAAATACCAAAAAGAATTTGTTCCAGATTTTAGAGTAGTACCTCTTGGTATAATGGTTAGTGCGTTGGACTGTTATGCGGAAGGTCTCGAGTTCGATTCTCAGCCGCTGCAAGAAAGTTTTTTCAGGGGTGTACTGCCTCTTGCAAGGAATCGACAAATTCTCCAAGAGTATCTCTTGTCATGGAAAGTGCTGCTCATTAGCCGTTCGGAATCGGCAGAAAATTGTAGGTCCCCTCCGTTCCCTGGTAACACGCACACAAGAATTGTTGAAAGTTGTTAGTCACTAGGTCCTGGTTTACTCCGAGCTGTTGCACCACCAAATTTATTATTTATTTATTATTTTAGAGATACTGTGCATTATTTCGAGAGTGCTTTGGAGATTGGGAGAGAACACCTTTTCATTGCAGTCGTAATTTGTGGTAACATCCATTTCTTCTTCGATCTAAAGCCAATGGGAGGATCTGTTGTAGAAATGAGTTCCACCATCGCATAGGGTAAGGTTTCATTGTAGTAGTCATCGTAAGCCACATCGATGTGTCAAAACGTACCCCATTGTGACGTACTCTTAGTTGCAACCTATATAACACATATCTTTTATCCATAACAGAATATAGCTTGTAGTAAATTCACCAAAAAAAAACTGATTTTCCCAAGTTCCCGAAAGTCAAATAACTCTTGCGCAATCCCTTATTTTTGTTGGGAAAAGTATTTGACTGATTTAAGAGAGGTTCCAAGTTTTAACATTTTTTAAATTAAAATAATATAATTCAGATTCCTTAGACCCTTTAATATTTCCTATTTTTTTTTTTTTGTATTTTTTTCTTAAATACCCAAAACTATTCCGACCATTACTTTGAAAAACCGTGGGGTGTAAATCATTTCAAAATGCGTTTTATGTCAAAACGCCTTGTTTTGTTTTTATTCTTGGATTTCAAAGTCGATAAAAAAATATTTCAACTGCTTGTTCTAATTTGCATTTCATTCCACAATAACAAAAATTATTATCTTAAACCCACACTTTGACATGCGCTAGACACCTCTTTTCGCTAACGGGCGGCTTTTTCCTCCAAAGTAGCCATTATCTTTCCAGAACAATGCTTCTGTCCGCTTATCTCATTATCAATCGACGAAGAATGGGAACTTAAAAAAAAATTAATAGCCAAACCCCAGAATCAACCCCATTAACTGATCTCCTCCTTCGAGGACTATCTAAACTAACAAAAAAATAACACTAAAGGTGAGCTTCAACATCACCCACCCGAGGAACACCTGGGTTTGTTTGAAAGCAGATTATCATAACATCACCTTTCCACTGCACTCTCCTGATTCCGATTCGAGAATATTCATAAATTTCACATGTCCAAACAAAGAACAATGCAAGACCTCCACACTGTGCGCCTTTTGTTTTAAGTCTTAGGAGGACCTCCACTGACGCCGCCGTCGACCAAAGACGTTCGTCGGTCACCGTTCTCGCCACCACCACCATCGCTGCATGGGCAATTAATTTTTGTGAACACACAAACTTTGCCCACCAGAAGATTTATGAACTGTTGTGCTTCCGCGTAGATACAACTCCCAGATATCCTATCCTGTATCTACATGCCTATATCGGGCCGGAGAAGAATCATCGAGGAAACTATCATAACATTCAACAATCAACACTTCTTGTTTATAATGTCTTAATTATTTAAATTTTCCATGTAACTCGCATGGACCTAGCATTCGTCCCGTACCGAAGAAAAAATTCGAGACAATTGAAATTTCATATTCATAAGTGGAGCATTTGCATAGGGGCCCGGCCTAGCCCGCATGACCCGCCCGTTACAAGCACCAAAAAATAACTTAAGACCTCGCAGACTGGAACTTCGGAACATTCTTTGGGCAATAATTGTCTTGCAAGCCTTCATATCCGAGTATGCATGACTAACTCTAATGGCCTTGTAAATATTTGAACCCATGTCCGCAGTTCTTTCCTTTTTGACAATAACTAACTATTTTGACAGGCGACTTAGATAGTTTAAATTCGGCCAAGTAGAACGTTATGATTTTCGGCCTCCCTCTTAGTTTTTTCGATGTGTGTGTGTATGTCTGGAAAACCTACCCAATCCACACCTTGGTCTAACTAATTGACATGGAGAAATAATTTATAGAACCAAAATGTTACGGAATTAGGGTAAACTTAAGGGAAAAGGGTACAAACATAAAGTCATTATTTTTAATTTTTTTTTTTCTTAAACGGTTGCTCCCTTGGTTTTTTTTTACTTTGGAAGCGTTTATCACTCATTAACACGCGCATTTTTGAAAATGGAAATCATTCGGGTAAAATTTACGATTTTCCACCAAATGATTGATATTCCAGGGGTTGAATTTAACTGCCAAACTTTACATTTTAGAGGTAAATTTAGCTGTGGGAAAGTCTATTTATGAGAAATTTAAGATTGTTGGGGAATAATTATAATAATTATAATAATTGCATACAACGCAAAGGTTTCTTGAAATTGAAATTAGTGTGCATTTTTATAGGTAAGTACTCAAAATCGTAAGACCCCATTTATTACAGTTTTGCGTGCACTGACAACCCTTGAAGTTTGACCACAATGCATGAGCTTAACAAAGTTGGAGAGTATTGAAAAGGAGATACCGGTGCACATTGGTTTGGTAATTATTGAAGAGAAATATTTAACTGGGTAAAGCATTCCACATTCGTGTAGTGTGGCTAAAGAAAGAATCTCTGAATTTTATTGCGCGTCCTAAGTTGGGCTCAAGGGTAAACTGATGGGCACTCGATGAAACTATCACATCCAGATCAGAACGGGTGAAAAATGTCTTGCAACGTCCAAAGAAACGTAGACACTTAAGGGCTTTTCACATGAGAGCGACCATCGACCGACGAATGAACGAACATTGGCCCATTTTGACACTTCGTTCATATGCATTTTTTCTTATTCGTCGCGAATGGCGCTTACTTAGACAACTTAGAATGATTTTGAGTCACAATCGAACAATTCATTCGTTGCAGTGTGTATGGTATATGGAACGCGAATAGTGTTTGACAGTTCGTAGCAATCATATTGCAATTCGCGACGACCAATTTATTTTCTCTTATTTCTCTCATTTTAGCAATTATAACTCAAATTTTAATTTATTATCTAACATTAAATTAAACTAGATTTCTAGCCTTTTGTAAAGTGTTTGTGATCAATTGTTACGATTGCTGCATTGCGACTAAATATATCTCAAATTGTAAATATGGCAGTTGTAAATGTTGACCTTAAGTACTTCTGTCATATCATTTAAGCTAAAATGCACGAAACCATAAAATTAAGTTTTACTTGCAAGTTATGCATTCGTAAATAAAATCGAACTAGAGATTTTCATCAAAGTTGACATTATAATGATAGCGAATACGAAAAAACTGGGTCCCGCAATTCCGTCTGTCTGTACCTCGACCTACAGTCAAAGCCGCTGAATTGATGTTCTTAAAATTTGGTACTTAAGATTCTTCGTTGATTCCCTACAAAAAAAATTAATTTTTGGCTCCAAGACTAACACTACCTGCCATACAGCCGTTATGCAAAATATTATTTATCTCGAAAACGGCTTTAACGATTTTGATAACAAAAATTAGGTTTGCTTTTATAGATATGAGCTAAAATTTGTTCAAAAAGAATTTGAGAAAAAAACGTTATTAACAGTAGATACCTGTCATAGAACCGTTTCTTGTGATATTCGGCTTTCTCATAAGTTCGAATGATTTTGACAAATTTTTTGTAAATTTATGTCTGTCTGTCTGTTCGACTTAGAGCCTAAGAGGTTTGACCGAGTTTCTTTTAACTTGGTAGATAGCATTTTTAATTTTTTTCCAAAATGTTTTTCTTAAGGCCAAAAGTAACTGTGTATGTCATACGATTTTTTTTCGAAATTTTATAAATATTTTTTTTTTAACAAAAACTGTTCCACAGATTTCCCAAAAATAAATTCAAAATATTTTATTTAGTTAAAGCTAAGCAATGCTTGAAAAAAAATGGTTATTAATAGTACCCGCCTAAAACAATTAATTTTTTAATTTTCTCAAAAAAGATAAAAGCTATAATTTAGATCATTTGTTTACTAAGGTGCATCAAAAGTTTGGATAGTATTGTGTATTCAATTTTTCAAAACATTTATTTATTTTTTATTTAGAAAAAATTTAATTTTTTTTCAAAAACCCCATGCTCGATTTTATTAAAACTTGACAGTTAAAGGTTTTTTAATACACTCTGCAAGATGTGAGGAAAAAGAATGTATTTTATTTAACATAACGGTATTCACCAGTCACCACTATCAAATACAAATGTTAAAAATGGTTTTCGAAAATCGTATTTTTCTCGAAACCGCCTCCTAAAATTTTGATAAAAAATTTTGTCTTTCAATTAATTCTTACGATCGATGTATAATTCAATACAAAATTTAAATTAATATAGGTATTAGTGACTGCACCTACCATAGAACCATTTATATTTTTATTTTTAAGTTTTCACTATCGGCATAAGGGATTTTAATGATATTTTTTATAAAGAAGCTTCTTAAAAGTTTGAAAAACATTTGCCTTTCAAAACCTTAAAAAACAGTTTTAGAATTTTTGAAAAAGAAACGCAAGTTGGTGCGACCCAGTCGTTGTTTTTTATTTTATTTATTTTTAGCATTAATTTTTAATTTTTTCTTATGTAAAAAAAATTAAGAAACAAAATAAAAAAATAACGAATACCCTTGGTTGCTTGGTTGTATTTTGTATTTGGGTCGTTTTAAGAAAAATTACATTTTTATCGTTATAGCTTCTATTTTTTTTGCATTTCAATTTAAAGACTTGAAATTTGGCATGGAACTGTATTTATATGTCAGCATTATAAGAAAAAATTTGCAGATCGATTGAATGTAACGAATATCCATTGTAATTAATAATGTGTAATCTCCGTAGCCTTTTTGGGATGTGATTTTGATGTTTAATCAGTTTTATTAATATTTTTAATGATGAAAATGATTTTTTTTTTTAATTTTGGGCCTTGTCGTTTTAAAGGCCTTCTCTTAAACTTCAATTTTATGATATGCAAAAAAAAAAGAAAATTTTTTTTGTTGTCCCAATACTTAGTTGAATGAGTGTGACAAGATTTTGAAAAAAAAACATAATTAAACATTTTCGCTTTTTAACACAACTAAACAATTTTTAATAATTTTTAACGATGCATCATCTTATAGTACGTCAAAAAACCTTCAATTTCATGTTTTATTAGTATTTAATTAGTAGAGTTAATTCCTTTAAAATTTACATACAAAATAATTTTTTCATCCGAGTAAAAATTCAGTGTAATCTCCGTGGCCTTTTTATCTTTGTACCATATTAATATTTTTTAGTCTAACCACCGCCAAAAGAAAGGTTTTTAATCATACTTGAACCTAATATAATTTGGATGACATTGAATTACATTGACTATATTAAAATTAAGAAATAGTCGATTTTGTAATCTCCGTGGCCATTTTCGTATTTGTTTTTAAATATGTCCTCTTAGTTTAAAATGGCTCATATTATTATTAATTTTTTTTTTTATATTCTAGATAAATAAAATGAATTTCATCATTCCTTACAGTATTGGTACCGTAAAAGTTCCAAGAAAGTTATGTGTCGTTATTTAAAAATATTTTTTTGACTCTTTCATGCTTTTAAACAAAATCATTTCGTAAACAAACAACTTCATAAACAAAATATGTATGTTTTACACAAAATTTCAACTATTTATTGTTACTATTTATTTTGTGGATTATTGTTATTTTATGCAAGAAAAAAACATTTTTAATACATTCGAAATTTTCAATTTTAATTTTTATCGAAAAATACTCGTAAAATGAAAAAATATTTGAAATTATTTTTGCGCATCTCGGAGAACTCCTTTTCTACTTGTTTACTATAGATTTAGAAACTACTCGTAAAACCCCAGAAAAACTGAAAGAAAAAATTTTGAAACGATCAATAAAAAATGTCAATTTTTAAAAAATGACCCATTTATACAAGGTGGCGCAAAATCAAACACCCTTATCGAAATATGTTATAATTTTCGCAAATGGCGCCGAGCTCCGTGCGTCAATCATATTTAACATTTGTGAACTAGACAGCTACAGTTACAGTACACAAACAGACAAGCAATGGAGCGCTATTCTCCGCAAGTGCCTGTCGATTTGTTTCACCAATAATCGGCCGGTGTTGTTAGCGTACCGTTAAATTTCGACGTCGGACCAGCTAGCTGCAGCTGGGAAAACATTCCGGCGCTAAGCTACTAGAAGCGAATAGACTGGAACCCGCCGAGAATATCGTGGATGCAACAGTCGATATCCTTGAGAACGAAGAAACATCAACCAGACGACTACGGGCCACACATTGGACATCACCAGACGGACCCTACAGCGAATTTTAGTGAAAGACTTATACATGTTCCCGTACTTAGTGCAAACAGTGCATCAGATAATGCGTTTCCTGTCGCGTAATCTCCCGTTTTGGTGAATTGGCATTGCCATCAACATCGCTCGATTTAAGCATTACAGACTTTTTTATATAGGGCTACTTGAAGTCGCGGAATTATGCCAACAAACCTCAGGCATTCACAGAAAGAATATTCGACAGGAATGCGAACAGTTATCACAAGATCTTGCGAGAAGTCTTTAACAATGCGATAAAACGGGCACACGCACAACTGTTTATCAACACTAACGTCATCCACTTGATGGATATCACCTTTTCCTCTTAAAATAAAAAAAAAATTATAGATCCAAATAAAGATTTCCATCGCTTAAAATCATTTATTTTATTTGAAATTCAAAGACAAAATTGGATGTTTAATTTTGCGCCACTAAAAAGTAAAAACTAGAAAAGTTATTCGCAACTGCAACAGCCTTCTTTCTATCATTAAGATATGATTGCAATAAGTTCACAGAAGAAGCAGAAGTACAAATAAGAGTGATCTACAGTGTCGAAAGCTTTAGAGAAATTAAGAAGCACCATAAATATAACCATATTCTCATCTTCTTCTAATTTGACCAGTTGTACACTGTACAGCTATGTTTTGGGCGGAAACCAGATTGCTTGGACGAAAGAATGTTTTGTGTTCTAAGATGAACGTTGATCATCATCTGCATCATTCTCTCAAAAACCTTTATGAAATATCGCTTTTGGGAATTGGTGAGCCTCGTTTCCTGTCATCAGATATTAAAATTATGGGTGATAAATGGAAGCTGGAATAATCACCTTAGCAAATACAGGGTGTATTTCGTACCAATAGCATTTGATTTAATAAATAAGAAGCTTTCAAAAAAATCGGCGCTATCAACTCGCGAAAAGTGGACAAGTCGGCCTTACATCTCGATTTGATTAGATCTATTAGAAAGATTTGGGAAGAACAGGGTAAGTAAGTGGTGTAAAATTATGACTGAGATGATTCAACTCAATGTTATGCTGGGTTAAGCTAAGTAAATAAATAAATAAATGAGTTTAAAAAGTAATATAATTCTTTTTTTAATAGCTTATAGAGTCCCGTTCAAGGCTAAAAAAAAAAAAACAAGAAAACTTTTCCACACATCTTGAAATACATAAGGCCACTGATCTTTATTTTATACCCCCTTAAATTTTGAAAAGGTTTTTCTATATACGTTGGTAAACACATTTTTCCTACACTAATGGAACTTGATGACGGTACGAACGTACCGAGGTGCCAATATCGACTCGGATCACTATCTTGTTGGTATGGTTTTCCGAGGGCGGATTGCCTTGCGAAGACGCATTGCATCCGCCGATCAGGTTCGAATCAACACGGCTGCCCTGCGCAATGAAAACACCAGTAACACCTTTGGTAATGCGTTAGGACTCGCCCTAGAATCACTTGATTTAGGGAGAGTAAGTCCTGGAGCCAGTATGCTGGGCGTAAATGAGAAGTGGACACGCCTTAAGAATATTGTCATTAGTACTGCCAACTCCATCTTAGGCAGCAGTCGTAAAAATCGGAACGACTGGTTTGATGATGAATGCAAACTAGCGACTGAACGTAAGAATGTTGCGTATCGAGCAATGCAACAATCTCATAGAACGCGGGCACGCGAAGAGTAATATAAAGAGCTCAGAAGAATAGAAAAACGGCTACACAGACAAAAAAAATCAGCCTGGGAGAAGAACCTAATCTGTGAAATAGAAAATAGCCGAGAGCGAGGTCCGCACCAGGAGCGGAAGTTCTACCAATCCGTCCGAAACATGACGCAGTACACACCACGCTGCACATACTACAAGGACGGAGAGGGAAATCTGATCACCGATCCTGAAAGCATACTGGAGCGATGGGAAGTGTACTTTAATGAATTGCTAAATGGTCAGCTCACTGCAGAAGTGGAGGCTCCACTACTTCAAGAAGAATACCCTATGTTGCCGCCACCAAGCATAGAAGAGGTTGAGAAGGCTATAGGCCGGCTTAAACAGAACAAAGCCCCGGGAGCCGATGGCATACCAGCCGAATTATTCCATCACGGCGGGCCAGCCTTACGTCAAGCAATTCATGATATTATAGTACAGGTATGGAAGCAGGAAGAAATGCCAGAAGACTGGCGAAAAGGTTTAATATGCCCCATACATAAGAAGGGAGATGTCACAACGTGCAACAATTATAGAGGTATCACGTTGTTGAGTACCGCCTATAAGATACTCTCCTCTATCCTACAAGACCGGATAACCCCATACGCTAAAACCGTCATCGGACAATATCAGTGTGGTTTCATTCCAGGCAAATCAACAACTGATCAAATCTTTACCCTTAGGCAGGCGATGGAAAAATGTCTAGAATTTAACATCCCAACATACCATCTGTTTATAGACTTTAAGGCCGCCTATGATAGCATAGCTAGGGTAGAACATTACAAAGCCATGAGAGAATTCGGCATCCCAAATAAATTGACACGATTATGTAGGTTGACCATGACCAACGTAACAAGCCAAGTAAAAATAGCCGGATTGCTATCCAGACCAATCAACATCTTTAATGGACTCCGACAAGGGGACGGTTTGGCCTGCCTCCTCTTCAACCTGGCGTTGGAGAAAGCAATCCGTGACTCTGGCACGGCAACAAGAGGGACCATCGTCAACAGGTCCAGCCAGTTACTGGCTTACGCAGACGACATCGACATCATCGTAAGAACCGAACAAGCTGTACACGATTCCTTCATCCAGATCGAGCAGGCGGCACAAAATCTGGGGCTGCACATTAGTGAAGGTAAAACAAAGTACATGATGGCGTCGAATGCGAGAGGAACAGTTGGTCAAACAATCAAGGTTGCGGAGCACGAATTTGAAGTGGTGCAATCCTTTAAATACCTTGGGTCAATAGTAGCAGCCGATAACAATATAGAAGAAGAAATACGCGGGCGCCTTCTCAAATCCAACAGAGCCCACTATAGTCTGTCAAAGCTCTTCAAATCCAGAAATCTCACCATAACTTCAAAACTGCTGCTGTACAGGACCATGGTCCTGCCAGTACTCACATATGGATCCGAGACTTGGGTGCTTAGCAAAAGGCACTCCGACCTCTTAGCTGCGTTCGAGAGAAAAGTCTTAAGGAGAATTGTTGGCCCCGTATGTGAGGAAGGACGATTCCGGAGACGGTACAATCATGAACTGTACGCAATCTACCTTGAAGCAGATATCGTGACAAAAATTAAGCTCGGTAGACTCCGGTGGACAGGGCACCTAGCTCGCATGAGCGAAGAGGAACCTGCTCGGAAAGTTCTTTGTGGTACATTCTATGGTAGACGACAGCGTGGTAGACCATGCTTGCGCTGGAGAGATGGCGTAGACCAGGACGCCCGAAGCCTTGGGGTGTGCAACTGGATGGCATCGGCTAGAGACCGGGATAGGTGGAGAGACTTGTTGAAAGAGGCCAGGACCGGAATCCGGTTGTCGAGCCGATGATGATGATGATTAATGGGGTTCTTTTCGAGTAAATGGGAATGGCATTTTTGTCCAAGCAATTTCTTAAATCGGAGACTTTCTCTCCCACCCAATTACTGACAATTAATTGTACTAACATTCTTTCTTTCTAAGGTCATGGGCACCATCAATCAGATCAACAATCAGCTAAAGAAATGTGTCCAAGAACTAAAGCTCTTCGAGGACCGGCAGTAAGGCTTTCGTTGCAAAATGTCCACTGGCGATTTGATCGCCTATCTGACCGAAAAGTGAAACCAGTCTTTATACCATTTTGGAAAAAAATTACAATCGTAATATCACTTGATATTTCTAAGGAATTTGACAGAGTTTGGCACAAAGCTCTCTTATCTTTCATTGTTTTACCATTTTGTCTATCACCAGTTCTCAAAATGAAATACTCAGGAGGATTTTTATCCCCTTTAACAATTCCGCGGTAATACTTCTCTAAACATGAATGCTTATCAGTTTACTCTGAGCCTAACTTCGGACGTACTGTCGATATTAAACGGCTGTTTCTTTAGCCGCACTGCTAGAATGCATTATAGTTTGCACTTTTCGACTTTAAGATTAAGTACAATTCATATAATTAGCTTTGAGATGAAAATCGTAGATAATCTTAACACATTCGGGTTTCCCACAAAAGTAGAACAAGTGATTCGCATCGTGGCATGGTTAATTTGCGTACTTGTGACTATGAAATAATTAGTGTCAAAAAAAAAAAATGGAAGATCTACACTTAAATTATGCCTATTTTCATAAAAATCGACTTAAAAAAAATATTCTACAAGAATCCGATTGTAACGAAGTTAAAACCTATTCCCGATACTACACATGACAAACAAAAAATTGTGCAATTCCAGTTTTAGATTACAAACACGTAATGTTATCGTACTTTTACCTCTCCTGAGACTGCAGGCAGGAGAATGTAAGGATCACATTGAATTCCGAAAAAAAAAACCATTTGCATTGTTATGTCGAGCACTGAAACCGGTCAAATCTCTTGGATAATCTCGTTATCGGTTACCCAAGATTTAAATGTAATAGCTAACAAAAAAATCGTCAACCATATAATACCCCTGGCAGAAATAATTGGACTATATCAGATTCCATGGAAGAGCGCCCGAACGCAACCCAAAATGACAGATGGAACAAAAATTTAATTTGCATTTGACCGAAATTTCAACAAAAACAAAAATGCATAATCCAAATCCTTAAAATGACAGAAATTACCCGCAGGGTCAGAGTTCCATTTGGGCGCCTTCAGGCTAGCTATCATAAGAGGAGTGACACAGTATATAGTTTGCCCAAAAAGAAATGCTTCCTTTGTATGAATTCGGGGTGAACAAACCACACCACCACTCTATAGAGTTATGGTTAGGTGTGGTGTTAGAGTAGGCTCGTGTAGAACCTAGGTAATTGCTACCTTGTGCTGCGTTGTAACTAAAATTGACATACAAGACAGTCCTGATGCATTGGAACGGCAGTAGCCGTCGCAGAATTCGAAAAGCAGCAACACATCAGAAGCACGTTGCACAAATGCGCAAAAATTTTCGCTTATAGTTTTGAGACGCCTCGATTTAATACTTATACTGATGCTTTGGTTGAATTCTGACAAAGACGGGACTCTTGGCTCCACGCACAGACATGAAACGCTGCTCGCTTAAATAGAGATTACAGCCCCACGGGGTAGACGCACCGGCAAAAGGAACATCTTAGCACTCTGGTCGCTGGTCGCTGCCGCGCAATTGCAATACTTAATCTTTCGGAATTCCTTTTTATTAGGGACTTCCATCCCGTCGACTTGACTCGACTCGACTCTGCAGTGGAACGCAAGACGAAAACAAGTCGAGTTGTCTTGGTCACTTTTGTAAAGTCGTCATCATCAACATGCGGATGCACATTCATTACCTTATGGAAGAAATAACGAATTACTATCAAGGGTAATCATTATCCAAAGCAGTCAGTCAGACAGACAGCCAGGGCAGGCATTTGTATTGTTAGTCAGGTTGGTAGCCAAATTTGGGAATTTCACAAGAACGGCAGAAAAGGACTTAGTAAATTTTAAGATTTTTTTGTTAATAATCATATCCATCCCCTCCTCGAAAAACAGGAATAAATACGTGCATTTTTGAAAAGGGGTTATAATTCAAATTGTAAAGGGCTTGTGTAGGGAAAGATATTGACTGCCTCGGGTTCTACCTTCTGCCCCCTTTCACGGACCACGGCGATGCTCTCAGCTGATCTTGCGCTCCTTTGACGTACGAATGTTAGCTGTTTGATAACCGAATTAGTCGTCTCAAACTTGGCTACCGAACCTTGAAGAGTCGACTGTGAAGGGCCACCGCGACTATACGCATTTATTGGAAAAACCCAGTATACCGCTTCCTCGCAGTGGACCACTAACGAAATTGGCCACTCGACAATTCTGAATTCATTCGACTCAATACCAAGCCACATAGACTACACTATTCCTCAATTATAATTCGATATATACTTTCAAGATAATATACCTTCCCTGGTTGGATCTCTAGGAGGACTTGATATTCCTGTAAGAAGAATCAATTCAGTTTTATATTGATGGATACAAAAATGATGATAGGGTTGGTGCAGGTGTGTACTCTCTCTCTCCTTTCGTCTTCCTAATCTATAGCGTGGTCCAAGTGGAACTTGTGGTGATAAAATAAGTCCCGTCTTGGCTATAAGAAAACTGATATACAATATCAGATAGCCAAGTCTATATTAAATCTCTAGATTCTGTCTCTACAAACAGCCCTCAACTGCCGATCATCTCTCAAGCAGATGTATCAGCAGTCCAGCATTCACCTATGTTTCAGAAAACTGAAAACCTGATGAACTTGACAAAAGATAGACCTACCTTATTTGCCTTATAAAGAAAATATAAATACACCCATCGCTCATGTAAACTTATTCTGAAACAAGGTGCTATAGAGAGGACAAACCGACAGCCACGCTAACCCAACTTAACGTAACCATAGAACGTTTTTTTAAAGTTCTAAGTCTTTACTGGATTTTGGCCTTTCCAGTTTATTAAAGCATGTTTTTTGTTTACGATTTTTATTTTGCCTCGTACCGAGCCTGTCCGATATAGCTTGTTTATAGCATCATAATGCCATGTTTATACTTTAATATATGGCGAACTTCACCTTGAACTTATTGTTGCAATGTAAGTCAGATGCCTTGGTTGGTATATCGGTATGCAGGGTGTAAAATGGAGTGTTGTGGAACCCACAATTACAGCGCCGCCGCCGCTGCATTCCTCATTGCACCTCGATAAAATTTCAAGATGATAGCAGGTAAAGGTGGGTCTTACTTACATAAATGCATATAACAGAAGGTCCCATCCATAGGCAATGAGGGAAATAAGTACTATATACAATTCTGATGATGATGTATACTGGGGCAAGTCGGTTGCGTCGCGTCGCATTGTATAGTCTTTTGCGGTGGTTCTTATGCTCGCGCCTTAAAGCGCTACCCAAAAGATCAACGAAGTAAGATGACTCTTTTTTTATATACATACTCGTATACAGAAGATGGAAATGAAGAAGCGGCCTGGTTATGTTGTATTGTGCACCTTGTAATATTCTATAGTTTGTGGCATTATCTTGGAAGTACTTCCAAATGATTGCTTTTAAAGTTGTAACTACGAATTAGCTTGCTGACTGACGATGACGAAGACAACGGCGACGACGATGACTACAAGGAGATGGCACTATAGAAACTGAAGCAGTCAGAGCTGTGGCTTGGGCTCATCTTCTCCTCAAAATGCGAAGCAAGAAACAATAGAACGTCGGATAGAGGCTGTACGGCGCGGCTAATGGTTATTGAAATGTGAATGAGGTTAAACATTAAAGGCATTGCTACTGCAATTAAGGTCTACACAGAATGGCGACGGCTGGCGCGGTGGCGTTGCTTGCCAATGGCTAGAAGTTTGAGTGAATCTTTTTTTTTTTTTAATTTCTTAAGGTTGCTCTTTAGCTAACTAAGTTTTTGTCAAAATTGGACCATGATTTTCTTAGATTTCTGCCTATTTTCCATGAGCGGTGAATTGATGGAGTTACTTCTGGAGGAGATGTTCAATTCAAAATATAACGTACTTTTTGATGTACTCATCAAAACTTTTTAGTGTTTCGTAACTTCGCATCTGAAACTTTAAATATTGACACTGGTTTGTCGATGTCAACCTCTGAATAATTCTGTTCCAAATTTGACCGGAAAATAATCAGGCTGATTATTGAATCTGTACCATTTTACTCCGGGGTGTCTAGGACTTTTGTTTAAAAACACAAAAGTTTTGGTGAAATCGCAAAAGGAGAATCGAATGCATTTCCCTGGAGCTTTTATGGTGTGTGGACTCACATAACCTTTAATAGAAAACATACAAAAATGCGTTTAACATCCTCCGCTGAATTTTGTAATCGATAAAATAGCTTCGGAAACCTAGCAACTATTTTTTTTAACTTTGAATATCAAAACTTGCTTGGAGTGACAATCCTTTCACGAGTATCTCTTGTCAAGAAAAATGTGTTTTTTATCTTAGCCGTTCGAATTTGGCAGAAAATTGTAGGTTACCTCCATTTCCGCCGGCTTTTACCACTGTGCCAAAGGGTACTACTTCTTAATAATAGTGTGTACATTTTCAATAGCCAAATTCTACACTATCCGTGTACATTGTACAGGGTGGCGCATTAATAACGTTATGATTAATTTGATGAATAGAATTATTCTTTCTGATTTTATTAAAATTTATTATTTATTTATAATGGTTTGAAAATATGCTCATTGCTCATGCTCACATTATGTTTTAAAAATAATGGCGAAAAATTTTAATTGAATTAGTGGGGTGCTAAAGCTGTTTTGGTATGATATTAGGTTAAAACAACGAATTTGGAAATTTTAATCGAATATAGCATCAGACTTTTCTCTACCCTTTTATTACAGTTAAAATCTGTATAAATACCTACTTTATTTTTTTAGTATCGTGCTAGCTTCATATGACTCTTTGACATTTGCAAACATCAAGAAAGGTTCGTGTGCTTACTTTTTTAAACGAAATGTCATTGATTTAGGTGTGTTCAGAAGCAATTTATTAAGAAAATTGACGATACAAGTTAGAAAATGTTAAAAATTAAGAATAAATTAGTAAAGTACTTTAAAGTTAGCAAATTGTTAAGTAGTATCATACTAATATCTTAATAATAGGCTGTTTAAAATTTTGCGCCAATATCTTTCGACCTGACGTGCTCTTCCAAGGACATTTTTCATTATTTTCTTAGAATTTTAGGTCCCTTGCACCAACTGTTGAGAACGTTACTTGCACTCGAGCAATGTTTAAAACGTTTTAAACTGCAGGAGATCCTCTAGCACGCAGAAAATCACAGACTGGCCCTTGTTAATCGGTTAATTGTTTGGGTACTGGGCGCATTTTGAACATTAAAAAAATTTTCATTAGTTTTGTTCACTGAATAAAAGTTCAGAGTAGAACAGAACAGAACAGAGCAGAATAGAGCAGAACAGAGCAGAGCAGAACAGTTTCCATGAGAAATGTCAGACAAGTTAGAACAGTCAGTTATCTGTTGTACCTTTCTCTAACTAAAAAGCGAGGGCAAGAAATCTTGTTCTAAACTGTTTCAGACAGACTCATTCAGGGGCGAACACAGGTGGGGGTTTTGAGTGTTCAAACCCCCTCCGAAACATGTGGAATAAAAAAATTAGGATTAATTTTTTTTAAGAACAAAAAACAAAGTGTTATTTTCGTGCCATAAATTCTTCTATATCTTTTCATTAAAAAGTTCCATAATTCAAATGTTATTAACGTACGGCCCAAGAATAGGAGTTCCTGGAAAATACTTGTACTTACTTAAACAGAGATATTAATTTAATTATAAATTAGGAACAAAAGTAAACAACTTTATTTAGGTATATTATATTCATACCACAATTTCTTTAAATGTCTAGTAAAGTATGCAATAAGTTAAATAAAAAACAGCCATATTGAATGTTTTATACCCCCGTGTCACAAGGAAATCGTTTTGAATTTTTCCCCCACAGGTTTTTTTTCTTTTTTTTAGACCAAAAATAACGGTAGGTACCTACCTATACGATTTTTTTTCGAAATTTTATAAATATTTTTTTTCTCAAAAACTGTCCCACAGAATTAAAAAAAATCAGAAAATGTCATTGAGTTTAATATAGGCAATGGTTAAAAAAAAGTTATTTTTTGAAAGCCCCAAAATGTTTGTACCTAAAAATAAAGATACCCACCATACAAATGTAAAAAATTGTTTTCGAAAATCGTATTTTTTTTTTTTCAAAAACAGCTCCGAAAATTTTCATAAAGTGTTTTTATTTCGATTAATTTTTACGATCTATAATTTAATAAAAATAAATATTAAAATTAAGATATAACTGACTGTACCTACCATGAATCGTTTTTTCGAATTTTGAATTTCTTATTATAGGCAAAACGGATTAGAATGAAATTTTTCATGGATAAGCTTCTAAAAAGTTTAAAAATTCGTTATCTTAGATTATTTATTAATTCATTATCTTAAAAACGGCTCAATATTTTTTTTTTTGGAAATTTATTTTATATTCGTACAATAATAAATACTAGAAGTTGGTGTACAAAATTTTTTTCTTAAAAATGTTTTAAGAATTTTGTAGATATTTTTTAAAAAAGCACTATGACTTATAATTTTTGTTCTTGCATAAACTAATATTTGCTTGAATCACATGGCATCCTGTTTGTAGCTGTTTGTGGCAAAGTAAAAAAAAAAGAATTTGAATGTTTATGAACAATTTTTCTCTAATAACATTAAATTTAGAAATTCTTTGTCTTTTAAATAAAAGCAAATTTTGTGCGACCCGGTTACTCAATGAGTAGCACACGCTTGGGAGCGTTGTGGTTATAGTGTTGCTGTGTCCTTATATGTTTGTAAGACTCCTTTTCGTATGATTGCAAAAGTACAAGTTATGACTTCACGTATTAATATATTCCGAATTTAGTTGTGTGGAACTAATTATAGTTCTATTTTTAGGTATACACTTTTGAAATCACTTACACTCTTTTTGTTTTTGTTACATTAATGGTATTATATGAACCGAATAATGGCCTTCATCACAGAGCCCGTAGTAAAAGTCTGTGTGTACAAATTAATTCCGGAATAAAAATGCACAAAAGGGAAGTACCAAACACGCCCACGTAGAGAATATTTTCCAACTTTTGGTAACATTATTCAAATATGAACAATAGGTATCCGTTGCAACATCCTTATGATGTTTTGTTTTTGAGATTAGCTGTATGAATTTGTTGCAAAAGTCCCTATCACTATGAGCCAATATTGTTTAGTAATAACATATTTATGTTATTAACAATAAAGATTATGTAATTAACAAGTACCTACAATATAGTAATAAGATAATATACATATTTACAAAAATCTCATATTTTTTTCTAAAACCCCCTCCGAAATTATTTTCTACGTCCGGCCCTGGACTCATTGAACAGCAAATCAGAACAGTTTAGAACAGAAAATTTCTCATTGAACAGCAAAAAGGTGTACTTTTCTGTTCCAAACTGCTCTAAACTGTTCGGAACAGCGTCACTGAACAGAACTATTAGGTATTATCTTTCTGTCTGAATAATAGAATGTCGACTTTCAAAATAAAATTGAACAACTTTGGTTCTTTTTTTGTGCTGATTCTTTCAATCATAAATTTCCCAAATTTTTCAAATTTAATTTCAAACATACCTATATATGCCATGCTATTTATACGGGACAGTGTTTAAAGGTTGTCAAAATCTATTAAGTAACTCTGTGTATACTTCTAGACAACAACTATACTTTCGCTGCAAAAAAAAGCTGAATTTTGCTTTAGATCTTTATTAAGTAATTTGCCTTAATTGTTTCCGAAAAACGAACTTAAGTTTTTATAGTAACAGGGGTTGTGAAGAGGGTAATGTGAAAGGGTGTACGGTGAAGGATGTTTTGTTTTTGTTTTTTTATAAATTTCTCCAAAACTATTATTTTTTTTTTTTTTTGAAAATTTGACAATTATTGTCACCGAGCTCCGTAAATTGATTTGAATACATATACATACGAGTATTAATAACTCTTGAGTAAATTGTTTGTAAGAACGGATTCTTAAATTTTGTTTCAATAATCTATCAATGTCAGACCGTCAGACAAAGTTACCACAGGAACTGGGATTCTTTCAGTTCGCACCTTGCTGAATTTTTCCTTAGAATATTGGACTATGTCAAATCAACTCTGAACTGATGTTCACTTGATCATTTAAGGCGTCAAATCTTCTCCGATTGGCCTCTGTAAACTTTGAAAGAAAGTCCTGAATTTGATTGTTATGTTCCTATTAAAAAAAAAAACTTTAAATGCTTATTCTCCGGAATTGTTAAACGATCAGTTCTCGAAAGATCATTATAATTAAATAACTTATTGTCTCAATCTATTTCAGAAGGAAAGTCTTGTACATTAGAAGCCTAGAAGTTATGTGTAGATTTCTAGATTAAACGAGCCTGCCAAGTATTTTCATTTATACGGACTTCAGGTAGCAGTTTAAAATCTCAAAGAGGATATCTTTACTCTTTTTACTTATCTACTGCGTACCATTCGGATTGTCACTTTGAAATTGGGTGCGTTTTTTTCGTAGAGGATCTTACAGTTTTTTCAGTAAGGTCCCCAGATTAAGAATTTTATTTTTCAATTTGTTTTATATACAATTTGACTTAAAACTAACTTATTACTAAATTAAATCATGTTGGCTCAACAATAGGGGCCCAACGTTCTTCATTTGGCTTTACATAATGCTATTTGCTTACAATATCATATTAATGTTTTCTTAATCTAATTCATGATTTTTTTAATATTAACTAAATAATAATTTTTGATGAGTGGGCGTTTTATCCCCTGTAGTATTGATTGTTGTTCTTCTCGTAAAAGGGTGCGTTGTCGTTATGGATGATGTCTTCAAATTGATCGTCAGTGATGGCTCGGGTGTATAGATACTTGTCACGAGGCTCTAGTTCATGCTGGAGAAGTTGTTGCACTTCTGTGTTGGGATGATCTTCCAGGTTCCTGATGATTTTTCCGGAGAGCTGCAGTAAATACTTGTCCAATGGTATTAACTTTGCTTCTTTATACAAATTCCTTGTTTTTCAGTAAGGTCTTGTCTTCTCAATTATTCAAAAAAAAAAAAACAGAAGTTATATCCCTGTTAGTCTTCTATCTTTTACCTTTTTCTCTACTAAGGTTCATCGAGAATCCTCTAGAGGAGAAATTTAATGTTTTATTTTAGCTCCAAAACTAACTACTCGTTATGCAAAATCTAATTGATATCGAAAACGCCTCTAACGATTTTGATACAAGAATTAGGTGTGCTATTAAAGACAGACTACTTTTGGTCAAACAACATTTTAAGAAAAAAAGATTTTAACGGTATAATATGTCATGAAACCGTTTAATTTTTTATTTTTTTTTTTTTTTGATTTTTGAAAATTCAATTTTTTTTTGTAAAATCATCATCTTGAAAACGAGTTTTGAATTTTTTTTCTAAAATGTATATTATTAAATAATTATAATTGACATTTAACATTTTTCTTGTACAAAATTTTTTAAAGGAATTTCGACTCTCGGAAATTAAGCCAGAGAAATTACGCCAGATTTGTTTTTCTGAAAAAAGCCAACATTTTTTTTAAACAAATTCTGGCTCTTTTTCCTAAGAAGATAGTCCACACTTTTCTCGCAATCTTTCCAGAATTTCAGGAATTTTTTCCAAAAAAAATTCTGGCGTTTTTTCCATTTTTGGAAATAGAAGAACAGGCGCCTGCCTGAACAAACTATTATTTAACATTCTGTATGGTGAGTCGGAGCTGTAGACAGCATTAAAAAACTGATAAAATAGTCAAGTTTCAAGACAATCGAGCGTTTGGTTTTCAAAATAATAAAAAATAAAAAATACAAGACTTTAAATATTTTTTTTTAGATCCGAAATAAAATGTTGAAAATTCGAATACCAAATACGAGTACTATTCAAACGTTTGAGGAGCTTTAGAATGTATATAAAAAAAAAGAAAAAAATCTGTTGTACCGTTGTTGAGAAAACCGGAACCCAAAAAAAACTAATTACTAAATGAAATTTTCTGATATATTTTTCTTAATTTGTGGAACAGTTTTTGAGAAAAAAATATTAAAACAAAAAATATGGTTATTTTTGGTCTCAAGTTAAAAAAAAAAATCAGCTGAGCCGTTTAGGCTATACCTAGTTGAAATTGCGAGACCCACCTTTTTCGTTTCCCCTAAACATTGTAATGTCAAATCTGATCACAAGCTCGAGTTCGACTCTTTTCAACTAGTGTGTAACTCGCCATAAACAGTGGACGTCCAGTATAAATAATGATATAATGTTTGAAGGTATTCACTTTTGCTTATCTATAGATGTTTGTACGAGTATTTAATGTTAAATTGAGTGAGGTGATGTTCCGCCATTTAAGTTTACAAATTTTCTAAATAATTTTGAAATTTAGAACTCATAGGATCTTTTTTTTACTTTAAGTTGAGATTTCAACAGGAAAGCGTTTGCTTAAAGCAAGATGAAAAATGTCACCCATTTCAACAATGACTAGTTGTTTTCATCGTAACAGTGGATAAGCAACTTGCTGCTTTGTCATGCTTCATTAGAGCTTAAAGAATACTGACACCGTGCCGTAGCTCATCTTCGCTTGCAGAGTTTAGTTCAACGAGTTTCAGCTTTCTTCTAAATTTCTAGGTCTCCGATGGTAGCATGGTGCTGAACTTACTCTCTTAAATTCCACAGATTTCCATTAATGGTGGACGGAATTTAAATGAAATTTCTTTAAGTAGAAACCGTTTTGTTGAACTGATATAATTTTCACTTTATCCAAAAATCCCTCGTACACTCATTATTTTCCTAGGGCCGATGACATTTTTTATTGGCACTTTCATCTTAAAAGCAAATAGGGCTTATTTAAGAAAATTCCAAGAGCCAAATTTGCATAAAAGTAGACTTAGTTACTATCAAAGCTAAAACTATAATCAAGATTAACCAGTGATACACAGTTTTTCCCTACGAACCTCTTGACATGTCATGATTTTAACATAATGTTTAAGTATATTTCAAAATTTTAATGTATTCCAGCTATTGTATTGTAATTATCATACCTGCCTCTCAGCTAACTTACCAAGCTACCCTTTCAAAACTATGTAAATCCATCAAGTATAACCCATCACGATAAAATACCAATTCGGGCTTAATTTCAACAAATTGCATGCCACAAAGTGTTAAAGGGAAGCAAGCAATTCATCTCTCCAGCACCACCACCGCCCTCTGCCACCATCAAACTGCCATCCACAACCTTCAAACAGGCAAACTCACATATAAACACACACCGCGCCAATGACGATCATTCAAAACCCCCTTTTCGCTTTAGAATTAAAATTACACCTTCAGTGAAATGAGCGCAGAGCAAGGAACAGATCTGTGCCTGCCTTCTTTCGTTAGTGCGCCATCCACAGCCCAGTCGCGTATAATTTGGCAACTTTAGATCCACTTATATCACCTCCTTGTTAGGAACTCAGAACAGGGCGCATTTACAGACTCGCGCACTCAACTCGGTTCAACAGTGAAAAGAGAATTGCCTGCTTACAAGAGGAGAGCCCCCAAGCCCTAAAGTAGATCGACGACGCTCTTCGTCTTGCATTGCTCGCAATCCAAAGCAATTTCCCTGATAATGATAATGACTTTAGTTTTGCTCTACCCATGGAATGGAAGTGCCCTTAGATGGGGTTCAACTTCTCCAACAAGTGTTCCACACGATTACCGCTGGTTAGTCCCAATCCCAACCAATCTTCAGTTGCAATCGTTATAAGGTATTCGTTTTCTTCTTCTTGGGTTCTGCTTTTCCTTGGGTTTGAATTATTTTTTTTTTTTAAGATTTTTCTGTACCTACTTGAAGTTGGTCGACCTTAAAGACGGTTCTGGACGTGTCTTCATCACCACGAAACAAACATGATTCATTTTAAGAATCCATCTCGTTAGGGTACAACCAGATAATTGCTCTCATTAGTCTTCAAAATGCGAATTTAAATCTTCGGTCAACTGATTATGGTCTTACCGACACGAAACAAGGACCTATGGTCATAAGCTCATAACAAACGCAGCTGTTGTTTTGATCATACTCGTAATGTTGTCGGTTGAAGAAAAACAAGTGCGCTACTTTGTTGTTTTTGTTTCTTAGAGTATTTTGGGGCCTTGCTGATGATGATGATGATGAAGAGTTAAGACTTAAAGATCACATTAGCATCAGTGATTAATCAGTGTTAGCGAAATTATTGTTTCGGTGGAGCCTGCGCCGCCGTGCCGCGCCACCGTTAAACAAATCGTTAAGTCGAGGTATTTTCTGTTTAAAAGTTTCGTTTTGTAATAAGTTTGCAACAGATGTGCGGTGGTTGTTATTTTAAGGCCTTAGGTGTTGTTTTATAGAAGGTACGAGTATGTTGGAGTTTTCTCTAAATTAAAAATTTAAAACTCCTTTAAAATATGTTTCACTTTATACTTATTTCTGTTCGTTAGTAACATTCTTAGCTATGGGTGTTAACGGCCTTGTAGCTCTAAGGCACAACATAATGAGGAGACAGTACTTGCTGACATAATTTTCTCAACTAACAGCTTTCAGAGTGCTTAAAATTAATTGGAATCTACAATGGCTGAAATTATTAAAAATTTAAGGCGTGGTGTGAACTAATTAAATTCTTATTGACAGCCTGTTTAACTTTTTAAGAGTCTAGGAAGTTCTATTGATATTTTATGTTGTCGTTTTTTTTTTTTTTAATTTTAGGCTTGTAGAAGGAAAAATAGATATTTAACTGATTTTTTTACTCACAGGGTTAGAATACATCTCTGAAATTCCTTAAAAGATCTAAACCTCAGAAAAATATTAACACCCTTAAAAATTAATATAGGAATCCTTATCTTCAAAATTTACAATCTTAAGCTGCTAATGTTAAAAATTACTATCCAAAATAAATGTACGAAATTGATATTGGGGTATACTATAAACCGCTATTGACTTGCTTATAGATTGAGACGAAGAAGAAGAAGAGGAGGAAGTAGAAAAATTCTTTGAACTTAAATAATATTATCACAAATGATAATATCAGACCGAAAACATAAATGTTAAAAAAAGAGCCAAGCTCTTCTATGCAAAAACATTTGTTTAACAAGTCAGTCGTGAAAAGTACTGATATCTAAAAGTATGCCAAGTTTAATAGTATGAAGGTTTAATACCGAATATTTTAAGTAGAATAATATTGAAACAGCTGCAATGTACGAGTAATAGATAAATTAACATCAGTTCTGAGGAAGTGGGCGGATACCACGCCCCTTGAATGGAAAACCTCAGTGTTTAGTTTTGATCCTTTATTTGCAATTAAAGCCCTACCGGTTCACCAAATTTCTTCGTTTTACAGCAGTCGGAAGTGCTCCATTCAACCAACACCAATTCGGATAAAGTGGGCGGATACCACGCCCCCTGAAGGGAAAACTTATAATTTTCGATTTTTTCCTCTGCTTGCATGACAAGACCTACCGTTGTGCAAAATTACAAGATTCTACAATGTCGGGAAGTGCTCCATAATTTTGATGATCTGTCAGTCAGTCAGTCAGTTACGGTTTTTGTGATTTTTGAGGCCTTATATCTCAGGAACTGCTTATGCTAGAAAATTAAAATTTGGTAAGCCGCCTGTGCCTGACTAGCTTAAAAAATATTCGGAATTTTCTGACTTCATTGGTACCGAAGATAGGGAGGGGTCAAAAATCGCCTGAGTTTGTTCCTGTAAAAAGGGTGTAGTGCCAGAACTTGGCTGGGCACTACCGTGCCCTTTGATAAATTTCATCTTCTAGAACATATTGCTGAAAAATTATTATTATTATTATTATTTATTAATCAGAACATAAATGTTACATAATTAATCTTAAAGCTACAGCTCTAGCATCAAAAGCTTATGGCTGGGGTTACATTATAATTTTTGAAATATTTTCTTATGAATATAGTATGATGTGATATAATATGATATAATATGAGGGGAGAGATCGAGGACTTCAAGAGAGCGCGTACTATCTGTACGCATTCTATTGAAATCCTCGATCTCTCCCCTGTTTTAGAAAACATATTTTACAATTAAATGAATTTATCTAGATTTAGGTATTGTAATAGGCAATATAAATTTTTGATGTTTTTTGATGATATATTTGAAAGAAGATTACTGACATTTTCTATGTTTAAGTTTTCACAAGTACGTTTAATGGTTCTACATTCTGTAATGTGAGCAATTGTTAGTAAATTATTTGTTTGGCAGAGGTGACAAGTGGGATGAGGTTCGTTCCTTAATAAGTAGCTGTGTGTTAACCAAGTGTGTCCTAGTCGTAGTCGCAAAAAGCATCTGTTCATGATTGCTGAGGTTTCTGCAGGATAAGTTGCTGGGGAGCCTTCTGGGTTTATCGAGGTGTAATGGTGTGTGTACCTGTTCCAACATTCCTTCGTTATCATAAGAAAGTTTTGGTTAATCAGTTTCTCTACGTCTCTTTTGGTGGGGCGGTATTGGATGATGTCAGTGTTGGGATTTATAGATATAGCTTTCGCCTCTTTATCAGCTGCATCGTTACCATGAATATTTGTATGTCCTGGGATCCAGATGAGTTTTAATTTATCTTTGTGTGATATGATGTTGTCACGGATATTATTTATCAGTGGTGTTCGGCGTTTGATATTGCTTACAGCTTGTAAAGTTGATAAGCTATCTGTGAGAATGATTGTTTTTTTCTTTGATAATATTGCTATCTTTGTGGCTTCTAGTATTGCAAGAGCTTCTGTAGAGAAGATGGAAAAATATGTT
Source organism: Philhelius festivus (assembly GCA_963931855.1). NCBI lineage: Eukaryota > Metazoa > Arthropoda > Insecta > Diptera > Syrphidae > Philhelius > Philhelius festivus. Next base: position 58,864,792 of record OZ007557.1, read on the forward strand.
GGGACTTTTACGGCGGAGATAACCTCGCCGTGTTTGTTGACGATTGCGAAACCAGAGCCTTCACAGCTCTTTGAACCGTCCGAGTAAAGCGTGTTCCAGTTGTTATCGGGGTAGTTGCTCAGCAGTTCAAGGAAAAGTTGAGTATATTTTTCATTTGGTGTTGAGTTCTTCGGATATTTTGACAAACTTATGTCGATGGTATTGGGTGGTAGTAACCATGGGGGGTGTTTTTCTATGGGTACACATTTTACATTAAGCTCGATATCAAGGTTCCTTGCAGAGGAGACGGCTTTATATAATGTTGAAGGTTGTTTGGGTATTTTTTTCCGCTTCAAAATTTTGGCTATGTCTGAGTGGATTGGGGAATCGTATGTTTCGTAAATTTTCGGCATAAGACGAGTTGTTAGTAGATCCTTTCTTTCTTCTATCGTGTTAAATCCTCCTTCGGCTAGCATATTCTTGATTGGAGTGGTACGGAATGCTCTGAGGCTTGTTCTAATTGCTGCGTGGTAGGAAGGATGTAGAATCTTAAGGTTTGATGGAGCACACTTGCCATATATTGTTAGTCCATATTCAATTTTTGATAAAAATATAGTTTTGGTTGTATTTATAAGTGTGTTGGAATGAACAAAGCTATATTTCGGGATGATAAATATTTTAAGATATTAAGTCTAGGAGCTAGTTTTTTTTTTTAATTCAGTACAGTGTTTTTTAAAGTTAAATTTACGATCAAACAATATTCCTAATATACTTAAATAGCTAACAGATTCAATGTTTACATTGTTCATTACAATATCAAAGCTAGGACATTTAAGTTTTCTGCAAACGTGTAGATGTTTATTTTTATTTAATGATATTTTCGCTCCAGATTGTATACACCAATTACAAATTTCATTAATAACTTCTTTAAATGAGTTAATCGTTTGAGTTAAATTGTTACATCTAGACATTATGTACAAATCGTCAGCGTAGATTGAGTGATCGAGTTTTTTATATTTTAAAATTATTTCGCTTATGTCGTTGAAAGCAATAACAAAGAGAATGACCGACAGCGGAGATCCTTGTGGTATACCATTTTCGATAGTATGAATTTTTGAGAAAGTGTTGTTGACTTTCGATCTGAAAGATCTATTTTTTAAAAACGCTTTTATAAAATGGAACATTTTCGGACCAATTTTCCATTTGATAAGCTTATTTAAGATAATATGGATTCCAATACGCTCGAAAGCTTTCTCGAAGTCTACAGAAACGATTGAGACGTGGTTCTTACATGAGAGAGCATTAGCAATAAATTCGTCTATATGGAGTAGTGAATCTATTGTGCCGCGGGTATGCTTAAAGGCTACCTGGTTCGTTTTTATAAATTCATTTTTCTCGATAAACCAAAGAAGTCTTTTAGAAATCATCTTCTCTAGAATTTTGCTGGTGCAGGGAAGCAGAGAAATTGGCCGGTAACTATTTGTGTCTGAAGGTTGTTTATTGGGTTTTGGAATAGGGACTGTGGTGGCAATTTTCCACGAATGCGGAAGTACCCCTTGGTTGTAAATGTCGTTGAATAGTAACAACAAACGCTTTTTAATTTCATAAGGCATGTTTTTTATCATTGGATATGATATGCGATCAAATCCGGGTGTTTTACCTTTAACTGAGCTAAGGCAGCATTCAAATTCCAGTAAATTAAAAGGTAATTCTAATTGTTTGGCAGCTAGAGATAGATTATTATGGGCTGGTCTCAGGTTAAGTGATGACAGTTTGGCTTCTTGGAATTGCGTAGAGAAGTTAGAGTCGCTACTATAGAAAGACCAGTGTTTGGCAAAATGTTCGGCAATTTTGTTTGGATCCATTAAGGATTCAGAGTCGGTTTTAATAATTTTAATTGAATGTGGAACATAATTGCCTGTGAGGGTTCTTATGTCTGCCCAGATTTTTTTACTTGATGTGTTTGGGTTGAGGTTCGTGGTGAATTTTTGAAAGCTTTCGTGCTTTGCAGCTTTGGCTTTTCTGCGGAAAATTGCATTGGATTTACGATAGTTGATAAGGTTAGATTCGCTAGGGTATTTTTGAAGTATTTTCCATAAGTGTTGCTTTTTTTCACGCAGCACAGCTAATTCGGAGTTCCACCAGGGGACGATTTTTTTAATTGGTTTACTTTTTGATTGGGGAATTGCCAAGTTAGCTGCGAACCGCAGCCCTTTGACAAACAATGCCGCTTCTTTGTTCAAGTTTGTGGATCGGGGCTTGTTTTCGAAATACTCACTTGATTTAATTTGGAAGAGGTTCCAATCGGCACGGTCGGTTAAAAATTTGGGAGTAGGTTTGGAGTAAGTTGATTGGCTTTTGAGGTTAATATTGATTAATATAGGGAAGTGATCGCTGTCGTGTAGAAAGTCAAGTCTATTCCAGGTGGTGTGAGGTAGAATGTTAGGAGATGCAAGCGTAAGATCGACGTGTGTGAAGGTGTTGTGTGTGGAGAAGTGGGTTGGGCTTCCATCGTTAAGTAGCGAGAGATTTGAGTTTATTAAAAAATTCTCAATTATTTTTCCTCTTGAATTGGGTGAGGGGGAACCCCAGAGGGGGTTCCAAGCGTTGAAGTCTCCAGAGATTATTAGTGGGGAGCTTATATGCCTCATAATGTCCTCTAAGTTCGATGATGAAAATGGTTGTTTAGGGTGAATATAGAGGGATGCGACAGTTATTTTAATGTTAAGTTCAATTTCTACAGCTATAATTGAGATGTTTGAGTTTATTGGTAGTAATGTGTGTGGAATCGACTTATGAACAAGAAGTCCAACTCCTTGTTTAGCATTCTCAATAGAACTTAAGTTATGAAAATAGGCTGAAAATTGTTTGGGCATTTTGACTGAGGAATTGTCGTATATGTGGGTTTCTTGTAGGGCTATTATATGTGGATTTTTTTCTTTTATTAACAGCTCGAGTTCATGGTAGTTGTTTAGATATCCATTTAGATTCCATTGTAGAATCTTGAGGATTGTTTGAGCTGTGGAACGCGGCTTTTGTGCAGTATAAGAAGCGTTATACTGTGAAAAGTTGCTTTTTGAATTTTCGGGGTGATTAATATGACTCTGTCGCCCCGAGGCTGAACCGTTGAAACACGTAAAAGTGTTTGAGCGATTCAACCTTTGAGCGACAGAGTCGGTATTCAGGGAGTCGACTGTATGATTAGATTTCTTCATCATATTCATTTTCGGAAATATTTTCGGTGTCGATTGACATTGGGGCAGTTGATATGGTTGTCTGTTTTAAATTTGTTTTAGATAATAGGCTTGAGGGTTTATTTGTGTTGGTTGTGTTTAGAGGTTTGTTGTAGTTGGTAGAGGATTTTAGAAATTGAGATAGGTTGTTTGTTGAAGTGGTGAGAGAGGAATTTGAGAGGTTATTATTGTTTTGAGCAGAGTATTGTGTTGTTGATGTTCTGGAAGATGATGGTGAGGGTGGGGGTGGAGTAGGATTGGAGGGTGTTAGGAATTGAGATTCGTTTCTCGTTGGAGTGATGAGAGTGAATGTTGAGAGAGTACCGTTGTTTTGAGCAGAATTTTGTGTTTTTGGTGTTGTAGAAGATGAAGGTGAGGGTACAATATTTGGTATTGGGCTTAAGGTATTTTGATTTACTGAAAGAGGGGGAAGGCCGCTTGATTGTTTTTCTGTTTGCAAAACCGGTTTATTTTTTGTGGGGCTATTTGGTGGCAGGGTAGGTGTGAGGTTGTTTTTATTCGTAGAAGAGGAAGAGGAAGATGAAGATGAAGAGGAAGAGGTTGAGATGTGTGATGCAGTTGTTAACTTATTAGAAACGGATTCCGTTCCGTTTCTTACAACGGAAGAGAAAGAAAGAGATGGACCGAGCGGGTTTTGTTCATTATAGATCTGCTTGGCTTCTGCCATGCTGCATTTTTTAGTGGTTTTTATTTTTAAAATTTCTTTTGCTTCCAGAAATCGTTTGCATAGTTTAGATGATGCTGGATGATTTTCTGTACAGTTAGCACAGTATGTACGGGTACAAATTTCAGGCGAGTGAGGTAAGGGGAGATTGCATGTTACACAAGTAAGAGTGCCAGTGCACCTTTTCATTGTGTGGCCGAGTCGTTGGCATTTTTTACAGCGCATAGGGCTAGGGAAATACTCCTCTACTTTAATGTTATACCAACCTACGTTTATGGATTGAGGGGGGCGGAAGAGATCGAAGGTAAATAGTATTAACCCTGTGGTTTTTTGTACATTGTTTTCGGTTTTCTTAAATTTGAATACATCGGTAACACCTTGATCTTTCATTTCTTCGATTATTTCGTTTTCTGGTACATTTATTAGGCAGGGAGCACATGCTGTGCCTTTGGAAGCGTTAAGCTGGCTGTGAAGCGAGAAAGAGACAGGGCAAAATCCGGATAGGTTTTTTTTGGATAAGAATAAATTAGCGATTTGAAGGGATTTAACAAGTATAAGCAGATTTCCGTCTCGAAGTTGAGTGATGTATTCGTACGACGTACTAATAGCATCAATTGCTTTTTTTAAGACAAATACGCTTATGGAAGTGAGAGGTATTTTGGGGTCAGTAGGTGTAATGATAATGAATTTAGGATTTTTGAAATTTGAGTGGGATGGAATGTCTTCAATGGTCACACTATGGGAAATAGTATTTTTTTTTTATTTTTTTCTTAGGTGGATCGGCGTGCTGATTTAACTCAGCAAACCGATTCCCCTTGAGCACATTTGGCCCGGAGGCCATTTTCACTTCTTTTTACTTGCGACTTATAGGTACTATAAGGCAAGTTATGCATTCGTAAAAAAAATCGAACTCGAGATTTTGATCAAAGTTGACATTACGATGATAGCGAACACTAAAAAAGTGGGTCTGGCAATTCTGTCTGTCTGTCTGTCTGTCTGTCTGTCGCTGCGACTACAGCCTAAACGCTCGGCCGATTTTCTTTAAACTTGGTAGATATGGGTTTTGATTTTTTACCCCCACACGTTTTTTTCTTTTTTTTTTTAAGACCAAAAATAACGGTACCTGCCATACGATTTTTTTTCGAAATTTTATAAACATTTTTTTTTCTCAAAAACTGTTCGACAGATTTCAAAAATAAAAATACAGAAAAATTTCATTTAATTAAAGCTAGGTATTGGTTGAAAAAAATTTTCCGAAAAATGGTTATTGAGGGTACCCCCCAAGGAACCATTTTTTTTGTTTTTGATTTTCTCAAAAACGGTTCAACCGATTTTAATAATTTTTTTTTTGCTAAAGCTCCCCAAAAACATTAATAGAATTGTGTACTCAAATTTTCAAAACAAATTTTTTTGGATTTTTAAAAAAAACTTCAAATTTTTTTTTTCAAAACTCAATATTTCGAAAACCCCATTCTAGATTTTTTCTAAAATTGATAAATAAAAGTTTCTCAATATAGTCTACAAAGTGTGAGAAAAATTTTCTTATTTTACTTAAAAATAAAGGTACCTACCATACAAATGCTAAAAATTTAAAAAAAATGGTTTTCAAAAATCGTATTTTTCTCGAAAACGGCACCTAGAATTTTGATAAAATTTTTTTCTTTCAATTAATTTTTATGATCTTTAATTTAATAAAAAAAATTTTGAAATTAAGATATTACAGCTTGTACCTACCATAGAACCATTTTTTCGAATTTTGAATTTCTCTTATCCACATAACGGATCTTAATGAAAATTTTTATAGAGAAGCTTCTAAAAAGTCTAAAACACATTGCATTTCAAAACTTTAAAATAAATATTTTTTGAATTTTTGAAAAAAAAAAATCTATTTTTTCTTTTTTTGAAAATTCGATATCTCCGAAATAGGTCAATATTTCTTTTCGTAAATTTAATTTTTATTCGAACAATAATAAAAACTTTAAATTGGCGTACATTAATTTTTTCTTAAAAAGCTTTTAAAAAGTTTGTATATAAAAGTTTTTTTTAACGAAACCACTACAACGACTTATAATTTTTATTCTTGCATAAATTCATAGTTGGATAGCATTCTGTTTTTTTCTCTTACTACTAACAGAATTTAAAAATTCATTTTATCCTTATGAACGCAGTTTTCTTTAATAACATCCGTTTTTAAAATTCCTAGTCGATTACATAGGAGCAAGTTCGTGCGACCGAGTCGTGCATTTTATTTTTCACTGATTGGGTAAAAAATTTGAACACTTGTTTAATGAAAAAGGTAAATGGAAGGGGAAGGGGAAGAGAGAGAGGAAAGCGCGGAAGAAAGTAACCAACTATGAGAGAGTAGAGAAAACAATCGAGAAAAACGATGTTGACGGCTCCGAGATCAGTCGGTGACTGTGCTGAAAAATAGACATTTGACACTGAATACTTTTTTGCTTGGGATATACATATGTATGTGCATACAATATAGGCAAAGCATATTAAATTTAAATAAAAATAAAAGTTTATTAAATTAAAACAAAAAATATTAATAAGCAAATAATTGAAAAATAAGTTAGTAAATAGTTTTATTTTCTTTACTAATGGGGCTAAATTCTTGTCCATCACTGTAGGCAATATATTTTACTATATATCTATAAATTTCGAACAAATTTGACATTAGTATTATTATATAGCAAAAACTACTAAAGAGGATCTTGGAGTTTTTTCTGTCTGTTGTACAACAACCTACAGCCTAAACGGCTAGTCTAATTTTCTTTAAACTTTGTAGATTGCATTTACATTTTTTTTAAATTAACGGTTCTGGCCATAAAATTTTTCTGAATTTTACAAAAATTAAATTAATAACCACATGTTATATTTTTGAAACTTGACAATTAACAACAGAAAAAAATATTATTTTATTCAAAAAAAGTTACCCAGTACCCATCATACACATGTTAAAAAAATGTACTTGGAAAATCTTTTTGCGTAATTTTTAAAATTCAATAAAAACAATTTTGAAAATAAGACATTACTAAAAGTATTTGCCATAGAATATTTTTACTTGCGACTTATAGGTATTACAAGGTAAATTATGCATTCGTCAAAAAAAATCTAACTTGATATTTTGATCAAAGCGGACATTACGATGATAAAGAACACTAAAAAAATGATACCACTGCCATACGAAATTATTTCAAAATTTTATAAAATATTTTTTTTTTTGTCAAAGCTACGTAATGGGCCAAGATTTTTTTTTTCGAAAAATGGTTATTAATTATAGCCCTCGTAGAACTACTCGTATTTTGTTTATTTTTGATTTTTTTTCAAAAATGGTTCTACTGATTTTGATCATTTTTTGTATGCTAACGCTCGCCAACAGTTAGGATAGTATTGCTTATTAAAATTTTCAATTTTTTTTTGCATTTTTAACATAATTTACCAATTTTTTTTTTTTGAAAACTCAATACTTCGAAAACATCATGCTCAATTTTTTTAAAACTTGACAGTTAAAAGTTTTTTCATATACATATGTATGTAATTATACAAGATGTGAGACACAAAATTTTATTTTATCTAAAAATAAAGGTAGATACCCCCAGACCCATAAAAATATTAAGAAATGGTTTTCGGGGATCGTAGTTTTCTCGAAAACGGCGCTTAGAATTTTGATAACATTTTTTTTTTCTCGATTAATTTTAACGATGTATACATAATTCAATAAAAAATAGAAATTAAGATATTACTGACTATACAGTGTAAAAACCATTAAACCATTTCTTAATATTTTGAATTTCATCGTTGGAGCTAAATTTTATTTAAATGTTCTTTAATATCTCTAAGAGAGAGTTAAATGTAAGTCCCTAGCTTTATTCCAATCTTAACAATCTTTACCTCTGTTACGTTTAAAAGCTTTCTGCTCGGTAAATATGCGCCTTAATAATGTTTTCATCAGCTGCCAGAAAGTATAAATGCGTTTTGATTCTGCACCCTTTAAAATTGCTCTTTACCATCAAAAGATTTTTACTTGCGACTTATAGGTATTATAAGGCAAGTGATGCATTCGTCAAAAAAAATCGAACTCGAAATTTTGATCAAAGTCGACATTAGCGAAGACTAAAAAAGTGGGTCTGGCAATTCTGACTGTCTGCCTGTTCGACTACGGCCTAAACGGCTCGGCCGATTTTCTTTAAACTTGGTATCATTTTTATTTTTTTCCCCCTACAGGTTTTTTTCTTTTTTTTAAGACCAAAAATAACGGTACCTGCCATACGAATTTTTTTCGAAATTTTATAAATATTTTTTTTTCTCAAAAACTGTTCGCCAAATTTAAAAAATAGAAATACAAAAAAATTTCATTTAGTTAAAGCTAGGTAGTAGTTGAAAAAAATGTTCCGAAAAATGGTTATTGAGGATACCCCCCATGGAACCAATTTTTTCGTTTTTGATTTTCTCATAAACGGTACAACCAATTTTGATAATTTTTTTTTTGCTAAAGCTCTCCAAAAATTTAAGTAGAATTGTGTATTCAAATTTTCCGGAAAAATTTTTTTTGGATTTTTAAAAATAACTTCAAATTTTTTTTTTCAAAACTCAATATTTCGAAAACCCCATGCTAGATTTTTTTAAACTTGATAAATAAAAGTTTCTTAATATAATCTACAAAATGTGAGAACAAAATTTTTATTTTACCTAAAAATAAAATTATTCACTATACAAATGTAAAAAGAATTTAAAAAATGGTTTTCAAAAATCATATTTTTCTCTTTAATTTAATAAAAAAAAATTGAAATCAAGACATTAGTGACTGTACCTACCATAGAACCATTTTTTCGAATTTTGAATTTCCCATGATCGGCATAACGGATTTTAATAAAATATAGAGAAGCTTCTACAAAATTTTAAAAACATTGCATTTGACATAAAACAAAATATTTTTGAATTAAAAAAAAATCTATTTTTTTGGAAAATTTTATATCTTAAAAACAGCTCAATATTTTTTTTGGAAATTTAAATTTAATAAAAACCTTAAGTTGGCGCACACTAATTTTTTCTTAAAAATGTTTTAAAAATTTTGCATATAAAAGCTTATTTTTTTAAGAAACCACTACAACGACTTATAATTTTCGTTCTTGCATAAATTCCTATTAGCTTAAGAAATCACATGGCGTTTTGCATTTGTCTTTAGTCTTTAGTTTATGAATAGTTTTCTCTAATAACATTTGTTTTTGAAATACTTGGTCTTTTACACAAGAGCAAGTCCGTTCAACCCAGTCGTGCATTTTTTTAGTTATTTAGTAATAACTAGTGTTCGTCTTCGATTCAGACGCTCTTCTACCGTAACACTCTTTCTGCCAGATGATAAAAAAAAAAATAAATTTGCTGCAGAGCAATTGATTCAGCTGTTGATTCAACGCTGCCAGAAAATGCTATGACTCCTCCAGTACTTGATAGCGCAAACGATTTAATGAAATATCTGGATGTATACAAATCTGCCAGGCGCAGGCCTGTATAGTATTGCCCCATGGTTCTGATGAGGTTTTCTTTAACACTGGATAAAACACTTAGAAAGCTTTTCCAACTATTTTTCTCTAAAGATTTCTTCCCGAGTGAAGTGGAGTGGAAAACAGCATTTATCCCCCAAATAAATACGAAACTTCTTCACTCTTAAATATAATCGAAAAAATTCCCTTTTTTCTTTCTAAGGTTCAAGAAATATCTAAAGGACAATAGTTTTTTGTTCTTCGGATATAGATCTAGAAAGGCAGCGTAAGCTCACTAAATTCTTATCACGAACACGTTTAGCAGATTCCTCGAATATTTCTAATTGCGATGTACAAAGTTACTAAGAGGCAAGTTCTGCATTTGGAAAAAAATCGAACTCTAGATTTTGGTCCATATCAAAGTTGAAATTACGATAATAGAGAACACGAAAAAAGTGGGTCTGGCAATTCCGTCTGTCTGTCTGTATGTCTTAACCTCTACCTGAAGTCTAAGCTACTGGAGGTATTTTCTTCAAACTCTATACTCGATACGGGTGTATGGGGGGTACCGTAATTTTTGGAGCTAGAAAAAAAAATTCAATCTCGCCTCTAGACCGAAGACCCTTAAGTACCGAGTTTGTGAAAAATAGCTTTAGCGGTTGTAAGGAGAGGTACAGGCATAGAGACACACTGCAACATGTTTATTGTGTACTAAATTTGCCTTAAAATTTTTATAAAAAAATTGATATGCAAATTGTTAGTATTTAATTATGTTATAATATACATTTTGAATTGTAATATAAAAATTTAATCGTGTATCCGTTTTCAAGATATTAAATTTTCAAAAAAAAAAAATTGTACTATTTTTTTTTTAAATCCAAAAACAATTTTTTTGATTTTTTTTAGATTCTATTGTTTCAAATGCAAAGGAGCTCCAGCCGTTGATGAGAAATTCTAAAATCAAAAAAACGGTTCTATGACAGGTACCGTTAATAACATTTTAAAAGCACGAACCTCAAAACTCTGACAAAAGTACAGAGACTTGCGTGCATTATAATTACTGCAGGGTTAGAGGGGATACTCAACCTGAAACACCTAGACCTTTTCGTACAAGAATCCGCAGCATATAGCGCCTTAAGGCTAAGCCATACTAGTACCTGCAAAAAAACAGCGCAATAGGACATGCTCAAATTCTTCAGAAATATTTGGGTGATAGTATCATTATAGATTATACAACACCCGAACTTGACTTATATAAACCATTCCAAACTGCCTTTCCAAGCAGAGAAGAATGGCTGAACAACCAACCCTGCACCCAGTGAATCAGCAATAGCAATCAATACTGATGGTTCCAAAATCAGGGTTGCAAAAGCTTAAGTCACTTGTTAGCTTAAGCTTGGCTTTAATTCACAAGCTAGTGAGTGACTTATGAATTAAAATAAATATAATTCAGCAGCTAGGAACTGACTTATGAATTAAAAAAAATTTAATTCACAAGTCAGTTGGTGACTTGTGAATTAAAAAAATTTAAATCATAAGCTTCTTAGTGACTTATGAATTAAAAAAAAATAATTTAGAAGCTACTAAGTGACTTATGAATTAAAAAAATTTAAGTCATGGGCAAGTAAGTGACTTATGAATTAAAAAATTTTAATTCCCAACCTACTAAGTGACTTAGGAATTAAAAAAATTCAAGTCATGAGCAAGTAAGTGACTTATGAATTAAAAAAATGTAATTCAAAACCAACTTAGTGACTTATGAATTAAAAAAAATTTAATTCATAAGTTAATGGATAAATACTGATTAGAAAAATTATGAAATGGATAATTTATAAGCTAGCGTGATAATCTTATGATTTAAAAACTAGATTTGAAAGCTTTCGTTAATAAGTAAATAATTATGTAGTCAGAACAAGCTTAAAAATTTCCAATCTACCAACTAACTTATGAATTAAATTTTTTTTAATTCACAAGTCACCAACTGACTTGTGAATTAAATTTTTTTTAATTCATAAGTCACTTACTCCCTGATGACTTGATTTTTTTTAATTCACAAGTCACTTAGTAGGTGGTGAATTAAATTTTTTTTAATTCATAAGTCACTTAGTAGCTTAGGATTTAAATTTTTTTTAATTCATAAGTCACTTTGGGGGTTGTGAATAAAATTTTTTTTAATTCATAAGTCACCAAATATCTTATGAATTAAATTTTTTTAATTCACAAGTCATCTATAGATTTATGACTTAAGGATTTTTTAATTCAAAAATTCGCAACCCTGTCCAAAATGGACACGGGTGTTGGTGCAGGCTTTTTCTTAGAACCTCTTGAGCTAAACAATTTAGGCTCCCAGATTATAGTAGTGTCTTCCAAGCGGAGGTCCTGGCAGTGACAACAGCTGCTAGACAGGTATCAATGATGGTGGTACCACGTGCTGATATCACCTTTTACATTGATAGCCAAGCGGCAATAAAAGTGATTTCCGCCACTGTGATAAAATCGAAGCTTGTCTCTTGCTGCCGCGAAGAGCTTAAGGTTCTTGGCACGCAGCACAATATTAGACTCTGCTGGGACCCGGGATACAGTAATGAAAATGCCGATGAGTTGGCAAGACGGGGATCAGCGCTTGACGCTAGTCAAGCAGAGATGGTAAGTATTCCACTCTGCAACATTAAACAGAAAATTTCAGATTTAATCCTAAAGAAATCCAATGAAAGGTGGAGTCTACTTGACACCTGTGATACTATTTGGAAAGTATGACCTTGCTGTAACAAGCAGAGGACCGACATAATTATGCAACTTAGTAAGAAGTCCCTTCGCTCTCTTACGAACATAATCACTGGACATAATTTACTGAAATATAATAAATTTAAAATGAAACTAAGTACAGATGATCTACGTAGAGGATGTGGTGATGAAGAGGTACATGAAGACACATCGAACTTTCTCTGTCATTGCCTTTCACTATGCCACTAGAGAAATAAATGGCTTGGTAGTTACTTCTTTGACAATCTAGAAGATCTTTCCAATATTTCAGGAATTCACATATTGAACTTCGTCAATGCCTCAAAATGGCTTGACTGATTAACAGAATACATAGGTTTTAATCAGAAAAGAGTGATTACACTCACGGGTATTACAATGGATCTACATTGATCTAAGTGTGACGATAGCGACATCAATTGGCAGCCCAATAACCTAACCTAACCTAAAAGCGTTTATAAATTTTTTTGAAAATTTCCTTGACCTTAATAGTGTGACCTGGAATCTCGACTCCTAAATTTGAGTCCCTTAAAAATAAGGCACTCCTCCCAAATATGACAGTTAATATATTGGCCAGGAAATCATCAGAAGATACAGGTACTTTTAACAACATACATATAAGAAAAAAACACCCTTTAAAACCTCGTACATTGTGTAAACATCTGTCAATCTCGATATCTGTTTGGATTTGTTAACCATTTTTACAACATTTATATCAGTATTTCATCAAACCGTTATACATGTGTTTTCAATCGTGCAGCATCGACCAGAACACTCATAGTCGAAAAAATATTATTTTTTACCAGCTTTCAAAAACAAATCGATTTATTTCTATGAAAAGCTAACCTTTAGCGAGCTCATACCTTCTACCATCCATCCATTCGCGAAACATACTCCAGAGCCCCAGAACAATTTTGAATCCATTCGGGCTCCTGTTAGGTTTTCCTCCGGCTCCAATATCTACTGTCTGCATCACGTCTACCATGAAGTTGAAGTAAATTAAAAAATTCCACACTTCAGCTGTCAAAGGAAAAGTGCAACTAATGTTACATCCGAAACGGAGATAATTAGACGACGACGTCAACGCTCAACGGTGGCGATGACTACGACTACGACGAGGAGCTCATCCAGACACAAGCGCAATTTTGCTATAACTTTTCGAAATGTGTTTCTCCTTGTCAGACTGCTGTCAGTTAATTTCTCCAAACCGAAAAAGGACTTCGACAAGGTTATTATGTTGTTTCTTCTCCCGTGCCATGTCAGTCGTTTTGTGAACAATTTTCGTTAGCAGAAATTGTTATTGAAAATTTGTCAATCATTTCGTCGGAAATTACTTGGATTGGGGGTGAAATACTATAAAGTCAAATAAAGGTTAAGTTCGGTGTGTGCACTAAAAGGACAAAAGAGCAACCCTCAACAGGGGGCGTTAGAAATCGGATTTTCAATAGCAAAAAAAAATGCCAAGACGTGTCTATCGAGATAGCCTCGATAAAGTTCACAGAAAATTACCAATACAAAAAATCGCAATCCCATAAATCACCAAACTGCAGTCGGGAAGAAAGAACGAATTGTACCTATATAACTGTCTAGGCATTGCACTTGTATCTTCGTCATAATATATCTTGAGGCAACTCACAACAACAATGAGGCCCTGCCACAAACAATAGAGATGCATGAAGTCAGATGTACAATATTAATCCACCACGGTGAAGAACTCTCTTAAGTTGTGGCTGGGGTCTCGTCGATTGGATCTTCACACAGATGTGAATAAAAATGTGCTCAATGCACTCTTTCGGGCCAATTTGGCCACAAAACAGAGAATGGCAAATTATTGTATTCCGTCAGCCTGATTGTCATGGTCGGATTGAAGGGTTAAAATGTTGAGTAGGTATACAATTTTTGCCAAGTGATTTATATTTAATTCGATTTGAAATATATTAAAGGTCAGTTGGACGAAACTTGATCCGCGGATCAAACACGGTTTGAACGTGGTAAAGTGTGAGAAAGAATGTCAAAAAAAAAAATTCGCATAGAAAAAATTAAATGAACCATGTTTTAACCTAAGTTAAACCGCCGAATATTGAAGGATCAATACACATTTGTATAATTGGCCCTTCATGTTTTCAAACAAACCTGTATCTATCCCAAATATTAATTCAAGCCCTCTTGGATAACATCTTTCACCATTTTTACATGAGTTCAGTAACATATTTCAAAGGTTTCTTGGAATTAAATTAGGCGTCTTTATAAAAAACGAATACCTAGTTCCGACTATATGCCAATTTATATCAAAAATGTTCTTAAATTTATATGTAAAGTGTGGAAGAAAATAGAGATTAACGTCCTTAAACAAAACAGAAAGCAAGACAATATGAAAAATTAACTAATTTCCATTCAATTTTACTCTTCATTGTTACACCGAAAAAAAAACCTTGGTTGATTTAAACATGTTTCATTGTTAATTAATAATTCAACAATAGTTGTGAATTTAAACAAGTTTCGTGATAAAAACAAACAAGATCGCATTTTTAAATCAACAATGCAGCCGTGATTAATTTTTTTTTTTGGGTAAGTATCATAAACTTTTTTAAATTAAGCATGTATGAAGTTGATTTGAATATTTTCTTATTTTCAAGCAACAATGTCATTGTTGATTTTATACTTAATCAACAACAAACGTGTTTAATTTACATGAATACTGAATATTACGAAAACTAAAATGTTTGTGATTAAAACAACATGTTTGTGATTAAAACAAACAATGTATCATATTCAAATCAACAAATCGGTCTTAGTTAATTTTTTTTTTCGGAAGAAAATATCATAAATATGTTTAATTATTTATCTAGAAAAAATATGTTTTTCTTGAAATACTAAGAAAATACAGAATACAGAAAATACTATCATTAGAAATGTTGAAGAAATACAAACGTTGTTAAAGTATCACAAACATGTTGAATTTTAATACTTTTCATATTTAGCCCACAACAAACGCCGTGCCCCAGAACGGAATTTCAATTCAGGTATTTACAACAGAAATTTGACTAAGAACTGTTGAACGAATAAAGACGCTGTTGAATTATAACGAATTTGCTTGGTTGAAAATGTTTATCTTTAACCAATCAACAGAATTGTTAAGGAAACACAAACGTTGTTAAAGTATCACAAACATGTTGAGTTTGAATACTTTTCGAATTAAAAGTATCACGCACATGTTCAATTGAAAACTTTTCTTATTTAAAGTATCAAGATCATGTTCGAACTGAATACTTTTCTTGTTTAGTCAACAACAAACAACCCTTGCAGAACTGAGTATCAACTCCTGTGCTTATTCTGATGTGTTTCCTGGTTCTTGTTCATTAGTTCAGCTTTTTTTGATGAGTGTACACGCGATTAAAGTGAAGAGTGAAAATAAATAAATAATATATGTAAATCTAAAAGTTAACAAAAGAAGAGTGTCAAAAATATATTAAAACACACTATTAAAACACTCTGCTGGAATAACATTGGTAAATATTTAATTCTTAACGTATTAATAAGGCCTTACATTTCATTTAAATTTATTATGTTTAAATTTTTAGTTATGAATTGAACGTTTTTGTTAGCCATACTTTACTTTATTTTTGTATTATTTTCAGATCAGTTCTGACTTCGAAAGCAAATATCCAAACAAATCGAACTCCTTGATAGAGCGTCGGGAGGATTTTAAATCACTTATTGGTCCAGTTTTAAATGAAAAAGTTAAAGATAAATTCTGTCTTGGACTTTTAAGTGACTTAAATAAACAAAACTTTTCAAAAGGTACCTTGCTTTTTCTAAGTTCTTTATTGGTTTAAACTAACATTTCCTTATATTAGCACCAGAAGATGTACTTATTGTTAATTTGCTTCATGCAACACTTCCACCATCAACAAGCCGTTCAAAAGTTGAAAGATTATCCCAAAAAAGGAAATATTTCAAGCCAACTATAAAGGACTCCCAACAGTCTATGATTCTATGTACTTAAAATATTTTGTTTTGCTTAGATTATTAAGAAAATAGATTATATTTAAATATTAAAAAAATGTATTTGTAATTACAAAAAATGTTATTCTGTTGTTTTTAATAAAAATTGAAAAAAAAACATTGATTATAACAGTGTCTTGTGTCTCCTTTTCCCGGAACTCTCAGGTGGAAAATCAAAAGTGGTGAGTATTCTCGTATGGAAAAGGATTTTTTTTAAATCTTCATATGGTGAATTCTGCATGTGAAGAAAGGACAACAATAATGGTCTGAAAATTTTAAAATTGAAACTAATAGGTACATACAAAATATAAGAAACTTAAAAACGTTTTTTTTGAAATTATAATGCTTAAATTAATTATGTAATATTGTCACATCAACATTTGCATATTTAAGGAAACACGATTTTCATGTTTCTGACATCACAAACGTTGTTGATCAACAAAGATCCTGCTCAATTTCGTATTAATTCGAGCACAATAATATTGTCACACCAACATTTACATATTTAAGGAAACACGATTTTCATGTTCTTAGCATCACAAACGTTTTTGGCTAACAATGTTTATGCTCATGTTACTATTATTTTAGTGATAGTTTAAGCACGAAATTGACAATGGCGTTGTTGATTTGAACAATGAAAATTGTATCATTTAAACAAAAAAATTGAAAATGCCAGCTTGTTCAAATTAAGTATATTCGTGTTTGACGCAAAAACAAACAAGGTTCGTGCTTGATTTTACCAAGGTTTTTTTTTCGGTGAATGATTCACACTCCCATGATTCACTAAACAAAATCAAAAATCGTACCAAAGGAAGAATGAAATAAGAAAATTGCATAGATTGCATCGGTGCCGGAGTACCACAAAGATCCAAGCTAAGACAATTTATCTTCAATATTTGTACTGAAGATCAACCAGAGAATACACCAGGTTCGATGAAAAAATTATGTGATAATGATTTCATCACATAATGCAACGTCGCTATGACCAGAAATTGCGGCTCGTAGGGTGCACGCACACGTCACCAATTCTTAGAATTATAACTTAAAACGGGCATTTGAAAATTGCCACCAGCAAAACAGAACTTATCTGCTTCTGACCACCACAAACAAGGACAAGACCATGAAGGAGAATTCCAGCTAGAAGTCAAAACATTATCATCAGGCAGGGTTGCGAATTTTTGAATTAAAAAATCCTTAAGTCATAAGTCTATAGATGACTTGTGAATTAAAAAAATTTAATTCATAAGATATTTGGTGACTTTGGAATTAAAAAAAAATTTAATTCACAACCCCCAAAGTGACTTATGAATTAAAAAAAATTTAAATCCTAAGCTACTAAGTGACTTATGAATTAAAAAAAATTAAGTCATGAGCAACAAAGTGACTTATGAATTAAAAAAAAAAATTAATTCACCACCTACTAAGTGCCTTATGAATTAAAAAAAAATCAAGTCATCAGGGAGTAAGTGACTTATGAATTAAAAAAAATTTAATTCACAAGTCAGTTGGTGACTGGTGAATTAAAAAAAAAATTAATTCATAAGTTAGTTGGTAGATTGGACATTTTTAAGCTTGTTTTGACTACATAATTATTTAATTATTAACGAAAGCTTTTGGAGAATTTTTTGGGAGTTGCCGTTTATGCAGTCCTTATAACCCAATTAAATAAAAAGCAATATTGATAAAATCCTTGTGTTGAGCAAATGATGGGTTATCATTATATACATTTCGTGAGTGCATATTTTTATGCATATGGCTTTAAATTTTTTGGTTTTCATATTTTACATGAGTTGATTATTTGATATTTTCTTGTAAAATTTTTTCAAGTACCTGAAACTAATTCAATATGTATTTTCAATAAAATTGAAAGAAAAAACATTCCGTTTTCTTAATTAAGCACTTCGAAACTTTTGGTACCTACTCAGTAAGTATATCCATTTCATATTTTTTCTAATCAGCATTTATCCATTAACTTATGAATTAAATTTTTTTTAATTCATAAGTCTCTAAGTTGGTTTTGAATTAAATTTTTTTAATTCATAAGTCACTTACTTGCTGATGATTTGAATTTTTTTAATTCATAAGTCACTTACTTGCCCATGACTTGAATTTTTTAATTCCTAAGTCACTTAGTAGGTTGGGAATTAAAATTTTTTAATTCATAAGTCACTTAGTAATTTCTGAATTATTATTTTTTAATTCATAAGTCACTAAGAAGCTTATGATTTAAATTTTTTTAATTCACAAGTCACCAACTGACTTTTTTAATTCATAAGTCAGTTCCTAGCTGCTGAATTATATTTATTTTAATTCATAAGTCACTCACTAGCTTGTGAATTAAGGCCAAGCTTAAGCTAACAAGTGACTTTAGCTTTTGCAACCCTGTCATCAGGCTACCTTTATTCACACCAAATACCTTGTCGTAAACTATGCAAAAATAAGGTTCAACAAACATGTCATGGCAAATCTAAACGGGCAAACTTCTTCTTCCATCTGATTCATCCTGTGCTGAGAAGAGGGAATGGTCTCAGCAAGAAGAGGAAGCTTCTCCTCTATAAACAAACTGATAAGGCCCCTTCTTACACACGCTTGTCCCGTTCGGTTCACCATATTTCAATCAGCAATGAAAAAGATACAGATTTTCGAGATGAAGTATTGGTCAAATTAGATGCTCTAGGAGTATTTAGTCATAATGCCAATTCACCAGCAAATGTTAGAATAGAACTAACCAACAAAATTCTGAAGAACGTGGATGGACTCGCAAGCCCAGAGGTACAGCAACTACTTTAGGAAGAAATTTTTCTTAACCAGAAATATTTTAACCCAGATCATCGATGACAGATTCCGGGACTTATTACACAATGAAGGAAGACCATTTTATGATCAAGGTCGACAGTGGAGCCGATAGGGGCTGATGCCCTGATACTCTTGCTTTTAAAACTTTTAACATTTTTAACGACATTTTATTTAAAATAAAATTACGTCTGGATGGCACGAACTTGCTCTTATGTAAAAGTACTTTGGAATTTAAGATACATTTTATAAATATAAAACATGGATTTAATGAGATAATAATGTTCAAATGCATAAAATTGTCGTCTGATTTCTAGAAAAGTATGAATCTTTGCAATCAAACTTTAAAAAATCGGTTTATTATTAAATAAATTTTTTATATAAGAAATTTCTTTAAAATTGTTCAAGAAAAAAATGTGGGATGCGAATTTTAAGTATTTAATAATATTGATTTTAGGAAATAATTTTCAAAAATAATCGTTCATAGGTTTTGAAGATATTGATTTTTCAAAAAAAAATTGTTTGTTTTCAAAAAAACCCAACAAATATTTTTTCGAATATTTTTATATACAATATTATTTTAAACTTAAGGGGACTTCTGCTGAAAATTTTTGGTTAAAATCTTTAGAGCCGTTAATGAGAAAGTCGAAAATAAAAAAAACGGTTCTATGACAGGTACCGTTAATATCATTTTGTCCCAACAATTTTGTTGATCAAAATGTAGTCCATATCCTTAATATTACACCTAATTTTTTTTTATCAAAATCGTTACAGCCGTTTTTGAGATAAATAAGATTTTGCATTACGGGAGTATGGGGGGTACCGTTTGTGTTGGAGCTAAAAAAAAATTTCAATTTTTTCTCTAGGGAATCACCGAATACCCTTAAGTACCGAGTTTGAATAAAATACCTCCTGTAGTTTACGCTGTAGTTCGAGGTACAGACATACAGACAGACAGACGGAATTGCCGGACCCACTTTTTTCGTCTTCGCTATCATCGTTATGTCAACTTTGATCAAAATCTCGAGATCGATTTTTTTTCCAAATGCAGAACTTGCCCTACAGTACCTATATCGCAAGTAAAAATACATGTTTTGGATGAAGAGAACAAAAATGTGAATTTTATACTATTTTAAAATCCATTTTTAGTAGAAATAAGTCGGGCCCGTTATGATTCGACATTTAAAAAAAAACAGTCAATTATAAGCGATGAAATGTTCGAATTATGGCAGATCTTGGAAAAGCTCAGCCACTTCAAACCGGCACTGACCACCTCTTCAAATACATAAATATAAAAACAAAATCTGATTAGCAGAGCTCTTGAAATACGGTTGTGATGTTTTGCAAAAGTGCTTGCCTCGCTTCATCATAAAAGATCATCAAATAGGTGTATTGGTAAAAGCATGGGAAGGAAGCATCACTATCTACGAGGCATATGCCAGTTAAACAAACAGTAACCATCATACTAGGGGTGAGGGTTTTAAGCATTCTACAACCTTTTAATATCAGTATGGCCTCCGGTCTGGAAGATCAGCCGCAGACCAAATCTTCATACTTAGCCAAATTCTGGAAGAAAACTGACGAATTTCAAGTTGAAACTCACACATTTCATCAATTGATATAATAACATGTTATAATTCATCGCCAGAAGCTTTTCATGATGTATGATGGTCAAACTCGAGATTCCAGGAAAACAGATGAAGCTGCCCCGCGAAAATTTGGGAAATAGATTAAACTGGTCAACTAAGGAATAGTACTTATTCAGACTTCCACTGGTTTGTGGCAATGACCTTCCCTATCATGTGATCGTTTTTTCTTATGTGGAGTATTTAGGAGCAGGTGTGAAAAATGATAATACTTAAGAGTATGTTAAAGATGGCGACAGCACTCTCTGCTTGCAATAACTAAGTGCTCCTATCAACATAGCAGCAAACATCTGGAAAAACCGCCTGGAACACAGCACCAATATTGATGGCATCAACTTCGAAGTAGTATAAAGGAGTATATCCTTGTCCATCTCCAAAAACAACACCTTACTGGAGATCTGACTTACCCTAAGAAAAAGCTGTTAGTTCAGTTTGGAGAAAAAATACGTTTCGGAGCGTTCCACGCATGACGAAGTGCATGTTCTATAAAACACTTACACTTCCAGTCCTGATTTATGGTGCAGAATATTGGAGAATTAGCAGTAATGGGAACTGATACTAGGTTCTTTCAACAGAAAAATTCTTATATGCACAATTGGTGCGAAGAGGGCGAGTGAAGGAAACTATTCAACCACCAATTCTCAGAGCTGTACCTAACACGATATGAATTTAGACCAAGAAGTCAAAACACGTCTTCTACATTCACTCGGCTAGATCGAGCGAGGGAACAAAAATATTAGAGACAAGATCTCCCAGCCCCCAGGTTTGAGTCTACAGGAAAGGCCGAAAATCCGGTTTAAGGAACAAGTCATTGCGGATTGCAGAGTGATTAATCTGGGTGACTGAAAACAGCGGGCTCTAGATAGCAGAGGATATAAGGCTCCAATATCTACGGCAGTTTCCCTTTCATGGATAGGGAAAAAGTTAAGAAAACTTTTTCGTTAGGTATAGAAACGAGCTATTTACAAAAGAAGTTTTTGAAGCTGTCAAGGGGTTTATTGTCCTTGCACTTGCTTCTAAAACTTTTATTTGTATACTGATTAGAGATGTCACGAATAAATTCCTTTATATGTATAACAATATCTCTGTAGTCCGTGTCAAGTCGTGACGATAATAGAGAATGCACAAAACTTTATAAAGGTCAATAAAAACTTGAACTATGCCTTTGTTGTAAAAATAAGGTTTCATGTCGACTTATTAAGTATCGATATTGAAGAAATAGTCCAAAACTCTTGCGCTAAATTCTAGACTAACAATTTTTTTAAGATCCATCCAATTCTTCCGAATCTATACATATGTACGTTGACGATAATGAAATAATCAGAAAAGACCAGAGTGATGTCATCGGAACTTTTAAGAGTTGTGAGACGGGAACAGTTAAGTTTAGTTAAACGGTCAATGTGAGCAACACCATGTATTGGCTGTGAACAAGAAAGAACACCTAATACCACTTTCTGTTAGTGGCACTTGCATCGAGGAGACTGAACAGCTTTCAGTTCTAGGCATGTGTACCACAGACCATCTTTTGTGGAGGGATCACATATTTTACAACGCAGAAACGCTACTAAATGTTTAGGTTTTCTCCGCCGATGCAAGAAGTTTTTTTTACCCCATCTGAACTTGTTGTTAAATATAAAGCCTTTATTCTTCCGAAGCTCGAGTACAATTCCCATATCTGGTGGTCATCAGTTTACCCTTGAGTCCAATTTCGGACGTACTTTCAAGCACTGTGTTTAACAATATAAGTGTATTCATAACCCCTTGAGTGCGCGTATAATATACAAAAAAATTACTGATGGCCGACTGAAGTCTTGGCCAGAACCTTACCATCGACGGTAATAAAGTGGAATTAGTTAAAGCCAACTTGTCGGCTTGAGATCAGCTACAAAAAAGATGAGGTGAAATGAATAAAATCTCGCCAATTGTTGATTTCTTTTGGAATAAGCGACATTGAGAGCAAAGCTTAAGCTCTTTCTCTCTGTCTCATCCTACTAAAGTTTAACTTTATGAGTGAACTATTCCAAACATGCACAAGGTTTCAGCACGGAGATGCGTTATCATGCGATTTCTTCAATCTCGTTTTCGAGCAGATTGTGCGTTTGGCAGGTGTTAACACGGAGGGGACTATATTCAACAAATCTGTCCATCTTTTAAGGTATGCAGGCGATATCGACATCATTTGGACTTTCCCTACGTTCTGTAACAGAGTCCTTCACGGCTGTTGAAGATCTAACTTGGCTTTTTGGTCTTGAAATAAATGAGGACAGGTACGATCAAACAAACATCTGACCACCGAAGAGGGCAAAAAGTCACTATTAATACAAAATCTTCGAGTTAGTTAAGGAGTTAATCAACCTCGGATTTAGTATAAACTCCACGAATGACATCTAAGTGAAGATCCAACGAAGAATAACCCTAAGAAATCGCTACTACTTCGGTATAGCAAAACAAATGGGTTCAAAACTCATCACTCGTAAAACGAAGTGCACTCTCTACAAAACCTTCATACTTCATACTACTAATCCAGCTTTACGGCGCCGATGATGGACTATTAGCTATAATAATTCTTCGAGGATAAAAACTCTATCAGCTGTACCAAGATGCTTTTTGTGTATGTAGTTCAGAACGCCAAAACAAGTCGACTACATTGGTCCGGTCACCGAACCTTAGGTTATAAAGACCCTGCCATCGCAGATGCCAGAGTGCTTGGCCTAGATGACTGGAAGCAGCGCGTTTGGGATTGCAGAGGATGGAAAGCTGCAGTGTCTCAGGCAGAGATTCTTTATAAAGTAAGTTATTCATTCTGGCGTTGTTGTATGATGCAGAGAGCAAGGAATTTGTCAATGGTTTTTCGATCAAATGGACATGCGAAACTAGGGACCAAGCTGACTAAAGAAGCTGTTTCTTGGGACTCATATGTCCACATCTAAACCTTTAGGGAAACTTTTAGTAAAGAACTAAATATGTACCTATGTAAGCAAAGACGAATTCTGGAAGAAATGTTTGTCAATCAAATCTGACTTTATCGGCTCAGATATGCTCTAAGGACATGAAGATCGAATGCATACAAAGATTCCAGTGGAGATACTGTGAACCTTATTTGAAGAGGCACCATAATAATTAAAAACCTCATCCTAGATGATGTCAGAAATATTTTGTATCATCGAATACAAAAATGCTTATCTTACATTCCGGTTCTGTAGATTAGGTGTTTACTTATTTATGTCAAAAATAAAATAAGCACTACCGAACGAACCGAAATGTAAGACCAGTTATTTACTATTTGATTGCCATAAATCTTCCTGTTGATAAATTTGTGTTGGCATAATGGTTAGTGCGTTAGACTGTCATGCAGAAGGTCTTGGGTTCGATTTTTTTCAGGGATTTTACTGCATCTTGCGAGGAATTGACAAATCCTCCAAGAGTATCTCTTGTCATAAAAACTGCTTACTCATTAGCCGTTTGGAATCGGCCGAAAATTGTAGGTCCCCTCCATTCCTGGTAGCACGCACACATGAATGGTTGAGAGTTGTAAGTCACTTGGTCCTGGTTCTTCTCAAGCTGTTGCACCACCATATTTATTTATTTTTTGATAAATTTGTATCCTTATAGAAATTAGAGACTATAGGTATTTATTTTAAGTACTGGTTAAACAAAATAGCCCTAATCGACCGAATCAGAGTTTCAAAATGATTTTTTTGAATTTGATCATAGAAATGTTATTGTGACCAAAATTTCATCGTTTTTTAAATGATTTCAGAATGCTGTAAGTAAGTGCTAGAGCTGGTAGTCTTAAAGATCTGGCGGCGCCTTGACAGCGTAAGAAAATAAATACAGCCCTGCTCATTCTACTTCTGAGACCCAAACAACGAAAACTACGATGGCCACGACGACGAATCCGACGATGATGATGATGCCTTCGATGATGATGACAGCTCTGTGAATGGTTTAACACCCACTTGACCTGGACTTGCCTCAGCCTCAGTTATCCGTAGATATATTAGGCACAAGAGAGAGGCTCCTCCATTCGATTCGAATTGGCACTAATAAAGTGCACAGTGAAGAATTCAAAAGCTAATTTAACCCGGATGGAAGAAAATGCCAGTAAACAGTTACTTTTCCAAAGGTTCCACAAAGGTACACCAGCTGAGCAGAGCACCATGGCATATCGTACTTTGCATCGCAGCAATGGGTGTCATTTTTGTAGGATGGGAAATTCCTTTTGACAGAGCTTCTTCGCCAGTGTTTGTCTTGGTTAATGAGAAAATTCCATATAATAATGCGCACGTCTCCTCAGAGTCGGAGCAACCATTAATCATATCCCTATGCATCGATTGACACCACATCTAACCTCCTTTCACACATCTTCGGAGGCAATCAGTCATCGGCAGCGGCAAGAACAACAGTACGAGAACATGTAGGGATTTCCAAAATGGAACATTGACTTGGCTTACGAAAGCTGAGTCCTTCTGATTCGTGTGGTGACTGTGGTGGAAATTTCTGAGGGACATTAATTGTTCTGTTTGATGTGGTGGAGTTGGCTTCAACAAATATAGTCCTGATTTGAGCCCACTAATCGGCAATATAATTTGTGTTACATGAGCACTTCCATTGGGGCCAAGGATTATGGTATAAATTAGAACAGAGATTAGGGGACGAATTCGACCCGGATTTGGTTTCCTGAGCAAATGTCATCCAAATTATTATTTTATCTTTTTTATTCTTTTCGCAAAGGATCTGCCGATGAAGCGTAAAAGGATTCTTGTTCGGTTTCTGTTTGATCCACATGAGATTATTATACAAAATACATATCATATAGGTAGGTACCAATCCTAGAGAAATGTCGTCAAAATGTCGTAACCTAATCGTAAGGGCACACCTTTTTCTGTCCTTCTATTCAACTATGAATAAACAACAACATGAACTGATATCCTGTTCGAGGAAACCAAATCTATTGCTTCATCCATATTATTATCCTGTGATCGTTTCTTTTGGCATACGAACAACTGACAAAAAAAAAAAAAAACAAATAATAAGAAATTGAAAATAAATAGAAAAACGTATTGAATGTCCTTTTCCTTTTTTTTTTTTCGTTGCTTGGTCCTTTGACATCCCGGTATGTAATTACACGGTGACAGTTTTATTTTT
The DNA here is from genome assembly GCA_963931855.1 of Philhelius festivus. NCBI lineage: Eukaryota > Metazoa > Arthropoda > Insecta > Diptera > Syrphidae > Philhelius > Philhelius festivus. The sequence continues at coordinate 58,890,527 of OZ007557.1, forward strand.
TTTTACGTATTTTTTGTCGTGTCATCTGTGTGTTGTTGTTAGCCTTTGAATAGGACATCATGTCAACGTTAGGTTTAACTATAGGAGGCTTTTTGTTTGTGGCAGAATAGTTTATGCGACCCAGCAGGTAGAATGGATTAGTTGGTCGCAATTTGTGTCATCGAAAGGACATCGTAGGTTAGGTATTCAGAATTTATGCAAAAAAAGAAAATAGAAAAAAATCTAAATGGATTAGAAGAGGGCGAATATATGGGCTTTGTTTATTGTTTATTCAATAAAAGGACCAGAAGCCTAAAACCGATGTGAATAGTATTTTACAGAAATAACTTTTCAAAGGCTCGATATTATTAAAATAAAGAAATCCTGTTTTTTTTTTGTATGGTTTATTTGATATGCCCAAAGCAAAATGTCCTTAATTCTATGTAATTGAACAAAATTCTAGTTGGTAATTAAATTTTTAATTCAATTCTGTTTGGATTTTTTGAAGCCATTATTTTGAATTACTGCAGAACATGGAGGCAATAAGGTTGTCAATTGACATGTACTTGAGGATGTTACTACAGGCAATTTAAGTATACGAGTAAGTATGTATGTTTAAAGATGGAGTCCAAATTTTTGCATTTCGTGTGATCAATTCCCTGATCTAAACTTTCTCTTAGATTTAATTTGGGGTTAAGATTAAGCGATTGTTGTTGAAGCAGAAAGTCCTCATCATAAATATCATCAGGAGGTTTTCAGTTTTGAAGGGGTTCTACTTTGATTCTGGTTCTCAAATTTATTTTGTTAATGAGAAATTCGCAAACTCACTTTGTCTCAAAAAAAAAAAAAACAAAGAAGGAACGTCGATATTTTGGAAATAGGAGATGCAGAAGCACAAACAAAGTATCTTACCCAATAGACAAGCTCAAGATATAACAATTAGTCGCATTATCCATTACAGGGCATCACCCGGAAGCAGCACTCAACGCTACCAATAGGAATCTGCCAAAGAATTCGGAGCTTGCAGATGAGAGTTTCAATGAGCCGACTCAGATAGATATTATGTTAATAGGTGCTGAAGAGTTCATTGATTTTCTGGAAACTGGTCAGGTCAAATTGGTCCAGGGGCCTGTTTCACAGATCATACATCACATACATTACATACATCATTACAATAAATTGATTATCATACATTACATCAAATTACAGAATCTCATTGGAAATATTCCAGTCGATTACAATGTTGTATGACAGTGGTCATACAACAATTCTGTGAAACAGAAATGATACATCAAACCTGTCAAAATCATACATTGTACGTAATGTATGATTTGTGAAATAGGCCCAGGACTTCCATTGATTCAAAAACCTGCTTAAAGTTGAATAGTTTCTGTCACATACAAAACACAAAGACATAAGGAGAAAACATGCTTAGTCCATACAAAAGATAGTTCTTTATAGGTAAATATTTGGAGACATTCTGCGAACTGGAAAAGATTCAGGGTCATCAGTCGAGGTGGTCTGAAGAGCAAACCAGTTGTAAGAAACATTTTGAAGACACAATTGAGGTCCTAGCGGGCAGCTTAATGGTTCAACGAGATCCCCGCTGTCTTTGAGCTTTTATGATATTACCTTCAGGAGGTTTCTATCTCTCCAACGTAGATTATCTAAAAATTCATCTTTAAAAGCGCAGTACGTTGATTTGATGAAAGAATATGAATCGTTAGAATATATGTCACTCGTTCACAACTCCAATCTCGAAATCGCTCACTATTATCTACCACATCTGTGTGTAATTAGGACATTTTTGGCAATCCGTTGTCTTCAGTACTTTGCTGATAAGAACCAAGAATATTTGAGCCTAGCTGCTTCCGTTCTAAGCCCAGACTTTTACGTGGATAATATGTTGACAGGAGTAGACGACTTAGAGACTCTAAGTCAGAAACGAAACGAAGTCGTTTCAAAGAATGGCGGCTATTCGGGCTAATGTGACTAAATTTCGCCCGAAATTTACATTGTTGGACATTAAACCACTAACCACACACGTAGAGTGCGAAATGAGGAAAATATCGCAGCTGAATCGGCCAGTGTTAGTGATGACCGTAAATTACACAGCTCCACAAAAAAAAAATTTTTTTTAATATGGGATCAGACCACCTTTACTATAGGTTTTCGGGGTCGCTGAATCCGAATCCGACCACCATTTTACCCTATCACGTCAGGATTTTTTGCTTGCGTTTGAGGAAGTTTGTCTGGTCTGTTTTTATATCCCTGCTCTGCGAATGATTCCCTGGAAGAGCTAAAACTCTGGTGTCCTAGGGTTATTGGGGTTAACCTGGTTGGGTTTTAGGGAGTTTGAACGTTTTTGCACCTGTCATCCTTTTTTTTTTTTTTTTTTTTTTTTATAATCTACACGCACTCAAGGGATTATGATTAACCTTTAAATGGTTGAACACAGCGCGGGCGTGAAGTTAAGGAAGAGAAAGAAGGATAGGAAAGATGTGTGGCACGATGTTCTGAGACTGAAGGTTGTTGTCTCAGATATTTTATCTCCAGGGATGGCGGCTGAACTAAAGCGGAGAATGCCGTGTCTTATTTCTATGTCGCTTATAATTCACATTATTTTATTCGTGTTCATCCTTGTTGGGCATACTAGTTTAACTCAATTACATGTTGTTAGTGTTATGCCTGAACAACATGTAATGAGTAAACCAGCAACCCAGTGATGACAATTTTAGAAGGTTTTTAATGGAATTAAAACGACATAGACGACTGCAGGGATCGAACCTGTGATCATGAGGTTCACAGGCGACCACACATCCATCGCGCCACGGCCACCCCCCTTGAGCTATACCCTCCGAGAGCTTCAACTCGGGCACCCTGGGTCACTGGGGGTTGACACTGAGATTATGAAAAATCCTGACGTGATAGGGTAAAATGGTGGTCGGATTCGGATTCAGCGACCCCGAAAACCTATAGTACCTAAAGGTGGTCTGATCCCATATAAAATTTTTTTTTTTTTTGTGGAGCTGTGCTATCGATTCAGAGCCGTTCGTAGCAATTGGGCCTCTGTTATTCCACTACGTGGAAAATTTTGCGGAAGAATTTAGGTGTAAAGACTTTCAAAATTCAGCTGGTGGAAAAGTTGAAGCCGAACGACCTCCCACAAGGCCAAATTTTTGGTGAATGATGGGCTCTTGAAAAGTTGGCCGAAGATCCACTTTTTTATCGAAAAATTGTGTTGAGCGACGAAGCTCATTTCTGGTTGAATGGATACGTGAGCAAGCAAAACTGCCGTATTTGGAGTGAAAAGCAGCCAGAAGTATGGCAAGAGCTTCCAATGCATCCAGAGAAAGTCACTGTTCAGTGCGGATTATGGGCTGGTGGAATCATTGGGCCGTATTTCTCCAAAGATTATACGAATCGCAACGTTACTGTGAATAGTGAGGGCTACCGTGCGATGATAACAAACTTTTTTTGGCGGAAAATGGAAGAGCGTAACATGCATGACATGTGGTTTCATCAAGACGGTGCCACATGCCATACAGCATGCTTAGCAATTGGCCAATTGAGAGGCGAGTTCGGTGAACAGTTTATTTCACTTTGGGGCCGGTCAAATGGCTGCCTAGATCGTGCGATTAAACGCGTCATGACTACTTTTTGTGGGGCTATGTTAAGGCTCATGTCTAAAGCGACAAGCTTGCTTTGATTTGCGCACTGGAAGCTAATATTGAAGCATTTATTCGTGATATACCGGACGAAATGTTAGAAAAAGTATGTCAAAATTGGACTAAGCGGATGGACCATTTGAGGCGCAGCTTAAAATATCGGCGGTATTATCGATTCAAATAAAGATTTTATGCACTTTCTGAATTTTATGTGTTTTTTTTTTTCATTTTCTAAAGATCTTAAAAAACCACTCGTTATAGTTAACTTGATTCAAATGAAGTACTTTACCAAACATGCCAGAAGTTAGTAGGCAGCCATTATTACTCCCAAAAGATTGCATTTTTGGTAAAACACTGGTCAAACATCTTCATAATTCAAACTATCATGCTGGTCCAAGGGCTCTTGTCACGCAGACGAAACAAAGATTTCGGATGATTAATGTTTGAGAAGTAGCACGGCGAATAGTAAGAAAATGTCCACATTGTGCAAGATATAGACCGCAATTATTTGAGCAGGTTATGGTAGATTTGCCTGCTGAAAGATTGATTATCACGTCCACTTATATGTTGTGGAGTGGACTTCTGTGGTCTAACAACAAAATATCATTATTTTTGTTCTAATGCATCCTTACATTTTCATTTTATATCCCCCAGGGTACCCCAGGGAATTTGGGAGGCGGCCGTTAAAGTTGCAAAGGGCTTTCTCTATCGCAGCATAAGAGGAGCCAAGCTATCTTTCGAAGAGCTGTCAACTGCACTGGTGGACACTGAGGCATTAATGAACTCCAGGCCAATAACTCTGATGTCTATATAGATCCCAGTGACTTCGAAACCCTAACGCCAGCACATCGGCTTATTGGGTCATCGCTTAAGATAATTTCTGAGCCAGAAGTAGACGTCTCCAACATCAGCTATCTACAAAGATTGCGGCGAATAAATGCCGTCAAAACTCTTTTTTGGAAGCAGTGGTCATCAGAGTACATCCAAGAACTCCAAAGTCGTGCAAAGTGGGCGTCATTCAGTAAAAACATCAAGCTTGGTAGCCTCGGCATTATTCACAAGGACAACCTTGGTTAAAGGTGGCTCTTAGGAAGAATCACGAAAATCGTAGAAGGTCCAGATGGTCGCCGATATAAAATCGTCACGAGGAGAATTCAGATGACCCGTTCGTAAACTCGCAGCGATTTCGTCTTGAAAGGAACTATAAGGCAAAGTTGACATTACGATGATAGCGAAGACCAAAAAAGTGGGTCTCGCAATTCTGTCTGTCTGTCTGTCTGTTCGACTACAGCTAAACGGCTCGGACGATTTTCTTTAAGCTTGGTAGATATGGGTTTTATTTTTTTCCCCCTTGATGTTTTTTTATTTGTTTTGTTAAGACCAAACATAACGTTACCTGCCATACGATTTTTTTCGAAATTTTATAAATATTTTTTTTTCTCAAAAACTGTCCCACAGCTTAAAAAAAAATTAAAAAAAATTCATTTAGTTAAACCTAGGTAATAGTTGAAAAAAAAATTCCAAAAAATTATTATTTTTGGTACCCCCCTTGGAAATTTTCAAATTTTTTTTTTGAAAACTCAATATTTCGAAAACCCCATGCTCAATTTTTTTCAAACTTAATAAATAAAAGGTTTTTAAAACAATCTACAAGATATGCGAGAAAAAAAATGTATTATAACTAAAAATAACGGTACCCTCCATACAAATTTTAAAAAATGGTTTATGAAAATCGTATTTTGCTCGAAAACGGTTCCGAGAATTTTGCTTAAATTTTTTTTCTTTCCATTGATTTTTAAGATCTATAATTTAATAAAAAACATTTTGAAAACAAGATATTACTGACTGTACATACCATAGAACGATTTTTTAAAATTTTGAATTTCTCATTATTGGCATAACGAATTTTAATGAAATTTTTTAGAGAGAAGCTTATAAAAAGTTTAAAAAACATTGCATTTCAAAACCTTAAGAAAAATATTTTTTGTTTTAATTTTGAAAAAAAATATATTTTTTTTTTTTGAAAATTCAATATCTCGAAAACGGCTCAATAATTTTTTTGTAAATTTAATTTTTATTCGAATAATAATTAAAACTTTAAATTGGCGCACCAAAATTTTTTCTTAAAAATGTTTTAAAAATTTTGTATATAAAAGAAACCACTACAAAGACTTATAATTTTTGTCCTTTCATAAACCTTTATTGGCTTGAATCACATGGCATCCTATTTTTACCTCTAACTACTAAAGGAGTTGTTTTAGTCATTTAAAAAATGAATTTTATGCTTATGAACAGTTTTTCTCTATACTCTGTCCAACAAAAATTGTCAGTACAGGGAAGATAGGAAGTTTGTCTCTCATTCTGGTCGCATTGCCATGCATTAGTGTGTCGCCTTTTAAAGCTCTCACAGGGATTCCGTAGTTTACATTATAAATCGCCGCAAATGAGACTAAAAAACGCGTAGGGCTACCGTCTGCCGATTCAAAATGACTGAAAACAATATTCAATTTACCTTTTCCCATAACACCAAGCGATAAGATAATAAGCGCGTTTTTTTTTAAGTTGAAAAGCAATATGACAACACTCAACACACTCATCTTCTTAAAATGTGTTCTCAAAAGCTTCAAATCCCAAAAGCTCCTCAATAAAAACCACTGAAAAAGCTCCTTGCTTGCAATTGAGAATGATAATGGTAACTCTGTTTTGATGTAGATAAAGAGCGCACGATCGTATTGAGTCATTGAGTGACACTTGAGACTTGACACTCTTGACAGTATCTCATCAGCCGTGGGATACGACGGTCGTGTTGGGGTGTACAACTTTTTGCAAAGAATTACAACAACAATTCCTTAAGAAAAGTCAGTGGCTTACTCTTTTTTTAGTGGCATTTTTCCTAACGCATTGTAGTGAGGGTGCATCAGGCGCCACTGCTTTAGAAAAAGCTCTCCCATAAGGCCTGTACTGACAATTTTTGTTGGACAGAGTATAATAACATTCATTTTTGAAATTCTTAGTCTATTACATAGGAGCAAGTTCGTGCGACCCAGTCGTGTATTTTATTTAAATTATACCACTCGCCATAATTTTTATATTTTTGAATTGAAAATTTGTACAGATACCGCTCTACGAAATAAAATCTCACTTGTTGTAATAAAAATCTTTGCCTTTTTTCTTAAGATTTGTCATCGTTGTTTTCGCTCGCTTTTATTGTCTTTTTCTCCTAAGCCATTAAAACTCATTAGCTTATTTATTAATTATATATAAAATATAAAGTAATTGGAAAAATCGTCCTTGACTGGAAGTACAATCAAAAATTAGAATGTTTTCTGCTCGTGCTTAACTGTCCACTTTGTAAAACTAAACCTCCTTAACCGACGAAATCCTTTAGATCCCTTCAAATCAAAATTTCCAGTCCAGTTTAAGTGCGTATAGAACTAGTTCGTGGGTCCCGAGAGACAGCAACTGCAGTCGGGGAATTTTGGCAGACTGCTTACTGGGGCCGGCACGTGTAAAAGCTTTCATAAGACCTATAACCCAACGACCGAAAAATATAAAATGTTCTCCATGAATTAAGGCTTTATTAGTAAGAGCAAATTAATGTTCCCATCAATTATGGAACACAACGTCGTTCAAGTGGCTGCCAAGGCTAGCTTTGCATTAGAGCATGCTGTTACTCCAATTTTCCAAGACCTTGTTGATGGTTTCCTTAAGTGCTTGAATCGTTTCCAGATTATTGGCATAACGTGCGTCGGTCCTTCACGGTTCCTCACAAAAAAAAAGTCCAAAGGGGTCAACGGCTGATACTCGTAACACGATTTGAGAATTTTATTGAGCAAAAGATAGATTGTGGCATAGGGTGTGTGATATGGTGCGCCATCCTGCATGACCCAGAGCTAGTCCAAATCTATGTCTTCAATTTCAGTAACAAAAAAGCCGGCTCTGTAACGGCCATACTTTACCAAAATGTTGTTCCTAGCCTCATTTTCGAGGAGAAATGGTCCAATGCCACCACTCCACAATCTGCACCAAACTTTCACTCTCTGTGAATGCATTGTCTTCTGGACGAATAAAGCCCCAGTTGCGTAGCCACCGAGATAAAAATGGGTCTCCCCAGAAAAGATGACTTTTCGCCCAAAATCGCTGTCCAATTCAAGCTGCTTTAAGCCCAAAACTGCGAAGCAGAATGTCGTGCGCCTTCAATTGCTGAGTAAATTGGACCTTGTAAGCGAATAATCCGAGATCTTTTTGCGAAATTCTCCTCAGGCTAGTGCTTGAAATGTTGAGCTCATGAGATCGATGACGAGTTGATGTTCGTGAATTGAGTCTCACACTCTCGGCTACAGCACCCACATTATCGTCTGTGTGCGCACCATACGACACGCCGGGGACCATAAGTGTTGTTTACTAGCATACCAGTCTCATGAACTTTTTGCACAAACTTGCGTACAGCAGACGCGGTGGGTGCTTCATTTCGGCCAAAACTTCTTTTCAAAAACACTGTTTGGGCTACACAGCGTTCACTTTGAAAACTAGTTTCAATTTTTCCCAAAGTTGTTCAAGCGTAAGGTGACTCATTTCCTTCTGCGGAGGTATCATCCTGACTTTCTGTCAAGATTTCGAGCGGGAAACAGTAGTAAGTGTCAAAATAACCTATGATTTAAAAAGAAACAACTAGATGGCCACCCATTGGTCACATCTTGACGTTGTCATCTTCATGTGACTCAAACCGGGCTTCACTGTACTTATTCGATATAAATTTTCTTATTTATTACAAAAACATTACTCCTCAGGACATACTACATAAGAGCTGGTAGAAATCACTGTTTTCAAATTGTGAGTAAAACATATTAATTGATAGCCCTCTTGGATGCTATAATTTCATTGAAACCACAACACAGTGTTGTGTGCGTGCAACCATTCGTATTTCTGTTTGATTCCCAACAAAATTAACATCGACATTCCATATCATATGCAAACTATTATCCTTGAAAATTTCCATCTGAATTTCCATACTGAATAAAGTTCGTTCCATGATAATCCATATCATATGTATTCTCTTCTACAAGTCAGCCATAGTCATAATTTACCAAAATTCCGACAGTCTTCCATCAAAACTTGACTGACTATCAGAGAAATCCATCAATCCATATGCAGAAATGCTGTGATTCAACTTGGAGTGCATCATTAAATTCACTTCACTTTATTTGGATTTCCCAAACTGAAAGCCTTGCACAAAAAGAAACCATAAACCCATCCCAATACGAACATAACCGTCCGTATAGTTTTGGCCCTTGGTCCTTGCTACAATAGACAATAGGCCATATACTTGTGTTCACATTCAAATGGAGACGAATCTGATCGTTGACCTATGGGAGAGCAATAATCCAAATTATTACGAAAGGATTTTCCATTTTCTCTTGCTGAACCTAAATGTGAGACTGTCTGTTTGCAGAATCCTGCGTTAGGAATGAATTTCAACCGTTGCGGTGAGGCATAGGAGTATTGTATTCACCAATTGATTTTGAGAAATTGCATATAGGATTTTCTTCTTACGAAGTCCCTACGATGCTTCGGATTTCTAGTGGAAGAAATTAAGGAGAATTTATGTGCACTGCATTTGTGAGAACTTTAGATTGTCCTTTACAGAGATTGAAGAAAGCTTTGATAACTTAAAAAGTGTAACTGGTTAAGAACTTTTATATGCATTTTTATTGAAATTTCTTCGACTACTTTCTAGACCAAGAGTTAGCAATGGATCTACTAAACTCAAAAGGATGAATGTCAGCGCCTTAAAAAAAACCCTACAAAATATCGGTGGTACACTCTGCTTCGCTCGATTGCTTATTTTTCTTTTAACAGATAAATAATGTCCTAATCGAATGAACTAGATTGTAAGACTGACTTTTTTTGTATAAAATGGGGATTAATATTTTTGTGTCCAGAGTCCCATCCTTCTCGAAATGAAGTGAGTTATTCCATCCTTCTTTTTACTGATGTCCTCGTGTGGCCTTTTAAACTGTGGATTTTCTAAAACTTATTAGGTTAGTCATGTTTCCCCACCAAGGCAGGCGTTCTCAGGACCGCTTATTAACGGGGCGATGCATCCTTATTAAATGTAAGAATTTCAAACATTTTTAATTGCGATATATGTACATACAAAGGTACATGTTATAAGCACTATATGAAAACTTATGCATTCGTAAAAAAAAATCGAACTCGAGATTTTGATCAAAGTTGACAGTACGATGATAGCGAAGACCAAAAAAGTGGGTCTCGCAATTCTGTCTGTCTGTTTGTTCGACTACAGCGAAACGGCTCGGCCGATTTTCTTCAAACTTGGTAGATATGGGTTTTATTTTTTACCCCCGATGTTTTTTTTTTTTTTTTTAAGACCAAAGGTACCTGCCAAAGATAACGAAAAAATTTTTCGAAATTTTATAAATTTTTGTTTTGCTGAAAAACTATCCCACAGATTTAAAAAAATCAAAAATTTTATTTAATTAAACCTAGGTAATGGTTGAAATAAAATTTCCAATTTTTGGAATTGGAACCAATTTTTTTTGTTTTTGATTTTCTCAAAAACGATACTATCTACTATTTACTATTACTATTTTGATCATTTTTTTTCAATATTATTGTGTATTCAAATTTTCAAAAAATTTCTGTTTTGGATTTCTAAGAAAATTTTCAAAACTTTTTTTTTGAAAACTCAATATTTCGAAAACCCCATGCTCGATTTTTTTAAAACTTGATAAATAAAAGTTTCTTAAAATAATCTACAAGATATGAGAAAAAAAGTGTAGATGCCCTCCATACAAATGTTAAAAAAATGGTTTTCGAAAATCGTATTTTTCTCGAAAACCGTTCTGACAATTTTGCTTAAATTTTTTTTCTTTCGATTAATTTTTAAGATTTAATAAATAAAATAAATAATTTATTAAATACAAATTTGAAAACAAGACATTACTGACTGTAAATACCATAGAACGATTTTTTAAAATTTTGAATTTCTCATTATCGGCACAACGGATTTTAATAAAAATTTTTAGACAGAAGCTTCTAAAAAGTTTAAAAAACATTGCATTTCAAAACTTTTGAGAATTTTTTTTTGAATTTTGAAAGAAAAAAGTATTTTTTTTTTTTGGAAAATTTAATATCAATAATTAAAACTTTAAGTTGGCTCATAAAAATCTTATCTTAAAAATGTTTTAAAAAATTTTTATATAAAAGCTTTATTTCTTTAGGTCTTTTTGTTCTTGCATAAACCTATATTTGCTTGAATCACACGGCATCCTATTTTTACCTCCAACTACTAAAGAAGTTCTTTTAGTCATTTAAAAAATTAATTTTATGCTTATGAACAGTTTTTCTCTAATAACATTCATTTTTGAAATTTTTAGTCGATTACATAGGAGTAAGTTATTGGTGCGACCCAGTCGTGCATTTTATTTTTCTTGTTCAAATTAATATCTGCGTAATGAAGGTACGTCGACATTTTTTCTGAGTTAAGCAACTTGACTCAACTCCTTCATGAGCCTTCTCGAATTCCTGACGTTGCTCTGACCCTGACGAATTCACTATAAGTGTATTTTCACTCCTAGACATATAAGCTCATTGTGTCATATCTGCAAAATTTCTCATGTCAACAAACTCAGTTACAGCAAGAATTTCTAAGAGAACCGTTTAGCAATACGAGAAAGCCAACTGGGACGATTTCAACGATTTCTTCAAGAACTTTAACTGGTCACAATGCTTCCTCGCTAGTGAACGCGGACTCTAGTGCAGATATGCTTTTAATTTAATTCTTTTCGGAGTGAGAATGCTTATCCCGAATAGGGAAAAATCTATCAAACCGATTTGATTCGAGCTGTGAAGAGGTTATTAGGGTCAGACAAGTAATTTTCCGGTGTTATAAATCTTACCGGAGTAAGTGCAAACAAGCTAGAAAGACCTTTTTTAACTTGTCCCTAAAAAAGGCGAATTTTTTTCCCCTCCAACAATTGTTAAATTCCACTTACGTCCCTTCTTTCAAGGTCATGGAAACGCTGATAAATTATCAGTCCAGAAATATCTTGAAGAACGAAAGATATCTCAATGACCGGCAGTATGGCTTTCGTAGCAATAGATCCACTGATGGTGATCTGTTCGTATATCTCACCGTACAGTGGCAAAAACCTTTACATCGTCTTAGAGGAATTAAGATGATTGCACTTGATATTTCAAAAGCATTTGATAGAGTTTGCCAACAAGCTCTCTTATTGAAAATGCGTGCATTTGGTATTAATGAATCTCTTCTTTGATGGGTTAGAAAGTATCTACCTTTCAAACCGCTCAATACAAGTGTTATTAGATGGTTTTTAATCTTAAGTCCATACAATAAATGCTGGTATGCCACAGAGCTCCGTTTTGTCTCCGGCTCTGTTTATAATATTCATCAATGATCTGTGGTCTGAAACTTCTAATCCATTAAATTGTTTTGCTGAAACCAGTACTCTCAGCTTCTCATATTCGTTTCCAGATGCATGTCCTTGTTCTTTGGAATTGGATTTTGAACGATAGCTTATCATAAGCTCATTAAATTCTGATCTTCATAGCATTGGCAAATAGGGAACCATAAACTGCGTAGAATTTAATGCTCCAAAAACTCAATACTGTGTTCTGTCGATAAAGTGAAACCAACCACCGAACTGCCCTCAGTTTTCGGTATGTGTACTAAAGACCCCCTTGTGTGATATGGCCACATATTCGAGGTCACAAGAAATGTAATTCTGTAATCTATAAGCCCTATATTCGTCCAACGGAGGCATACGTTGGAACCTAGTATGGACCATTGTGATCTCATCTCTATTCCTTTAACAATCTATTAATTCTGGTTAAGAGTTTACAGGGACTTTTTATGTCTGTGTTTGACCAATCGCTAAGTATCCTAAAATTAAAAATTTCTTAGATATATTTAATATTATTTGAAGAGCTTGTTATACAGGCAGAAATGTGTGACCAAATTTGATCCTTTTGTTTATTTTCCTAACATTATTTCAAGTTCGAATAAAACTCCACAGCTGCTGGCTTACAAACATAAAACTTCAATTTAGTACCAGAATAAGCAAACATTTTATTTTTTACCCGAGTAAGAATAGCACCTACAGCAAGTTCTTGCCAAAACCTTAGCTTAGCAAGAATGAGCAAAAACATTTAAGTTGAGAAGAACCAAGCTTCAACTAAACAAAAGGTTGTGTGTACTGACGTACGCGCGGTAGAAGTAAAACTGCTTTTCCCTCCAACAAAGCCTCTGTAAGATTCTACTTATAAACGTACAAACATTTTGTATTCTAAAAACATGTCGCTGTCTTTGACGGATGACGTGTCGTTTTGACATTTCACTGACAGCTGAATAGAAAATTTTTTACCCCCAAAGCCGGAAAAGAAGTTTTACTCAAAAATCAAATTTTTGTTTCTTACTGTACAGCACGTATCCCTCAATATTTAGCTCTTGAAATAATTGTTTTTGTATTCCTTAACTTCGTGTGAACTTTACTTCGATGAAATGAAAATCGAAAACGAGAAATATTTCGGGACAAAAGATTGATCCTAGCCCCAAAGGAAGAATACCTTTTATTTGATCTAATATTTAATTTAATTGAAATCTAGAAAACACGTTCTTTGGAATATCTGAAAAACATTGCTTTTCAGAGATCAGTTGTTTTCAGTGACAAATTCTCTTTAAAAATAACTAATTTCCAAGTTTATTTGAGATTTAAGAGTATGTTAATGTTTGGACAGAAAGGTGTTAGCACAAAATGTAGAGCGATCTTCACTCTAGATATTAAATCTCAAAAGTGTCGTCTAACTTTTCGTCTCAGTTCCGATTGTTCATGTTTTTTCAAATGACGATAACTTCTTTCCTTATGACCATAATTGCCGAAATTGTTTCTAACGATTTCTTTAAAATTCGTGCAATAAGGATTCAAGAGTGCTTACAACGCTTTAATAACATAAATAGTTCATAATCATTTTTAAATTACTTCAGTTAAATTAGTAACTTATTTCTTAACCGCAAATCAACTTGGTCAGTAATTATTATATTTGAACACATCTCCAAAATATTCCCTCAGCAAACATGATGGATTAATTGCCTTAAACGAACACTACAAAAGCCTTCCCTCTGATCTATGTACTCTGTGATCTCTAACGAACAAAGTAGAAAGCGCCATCTGCTTGCAGCTTCACCTACTGCCCACTGCAATTTCGACAAATCCAATTAAAACAAACCAACAGCTGATCTACTTGTGCCACACGCTCCGGCCGACAACGCGCCAGTCATCCATTTCGACCCACGAAGATCATGTCCGATCTGCAAAATGATCTTCGCCTACTTACTCCTTACTGGGTTGCAAAATACAGATCATCATCATGATCACTCGGTGATCTCTGTGTCAGTGGTGATTTTCGTAAATAAATTGGAACTTTTTTGTCCAGCTTCCCAACCTAACAAGTCGATTGTTCGGATTTCAACTGCTTGCTTGTATACTTACTCAATGCGTTAGCGTAACGTTTCCGTTTTGTCAGAAGGATCCTCTTGTGTGTCGTCTTTGGCTTTTGTGTGCCTGATGACATGAATCTCATGAATACCTGCACCGCGAGCAGCACTGGGTCGAGCAATTTGGACTTTCACCGTAATAACGTATTGTTTTGCATTTTTGCAATATCCAATGCCAAATGCGAGAGAAGCACTACATTTGCTGGAGAATTGAAGGCTCTGTGGGGCTTCTATGGGTGAATTTGAATAGGTTGCTCCTGGTCGCATGACTACAAATTGTCCGATTCTGGCGCATTTGCGTTTCGTTATTTTTTTTTTAACCTCTCGAATCGGTTTCGGATTTTAATATTGTTTTTGTTGTTGTTATTCTGTTTTTTTTAAGAGGAGAAGATTTTTGCAGTAAAATGCGCTTTTGTATCGGTGCGCGGTGCAATTAAATTCTGGAAGTCCGTTTTCTATGCAAATTTTTTAACATCGAACGTTTTCGAATTTAGCTCGCGGTATTTATTCAAATTGGATGCTGACAAAGAAAAAAGTCATCTATAGTTCGGGAGATTCAGATAACGTTATGACGATTGTGCTATTGCATATATTTTGTTTTGATATTGTATATTTTATTCATTAGACCAGTTTATACGAATCAGAATAGATTAACTATACTAAATATTACTTCTTTTTTCTAGAAAGTAGGTACATCTGAAGGTATATTTTTGTAGAGGAAGTCGACACATATTTATATCTAATCAGTTTTTGTATACCAGTCAGTATAATGGGTCTGCTAACCCATGTTATTCTTGGCGGTTGGACTCAGTCCTTTAGGTTTGTTTATTTTTGTAAGAGAATGTCAAGATTATACCATTAAGCTTATAAATTAAGAAAAAAATAATTATGTTTGTAATACTCGTAGTCCCTTCTCGTAAGGAAATAAATACTATATATTATTCTTTTTAGTATATAATTTTTAAGATTTTTATCGTTGATAGTTATTTAGTTTTATTATACCAGTTACTATTTTGATCACTCTAATGCATGGTGGGGGTGGTTGGTCACATTTTCCTGAGTTAACTTTTAAGTTCAGGTGTATTTTAATACCGATTGACATTTTTAAATATTCCGTGTATGGTGTTGGACCAGCTTATACCATTCACATGATAATAAAAAAAAATATTTATTTCCGTAGAGTTTTTCTTTTCATCTTGTTTTAAGTTAATAAATACAATTTAAGTTTTTATTTTGCAGGCTTCTGTCGAAAGTGATAATTTTGTTTTATTATACCAGTCAGTATTTTGAGTCTACAAATATATGGTGGTGGTAATCGAGCATAACTTCTTGGTTATACTTCTACTTTTAGGTCTATCTAATACCGCATATATTTCTGAAAAATATTCTGTATAGGGTGTTGGACCTGTTATACCATTCAGCAAATAAATGTATTATTTGCTTTCGACCTTCTTCAAGGCAAAAAAAAACCATTCCTTTTACAAAGTATTTATTTTTCAGGTTTATCAATCCATTTTTTCTTCATTATACCAGTTAGTATTTTAAAGAAAAAAAAAACAATTGTTATATATAAATCATAATACTTCTGGAGGTAAGATTTTAAATCAGAAAGATAAGCAGCTGCGGCGCGTTGAAACCCGTACATCGATCGAAACCAAAATATATTTTAAGAATAGTTTTATTATTTGCAACGTTAACTCTCAGTTTATCATTGCCAGATTAAAAAAAAAAAAAAAAAATTAATGCAGATCGTATAAAGACGAAGCATATTTTTTTGTTTCGTTTCAGGTTGGTTGGAGGTTTTTGTAAGTTCCAAGGAGAACTCCTGCATGTTGGACCTTTTTTCTGTGTTCCATTTGGCCGGATGAATTAATAGGAGCGATTAGCATTTTTTGATTTTGCTTCGAATCTTTTTTAAGCGAACTATAGGATTAGGAAGAAGATTAGAATAAATGGATGGACCTGGGAATGGGATTAATAAGTGGATTTGTGTTTAGAGTTGTATAAAATTGACCTTCTGATCATGATTTGGTGATTGACCCCTATGCACGCATAGTTTTGATGCAAATTTTGAAAGTCATTAAAAAAAAAACTTCATCGACTGGATAGTAGTTTGTAGGTTATACCATTTGTTTCAGCCCCTTAATATAGCTTTTCTTGCAGATAGTTTGTCTGTTGTATTTTCTTTATAAAATGTTTAAAATTAATTGACTTCACAGCTTTGCAACTCGAAGAACTTTATGACATTGAAGAATGAAAAAAAAAGATATTATCGCTGATCTGGTTTCTGTTATTGGGTCATCTTCCACGTTCTTGTAAAAAAAGAAATCTGAAGCAGTTATAATGTCCTTCGCTATTTATCCAAATATTGTAAATACTAGCGAGCACTGTAAGATACATAAGGCCGAAATTTGACCATGCCAAAAACAATGCTTATTGTCGAATATGCCTTGTTTATTGGTTGATTTCACTCCCTTAAGGTTTTGAGTAGGTCAGATTACTTTAGGTTAATGGGTTGTAAGTTAATCTTGTTACCGTCGCACTTAGATCACTTAAGATCCGTTATGTTACCCTAGAGGTTGGAAATCTGATGTTTTGAAATGTCATTTAAAGCCCGTTAAGGGTGTTGATGAGTTTCAGCAAGCTACATTCTAAAATGTCGGAGGGTACTTCTAAGTTATTGAAGAAATATCTATCGTCACATAATCACCTTGTTGAGGAGACTTGGATGCCTTTTGAAAGCGTGGCTTTTCCTTTACCCCCACTTGAGAAATCATCCCTCTACCAGACCCGTAGGAGCATGTGGCTCCATGCAACGCCTGGTAGATGAGTTTGTTTGGTCAGACCTTGCTAAATAAGTCGAAGGGGCTTTCACTTTCCTGAAGAAGATTTTACCAATCTTAGTGAGAGGTGGTCACATCAACGCACTGATGCTCGTGTTCACCGGAGGAGTAGCAATCTCTGGTGTATAGTCGAATTGCCCATTCTCCGTTTCTTCCCACTCCTGCAGGCAACAAGTTAGGTCGTTTTCGTTCGTACTTTCACTATCGTCTGTGTCTGTGACCATTTTCAGGCGATTTTCAGAGTTTAGGAATTTTCAAAACATTTGGTATTGTTAGTAAATTTCAATATGATTTTGAAGAAGTTTCTCCCTAGGAGTATCTTTATATATCTCTTCATCACCGCATCCTCTGCATAAGTCGTCCTTGCTGAGTTTCATCTTTTTCTTGTAGTAACCAATTTGGTTGTGACCGATGATGATGCTCACGAGCATAGAAAGAGACTTTTTACATATAGTTGGATGATAATGTCGGTCTTTTGTTTACTGAAACTAGGTCATAGTTTTCGGGGTATAAGACAGAAACTGAGCGAGTTCCATCTCTTGGTTGTTATAGCTATAGAGCTTTGCTGTCGATTACTTGCCTAAGATTACAGGGTGGGACTTGAACTGTTATGTCTGCCTGATTCAGATAAAAAGTTGATCCTATTCTTGGCAGCTCATCAACACTGTGATCAGAAACTCGAAAGAGCCTTATGTTGTGCTGTGTACCCTCAGCTTTTCGCGATAGCAAGTTACAGAAATCGATTTTATTGCCACTTGGCTATCAATGAATCAATGAAAAAGGTGATATCAGCTTGTGGTTTTTGTCATCATTGAGACTTGTCTAGCAGCTTTCGTCACTGCCAGGGCTTTAGCTTGAAAGACGATGTTGTAATCAAGAAGTCTGAATAAGCTCGCTAGTCCAAGGGTTTCCAAAAAGAAACCTGCACCAACACCAGGTTCATCGATTCGCAGGTTGATGGCTCGCCGATTTACCATTCTTCTCTGCTAAGAAAGGTGGTCTTGAACGGCTTGTAAAAGTCTAAGCGGGGTGTTATGAAGTCGGTACATACTCTGTTTTCCGTGTATTTCTGTATCATCTGTGCATGACCTATGGCACTATGTCTCCAGGTACCAGTATGGCTAAGCCGAAGTGCGCTATTGGCTGCCGATTCTTGTATAAATAGATCTAGGGGTTTTAAGTTGAGTATAGCTTCCAGAACCGCTGTGGGGACGGACCTCATTGCAACAGTTATTCCAATACATGCCATTCCTTGTACCTTGGTCATGATTTTGAGGTTGGTAAGTTTGTCTAATAAATTCCACCAGACTACGTTACCGTATGCTACTACCGGTCTAACTATGGCCATGTACATCCACTTGATAATTTGTGGACTTGGCCCTCAAACATGGCTTTATGCGTTCTTTCTTTAATAGTGAGACTCTAGTTTTGTTTCTGATTAGGGATCACGCTAAAATATTTCGCGTGATCGGAGATTTTGAGTTGGGTCCCTTCCATTAAGGGAATTTTAAAAGTCCGTAATTTTCTTCTGTTCGGTTTCTTGCGGGTTAATCGCTAGACCGCAGTTCTTAGTCCATGCATTCACTATTGAAAATGCTAGTTCATCAGTATATGCAATTAATTGGACTCTATTTTATTTAAGTCTTATTAGAACTGCGTTTATCACGAGTGTCTAGAGAAGCGGAGAAGGAGCTCCACCTCGTATAGGAAGTAGATACTTTGATTTGTACTCCTCCTTGCTCCGAGCTGATCTGCCTGTTGTTTTTTAACATGCACATTATCCAGCTGGTGATGCCATTTTGCACATTAGGACTTACG
The DNA here is from genome assembly GCA_963931855.1 of Philhelius festivus. Lineage (NCBI taxonomy): Eukaryota > Metazoa > Arthropoda > Insecta > Diptera > Syrphidae > Philhelius > Philhelius festivus. Next base: position 58,909,372 of record OZ007557.1, read on the forward strand.
AGCGCTCCTTCAACCGTCTCATTTCGGACATTGTTAAAAGCTCCTTCAATGTATAGAAAGGCAGCATGTTTTTTTTTCCTTCTCTTAGAGCGTTTTTTCAATTATACAGACAGCACTGTGTAGAGCTTTCTCAACACAGTTTCTCCGTTTGTATTAGTATGGTGGGCTGGAGTTATGACTCCATGAATTCCGTGCTCAGTGGGCTACGTATATACATATCGGGCGGTCCGATAAGTACTTAAGGTCTGCAAAGTAGTCCTCCGTGGCGGCGATGACCTCCTATTTCGAATCAAATTTCTGCCCAGGAAGTGATTTTTTCAAGTTTACAAACAAAAAATCGCATGGAGCCAAATCTGGAGAATATGGTGGATGGGGCCGCAGTTCGGATTGCCCTTAAACAGCTCCAAGAAGTGGTCTTGAGTGAGCAAACGCGTCACCCATCTCGCTGACAGCTTTTTCATGCTCAAAATTTCATGAAGATAAAATCTACGCAGTCTTTTGAGATGCCTACTATTTCAGCTATCTCGCGCACCTTCAATCACCAGTCTGCCAATACGATATCATGGATTTTTGACACGCTATCCTCTGTGGTAGCCATTTTTGGGGCACCTGGGCGGGGCTCATCAGAAACCGATGTGCGACCACGTTGAAACTCGTTATACCAACTTTTGACGGTCACCATCGAAGGAAAGAGTCACTATTATACACAGCCTTCAAGCGCTCTTTGATTTCGCTGCGCGATTTCCCTTCGATTCGGCTGAAATTTTGACAGTAACCGTCTAAGAGAATGTACTAGACGATAGTAAATCCCTCTTGCGATGCACCATCGGGCGGCGAGGCTAAGTACTTCTCGGACCGCCCTCGTATGTCTACTAGTCTTTTAAATGTATAAATAAATAAATGTACATATGTCGTGAGACTAATGGGCATGAAGTCTTTAAGGTCCGTGTGGTTGGCTAGGCTTACCAGCTTTCGGAGGTCATTTTGTTGTGAAATGAAAATATCATATCATTAAAATGGCTGCCTTCCTGTAACCCTTGCAATCCCAATAGCAAAAAAATTCAAAGCAATTGTTATTTTATTAAATTTTTTGGACTTAATGTAGGCCCTAGAGATTAGGTGATACCATATCGTTGAATAATCTTGAACTTTGCATTGATTTTGAATGATTCTACACTTAGCCTTAATTAGACTATCTATACTGATAATTTCCCCACTGGTATCCGAGGTGAAAGTTCCTTACAAAAAATCCAATAGTAATGGTGACATTTTTTTGTAATAGGTTTTATAGGTTTTCAAAAGTTCTCTACTCATAACATTTCAAAGGCTATGCAGCTGAATTATAAAAAGTGCATTTATATAAAGTTCAATACTCAAACAACCTGAAGAAGCTTGAAAACATTTTAAAAATCTACTTAACAGAATCGGAGGATATTCCGCCACCAAAAATGCCGACTTAATTTAACTAATAATCTTATAGCGAAATGATATCTCATCCATAAGTGAATGCAACATCAAAGTGTTGAAGCTAACACTGACGGAAAGTAGTACCTATATAAACTTCCTTTGCCGACATCAAGCGCTCTGGAGCAATTTCACTCTTATACTCGCAAGATCTCTGCTCTGCATGTAACATCATCTCGTTCATATTGCAGATGACAACACTTATGGTAAGCTTTTCGCTTTTTTTTAGTAGCAAACAACCTTACAACTACTGTATACACAGACAGTAGACACTTTGCAAGCTTCCTTCCGTAAAGATACTTTAATGTCAATTTGAAAGATAAAATAAAAATAAATAAAAAAAAATGTTAAATTTGATTGCACTTGAACGTTGTCGCAACATCATCAACTTCATTGCAAAAACATCCTCATTCTGACTTAATTTACATCAGCCAACATCCATCTTTATGTTTTTGCTTTTATACACCCAGAGAAGTATTATATGATGGTGAATAGCAGATCCTTCCCCCACTCTCCCAAACCGCTCACCAAAAACATCCTTTTTAACGCACAGAGGGCGAAGAGAGGTTTTTCTGTATCAAGGACATGCAATGCAAGCAAATTGTACATCGTACATTAGTTTTCATTAAGTTGCACTAGCGTAACGACATAACGTGTTGTCAAGACTTAAGGACATGACACGAAATGATATGCTGCAGGCAGGATTATAAGGAAACTACTTCCCTCTCGTAAAAATAGTTGGCGCATAAGGACTTAAATATACAAATAAAAAAAAAGCATACACACATATCGCATATTAAAGGGAGGTGTTTAGGTTAGGTTTAGGTGTTCTCGTGCATCCTGGTATAGTGGTGTGCAGATAATTATTGTTGAATGGCCTACGCCGCGCCGCGCCGCGCCGGTTAGGATGAGAAGGATATTGGTTTTCTAGATATGTATCTAGAGGCATCCATTTAATTAATTGACGGCCAGAAGTTGATAAAGAAACACGGTTAAAATAAGTCAAGATATTAGGCCATATTCCTTAACTTTTTAGGAATCGCCGTCATCTTTGAAATTATTCGACTGATTTTACCTTAGTTTCTGTTAGATGAAGGCAGTAATTTAGGTCAAAATTCTGGACTCTTTCGGAAAATGTCGTGTATCGTAAAATATGACATTCAAAGGACTTTCTGAGAGATATCACCTTCGCTTGTACGAGCTGCCTGTATATACGGTCCCTTATAAACTAAAGTAGACTAATCTTTATTAACTTCCCATAGGGAGTTTTTCAATTTTATTATCCGGCTGTGTATTTCTTCTTCGATATGATATTTTCGGATGTTACTAAATGCTCTTAAGGTAATTGGAAGATTGCACTACTTCAAAATTATGGTACAATACCCTGATTGATTGATCAGTTCCTCATTTTTCCAGCAATGTCACCACTTCACTTGGAATTTCCTTCATTTGATCTAGAGGAAGGATTCATGTATAGAATTTTCAGTTTTTCCGGTGATTTTAATTTCGACTGCATTAGCTGATATGGCTGGATCTAGCAAATATATAATGTGTCCCTCTTGTTGAAGTGCTAGTGTCACAGCTAACTCGAGGCTAAGGAGGAGACTTCATGCCAAGCAATTCTTTTGTCAAAGTTTCTAAAAGACTTTCATTGATCTAAATAACAATTTGTTTATTTTTACTCCGCGTTTAAGCTTTGACCATAAATAACCTACATAAACACTACGTTTAAGTGTAAACCGAATTTCTCATGGTTCCATACAGTTCTTCACTATGCTTTGCATTCACTTAGGTTAGGTGTCCATATGGGCTGACAGTTGATATTGCATTTTGATCAATGTTTAAATCCGTTGTGATACCCTAGGGATAGTGACTCTCATGTTTTGAAACCTATAATATTCCTATGTCATTCAAGCCCGTTAATGGTGTTGATGAGTTTCAACAAGCTATAGCCTGGAATGTCACAAGGTACTTCTAAGTCCTTCAAGAAATGTCTGTCGTCACATAGTCATCTGGTTGAGGAGATATCTTTTAAGGGCGTGATTCTTTCCCTTACCCCTACTTGAGAAATGATCCCTCCACCAGAACCGTAGGAGCATGTGGCTTCTTGTAACTTCTGGTAGATGAGTTGGATGGTGAGTTGGTAAGTTGTTAGTGTATATGGCCGTTTGTTTGGTCGGGATTTCTGAATAAGTCAAATATATATTTATCAATTTTAAGAAGAAGTGGCCCCATCGACACACTGATCGTCGTGGAGTATTAAATTACAGACATTTTTCCAATGATCAAGTGTTGATTTGCCTGGCATGAAGCCGAAATGATATTTTCCGGTTTCTGGTTTCTACAATAAAGGAAGTAAATACTCAACATTTTTTGTACCCCTATAATTCCAAAAGGTTTTCTATTATTTTTTACATATTGCTTGGACAGTATGGTTTCCTTTTCGCCAGTCTTCTGGCATTTGCATTCTGCAATGCGACGTTTGCTATAATTTCATAAAAAGATTGCTGTACACTTGGACCTCAATATTTTACCAGTTCCTCTGGTATCTTTAATTCGGTGAAGGGTAACACAAATGAGTATGCAAGAAAATCGTTTCAATACGGTTCAAGGGATAAAGTGTTGATATCTATTCATCATCTATTCATAAAAAAATAAATAGAAATAAGAGGCCAACGGTTTGTAAGAAACTTAAGCCTATAGTGGCCTTAAACTCTCAGCCATACATATTTGTGAGTGTTACCAGGAATGCAGAGGAAATAGAATTTTCTGCGTATTGCTGGGATATGGGTTAGTGCTCGTCTTATGTGCAGATATTATCTTGAAAAATAATCACAATACTCAAAAAGAGGCTGGGTGCGACCCACACTGATAACTTCCCATTTGTGGTCTTGAAAACTTTATATTTAGTTTTTTTTCAAATAACCGACAATAATCGACATTAATAAAGATCTCATTGTCGTGAGCAACAAAAAATTTTGTTAGATGTCACTTAGTTTAACCAAAATTGTCTCTTAGCACACTATGATTCAAATAGAACTTTCTTTGTTTTTTTTTTCGTTTCCTGAACAATTTTAGAAATGTTGCTTAGTATACGTTCTTAGGGGAAGGTATCGATGTATAAAACAACAAACTTTAGAAGGCACTATCGGTGTTCATTCCCAAGAAATTCGATTTGAAATACAATTTTAACTAGTTTTCACTAGAATTTTTAATAGTTTTTTTATTAAAAAAAAAACTATTAATTCAATATTTGTCTACATTTTACCAATTGTACAAAATTATACTATGTATAAAATAAACTAAATTAGAAGTCAATATCGCTTTTAGTTCTCAAGAACTTTGAGTCGAAAAACAATTTTTACCAATTTTCAATAGAATTTTATATAGTTTTTTATTTTTTGTAAAAAAACTGTAAACTAGTTTTTTTTGAAATTTTCACCAGTTGTCAAACACATTATTTTTCGTAAAATAAAATTATTTTGAGTTTCAAATTGTTTTCCGTTCTTAGAATATCTGGGTTATGAAATTTTTTTTTTCAGTTTTTTTAATTTAAAAAAATAACGGTATATTCATTTTTTTCCAAATTCATACCAAATCTGTATGACCTTATAATGAGTACATTAAATTTTATTTGAAATCAATAGCATTATTTTTTCGTGAGATATTTGAAACTAACCAAAATTTTTACTTTTTTTTTTAAACCGTTATAGTGAAAAAACTACTCACTGAATTTTAATAAACGCCCTTTCAGCCTCTTTCAAAGTTATTATCTATTAAACAAAACTTATTTGAAGTCGATATCTTTACTCGTTCTTAAGATATCGACGACGAAAAATGGTACAAGAACGTACGGACGTACGAACGTACGTACGTACGTACACACACACACAGACATCTCTCTAAAAATGATTGATATAGCCTCTAGGGACCTTGAAACGTCGAGAAATGTCAAAAATTCCAATTTGACAAATCGGACCGATTACAATAACTCCCTATGGGAAGTTAAAATAAAATGCACGACTGGATCGCACGAACTTGCTCTATGTAAAAGTACTTTGGAATTTAAGATACATTTTAAAAATGTATAAAACATGGATTTAATGAGATAATAATGTTCAAATGCATAAAATTGCCGTCTGGTTTCCGGAAAAGTATGAATTTATGCAAATAAACTTTAAAAAATCGTTTTATTGTTAAATAAAATTTTTATATAAGAAATTTCTCTAAAAATTTTCAAGAAAAAAATGTGGGATGCGAATTTTAAGTATTTAATAATATTGGTTTTATGAAATAATTTCAAAAAATAATCGTTCATAGGTTTTGAAGATATTGATTTAATTTTTTTTTTTTTTTAAACCCAATAAATATTTTTTCGAATATTTTTATATACAATATTATTTTAAACTTAAGGGGACTCCTGCTAAAAATTTTGGGTTAAAATCCTTAGAGCCGTTAATGAGAAAGTCGAAAATCAAAAAAACGGGTCTATGGCAGGTACCCCTAATAACAGTTTGCCCCAAAATTTGTTTTGACCAAAATGTAGTCCATGTCCATAATATCACACTTATTTTTTTTTATCAAAATCGTTAGAGCCGTTTTCGAGATAAATAAGATTTTGCATTACGGGTGTATGGGGGGTACCCTTAGTTTTGGAGCTAAAAAAAAAATTTCAATTTCTCCTCTAGGGAATCACCGAAGACCCTTAACTACCGAGATTGAAAGAAATAGGTCCAGTGGTTTAGGCTGTAGTGAGAGGTACAGACATACAGACACACTGAAACATGTGTTTTGTGTACTAAATTTTCCTTAAAATTTTTATAAAAAAAATTGATATGCAAATTGTTATTATTTAATAAAATACATTTTAAAACGTAATTTAAAAATTTAATTGTGTATCGGTTTTCAAGATATTGAATTTTCAAAAAAAAATATTTATTATTTTTTTAAAAATCCAAAAACTATTTTTTCGAAAAAAATTTTAGTTTATATTTTTTCAAATGCAAAGCAGCTCCTGCATAAAAATTTTGGTTAAAATCGTTAGAGCTGTTGGTGAGAAATTCGAAAATCAAAAAAACCGTTCTATGACAGGTACCCCTAATAACATTTCCCCCCAAATTTTTTTTTCACCAAAATATAGTCCATATCCATAATATCACACCTAATTTTTTTTATCAAAATCGTTAGAGCCGTTTTCGAGATAAATAAGATTTTGCATTACGGGTGTATGGGGGGTACCCTTAGTTTTGGAGCTAAAAAAAAATTTCAATTTCTCCTCTAGGGAATCACCGAAGACCCTTAACTACCGAGTTTGAAGAAAATACCTCCAGTAGTTTAGGCTGTAGTTCGAGGTACAGACATACAGACATACAGACATACAGACAGACAGACGGAATTGTCGGACCCACTTTTTTCGTCTTCGCTATCATCGTAATGTCAACTTTGATCAAAATCTCGAGTTCGATTTTTTTTCCAAATGCAGAACTTGCCCTATATAGTACCTATATCGCAAGTAAAAACGAGGTTGATGAGGCGGTCATCATCAATGGCGAGCGCTAGAAAACAATGATGACCGATTCCTTGTGGTTCAAATTGAACCATATAGACATACTCGTAGATGACATGAGGTTCCAGCAAGATGGTGCCACACAGCGGACGCCACGATTGACATTCTGCATGAAAGATTTATTATGCATGAAAAATTTGAGGGTAAGGATATCTCTCGCAGAGATGAATTGGCCACCTAGGTCAGGTGATTTGACTCGCTAGGCTTTTTCTTGTAGGGTTTCCTGAAGCCGAGGTTAATGCGAATAAACTATAACCGGCCGATGCCCTTGAGACGAGCAAAGCACATACCATCGTCCAGATACAGCCGGGTCTATGCGGAATAGTTTTTGAAAATTGGGCCACTCGGATCCGTTCCTATTGAAAAACCCTTTAAAACTACCTAGTTGATTTTTATTCCAATAAAGTACTTATTACAACAACCCACAATATCTATATAACTCATAATCACTTAACAAATTGGGAAAAAAAGAATTGCTGATGTTAAGCCGGGTAAGGTGTCTTCTCATAACTTCAATTGAGATTAAATGAACCTTTAAAACACCAAAAAGTGAAGTTAAATTATATCGCACTGCACAGCACTGTATATAATAGAAGCTTAAACCAAGGTGAATGCTCTATTTGCATGTGAAAATGATGCTTTTTACGCGACGAGGAACACATTTTCATTCACAAGAAGAAAAAAAAACCAGATGCTAGACTAAAATGTGGATGCACAGAGAACAATGTATGGATAGTGTGGGTTTTTAATCAAAAGGACTGAGTTATAAATGGTGGCCCTTAGCTGAAGAGTTTTCGTCTCTATATATTCAAAGATTTATTCCCTACAAAAAAGGGAGAAGGATTAGGTATTCTTACGAACAAAATATTATGTCCTCTAAGCAACAAACTGACCATTATTTAAGATTAATCTTAAGGACATTAAACCTTGAAAATTTATAGAATCCACACAGTCAATTACCCAAAACAGTTCTTAGGGGACAAAAAAAAGATCAAATATTAAGAAGCACATTTAAAATGTCTCAAGGACATTATGTGGTAGTATTTTGTATATTGTCCTTGCATTTGTCCAATATATCTGTATTATTTTTCTTTTGGAAATTAATTATTTTAGGAAATAAATTGAATTAAATCTTATTGTGACCACACGTAGGTAGGTACACAGTTGTTTTCTTTTTCTTTTATGCGAACCCACAAAGAGAGAGAGAGAGAGACTTTTGAAAGAAAACGTATAACCATAAAAACTGGGTAAAATAAATCCTTTTGAAAGACAACCCTTTTTTACGAGACCCTTTGTCTCCATAACGTTCGATTGTTATCCATCTTTGATTGATCCTCATATCTATTTATTTGGATTTTCCTTTCACCTTCTTTTCATTTTTTAAGTCAATTGTGTTATAAGAAATAAATGGCATTCTTATATTAAATGAAAGGATTATTGATACGACCCTAGAAAGGCGCATCAAGTCAATAAGACATTATACAAAAAATTCCTGCAAGTGCCTATCAATCAAATTTATTTTGACAACTGGAACCTGTCTCATGTGTGAGACAGAAATTCCAGCAGACAATTATTTTATTTTTCTTAACATCTGCCTTGGGGGAAGGATAAAGTGATAAAAAGGACGAAAAACGTAAAGGTTGCTTTTGAATAAAAATCGTTGGTTGGCTGTTGGAGATTATAGATGAAGATGCCGGGACAAATCCGACCCAGTTTGGCATGATATAGAGCTATCGACAAGGAGCGCACTTAAATACGCTGTTAAGACTTTTTAGTGGCTTAGAATTTTTAAAAGGTAAAGTGAAGATGTAAGGGATATAAAAATGTACCTAAATCTTTAGAATTTAAGCCACTCAAACTATCCATGAAAAGCCACTCCCTAAGGCTTGGAGACCACTTTTCATTCTCTACAGTCCCAAGCATACTGCTGCCAGTCATTCAGACCAAGCACTTTGGCATATTCATTTGTATTGTTGTCTTTTCGCTCAATGTTGCCTGTCTTAAAGTTATCTCGAATTAAATATCCCTCGAAACATTTTCTTTCGAAACACCCCAGTACCAGATTTGTCTTCCTCTCCTCCTATTCGTCCAATAATCGACAGTAAAGCTGAAATTACAATAAAGGTATTCTGAAGAGAGTGCAATTAATCTAACGCATGACGAGAATAGAGACTAAGGCCAAATTCCTAAGCGCAAGATTTGCAAAGCAAAACACCTGCAAAGCACATATAGCAAATCAGAATACGCATATGTAAGAGAATTGCGCAAGAAATGTTTGATATTTGCACGAATGCTGTGCATTTGCGCAAGAAAGTAGCATCGATAGCATTTTGAGACACTCTGCTTAGCAGAAATTTTTTATTTGCATTTTGGAACTGTTTGCTTAGCAGAGATATGCGTTTAGGAATTTGCCCTAACTGTTTCACCAAAATCAAAGTAGCGGCAGTTTTCTGAACTAATTTTTTTTTTTCAAAGTTTTGAAATGTGATGTTTTTTAATTTTTTTAAAATTTCATCAAAATTCGCTATGCAAATAATCAGAAATTCAAAATTCGAAAAATTCATTCTAAGTCAGTAACATATTGATTTCGAATTTTGTTTTTATTAAAATTAAATCGAAAGATTTAATTGAAGGAAACAAATTTTAGCAAAATTCCAATTCAAAAGGTTTAAAAATTACAAAATATTACTGCATCTTTATTTTTAGATTACCATATTAATATTTATTTTTTAAACATACAAGAACATAAACAAGTAAAATTTCCAATTATGACAAAACAATTTAAGCGCTTTGCTTTACTACTAAAACTTACTTTCCCTGCTTCAGCGAGCGCACGAGGACTGCTAATATAACTTGTATGAGGTACAAGCTAATATCCCTGACGCGTGAGACAAAAGATATTTCATTGAAATGTATCGAGAAATTAGCCTGCTCTCGTGCGGCGCACGAGAACCGAAGATTAACCGATGCTTGACTAGAATGCTAGACTAGTGACAGGTTAAATAGTGTTGGTTTGTAGTAATTGTTTTTTATTTTGGTTTTGGTTCGATTCTGTACTGTGTACAGTGCGTGGTGTGGGATAAAATGAACAGTGATTAGGTATATTAAAGACAGTAACAAATCTTTTTAAAATAAAGTTAATATAAAATTAGCCGGATCGCCAAGGCCCTTTTTAAATTTTACATGCAATGTTTTTGGCGGAGAATCAGAAACCTGAATCCACGATTTGACGCATTTAAGTGAAAAAATAAAAAAACATGATTCCTTGTTAAATGTAATAAGTGTGTCAGTTTTATACATAGTCGAAATTCTTCGAGCAATTATACAAAAAATAAAAATCAACATATACATGTAAATTGTTGTTTTTTTGCGATTTCTAATCTTAATACCTACTTAGTGAGCAAGTAAAGTGCACCACCTGTTCAACAACCCATCAGCCGCCACTGATGGAGGGTACCGATATTTTTAGCTAAAATAAATAGATATTTTTTCTCACATCTTGTAACTTATATTAAGAAACTTTTTTTTTATCAAGTTTTAAGAAAAATCGATTATGGGGTTTTTGAAATATTGAGTTTTGAAAATTTGAATGGTAAAAAGTATTTAAACTGCTGGGGAGCTTTAGCATAAGAAAAATGATCAAAATCGGTTGTACTGTTTTTGAGAAAATCAGAAACCAAAAAAATGGTTCCATGGGGGAGTACCAAGAATAACCATTTTTTGGAATTTTTTTTCAACCATTTCTTAACTTTAACTAAATGAAGTGTTTTGATTTTGTTTTTAGTCTGTGAGACAGTTTTTGAGAAAAAAAATATTTATAAAATTTCGAAAAAATCGTATGTCAATTACCGTTATTTTTAGTCTTAAAAAAAAAAGATAAAAAATGTGTGGGGGGGGGAAAAATAAAAATAATATCTACCAAGCTTAAAGAAAATCGGCCGAGCCGTTTAGGCTGTAGTCGAAAAGACAGACAAACAGACAGACAGACAGAATTGCGAGACCCACTTTTTTGGTCTTCGCTATCATCGTAATGTCAACTTTGATCAAAATCTCGAGTTCGATTCTTTTTCCGAATGTTTAACTTGCCTTATATGTAGTACCTACATATGAGTGGCAAGTAAAAATGTTCGTAACTACATCTCGTCTTCTAATGCTCATCTTCAATAACACTCCCTTTTCTAGGTTCCTTGCGAAAGCCAATCTTCGTTCAGTTCGCTAGAAAATTCTACGCTTCAGATGTAATTCAATGGGACCAATTTTCTTAGTCACTCGTGATGATTCAAGAGTGCTGAAAGATCTGGAAATATACAAATCTGTTGCCCAGAATAGCAGCTCCGGGATTATTCTAAAGATCTGTTCTTATACACTTGCAAAGCCGCTAACTTACTTTTTTATCTGTACTACTCTACAGGTTTCTTGACGAGTGGATAGAAAACTGCACTTGTGCAGCCAGTCCCTAAGAAAGTCGATTCTTCTTCACACTTCTTTCCAAGTTCATGAAATATTGAAACAGCTGCAATGTAATAGAGAAATTTTATTATTTAATGATTACTGACTAAAATTTGATGGGCTTACTGGTCAAGTTTTTAAAACCTTTTGAATTGGGCATAAACAAAACTTGCCAAGTAAGTCCATAAAATTTTAGTCAGTAATCATTAAATAATAAAATTTCACTATTACATTGCAGCTGTTTCAATATTATTCTACTTTAAATATTCGGTATTGAACCTTCATGAAGTAAGAACTTGGCGTACTTTTAGATCTCAGTACTTTTCACGGCTGACTTGTTAAACAAAGGTTTTTGTATAGGAGAACTTGGCTCTTTTTTTAAAATTTATGTTTTCGGTCTGATCTCACTCCTTTTTGCAAAGATTTTAATATTTTGCCATGTCAAAATCTCGAAAGATACGGAAAGATAGAAGGGTGGTAGTGGCGCGATGGATGTGTGCTCGCCTGTGAACCTCATGATCACAGGTTCGATCCCTGCCGTCGTCTATGTCGTTTTAATTCCATTAAAAACCTTCTAAAATTGTCATCAATGGGTTGCTGGTTTACTCATTACATGTTGTTCAGGAATAACACTAACAACATGTAATTGAGTTAAACTAGTATGCCCAACAAGGATGAACACGAATAAAATAATGTGAATTATAAGCGACATATAAATAACACACGGCAGTTCTCCGCTTTAGTTCAGCCGCCATCCCTGGAGATAAAATATCTGAGACAACAACCTTCAGTCTCAGAACATCGTGCCACACATCTTTCCTATCCTTCTTTCTCTTCCTTAACTTCACGCCCGCGCTGTGTTCAAACATTTAAAGGGTAATCATAATCCCTTGAGCGCGGGTAGATTATAAAAAAACAAAAAAAAAAAAAAAAGTTTATAGATTCCTATATCGTTTGGTATATTTTCTTTTTATTATTGGTTGTTTTGATTTGCGCTTTCATTGTTTCTGCTTGTCCTGGCAAGATACCTACCTAACACTACCATACCTTCCTTAATTATAAATACTAGTACCTACATCCGCTCAAAGTAAAAAAAAAGCAAATAATTGTTGAGGAAGCGATGTTTTTGTTGCAATTTTAACTCCTTTTTTTAAATTAAGGTAGCCCACCAATTAATCGCCTAATTAGTGGTTTGATTGTATTTCACATCACAGTTATGATTTTTTTTATGTAAGCTCATAATTTTTTCATACATGTTAAAATAACATAGAGTACCAAATCGAGCACTCTAGTTCTAAAAAAAGTCATGAATTTTCAAAATGCAAGTATAGTTTCAAAATAACAATAAGAAGACACTTCGAATGAAAAATCTTAGATTGTCTATTTTTCGCTTTGAGGGTACATTAAGCTTTACCACTCTACCAAATTTCATCATTCTACGGCAATGGGAAGTTCTCCATATAAATTAAACATTTTCTCAGAAAGTGGGCGGATACCCCGCCCGCCTGAATAAAAAACCTAAATTTTTATTGTTCGTCCTTTATATGCGATTTGAGCCCTACCGATCTACCAAATTTCATTGTTCTACTGCAATCGTAAGTGTGCTATATAATATAAATCAGTTCTAAGGAAGTAGGCGGATACCACGCCCCTGAATGGAAAACCTCAAATTTTATATTTTTTTCTTTGTATGCAATTTAAGCCCTGCCACTTTACCAAATTTCATCGTTTTACAGCAGTCGGAAGTGCTCCAATCAACCAACACCAATCCAACACCAATATTCGGAGAAAGTGGGCGGATACCACGTCCCCTGAATTGAAAACTTCAAATTTTCGATTTTTTCCTCTGCTTGCATGACAAGACCTACCGTTGTGCAAAATTACAATACGCTACGATGTCGGGAAGTGCTCCATAATTTTGATGATATTTCAGTCAGTCAGTCAGTTACGGTTTTTTGTGATTTTTGAGGCCTTATATAACAGGAACCGCTTATGCTAGAAAATAGAAATTCGGTGAGGCGCCTGTGCCTCACTAGCTCAGCAAATATTCGGAAGTTTTAGTTTCTGACTTCATCGGTACTGAAGATAGGGAGGGGTCAAAAACCGCCTGAGTTTGTTCCTGTAAAAAAGGTGTAGTGCCAGAACTTGGTTGGGCACTACCGTGCCCTTTGATTAAGCGTACGAAAGAAGAAAAGCTTGTAAATAACCGGTAATGCGCTTTTCGTAGCAAAAGATCCACTGATGGTGATCTATTGGTACATAGTTTTGATCAAAGAAAGATTATTGTGCCTTGATGACTTTTTTCTTCAATAGAATAGAAATTACCTTCCGAATAATTCAATACAAGTAAAAATAAATATATTTGGAGATACATCAGCTCGGGAAGAACTAGGAACAAGTGACTTACAACTCTCAACCATTCCTGTATGCGTGTTACCATGAAAGGAGGGGACCTACAATTTTCTGCCAATTCCAAACGGCTAATGAGAAGCACTTTTCATCAAAAGAAATTCTCTTAGATAATTTGTCAATACCTCGCAAGAGGCAGCACACCCTTAAAAAACTCTTTGCAGCAGCTGAGAATCAAACCCAAGACCATTAGCCCTAGACCATTATGCCAAGAGTACTAAAAGTAATACTGGACAGACTTAAGTCTAATATTTACAACATAAATGATGGTGTGCCCCAGGGCTCTGTTTTTTCTCCGAGCCTATTTCTCATTTTCATTATTGATTGTTTTGCTGACGATAGTATTGTCAGCTTTTCATATTTGTTTGAAGATTCGCACTCATGTCAACCATAATAGGTACAAACGTTTTCAGAAAAGCTCTTCAATTCGATCTCGAGCTCAGTTTCACAATCTTTTTTAAAACCAATGTGCATATAAGACCTTGACTGCGCGTCAATTATAAAAACAAAATCTTATAGGTACCTATGGAACTGATTACCCAATCAGCGGTCATATTGTTTTCCCTGCATTCGTAGACTCTACGAAAATATCACCTCCACATTTTAAGAGCTCTGCTGGTTGGCCGTCTGATTTGAAGCTGCAGTCTTGTTATTTCTTAAGCGTTTTTAAATCAGGTAGCCTGCCTCTCCGATACTGGCTTTTGGAACTGCACTTTCACTTACTGGAAGGGGCCTGTCATGTTGCACTATTATTAGCTCTAGTTCAGTAACTGTAGAAGATATTCGTTGAATAAATCAACTATTCGCTTGGGTTCCGGGACTAGCTTATCTTTGCTATTTTAATGAACTTACATTTCGGATTTAAAATAGTTGCTGTTGCATTGATTTCTTTTTATAAGAACTTTCGGTACTTTTTCGATCGTCAAACTTTTTTATCTACTTGAACTTGGATACTGCTAAGGATCTACTTCTACTCCCGTGTCCTTGCAAGATCCTCTTATCTCGTTGCTCCTTTTTGCATATGTAATTGCATATTCCCTATTACATCTCCTGACACTTTTATCTGTTGATCGCTTCCAGGGAGTTATAGAGCACACTAGCATACAGAGGGTTCTTTCTATGGGGTGGTTGGTAGCCTACGGTGGATTAGTCTGTCTCAGAGGTTACGTTTGCATTACAAAATGTTCACACATCTAAGCTGCCGGATACGTGCCTTGCTCATCGTGGATTTGCTTGGACGTTCTCTCGTCTCGATTGGGTTTTTTTTTACAGTGTATCGAACTGTTGCAAAGTACATACATATAAAAGACAGAATCCATTATTTAGTTGTCACTTGGTGAAGGTTTTCTCAGAAACCTAGGTAAGCTTAGCGATCCCTGTAGCCTAGCCATGCCTGGATGGCTTAAATTTCCGGGACGTGCTCGGAAGGGAACCCACCCCAACTGTGGAGGGGCCATCTTGCACAACCTTGACATCGCGGTTGTGTCCTCTTTCAAGACACATTCGGAGGAGTTTTACTCTTCTTAGTATTGGAAGGGCCATCACCTAAGGTAAGAACCAAGAAGTTCGGTCTATGTAAAATTGAGATACGATCTTTGGTTTTATCTAGAGAATTTTTTCGTTACTGACTTTTTCAGATATCCTGAGCGGTATCACTCATTTGTTGCAGGATAATTAGTATAGTGACTTCCACTTCGACCGGTCAAATATGCAGGGCCTTTTACAGAAACGAGTTCCGGTGATTGCAAGATTTGGTTCAAAAAGGCAAGACTATGAAGATCGAGACTGATTCGGAGCTTCTTCTTTTTCGACAGTTAAGAAATAATGTTGACATTTCACTAATGGAAAGCCCCTTATAATTCCATATCAACAAACAGACTTTTAAATCTTAGCAAACAAACTTGTCCCTTCTTATTTCCCTGTTCTAGCTTTTAAGTCCCGTTTGAGGCAAATCTGCAACTGCATTCAACAAACTTAGTTACATTTAAAGTTCCATTTCGTTCGCAATGACACTAGGAACTTATAAAGACCTTGGTTGATAGCTCAGAACTATCTGAGGATATTATAAAATTGTCTGCTAACAGCTCGAATGCCTTCCCACTTACCAAAGTAATCTCCCGACGCAAAAGACCAAATACAAAACGAAAACTTTAAAGAAGTTTACACATCTTCATGCTCTCAGACTGAATAATCACCACCACGATTAGAGCAACTTTTTAACAATATTCCCGTGGAATGCATTATTATTTAGCTTATCAACTTCCCTCATGAATCTCCATTAGAAAAGTGAAAGGTTTTACTTTCCGGGGACAAAACTTTCCCCATAAAATGCACAATGGAATCAGAAACTAAACAGTAACAAAAAAAACTTATTCTAAAGAAGTTCGGAACCTATTGTATCGCCATGTATGCAACTCATCCATATCCACTCGGCCTCTCCGGAGCATTAAAGTGCAACGAAAGGCTACCAATTTGTCATTTTGAAAATGAAGGCCGCCACTATGTATTGCTGTCGGTCGAACGGTCGGATGGTCGGTCGGTGTCTGTGTGTGTGTGTGGAAAGATACCCAGGCCCACCCTCTCTCACTGATGATGGATGACCGCTGCGATTTATCTTGCTCCTTAGCTCCACTAAAGCGACATGCAGACGGAAAAGTTCACCAAAAAGCTGTTCCGAAGTGTCCGGCGGGAAGTAGACAAATGGCCTCCCCAGAGTTTATGTTTTACGGCAAAAATAAATAACTCAACAGTATAACCAGCAAGTCGGGTCAAGAGGAGATGCCCTGATGGTATGGAAACTCTGAACCCCCCATCAGCAAATGGTAGCAAATGTTACAAAGTGTGTGCGCATCAAATGACTTGACTCTAGGGTATCTTTTTCAAAGTTAAAGTGGCAACACTCTTTAATTGGATTGAGTTCTTTATATTCCACTAGCACCACCGGGACTGTGGCGGAGGTGGTGCTTCTAACAAATGACCGTGCTTCCCAATGATGATGGTAGTCCATTAAAAAATCTCTTCTTTCATTGAAAAGTTTCTAGTGAAAGTCCAAAGTTTTGATATATGACTTTGCTCCAACAGTTCTTCCCGACATCGCATCGGACGGTTAATGCTTCCCTTGGGGTAACCTCTTTCAGTTATGAGATAGTATGGAACTCTTTTCAATGCGTCTTTCATCGTTAAATTAATTTACCAAACCACCTGCCAAGATTCGGAGTGGAGAACAGCATGCGTGCGCGTCCGTTTTGTGCGTTATCTTGGTAGGCCATCTACACCTTTGGCCCTAAACCACATTCCCTATAAGCTCCCTAAAGGCTTTCAAACTTGGATTGATTGCTTGAATTGACAAAAGCCTTTGTGTTTTTTTTTTTTTATTTTAGAAAATAAAAGCCTACGGACACGTACTTTGAGGCAGGGTCGTGATTGATGAATGATGATCATGCGCGTGTGGTACTCACGAAGAGGCTTCTAGAGAAGTTAGCCATAATAATTTCATTGCTCTCCATTTGTGGATAAGGAAACTTTTAGGTTCGAAAGGTCGTTTATATGGATCGGGAGTGATTTGAAACTTTTCAGCTGGCGGCTTGCTTCTTTCGGTGCGGTAACATCATCGTGTGTTAAAGAAGAAGACGATAGATATTGGTTGGATTTATTGGGCCTCGTTTGGAGCTCATGATGAGATATTAATCGGTTGGGCGTGAGGCAGAAAATTTGTTTAATTTGAGATATGTAAGGCTGCTGAACTCGTAAACTGAATAAAACTATGTGTTAACTTCAGTTTTTTTTAAACATAAATTAACTATTTTGTTGCAAGAGAAATTTTTTTGTTTAGGCAACCGTTAGAAGGTAGGTTGGGAGGGGGGTTTATTTCAAAATTCTGTTATTAAGTGATCAAGTAGGTATACAAAATTATATAATAAAATTACAAAACGTCCTCAGGTTCAGACTTTGTTGCCTCAGTAAAGCTCGAAGGCTATTGAATATAAAATTGTACCTAATTAACTAAATAAATTAAAAACTGGTTAGTCTTGGCTTGAAACACTTGATTTTATTCGATTAAGGAAAATGTATAAAATTAGGAAAAAAAAATATTAATAAATGTTTTAGTTTAATTAAAAATCAAAAAAAAACACAATCTGAAAAACGGATTGAAGGGGATTCAGCGGGATTTAAAAATGCAGGATCGTGACTAATTTGATTTCTGAAAAAAGGGATTTAAAAAAAGATCCCATTCAACTATCATATCCAGCTTATATGGTTGGTCATATAAACAAATATCATGAGACAAAAAATTGTATGTACCAGATATTTCAGTACTTCTTTTTTTTGAATCATATTTTCGGTAGGGTGAACTAGGGTAAGCAAAGAGATAGGTCGACCGTATGTTTTCTGAACGAAAAATGGTAAGCATTTGATATTTTGTTTGTAATCAATTGATTATTTTTTTAAATAGAAGATAGCCATGAAAAGTCTACAACTCGAGATATGAACGATTGAATAAAAAGGTTGCTGTTTTTTTTTTTTTCAATTTCTGTATGAAATACCTACAATTTAATAATTTATATTTTATTGATGAATTATATGGTCTTTAAATTTATATATGGAATGTGACGTTAGTCAAGTGAGTTGCGTCTGGTCGTGACCCAAATACGATACTTAATAATTCCCAAGCTTTATGAAAATTTGGTTAAAAAATAAAATTTAGTTCTTGACTAAATAATGCTTGTCAGAGTCACAACACGGTTTCGTATCCCGATGGTCTTTTGCGAAAATTTAGGTGCTTTCTTGTCATATCTCAAAAATTCATTTGAAAATATAGATGTCAGGCTGATGTAATTAACATTGATTATAGCAAGCTATTTGATTCGGTTGACTACAATATTACATTATTTGATTAAAAAAAGCTAAGCTTAAGTATTTTGGTTTTCATGCTGAGATACTTAATTGGATTAATTCGTATTTGAAGAACAGTACTGATTGATTCCATGTATTTCATTGAATGTTCTTCTGGATTTCCACAAGCCCTTTACTTTTTATATTATATTATATTAATCATAATATAGTAGATGTAATAGAAAATTCTAATTTTCTGCTTAACATGCATGATTTAAAAATATATTTTTTTTTAATTAAGGATGATGACTGTGTAAAAGTCCGATTCAATTTAGATTGTATTTCAAATTAGTTTTCTTTAAACATCTATAAGCCGATGTAATTTTGAATCCTTGCAAGAGAGTTCATTTCGATAGAAGTGAACAAATGCAAAGGAATATGTGTTCCGTAAAATGCGTTGGAATTTTAATCCTTGGTATAAAGCTGAGTGTCAATAATTATTGCTCTGGATTAAATCCCTAGAATCTAGAAGAAAACTTCATGGCTTAATACTTACAAGGGATATATACTCACCTATCCTTTAAAAAGTCTGTTTCTACTTTCGTTAATTTTTATTTGCGACTTATAGGTACTATAAGGCAAGTTATGCATTCGTAAAAAAAATCGAACTCGAGATTTCGATCAAAGTTGACATTACGATGATAGCGAAGACTAAAAAATTGGGTCTCGCAATTCTGTCTGTCTGTTCGACCACAGGCTAAACGGCTCTGCCGATTTTCTTTAAACTTGGTAGATATCACTTTTAGTTTTTTCCTCCCACAGGTTTTTTTTTTTTTTTTTTTTTTAAGACCAAAAATAACGGTACCTGAGATACGAATTTTTTTCGAAATTTTATAAATATTTTTTTTTTCAAATTTTAAAAATAAAAGAAAACAAAAAATTTAATTTAGTTAAAGCTAGGTAATGGGTGAAAAAAATTTTCCGAAAAATGGTTATTGGGGGTACCTCCATGGAACCATTTTTTTGGTTTTTGATTTTCTCAAAAACGGTAGAACCGATTTTGATCATTATTTTCTTGCTAAAGCTCCCCAAAAATTTGAATAGAATTGTGTACTCAAATTTTCAAAAGAAAGTTTTTTGGATTTAAGAAAAAAAAAACTTCAAAATTTTTTTTTTCAAAACTCAATATTTCGAAAATTCCATGCTAGATTTTTTATAAACTGGATAAATAAAAGTTTCTCAATATAATCTACAAGATGTGAGAAAAAAAATTATTTTACTTAAAAATAAAGATACCTACCATACAAATGCTAAAAAATTAAAAAAAATGCTTTTCAAATATCGTGTTTTTCTCGAAAACGGCGCTTAGAATTTTGATAAAATTTTTTTTCTTCCAATTAATTTTTACGATCTTTAATTTAATAAAAAAAAATTTGAAATTAAGATATTACAGTACCTACCATAGAACCATTTTTTCGAATTTTGAATTTCTCATTATCCACATAACGGATCTTAATAAAATTTTGTATAGAGAAGCTTCTAAAAAGTCTAAAATACATTGCATTTAAAAACTTTAAAATAAATATTTTTTGAATTTTTGGAAAAAAAATCTATTTTTTCGGTTTTTTGAAAATTCGATATTTCCGAAACGGCTCAATATTTTTTTTTTGTAAATTTAATTTTTATTCGAACAATAATAAAAACTTTAAATTAGCGTACCAAAATTTTTTCTTAAAAACCTTTTAAAAAGTTTGTATATAAAAGCTTTTTTTTAAAAAAGCACTACAACGACTTATAATTTTTGTTCTTGCATAAATTCATATTTGCATAGCATTCTGTTTTTGTCTCTTACTACTAAAAGAATTTAAAAAATTAATGTTGTCCTTATGAACAGTTTTCTCTAATAACATTCGTTTTTAAAATTGATAGTCTTTTTCATAGGAGCAAGTTCGTGCGACCCGGTCGTGCATTTTATTTTCTAAGTACTTACTAGAAGGCAGAATGCAAGAAGTTTCCGTTTTGAACACTTCGCATAGAAAAAATTATGGCAGAAATGAACCGATATCGAGAGCTGGAACCAAATTACCGCTTCAGTGATCGAGTGAGTGAGTCCCATAATCGATTGCTCGATGACGTAAGCAGTAATGCCTCACATAATTTTGTCACGTATTACTCGATAACTGATGCGGTAATTTGGCCCCTGTTTCCTCGTTCAATGAAGTAAACTCTATTTTATCTCGTGAAAAATTTAAAAAATGAATTGATATTTGTACTAATCGATATCACTACTTTTTGACATTATTCGGCCAAAAACAATTTCACAGTTGGGACATGTTCTGAAGGCCTAATCAATCCAATTTGGGTGCAAGAAAGTTTTCCAACATGTCTCGATAGCGGTCACCTGTAAGTGTTGCAGAATTAGATTTGGCATCCTGATGGTCCAATGATGCAACCGCGCCGGCCCAAATGGCGCACAATACAGTCACCCTGCGATTGTATAGTGGTCTTTGGTGTATCCAGCGAGGGTTTTTATTGCCCAATAAATTATTTTCCCAAAAATAGTAGGTAACTCCCATGGAACCTTTCATTTTATTTCAAAATGTTCAAAGGTATATCTTAGTTTGATCAATTTTTGAATGATAAAGCTACTTAAAAGTCGTAATACTATGTATTTTATACTCAATTTTTCCAAATAAATATTTGTAAGCTCAATGTTGAAAAAATACATGCTCGATTCTTTTGGAACTTGACAAATAAAAGTTTTTTTTAAACTATTGAAAATTGTTCTTTTATCCAGAAATAAAAATACACACCCCACCCAGTAACCGCTATTCAAATGTTAAGAAATCGTTTTCGAAGATTAGATTTCTCTCAGTTCCTGGAATTTAGATAAATAAAACGCACGACTGGGTTGCACGAACTTGCTCATATGTAAAAGACTACAAATTTCAAAAATGAATGTTAGTAGAGAAAAAGTTGTCATAACTATAAAATTGATTTTTTAAATGACTAAAACAACTCCTTTAGTAGCTTAAGCTAAGAACAGGATGCCATTTGATTAAAATATTAGTTTATGCCAGAACAAAAAATATAAGTCGGTGCACTGATTTTTTTAAAAAAAAAAGGTCTTATAAACACAATATTTTTAAACCATTTTTAAGAAAAAATTTTGGTACACCAGCTTTAAAATTAAATTACCCGTTTTTGAGATATCGAATTAAAAAAAAATATTTTTTTCTTTTTTAAATTCAAAATCATCTTTTTATAACTTTTGAAATGCAATGTTTTTCAAACTTTTTAGAACCTTCTCTATAAAAAATTTCATTAAAATCCATTACGCCCATAATGAGAAATTCAAAATTTTGAAAAAATGTTTCTATTGTAGGTACAGTCAGTAATAGTAATATCTACATTTTAAAATTTATTTTTTTTTTGAATTATAGATCGTAAGAATTTTTTGAGAGAAATAAAAATTTTTGAAACTTTTTTCAAAAATCTTCTTTTTTTTCAATTTGAATACACAATAATAGTCAAACTTTTGGGAAGACTTAGCATAAAAAACTGATCAAAATCGATTTCACAGTTTTTGAGAAAATCAAAAACAAAAAAAAATGGTTCCAAGGGGGTAGGTACCATTAATAACCACTTTTCGGAAAAATTTTTTCAACCATTATCCTTAACTAAATATTTACAAAATTTCGAAAAAAAAAATAGTATCGTACCGTTATCGTAGCTCTTAAAAAAAAAAAGAAAATTTGTAAAGTTTTTATTTTATTTTAATTTTAAGTTTCATAATCATATTTTCAAAAAAACTATTGAAGATGTAATGTAGCCAATAAAGTTTCAAGAAGTCTTATGAACTCCTAGCATTATAATGTGCATATTTTTGTTGATGAGTGCTAAGATTATTATAGTTCTTAAAGTCTTATGATTTAATAACAAAAATAATTATTGTAAATAGTCTTTAGACTTATGTGTCGGTAAGCTTTGATTAGTACATGATTAAATATTGAGTACAGCTTATGCGTCCATCTTATACACATAATTCTTTTATAGACTCATGAAATTATCTTTTGAGTGTGTAAGCAAAAGTACTCAATATACGAGTACATTCATTGGCAAAATTATTTGCACAACGTAAAACTTACACAACTTCTCTTCATTGAAGGTTTAAGCCTTATAACTTTCAAAATAAAAAAGATATTGTTAATATTTATTTTTATTAATAATGAATACATATTCTCAAAACGGTACACAAAATAACAAATCGAATTTCTAACGGTTCGTTTTAAAAACATAAAAACAAAAGTGGCAAAAATATTTGCACAAGTGTGAGTGAAGTGCTTAGAATGATTACAGGCGCAAAAATTATCAGTTGAAACGTAAGTTTTTAACATTAAAACCAAAAACAGTTAATTCACGGGGAGGTGTTCCCACTATAGATTTAATTGACCTAATACACGTTATTTGTATTCGTTACATAATTTCTTATTTCGATGACTGAAAAGATTTAAACATTTATGTAGTCTTTTCATATTTTTGTATAGAGTGCATATCGTCTGTATTCAATGTATCACACGTTTTATATTTTACATACAGACTTAATGGTGAAATGCATTTGGCATATTAATAATTGATTTGTTACTAGTACACTTTAACTGAAATTAGTATCTAAATCTTGAGTAGCAATCTCCAACAAATTTTAATACATTAATTTGACTCTACGCTAAGTCTATTGCTCTGTCTTCAAAAGGATTTAATAGTTGTTTATGTTGTATTTTCATAGTTTCTTTCAATTTTAAGTTATTTTATGATTTGTAAATTGACCCTTCCGAATAAACAGGGCTATTGGACATAGCCAAGGAAAAAATATTAAATTTTAGGACGTTTCTTCAAAGCGCTTGTCTTATTTCATTTAACAAAAGCTTCGTATTTTAGAATATAGGCTTACGGAAACCAGTGAGTATTAGTAGTTCACTTTCAAGCAGATTGCATCTTTTTTAAGTTCACAACAGAGAAGACATTATCTCAGCACCTCACACACATCTTGTTGTATTCTATTTGTACTACTATTTTCGAGTATTAAAATACCCTTTATAAAATGTATAGTTTTAAAAATCAGTGTCAACAATCTGCCTATAATTCTGGCTTAAGTGACTTGGACGCAATCTTCAATTGACGGCGAGTACAATCGATTTTAAATATTTCCAATGCTGGAATACCCTTTTATTATGATAAATTCCTTATGGAATTGCTTTGACCCAATTAGTGCCAAACCCTGCTCCACTGCGAGCGAGAACCCAATTCTCGCGAAATAAATTTCGACGCAAGGATTTTTGGTATTTCCACAATTTCGATTGGATTTCACAGGGAATTTCAGCATCGGTCGGCGTTCAGCTAAAGGAAAATACCCCAAAGTTTATCATCCCAATAGTCTGCCAATGAGTTCTGACTTCTGATGCACCACATTCCCTGTATTGTGCATTTGAGATGCCATTCGCTCAACATACCACAAAATTTCTAAAATTATCTGCAACTTTTTCGAGTATTTCGCGTGTGATTCTGCTTTTAGCTCGACTAAAAAAAGCATCATCTGACAAATTGACGTTTGGGGGATTTATGTGCGCTGCACGAGTAATTAATGCTCTGTGAGATGGATGGACCTGGAGCTGGAGCTGGGATGCCCTGTATACTGTTTAGTTCTGTAGAACAAATTAGTTACATGATCATGTGGCAGTGGCGGCGGGTGTGGTGGCAGGCGCCTCACTCTGGTGGAACAATTGTAAATCTTCTTGTGGAGCATTATTTTTTCTTGTATGATTTTATAGTTGTTAGTCTCTTGGATGCACTCTGTTCCATCTGTCAGTTTGTATAAATGTGCACGTCTGGTGTTGGTCTGAGGCTGAGGGTTCATATGACGATGACGCCATTATATGTTTCTCAGATGGAATGTTCGCGGGAATTGTGGTTGTAGATAGTTCAATTGTTTTTGTTGATCACATTGTACATGACACTCGGGCTCTTCTTCACATACGCGCTGAATGTTGACAAACCAAATGGCATCTTGGATTATATGGAGAAGTTGATTTTATGGAACTTGTCGAGTAATGTGACGTGTTGTTTATCAAAACATTAGAAGAACTGGTAAAATATGTAACCTCGTGAACCGTTCAGTATTTATTTTATTATTCTGGTACTTTGTTGAAAATAAAAAAAACGAATTTTCAACAAAATCTAAATTTTTGATGATTGAAAAGACAAACAGATGGTTTTGTGTATTTTGTTGGAGCTTTATGAATTTGAAGATTGCAGCACCACATTGGGAACGTCCTACAAGCTCCACAAATTGATATGGGTGTGAAGGAATCGATGTTTTTGTAGACCACTAAAGTAGCCTTTTAATTTGATAACCATGCGTTTCAATTAATCCTTGTTTTGTAAGTCTTCGAAAACAGCGTTGGGGAGGCCATCACCGTCAACGCCAAGAGTAATTAATTTTTGCCCGAATTGGACGATATGGATGTAAAGGATATGTGGTTTCAGCAGTACGGCAATATGTGTCACACAGCTAACCGCAACACTGGATATTCTGAACGATCGATCTGAGAGTAGGGATAACTCTCGCGGAGGTGATGTGAATTTTCCAATAAAACGTGCTATTTCAACCTGTTAGATTTTTTCTTGTGGACCATCGTTCACATTCAGTCGGATGCATGCAACAGATTCATTGAAAATTAAATCTCTCACCATCGCGCAAGGTAAGGGTAGGTTACATACATAAAAAAGAGGCTGGGTGCGACCCACACTGATAACTTCCCATTTGTGGTCTTGAAAACTTTATATTTAGTTTTTTTCAAATAACCAAATTTTCAGCGGAACAAACTTTAGCTGTAAAATTCAAACAAACATTATTTTAAGATTGAAAAGCATTTTAATTATTTAAAGAGATTTGAAATTGAGATTGTTGATGTTGATCGTGAGCAAAAAAAATTTGTCAGATGTCACTTAGTTTAACCAAAATTGTCTCTTGGCACACTATGATTCACCTAGAACTTTCTTCGTTTTTTTCGTTTCCTGAACAATTTTAGAAATGTCGCTTAGTACACATGCCTTCTTTAGAAGGCACTATCGGTGTTCATTCCCAAGAAATTCGACTTGAAATACAATTTTAACTAGTTTTCATTAGAATTTTTAATAGTTTTTTTATTTAAAAAAAAAAAAACCATTAATTCAATATTTGTCAACATTTTACCAATTCTACAAAATTATACTATGTATAAAATAAACTAAATTAGAAGTCAATATCACTACTAGTTCTCGAGAAATTTGAGTCGAAAAACAATTTTTACCAATTTTCAATAGAATTTTATATAGTTTTTTATATTTTGTAAAAAAACTGTAAATTGATTTTTTTTGAAATTTTCACCAGTTGTCAAACACATTATTTTTCGTAAAATAAAATTATTTTGAGTTTCAAATTGTTTTCCGTTCTTAGAATATCTGGGTTATGAAATTTTTTTTTTTCAGTTTTTTTAATTTAAAAAAATAACGGTAAGTTAATTTTTTTCCATATTCATATCAAATCTGTATGACCTTATAATGAGTACATTAAATTTTATTTTTTATCAATAGCATTATTTTTTCGTGAGATATTTGAAACCAACCAAAATTTTTACTTTTTTTTTAAACCGTTATAGTGAAAAAACTACTCACTGAATTTTAATAAACGCCCTTTCAGCCTCTTTCGAAGTTATTATCTATTAAACCAAATTTATTTGAAGTCGATATCTTTACGCGTTCTTGAGATATCGACGACGAAAAATGGTACAAGAACGTACGAACGTACGAACGTACGAACGTACGAACGTACGAACGTACGTACACACACACACACAGACATCTCTCTAAAAATGATTGATATAGCCTCTAGGGACCTTGAAACGTCGAGAAATGTCAAAAATTTCAATTTGACAAATCGGACCGATTACAATAACTCCCTATGGGAAGTTAATTAAAAAAGACTTTCGTTATTATATTTATAAAAAAAATCTCCCGACTTCGCAGAAAATTTACAAAAAAATTATTGCTTAATTTACTCACTATTTAACTTCGAATATATATTTAAAAAGATGTTTATAATATCTTCTGGTGTACAAAAAAAAAATAAATCAAATACACGACTGAGCGGTAGAACTTGCTCTTATGTAAAAGGCTCAGAATTTCAAAAATGAATGTTATTAGAGAAAAACTGTTCATAAGCATAAAATTCATTTTTTAAATGACTAAAACAACTCCTTTAGTACTCGGAGCTTAACACAGGATGCCATGTGATTCAAAACAAATATAAGTTTATGCAAGAACAAAAGTTATAAGTCGTTGTAGTGGTTTCTTAAAAAAATAAATGTTCCAAGAAAAAATTTTGGTACGCCAAATTAAAGTTTTTATTACTGTACGAATAAAAAATAAATTTCCAAAAAAACTATTGAGCCGTTTTTGAGATATCGAATATTCCAAAAAAATAGATTTTTTTTCAAAAATTCAAAAAATAACTTTCTTAAGTCTTGAAATGCAATATTTTTTAAACATACGATTATTAGAAGCTTCCCTATAAAAAAATTCATTAAAATCCTCTATGCCGATAATGAGAAATCCAAAATTCGAAAAAATGATTCTATGGTAGGAGCAGTCATAATTAATTTCATAATTTCGAAATTTTGTTTATTGAATTATAAATCGTAAGAATAAATCGAAAGAAATAAATTTTTATCAAAATTCTCGGAACCGTTTTCGAGAAAAATACGATTTTCGAAAACCATTTTTTAACATTTGTATGGTGGGTACCGTTATTTTTAGACAAAACAATTTTTTTTTCTAAAATCTTGTAGATTATATTGAATAACTTATATTTATCAAGTTTAAAGGAAAATCGAGCATTAGGTTTTTGGAAATATGTATGTATTGTATTTTCAAAAAAAAAAAAAAAAAAAAATGTGAAATTTTTTTTTAAGAATCCAAAAATAAATTTTTTGAAAATTTGAATACACAATAGATAATATTCAAACTTTTGAGGAGCCTTAGCATAACAAAAATTATCAAAATCTGTGGAACAATTTTTGAAAAAAAAAAATCATTTATAAAATTTCGGAATTTTTTTTTTAGATTTATTTTGAAGTTAAACATTATTTTTAATAATGTAGATTTTAGGAAATAATTACGTGCTCAATATATTGATTTTTCGAAAAATAATTCAAAGGAGCTCCCGTCCAAAAATGTTGGCCAATATCGTTAGAACCGATTATAGGGAAAATAGAAAATAAAAAAAAAAAAAACAGTTCTATGACATGGACAGTTAATAAAATTTTTTTCTGAACATTTGTTTCATTCAAAATGTCGTATGTATATGCCTAAATTGCCTATAATAGCACACTTATTGTATTATTTTTTTTTAATAAAAATCCTTAGAGATGTTTTCGTGATAAATAAGATTTTGAATAACGCCCGT
This sequence comes from Philhelius festivus, assembly GCA_963931855.1. NCBI lineage: Eukaryota > Metazoa > Arthropoda > Insecta > Diptera > Syrphidae > Philhelius > Philhelius festivus. The sequence continues at coordinate 58,937,595 of OZ007557.1, forward strand.
ATGGCAGACACCGTTAATTTTGGAACAAATCTCAATTTTATTAAAGATTTCTTTAAAATTAAAGCAAACAAATATGCCAATTTTAAGTATAGATAATTATACAATTATGGAAATTATGTAATTAAAAAAAAAATCATTCACCCATTTTCACGAATTTTTGATATTTTTTTTTTTCAAAAACCCAAAAAAAATATTTTCTCGAAAATTGCTAAATACAATGGCGCAAAATTTTAGTTTTAGGTACTAGTACGGTCTATGAACGCCAAAAAACGCACGATTTTTGGGAATTTTTTTCTCGGAAACTTTATAAGGTAATAACATAATTTTTTTTAATAATGAATACATGCGTCTTTTAATTTTCGAATTTTGGCCGAATTATGGAGGACGCCAACGTCTACTCATCAAAAAATACGTTGTCCCATTGCGGACAGTTAATCTCAGGATTGGCTGGACTGAAACAAAAAAAAAAACAAAGTGGGATATTTAAAGGAAGATTTAATACGAGACAATTTACCACAGTTTGTTTAAAAATTCAAAAAGAAATAAAAATATCAAGTTTTGAAAAAAAAATTTGTTGGCAATTTTTGGGTCGCCATTTTTTTTGGTCAAATTGTGGTAAATTGTCTTAAAAAAAATAAAAACAATCAAGTTGCAATAAGTTTTTGAAAATCGGTTCAGTTGATCCGGAGATTAACTGTCCGCAAAGGGACAATGTGTTTTTTGATGAGTCGACGTTGGCGCCCTCTATAATTCTGCCAAAATTCAAAAATTAAGACAAAACAATTTTTTTTTACTCTTCACGCATGTATTCATTATTTAAAAAAAAAATATGTTATTTCTAATGTCATTTCCGATAAAATAAATTCCCAAAAATCGTGCGTTTTTTTGCGTTCTAGAGCGTACTAGTACCTTAATTAGTACGATGTTAAAGCTGTTTTAGTATGAAACTAGGCTACCACAAATATTATGCAAATTTTAACCGAATAAAGCATCATACTTTTTCTAACCTTTTATTAAAGTTAAAATCATCGAATACATATTTTATTTTTTTAGTATCGTGCTAGCTATTTACAAACGCCACAAAAGGTCTGTTTACTTAGTTTATGGCACGAGCTATCATTGTTTTAGGAGTGTTCAGAAGCAATTTATTAAGAAAATTGCTTTAGTACGATACTAGTTAGAAAATGTTTAAAATTAAGAATGAGTTAGTAAGAAACTTTTAAGTTAGGAAATTGTGAAGCAGTATCATACTTACTTATCCGGCTCTAGAACCATGTAGGTTCTCTGTCTTAGATATTGCGGTCTTCCATCGGTTGCCATCCCTCGCAAGCTCCCTCCAGTCGTCGAGACCAAGCGCTCTTGCGTCTGAAGTCGCCTGGTCCCTGTAGCGGAGGTTGGGTCTTCCTCATCGTCTCGGACCTGGGGGTTGGGATTCGAAGATTTTCTTGGCTAAAACGTTGTTCTCCATTCGCTCAATGTGACCGAGCCAGTGTAGTCGACGTGTTTTGGCTCTTTGGACTACATACACATCTACATTCGCCCTCTTCACATATAGGACCAAATATCCGCCGAAGAATTTTTCTCTCGAAAGTGCCCAGTATCAATTCCCCTTTTTTAACGTATTGTCCAGCACTCGGAGCCACGCCGTAGAGTAGAACTGGTACAATTAGTGTTTTGTATAGTGTGCACTTAGTCTTTCGAGAAAGGAGTCTTGAACCCATTTGTTTGGCCAAATCGAAGTAGCAGCGGTTCGCTATGATAATTCTTCGTCGGATTTCCACTAAGGTGTCATTCGTGGAATTGGTGTTTGTTCAAAGGTAGGTGACCTCCTTGACTACCTCGAAATTATTGCTACCAACAGCGCCGTTTTGTCTTAGGCGATGGACAGCTTAGGCTTTGTTTGTTGATAGCAAATATACTTTGTTTTGTCCTCATTAACTTCAAGACCAACGCGTTTCGCCTGTTCATCAATGGCTGTGAATGCTTCTAGCACATCTCGCTTGGAGCAGCCGATGATGTCGATGTCGTCCACATAGCCAAGCAGTTGGGAAGACCTGTTGAAGATAGTGCCTTCCAGGTTAGTACCACTCTTGCGCACTTTCTGCTCCAGGACTAGGTTGAAGTAACTACATGATAGCGCATCTCCTTGTCTGAACCATGTGCAAGTCTGGAATAGCTCGGATCTCGGATGAGCTGTTACCCTTTTGCACGTTGCACCGCGTATTTTGTAACGTCATGCGGCATAGCTGAATCAGTTTTTTCGGGATCCCGAGTTCCTACATCGCCAATAGAAGCTCTTGGCGATTTAAGCTATCATATGTGGCTTTGATGTCGATGAAAAGTTGGTGGGTCTCGACTTGAAATTCGTTGGTCTTTTCCAGGATTTGCCTCAATGTGAAAATTTGGTCTATCGTTGATCTGCCTGGCCTGAAGCCACACTGGTACGTGCGGATCATAGTGTTGCAGAAAGGCTTTAGACGCTCCACATAGTACGGTGGATAGAATCTTGTAGGCAACATTAAGCAGGGATATGCCTCTGTACTTTTTGCAGGACATAGGATTGACTTTTTTGTAGATTGGGCTATTTGACCAGTCGTCGGGCATACTTTCCTCCTCCCAGACTGGGTTGATGAGCTGATGCGTGCACCCTATCAGGATATCTCCTCCATACTTGAAGAGATCCGCAGGTAGGCCTTCCGAGCCGACGGATTTGTTGTTCTTAAGCTTGTGGGTGGCTTTCTTAAGCTCTTCAGTACTGGGGACTGGGACTGGATCTTCATTGACTGGTATCATGCTTCCTTGTTCTCCTGTGACTTCTTCTAGGTAGTATCATACTAATACCATTATAATAGGCTGTTTAAAATTTGGCGCCAATATTGTTTCAAATTTGAAGACACTCCTGTATAAATTTTGCATGGAAATCTGTAGAGCCGTTAATGAGAAAGTCGAAAATCAAAGAAGGGTTCGGTGGTAGGTACAATGTTATTACTTAATTTAATTTTTTTATTTGTATTGAATAATAGGTAGATCGTAAAAACTTCGGGAAAAACTCTTATCAAAATTCTAAGAGTAGTTTTCGAGAAAAATAAGATTTTCGATAACCATTTTTAACTTAAGTATGGTAAGTATACTGTTTTTTTTTCGTAAAAAAAAAATAACAATATTTTGTCCAACATTTAGATAGTGTTAAACTGTTAGCTGTCAAGTTTCAAAAGAATCGAGTATGTGGTTTTCGAAACATTAATTTTTTAAATCCAAGAAAAAATGTTTTGAAAATTTAAATAAACAATATAGACCGAGAGTCCACAGCAATTTTTGGGTGTGATTGATAACAAAAAATAATTAGCAGAATTATATAGACCTTTTATAGTTATTTATAAATGTGAACGTCTTGCATACTCTAGTGGGCGCAATAGTGCATTATAGTGCATCAAGTATGCAGTTCTTTCCAAAGTCTAAAAAATTGGGATACAAAATTTGCTATAACTTCAAACTAAAGAGCTAAGTGTCCTGATTGCAAATATCGAGGTCCGAGACGTTTTGAAGGTGGGCTTTTTAGTGCAAGAAGTAGCCTATTATTATCGCGTCTGGCAGGCAGAAGGCTGTCTGTAAAACGTCTTGGACCTCGATATTTTCAATCAATTGGCTTAACTCTACATTTTGGCAAAGTTTTTATCACAATTATTTGGACTTGGAAAGAACTGCATACTCGATGCACTATTGTGCACTATTGCTCCCACTAGATTATGCAAGACTTTCACATTTGTAAATAACTATAAAAGGCATATCTCAGTGGTCACAAGGCATAACCGCTTAAGTCGATTTTTCATATTTTTCAGGAGAGCAGTTTTAAGTTTCATAATCTCTCTTTGAATCAGGAATTATGAATTTTTAAATTTCTTAAATGCAGAAATGAAGAAAGAATACACATTTCTCATATACTAGAAGTAATAAAATGTATGTCTTATATTTAGTGAGTAATTAAGGAAAAAAACACTTAAGCTGTTATGGCTTATTGAACTTTAAAAAAATAAAAAGCTTAGGTCGAGTTAGGTTGTTATGGCATATTAAGAAAGAATAATTAAAATTTCTTTTGTCGACTTAGGTCGTTATTCCATGTGTGAGACTGTGGGAAAAAATTCCATATGTTGACTTAAGTTCTTTTTCCTTACCAATAAACCAGGGTATTTATTAACTTAAGTTAATTTTCCATGTTTGTTTTCTTTTGGTCGTGAAAGTATCATACAAGTAAAGGAACATTTTGTAATAAGAATATTTTATCTATTCAAGTTTTTAATATGCTTAAGTTTAAATTATGTATTGTACGTTATTGATTAAATTTTGAGCAAAATTGATATTTAAGTATCTTCTGAGTTGTCAGTGCCTGTTAAATGAGGATAAGTATTTGGCTCGTCCATATTGGATGGAAGATTGTCATAGAAAGACTGAAAATCAAGACTTGATGTTTTAAGTCCATGAAATCTTCTTTTCTTTTGGGAAAAAAGTTGTTTAGATTTAAAGAAGCTCTCGTCTTTTTTTTACTTTTTATAATTTTAGAAACCTCATCTTTGTGCAAGAAATTTGTGTAGGGCATTTGATGCAGTTTTTATAGTAACGTAGCTATCGATTAGAGTTCCAAGTTATTTTGTTACCATCTTCATCTATTCGTTTCCAAGAAACTTTAGATCTATAAAATTTGGCAAAATCAGAAAAATCATTGTCGTTGTTCTTTGTGTCAATTAAATCAGTCTTATTGACGAAATAAAAATCAATTTGGACCTTCGTTTTTTTTTCTCACTAAGCTAATTGAGCTTGTGATGGGCGCAATCACATCTGTAAGCCCTGGTTCAAGGATCGATGAAGGTAAAAGCTTTAATTTAAAAGTGTTTGGTTTTTATTGCTTCTTTTTTTCATTGCGTTTTGCTTCACTTGCAATGCGAACTTTTCATTCTCGGATTCGGTAACCTTTCTCTTCGAAGCAAAAGAACAATTGTCTACATTTGGGGCATTAAACTCTTGGCCGATAAATCCAAACATTTTTAAGTATTTTGATAAGCTTGCCAGATTCAAAGATTATGATTTATAATGGCCGTGTATTGATGTAAGATTAAAGCTGGCGTTTAAATATTTTGTACACGAGTCTTTTCAAATAAAGTGGCTTTCATGTGCAGTAAACCTCGAAATATGTCGTTTTATTGTTAGGAGCACGTTTTTCTCTGATATACTTAAATGGAATCGAACGACACTTACGACAGTGAAGTTTTTTGTTTTGATGACGGATTTAAAGAAGCTCTCAGTTTCGTCAAAGAACTGAAGAAAATATTTTTTTACAAAAAACATTAAAAATATTTTCGTATTCTTTATACTACGGTCGCGTTTTGGCTTTTAGTTAACTGCATACACCAAGGTGTTAAATATTGTATCCTCAATGTGTTGAAGGGAACCAATATATAAAATTCTTTGGTAATAGCTTTCTAATGACCAGTAGCTGTTGAACTACAGTTCAAGTTTTTAAAATTTAATGCTCTCGGTGTATTTACTTCTACAAATATAAAGAGGCTTGCAAGCCTTAACCTTAACAGTCTTTCTGCTGATTGAAAGTTTAATATATAGCTTTTTCTTAGATTTGCATTTAGGTCTTGCAAATGTTTCTTCTAGTTGAGCTCTCAGAAATTGAATTACTAGACTTATTAAATAAGTGTATCTATTCTGGTTTATTAAAAAAATACCATCAAATTCGGGATCATTTTCAACGTTCTCAGTTTCATGTACATATTATGTATTTCACCTGAACAACAAAACACTGTTTGCATATCTTAACATAAACCTTAGAATTCTATTAAATATTGAAAGTTTTGTTGCTATAACTGATGACTTAAAAATAAGAGTTTGGCCATTCTTTAATGACTGTATTTCGTTATACTCGGTTCAAAATATGGAAACAATTTTGTTTGGTTTAATTGTAACAAAAGTCATAATATTATATTTTGATTTAAAGCAAAAATACATTTCTAAAAGTACACTCTCAAATCATGAAAACAGGGATTGGCAACAGGAATTCTTTAATTTCATTCCATTTTATTCACTCACAAGCTGATCTCTATTATTACATTGTCCTGCAAAAAAAAAATAATAGACAATAATGTTTTTGAGGTTTGCACAAGCGTAGTGAAAAAAAAATGCTCAATGGAAGATCAATTATTACGACTTCTTATTTTGATATTTCTTTTTGAATTTTGTTTTAATTTGACACCCCAAATTTATTTAAGAACAAATGAAAAACAAATATTTTTATAAACCGTTTTTCTAATTTCGATCACCAATTTACATAGGAATTTTTTTAAGGGGAGATAGAAAAGCACTGAAACCACGCTTGTTGTTGTAATGGGTACTTTCTCTTATTGAGTAATACCTATACAAATTTTGTTCGTAGGGCACTGCCCAATGTGATATCAGCTCCTAAATACATCACATAACTATATCGTGTAATCAGAATGATAATTAATAGATAATAATTATCTTGTAAATTGTAAGCATCCTTGCTAATTTCATTATTTGCACAGCTCTAATCGATATCTTACGCACTTCTTTAATTAAACCTTTCAATTTTAAACAGTACTTACACTACAGATGCAACTGTTCGTAAGGACCTATCTTCACTTATGACTCATTTTTACAGTAAACTGATTAAGGCAAAAGAACATAAGTCAACTTAGATTTGTGATTTTTTAAATTGAAACACGGAATAACGGCCTAACTCGATTTAAGATTTTCATGCAATCATAGTCTGGTTAGCCAAAAGAACTTAAGTTCAGTTAAGTTGGTCAAAAAATAGAATTGTGGTTTTCCATAACAACCTAACTCAAGTTAAGAAAAGTAAATATTTGTTCTACATCAGGAAATAAGAGCCTATGTTGATATAAGAAAAATGAAAAATAAGCATTTTTAATTCTCGGCAGATTTTAAATTGATTAACTTGACTTATGTTGTTATTCCCGATTATTTTTTTTTTTAAATGCAGAATAATAAAAACTTAACTTAAGTTATGAAACTGCCGTTGTATTTTTATTGAGTTAAGTTGTTATGGCTAATTATAATTTTTGAAAAGCGAGTTAGGTTGTTAGGTTTTTTGTTTATAACTTTTGTTTAAAAAAAGATACAGACGTAAAAAATTGAGTGGGGACAGATTTTTATATTCTCAGCACGATTATGATAAAAACTCAATTTCGTCATAACTCGAGTTAGGCGGTTATGGTTTGCGGCCACAGATCTATGTAATTATGCTAATTAGTTTTTGTTATCAATCACACCCAAAAATTGCTGTGGGCTCTTAGTCTAATAGTATTGAAATTTTTTAGGAATCTTTCAATAAAAAAAATCAACAAAATGAATTACACATTTTTTATGAAAATCGAATTTCAACAAAATTAGTCTATGGGAGAGATTATTAATAAACATGCTTTGGAAATTTTATTTTCAACTACAAGCTAGTTACCCATCATAGACAGCTATAATTATGAGGCAGTTAAGGACTTTGTCTAGTTAAGTGCCGCTATTAATGCAGATTATAACACCAGCTGAAATGAAACTAAGAATAACTATTGCCAATTGCTCCTTCTTTGAAATAAGAAGGCATTTGAATGGCAAATGTTTCGAACAAGTGTCCCTCTATAAAACGCTTATCATCCCGTTTTTTTTTTTTTAATTGTGCAGGGACATGGACCTTGTCGAAAGTGGATGAGAACGCTTAAAGATGTTTCGAAAGGAAAATTCTCCGTGTGATCTTTGGTCCCGTCTGCATTGATGGGAAGTGGGAGGAGAAGATGTAACCATGAACAGTACGGATTGTTAAGTGAAACCGACCTAGTCAAATGAACTAAAGCCCATCGATTAACATGGCTGGTTCATGTATGGTGAATGGACCCAAATGCTCTGGCCCAGAAAGTTTTCGAATCCAAACCTGAGGGACGGCACAGTAGAGCCAGATCGGGACTCAGGGACACACAAGTGGGAGAGTACCACACCCAACCAACTAGACGTCCAAAACTGGCCAAACCTAGCTAGGTACCGAGCTAACTAGAGAAGCTTGTATGTTTAAGCCCTGTTTCACCTCAGATTGTAGCGCCACCTCAAGTAAGTAAGTAAGTTACTTCAAGCTAGCTTTTACTAAGAGAAATTTTTCGTTTTTTTTTAATCTGCGTTTTTGAACAAAAAATTCTGAAATTTCAAAAATTATTTGAAATGCAGGTATCTTTTTTTTTTATTCTTAAAATTAGAGAAGAAACACGTCAGGGAATTTTTTTTTAAATGCTAACACGGCTAAAGCAAATCGACCTAGTATAGATTAGACGAACCAACAAGATCATCATCAAATTTAATAATAAATATAATTTCCCAGAACTGTTTTATACCCTTTCAGATTCTTTAACGGTTTTGTAGGAAAAACAATAATTTCAAGTTGTAGCAAGTTAGAGAAAATCTTTTTTTGGCACTTTCAGGTAGCTAAAGGTATAAAACGTTTGCTTCTGTGGAATAGTTTCATTTTGAGCAACCTTAAATTAGTTTAGAAACGAATAGGGTAAAGTCAGGAGGATTTGACATGTGGGAGGAATTGACATAAGGACTTTTCTCAAAAAGTGTAGACATTTGCAGTACTTTAGTTATTAAAAAACGAAGATAGTTACGATTGATTTGAGCTACCAAAAAATTATAACTGTGATCTGATAGTTGTGTGAAATAGAAAAAATAATTGTTTTTGAGTCCAGTTGATTTAATATTTGAGATAACTAAACTAACTGCAGTTTCGGTAGTAAGTAGTTTTAGTTATTTTAAGTGAAATACACAACACATAGATTTGTTTTTAAATCATAATATACTATAAATATTCGTAAGTAACAACTCTTTATTTTTTTTTTAATTATTTTTGAAAAGTCAACTGAAAGGAGGTTTTGACACCAATGTTGAAGGAGTAATTGACAGTGTCAAATCCTCCTTTATCAGTATCCGTCTCACAATGTTAACGAAGCCAACATATAAGAGGCAATTGAAAATATTGAAAAAAAAATAATCCATTAGCAGTGCTGCTAAAAAATATGGTATAAATCGTACTACTTTAATTTTCTGACTTAAGAAAAGACATGAAGGACAGTCAATCAATACAGAAAACAGCTCGAAATATTCCAAAAAACAAATTCTTACAACAGTTCAAGAAAACGAGCTTTGCGATTATTTTAAAAAATGCACTAAACTTCATTTCGGTTTAACATATGAAGCCTAGTACTCAGCTCAAGTGAAAATGAAAATTTCATATAAAAGTGACTGCTGGTTCACTGGCATGAAATCCGCAACGAGAGGTGAGTACTAAAATGTGGATTGGAAAAACAAATATGTTTTCCACAACTTTTTCCACGCTATGATTTTCATTTCTCAATATACAACTATCAGGAAAAATTTTAAGGCAACGTGGAAAACTCTGGACATTTGTCAGTTGATTTGAATACTTTTTTTCAAAACAAAAAATTGAAAATTTATAAACAGAAAGAACGAATCAGTTTAAAAATAATTGTTTTTTTTTTCATTCAAAGTGAGTATCAAAAATTCACGTGGAAAAGTTTATTCTATTTTCATTTTTATTCTCCGCGTGTAATTTGGAACGTATTTATTTTTCATTTCACGCTAGGTGAGTACTAGGCTTGAACTGGCAAAACAGTTTGTTTTGCAACATGTTAAAATAAACAAAATCCCATAACCAAATAGTTGGAACACAAATGAGCAAGCTGGAAGGGCTTGGCTTGCTGGTTTTATGAACCGCAACAGTTCACTAAGGCTAGTCACGCACTGGCAACTGTGATCGAAATCAAATAGTTTAATCACCAGTTGAAAGAGAACCGCGCACTGGCAACTCTTTACTCACGCTCATACTCCTTTCTCTCTTGCGCTTATAGAAAACAGCTCAACTGTTGCGAATTAATTTTAGGCAATCGTTTAGTTTGTGTCAAAACACAAAGTTTTTAGTTGCTCAAATCGAGTTGCTCTTAGTGCGCGGCGTCCCATATACGACCATATGTTTCATTTTAGCAACTAAACAGTTGCGAAACTAAAAATTGAATGTGCGCGCCTGGCCTAAGTCTGCGAAAACCCGAAACACAATTAATTTTATAATACATTTTGTGTTTTGTTTATTTATTTCATCACCTTGTTACTGCATTATTTTAATTATATAAATGTTTACGAAGGAATTTGTTGTTTTATTTTTTTTAAATACTGACAAAACCTCCTTGCGAAGCTGTCAAATCCTCCTTCAAGGAAGGAGGAATTGACATTTAGAAAGGCATTAGAAAAAAGGTTGTAACTTTGGAAAAAATATTTAGGAGGACAAATTAATGATGATTCTTTGTTGCTTAAATTACAGTTAAACCTATGCAAAACTTTTAAATTTGAAATTATACTTGCATCTCAAAATATTAAAAAAAAACTGTTAACCTGTCAAATCCTCCTGACTTTACCCTACTTGTAAAGTTGAAAGTTGGACTGAAATATTTATATCAATGGATCATAAATCCTAATTTACTATCATGCGCCTTAGACATTCAAAACCAATTTGCGTCCTTAATTTTTTGTATGCTTAAATTAACTTAAGCACTCTTAAATTTTATTAAAGTTTGTCAGACGATAGATCTTAAGCTCACCGAAGCTAAACCAACAAAAACCATCACTTAAGATGACACACCCACCAAACCAATTCCGGATGCCAATTATCTCTTGCAATTACACTCAAGCACCTACCTGTATTATACACCCATTAATAATTATTCACGTATCCTTAAATTGAATCATCGGAAACAATCCAAGCCCAAAGCATACCTCACCCAATATATTTTTCAAAAGCTACATAAACCATCGACTTGGGTGCACCAGCCTTCTTATGTCCACAAGTCCTGAACAATGTCCGGCCTATCTAATAAATTTCACATAAAACCATCTGTAGGCGTTCAGCAAAATCCCATCCCTCTTTCGTTGCGAAGACTTGGTCCCCGTCAGGATGGCGGATTGGTTGACATTCTTCTTGTTCTTCTTCTGGCTCTTTGCAGACAACGACTATACCGGTGGTTAACAAATTAATTGGTGTTTACTGCGATTTGCATAAATTTCCATTGAAATTACCTCCGAAATTACGGAGTTGTTTGTGCCGATGCGATGATGGTGCCACCATATATACACACCATCACCATCACCACATTAGGCATACGAAATTAATTTGTCGTCCAAAGTTGCCTACCCCGAAACCAAGGGGCCGAGAGTGTAAAACGAGACAAACCTCAGGCTTATAGCGAGTGGGCGGCTTTGCTAATGACCAAACGCAAGTCCCAAGTTACACGGCGGATCAAAGTCCAAGACTATGCTGTTATACAGCTATAGGTCCTTCAGTTTGGTTTGGTTTTGTTTGGAAAGATGGTGTCATCGATAATTGCTGGTGTGCACGCATAAATATCTCCCTTCTCAATGTGGACAGAAGAACAAGAACAAGACGAAGCCACGAAGCCATCATCTGGAGAGTGAAGGCAAAAAAAAAAAACTGCTGAACCACTTGAGGGGCACTTTTGAAAAATGTTTGCTCTTCTGCCTGCCATCATCACAGCTTGAAATTCTCAGTTGTTTTGTGGTAATTGGCGGTTGTATCGGAGTGAATCCTAAACAGGGTGACACATCTCAAGTTCGAAGAGTTGAATACCATCCGACAGGCTCGCAACACACATGGAGAAATAGTTATTTTTTTTTGCAATAATTTTCTTCGTTTTTTTTTGCTATTTTGTTAGCTGCCATCATCCATCATTTGTGGTCATTAATCTTGGGGCATTATTGGAGTCAATTAGACGAAGTGTATTGGAGAAAAAAAGTCAGTAGAGCAAATTGTCTGCTCCAGACCATCATCAGGGAAAGTCAAACAAAATATAGAAAAAAAAATATTTCTACAGGGTAAACTGCATTGCTAGAAAGTGAAATTATCGTTTGGTAAAATGAAAAGCTCAAAGCTTAACATATCAAAAGTGTTCGAAACATGTGTGATGCGGGTGGTGAATGGGCTTGGTCATATTGCTTATGAAAGAAATCATTCGCTGTTAGAGTTGAGAATGCTTCTAGATTCAGAATGCTGCTGACTTGAATAGATATTAAATGTGTTTCAATCAGGAGTTTAGGACACTTAAAAAATGGAGAAAAAGCTTTTCAAGAAACGATTCCAAAACAATTGGATAAAATGCCTTTTTTTTGTTTTTGAAAGCCATTATTCTGAATTGTTCTTCAGTTTCTTTCTTCAGTCAGAGACTGAAGAAAATGTTCAAGTAATTGGCAGTCATTTATTGAAAAAGGATTTTAACTGGCTTTCTGATAAAAACACGGCTAATGATTTATTCAATCACAGTTAGCAGCCCCAATAGTAAAATACGAAATTTGACCGTTTTTCTTGACATGAGGCGACTTATTTAAAACTTCATTTTCTTCTATCTTACTCCCTTCTTGATCACACCTTCAAAAGCTTGTCCAAACTCTTATCCTTATCAATGCAGGGAACGTTTCCGACGTATTGGAGGTGTGTGAAATCAGAGAGCAAAAGTTGACTCTTATGATTTTCTAGTCTCGGAGAAATTCATCGTCTGACTGTGGAACGACAAATTGTTGCAAACTGCCCAAAAGACAAAATTCGAGTTTGGACCCCTTCGGATACCTGTTCCAAAACTCTACAGAAAGGTCTTTGTTATATATTCACTTATCAAACACGCAAGCGATCAGTAGTCCTAGTCTCCCAGTATTGCAATATTATTAAAAGATCAGCCATTACCACCAATTACCAATTAGTCCAGAGAAAGAACCCGGGATATGATGATGAATGAGTTCACGTGAAACAATTAACAGAGAACGAATCTACGAATCTGCAAAACAAAGGCAACCTGACAACAGTATCATTAAAGGTGGACAAAGAATAGGAAGATATTGCGTATATAGAAGAGGGCATATAGGCATATGTATATAGCCTCCCAGCTTTAGGTAGGAGAACTGTGTGCTGGTTTTACGCCGATAAGATAACCTAGACACCGAAACATAGGAAATACTAGAAGCTGCTTTCTCGAAGAGCTGTTAAGTGGACATCACACGAAGATCAATTTCCAATCCACGAGGAACGAGTTCCAGCAGCCAATATACTCGTAGAAGAGTAAAGCTTAGCTTTACAAAATGTACAAAATTAGAGACAAAACCATTAAAAATGAGGGTGAATTTTAGTTTGGGTGGATGCATCATATTTAAAAATAGAAGCTGCTTCGCACGATCAGTGGTTCGAATTCCAGAAGTCCCATTTTCAATTACTCTGGGACATAGATCCGGCTGAATTTGAATGAATGTTGAATTTCAGGCCATCAGTCTATTGGGTTTTATTGGCGTGTATACTGCAACTGTAACTTCAGAAAACCCTAAAAATAATTTTTAAGTGCAATGGCCTCGATTTGATATGCACCGACACCGTTCAAATGCCCGCCTTGGCTTTGCACCATGGCATAGATGCGAGAGATTTTATTTTTAATTATTCTGCTACATTTATCCAGCTTAATGTCATTCACGGTCTACAATATAAAATCTAGCACTTTTTTGTTGGACAATACACGTCCCTTCGAGAGTAAAAAAAAATAAAAAGTTAAAATCTAAATGGGTCAAATCGCAAGATCTTGCTTGCCAATTCACGTCACCTCTATGAGTGATGAGCCTTCCCCAAGATCGCTTATGCATGATCTCCACTCTGGCTTTCCCTGCGTGAGATTTAATACAGCCACCGTGCTGATGGAACCTCATGTAATGCACGTCTCTATCGATCGATATTTGGAACAATAGGAATTGGTTATCATTGATCTGGAGCGTTTGTCGCTGACCGCGCAAGTGCGACGGGCTCACACGCCATTTTAAAGAAGTACGAACCAATAACCCTTTGAGCTGTCCTAAATTCCGCACCAAATAGTTTCTTTCTGTGAATGCACTGCCACCTTGAGTACCTTGCGTGGGTAGTCATCGTTCATCATGTTCATCAACAAATTTGCCTCGTGACCAAAGATGATTTTTCGGCTAAAATTTAGGTCCTCTCCCTAATGTGCCGTTAGCGAAAAAATAATGTTGTCGTTGGTTATTATCTTTGAGGTCCGGTCAATTAATTTATTCTTATACGAGTACAGGCCAAAAGTCCCGACGTTAAACTTTTCAACTTGAAATGAAAAGTTACGTTCTTGTGCTCGGCAAAGAACCAACCACCATTGATCCACAATTGATCGAACAACGGCAATGTTCTAGGCCGATTTGATGTTTTGTTGGCTTATTGGTACCCAAATCTTTGTATATATAACCTATAACAAATATTATCAGCGGCGCAGAAATTAGCGCACTCTTTTATAGTGGAGAGTAGAATAAGATACAAAACAAATAGTAAATAAAATGCACGACTGGATCGCACGAACTTGCTCTTATGTAAAAGTACTTTGGAATTTAAGATACATTTTATAAATACAAAACATGAATTTAAAATGAAATTGCCGTCTGATTTCTAGAAAAGTATGAATTTATGCAAACAAACTTTAAAAAATCGTTTTATTATTAAATAAATACATTTTTTATATAAGAAATTTCTTTAAAATTTTTCAAAAATAAAAATTTGGGATGCGAATTTTAAGTATTTAATAATATTGATTTTAGGAAATAATTTCAAAAAATAATCGTTCATAGGTTTTGAAGATATTGATTTTTCAAAAAAAAATTTTTTTCAAAAAAACCCAACAAATAATTTTTTGAATATTTTTATATACAATATTATTTTAAACTTAGTGGGGCTCCTGCTGAAAATTTTTGGTTAAAATCGTTAGAGCCGTTAACGAGAAAGTCGAAAATCAAAAAAACGGTTCTATGACAGGTACCGTTAATAACATTTTGCCCCAAATTTTTTTTTTACCAAAACGTAGTTCATGCCCATAATATCACGCCTAATTTTTTTTATCAAAATCGTTAGAGCCGTTTTCGAGATAAATAAGATTTTGTATTACGGGTGTATGAGGGGTACCGTTAGTTTTAGAGCTAAAAAAAAAATTTCAATTTCCCCTCTAGGGAATCACCGAAGACCCATAACTACCGAGTTTGAAGAAAATAGGTCCAGTGGCTTAGGCTCTAGATCGAGGTACAGACATACAGACAGACAGACAGACAGACAGACAGACAGACA
This sequence comes from Philhelius festivus, assembly GCA_963931855.1. Lineage (NCBI taxonomy): Eukaryota > Metazoa > Arthropoda > Insecta > Diptera > Syrphidae > Philhelius > Philhelius festivus. The sequence goes on from OZ007557.1 coordinate 58,952,845, forward strand.
GACGGAATTGCCGGACCCACTTTATTCGTCTTCGCTATCATCGTAATGTCAACTTTGATCAAAATCTCGAGTTCGATTTTTTTTCCAAATGCAGAACTTGCCCTATAGTACCTATATCGCAAGTAAAAAGAGTATATTTTATTATTAAATTTAACAAAGACAAATCTAGCAATTGCAAGGCTATGGCCTAAAGATGTCGCCACAATCTTTCGTCTTCTTGATATTACTATAAGTTTTATATACAAAGCCTAAATGTCGAGTCGTCTCGAACTTGGCCGTCTAAGGTTGTAGAGCCGACTCTAAGGGACTCCTTCTTTTGTCGTAAAATATGCATAATCGGTGCACTGTTTGCAATAAACAACACCCATTTTGACTATTCTTAATTGATTTGCAAACGCCGTTAAAACAACATGACCAGTTCTAATTGTAAAACATTCTAAATGCCACATTCTGCAATACTTTAGTTGTCAAGTACCAGTGTGGGTTCTGGTGCGACAGATCGACCATAGAAAAAATTTTAACACTAACGCAAATCCCCTGAAAAGCTCAGTGAATTTCAAGTCGAGACTCACCATCTTTTCATCGACACCGCACATGATAGTGTTCATCATTCATCATTTAAGGCGATGGTCGAATAACCCCGGGAAAACTCATCCAGCTGTGTTGCGGACATTGGAACGGACGAGGTGCACTATGCAACCAGAGAATAGTTCCACCGTACTATTCCAAACATTTATAAGATTTTGGGAAGGAGCTGAGCTGCGTTATCCAATAATGGAATAGAGTACTTCACAATAATTCAAGAACAAAATGTGAAATTTTTTAATCTTCGAAGCAAACGAGGACATGACCATGTACCATACTATCAACGAACAAACAAGCATCTCTCCCCCTAATAGGACCAACCTCATTATTGATAGCATCAACTTCGGAGCAGTAAGTGACTTCAGTTTGGCGAAACAAATAAGCTCAAAATTCATTAGGCGTAACACGTACACGTAAGTGGTACACCCCGAGTACTCTACTATAAGCAGAAAGAGATCGAGCTGATACTGAGCTCTTCCAATAAAAAAATTCTTCAGACACCATGGTCGAGACGTCAAGGAGGACCGAATTTCCGGCTGAAGGTCTAAGCTGTTTCTGATGAGATCACCTCGAAGCCAGGAACTCAGCCAATGTGCCTTCATTAATTTGTCTAATCGGTGAGGAAGCAAATGATTTAGGTTTCATACATATTTTATTTACTGAAAGAGCAAGCAATAGCAATCAACACAATCGGGGAAGTGCCTTTTGGCTTACTGGTTAGTTCGATTCTCCGGCTGTTCTACATTCATCTTGCAAGCAACTGTCAAATCCTCCAAACAGAATCTCTTGTCACGAAAAAGTGATACTCATCTTAGCTGTTTTAACTTGGAAAAGTATTGTAGTTTTCTTACATTCCTACAGACAAAATGGTAACAGGAATGGCTAACAGTTGGAAGTCAAGAGACCCTGGTTCTCCAGGAACTGTTTAATCTCAGATGATTGCACAATCGAGGATAAAGTTTTGCGAAGTACTTCATTATTTTTAGGTCAATAGGCCCTGGTTTTCCAGAAGCTGTCGAAACTCAGATGCTTGTACAATCGAGGAAAAAGTTTAAAGAAGTGTTTCAGCACTTGATTGGTCTAGATGCAGAAGTAGAATAAATAAAGTTCGAAGTCTGTCTCCTTCTGTCGAAACAAATACTGAAATACTTCGGTGAACTTTTTCGTCGATTGTGCCCATCGTGAAACATTAGGAAAATATCGCGTTATACTGCAAAAGTTATAATCGCTAAAATCTAGTCTGACATCTATGTGTGAAACGTACAAATGCTTCACCTTTCATCCTTTTAAGGTTATAGTACGAGTATATGACACAAAATATAGAAAATAACGAGGAATTGAACAGAAAATTAAAGAAACCATATGATAACATTACGAAGCAGCTTCAAATGTAAATGTCGGAGGGTCAGTCGTAAAATTAGCAATCATGAATAGTATCGAACTTCGAAAAAAATAAAATGCAAGACTGAGTCGCACGAACTTGCTCTTATGTAACAGACTAGGAATTTTAAAAACTGTTCATAAGGGTCAAATTATTTTTTAAATTCTTTTAGTAGTAAGAGACAAAAACATAATGCTATCCAAATATGAATTTATGCAAGAACAACAATTATAAGTCGTTGTAGTGGTTTCTTAAAAAAAAGCTTTTATGTACAAACTTTTTAAAAGCTTTCTAAGAAAAAATTTTGGTAAGCCAATTTAAAATTTGTATTATTGTTCGAATAAAAATAAAATTTACAAAACAAAAATATTGAGCCGTTTCTGAGATATCGAATTTTCAAAAAAAAAAAGAAAAAAATGGATTTTTTTTTCAAAAATTCAAAAAATATTTATTTTAAAGTTTTGAAATGCAATGTGTTTTAGACTTTTTAGAAGCTTCTCTATAAAAATTTTCATTAAGATCCGTTATGAGGATAATGAGAAGTTCAAAATTCGAAAAAATGGTTCTATGCTAGGTATAAGCTGTAATATCTTAATTTCAAAATTTTTTTTATTAAATTAAAGATCGTAAAAATTAATTGAAAGAAAAAAAATTTATCAAAATTCTAGGCGCCGTTTTCGAGAAAAATACGATTTTTGAAAACCATTTTTTTAATTTTTTTGCATTTTTATGGTAAAATTTTTGTTCTCACATCTTGTAACGGGTGATTTTTTAAGAGCTTGAGAACTTTTTTAAAAAAAAAAACGCATAAAATTTGCAAAATCTCATCGATTCTTTATTTGAAACGTTAGATTGGTCCATGACCATTTAAATGTTGACCGCGGCTGCGTCTTAGGTGTTCCATTCGGAAAGTCCAATTTTGGGTAACTTTTTCGAGCATTTCGGCCGGAATAGCCCGAATTTCTTCGGAAATGTTGTCTTCCAAAGCTGGAATAGTTGCTGGCTTATTTGTGTAGACTTTAGACTTGACGTAGCCCCACAAAAAATAGTTTAAAGGCGTCAAATCGCATGATCTTGGTGGCCAACTTACCGGTCCATTCCTTGAGATGAATTGTTCTCCGAAGTTTTCCCTCAAAATGGCCATAGAATCGCGAGCTGTGTGGCATGTAGCGCCATCTTGTTGAAACCACATGTCAACCAAGTTCAGTTCTTCCATTTTTGGCAACAAAAAGTTTGTTAGCATTGAACGATAGCGATCGCCATTCACCGTAACGTTGCGTCCAACAGCATCTTTGAAAAAATACGGTCCAATGATTCCACCAGCACAAACCACACCAAACAGTGCATTTTTCGGGATGCATGGGCAGTTCTTGAACGGCTTCTGGTTGCTCTTCACTCCAAATGCGGCAATTTTGCTTATTTACGTAGCCATTCAACCAGAAATGAGCCTCATCGCTGAACAAAATTTGTCGATAAAAAAGCGGATTTTCTGCCAACTTTTCTAGGGCCCATTCACTGAAAATTCGACGTTGTGGCAGATCGTTCGGCTTCAGTTCTTGCACGAGCTGTATTTTATACGGTTTTACACCAAGATCTTTGCGTAAAATCTTCCATGTGGTCGAATAACACAAACCCAATTGCTGCGAACGGCGACGAATCGACATTTCACGGTCTTCAGCAACACTCTCAGAAACAGACGCAATATTCTCTTCTGTACGCACTGTACGCATTCGTGTGGTTGGTTTAATGTCCAATAAAGTAAACTGAGTGCGAAACTTGGTCACAATCGCATTAATTGTTTGCTCACTTGGTCGATTATGTAGACCATAAATCGGACGTAAAGCGCGAAACACATTTCGAACCGAACACTGATTTTGGTAATAAAATTCAATGATTTGCAAGCGTTGCTCGTTAGTAAGTCTAATTATGATGAAATGTCAAAGCATACTGAGCATCTTTCTCTTTGACACCATGTCTGAAATCCCGCGTGATCTGTCAAATACTAATGCATGAAAATCCTAACCTCAAAAAAATCACCCGTTAGATTATATTGAGAAACTTTTAGTTGTCAAGTTTAAAAAAAATCTAGCAAGGGGTTTTCGAAATATTGAGTTTTGAAAAAAAAATTTTGAAGTTTTTTTTAAAAATTCAAAAAAATTTTTTTTGAAAATTTGAGTACACAATTCTATTCAGGTTTTTGGGGAGCCTTAGCAAAAAATCAAAATCGGCTGTACCGTTTTTGAAAAAATCAAAACAAAAAAAATGGTTCCATGGGGGGTACCCTCAATAACCATTTTTCTGAAATTTTTTTTCAAGAAATACCTAGCTTTAATTAAATGAAATTTTGTTGTGTTTTTATTTTAAAAATCTGTCGAACAGGTTTTGAGAAAAAAATTTTTTATAAAATTTCGAAAAAAATTCGTATGGCAGGTACCGTTATTTTTGGTCTTAAAAAAAAAGAACCTCATGATCACAGGTTCGATCCCTGCCGTCGTCTATGTCGTTTTAATTCCATTACAAACCTTCTAAAATTGTCATCAATGGTTTACTCATTACATGTTGTTCAGGCATAACACTAACAACATGTAATTGAGTTAAACTAGTATGCCCAACAAGCATGAACACGAATAAAAATAATGTGAATTATAAGCGACATAGAAATAAGGCACGGCATTCTCCGCTTTAGTTCAGCTGCCATCCCTGGAGATAAAATATCTGAGACAACAACCTTCAGTCTCAGAACATCGTGCCACATATCTTTCCTATCCTTCTTTCTCTTCTTAACTTCACGCCCGCGCTGTGTTGAAACATTTAAAGGGTAATCTAATCCCTTGAGCGCGGGTAGATTATAAAAAAAAAAAAAAAAAAAAAAAAAACAATTTAGTGAAAGTGTCGATCAAAATGAAGAATATATTTCTGTATTTTCTGAACTTTTCCTTACGTTACATTTTTCTCCTTAGAACCCTTTGCTTTGTGACTTCTGCAAATTGGTCAGCCGAAACACTGCATTCAATCAAACTCTGATTACTTATAATATTGAGTGTCCCAAAGATGCCCTATGTTAACAGAAGATAAGAACGGCAACTTCTTCTTGTTTGACTTATCGTGACTTGTAGGGCCAAGAAATATTCGTACCCTACTCGTCATATTCATCTATTCGCCATGATTAACAACAATTATTGTTGTTGCTTCTGGGAATGGGTAAATAGTTTCAATAGCCTCATGCTGACCGTTTATCACTGATAAATTCAATTAAAGGAGGCGTGTCTGTGTGTTATGAGTGTAACCCGCTGAAGCCCCTTTATGTTTAAATAAAAGTTCGCCATTTATTACATTTATAAGTCCAATTCTTGTTTCCCGAGATTTTATATTTCTCCAACCCTCTAATGCATAAAGACCGGCTGCTACTCTGCTGCTGGTCGGGGTCGCACAGATAGAAATTAAAGATTTTCCCTAAAACATTATTTTCTTCCGAGGGTTGCTTAAATGTCTATAGTCCTTCATAGAAGGTGTAACGAATTCACCGCCCCGTTTGAATTAAATACAGAAAAAAAATATATATCCCCGTCGTCGTTGTCAACCCGAGCTATTCACTGTAAATGTGTCATATCAAATCAAATTCGTTCCACAGTGACAATAAAACATTTTTCCACCAGTTTCACAGGAATTTTTATTTTGTTCAATGGAACAACAACATCACGAGGGTACGGTTTGGCTGGAATTTGCGTTAGAAAAACACCAACAACCCTCTTCACTTCATCGTGCTCGGTCGAGGGGGGATTACGTTCGCATTTCCCACAAAAAGGACATTTTTGCTAAAAATTTATATAAATCGCTGTGAGAAGAAAAAAGAAGTGTTTTCAAAAAAAAAAAAAAAAATATGATAAAAGCGTTCCCTGATCTATATAGGATCTCTATCTATGGACTCAAATTGTCACTATATATTTATATGATGAGGGAATCAAAAGATGGGCGTAGCCAATTGAAGGCAATTTCAGTTCAATCTTCTATCGTTCTATGATTAATGGGACTTTTGCGGGAGCAAGGCTCGTTTGCCTGATGACCAATGTTACAATAATTACAAAATCAAAATCATGGCATTCTGGAGGAGGGTACAAGTAGTTAGTTCATTTGTGTTAACATGTCCTTCTTTAGTCAGGGTTTGTTGTAATGCGGTATGTGGAGTATAAGGGAAAAGATTGCATTCTGACCGGTACTAATTGGTCAAAAAGGACTCTTTGGAGTCGGATAGCCGGCACGTGTTTTAGTAATAGATACATATATTTGTGTTTTTATTCAGCAGATGCTGAATGAAGTTAATTTAAACAAAAGTTTGAGCTATGGGTTCTGCGAATTTAAAATTTCATGGTCCGTAATTTACTACAAGGAATTTTGATGCGGGATACCGGAAATATAAAACCCAGTCGTAAAATATATTGAACTTAATTAAATCACGGTTGTACCATAGTTAAACATTGTAATGTTTGTTTTAACGGTGGTTGTAGAGTAAATACTTATTAAGCTACATAGGTATTAGGTTAACAGGAATGATTGAGAATTGTAATTCACTAGTCCCTGGTTCTCAGCGAGCTCTTACTTCCGAAAAAATTTATTTTATTTCCTACCAAGAGTTCTTTAAGAGAAGCTGTACAAATAATACAGGGTAATGGAAAATCATGTCTTCTGTTCATTTAGCTGATATTTGATTTTAGCTGTACTCACTTCATATTCATGTTTAAAGCTTGTAATATAGTTTACATTAGTTCAGTTAAGATTATTTTGGATAAATTCTGATACTGTATGATTAATCTTATTAGATAATACACTGAGGGAAAAACACATTTTAAAATCAAAAACGATCGTATTTAAATTAAAGTTGTATAAAATTCAGTGAATCATATTTAATTTTACGTCGAACAAATGTTGATTCAAATAGAAAACACAGTTTAAGAAAAAATCAACCTAGTTTCAAAGCGAAACGTATTAATTTTAACATCGAAAAATACTTCTGTAACATTTAAAGTACACTCATAGTAGTTTCAAAATGCGACGTAGCTCATTTAACTACACAACTAACCGTTTTAAATACTTTTTGAAAATATTTGTATATTATTTTGTTTGAAAGTATCAAGCACTTTCTTTCAAAGTATTGCGTATTTGAGTCAACGTCGCTCAACCTTATTTCAAAGTTGATTCAACGTAACTGCAAAATTATTTGTGTATTGAAATCTGAAGATACAAACTACACTCATTTGTATAGTTAAGAAATTTATACAATTTCCACAAAATCAATGTAAGATGAAAGTAAGATCAAAGTATAACAATGTTTATTCTCATATTGACACTACTTTCAATGTATACTGATTTCGTTTAGCAACTTATTTTAGTTTGAATCAGACCAGGGCGTTAATCAGCCATGTTCTAAGCGTGTCGTGAATGAAAATAGTTTAAGTATTCGATTTATTTGTATTTTGTGAATCGGAGAGAAAAAAGTGAACACAGAACAGTGAAAAATTTTCTAAGTGAAAATAAAATGGAAAACACAAGGATTATTGACGTGAATAAATAATTTATTAATTTCATTTCATTTGTCTCTACCAGGAGAACATCACCTCAGCGAAGCCGCAGAAGTCAAACCAAATTGAAGTACTCATTATTAATAATTGTGTAGTTTTTGTACTTTTTACATATAATTTTTGTTTATAATAGAATTGTAAATGTATATTTCTTTATAAAATTATTGTAATAATTCGAATGTATGTTAATATAATGTAATGAATGAAAAGACTCTTGCATGCAAAATATTTGTGTTAAATATTATAAATAAAATGTATGAATTCCAAATTGAAAAATTGTTTTTTATTTAAACTCAAATCAAAAAAGTTCATTTTTGTTAAATTCTTTTTTCATTCATATTTGAACCAACTTGAATAAAAGTTTAAATTTACTTCTTCTTAATTTAACAAAGAATTAAAGTTGTGTTGAACCTTAAACGTGGTACTTTTTGCGATCCAATATTGAAGGTCCAATTTAGAGAAAAAACTCATTTCTAAGTTATATACATTTGAATCTATACGTAAATCAATACGTAAGCGAACTCAAATTAAAGTTGAAACATAGTTATTTCAAAGTTGTATGCGAAGTGTTTTAAAGTTCTGATATAATTGATTTAACGTTGCATTATTTTCAAATTGAAGTTGAAGAATAGTGTGTACAAAGTTTTATGTATTTCAATCTACGATGGGTCATAGTCGTTTCAATGATGATTTTAATTTAATTTAAATATTAATGCATTTGTTTTAACAATGACTCCACTAAAAATCAAGGGGAAACGTTTTTAAACTAAATTTAGGGCATATTCGTTTCAAAGTAGAGAAACGCTTTGATTTAAAGTCGAGGTACATTGATTCAAAAATTTTCGGCGTCGGCGCCAAATCGTTCCGAAATATTTTTGAATCAAAGTTGTTTTCATTAATTTTACGTTGTTTTTTCCCTCAGTGTAGAGCCCAAAATTACTTATTTAAGTATGAAATGTACTTAGTACATGTTTTGATTGACTTAATACATCATCATCATTATCATGGGCCGGGTTCCGGTCCTGGCCTCTTTCAACAAGTCTCTCCACCTATCCGGGTCTCGAGCTGACGCCATCCAGTTGCGCAAACCAAGGCTTCAGGTGTCCTGGTCTACGCCATCTCTCCAGCCAAGCATAGTCTACCACGCTGTCTGTCGTCTACCATAGAATGTACCACAAAGAACTTTCCGAGCAGGTTCCTCTTTGCTCATGCGAGCTATGTGCCCTGCCCACAGGAATCTACCCAGCTTAATTTTTGTCACGATATCTGCTTCAAGGTAGATTGCGTACAATTCATGATTGTACCGTCTCCGAAATCGTCCTTCCTCACATATGGGGCCAACCAGAGGCGAACGCAGGTAGGGGTTTTAGGGGTTCAAAGACCCCCCCCCCCCCCGAAACGACCAACAAATAAGGGTTCATTTTGTAAAAAAAAAACAAAGTGTTATTTTCGTGCCATAAATTCTTCTGCTAGTGTTGTTTTTTCTTACGACTTCTAGGTACTATAAGGCAAGTAATGCATTCGTAAAAAAATCGACCTCAAGATTTTTTTCAAAGTTGATATTACTATTTATGATAGCGAAGACGAAAAATATGTGTCCCAAAATTCTGTCTGTCTGTCTGTTCGACTACGGCCTAAAAGGCTGGTCCGATTTTCGTTAAACTTGCTAGATATCGTTTTGAATTTTTTTTCCCCACACGTTTTTTTTTTCCTTTTCTTTTTCTTTTTAAGACCAAAAAATAACGTTACCTGCCATACGATTTTTTCGAATCTTAGAAATATTTTTTTTTTTGTAAACTGTCCCACAGAATTTTGAAAAAAAAAATTCATAAAATTTCATTTCGTCATTTTAGGTAGGTAATGGTTGAAAATTTTTTTCCAAAAAATGGTTATTCTTGGAAGCCCCCTTGGAACCATTTTTTTGGTTTTTGATTTTCTCGAAAACAGTACAACCGACCTTAATAAATATGAAGCCCCTCCAAGGTTTAAATATTATTGCGTATACAAATTTTAAAATTTTTTTCTGGAAACTCAATATTTCGAAAACCCCATGCTCGATTTTTTTTAAACTTGATAAATAAAAGTTTTTTAATATAATCTACAAGATCTGAGGAAAAAAATTGTTTTACCTATAAATAAAGGTACCAACAAACAAATGTCAAAAAATGGTTTTCGAAAATCGTATTTTTCTCAAAAACGGCTCATAGAATTTTGATAGTTTTTTTTGTTTCGATTAATCTTTACTTTTAGAGAAGCTTCTAAAAAGTTTCAAAAAAAACATTGGCGCAAAATTTTAAATAGCCTATTCTTAAGGTATTAGTATGATACTACTTAACAATTTGCTAACTTTATAGTACTTAGTTTACTAACTCATTCTTAATTTTAAACATTTTCTCACTGTATCGTACTTAAAGAATTTCCTTAATAAATTGCTTCTGAACACACCTAAAACAATGACATTTCGTGTAAAAAAGTATGTACACGAACCTTTTTTGATGTTTGCAAATGTCAAAGAGTCATATAAAGCTAGCACGATACTAAAAAAATAAAGTAGGTATTCGATGATTTTAACTTTAATAAAAGGGTAGAGAAAGTATGATGCTATATTCGATTAAAATTTGCAAATTCGCTGTTTTAACCTAGTATCATACTAAAACAGCTTTAGCATCGTACTAATTCAATTAAAATTCTGCGCCATTGTATTTTAAGACTTAAAAAAAAAAAACATTTTTTTAATTTTTGAAAGAAAAAAATTTATTTTTTTTTTGAAAATTCGATACCTCAAAAACTGCTCAATATTTTTTTTGTAAATTAAATTTTTATTCGAAAAATAATATAAAGTTTAAATATATACCAAATTTTTTTCTTAAATATGTTTTAAAAATTTTATATACAAAAGCTTATTTTTTTAAGAAATCACTAAAACGAATAACAATTTTGTTCTTGCATAAACTAATATTTGCTCAAAAAACATGTCATCCTGTGCTTAGCTCCAACTACTAAAGGAGTCTTAGTCATTTAAAAAATGAATTTAATGCTTTTTCTCTAATAACATTAATTTTTGAAATTCTAAGTCATTTACAGAAGAGCAAGTTTGTGCGACCCAGTCGTGCATTTTATTTTATGTGTCTTTGTATTTTAACGCAATTGTCTTAATTTGAATTGATGATTAAAAAATAGAGACGAATCGAACAGCAATTGCGTTTTTAATAATTAACATTATGTATAGGGCAGAAAACGGACTAACGGAGCAAATATACCGATACAGATATCCGTGTTAATCTTAAGGGTCGATTTATGGCTAATAGATGATTTCGATTTATATAAGTTTGAGTTATTGATGGCTCCAAGGTCGGAGTGTGTTGAATTACAGCAATAGAAAAAACTCACTCATTTCGTTTGTGTGAAAGCTACTCATCTGTAGCACATAGCACCCTCTGAGCGCGTTTTGGTTATAATTATGTAGTACAGTTAACGTAGGTACCAATTGAGCGTTGCTGGTGTCCTTATGTTTTCGTATAACTCTTTTTCCTATGATCACAAAAGTACAACAAGTTATGACTTCACGTATTAATATATGCCGGATTTAGTTTTGCAGATTTGGACCACTAGGCTAACCTAGAACTTATTATAACTCTATTGTTAGGTACACTTATGGAATCACTTACACTCTTTTTTTTCTTGTTGCATTAATGATATTTTACGAACCAAATGATGGCCTCCATCACAGGGCCCGTAGTAAAAGTCTATGTCTAAGAATTAATTCCGGAATAAAAATGCCCAAATGGGAAGCACCAAAAACGCCCTCGTAGTGAATATTTTCCAACTTTTGGTAACATTATTCAAATTTGCCAAATAGGTATCCGTTGCAACATCTTTATGATGTATTATTTTTGCGATTAGCTGTATGAAATTGTTCCGATAGGTCCTATCCCTAAGAGCAAATACTGTTTAGTTATAACATATTTATGATAATTACAATAAAGAATATGTAATTAACAAGTACCTACAATATTAAAATAAAATAATATATTTATGAAAATCTCATATTATTTTGAAACCACCCCCCCGCCCCAGAAATTATTTTCTGCGTCCGCCTCTGGGGCCAACAATTATCCTTAAGACTTTTATTGACTTAATACGCATTCCTTATATTCACTACATAGGAATACACTTTCTTATCTGAATAGCTGGAGAGTTTTATATATTATTAGACATTTTTTTGTATCTTTTAGATATTCTTAAAAAACTCTAAAGTGATAAGTTTAAAGTTAAAAAAATGAAAACTTCGATACATAATACACAATACTTTCTTAATGCTTCTGCATTAGAAAATTGATTAATATTTTTGTCATCTTTGTGACAACAGAAAATAAAATAAAATACATGATTAAACATGTTCATACCCATAGAATTCGTTTTTTAAATTCCTTTAGCAGTAGGTGCTAAAAACTAGGATGCCAAGTGATTTCTCAAGCTAATATTAGCTTATGCAGGAATAAAAGATATTAATCATTGTAGTGGTTTTAATAAAATAAAAATAAACTTTTACATACATACATATACACACAATTTTTAAGCAAACATTTTGAAACGTCAACTTTAAATTTTTATTACTGTACTAATACAATTTAAATTTAAAGAAAAATGTTAAACGTTGCACAGTGTGGTATTTTGACCTGAAACGTGGCCATAAATCAATTTTGTCAACTTTCACTCTCAAGATTAAGCATGTGTCCCATAACAGGTATATAACCAGGCTACTGTTTAGTGAAGTCGATCTATAAATTCGTCACCTCCGTTCCCGACACCATCAGTTGCAACTTGCACTTGTTGAATAAGCACGAGTGTGTTTGCGATTTTAAAAAAAAAGTGTATTTTCTGTTTGTTTTTTTTTTTAATCTTAAAAGTGATTTTTGTGAAAAAATTTGATATGGATATCGTAAATCAAGGTATGTACAATATTTTAAGCAAAGAAATTTTTATATATTCAACTTAAGTTCTTCATATCGATGAGTTAAAGAATGTACTTACAAAATTTGCACTTTTTCCGTTGTTTTTACCAAACATTAGTGTTTTTGAATATTGGCAACACCCCGCAACAAAGTTTGTCATATATATTATTTAACTTCTGGATATGTAGAACAATCCTGCATTTCAGAACCATTCACAAGTTTTCACCTAAGAAAAAACAAAGCATTTGAAAAAAACTCCTTTCAAGCGACCATAACTAAACATTTTTTATAAATATTATTCCAGATGACTCTAATTCCACCTTGTCTCTGACCAGGAAACAGCTCCATGAGTTGGTAAGAGGAAGCTCACAAAGACTCCTTGACGGTAAACTTAAAGATTTGGATAAAAAATGTATGGATATCACAAACTGTCCCTCAGAGAAAATAGATGAACTTACAAAAATTATCAAGGCGTTCAAAGCGAACTATAAACGGAGATGGCAACTCTGCAACTGCACAGAAAAGCGTTTCTTGGATAAGAATGAAGAGTGGCTTAGCGAAGAAGTAACACTACCTGTTGGCATACTTCCCGGAAGGTGTAAAGGTCGCCCAAGCAAAGAGTTCGGGGAATCAAGTGACCGAACAAAACGTCGAAAAACAGAGGAACTTCGAAAGAGTGTGTCCTTTGATAAACTGACATACGCAGCACAGATGAGTCAACGAGCAGCGGGAAATATTGGATCACACAACATCACGTTTATATAAATATTTGGAACCACAACTCCAACAGTGCCTTGAGACCAGTGAAACAGATTTAGAGCTCATATACAAGTGGGGATGCGATGGGTCTACTCAAAGCCAGTATAAGCAGAAATTCGAAGATGACGATAATAGTGATGCAAATATATTTTTGAGTTCTCTTGTACCTCTTCGTCTCAAGTATGGGAGTCAAATCTTATGGCAAAACATTCACTCTTAATCACCGAGATGGTGCAGACTAATACGGATTCGTTTTGTAAAAGAAAATAAGGACATAACCAATGAAGAAATCGAATACGTTGAAAACCAGGCCCAAAATCTTCAAGCAACAAAAGTAAGCGACAATATTAGAGTCAACCATGTACTGCTTCCAACAATGGTCGATGGAAAAGTGTGTAACGCAGCTACGAATACTGCATCTACATTACGTTGTTACATATGCGGAAAAACTTCAAAAAGTTTCAACGACTTGGATTCTACAGAACCGGAGAATCCAGATACTTTCAGATTTGGGCTATCAATATTACACGCCAGGATTAGGTTTTTTGAATTTCTACTGCATCTGTCGTACAAACTAAAAGCGGAAGTGCATAAGGGTCGCGTAACAGAAAAAAGTGACCGGGAAAAAATGCAAGCAGCCAAGAGACAAATACAAAAAGAGTTCCACGATAAAATGGGCTTACTGGTGGACATTCCAAAGGCTGGGTATGGCAACACTAATGACGGCAACACCTCGCGCAGATTTTTTAATAGCCAAGAAGAAGCAGCTTCCATTACAAGCGTGGATTTATCATTAATACAAAAATTAAAAATTATATTAGAGGTGATATCCTCTGGTTATGAGATAGATCTTCAAAAATTCGCAAAATACTGCTAAATATTACGTAAACTTGTATCCATGGCAGCCTATGTCTCCAACAGTGCATAAGATTTTAATCCACTGTACCAGTGTCATATCCCATGCATTGTTGCCAATCGGCCAGTTGTCCGAAGAAGCTGCTGAAGCTAAAAATAAGCATTTCCGCGCCAATACAGGGAACACTTTTCACGAAAATTCTCCAGGACTGCATGTGACGAGGATGTGCTTAACTGGCTTCTATTGACGTCAGACCCTTATCTCAGTAGTTTAAGGACAAGCAAGACAAAAAAACAATCGTTTTCAAAGGAGGCTCTCGAATTTTTGATTGCAAATACCAATGATGAAGATGTTAATGATGATGTTTCTGATGAAAGATGAAGAATAAATAATAAAATAAAAACTATAAATTAAGAAAATTTCACTCATAAAAAAAAAGAAAAAACGGATTTTCTAGGAAAAGTATCTTTCAGTTTTTTTCTAATTTCTTATAAAATGAGGTTTTTAGTATTTGACTAAAAATATATCAGGTCATTGAATATTGACAAAAAAAATGTCCTTGATAAACAAATTTTTTTAAAAAAATAAATTAAAAACCCAAAACAAATTTTTTTTTCTAAATTTCAACTTTAAAACTTAATTTCTCAAAAACTATTTAATTAAACAACTTGAATCAAAAAACAAAAGAAAGAATAAAATATTAGCTTTAAAAAAAATTATAGCGCAGTATTGTACGTGCTTTTTTTGATTTTTAATAATTTTTTTTCTTTCGGCTAATCGGGATGGGCGTTTAAATGGGTTTTACTGTACCTAAAAAATGAAAATTTATCCTTCCAAATAACTTTTTAGTCATTTGGTACCTATTTGGTATGAAAAATGAGCCCAAATATTTTTGGCCAGGTTTTCGACCAAAATACCGCACTGTGCGTTGTTTGAAATATCGAATTAAAAGAAAAAAAATTTAAGAAATATTTTTTTTTTAAAGCTTTTATCGCAATGTTTTTCAAAAAATTGCATTAAAATCCGTTTTGCCTATAATTGTAGTTACAGTAATATCCTCATTCGTAAAAATAAATCTAAAAAAAAATTTAATCAAAATTCAAAGTGTGGTTTCAAAGAAATTTTTTTGTTTTTAAATTTGTATGGTGAGTACCGAAGTTTTTAGATAAAATTACATTTTGTTCTTAAATCTTGTAAATTGTATTAAAAAACTTTAAACTGTCAAGTTTCAATTAAAATTGGTTGTATCGTTGTTTTTAGAAAATCAAAAACGAAAAAATGCTTCTATGAGAGTCATCATTAATAAGCATTTGCAGACCTATTTGTTCGAAACTGAGGTAGCATTTAATTTGCAATGCAGGCGTTAGCAAACTCTAACTCGATTTTTTGATAAAATTTGACATTATGTATGCTAGATAAAGTTTGTAAATTTTTCCCCCTACACATTTTTCTTTGTTTTCCAAGACCAAAAATAACGGTACCATACGAATTTTTTTCGAACTTTTATAAAATATTTTATTTTTTCTCAAAAACTGTACCACAGATTTTTTTTTAAACAAAATTCACAAAATTAAATTTAGTTAAAGTTAAAGCAGTACATGAACAAAAATGTTCTTTTTCACCTCTGAAAGAGTTAAATAATGTAAAGCCTTGCAGCTCTACCTGAACGAATTTTGAAAATTTATCTCTATAATGGAGTTTTTTAACAGTCTTTAGCTCTGTTGAAGCCAAAAATCATCATCATAAAGATTTTTTAATTCAATAATTTTAAATAATTTGTTAATATCTTGAGTGTAGTTCAAATTTTTGTAACTAGAAAATTTCAATTTTTAAATTTAAATCTGGCGCTTAAATTATACCACTCGCCATAATTTTTATATATTTGAATTCACTTTAAATTTTAAATGTTAAATATAACGTAATCTCTCTTTCGAAATCAACTGAAAAATTGTATGAATACCGCTCTACGAAATAAAATCTTACTGATTGTTAAACAAACCTTAGTGGGAAATCTTTGCTTTTTCATTCAAAACTTTTCGTCGTTGTTTTCGCTCGCTTTTATGGTCTTTGTTCGTAAGGTATCAAAAGTCCTCCGCAAATTTATTAATTATTTAAAAGGAATCGGAAATTAACCAGTAAGGTTTAAACCAAAAAGTTTTAAATTCACTTTTTTGCTACCGTGGACAATTCACTACGCATCAACCAGGATCTGGCTATCCTTTCGATAAAAGGAATAAATATAGAGATCTCGGGTTGACGGTTAAGTATTTGATCGTTCAAGCTCTATTACAATTTAAAGCCTTCTGCTCGGTAAATATACTCCATTATAATGTTTTTATCAGCTGTCAAAAAGCATTAATGCATTTTGATTTTTTACCTTTTAAAATATCTCTTTAGCAGCAAACGATTTTTTAAGATGTTTCTTTTTTTAAGAGCTATAAGCTATATCTTCATGGATGTTTAAAAAAATGTCGAATATTTATTAATTTTTATAAAACAGAAAAAAAAAATGCACGACTGGGTCGCACGAACTTGCTCCTATGTAATAGACTAGGAATTTTAAAATCGAATGTTATTAGAGAAAACTGTTCATAAGGATAAAATTAATGCTATTTAAACATGAATTTATGCAAGAACAAAAATTATAATTAAAGTGGTTTCTTAAAAAAATAAGCTTTTATATGGTTTGGGGTCAAAATACTGTATGGGTCATAATACTGTATTTAAAATACTCTATCTCAAAATACTGTATTTCAAAATACTGTATGTTCAAAATACTGTATGATCAAAATAACTATAAGTCAAAATTCTGTATTTCAAAATTCTGGTTGGTCAAAATTCTGTATTTCAAAATGCTGTAAATAGGCTGGAAAATAAGAATCGTTTTGATAATGTAAAAAAGTGCGCAATTTTTAAAAATCCCGTTTTTATAATCCCGTTTTTTATAATCCCTTTTCTTATTACGACGTATAAACAGTGCGCCTGCTTGGACACACTATGGGATTTGGCGTAGGTGCGAGTTATGGTGTATGCAAAGTTTTCTTAGCATTAAAAGAATCTGGAAAATAACCAACATAAAATCAATAATATATTTGTTCTGTTAACAAGGTTGATTCTCATCGGCATATTTTTACAATTGTTTTGATTATAATCAACAGTTTCATAAATAATTGCACCAAACTAATTGATCTGTCAAAACTTTCAGGTGTTCATGCTCATACAGAATTTTGAGATGCAAAATTGTGAGATACAGTATTATGAGATACAGTATTTTGTACAAACAGTATTTTAAAATACAGAATATTAACCATACAGTATTATGACAATACAGTATTATACAGAATTTTGACCATACATTATTTTAAAATACAGCATTTTGACCCGCTCCCTTTTATATACAAAATCTTTAAAACATTTTTAAGAAAAATTTTGGTAAGTTTTTATTATGGTTCGAATAAAAATTAAATTTCCAAAAAAAAAAATATTGAGCCGTTTTTGAAATATCGAATTTTCCAAAAAAAATTGTTTTTTTTTTCAAAAATTCATAAAATACTTTTTACTACGTTTTAAAATGCAATGTTGTTTAAACTTTTTAGAAGCATCTCTATAAAAAAATTGATTAAAATCCGTTATGTCGATAATGAGTAATTGAAAATTTGAAAAAAATGGTTCTATGGTAGGTACAAGCTGTAATATCTCAATTTCAAATCTTTTTTTGATTAAGATGGTAAAAATTAATTGGAAGAAAAAAAATTTTATCAAAATTCAAGGCGCCTCCGTTTTTGAGAAAAATACAGTTTTTTAAAACCATTTTTTTAACATTTGTATGGTGGGTACCTTTATTTTTATTTAAAATAATTTTTTTTTCTCACGACTTATCGATTATACAAAGAAACTATTTTTTTATCAAGTTTAAGAAAAATCTAGCATGGGGTTTTCGAAATATTGGCGCAAAATTTTAAACATTTAAAACCTACTCTAAATCAATTTTAGAATGGGAGTCGACTCTAAATATTGAGTATAAAACGAGAACCGACTTTTTGTTAATTTTAAAGGACATAAACTATACTTTAACGTTAAAGAGCTCGTCTTACTTTAACAGCAGCAAATAGCTAGTTTATCTTTTAAAAGTATACTTTATCCATATTGCCAATGGTCATTTCATACCAAAGCAAATGGAAGAAAAATGTTTACTGATGTTTTATTCAATTTTCTAAAGATGTTTTTTGTAAATAGACTGAATAACTGAATGTTATAAATTCGAAATAATCGTACGAAAGTGCTCTACGATGAACAAATCTGTAAATACAAATGTATGTAAGTAGGTATGTACATACATATCTTATGTATGCACGCGCGCCGCCACCGCGCCGGCCGAGACGAGTATATTTAAATGAATCTGCACCTTGCAACAACAAATTGAGTTTTTATGCTGTGAATATACGATTTATACTTTATTTCCATCTAAAATAATGTAAATTACTTATAAACAAACAAAATCTGTACCGAGGTAGTACATAAAATGTACTTTTTCCGGCGAAAAATTATTTGGTTTAAAGTTGTCTGTTCTTTTTACTTTTTTTTTGTGTTTTTGTAGTTGTGTGAGTTATGTATCTGTCAAATTTAGGGTTGTTCAACACAAATTCGCTTAGGTTCTGTTGTAAAACCCACATCAGTTAGAAGAGTTGTCTAACGTGTTTAAAATTATGCAAAAGTTAGACCAAGTCTCCAAGCGAAACGACTGCGTTAAGTAGAGCCGGTTTCATTCCTTAAATGAGAACTGTTTAAAATTTTGCGCCATTGAGTTTTGAAAAAAAAAAATGTTTGAATACAAAATTTTATTTAAGTTCTTGGGGAGCTTTAGCAAACAAAAAATATGATCAAAATCGGTTGTACCGTTTTTGAGAAAATCAAAAACAAAAAAAATGGCTCAATAACCATTTTTCGGAATATTTTTTTCAAATACATACTATCTAGCTTTAACTAAAATAAATTTTGTTGTATTTTTATTTTTTAAATCTGTCGAACAGTTTCTGAGAAAAAAAAAATTTCGAAAAAAATCGTACGGCAGGTACCGTTATTTTTGGTAAGGTGTGGGAGGAAAAAATTAAAAATGATAGGTATCTACCAAGCTTAAAGAAAATCGGCCAACCCGTTTAGGCTGTAGTCGAACCGACAGACAGACAGACAGAATTGCGAGACCAACTTTTTTAGTCTTCGCTATCATCGTAATATCAACTTTGATCAAAACGTCGAATTCGATAGATATAGAGAAAAACTGTTCATTAAGCATAAAATTCATTTTACTTGCGACTTATAGGTACTATAATGCAAGTTATGCATTCGTAAAAAAATCGAACTCGAGTTTTTGATCAAAGTTGTCATTACGATGATAGCGAAGACTAAAAAAGTGGGTCTCGCAATTCTGTCTGTCTGTCTGTCTGTCTGTCTGTCTGTCTGTCTGTCTGTTCGACTACAGGCTAATCGGCTTGGCCGATTTTCTTTAAACTTGGTAGATATCATTTATAATTTTTTCCCTCCACACGTTTTTTTCTTTTTTTTTAAGGACCAAAAATAACGGTACCTGCCATACGAATTTTTTTCGAAATTTTAAAAACATTTTTTTTTCTCAAAAACTGTTCAACAGATTTTAAAAATAAAAATACAGAAAAATTTCATTTAATTAAAGCTAGGTAATGGTTGAAAAAAATTTTCCGAAAAATGGTTATTTTTGGTACCCCCCATGAAACCATTTTTTTGTTTTTGATTTTCTCAAGAACGGTTCAACCGATTTTGATCATTTTTTTTTTGCTAAAGCTCCCCAAAAATGTGAATAGAATTGTGTACTGAAATTTTCAAAAAAATTTTTTTTGGATTTTTAAAAAAAACTTCAAAATTTTTTATTCAAAACTCAATATTTCGAAAACCCCACGCTAGATTTTTTTGAAACTTGACAAATAAAAGTTTCTCAATATAATCTACAAAATGTGAGAAAAAAATTTTTATTTTACCTAAAAATAATGGTACCTACCATACAAATGCTAAAAAATTAAAAAAAATGGTTTTTAAAAATCGTATTTTTCTCGAAAACGGCACCTAGAATTTTGATAAAATTTTTTTTCTTTCAATTAATTTTTACGATCTTTAATTTAATAAAAAAAATTTGGAAATTAAGATATTACAGCTTGTACCTACCATAGAACCATTTTTTCGAATTTTGAATTTCTCATTATCCACATAACGGATCTTAATGAAAATTTTTATAGAGAACCTTCTAAAAAGTCTTAAACACATTGCATTTCAAAACTTTAAAATAAATATTTTTTGAATTTTTGAAAAAAAAAAAAATCTATTTTTTTTCTTTTTTTGAAAATTCTATATCTCCGAAAGGGGTCAATATTTCTTTTCGTAAATTTAATTTTTATTCGAACAATAATAAAAACTTTAAATTGGCGTACCAAAATTTTTTCTTAAAAAGCTTGTAAAAAATGTGTATATATATAAATGCTTCTTTTAAAGAAACCACTACAAGGACTTATAATTTTTGTTCTTGCATAAATTCATATTTGCATAGCATTCTGTTTTTGTCTCTTACTACTAAAAGAATTTTAAAATTAATTTTATCCTTATGAACAGTTTTCTCTAATAACATTCGTTTTTAAAATTCCTAGTCGATTACATAGGAGCAAGTTCGTGCGACCCAGTCGTGCATTTTATTTAATTTACTAAAACAACCTTTTTAGTATCTAGAGGTAAAAATATGCAAGAACGAAAATTTTAAGTCTTTGTAGCGGTTTTTTTAGAAAAGATGTTGGTACGCCAACTTAATGTTTTTATTATTATAAGAATAAAATTTAAGTTTCCAAAAAAATATTGACTTGTTTTTGAGATATCGAATTTTCAAAAAAAAAATTTTTTTGTTTGCAAAATTCAGAAAACATCCTTTTTTAAGTTTTGAAATGCAATGTTTTTCAAGAGATGTTTTTGAAGAGAACTGAGAAATTCAAAATTTGAAAAAATGGTTCTATGGTAGGTCAAATAAAAAAAAATTCTCTCATCTATTCGTCAAGTTTAAGAAAATCGAGCATAGGCTTAGGAAATATTGAGGTTTTAAAAAATATTTTTTTTTAATCCTAACAGTTTTTGAGAAAAAAAAGTTCATAAGATTTCGAAAAAAAAAATCGTTTGGCAGGTACCGTTATTTTTGTTCTTAAAAAAAAAAACGTTGTGGGGAAATTAAAAATGATATCTACCAAGTTTAAAGAAAATCGGCAGAGCAGCTTAAGCTGTAGTCGGACAGACAGACGAAATTGCCTCTACCTACATCGTAATGTCAACTTTGACATAAATCTCGGGTTCGATTTTTTTTTACAAATGCAAAACTTACCGTAAAGTACCTTTTTATGTATATCGCAAGTAAGAATTTAGAGTTTGCGTTCCAAATTTTTTTCTTAAAAATGTTTTAAGAATTTTGTGATAAAATATATTTGCTTGAGAAATCGCATGACATACCGTTGTAAGTTCCAACTACTAAAGGAGTTGTTTTTTATTCCTTTAAAAAATTAAATTTATGCTTCTAATCATTCTTCTTTATAAACATCCATTTCTTTAAACTTGAAGTCTCTTAAACATTGGAGACAGTACAAGCAACTCAATCCTGCATTTTTATTGACATAAGGCGGTTTATATTATTAATTTTATTTTTTGCAAAATATCATAAATTAAATCTTATTTTTCAGTTAATTTAAATTTGAAGTCAACTCAGAATTAATACACCAAATTCTGTAAATTAACCGTGGTTTAACTTGTATAATGTTTTGGACATAGGTTGAAAAAGTAATTATTAATTGAAAATTAATTTATGAGCAGGGTATGCCCACACTGGATCCACTCAGAACCTACTTGAAAAATGGATCCGAAAAACACAATTCGCGAGATTAATATACCTACCTATATTCGTATCTAATGATTTAGAGACATAAAGCTGTCCCTATAGGTACTAAGATACGAATTGAAAAGAACAACAAAATTAAAAATTAATCTAACACATTGTTTGAGGATAATCCTTTTCAAATATAAACAACACACGCACCATGAAAGAAAAAGGACTCAATTTTTGTTAATCCTTTTTGTATTGTGTCGGCTGCAAAGGCGTACAATACCTATTACACAGCCCTTAAGGACCAGTCTTCCCATTTTTTTTTTAGTGTTCATATCCTTTTGGAATCCAAAAGCATACCCAATAGTCAATTTGAATTCACTCTCCACACCGTTATTATCCCTTCTTAAAAAAATAACAGTTTTTTTTTCGAAGATCCTTTTAACTGCAGACTACTTTGCATTAAAGGATGTGGGATAATTTAAAGAAGTTTTCTCAACTCGAAAAAAAGTGAACAACAACTTCCATTCACACATATCCTTTTTTCATGTGGCAAATTCTTCATCTGGGTCCTTTTGAAAGGATTTTGCAACTAACTACTGTACCTTTAGTTGTGGGACTCTATAGATCCTGTATGTTTTCTCTGTACGTGTGTTGTGCTTAATGGAGGATTAGCCTTAAAAATAACATCACACTGGGAAGTTTGTGCGCAGCGCAAAGTTGTTAGGATGTTTTATTATCCTTGATCCTCGTTTCTTGGTCTTTGGTTAGAAAGTTGATTGATATTATTTCAGTGAGTCTTGGAAATGCGCGGCTGAACAAACATACGCAACATTACTTTACCCCTCGCTCCTCACTCAACTAGACGGATGTTTGATGGTTTTTGGTTGGAGCTTGGAATGGATTTGACAATGAAAACACCTTAGAGACTTTTTTTATGCTACATCTTCACCCACACGCATATACAAATTATAAAACGTACTCTGTGTGGGAGTTCTGTTTTCTTAGCGTAAGGATTTGAACTTCTTAGCAATGCCGCAGGATGATAAAAGATGATGGAGGAGTAGAATTGTGCACATATTGTTCAAAAAGAATTTCGAATTTCGCAAAAAATCCACTGAGGTTGGTTGATGTAAGCCCCGAAGGTTAGATAAACTTTTTTTTGCCAAACAATAAGACGGTAAGAATAGGTAGATATAGGTATGTGACTTGAAGGTTGTTTGTATGAAGAATAAGAATAAAAAAAAATCCCTGCAAAGATGGCTAGAAAGGATAATAAAAATGAAATGAAAACATCATTACGAATTGAAATCCTTTTAACAATTTGTTTAATGGAAAAGTTACTCGGCGACCGCTGCTGCAGCCACCAACACCTACCAACGTAAAGTTATTCCGATTACACGTTTCCGGTGACGATGATGGAATTTTCATTATCCCCATGTGAGATGTATATGAGCTGTGGGATGGTGCATAAGCCTATATGGGGTTTTATTGAACGAATTTCTAGCACTGAAGGAATTGGATTTCTTGAAAATTACGTTTTGATTTTAAGCTCTCGCATTATACATATATATTGCAGGAGGATCTTGAAGATTAACTTTTTTAATGTAATTTTTCTTTTTGAGTGGTTTTGGATTAGAAAAAGAACGATTCTTATTATAATTTTTCTGGATGATGGAAGTCACATATTGCAGATGTTTATATACTTTTTTTGAGTGATTACTTAACTAGAAAAGTCGAAATGATCATTGTTACATAACCTCAAAAGTAGCGAAAAAGTTTTATTTCAGAAGTATGCCTAAAAATACGTTTGTTTTCACGTGTACAAAATGTAACACCTATTTGTAAGCCTTAAGATTTTTTTTATATTGAGGGGCACTTTGATATTTATAAGCCTCGATCACCAATGTATGTATATTAAGGACTCGCGCGTATCTGTATTACGGGAGCAATGAGAACCTGCCGCTATGGAGGTTGTCCTCCATCTATCCCCTCGAGGTCATCAGATGGGCGGCAATGGGAGGTATCATGAGATTTTTAAAGGAAGGAACTGGAACAGGCAAAATCATTGGTCACAGGGAAAGGGGCTTAATCGTTAGGTCCACAGTAAAAAACATTTTCGACAACCCAAGAGATTGTATGATCAAAATATATAATTTCGAGAAAAACTTTTTTCTTAATGAGCTAAAAAACAAAAAAGATTGGGAAAGAGAAGAAACAAACTAAACCCTGGAAACAAATACCATCAAATAGTACACTGATGGGTCGAAAACAAGCGAAGTAACTGGGACAGGAATCTTTGGGCCAAGAACCAAACTTTCCATACCAATGGGGCAGTCCACTAGCATCTTCAAAGCAGAGATAAACGCCATAGGGAAATGCTTGGATCGAAGTCTCGAAAAGAACTATCGTAACAAGAACATTGCCATCATGTCAGACAGTAAAGCGGCACTCAAGGCACTAAGTTCATATATACCTGCCATCGGCTCTATGTACGTGTATGAGTGCATAAAAATAAAAGTAAACTTGGTGGTGCAACAGCTCGAACTGAACCAGGACCTAGTGACTTATAACTCTCAACCATTCCTGTGTGCTTATTACCAGGAACGGATGAGACCTACAATTTTCTGCCAAATCCGAATGGCTAATGAGCAGCACTTTCCTTGACTTCAGATATACTCTTACAGGATTTGTCAATTCCTCGCAAGAGGCAGTACACCCCTGAAAAAATTTTTTGCAGCGGCTGAATCGAACTCAAGACCTTCCGCATGACTGTTCAACGCACTAACCATTATGCCAAAAGGTGTACTGTGTGTGCATAAGCATTCGAAATAAACTTGTCAAACAGAATAGTGTCACACTTCCCTGGGTACCTGGTCACGTAGGTATTCACGGAAACGAAGAGGTAGATTCCTTAGCAAAAATAGGCGCACTTTGACAGAGCCTGAACCCTATTGCACAATAGTAGAAAATGTGATCAAAAACAAAATTAAACAAGAAGAGGAGGCGAGCAGATCCAGGAATTGGAAAGATCTCCCGAAGCTCAGGCAGGCGAAACTACTACTGGTCAATTACAGACAGCAACATTTTGAAAACGGCATTATCTTAAGGAGAAATACCCTACGAATAATAACATGTATCTTAACTGGACACTGCAAACTTGAAATAAACCTAAGTTTACTTAGTATGGCAAGCAGTGCCACATGTAGATTCTGCAACAGTAAGCCACCAAAAGACCTACGACTATATCGATTATACCAATCATGGCAAAAGTTTTCGAGAAACTGCTCCTGAAAAGGCTTAGCAAAATAATAGAAGAAAGAAGACTAATATACCAAACCATCAGATTGGATTTATAAATACAGATTCCACGATAGACCATGTGCATCGGATTACGGATGTTGTAGAAAAAGCACTTGAAGATAAACAAGTATGTTGAGCTCCATTCTTAGATGTTGCTCAAGCCTTTAATAAGGTTTGCCATTTGGGACTTGAATACAAACTGCATAGGGACTTTTCCAGGTAGTACTTCGAAATACTGAAATCATAAGTTACTAACCGACTCTTTAGAGTACAGTACGACCGAAACTATTTAGAACTAAGGAAAATTGAGGTCGGTGTACCCCAAGGAAGTGTCCTAGGACCAACGGTGTATTTGCTTATGTACTAGGGATACTCCAGTGAACATCATCGCTACTGTGGCCATCTTTGCTGACGATACTGTGATATTGGTGCCTGATATATTCTGATATAGGCTACAGAAAAACTGCAAAATGCAGTCGATAAAGTAAGAAATTGGTTGCAACGATCGTGTATCAAATTGAATGAAACAAAATCTTTAATGGTAAAAGTCAATTGGACCTTGTAAGCGAATAATCCGAAATCTATGTAAAGAATTATCCTCAGGCTTGTGCGTGAAATGTTGAGCTTTTGAGATCGATGGCTAGTTGATGTTTGCCATATTTTTGTCTGTGCGCACGACGCACGGGGACCATAAGTGTTGTCCACTAGCCTACCAGTCTCAAGAACTTGCGTACAGCAGACGTGATGAGTGCTTCATTTCGGCCAAAACTCCTTTTAAAAAAAACGCTCAGTTTGTACTATACAGCAATCACTTTGGAAATAAGTTTTCAATATTTCCCAACGTTGTTCAAGCGTAAGGCGGAGGTATGGTGCTCAATTTCTGTCAAGATTTCAAGCGGGAAGCAGCTGCCAGTGTCAAAATAACCTATGTGTTAAATCACTACATGGCCCAACCTGTTCAAGCAAGTGATGCTGAAACCCGGTCGGACGTATGAAATCCAACTATGGGGCTAAACAAAAAACACAAATGCAGAACCCATCCAAAAATTCCAAAGGATTGTCCTTCGTGGAATGATAAATGCCCGTTGCGTTGGTACATAAGATATAGCGATCTACATCGTGACTTTCATTTGATGGTTAAAAAAATACGTAGTATCACACAATTAGCGACTGTGATGTCATACCCACTCTAAAATGGCAACCGTCTTAAATGTAAGAGACAATGTTCGGAGACTTAAAAGAAACCAGGGTTGCAAAAGCTTAAGTCACTTTTTAGCTTAAACTTGGCTTTATTTCACAAGATACCGGGTGACTTATGAATTAAAAACAATATAAATCAGCAGCTAGTTCCTAACTTATGAATTAAAAAAATTTAATTCATAAGTCAGTTGGTAACTTGTGAATTAAAAAAATTTAAATCATAAGCTTCTTAGTCACTTATGAATTAAAAAAAAATAATTCACAAGCTAATAGATAAAATCTGATTAAAAAAATTATTGATTGGAAAATTTATAAGCTAGCATGATAATTTTATGACAAACAAAAAAACTTGAAATCTACTTTCGTTAATAATTAAATAATTTTGTAGCCAAAACAAGCTTAAACATTTCCAATCTACCAACTAGCTTATGAATTAATTTTTTTTTAATTCATAAGTTTTTAATTCACAAATCATCTACAGACTTATGACTTAGGGTTTTTTTCATTCAAAAATTCGCAACCCTGGAAGAACCCATTCTCATGTCATGAGCCGATGGTCTAAAAGTTATGGGGAAATATTAAAAGTTTAAACTCCCCCCAGTGTGTTGGAAACCCCGTTTGATGAAATAAACCTCAATGTTTTAAGGAAGGATTACCGAGGTTTAAGTCAAAACAGTGCACGTTCGAATTAACGCTTTCCAACATACGATAGAAATGTTGGTTGAAACCATAAGAGTTTCAGTGGGTAGGTAGATATGTGGACCCGACGAAGATTACCCATAAGATCCGGGTCACGTTTCACGTAGCGGTTGAAAAATTCTTTGGACCAACGTTTTACAAAGCCAAGTGCTGAATTTGCTTTAAGTATGACTATCTACCTGTTTGAAAAAATTGGGCTCCTGGTCACATAATATTCCAAGGCCGCGAATAATACGAACGATCTGAAGGGGCACTTAGCAATGTTGAGCTCCAAGCAGTTTTTGCGACACCATATTAAAAAAAAAGGTAAGATGCTGTTGAATAAGCGAAGAGTCACATGATGTGTAGATCATCTGGTATCAACGACGCACGTGGCACGTATAGTGATATACTCGTAGAAGAATATTTGATGACCCTTTCAATATTGTTGATTTAACAAAAGAGGGCCTTGGTGGCTGCGCTTTGGGACAGCGGAGTTAGCTAAGAAAAGGCAAAAGGTTGCAAACAAACGCTGAAATAATACCTTTCCAGGTAAGAGGAAATACGTGTTACTAAAGAACATAGCCAAGATTTGGCAATTTGAAAAGTATTAGTTTATTGAAAATTTTGTCAATTGGTTAAAGTAATATCGACTTCACAGCCCTTCTCTAAGGTTAAAAGGATAAAGGACACAAATTCAGTTGTAGACCTGCATTTCAGAGAGAAAGTCATGTTGTCCAGGGAAGATTAGAGAGATATGCAGCCTAAGTTATTAGAACTAAGATATATAGTGTAACTTAGAGCGCCCGTATAAGTCCAATAAGTTATTTGCAAGATATTTATAAGTAGGCTAGTTTTATATGAACTTCCTTAAGATAGTTTTGTGATTAATTGTTAATATGAATAAATTTAAAAAAAAAATAAATGACACAACTGGGTCGCACGAACTTGTTCCTTTGTAATAGAATAGGAATTTTAATTTTTACTTGCGACTTATAGGTACTATAAGACAAGTTAGGTATGCATTCGTAAAAAAAATCGGACTCGAGATTTTGATCAAAGTTGACATTACGATGAAAGCGAAGACCAAAAAAGTGGGTCTCGCAATTCTGTCTGTTCGACTTCAGCCTAAGCGGCTCGGCAGATTTTCGTTTAACTTGGTAGATATCGTTTTTGAATGCCCCCCCACCCCCACACGTTTTTTTTTATTTTTTTTAAACTAAAAATAACGAATTTTTTTCGAAACTACTTTTTTTTCACACACAGATTAAAAAAAGTAAAAAAACATGCATTTAGTATTCCCTAGGTAATGGTTGGAAAAATGTTTCAAAAAATTGTTATTTTTGGCACCCCTCTTGGACCCATTTATTTGCTTTTTTCATCAAAAACGTTGCAACCGATTTTGATCATTTTTCTTATGCTAAAGCTCCCCAATAGTTTGGTATTGTGTATTCAAAATCCCAAAAAAATTTTTCTGGATTTTTCAATACTCAATATTTCGAAAACCCAATGCTCGATTTTTTTTAAACTTGATAAATAAATGTTTCTTAATATAATCTACAAGATGTGAAAAAAAAATTATTTTACCTAAAACTAACGGTACCCACCATACAAATGTTAAAAATGGTTTTCGAAAATCGTATTTTTCTCGAAAACGGCGCCTAGAATTTTGATAAAATTTTTTTCCTTCAATAAATTTTTATGATCTTTAATTTCATAAAAATAAATTTGAAATTAAGATATTACAGCTTTTACCTACCATAGAACCATTTTTTCGAATTTTCGAATTTATCATTATCCACATAACGAATCTTAATGAAATTTTTTATAGAGAAGCTTCAAAAAAGTTTAAAAAACATTGCATTTTTTGAATTTTTGAAAAAAAAAAATTTTTTTTGAAAATTCGATATTTCAAAAATGGGTCAATATTTTTTTTGGAAATTCAATTTTCATTCGTATAACGATTAAAACCTGAAGTTGACGTACCAATTTTTTTTCTTAAAAATCTTTTAAAAATGTTGTATATAAAAGCTTTTTTTTTAAGAAACCACTACAAGAACTTATAATTTTTATTCTTGCATAAATTCATATTTGCATAGCATTCTGTTTTTGTCTCTTACTACTAAAGGAATTTAAAAAATTATGATAATTTTATCCTTATGAACAGTTTCCTCTAATAACATTCGTTTTTAAAATTCCTAGTCTATTTCATAGAGCAAGTTCGTGCGACCCAGTCGTGCATTTTATTTACTTGCGATATATGTAGGTACTATAGGGCAAGTTCTGCATTTGAAAAAAAAATCGAACTCGAGATTTTGGTCAAAGTTTACATTACGATAATAGCGAGGACGAATAATGTGGGTCCGGTAATTCCGTCTGTATGTCATAGAACCTTTTTTTTAATTTCGACTTTCTTATTAACGGCTCTAACGATTTTAACCAAAATTTTCACCAGGAGCCCCCTTAAGCTTAAAATAATATTGTATATAAAAATATTCGAATGAATTTTTTCGGTTTTTTGAAAAAAAAAAAAATACAAGTTTTTTTTTGAATAATCAATATCTTTAAAATGTGTGATGGATTATTTTTAGAAATTATTTCCTAAAATCTATACTACTAAATACGTGAAATTGGCATCCCAAATTTTGTTCTCGAAAAATTTTAAAGAAATTTGTTATCTTTGTTATAAAAAAATGACTCTAGTAATAAAACAATTTTTAAACTTTGTTTGCATAAATTCATACTTTTCTGGAAATCATACGGTAATTTCATCCATTTGAACATTTTTATCTCATTAGATCCATGTAGGTATTTTGAATTTATAAAATGTATTTTAAATTCCAAAGTATTTTATTTAGTTCTGGCTTGAAGAAGCTTGTTAGCCTAAGTCCTGGTTCACTCCGGACTCGAGGCCCACCTAAACACAACAGTTACATATAACCGACCTACCCGAAATAGATATATAATTGTGCATTTCAAATATCCTATGCCTTATATTCTGCAGGATATTGTTTCTAAGTCTTTTTTTTTTTCAAACTTAATACAAATTTCTCGATGCCATTAAATTCATTAAAAACAAAATTCAATAAATATGATCCTTCAAAGAGCTTAATATATTATTGATCTTATGAGTGAAATATTTCAGATTTAATTTCCAACAATTGCTCGCTCCTTACACTTGACCTAATTCCTTACACAGCCGACCATAACCTCTGCAATCTTCCGTTCAAGGTGCCTGAAATTCCAACAATATAAATCCTCATTCAAAACGATGAAAGCAAGCAAAAACATCAATTGTCTTCCATTTGTCTAAGCATCAACAATAAAATAGAATTATAAAAAAAAAATAACCTATGTACGTTATATCGTTCAGCCATAAGCCATTGTCCAACAATTAAGGCAAAAAAGACCCAATAGAATAGAACTCGCCATTCATGTTCATACATCCTTGGCAAAAGTTATCCACACTGTTTCATGGCAATCCCCTTGTTTTTCCCCTTAAACGTCTAAGCTTAAAGAGAGAGGGAGATCAGATAAAAGATAAATTCCTTGAAAGACAAACATAATCAAAAGAGGGGGACAAGAAGATGAAGAGAAATGATGAAATATTGCCCTCTAGTAGTAGCAATACATTTGCACTTGAATGCTTTTAGCTCGAGGACGAAAGTCATCTTGCTTCAAACAAACCGAACTTGCTACCCAACACACAAACAAAAAAAACAACCCAAAGCACACACTCTTCACTGCTGCAAAATACTGCTTCAAAGGACTTTTGAAGCGTAATATCATATCATAACAAGAAACACTTGAAGCATCAGCATACAAACTTTTTGAACATCCTTCACACATCTAAGCCCTCGTGGACCGCCCCACCCATCCCCATGTTAACACAGTACAGTTTGAGTCCTGCAAAGGATACTCAGACTTACTCTGTGTGATTCTGTTACAGTAACGCCAAATATTTGCGAACATCGTTAATCGCATCATTGACTGACGATGACGATGAGAAGGACATCATCACCGTCAATAATAATGGACGACGTGCACAGAAATGAACAATCTATATAGATGGAGATGGATAAGAGAGTTTCAAGGATAATATGATACTTGAGTTTGACGTTGATCATCACTTTGGCAAACAAACAAGAGTTCGTTTTTTGGGAGGGGACGGGGGTCTAGATAAAACAAAAGACCACACAGAAATAAGAAAAAAGGATTCTGTGGGAAATCGAGTGGAAACGATATATGGCTTAAGTATTGCATAACACCTCAAGGACTTTCTTTTATCGTCGAAATGGAGTTTGAAGTTTATGTTGTGCGTTGTGCGAAATGTGCTTAAATTAAGAGTTGTTGCTATTTTATATGAATCCACCTGCATGTCCTCTTTGCTCATCTTGTGATCATATGAGGGTGATAAAGTTGGGACGTGCAGATTGGATGAAAGCGAATGGCCTTTTTTACACTGTTAGAAAGGAGGGCTTAAAATGCAATACTTGGTAAAGTTTTATGGTAATTAAAACATGGCCTCAAAGTAAGGAATCTTATTTTTTTTTAAATCAAGTTGTCGTGCAGAAGCCTTGATGCCTGACAGAAAAAGGGACAGGGTCTTGCGTTGTCACCTGATTGTTTCCATTTAATGCTAAGTTCTCTATAATGGTAAATTCATCGGACTGATCATGCCAGAAGTCTCCGATATATGTTCGGTCCACAGCCGCTGATACAGACAAATAAATTAAAAATAAAAACTAAAATTCTTTCAAGGATAATGCGTCTTACGAGGACTTCACAAATCGTGTAAGAGGTCTTTCTTTTCATGAAAAGTGACTGAGTGTTGTAGGTCAGTAATTGAATATTCTGTATGAGCCTTCAGTCTCTAATTTTTTTTTAATTTATAACGTCGGCTAGACAAACGCAAAAAGTTTTTGACCTCGATTGTTGAACGCACGCTTATAAAATTCCATGAACGAAAAAACGCAGAATTCTCCACCAAATTTTATGTTTTCGTCAATTTTTATTGATCGCTTATTTTCCTAATTCAGGAATTTAACAATAAATTTGTTATTCTGTGGAAAATTAAAAATTTGAATTGAAGATGATGTAAAAGTTAAGCAGAGGGAGGATTAAAAACTAGTTCAGTTCTTGTAAGCTATTTTTATATCCCTCTCTTATAAAAAGTTTTCCAATGAGGAAAGCTGAATTTCGACAAATGATTCCGGCTAAATTGTTGAAGTCCTGTGAAATGGAATGTCCTTTATTAAATTCGTCCTACCAAATTAACCAGGAGAGCTAAGATGTTCAACAACGTGCGAAAATGATTAAATTGTTATAGTAAATTGGGTCTCTCATTTTACGGTCGCCATAATCGCCCTTCCAAGAGTATTATTCGTATTTCACAACGTGGTGGATATATTCGATTCAACTGATTCAGTGAACAATCCGCCAATACCCGTATGTCACTAAAACGCAAGATCTGCCGAAAAGATAGTTGCTGTCCGAGGAAGGCAGTCAATTCCACGCTGTGAACAGGAACTCGACCTTTCGCAGACCACAGCAAGTCGAAGATGCGTCGTGAATTGGTAAAACACCCGTAAAAGCTTCAACTAATCGAGCCGCTAAAAGTTAACTAACACAGACAACGATATACATATGTTCGCTTACTAGACTTTTGAGTAGTTAGAAGCGTAATTTTTTGTTTGATAAAGAAAAAGTTTTGATTACTTTGGAACTCCTGTTATAAAAATTAGATTGAAATTTACCTTAATACCCCCGTAATAAGAAGTAGGCCTAAGATTTTGTGATATTTTGTATCGTAGAGTAAATCTTTTAAAAACACTGAAAATCAGAGTTCGCCCAAATACCTCAATATTTTCCGTTTTGCTACAGGCTCACAATCAGGTTCTATTTTTTGTCAAAAACTTAAGTCATGAAGAGGTTTTTATTTCAAGATTCAAAATAAAATAAAATGCACGACTGGGTCGCACGAACTTGCTCCTATGTAATAGACTAGGAATTTTAAAAACGGATGTTATTAAAGAAAACTGTTCATAAGGATAAAATGAATTTTTTAAATTCTTTTAGTAGTAAGAGATAAAAACAGAATGCTATGCAAATATGAATTTATGCAGGAACAAAAATTATAAGTCGTTGTAGTGGTTCCTTAAAAAAATAAGCTTTTATGTACAAAATTTTTATAACATTTTTAAGAAAAAATTTTGGTACGCCAACCTTAAGTTTTTATTATTGTACGAATAAAAGTCTAATTTCCAAAAAAAAATACTAAGCCGTTCTTGAGATATCGAATTGTTCAAAAAAAAATTACTTTTTTTTCTAAAAATTGAAAAAAATCTTTTTTCTTAAGTTTTTAAATGCAATGTTTTTTAAACTTTTTAGGAGCTTTTTTATAAAAAATTTCGTTAAAATCCGTTATGCCGATAATGAGTAATTCAAAATTCGAAAAAATCGTTCTATGGTAGGTACAGTCAGTAATAACTAGATTTCAAATTTTTTTTTATTAAATTATAGATCGTAAGGATTGATCAAAAGAAAAAAAAAATTTAGCAAAATTCTCGGAACCGTTTTCGAGAAAAATACGATTTTCGAAAACCATTTTTTAAAATTTGTATGGAAGGTACCGTTAGTTTTAGATAAATAAATTTTTTTTTCTCAAATCTTGTAGATTATGTTAAGAAACTTTAATTTGTCAAGTTTTAAAAAAATCGATCATGGGGTTTTCGAAATATTGAGTTTCCAAAAAAAAATTATAAAAAAGTGAAAATTTGAATATGTAACAATATTTAAATTCTGGAGGAGCCTTGGTTTAAAAAAAATGATTTAAATCGGCTGTGGAGAAAATCAAAAACAAAAAAAAATAGACCCAGGGGGGCTACCAAAAATAACAATTTTTTGTAAAATTTTTTTTCAACCATTAGCTAGTTTTAACCAAATGAAATTTTTCAAATTTTTTTTAAGAAATTCTGGACAGTTTTTGAGAAAAAAAAATATTTATAAAATTTCGAAAAAAAATCGTATGGCAGGTACCGTTATTTTTGGTCTTAAAAAAACAAAAAAAAACGTCCGGGGGGAAAAAATTAAAACCCATATCTACCAAGTTTGAAGAAAATCGGCGGAGCCGTTTAGGCTGTAGTCGAACCGACAGACAGACAGACAGACAGAATTGCGAGACCCACTTTTTTGGTCTTCGCTATCATCGTAATGTCAACTTTAATCAAAATCTCGAGTTCGATTTTTTTTACGAATGCATAACTTGCCTTATAGTACCTATAAGTCGCAAGTAAAAATTGGAGCGAGTTGATTATAGACATTTACAAGTTGCAGATTTTTAGAGTTAATGAAAATTAAATCTATAGATACAGCCCGGAAGAAATAAATTGACATTATGCGCCCGAAGGATTGAATTTGGTCGAAATCTTTACACTGAGACCAATGAATTTCAAGTTCGGACCCAACATCTATACTTATTTATCGAATCTATTTGAACATTAGTCGAGTTTGTTTCTTTTCCCAACAAATTAAAATAAATTTTGTATAGCCTGGCCAATTCTAAGCCGGTAAATCTAATTTGTTTAAGTGATATAATGTATTAATATTAAGATGCACATGTAAAACAAATCTGAAAATCTCAATAAAAATTACTACTACTACTATCGAACCTAAAATTTGCCGAACTCCCTTTCCAACTGTTGAACATGCCCATTATGAAAAGAAGCAAAAGTCACATTAATACGATATGGAGAAACAGAGATAACTATACTATATAAAACTTTATGAATTGACGTATGTTGGCTTGCATCTCATCTTTTTAAAAGTTAAAGCCTAGTACGCAGATCGCGCTAAATTTTATCTCCCATACAAAATTTTCTACAAAATTTAGCCAAGCTAAAATTATGTCAAGCATTTTAGCCGAGAGGTACGCTGCTCCAGCTAAAAAATCAAAATTTCTCTTCGAACTGTACATAACTTATCTGTCAAAATTTAGCGCACGAAATAAGTGTCTGGCACATTTATTCTCGAGCTAAATTTTAATTTCAATTTGAAATGGAATAATATTTGAATAATATTTAGAAAAATATTTGGTGACGGAAGTCTTACAAGATTTTCCACAGCAAAAATCACTCATAATTCATAATTCTTATTCGTTCTCATACATAATTCTTAAAAAATCATACTTTAAACCAAATTCTTTTAAATCTTTGAAATTAGAGAACAGCTGTTTTCTGTGACATATTCTCCACAAGGTTCTTATATCAAAATTTAGCTTGGATTTTAGCTGATGTTTGGAGAAAAATGTGGGAGATAAAATTTAGCGCGATCTGCGTACTAGACTTAAGTTTTAGTCCCTTTTTGAAGACTGGTTTGCGAATATAAATAGAAAGAATATAATAATAATAATAAATTGAATTATATTTAAAATATAACTGCGGTTTATTTATTTAACTGACTAGTAGTTGAAAAATATTATTAATAATTTCAATACCAACCTACCGTAAAGGTACGCTACCGAGTGCTAGGGCTAGGCGATAAGGAGAAACGAAAAGCTATATGTATGCTCGGGATCTTTCAATATTTGTGGGAGAAATCAAAACACGTTGTCA
This sequence comes from Philhelius festivus, assembly GCA_963931855.1. Lineage (NCBI taxonomy): Eukaryota > Metazoa > Arthropoda > Insecta > Diptera > Syrphidae > Philhelius > Philhelius festivus. Next base: position 58,988,629 of record OZ007557.1, read on the forward strand.
TCGTTTTGCTGGACATAATTGAGATTAAGGGGAGCATATCCCTAAGTTCAATGAGGAAAGTTAGAGAGGATTTAAAAGAAGAAACCGATGCAGATTGGTTTTATATATCTGAACATCGAAATGAAAGGGAAATATTGAGTCGGGTAATGAATACAGGCCAATTGCTATATTGTCATACCTGTGTTGCGGTAAAATTTACCACAACAAGTTTCACCTGCCTTTAATCATTTTTAAGTCTCTTTTTCCGTTTCTGCTCCAAAATACTTATAGAGTAAGTAGATACCTGGTGGCCATCAGCCAGAGACCTGCTCTTAAAGTATTTTGGAAAAGTAACAAAAATAGGTTTCTGAGCTATGTACTCGTATATGCAAACGGAGTGGAACAGAGTTGGTTCTAAAATTATAAAGAAGATGGCCGGTCTCTTTTCGATGTGCCAGCGGATGAGCTGAAGAAGTAATCGAGTCAGGTGGACTCTTACTTATCTCCAAACAGGCCGAATAATTAATCAAGATTTTAGTAACCAAATTTAACCTTTTATTAACGTAATCTATAATTTTTTTTGTAAGCAAAATGGGTCGTTAACGTACTTCAAAATTCTTAAAGCGCAATTTTTGTTAGAATAGAAAATCTTTCAGAATTGACAACGAAAGAAAATAACTAGGAAGAGCTTAAGGAAATACGGAAGAGTGAAGGAAATACGGACTACATGATAGATTCCATTATGTGTCATGGCAACTGTCGCAAGCTTTTCCATAACATGTGTATCGACGCTCCGTTTAGCACCATTAAGCTATTTAAGGAAAGAAAGTCGTTTTATTACTTTTGTGACGAATGCGACCCCTTCGCATATGCAAATATTACTCGTGACGTACTTAAAAATACAAAACATCTTGAAAATTTACACTCACAACTACTTCATCTTACTGAAAAAGTAGAAAGTCTAAGCACTAATAACCAAAGTATACAAAATTTGCAAACATGTAATAATATTGATGATAAGGAAGAAGATCCTGTAAATAATTCTTCAGTGCAAAGTGCTGCTGCACCTTTAAAACGAAAAAGTGATGAACTAGATGTAGATTCTTCAACACAAAATCCATCAACAAAGAAACCTGCAACAAAGGTATCTGCCCTTTCAATGCCTTTATACATTCAACCTACATTGAATGTCGGTAAGCTTTCAACACCAACTCCTCCATCTCATCAACATCAATCGACACTTCAACCATCCATCTCTCGTTTGCATTCCTCATCTTCAGATTCACCAATAGTGTCTGGCTTAAAAGTTGTAGAAGGCTATAGAACTTTATTTATTTCTAAGCTCGATCCCATAACGAATGCACTAGATATAAAAACCCACCTCTCATCAAAGTTTGGAATTTCTTCAATGATAAAAGTTGAAAAGTTATTACATCGTAACCATTCTAAGTACTCTTCATTCAAAATACGAGTTCCTGATTCAGTTTTTCATTTAATCAACTCATCATCACTTTGGCCAAATGGTATAATAATCCATGAATTTGTAAACAAACAAAATAACAGACAAACTTCAAATCATCATAACCCTTTTCGCTTGGGGCAGACAATGCTATATCACCAAAGAAGCAGCTTCAACAAATATTAATCTACTATCAAAATGTTAATGGACTTAGAACGAAGATCAATTCGATCTATAAAAATGTCAATAACCTTCCTCATGATATTATTGTAATGACAGAAACTTGGCTGAATGACTCATTCTTGGATACTGAGCTTTTTGATACAACGTACCAAGTCTTTAGGCGTGACAGACACCACTCAAATGACCTTGAAACAGTTGGTGGCGGAATCCTAATTGCTGTGAAGAATTCTTTTATATGTAATTTGGTTGATGCTTTTGAAGCTTCTGAAATAGAAATAATATGTATCAAAATTAAAATGGTATCTGGTTACCTCTACATTATCTCTGTCTATATACCTCCAAGATCTATAAACAATGTGTATGAAAGTTGTATTAAATGTGTTGAAAGCATACATAACCAAATGGATACAAATGACGAGCTCTTGATATTAGGCGATTTTAATCTCTCAAACTTGCGATGGAAAATATCTTCAGACTTCAACATCGTATCTCCTGCGAACCCTTCCACAGCTAATGAGTTCTCAATAATTGATGGTTTGGCCTCGTGTGGACTTAGTCAATTTAATGGTGTTCTCAACAGTTTCAACAATATTTTGGACTTAGTTTTTTTCTCGAACACTATAAATTCGGATACATCTGTAACCCCTGCTGATATCATACTATTAAAAGAAGACCGGCACCACCCAGCTCTAGATATATCATTAAACATTAGCCTGTGCAATGACTTTGACAAATCAAATGAAAATCTTGAGTTCAACTTTAAAAAATGTAATTTTGATCAATTATTTAATTTGTTGTGTAATGTTAACTGGAATCAAGTTTTTTTTAATTGTAATATTAACGAAATGTGTTTAAAATTTTATGATATCCTTTTTAAATGTTTTTATGAAACAACTCCACTACGTAAATCTTGCAGTAGATCTCAAAATCCACCATGGTTTAATACTGAGCTTAAAAATCTAAAAAATAGAAGAAACAAAGCATGGTTGAAATATTCCAAATCCAGAGCTGATGAAGATTATATCTCTTACTCCGATCTGAAGTCTATGTTTTCTGACTACTCTAATATTTTATATTCCGATTACATTTTAAAAATCGAAAATGATCTAAAACGAAATCCTAAAAATTTCTGGAACTTCGTGAGTAGTAAAAGAAAAATTGACGGCTACCCCAACTGTATGTCTTTTAATAACGTAACCAGTCATGATTCTGGAGAAATATCTAATATGTTTGCTAATTTTTTTAAAGATGCATTTGTAGAGTCTGGTTCTCACGAACCCTCTGATTTTTCACCTTCCCTCCCTATTTTTTCACACCTTAACACAATTAACTTCTCTATTTGTGAAGAATCCATTGTTCAGAATATTTTGAAACTCGACGATTGTTTTAGCCCTGGTCCTGATGGCGTACCATCTAGTGTATTAAAGAAATGTGTATCTTATTTATCCTATCCCCTATATGTTCTATTTAATGAATCTTTAAATTCTTCAATATTTCCTTCTATGTGGAAAAGTGCTTTCATTATACCCATCCATAAAAAAGGGTCAAAAAACGATATAACTAACTATCGCCCTATTGCTAAATTGTCTGTAATTCCCAAATTATTTGAATCCATTATCTGTAACGTTTTATCTTTTAGTTGTAAATCTATTATTTGTGATAGCCAACATGGTTTTGTCCAAAAGAAGTCGACTGTTACAAATCTGTTTGACTTTACCTCTTTTTGTATCGATTCCTTTGAAGATCGAAAACAGGTGGATTGTGTATTTACTGATTTTAGCAAAGCCTTTGATAAGCTTTGTCACAAAACTCTAATTAATAAACTAATTGGCTTAGGGTTCAATGAAAACTTTCTAGTCTGGATATCATCTTATTTAGAAAACAGGAAGTATAGTGTTACTTTTCGTAATGAGCGTTCTTATCAATTTTTGGTCAACTCAGGTGTTCCACAAGGGAGCCATCTAGGCCCATTACTATTTGTTCTATATATCAATGACTTGACATCAATTATAAAAAATTCATCTGTGCTTATCTATGCCGATGATATCAAAATTTTTAAAAGAATAGCCTCCATCAGCGACTGTGAACAACTTCAAGAAGACATTTATAGGTTCAGGGAATGGTGCAATACTAACCGTCTTTTGTTAAATATTGACAAGTGTAAAACAATGTGTTTTACGCGCAAAAAAAATGTGTTAACTTACAACTATATGTTAGATTCTTTTACATTATGTAGAGTGTCCGTTTTTTCCGATCTAGGGATTATTCTAGATTCTAATTTAACATTTATTGATCACATTAACTTTATTATTAAAAAAGCTAATAAAACTTTGGGATTTATAAAAAGATTCTCCCGTGACTTCGTGGATCCTTACGTTCTTAAGCTTCTCTACATATCTTTTGTCAGACCAGTACTCGAATATGGCTGTGTAGTCTGGGCGCCATACTATTCAGTTCATATTAACAGACTTGAGGGAATCCAAAGGAGATTCTTACGATTCTGTCTTCGTTTTCTTCCTTGGTCACAAAGATCGACACTGCCCCCCTATAACAATAGACTCATCTTAATAAATCTCCCTTTACTCTCAAAACATAGACAATATCTACAACTATGTTATATTATAAAATTAGTCAACGGATCAATAATATCTCCATCAGCTCTGTGCCGCTTGAATTTTAGTTTTAGTCAAGCTAGCTTGAGAAATCAACGGTCTCTATATCCTAACTTTAGCAGAACAAACTATGGTATGAACAGTCCCTTAAATCAATTGATTTCAGTTTTCAATAAGTATAATTTTTTAATTTCTTCAGTTAATGACAATTTAAAATGTAGTAAATTTAAAGAAAACTTTTTTAATACATAATTGTAAGTAAATTCATATTTGTAATGTTATCTAGTTTTAAGTTTTGTAACGTTAGTACTTTAACGGATTAAATAAATAAATAAATAAATAAATAAATAAATAAATTATGACGAAAGAAAAAATATAAAGGTTCAAAATAATGTAATAATCAAATTTGAAAATTGTGAAATTAAAATTTTGAATACTACTTTTAAAAATTATGTAAACCTTAAGCTTAGATATAAAAATATCTAATTTAACTACTTTGGATGTAAACTTAGAAATAGATAAAAATTTAAAGAATGGTTTTCCTCTCTCACCTCGGCTTTAGTTTTGGAAAGATTGCTTCGCGCTTCGAATTACTCGCGAATATTAATTAGTAACTAGGAGAATGCCTAGCATTAACTTTTTCTCGATTTTAGTATTTTTAGATTTTCTCGAAAAATTTTGTTGAAAGGGGTCTGAACTCGGTCATTTGGATTCGGCAAGTTTTGGAAAGACATCCAACAACTTGTTGAATCATTGAATGTGTGTGTGAGAGTAAAGTTTCGATGAGATTCGACTACGGAGGTTTTCGAGGAGAGCACGTAGCTTTCCAGGAAGCCGTGATCCCGTGACTGAAGATCTCGAAAACGATTGGCTGGACGTATGAATTTGTGAGAGAATGGAATGGCCGAGGAAGACAATGGGTTTAGCTTGGAAAGGTACTCTTTGGAGAACCTTTGAAGCAAAAAGTTGATTTTGGTTAGAAGTCGAGAAAAGTCTAAAGAAACAGAAAAATTGAGAAAAAGTTTTTGTCGTTTCGAAGAAGAAATTTTTGAAGGAAAGTTGTAATTCGAGGCGGAGAAGTAACTTTGGAGGAAACAGGAGGATAGCCGAGGTGACAGAAAAAAAAGGGGGCGGATAGGAGATCCGTAAATTCAAAAAAAAAGATAAAGATTTGTTTAAATTAGCTAGTCAGTGTTAATTCTCATCCCAGTTATTTGAGGGACACGGTTTTCTTTTTTTATTCGCTAACGGCCCACTTGCGTTTCATTTCCTTTCGGTTTTACTTTAACAGTTTAAATTTGCGAAACTTTTTGTTCTTAAAAATCTGAAAAGATCTTGGGTTTTAATCCTACCTGCAAGGTTTCCCAAGCAAAAATCGATATAAATTAAAAAAAAAATGTTCAAAACAAATTTAAATTCTTCTTCTTAATTTATTCAAACGGAAATTCCTTGGTTCCGCTCCAAAAGGTTTGTAATTTCCTTTAATTCAAAAAAAAATTACTGGCGCCCATTTTCTTTTATTCTCTTTAATTGTAATTTTTCTATTCCAGGGACACCCTATTCCTATTTTTCCATTATCAACAATAATTTTTGATAACCTTTTGATTAATCAACTTTCCCAAATTTTTCGATTGAACCCACCCCAAGCTGAGCTATAGGGCGGCAGCACTGTATTTGCTGTAGGTGGTGAAAATTGCCGAACAGTTCAAGTGATTGACATTCGTACGTCACATTTTATCTAATATTCTAATCTATTTTCATTCTTCGCGACGCGCGCCGGTTTTATTTTATCCGAGATTGTTTTGTTCTTAAAGTAATTATTTTGAGTCCACTAGATGTGCTACTTTTTTAACGTTTTTGGACTTTTCCAAAGCGTTTGACACGGTTGATCACCGGACACTTTGTAAAAAGAGCTTAAGGATGATTTCGGTTTTTCTTCTTGTTCAGTAAAACTTTTGCACTCATACTTAACGGATCGTCAGCAATGTGTGGCAGTGGAAAACCAGTTGTCTTCATATCTTGCAATCCCTGCAGGTGTACCGCAGGGTTCCATTCTTGGGCCGCTACCGCTAGTATCTAGTTAAGTCCTGCAACGTTCATATGTTCGCAGACGACGTCCAATTATACTTATGCAGTCCGTTAGATGGCATAAGTAATGCTATCAGCCATATTAATAACGACCTAGAAATTATTCTGCAGTGTGCTCTCAAGCATTACCTTTCTCTCAAACCGGGGAAGTCAAAGACATTATGTATTTACAAACGCATCTTAGATACGTCAAGTTTTCCACCGGTTCGACTTGGTAGATCGACCATAGACTATGTGCATTCTGTCAGGAACCTGGGGATAATTTTCAACGAAACTTTAACTTGGGCTGTTCATGCAGCTACTACTATTGGTAAACTATATAGTACTTTGCGCCTATTGTGGTCATCCCAAAGGTACGTTCCTGTCAAAACTAAGATGTTGCTTGCCAAAACATTCCATTGTCCGTTTAGTTTATCAGTCCTCTGGTAAGGTTTTACAAAACAAATTTGTATGTAAGTAGGCATATTTGTTAGCAGTATAGTATAGGTTTAATAAAACTGTAATATTATAAATATTTTTTGGTTTTTTTAAGTAAAACTTTAATATCTTTTTTGTGCAAAAACCATTAAAAACCTCAGTCCCCTGGCCTCAGTCCCCTGGCTAATAAATGAACAAATAATATTTTATTCAGAAACCTGAGAAATTTTTAGTTATGTTGAACTTCGAACTACATTGCGAAATATTTTTAAAATTTTTAAAAAGAATATAATTTTTTTAAAATGATTCTAAGCAGAAAAAAATATTTAATTATATTCTTTTAATAAAATGCTAAGTTATATGTCTTAACCATGAATTTGTATGTTTATGAAGACTAATTAAATTTAATTTCTATATTTCAATGTGTACCCAAGAGAAAATACAAAAAAAAAAATAAAGATTTATTCACTCCCCTTAAAAAAAAACTCAGTCCCCTGAACATCATTTTTCAAAAAAATGTCCTTAAAATTGTCATTTTTTATTTTTTTCTTACTGGCCGCTTTCGACAATGCAAAGAGACATTCTAATGATCAATTCGAACAACTTTTACGTCTTTTGGCTTCCAAAAATGTCGTGCCGAAATTTGTAATATTTTATTCAATTGTTTGTAGAATCACCCATACATATCTTGCTTTGTTAAACATTTTCGAACATTCTTAAATATTGTAAAGCCTTCACTTATAATAAGATTGTAGATAGTCTTAATGTGAAATTATTATTAATAAATACGAAATAGAAATAATGCAGTTCACATTCGTGGAGTCCAGCTAAGGAAATAACCTCTGAATGTACCAGTACGTCCATAGCAGGTTTGCGAATTTTTGAATTAAAAAAACATTAAGTCATAAGTCTGTAGATGACTTGTGAATTAGAAAAAATTAATTCATAAGTTAGATAGTGACTTATGAATTAAAAAAAAATTTAAATTAAGTTTCATAAGTCAGTAACTAGCTGCTGAAGCAAACTGACTTTAAGCTGAAAGCTGGGTTGCGCTTAAATGGCAGAAGGCAGCATTGAGTTTTTGAACCATTCAATTCCACGCGGTTTTTGGTTCCTCATTAGACAATGCCATCGAAATCAGGATTTAATGAGCTTATATTATACGCCGCCGCCGTTCATAAACCACATCCAAAGTACAAGGATGTGAATCTGGAAACAAATATAAGAAGTTGAGAGTGCCGTCGTCAGCAAAATAATCAAATGGATTAGAAGCTTTAAATATTGATGAATATGCGAAAGAGAGCCGGAGACAAAACGGAATCCTGTGGCACACCAACACAACTTGAAATGAAAGGTGCGAAAGGTAGTTTCTAATCTAACGAAAAAGAGATTCAGAAATACCAAATGTACGAATTTTCAATAAGCGAGCTTGATGCCAAATTGATCAAATGCTTTTGAAATATAAAGTGCAAAAATCTTAATTTCTCCAAACCGATGTAAAGATTTGTGCCACTATTTAGTGAGAAATGTCATCAGGTCATCAATGGACATGAAGACTATGAAAACCTTGCTGCCGCATCTTTTAAAGAACAATTGGACGATAGTTAGAGTAGGAAGAAAATTTGCTTTTTTTAGGGACAGGCTGGACAAATGCTAATTTCCATCCACTCGGAAAGAGACCAATTGAATAGGGCAGATGGTAAATCTTATGCGATGGTTTTGATAGCGTTAAAGAGCACTTCTTTGGAACAATAGGGGGATATTATCCGTGTTCAAGATAGATGAAGATGGAGAGCTTCTTTGTCTCAGGATAAGACCGGAAGAACTAAGATGTAAATGCAAAAAGTTGAGTTCTTTACACTTCACAAAAATCCAGCTTATTTTATTAGACGATAAAGCTGAACTCCTCAACTACTTCGAAGTTGTTAGTATGATTGGTGAAGTTTTGTCCTAGTCCGAGGGCAGGGCTTTATTTGTTTGCTGATATCATGTACTTGGTCCTGTCCTAGTTTTATACGTATGATCTTTTTTTCTTTTTTCACTGAATGTCTAATAATTTGTTGACGGAAATTTTGACACAAGGCACCCAAAAGGGAATAGCAAAAACCCCAGGCTTATACGTGACCGCCCTAGACCAGAAAATATCTTAATCAGATCTTTTTAAGAATTGCAATGTATAGAAACGTATGAACAAAAAGGCACACATCACGTGAATCTATAGGTATTTAACATATATTATTTCAGCTTATTTGCAGAATTCTAGTTTTTCCTTCTGACAAAAAAAAAATAAATAAAAACAAGATATATCTACCCCTAAATGTTTTCATAACCTCAAACAATTGTCAACCAGATTGTCAAACAATAGAATTGTGGCGAACAATACCAAAGATCGCTATCGAGGATGAGTTTTTTTCTCCAATCCTTGTCGCTGAGTCCTGAAACGTAGTTCTTTTTATATTATTTTTAAAAATCTAAAACAACATCAACAAACATTTCAAAAGGATTCCTTTATGCTCATCAGTGACACGCAATCGACATTAAGGACAACCTTAAATCTCGATAGAAATAAGAACTCGATGAGAGCTGTTTTCATTTTGTGAACTAAACAAAAAGTGCTCCTTGCTGAATTCCATATTCAATCATCCGTGTGCCACTTGAAGAGGAGAATCCCAAACACAAAAAAAATATAAATATACAGAGAGTCCTGAGATGTTGACGATAACGCTGGCTATAATGGCGATGGTAATGATAATAATGATCAATTCAAGGACCGCTCTCCGAGGCCTGGATTCGAGTTGTTGTAAATTTGTCATTTTGGTCTTAAACTGTTTTTTTTTTTTTGCTTGATTCTTTCGGAATTAATTTCATTCTCTTCCCATATAAGTGCCGTGCACTTGAAGTGATGATAAAGAACAAGAAGCACCAAGCTATGAAAAGACGAGAAAAAAAAATTCAAAGAAAATGTCACTCCTCGCAAAGAAGGCAGCAGATGGTGTGTCTACCGAAGTCTGAATGGAACGCAATGGCAGCGACTCTGCTGTTTCGCTAGGTTTGCTCCGATTTCGAAAATAAAATAGCGTGCGAGATGAAAATCATATGTCATTCATATATCTGGCTCTGGCTCTGGGTCCATTATTTATAAATCAAGAAATTGTCTCCCTGGTAGCTGATAGTAGTCATCAGCGTCGTCGTCTTGATATTGCAGCCATGTTAAGGACCCACTTGCAGGAGGCTGGCAAAGTGATGAAAGACACTTGCTTTGCTATATGTGTAGTTGAATGCACTGCTGTGTTACTTTTTATTTGCTCCTCCGAAGGGGGAAAACGAATATTTTTAATTTTAGATCCTAACATATTCAAATTGCTTGTGATGACATAAGGAGAGTCGTTATTTTCTAATTAAAAATACTTAAAGGCATTGCAACAATGGAGGATCTGTAAAGAGTCTTGGTGATTGACAAGTTTTCGAAAAGGAGGTTGGAGATGAGAATAAGAAATTGGAGAAGCTTCCTAGGGGACTTTTAATTCGAACTTACAGGGTTACCTATACGTGTTTCTTCATATTAAACTTTATGATACAACCTGAGAATTAAATAAAGTTGGAGTTTTTTCTTTTTTTTGAACTTAAATAAATGAGTCAAACTTCTTAGCTCTAAAAAGTATATTATTCAAATATGGAAAATCCAACTTGATTACAGTCTATTGTATGGTTCTTAACGTGCTTTTAAGAACCAATCAATCCCGAATCCCGACACGTGAGAGACAATGTGCTTTTTCCTCATCTATACGATTCCGAGCAAACTGCTTTCGATCTTCATTAACTTGGACACTGTTATCCATCAGCTCGATGTAGCCGAACCAATACTTTCGATGTGATTTGACTTTCTGAACTTTATCCACAACTTGGTACAGCTCATATAGTAGTTCACAGTTGTATCTTTCCTTCCATTAGCCTTCCTCATTGACAGAACCGAATATCAGTCGAAGAATTTTTCTTTCGAATAAGCTCCTCTTTTCGTCCAATACTCGGCGACGCAAAGCAAGACTGACAGACTTAAAATCATGAACAATTATACACAATTCATTTAAGATTGCAGTCCGAGACAAGACGCCTTTCCATCTCTACGATTCGGTGCACCAGACCTTCTGTCAGCCAGCTCTGGTATTTGGAATCCGCTATGGAAAGAACCGAACAAGCTGTACACGATTCCTTCATCCAGATCAAGCAGGCGGCACAAAATCTGGGGCTGCACAATGCACATTAGTGAAGGTAAAACAAAGTACACGGTGGCGTCGAATGCGAGAGGAACAGTTGGTCAAACAATCAAGGTTGCGGAGCACGAATTTGAAGTGGTGCAATCCTTTAAATACCTTGGGTCGATAGAAGCAGCCGATAACAATATAGAAGAAGAAATACGCGGGCGGCTTTTCAAATCCAACAAAGCCTACTATAGTCTGTCAAAGCTCTTCAAATCCAGAAATCTCACCATAACTTCAAAACTGCTGCTGTACAGGACCATGGTATTGCCAGTACTCACATATGGATCCGAGACTTAGGTGCTTAGCAAAAGGCACTCCGACCTCTTAGCTGCGTTCGAGAGAAAAGTCTTAAGGAGAATTGTTGGCCCCGTATGTGAGGAAGGAAGATTCCGGAGACGGTACAATCATGAACTGTACGCAATCTACCTTGAAGCAGATATCGTGACAAAAATTAAGCTCGGTAGACTCCTTTGGGCAGGGCACCTAGCTCGCATGAGCGAAGAGGAACCTGCTCGGAAAGTTCTTTGTGGTACATTCTATGGTAGACGACAGCGTGGTAGACCATGCTTGCGCTGGAGAGATGGCGTAGACCAGGACGCCCGAAGCCTTGGGGTGCGCAACTGGATGGCGTCGGCTAGAGACCGGGATAGGTGGAGAGACTTGTTGAAAGAGGCCAGGACCGGAACCCGGTTGTCGAGCCGATGATGATGATGATGGCTGAACCAATGTAGCTGACGTGTTTTGACTTTGTGGACTACATCCACATGCAGTATCTTCTTCTATTTGTTTTTCTTCCAACTACTACTGAGGTGTCGTTCGTGGAATAAATATTTACTCCGACTTAGGTGAACTCTTAAACGACCTCGAAATTGTTGCTTCTAATAGTGAAGTTTTTGTTTTAATTTGTTGATGCCATGTAGTTGTCTCAAATCGTCCTCTTCATTGTTAAGATTGAGGGTAGCTTGACAATAATTTACATATATGCACTGCTTGCACATTGTAAGGGAACATGTGCAAGTCTTCCACTAAAATTCGCTGTAGGCTATGCTAAAACCCCTGACCTATTATTATCGGTAAAAAAATCAATCCCGCGGAGCACAGCGCCCCATTGCTCGTCTGTTTGTATACTTCAGCTGTGTAGTACACAAATGTCAAGATCGTCTTTTGTTTAACGTGGATACCTACCGTTGCCAGTTTTACTCCACGGGAGGCCTACCTCCATCGGAGTCAGATTTAGTCCTGACCATTAACCCCGATATAGCAAGTTATAACGGTCGCAAAGTTGTGATATGTTAGAGCGTATGCACACCTCTTGCTTTGGAGGCGAGGTCTATCTAACAAATCTTGAATTCAAGAAAAGAATCTTGAAAATCGTGTGTTTCCGCATTCGGAGTAAACCAAGCCACCATGATGCTCCACTAGGGGGCCTACCTCATAGATAGGGTTTGAGCAGAGGATAAAACTCAATCCTCAAACTCAAATGGGCACTATTTCCCATGGTTCCAGAATTAAGCTTCCGGTCGAGCTTCGCAACTTTGTCATTTCATGGAGTCTCCTAGGTGATTCCAACCCGGATTAATCCGAGTCTTTATCTCGCTTCGAAAACTCATAGATTTGAACCTGTCACTTCCAGATGGGCTCCTGCAAGACCCTGGGCCTATCAACCCTTAGGATATACACCAAGAAGTCGGCCGGGGCAGAAACTAACAACTCAATGTGCATCCTAGTCTTTTGCTTACCTTACGGCAAACAAGGAAAGACGATCCTGTCTTTTAATTACCTTACGGCAAGCTAGGAAAGACGCTCCTAGTCTTCGTTCTGAAAAGAACAGGACGAAGACGGTCCTAACTCTTATTTGCTACTCAAATACCTTGAAGATCTCCAACTCAACTACCAGTCGGAGACTTCATCTGTTACTCATCCTTCAAAACCCCTTTTAAACCATAAATCTCCAGACGGGCGGAAGCCGGAGATTTAACGATTTAACTCCTTAAAACCGTGAAATACCAGCCGGGCGTGTAGCCGAAGATTTCACTCCCTTTCACTCCCTTCTGACACCATCGTGAGACTTTCAAAATCTTACAACTCGCTCTATATGATATCCATTAAGAAGCAGGTGGAAGTATTGTTTGAAAACATCTACTCTTCCTTGGTACGGTAAGCTTCAATCTTTCGAAGAGTTTGGGGGTGGCTGTGGCGCGATGGATGTGTGCTCGCCTGTGAACCTCATGATCACAGGTTCGATCCCTGCCGTCGTCTATGTCGTTTTAATTCCATTAAAAACCTTCTAAAATTGTCATCAATGGGTTGCTGGTTTACTCATTACATGTTGTTCAGGCATAACACTAACAACATGTAATTGAGTTAAACTAGTGTACCCAACAAGGATGAACTAGAATAAAATAATGTGAATCATAAGCCACATAGAAATAAGACACGGCATTCTCCGCTTTAGTTCAGCCGCCATCACTGGAGATAAAATATCTGAGACAACAACCTTCAGTCTCAGAACATCGTGCCACACATCTTTCCTATCCCTCTTTCTCTTCCTTAACTTCACGCCCGCGCTGTGTTCAAACATTTAAAGGGTAATCATAATCCCTTGAGCGCGTGTAGATTATACAAAAAAAAAAAAAAAAAAAAGAGTTTGTGTTCCGGACTTGAAACCTACCGTCCTGATATTCCTTTGATCTCGAAAATCTTCGATTTCCTTGAGCTGGGAAGGTGCTTACGCCATTTTTCTTTTATGATATTGTGATATTGGGACTGTAAATGGGACAATTGATTGTTGGTGTTTATAGTAAATGCGTGCTCATCGAAATATTCGCGATCAGTTTTTTACTTGCTGACTTTGCCATGTCAATATATGCTAAGGCGTAAAAGTTCAAATTTCGTTCTCCTAAGTCGAGTTTAGAATTTTTCTGCAGGAAGAGAATGGTCAAAGTTCACTTTTACCCCATAAAATGTACTATCTTTTAGGATCTCGGATATTTGCCTATCCCTAAATTGAGCATGGCCTATTTTGTTGGTAGTTCGAACGTCTAGAGAATGCCACGTTGATTTCTGGATCTTTCGCTTGGAAACCTAGTGCTACTTATCATTAAAAATGTTTAACTTGTACTCCGGACAGTCTCCTTAGGCTCCATCAAAGAGGTCATGAAAGTCCCCCTTTATTGCTTCTTAGTCGATTTCCTATAAAGAGTCCACATCCTTTTCATCGTTCTTCAGTTCAAAGTAATTCTTTTATTTTAGATTTTGCCCCAACTCCCATCAGTGGTAGTTCCTCTTGGCATAATGGTAAGAGCGTTGCACTATCATGCAGAAAGTCTTTGGGCCATTCTCAGGCGCTACAGGGGTATAATGCCTCTTACGAGGAATTGACAAATCCTCCAAGAGTATATCTTGTCATGAAAAGTACTGCTCCAAAGTGGCCGTTCGCAATCGGCCAAAAGTTGTAAGTCCCCTCCATTTCTGGTAACGCGCGCACAGGAATGGTTGAGAGTTGTAAGTCACATTGTCCTAATTCTCTTCTAGCTATTGCATACAAAATTTATTTTCCCATCAGTTTAATTGGTTATTTAAATACGAATTATCAAATAACAAAATGCAACATTGGTCCCTCGAGCCGGATCAACATAAGATTAAAAAGTTCTTTTTTTTTTTTTTTTTTTTTTTTTTTTTTTTCAAAATCAAACACGCAAAGTTTGTTAAATAATATCTTAAATTTGATTTAACGCACTTCCCCTATTCCCCAATCATAAATCTAATCGAACCCCAATCAAATGCATAATCCTCCAATCCGAAAACCTCCAATCACTTTAAATCCCGATGCTAAGCTTCCATATACACAACCCAAACACAATTCCATTCTAACCACCAGAATTAATTAGTTTGACACAAACGGATTCTTGTTGTTGGTATCGGCTTTCAGTATCGCATTGCCCGGGTGGCCATCACGTGCTTAGCCCCCCATGTAGATTACGGCACAACCCTATAGATATTTGTAATTAAAAACCTGATGAAAGAGTTGACCTTTTCCTCCTCCCTCTTTCGGAAAATAAAGAAAATTTTAAAAGAATTTCCGTCTTTCGTTTTTGTGTTATTTTTAATTCTGTCTTACTACAGTCTGATTTTCCGATCTTTCCCATCAACCTTTGGGACTTAAACAACGCATCAACAACAACAAAGTCGAAGATTATGTCAGATGATGATCTTTTGCTTTCAGCCCAGAGGTGCAGTCATAGTCGTTGGCTCTGTACCTGTTAAACGTAGGTAGATGTACCTATCTGGCTATAAACTATCTAACAATATGGCCAATCCCCCGAAAAATCCAACGTGATTTCCGCATTTATAGATGCAAAACGAGTCTTGCAGCAAAAGTTCATTCTGTGGGTCAGGGCTACGACGACGACGCCGATGACGATGCTCGTCGGTCGACGAAGACGGTCTCGTCTTTGATTCACGCATTTTCCATATGCTTATCTTGCTTCGCGTCCTCGGTCGTCGCATTATCTGTGTACGCAACCTGATATATCCATGAATGGTTCAGTCAGAATATATCCCGTGCCCTTTTGGCTTCGTAGCTAGAAAGAGAAAAAGGTTAAGGCTTTGCGAATATCTTCGGCGTTTGCGCTTGATGCGAGAACAAAAGGTGATTATGTTTGAAGCGCGGTGCATCTGATGCTTGACAGTGGAATTTTCAATCGGGAATCGGGATATAGGTGGAGCTCGCTCAACTGGGACATAATGTAGCCGAGAACAAAATTTGTGTTCTGATAGGAGATATTATTTTTGTATCTTTCCGAAATGACAGAAGAATACCTCTATATCTCTATGGGTACGGTATGTATTATGTACACAATGTTGTGATGGGGAGGTTCTGAAATTTGATTGAATTTTGTCTCTTGCCTCAAGACCTTTGGCTTTAAAATATTTTTTTTTTCTTAATCTTTTCAATGATCTTCTCAAAGACGAAGGAGATATGAACTAGGAATCCATATACTTCCTGAACAAACAGAAATATGCTGCTTGTAGTTGTTCCTATATTGAACTTAATGTTAAAATGGTCATTGCCTAAGTTCCCGATTTTCATCCAAATATAGAATTGTAAGGTTCGCTGAGGAATTATGAGGTGCATAAATTTATTACACAATTCAAAATGGTAGATTTTTAATAAAGCTTCTATGATATCTTTTTTCTGATTGTCTGTTTCAATACAATTTATAAGGGGTTATAAGTCTGAATGGGGCTAAATGAGCACCAAGAGCTTTCTTACAATATCGAAGGACACATTTTTTATCAAAAAATAACAGTACCCCTCCGGGACCCCTTTTTGGCGACTTGAAACTATAAACGTCCAATTTTTCATAGATCTGCCTCATAAATCAAACTGAATTTGACCAATGGATTTGAATACTTGGATATCAGAGCAGTGGTGGCTTAGCAAAGACGTGTGTGACTTAAAAGAACTCCACAAGAAGACGTCTAACAGGGCCAAATCGCACGATCTCGGTGGCCAATTCACATCACCTCCGCGAGAGATAATCATGTCCAATGCGGCATAGGCTGTGTGGCACGTGCACCATCCTATTAAAATCACATGTCGTTGGGTTCCATATCATCCAATTCAGATACAATGAAATGCACGACTGGGTTGCATGAACGAATGAACTTGCTCTTATGTAAAAGACTAAGAATTTCAAAAATAAATGTTATTTGAGAAAAACTGTTCTTAAGCATGATTAATGATTAAAACAACTCCCTTCGTAGTTGGAGCTAAAATAGGATGCCATGTGATTCAAGCAACTATTAGCTTATACAAGAACAAAAGAAGTCGTTGTAATGGTTTCTGAGCCGTTTTTGAGATATCGAATTTTCCGAAAAAAAAATTGTTGTTTTTTTTCAAAAACTCAAAAAATATTTTTTTTTAAAGTTTTGAAACGCAATGCGAGACCCATTTCGCTATCATCGTAATGTCAACTTTGATCAAAATCTTGAGTTATCATCTGACCGTTGACGGTGCGGTCGGTCTGGCCTCAAAGAAGTATAGACCGATGATACCGCGAGCCCAAAATCCACACCCAACACCGACTTTCTCTAGATGTTTTAAAATTTTTTGGATCTCGTGCTGACCAACGTCATTGGCAATGGTCGTTAACTTTGACCTCTTTGTTCAGTTGAAACTTGTACGGGTGTTGGCATGATGTAAAATTCCCCAACTTGCCGGCTGGGAAAGGCTGAGTTCTTGTGGATTTGACTGCCTCGGATTCTCCTGCACACTCTAACGCATAGCGGCGATATTTTCCGCAGGTTTTGTGTTTCATTGACGTACATGACGTACAGCTGTTGGCGAGTTTTAACTGAATCGGTCAACTCGAATTTATTGACTACTGTTCGAAAAGTCCTATCGAAAAGATGACTTTGATGCCTATAAAATGGGCGAAGTGCGCGAAAAATTGCTCGAACAGAACCACCCACTTTCATTAAATAATTATATCAGTTGCGCACGTTGTTGAACACTATTACTTTCCATGGCAATACAGAATTATTAAATGACAACTAATTTGACACATGTAGCTTCAGCAATCACCTGTCAAAGTTCGTAAATTCCTATGGGAAATCCCTTTATTTGAGGATTGTTTCTATCCAAGAAGTCTCGCGTCTCGTGTCTCGCTCAGTACCGTACCCATATACCCTTGGATTGTGACCTTGCTGAATCTTGGACAGAAGATCTGATATACTATAATATAAGACTGCGGAGTAATATGCTCGATACGAATTGCTCCAAAACCATTTATTATTCAGCAGTCATGTCTAGTTTCAAAAATTCCAACTGATCTCAGCTCTAAGTATTTTAGAGTAGTGAAAGGTCATCTCTGAGGAGTTCGGCTTAACTTGAACTGGCAACACCAATGTTGATTATATTTAAAAAATGCTTCCATTGATTTTTGGAGCTTTAGCCTCAGCGTTGTAAGCTCCTTGATTTAAGTACAAGAGTATTAAATTTTTTGTGAGTTTCTCTTTGTTTACTTTATTAGCACCCGGAAGAGTGTTTTGGTAATGGCCTTTTTAGAAAACGTCATATCAAAGTCAATTTAATCGCCAAATGATTATCATTTTTGACGCAGATATTGCTATCGTCAAATATTGTAATCGTCCTGCTGGCGCAAAATCAGCTAGATCAACGTAAGTCAGTTTTTATGTAAAAGTATTTGATGTTTAGGAAAACACACTCCCTGATTTATGACCTTTGCAAAATACATTATCGAAAACAACGCTTTTGCATTCAAATTTGATTTTGAATTTTCGAATAGAACCGAAAATTTCTTTAATATGGACACCTGCCAATTAGTCTTAATATCACGATGAGCCTATCCGTAACGGAGTCAAATTAAGCTTTATTAACTGCCCAAACAGAGCATGACACCATTCCAGTAGCAATTCGGTGAAAATTTTAAGGTATGTTTTACACGTCTTGCTAAGGACCGACCCTATATAACGCCTTTTGTATGCATGAAAACTTGGACACAAATTCCAGAGGTAGGGAAGCCAGTGTCTTGCGAAACAGAAACCACCCTATTCCATGGGCACCAGAATATAGCTTCCGGTGTAGCCTCGAAAACGTGAAGGTCACTTCTAGATAAGCACCTCAACACTCGACGCCTAGCAATTTCGAGAATGCAAACCCAATCATCGACCAAGGTAGAAGCCGAAAGCAGAGTGTGCACACTCATACGCCCAACATAAAACTTACATATACTCCTCAATGAACGCTTGAAGATCTCGACGAAATCAGATGTAGGCAAGCATCACCTGAGTCGTTCCATATGACAACTGTTATATCTCATGTACCGGAGGTGCATCTAATAGCACATGCGCAAAACCCTGCTGCGAGTTCAGACACAACGACTTTCGGTGAAAACTACAACAAGGACAACAGAAAGAAACAAGTGTAACTGGTTATTTTGCGAACGAATCACAAGTCGCTATGCACCCCTAGATCGACGGACCTTGTTCAGGTATATGATCGGGATAGCCATATAATACGTATTAACCACATCAAACTCCTCACAACACCTCGCCTCAGGCCGAGCCCAGATGCCACCAAGTCTCTTGACTCAGAATAAAGGACGCAATTGCTATGGTTAGAAGCGCGTTGGTGTGAGCACATACCTAATTATGATGAGTTAATCAGGAGCAGACCTGGACAACAGTCCATTTCCCGCCCAAACATCAACCAGTCATTATCATAAGCCCAAAGAGTTTCAAGTTTTAAGGCAAACCTAGCAGTGCACCCAGCATCCAGGAAGCACATAGCAATGACTCACACTAGTTAGCCTCAGGCTATCAACCATGACTCCATTTAAGCACAGAATCAAGTCAACAATAGATGAACCCCAATTCAAAGAGTGTACAATATAGACAGACAGATTGCCATTGCCACCGAATCCGGAAAACTCGATCACTAAAGCTTGCTAGATTATCAGCCATCTCCCTATCAAAAAGGAAAAGAGTGAAATCCCAAGCATCATCTACACGCATTACACCCATCGCAGAGAAATCTCTGATACGAGAATTTCGCGGACACTAAGTTAACACATGCCTTACGTGCTCTGTCGGAGCTCCACATGGACAATTCACCGAACCGGCCAATATCCTTTCATGCAAGAATACATCTTAGGAGCCATGTCCAGTCAGCAGAAATCCCGTGAACAACGAGAAGTCCAGCGTTTTCTATCAGACATGCCAACAACCTCCAGGAGAATCCGAAAAGTGGTTCTACCCTTCTCAATATCAGTCCAACGAGACTGCTACCAAGAAAACAAATTGTCTTTCAACGAAACCTTTCATGGTCATGAATACATTCAGATTATGAACGCTTATGGCCCCATATCCATTTTAGAATCCTACTGACTTCCGGCACAAGAGAGGTGAGTCTTGATCTCACATGTAAAAGTTCAGGAATAAAACTCATTCTATCTCCAATTGTAGTTCTAAGGTATCTAACTTGCGTCACATACCTAAGACTCACCCCGACAAGCCCTAAGAAGTGGAGGTCGATTGAATGACAATTTACCCTTGAGCAACATATTGCGGGAGCTGGGAGTCTTTTCTACAACAACTTCCAACCCAACCCCGGACACTCACCATGTTCATACCCTCCTTACCCTTGCTTTCAGGCTTAGCACGGGACTGGCCTTCAACAAGGACAATGAGATCATCACCAATGCACCTACAGTACAACTACCAGGGAGAAAGCAGTAGAGAGTAGAGGATCCATCATAAGGTTCCAAGAATAATGACCCCCAAAACACCCCTGTGGACGTCGAACAGTTGACACTTGCAGTTTGTGCTTAAGAACAACTTTGTATTGCATTTTTAAGACAAGTTTTGTTTTCGAAAACAACCATTTCTGAATTGCATTCATTCGTATTAAGACTGCCTAATTGCCAGCGTTGAATTTGCTTATATATTCAAATGTGTAGCCTACTTCACACTCTACTTCAATCAAACCCCATTCGAATTTTTTACTAAAAATCATACCTAGTATAACATAGTATAACCCAAAAGTATATTTGATTTTGTTTTTGTCGTTTTTGAAAACTGTGTAACATAGAAAAAATCTCAATTAATTGTGTTTATTCAACTGAACTGCATTTTGTTATTTCTCACATCAATACTGCATGACAAAAACTCCATACCCACCCCCAGCCATTATTACCACACCCTCCAGTACCACCTAATATACCAAAAAATGCACTCTCAATTCTCATGTGTGTATTTCAAAACCCAAATGTAAACATCGGAAGCTGATGCTTCAAAAAGTTGAAAGTGTCCATTATCTCGTGGATTTTTGGTGCATCCGGGAATTAGGGAAACAATGATTTGTTTTTTTTTTGTTTTGTGCCAGATCCACTTACATCATTTTCTATGGTCCCTCTAATATTAAAAAAAAAGATCCAAAAGGGAATTACTTGCTGATTTTGTAATTCGAAAACAACACACATTGGACAAACAGTGAAACAGTGTCAACATGTCATGCGATATTTTTATTTGTGTTTTTTTATTTTTAATTTTCTGTGTTGTTTTTGCCCAAACCACGACATGTTGACGAGGACAACATTGTTATTTCTGCTGTCAATTGTGTCCTGATATGGATCCACTTCTATGCACATCGACATAAGGGCCAGATACATTTTTATTTCCTTCACCAAATCAAACAACATTTTAGGTTTTCTTATTTTCGACAACCAACCCAGCAAAGTTTAATGTTTTTTGAGTTTTGGAATACCCAGAGGGGCGATTGTTTCTAGAAAACTGTGCACGAGGGGGAGCCAGAGCCAGAGTCAGAGCCCAAGGAGCACATCATATTGTCCTCATGCATTTTAGGTTTCTGGGAAATTGTGCACTTGCTCTCTTGCCCTGGCACTGCACTGCTGCTTTATGCATTTTGCCTGTTAGGGGGATTTGTTTTCATAACTTTTGACATGCTGCAGTTTTTGGCGGTTTTGTTTTTGATATTCCTGACATGTTTTGTGTATTTTTGAACTCAAACAAAAAAAAATAAAATAAAAAAAAAAACGTTTGGCTGTGGGAGAATTTATTATAAATTTTTAGCTTTTGTCACGCATATTTTGTTTTTGATGGGCCCTGACACTACTCGTATACGAGTATGACAAGGATGTGATCTGAATAAAATGGCAAATCTTAGTTTTGAAACTTAAAGGTTTATTTTAAAGGACTCTGAACTTGTTCATGTATTTGAAGCAAATCTCTTAAATATAAAAAAATAGAAAATGGAAATCAAGGCCGTAGCGAGAAATATATGTTGGAAGGGGTAGTTCGTCATTTATTTCAAAAAAGGTTTCATAAAATTTTAGAATAGGTAGGAACAGTGCAATAATTCCTCCGACAGTAAACCAGTAGGTGTTAGTTACTAAAGTTAAAGGATTCTTGTTGCTTTTTGAAGAGGTTAAAATAGCTATGTTTTTTTTTTAATTTTCCTTTCCTTTGTGACTTTTAATGGATATATAACTCATTCAAGAAATTGAATTTTTTCTTTCAGTTTCAAAACTACGGTACCTGCAATAAAGCTTCAACGATTTTGTTAAAAAAAAATTTGAAAAAAATGTTATTAACGGCACCTGTCTAAGAACCGCTTTTTCGATTTTCGACTTTCTTATTAACGGCTCTAACGATTTTAACCAGAATTTTTAAGCAGGACTTGCGGGTATTTTACTTACAAATGAACCACATTAACATTTATCCTCAAAATAAAATCACCGTAGGTAAATACCAAAAATCAAAAATTTCTTAAAAAGTAGTTTTAGTAATTTTCAATTTTCTCAAAAACTAGAGAGCATAAAACCATTCGGTTTTTTGTGTTCGATTCAAAATTAATAGTAACATTGACCACAAAAAGTCAATTAAGCACTTCATTTCGCAATGTTGAAACAAAAATTGGTCTAAACTTTTTTTTTCATTTTTTTTTAACAAAATTTTGAGTTTACATGCGAATTTTTAAAAACTATTGACATAAATAATTTAATTAAAATTTAGGATTATAGAACAGACTTCTGGCTTTCAAAAATGGTGTAGTACTTAATTGTAAGTGGTGCCGTTGTTTTTTAATATTTTTTTTTTTTTAATTTAAGTCATTTTTTTTTCTAAAATCGCCCTTCCTCCTAAACGGGGTGAGATAGACCGCCTCCTTCCATAGTAAAAAACGCTTGTATTTGACCCTTCTACAAAAATCCGTTATCAATTTTTGGCGCCTAAGTTATCGCAGTCTCCCCGAAACGAGATTTTGTGAAATTCAAAAAACCTTTGGAACAGTTTTTTAAAAAAAAGAAATTTTATAAAAATAAATAAGGCAACACTTAAAATAAACTTTTAAATCTGTTTTAATGGAACGGTTCTTTTTTATTTTATTTTATTTTATTTTCTTTTCTTTTCTTTTATTTTATTTTATTTTATTTTATTTTATTTTATTTCATTTTATTTTATTTTATTTTATTTTATTTTATTTTATTTTATTTTATTTTATTTTCAAACCAAGTTATTAAAAATAGACCTTTTCATGGAATAAAATATAGGAATGGTATATTTCATATCAGCAAGGAGATTTATAGATTATCCGTGAAAAAAAGAAATTTTATAAAAATAAATAAGGCAACACTTAAAATAAACTGTTAAATCTGTTTTAAAGGAACGGTTCTTTTGTTTTATTTTATTTTATTTTATTTTATTTTATTTTATTTTATTTTATTTTATTTTATTTTATTTTATTTTATTTTATTTTATTTTATTTTATTTTATTTTATTTTATTTTATTTTATTTTATTTTATTTTATTTTATTTTATTTTATTTTATTTTATTTTATTTTATTTTATTTTATTTTATTTTATTTTATTTTATTTTATTTTATTTTATTTTCAAACCAAGTTATTAAAAATAGACCTTTTCATGGAATAAAATATATGAATGGTATATTTCATATCAGCAAGGAGATTTATAGATTAGCTTTAGTCCAGGGTCCAGGATTTCCAGAATCCATGAAATTGAGAAAAATTGTCTTATGGGAAAATGCGAATTGTTCTATTTACATCTCTATACATACGTCCATCCAACCCTTCTGAAAAATCCTATTTATCAAAAAAAAAAACGTCTAAAATAATTTTGTAAAAATTATAAGGCATGCCTGGATCGCACACACTTGCTATTAAGCTTAATTTTAAAAATCCATGTTAATAGTGAAAAATATTCAGAAGTACAAAATAAGATTTCAAGAAGCTTAAACAATTTATTTAGCAGTTGAGGCTAAAAACAGAATAATATAAGCAAATATGAAATTATACGACAAAAACAATTTTAAATAAGTTTTTCCATAGAGAATTTTTTAGACAAATTTGTATATGCCAATTTTAAGGTTTTATTACTGCACAAATAAAAATTAAATTTAATAAATATTTTTGTGATATCGAAAACTCGAAAAAATGCATTTCCTTATAATGTTTAATATGCAATGTTTTTTTTTAACTTTTAAGAAGATTCTGTAAACAGAATGTCAGGCAATCAGAAAACTATGTAATCTTTTCCTTAAAAAATCATGCTTTTTTTTAGTATTTAGTTTTCTCTTATAGGTATACTTAGAAATATATACATACGTAGTATAGTTTTATTTTATAAAAGTCTTAAACAAATGGATACATTTAGAAAATTTAAAATCGATTTAAAAAATAAATGTTGAAGTTGGAAAATATTAATTTCAGGTTGCGAAACGACCCTGATTTATAAAGTTAAAAAAAAAATCTAGCGAACGTTTTGAATATGCGATTTAAAAATCTTTGAATCTATTACGAAA
This sequence comes from Philhelius festivus, assembly GCA_963931855.1. Taxonomy (NCBI): domain Eukaryota; kingdom Metazoa; phylum Arthropoda; class Insecta; order Diptera; family Syrphidae; genus Philhelius; species Philhelius festivus. Next base: position 59,012,990 of record OZ007557.1, read on the forward strand.
TTTTCTTAGATTATATTTTTATTATATAACTTAGTCCAAAACATTATCTAATCTAAACGTTTGGGTCACACGAAGTTGATATTTCGCCTATTTTTAATATCTAGGTACTAATTTTATTATTTTCAGCGACTTAAATTGCAATCTACTTAACCTTCGTGCTTCTCCTCATTTAATAGATAGATTTAAAAGCATCCACTTCTTTTAACATTTCTACTCCCACACATTTACAATATTAAGGACCTTGTTTTGCAGTAAACTTTCTCTAAACATGATTTAATATAGTTAACTTACGACATTCAAATAGATATTGCTGAAAATGATATAACCTACATAAATTTCAAAAACAGGGATTACTATATTTTACGGTCTGACGTTGTCCAAATGTAATAGTATTTGTCTCCTGACATCAGCAAATAAACAGCTTTTATTTCTTGAACATAATATTTAAAAAAAACACTTTTTGATCAGTATGTTACACTTCCAATTGCAATCCTAACGTTTTTGTCGAAAGAATTTGAGAAGTGCGTTTTAAAGCAGATGGAAATGCATTTTTAACGATCTCTTAAGCCCCGCTTCTTCGTTCTGGACTAAGTTAAGCAACTGCCCTCGTACTTGTTGCCGACGATATTCGCCAAGACCTCGACACGCGACCCGACCTACGTTGTTAGACTTCTCAAAAGTGTGAAATACCAGTAAGCCATTCTATTATCTGCAACAAGATGATGTACAATTTTGGATGTTCTTCTTTAGCAATCCAATATCCAACTCTTGGGTTCGTACTTAGATGATCGTCAGCAATGTGAAGCTGTTGCAAATGATATGTCATCATTCCTTAGAGTACCTGAGATCTTAAGGTCGCAGTGCAAAACCCCTCTAAATATTCATTCATTTAATACATTACCTGCGGGTGTCCCACAGGGCTCCATTCTCGGTCCTCTACTCTTTTCACTTTATGTAAATGAAATTCTTCAAATAATAAAACATTGTACTGTCCATATGTTTGCTGATGACGTTCAATTTTATTTCAGTGCTCAACTAAATTTGATCAGTAATGCTATTGGCAAGATGAACGAAGATTTAAAAATAATTCAACAGTGGGCACTCAAACACAATTTATCGCTTAATCCAGAGAAATCAATAAAATTAGGTCAAACATTTGTCGAATACGTTGCTAAGGTTCAAGATTTAAGGATAGTCTTAAACGATATAATCTCACTTGGTCAGATAACGCAGCAGTTACAATTGGTAAGGCGTACCTACAACGGTCTACGAATATTAAGGTCCACACAAAGTTCATTGCCTGCTTAAATGTTAAAACCCTATTATTACCGGTTTTTCTATATGGTTGTATTTTTTTTTTTAAAGGAAGTTTTGATGACATCTGCAAATCATGGATCGAATTTACGACTAGTCTCATTGCACATTCAATAAAATTGATGATGAATATAGGGTCTCATTAAAAAATCCCTAAATGCAATTCCAAATCTGTTTTAAAGGCGATTGAACTTGATGGAGGATGCAGATCCCAATGCCCATCACCGCCCTTCAATTTTTGGCAAACCTGATACACTCAGAGTTTTATTTTTCAATAGCTTGTTTTCCATAAAGCTTTCTTGACTATATATTTCGTATTTACTATGAATAGCAGGTTCACCTCTTTGACTACGGCCCTGCTTGCTTACAAATAACTAACATCACACCCGGCCCGAGTCTGATGAGAATTGTTGGCCTTGTTACAACAACGTTGTGCACTTTAAATCAATCCCGATTGTCAGCGGCAGCTCCGACAACTACTGCAACACAACAATTCCAATCCTTTTGTTATCCCATATCCACAGATAGGTAGGTACAAGCTATTTATTTGCCCGCACGTTGTCTTGTCGACGTCGTTGTTTCTTTCACATTTTACATTCACTAAACTTTTTGTTTAGTGTTGCCCTCGCCCACTGCTTACAACTTGGTTAGGTACACTCTTCGTCACTATTATATGTTTGTACATATGTAGCGGAGTGAGCTCCTCGAGTTCGAGAGCCCTAAGTGAAAGGTGAATCCTATGGGTGACTTGTCTATAATGTTGAACCTATCAACGGGTTCCGGAGATTTGAACTAATCCCGTTGGCCTGTCTGTGTCCGCTCCTTCTCGTTCCTTGTTTTTTGTTTGGCTTCGTCACTGATTTGTCGTCCCGACTAGAACGTTCCGACATACGTTACGGATATAAATTTATATGTTGCCCTGTTGTCTCGGTTGGAGTTTATTTTCGTATCCAGAATTTATAGAAAAAAGTTCCATCTAACAAAACTGGGCCAAAGTGTGGAACATAGAGCAAACCAGCAACCAGCAACCATCGAACCTAGAAATGGACAGCTTTAGGACACAATAGACTTGATTTGTTGAGTTTTGCCTTTTTTATGTTTTAAGTTATCACTGTCCTCGCCCCGTCCTCATCTTGTTCCCGACTTCCGACCACGACAACAACTCTGATGAGTGTCCAACTGTCCGTAAGCCATTTGCCAGCCTGCTCAGTTGACTTTTTTTTTTTAGCTTTGTTTACATTTTCATTTAGGTTTCGTCAAAACTTTGACAAAATACAAAATTTATTAAATCAAAAATAAAATCTAAAAAGAGTGATTCCATCGGGTGGTGGTGCACCATTTTGTGGGGTGTTCCGCAGTTTGTTGGGGAGACCGAGCCGATATTGTCCACATGTCAGTATTCGGCGAATGTGTTTACACGTAATAAAATTTGAAAATTTATTTGACAGAAGGTGGCAGGAGTGACGGGGGAAAACATTGGCATTTAGACTTTGTTGTTTTATGGTGTGAGCTGTGAGAGTAGATGTCATTTAGAGACGGTTGACAGTTTCATTTCGATTTGATTGGAATAAGAGTTATGCGGACAAGAAATTCGTCTAAAAGAATTTCAAACAAGAATTTGAACCTGGCCAGATTTTATAAAATGTTTTAAGGAATTAAAAATAAGGTAATTTCAAAGTTTTTAGAAAATCTATGCTATATTTTTTTCTTTCCATTACAGTAGAAGTAGTATTATTAAATTTTTTGAATATATTATATAATATTTATGAAATGAATAATGAGTTCCTACGGATGACCAAAGGTTCGGTGGTGGCCAGCCAAGTTTGAGGCACTACGTCCTAGTTACAGGAACAAAATCATGCGATTTTCGACCCCTTCTAATTTCAGTACAAGTAAAGTCAGAAACATATTTAAAATCACAGTATTTTCTGGGCTGATGAAACACTGTCGTTTCACCAATTTTCACCTCCTAAGCATTAGAGGTTTTAATGATATAGGACAAAAATTGCTAAGTCCATAACTGACTGATATACTGACTCAATCGCATTTCATCAAAATTTTGGAGCACTTCCCGACACAGAAGAATCTTATAAATTCGTATACATACATGAAGGTCTTCAGATGCATACAGAGGAAAAACACTACATATAAACTTCAAAAAATTGTTTCGATACATGAAAAAAAGTCATCCAGAGTAATAAGGATCCTTAAATTGGTGAACCATCATTTTTTTTAAGATCAAACTGCTGGAGGATTTGTCTTAAGAAAAATAAATAAAAAGCTATTAAGGCCTTAGCCCATAGTAATACAACTCTCAACCATGTGCGCGTGTTAGCAGGAATGGAATTGAAATATTGATTGTAAATGCTAAGCGAAATAGAAAAGGATTTTCCAAATTTTTAGGTACCGTTTTCGAGAAAAATACAATTTTCGAAAACCACATTTTAACATTTGTAGTGTGGTTGTCGTTAATTTTAGGTAAAATTAAACAAAAATTTAAATAAAAATTTAATTTAAAGTTAAATTTCTCACATCTATATCTATATCTATATCTATATGTATATCTATACTTCTATATCTATACTATTATATAAAAGCGAAACCATTTTAAAGTTTGTAACGCACGATCTCAGAAAGTAGTCAACCGATTTATTTGAAATAATTTTTTTTATTTTTGATATTGTTATAAGAGTGTTTATGGCTATAATTTTTTTCTTATTAATAATTTGTCAAACTTAAATATTATTAATTTTACATTTTTTGTCCATTTTTTTTTCATTAGTTGAGTTATACAACCACTCATGTCTTAAAACCTATACAATAATCGACAAAGATGAGCATTGCCTTATAAAGTCAATATTGTTGAGCAAAGTTTAAGCCCAAAATTACTTCTTAGTTAAACATACAACCTGAGATATAAATAAAAACAAATTATAAAATTATAAACTTTTTGAATTTATTTTATCCAGGAATTAGATTTCATCACAATCGCGAGGTCACTTCTTTGTTTCATTTCATTATCATTCCAACATTTTTAATTTTCTTTTCTTCCCGTTCCCATACTCTCTCTTTCTTAATATCTGTTATATTAAGATAGTTACGTTTTTTCTCTTATCTACCTACCTACATATTCAATTTTTCTGTATTGTATAGTTTATCTAACTAACCGACACACACACATTTTTTTGTTTCTCTAATTTTATCGTCACATCGCTAAGCAATGTGGGGGTGGGCTCTTTTTATTTGCGATATACATAGGTAATAGGTACTAACTATAGGACAGGTTCTGCATTTGGAAAAAAAAATCGAACTCGAGATTTTGATCAAAGTTGAGATTACGATGATAGCGAAGAGCGAATAAAGTGGGTCCGACGATTCCGTCTGTTTGTCTGTATGCCTGTATGTCCGTATGTCTGTATGGCTGTACCTCGATCTAGAGCCTAAGCCACTGGAGCTATTTTCTTCAAAATCGGTACTTAAGGGTCTTCGGTGATTCCCTAGAGGAGAAATTGAATTTTTTTTTTAGCTCCAAAACTAACGGTACCCCCCATACACCCGTAATGCATAACCTTATTTATCTCGAAACGTTTCTAACGATTTTGATAAAAAAAAAAATTAGGTGTGATATTATGGACATTGAACATGGACTACATTTTGGTCAAAAAAATTTTTGGGGCAAAATGTTATTAACGGCACCTGTCATAGAACCGTTTTTTGATTTTTTGACTTCTCATCAACAGCTCTAACGATTTTAACAAAAAATTTCAACAAGAGCCCCCTTAAGTTTAAAATAATATTGTATATAAAAATATTCGAAAAAAAAACTATTTCTTAAATCTATACTATCTAATACTTAAAATTTGGCATCCCAAATTTTGATCTCGAAAATTTTTAGGAAATTTGTCATATAAAAAATTTGAACATTTTTATCTCATTAAATCCATGTTTTATATTTATAAAATGTATTTTAAATTCCAAAGTACTTTTGCATAAGAGCAAGTTTGTGCGATACAGTCGTGCATTTTATATTTTAAGTTACTTGAATACACTCAATAGCATTTTGGGTGAAAAAAATGGACATTGAATTGACTACAGTGCCGTGCACATGAACTACTCGTATTCTATAGAAGCGAAACCATTTTAAAGTTTGGGTTGAATGATCTCAGAAAGTAGTCAACCCGTTTATTTGAAATAAATTTTTATTATTTTCTATGTTGTTATATTTATAACATGCACAAACATGAACAAGCTCTTTTTTTTTCAAGTGTGAAAGAGAATCTAATTCGATACGGTATGTTATACATATAAACTCAGTCCCATTGAGAAATGTTTTCATATGCTAATATTAATATTAAGAAAATATTCGTAGTTACAATTTGCGAAGCAACGCGAGTACGGGTCGGCTAGTCTTGTATACATTGTAAAAAAAATTTTTACTATCGAGTTTTAAAAAAATCGAGCATGGGGTTTTCGAAATATTGATTTTTGAAAAAAAAATGGAAAATATTTTGTAAAAATCCAAAAAAAAAATTTTTTGTAATTTGAATTCACTATGCTATCCTATTTTTTCACGCATTGCCTAGCTTTAATTAAATGAAATTTTGGGTTTTATTTATCTGTGGAACAGTTTTTGAGAAATAAAAATATTTTATAAAAAGTTCGTATGACAGGCACCGCTATTTTTCGTCTTAAAAATAACGGCTGTATGAAAGGTTCCATTAGTTTTGGGGCTAAAAAAATAATTTCGATTTCTCCTCTAACGAATCACAGTAGATTTAAGTTCCGAGTTTGAAGAAAGTACCTCCAATAGTTAAGCTTGTAGGCCGAAGCACTAACATACAGATAGACAGACGGAATTGCCGAACGCACTTTTTACTTGCAACTTAAAGGTCCTATCAGGCAAGTTATGCATTCGTAAAATAAGTCGAACTCGAGATTTTGATCAAAGTGGGTCTCGCAATTCTGTCTGTCTGTTCGACTACAGTTAAACGGCTCGGCCGATTTTCTTCGAGCTTGGTAGATATGGGTTTTAATTTTTCCCCCGGACGTTTTTTTCTTTTTTTTTTTAAGATCAATAATAACGGTACCTGCCAAACGAATTTTATTCGAAATTTTATAAATATTTTTTTCTCAAAAAATGTCCCACAGATTTAAAAACGAAAATTCAAAAAATTTTATTTAGTTAAACCAATTTAATTTAAAAAAAAAAATTCAAGAAATTATTATTTTTGGAACCCCCTAGGAAACATTTTTTTGTTTTTGATTTTCTCAAAAACGGTAACACCGATTTGGATCATTTTTTTTATGTTGAGTCTCCCTAGCAGTTTCAATATTATTGTCTATTCACATTTTCAGATTTTTTAAAAAATTGCCAAAATAAGCCCCATGCTCAATTTTTTAAAACTTGATAAATAACAGTTTCTTAAAATAATCTACAAGATATGAGAACAAAATATTTTACCTAAAAATAACGGTACCCTCCATACAAATGTTAAAAAATGGTTTTCTTAAATCGTATTTGTCTCGAAAACGGTTCCAAAAATTTTGCTTAAATTTTTTTCTTTCCATTTATTTTTACGATCTATAATTTAATAAAAAAAAATTGAAATTAAGATATTACTGACTGTTCCTACCATAGAACGATTTTTTAAAATTTTGAATTTCTCATTATTTGCATAACGGATTTTAATGAAATTTTTTAGAGAGAAGCTTCTAAAAAGTTTAAAAAACATTGCATTTCAAAACTTTAAGCAAAATATTTTTTTTGGAATTAAAAAAAAAAAAACAATTTTTTTTTTTGAAAATTCAATATCTCGAAATTAATATCTGTAAATTAATTTTTTATTCGAACAGTAATATAAACCTTAAATTGATGTACCAAAATTTTTTCTTAAAAATGTTTTAAAATTTTCTTATAAAAAAGCTTGTTTTCATAGGAAACCATTGGAAAGCCTTATAATTTTTGTTCTCGCGTAAACCTATATTTGCTTGAATCACATGGCATCGTTGTTTTACCTCCAACTACGAAAGAAGTTGTTTTAGTCTATTAAAAAAAGAATTTTATGCTTATGAACAGTTTTTCTCTAATAATAATAACATTAATTTTTGAAATTATTTGTCTATTACATAGGAGCAAGTTTGTGCGACCCAGTCGTGCATTTTATTTTGTTTTCGATAGCATCGTAATGTCAACTTTGATCAAAATATCGAGTTCCATTTTTTTTACAAATATTGATAATTGAGTTTGCTGATAATTAAAATTGTTAAAGTTGTCTATTGTTCCACACTTATTGAGTTGCAGCGAATGATCCAAAAATAAGTCTTATAGACGCCGCCGATTTGTTGATACAATTTTGTCCTAAATACCTCACAAATCACAAGAACAAAAAACCACTCTGCCACTAATCACAATGACGTTGTTATGTCTCCAATAATTCACCTCTCGAAAGTGGACCAATATACAATGCCATGACATTTAAAAAAAAACAGAGTTCCATTTAATGGATGATTTTTTTTAATATTATTTCATTTCTTCTTCTCACACTGATTAATGGATATCATCAGAAAATGAAAGTGGCATCAACATCAACAACAACAAAACACCAAAGTATATAAATTTAAACATGAACAAAAAATTTCAGATAAAATAATAAAAAAAAATACATACTCGCTGTAAGTCATCTAAAATTAAAAAAATAAAAAAACATACGAGCTTCTGCTCTCAACGAACACATGTCCATGTCCACTGGCAACAAAGTCATCAATTAATCCCCCAAATGAAATATGATCAAACTTTTAGATATAAATGGCAGACAAATGACAATTAGACAGATGAAATGGAATGGCAATAAAATGACTGGAAGACGTTTCGTTTTCGTTTGTCGCTTCCCGGCAAATGGCAAATTTTCAATCCGAGGCATTTTTATTTACAAAATAAAACTTCTATTTTATTTTATTGTTTTTTTTTTTTTGTATCTAGAATTTGCGGTTAGCCACGACTTTGGATATGATAATTTTAATCCGCTCTAATTAAGTTAAACAAGCGGGGGATTTATGGGCGACATCAGATTTTTAGTTTGCTCGAGAAATAATAATTTACAGTTGGTTGGGAAAAATTTATGATTCGGCGACATTTTCTTGGAAAATTATGATTTTCACTTTTCAACAAAAGATGATTAAGCTATTTGGAAGTTGTCTGTCCGGATTATGTGGGTGACGAAAGCTTTGGCAATCTTTATAAGTTTTTAGTATGATATTGATTGTATTGGGGTCTTAAGGGGTTTTATTAATAGTGTCAACCGGAAATTTCAGAAATTAATAAGTCATGTTTTTTTTTTTTGTCGAAGCCCATAAAGGTATATAATTGGAATCATAAGTCTATAGTTAGATTAAGCAGGCCATAACCACAGAACATTTAAACTTACGACATTATTTAAGTATGATTCGAACAAGTACAACAAACAAAAATATCAATAAATAGTTACTAAGGTCACATAGACATGACATAGACGCGATCTTCAAGACAATTCCAAAACATTAAATTTTTCCAAACTGAATAATTTTCGATGCCATTTACAATGCCTTAAACTAAGTACAGGGTGGCGCGACGCACGAACTAAACGTAATAATTTATTTTCTGTAAAAAAATCGAACTCGAATTTTGATTAAAATTGACATTACAATGATAGGGAAGACGAAAACAGTGGGTCTAGCAATCTGTCTGTTCGTTCGACCAAGGAATAAACGGCTCGGCAGATTTTTTATAAATTTGGTAGATAGCATTTTTAAGCCCCCCCCCCCACACACGTTTTTTTAGAAGAAAAATATCGGTTCCTGTCATAGGAATTTTTTTAAATACTTACTTTTATTTCTCAAAAATTGTTCCACAGACTTAAAAAATAAAATGCACGACTGGGTCGCACGAACTTCCTCTTATGTAAAAGACTAAGAATTTCAAAAATTAATGTTAGAGAAAAACTGTTCGTAGGTATAAAATCCATTTTTAAATGACTAAAACATCTCCTTTAGTAGTTGGAGCAAAAACAGGATGCCATGTGATTCAAGCAAATACTTGTTTTCATTTATAATTAAAAGTCGTTGTAGTGGTTTCTTAAAAAAATAAGCTTTTATATGCAAAATTTTTAAAATATTTTTAAGGAAAAAATTTGGTACGCCAACTTAAAGTTTGTATTATTGTACGATTAAAAATTAAATTTAAAAAAAAAATATTGAGCCGTTTTTTGAGACACAGAATTTTCCAAAAAAATTGATTGTTTTTTTCCAAAAAAATCAAAAGACTTTTTTTTTTTAATTTTGAAAATCAATATTTTTCAAATTCTTAGAAAATTCTCTTTACAAAATTCCATTAAGATCCGTTATGTCGATAATGAGAAATCTAAAATTTGAAAATATGGTTCTATGGTAGGTACAGTCAGTAATATCTTAATTATTTTTTTTTTTATTAAATTAGAGATCGTAAGAGCTAATCGAATGATTTTTTTTTCAATATTCTAGGCGCCGTTTTCGAAAAAAAAACGATTTTTGAAAACTATTTTTACTTGCGATATACATATATGTACATAGGTACTATAGGGCAAGTTCAGCATTTGGAAAAAAAATCGAACTCGAGATTTTGATCAAAGTTGACATTACGATGATAGCAAAGACGAATAAAGTGGGTTCGACAATTCCGTCTGTCTGTCTGTTGTCTGTACCTCGATCTACAGCCTAAGCCACTTGAGCTATTTTTTTCAAACTCGGTACTTAAGAGCCTACGGTGATTCCCCAAAGGGAAAATTGAAATTTTGTTTTGTTCTAAAACTAACGGTAACCCCTATATACAACCATAATGCATAATCTAATTTATCTCAAATACGGCTCCTACTATTTTGATAAAAAAATTAGGTGTGATATTATGGACACGGACTACATTTTGCTCATCAACCACTCTAACGATTTCAACCAAAAATTTTCAGCAGGAGCCTCCTTAAGTTTAAAATAATATTGTATATATAAATATTCAAAAAATATTTTTTGGGATTTGAAAAAAAAAATTTTTTTTTTTGTTGAAAAATTAATTAAATTAAACGATTACTTTTTTTAATTTTTTCCTAAAGTCTATACAACTTAATGCTAAAAATTTTGTTCTCGAAAAATTTTTAAAAAAAATATATAGTAGATATATAATAAACCGATTTTTAAACTTTGTTTGCATAAATTCGGAAATCAGACGGCAATTCCATGCATTTGCACATTTTTATCTCATTAAATTCATGTTTTATATTTATAAAATGTATTTTAAATTCCTAAGTACTTTTACATATGAGCAAGTTCGTGCGATCCAGTCGCGCATTTTATTTAACACTTGTATGGTGGGTACCGTTATATTTACATAAAATACACTTTTTTCTCACAACTTAAAGATTATATTAAAAACAAATTTCAATTGTCACGTTTAAAAAAATCGAGCATGGAGTTTTTCGAAAAATTTAAGTTTAAAAAAAATTTAAAATCAAAAAGAATAAAATGCACGACTGGGTCGCACGAACTTGCTCCTATGTAATCGTCTAGGAATTTTAAAAACGAATGTTATTAGAGAATACTGTTCATAAGAATAAAACTAATTTTTAAATTCTTCTAGTAGTAACAGAATGCTATGCAAATATGAATTTATGCAAGAACAAAAATTATAAGTCCTTGTAGTGGTTTCTTTAAAAGAAGCTTTTATATACAAACTTTTTAAAAGTTTTTTAAGAAAAAATTTTCGTACGCCAATTTAAAGTTTTAATTATTGTTCGAATAAATATTAAATTTACGAAAAAAAATATTGACCCGTTTCGGAGATATCGAATTTTCAAAAAAAGAAAAAAAATAGATTTTTTTTTTCAAAAATTCAAAAAATATTTATTTTAAAGTTTTGAAATGCAATGTGTTTTAGACTTTTTAGAAGCTTCTCTATAAAAATTTTCGATCCGTTATGTGGATAATGAGAAATTCAAAATTCGAAAAAATGGTTCTATGGTAGGTACAAGCTGTAATATCTTAATTTCAAAATTTTTTTTATTAAATTAAAGATCGTAAAAATTAATTGAAAGAAAAAAAAAATTTATCAAAATTCTAGGTGCCGTTTTCGAGAAAAACACGATTTTTGAAAACCATTTTTTGTAATTTTTTAGCATTTGTATGGTAGGTACCTTTATTTTTAGGTAAAATAAATTTTTTTTCTCAGATTTTGTAGATTATATTGAAAAATTTTTATTTATCAAGTTTGAAAAAAATCTAGCATGGGGTTTTTGAAATATTGAGTTTTGAAAAAAAATTTTGAAAATTTTTTTAAAAATCAAAAAAAAAATTTTTGAAAATTTGAGTACACAATTCTATTTATATTTTTGGGGAGCTTTAGCAAAAAAAAAATATGATCAAAATCGATTGAACCGTTTTTGAGAAAATCAAAACCAAAAAAATTGGTTCCACGGGGGGTACCCTCAATAACCTTTTTTCGGAAAATTTTTTTTAACCATTACCTAGCTTTAATTAAATGAAATTTTTCTGTATTTTTTATTTTTTAAATACATATATCGAACAGTTTTTGAGAAAAAAAAAATGATTATAAAATTTCGAAAAAAATTCGTATGGCAGGTACCGTTATATTTGGTCTTAAACAAAAAAAAAAGAAAAAAACGTGCGGGGGGAAAAAATTAAAAATGATATCTACCAAGTTTAAAGAAAATCGGCCCAGCCGTTTAGCCTGTAGTCGAACAGACAGACAGACAGACAGACAGACAGACAGACAGATAGACAGAGTTGCGAGACCCACTTTTTGAGTCTTCGCTATCATCGTAATGTCAACTTTGATCAAAATCTCGAGTTCGATTTTTTTTACGAATGCATAACTTGCCTTATAGTACCTATAAGTCGCAAGTAAAAAATGTTTCTGAAAATTTGAATACACAATAATATCAAAACTATTAGGGAACCTTAGCATAAAAAACATTATCAAAATGGGTTGTACCGTTTTTGAGAAAATCAGAACTGGTTCTGTGGGGGGTACCATTAATAACCACTTTCGGAAAATCTTTTTCAACATTTACATAGCCTTAAATAAATGAATTTTTTTTTTGTATATTTCTTTTTTAAATCTGTCGAACAGGTTTTGAGAAAAATAAACATTTATAATACTTCGAAAAAAATTAGTATCGCAGGTACCGTTATTTGTGGTCTTAAAAAAAAGAAAAAAATGTGTGGGGGGAAAAAATTTAAAGTGATATCTACCAAGTTTAAAGGAAATCGGCGAAGCCGCTTAGGCTATAGTCGAACAGACTGACAGACTGACAGACAGACAGAATTACGAGACCCACTTTTTTAGTCTTCGCCATGATCGTAATGCCAATTTTGATCAAAATTTCGAGTTCGATTTTTTTTTATAGTACCTATAAGTCGCAAGTAAAAAAAAACATTGCATTTCAAAACTTAAAATTTTTTTTTTTGAATATTCGAAATCTCAAAAACGGGTCAATATTTCTTGTTCCCCAGGTCGATATTCTTTTTTCAGTTACTTTTAAATGAAATACAATCTTATAATTCTGTGGCAACAAGGAAAAACAGCATAAGTTGACTTATGTCGAAAATGAGTTGTTGATACCATCCCATGCGCAATAAGCCATTCCGTCTGTCATATTTTTTTGGTATTTTTATCTCAAACCGTTAAGGAATTAAAGACAAAAGAAAAACGACATAAGTAAGTATGTACAGAGCTTGCGTATGGAAAAACAACATAAGTACAATTCTTAAATTTTTCTTTTCTACTTATGATTTTATTCCATAAAGAATAACCAAATCAACACACACATACATAAGTTTACTCATGCTCTTTTTCAAAAACAATTATATTTTTTAATCGCGATCATAAGTTTACTTGTGTTCTTTTTCCAAAGTATAATTTATTGTAGCTTACACGCAGATAAGTTGACCTGTGTAGTTTTTCCAAAATTATTTACGTAAAAAATCCAGACGCAAGTTGACTTGTGTACATTTTCCTTATTCCTTATTTAAAGTTCAAATAAGCAACAACGACATAAGTTATATTTTTATCAAAATTAGCTGTAAATTGACATAAAACTAATTCTTTTTAAATTCAAATAAGATAATACAGTGATTTCAGTAATTTTCGCGTTTAAACTTTGTCCATAAGTCTTGTACCTAATTTGTAAATGCAAACTAAACATTCAAATCGCTCTCCTGAAAAGTAGCAAAAACTGACTTATGTCGTTTTTCCTTGTTGCCACAGAATTTTTATTTTATTGATTGATTAAATGGGGTCTTTGATATTATGTATGGAATATGATGTCATTTGAGTGAAAGTGGCGCAAAGGCGAGCTTTTGCAAGAAAATTTTGCATTACATTGAGAAACTCCGAATTTTTGTACATGACTGTGGCGTCGAGAACTGGTACCCGGATATTTAGCAACACTCTGCCTAACTGCGTCAACCATTTTTGACATTTAAGCCGTTTTACTTATTTTCGAGTCCTTACTTAAGCAAGTGTTAGCAAATTTTCAAATTGTTCAAAAAGTCACATATTTTTGTCCGCTTATTAAAAATTGAATGATTAATTAAGTAAAATGTTTTAGTATTTTTAACACGTTGTTGTGGCTTAGATGCTTCATAAAAAAATTTTATCCACCATTTTCCACGACTGTCAAATGCCAACTGACAAATTTCATTCTCACAAAAATGGCAACCATAAAATTCGACCTGAAACACAAAAAACACCCTGTATTAGTACTTAATAACTTAAACTGTCTTTCATTAGGGACCAAACTGGTTAAAATTAAAATTTTGGTGAAGCAAGACCTAGTGACTTACATTTCTCAACCATTCCTGTGTGCGTGTTACCAGGAACGGAGGGGACCTACAATTTTCTGCCGATTCCGAACGGATAATGAGCAGGACTTTCCATTACAGGAGACACTCTTGGAGGATTTGTCAATTCCTCGCAAGAGGCAGTACACCCCTGAAAAAAACTTTCTTTCAGTGGCTGAGAATTGAACTCGAGAGCTTCTGCATGGCAGTCCAACGCACTAACCATTATGCCAAGTGGAACCATGAAAAACATTTTTGAGTATCCGTCCAAAGCACTATAGTGATTATGTCAAGAGGTATTATAAATTAATCATATTATTCTTTCTTAAATGTTTTATAATTTTTTTACTGAAATAACAGAATTGACACGAAAAAGTAAAAATCTTATCACGGTAATGATGAAACAAAATGACAATTACCTTAAATTTTTTATAACAAAATAAAATACATTTGAAGAGATTTTTTTTATAAATAATAAATGTTCCGTATAAGTCCCTTTGCTTTTCTTTTGCTTGTTGAGATTTGTTCAGGATCTTCTGAAACCCTCCAATGGCTACGTTCTCGTTCCTTTTGTGCGCGAAGTTTTATTTTATATTTTCATGTCTGCACTGTATCTAGGTACCAGTACCTTGATAAATGGTGATGACTTTTCTATATCAATATCAAAATGAAAAAAAAATATTTAAAAATCATAAAATAATATTGAATGTCATTTCCGCGTCCAAACTGTCATTACCATGTACTCGTATGTCTCGGGAAACTGTGAAAATGATGGAAGTTTTTTTTTAATTAAAACTATCTCTAATAAATATTTTGGTTGAAATTCTTTTTATTATTACTTGATTAAATTTGTTAAAAAGGACATGGGCCGAATAATATATTGGATTTAAATATCATATTATTACAATAAAAACACATACCACGGTTATGACAATTTTGACAAACGAAAACAATTACTTAAATTTCTTAAACTCTAAATATAAACTGTCATTGTATTAGTCACCGTTACTCTTTAATTTTATTTAAGTTCATTTGCTTTTTGCTGGCTCAAATTTTCAAGAAAAATACGTTAACTAAATTAAATGCTTTTTATTTTTTCCGCAAACAATAAATGATACTATCAATGCGAAATGAAAAAAAAACTTCCCACGCAAGTTATAATTTTTGCAAAAATAGCCTTAATTAGCATATAAAAACGGCAGCCAACCATGAACGGTTTTATTGCAAAAATGTGAAACTATGAAATCTGGATTTTTTTGGGAATATCAAAATCAGTATTTAAGATAATCTTTCATGCGAATTAGATCTTAGCTCATTTTCAGCAAAAAAAAAAAAGAAGAGAAATAGATCATTAACCCCGTTTTGAAAATGCCAATTATTTTAAGCAAGATTCGAATTCCACAAAACAGAACTTACCAAATAAAAGTATTAATGACTCTTTTAGTTTTTTTTTTCAGTTCATAAAATTCTTCGGTATTTAATTTAATTATTAACTACTCCCCTGGAGGGTTAAGCAAAATCAAATTAAACGCAACACGGTCATAGGTCTGCCCAAAGACTTTTACTAGGTATATCTCAACACACATACAAGGGAATGAAAAACCAATTAGAAAGTTCAAAAGGTAGACAAATATCTCCAATTTCTTTATATAACTATACATATTTTCAACTTCTGTTCTATGACTACGATGATAGTTTTGTGAGGGGTAGAGGGAGTAACGATCGTCAATTTCAGACTTCATGAAATACAAAAAAAAAATACACCCAAGACTTAGTTCCTAGATTTCTAGAAAAAGTATCATCGGGCACGATTCAAATTAACACCGAAGGGAGATAGCGCAAGTTTAATAACTTTGTAATTACGCCTGTGAGACCTTGTTAAGGTTCGTGCCGCTTGGTTGAGCTGCAACATCTATACTCTTCCACACTAGTTCACTCTTCAGTGCTTCTTCATCATAATCATCGTCAAGTTTTTTTTTATTTTATTTTATTATCCTCCGACTTCAGCCAGATGAAGTTGAAGAAACAAGAACTACGAGGAGTAGTGCGGCTTCAGCTTTAACAAAGCCCCATCTTGAGCTCAAGATAGGTATAAAAATATGAAAAGCCCGAAAACTGACAGTTCACTGATTTGACTGAGTATAAGATAGAGGAGCCCTTTGCAAGGCCTGGCAAGGATACCCTATCACAGTGAGGAAGGTGACAGTTGAGTGACCAGCAATGTGGCTTCTGAAATATAGGCTCAGAAGATATCATAGCATTATTGCTAGCGTTTGAGGCGCCTCTGTACTTGCATTGCACACCATGAACAGAACACGTCTGACATTTCACGCATGTTCGCATCTGAAGTGACACTTATTGAAGATGACGGATGGTATGCTGGTCTCTGATGGCGGCCGTTCGGCTAGGCGAAGTGGCCCAGAAGGGACTTTAGTCAAATGCGCCGTGTAAACATTTATATGACGTGATCATCTTCGGAATCAATCGCACTCCGCCCTTTATAATGTCAAGGATAATATTTGTAATACAATGATCTTGATGGCTGGGTAGGTTTTTAATCCTTGTGGAGGACCATTATTTTGCATAAGGCTGCGACATAAAAGTGGGGAAACGTTTTTTTGTTGTATTTCAATTTTTTTTATTTTTAAATAAAACTCTCGTACTGCCTTAAAAGTCAGTAAAACCACCAGAGGTTACTCAAATCGATTTTCTAAAATTTAAATATTGAGGACACACATAAAACAAATTTAGTATAGAACGCGTAGAATAAAGAAGCCCATAAACGTTTAAGTTTAAGTTTAAACTTACAATCTTCAAATTTCGTTACCGCAAACGGGACAGAGTGCAGTCGTGATATGAATTAATATGTACAAATTTTCAAATCAATAAATAAAGTTTATAGAGGAATATCAAATTGCCCAAAACCATATCCGAGGAAAAGAAAACAATCCTATTTCAACCATAAAATATTTCATCTTTATCACTATTTTTAAAAATTCCATATTTAATACAATTCAAAACCAAAGAGTCGTAAAACAAAAATGTTAAGGACATTTTGACACATTTTTTATTTTTGAATGATTTTATATAAGGTCTAAATGGCCAAGTGTTTTAGCTTTCTTTTGACCGATTTGATATTATTTGTATGAAAAGCATTGATTCTAGCTGCAGTTAATCAGTACGGAATCAGGCTGATTTCAAGTAATTTAAATATTAATTTATGATAGAACACAAATTATTAATCGTTTTAGCGGTTTTTTTGAAATAAAGAAAATAAGTTTTTTAAATAACATTTTTAATCATTTTTAAGGAACAATTTTTTTTAAGCTTTTATTATTCGAAAATAAAAATTGAATTTCATTAAAAAAAAATAATTGAGCCTTTTTTGAAATACCTATCAACATTCCAGAAAAAATATGTTTTTTTTTTTTTTCAAAATTCAAAACATAAATGTTTTTAAGTTTGAATTTCATTTCAACAGTTTTTCTGAATGAGAAAATGAAAAATCGAAAATCTTTGTAAATATCATGTAATATATTAATCTGAATTTTAACTTGTGACTTATAGGTACTATAAGGTAAGTTATGCATTCGGAAAAAATATCGAACTCGAGATTTTGATCAAAGTTGACATTGATAGCGAAGACCAAACAAGTGGGTCTCGCAATTCTGTCTGTCTGTTCGACTACAGCTAAACGGCTCGGCCGATTTTCTTCAAACTTGATAGATATGGGTTTTAATTTTTTTCCCCCGGATGTTTTTTTCTTTTTTTTTTTAATATTTTTTTTTCTCAAAAATTTCATTTAGTTAAACCTCCAAAATTAAAAAAAAATTCCAAAAAATAATTATTTTTGGTACACCCCCTATGGAACAATTTTTTTGTTTTTGATTTTCTCAAAAATGGTACGATCGATTTTAATCATTTTTTTTATGTTAAGGCTCCCCAGCAGTTTCAATATTATTGTGTATTCAAATTTTCAAAAAATTTTTTTTTGGATATAAAAAAAATTCAATTTTTTTTTTTTGAAAACTCAATATTTTGAAACACTCATGCTCGATTTTTTTAAAACTTGATAAATAAGAGTTTGTTAAAATAATCTACAAGATATGAGAAAAGAAAATTTATTTTACCTAAAAATAACGGTACCCTCCATACAAATGTTAAAAAATGGTTTTCAAAAATCGTATTTTTCTCGAAAACGGTTCAGAGAATTTTGCTTATTTTTTTTTTCTTTCCATTAATTTTAACGATCTATAATTTAATAAAAAAAAATGAAAAAAAGATATTACTGACTGTACCTAACATAGAACGATTTTTAAAAATTTTGAATTTCTCATTTTTTAGAAAGAAGCTTCTAAAAGTTTTAAAAAACATTGCATTTCAAAACTTTAAGAAAAATATTTTTTTCAGATAAAATAAATTTTGATTTCTTGAATTTTTTCAGATATTATTAAAAGACAGTTAACTGTCTAGTTTCAAAACTATCAAGCATGTGGTTTTCGAATATTGAGTTTTCCAAAAAAGATTATTTCATTTTTTTTTTGTCTTTAACAAATGGCACAAATCTTTTTTTGAGGTGACTGCAGATGTTGACTCAGCCACCGGTGCTTCTTTTTAAAATATCTCTTATAAGAACCTCCATTTTGGATTTAATGAGTTGGGGCTTATTTGTATTAGACGCCATTTTGAGGAGGACATTCGAATTTACACCCAGAATATTTAGGATACCATAAAACATAGTCACTGGCCATCTTCATCCAAATCGTCTTTTTCATGTAACCATCTTAGGGAATAGTTTTCACCCATTTTAGTTGTTTCTTGTTTTCTCAAACTATAATCGAGTAACACAACAACAACAACACATAATAATTCTTATAACATTAACTAAGCTAGTAGAAACACTGTAACACAAATAAATTATAAATAAAAGGCTAACTTAGTGAACAAATCAATGCAAACAAAAATAAAATTTAACTATTCAAAAACTTTCACAATTACTACCCTGGGGTCTGTGGGACTCTGAACCAGCGTTGCCACAAAGTGCCCGATCGGGCCATTTGGCCCCCTGTTTTACATTTTGGCCCTTTGCCCGGGCCAATTAGAAATGGCCCCCAAATCTAAATTTTAGAAGATTTAACATCACATCATATCGTGCAATAATAATTAAAAAGCTTTACAAAATTAAATATAAAACATCGCGATGCATCGCCACTACAATGTGTTTCCACCATATACAAATAACCATACTTAAAATGGAACTGAATTCATTTATTTATCTCGTTCAATGATTTAATTTTTTTCACGTCAATTTCGTCCAGCGTGTTGACTTTTCTCACGTCATTTACTTTCGTCATCTACCAAAGCTTTACTAGATATTTCGTCGCCTGAGTTCTATCTTGTTCAAAAGACCATTTTTGGCGAAATTGAGTTAGAAATGCAGTTTTTATAAATCGAACATGCTCTTTCGAATGGCGTACTCCATTTTTTTCTATCTCTTTTAGTTTTAAAGTTATGAAGAACTATTTTGTTCAATAAACCACTTTATTAAATATTTTGAGTGTCTTTTTTATTCAATCAACCACTGCTTTTTGTTTTTATATGAAATTGAACAATTTTATATTAACTTTAAAAAAAAACTACCATGTATTTCTTTGTTGTTCAATATCCATATCTAATCCATTTAGTTTTGTATGTTATTGAACAAAATCCTATTAAAAAAGTTATGCGGACGGAAAACCGCATTTTTGTTCAATATCACTGCACTGTAATGTACCACACAAAATTAATACTGATATAACATTGGAAGCTGTAAGCGCAATGTGATGTAAGCGAAAAGTTGGAACGTAATCTTCAAACGCTTTTAAGGTATTTTGAGAAACCCTTTCATCTTTAGACAGTTTTGAATACAAAACTTGTCGCTTACAGTATGATAAATCCAGCTCATCCAGGATCTGATATTTCAGAATTCTATGATTCAGAATTCTAATATAGCTCCTTTATCTGAAGAAGTCATTTCAGTACCTTTATTGGAAAATGTAGTACCAGCAGAAGGTTCCGTTTCATCTAAACAAACTACATGCTTTACACCAAGAGAAGCCCTGGATCGAGTAAAAAAAAATCGAAAACCATTTTTGTGGAAACAAAATATACAAAAACGGATGGGTCAAGGTGGTAAACAATAGTCAAATGACATTCGCTTGCAACGTTAGTTGCAGTCATAATTGTTTCACCAAATTTTCTTATGATGAACGTGTGAAAATATTTGATTTATTTTGAACCTTAAGGCTAGGCGCGCACATTCAATTTTTAGTTGCACAACTGTTTGGTTGCTTACAGAAAACATATAATTATATGTTACACAAAATAGCGAACTCATTTTATGCAATCTTTTAGTTTGTGTCAAAACACGAACTGTTTAGTTGCTCGACCCAAGCAGTTGCGAAACTAAAAATTGAATTTGCGCGCCTAGCTTACAAGATTCTGAAAAAGGACAGTTTTATTCCAAATTTGTGATAAGATCGGAACCAAAGTGAAAGAAAGTAGCTAAAGTAATTTCAAGAAAAAAGTTTACTTTCAATGTAGACAAATACAATATCGACAATCTGGGGCCTGTTTCTCAGATCATACACATCATACATTGTATGATATTGACAGTTCTGCTGTATGAGTTCTGTTTCTCAATTTTGTTGTATGATCCACTGTTATACAACAATGTATGACTGAAGATTACACTGGAAATATTGGAATGTTGTATGATTCTGTTTCTCAGAAATGTGTCATTTACATCGTACAGCAAATTTACCTATAAATGATCATACATTTAATACAGCACAAAATTCTGTTGTAAAGTGGCATCTAACATGTAGCAACATTGTTTTCATCAGTCAAAGCTGGAGAAACAAAATTTATTTGAGAAGTTCTCCGGCTCGACATTCACAAAACATGGTAGAGCCTGTAGGGCATAGAGACAGGTAGTTTCATTGGGGTTGTCTTATGGGCTTGCATTATGCCGATTTCATGATAATGGATTCCATTTCCAAGCTAATGAAGGGTTAACAATATTTGTTGCAAAGGTGACAAGGCTTCGTTGCAATTAGTTGAAAGCACAATTGATCTTCCCAATTTTTCCACTAAAAATGTTTGGCAATCTAAATTTTTCAACAAAATATGGATCTTTAAGATTGAAATTAACAGGTTCTTTTATTATTTTAGGGCGTCATCTGACACGTATATTAATTTCAACTAGTTCCAACACGTCTTCACCAAAAATTGAAATTTATATTAACCTCACACTCAAATAATAATGAAATGTCAGAATCATACACATCATACAACAAAACAAATGTCATACAACACTTCCAATGAAATCTGAGAAACAGAATGATGTGTATGTTGTATAAAATGTATGATGTGTATGATCTGAGCAACGGGCCCCTCATCTTCTTTCAAAGCATTACAAATAAAATCATAATGGCACAAAATTTTAGTTGAATTATATTACGATGTTAAATCTGTTTTAGTATGAAACTAAGTTTAAACAACGATTTTTATGGAAAAATAATAAGAAACCAATTACAATAAAACTCAGTGGCGCAAAATTTTAAACAGCCTTTTATTAAGGTATTAGTATGATAATTCTTAACGATTTGCTAACTTTAAATTAGTTTACTAACTCATTCTTAATTCTTACAATTTTCTAACTATTATCGTGCTAAGGCAATTTCCTTAATAAATTGCACCTAAAACAATGAAAGTTCATGCAAAGAACTAAGTCCTTGTGTGACGTTTGTAAATAGCACGATACTAAAAAAATAATATAGGTATTCGACAATTTTAGTATCATACTAAAACAGCTTTAGCATCGTACTAATTTAATTAAAATTTTGCGCCAGTTTAAAACAATAACAACATTTAAATTAAAAATTGTATGTAAAATAAATAATGTATTTATTTGAAAAAAAGAAGGGTAAAAAGTAAATTCAAAAAAATATTTAACAAATTTTGAATTTCAATACCTACCGAGCCCATCACCCATTATGTTCTAGTACTTAACTCAAAGAATGAGTTAGAATTTTTTGTTCTATTTTCATAGTATTTTCGTATTTTCGTAGTTTCAATGATTTAATTATTAAGTGCTTCTATTTTGTTCAATATTTAGCTTTTTTTGTTCAATATCCACCAATTTAATCAACTTGTTTACAGCCCATACAACGTTGTTCAATATCCAAAATGACATCCCAATTGATTTTATTTTTTAACTATTTCAGGATTTAATAAAACCTAGATTTATAAATCATTTTTCAAACAAAAAATATTGCGTTTAATGGAGAAAAAAACTCCACAGTATTTCCTTTCAAATTTAAGTAAAAATTTTGCTTCTGAAGTTAAAAAATCGTTTTCCCAACATTTTCCAAAATGGACTTTGAACAAGATAGAACTCAGGTGACGATTTGTTCTTTAAATTAAATTGGCGAATTGACATGCCAACTTACAAGACAAGGTGCTTATTATTTGGTATCAAAACTCTTGAAAGACGACGTTCTTGCTTCTCTGTTATGTTTATCAGAGATATTTTAACGTATCACATAAAATGCCCACATTTATTAAATCTTATTAAAATTCGAGTTCCTCAAAAAAATGTTCGGGATTCTAATATATTATATGAATTCTTTCATCGGACTAACTATGGCCTGAATGAGCCAATTACTCGTTGCATCAGGGAAACTAATGTTGTTTGTTATAGAATAGACATTTTTAGAAACTGTTCAAGAGAAACTTTTAAATTACATGTTATAAACGAAATAATTTTGCAATGAAGTAACGAATCAATTGTAATTGTTAAGTTTATTTAATTAAAAATTTGTTATTTATTTAATAATAAACTAATGTATAATAATTATATCTAAGTCTAAAAGAGAATATATTCTCTGATTGATGATAAATAAATAAATAAACAAAGCGTTTATGTAACTTAAATAACAAAAAAATAAATCCTACAAATTATATCGTAAATTTCCCAATAATGAAGATCTTCCAATAAAATATTTGCGTTTGCAAAAAGTATTTGATTTTTTAAATAAGTTTTAATATAAGGACTACTTAATTCGAACTGAATCTAGTTTAAAACTTAACAGTGCTCTATCGGGACCATTAACTTTTTGGTTTAATAGTTCTCTTGAAAAGGGTTATTTTCTTAATGATTGGAAAATGTCGTACGTTATTCCTATTCATAAATAAAGATCCAAGCAAGATGTTTCTAACAATCGCCCCATTAGCAAATTATCAACGATACCAAAAATGTTGGAAAAAATTGTCTCTGATAAGCTTACTTTTGTTCTTAAAGAAATTATTTCTCCATTTCAACATTTATTGCTGAAAGGTCAACAACGGCCAACCTCGCAATATTTAGTAATCAGATTGTTAGTAATTTTGAAGATGGTTTCCAAACAGATGTCATATATACCGAGTTTGCTAAGGCGTTCGATAGAGTAAACCGCCATATACTAATAACAAAATTGGAATCCATTGGCTTCCACTCAAATATTTTAAAGTAGTTTGAATCCTACATAAACGGAAGAAAATAGTTTGTGCGTATTAATGACGTACTATCAGATGTAATTGAGGTCACATCAGGAGTACCACAAGGAAGTCACTTGGGCCCTCGTCTATTCGTGCTGCTGATCAATGATATCACTGATTTCTTAAAAAATGTTTCTTGTTTGATGTTTGCGGATTACGTTAAAATTTTCCGACGTGTTACGTCAAATAATGGTTGTCATTTACTACTATGATCTTCATCGCTTGTCTGAATGGTGTTTAGCTAATCAGATTTTCTTGACCGTATCAGTGTCAGTCTTTATCATTTTTTAGGAGCCTATCATCTATTCCTTTTCAATATTCTATAGAAGGTACGGAGCTCTCAATACTTAACGAAAAGAAAGATCTCGGTATCATCTTGATTCGAAACTCTGCTTTAAATCCCATATAGACTGTGATTGCTAAGGCTAACTCTATGTTAGGATTCATTAATCGGAAATCTAAAGAGTTCACTGATCCTTTTGATCCTGTGTAATTTGGGATCCATTTTTTTCAAATTCATTCTAATAGGATTGAAAACATACAAACAAACAATATTCATACCCAAACTTATAAAACTCGGTGTCAACTTCTTGCCCTACAATCTCTTGTCTTTCGTCGTAAGAATGTGTCGTGTAAATGCGTATGCTTTGTCAAGGCATCTGCGATCTCGTTTCCTTTTTAATGAACCTCATCATCGGGTAAACTATTACTACGTTTATATGCAGTATCGAAAGATCGAGTTGGATTACGGTCGGATTTTCGACCCAGGTTTTTCGTCATTTGAGTTGAGAGCTCGATTTGGAGTTGAGTTGAAATGGTGTTGAGCGATTCTGAAACATTTTGTTAAGCCAACGCCTTGACCCAGGTTTTTCGTCTCATATTTCGACTCTACACCGCTGAGCGAGTGAGATCGAGTCAAACGAAGCTCATTTCAACTTAATACCTGTTTATTGAAGCTCGCTTCAATATATATCGTAAGAGTAAAAAATTAGTTATAAGAGATTGTTTGGTATGGTAGTGCTAGGTTTCATGGCATTTTTTTTTGAGAAAAAATGATGCGAACATTTTTTTTCTTTTACGATATATTTACGACAGTTAGTTACGCTGTCCTTTTTCTTTTTCGAGTTCATTTCACCCTTTTTGGATGGGTGGTAGTGCTCTGCTAACTTGACTGTCAAGTTAGCATTACCAGGATATATTTTTTTTAAAAAACAAGAGCGACAATTCTTTTCGTTTCACGACAAATTTACGACAAATCCACGACAATTAATCCAATTATTACAATTTTAAAAATTTTGAAGTGGTAGTGCTAACTTGACGGACATCATATTTTAAGGTAATTCCCAAGAAATCAAATCAGACGACAGAGTTAAGATCTGCTTCTGCTGCCTACTACATAGATTTCAGAAAGGCATTAAATAAATAAATAAGAATAAATACAAATATTAATAAATTGTAGTTTAATGTTTAAAGTTGTAAGTAAAATATTTGGCCCCAACTTTTGTCAAATGGCCCTCAAAAAATTTCGAAATGGCCCTCTCTGCTTTTTCCTTCGCGGCAACGCTGCTCTGAACCTTAAATATCTGCAATTGCAACACTTGAAAATGCATAAATGACTTATATTATCTTATAAGATAATATGACAATACTATGAGTGGCGCTGGCATAGGTTAAATATGTTTTCAGTGGCGCTGGACCCCAGGGTAGGGTTTAAGGGTTAAGCATACAGAATTAATTTATAAGAGTTCTTGTGAGAACTGAACAATTCCAAGTTTTCGATTTTTTTTTAACTATCTACTAGTATTACTAAATTTTTTGGAATTTTTCTTACGGCTTTTGAGAAAATTATATTTTCTAAAATTTAGAATAAAATTTGTGTAGCAGGTAGCATTGATTTTGAAAAAAAAAAAACTTCTGGGGGGAATTTAAAATGCTATCTACCAAATTTAACGAAAATTGGCCGAGCCACTCAGGCTGAAGTTGATCAGATTATCTATCTGAATTGCGAGACCAAAATCCCGGGTATGATTTATTTAGGAATGTATAAGTTGCCATCAATGGTAGAATCGATGTCATCTCAAGTTTGTTGGTTGAAATTGGTTTAAAAAAAAAATATTTCATACAAAATTTGGTACTAAACTTTGGTAATTATTGTTTTACAGACAACTGAGTACGTTTTTTTTTACAGGAATATTAAACGAAAAGGTGTATGGTTATAAACCAGAGGCTGTTAGTCAGTTGAAGCATAATATTTGACACGAAATACAGGGCCTGCAACTAGAAAAATTAGGTAGTGTAGTGGAAAACGCGTTAAAAAGAGGCAAGGCCTGTTCAAATCAAAAATGTGAAATATTTGTCTGATGTCATATCTCAGCAAAGTGCTCCTTCATTTGCATAATTGACAATAATTGTCAATATTTAATTATTTTTTATAAGGTACCTATATTGTCAATAATTTCAGTAATGCTGTTGATATCAATCGTCTTTGATTTCTTGGTTTATTCTTGTGGCTGCAATTAATCTGCGGAGGCAATGCATAAGCTTCATCGTGCAGTAATGGGCTTATGCATTCAAAGTACCAGATTTGTTAAAAATGCTCCATTTTCCACATCAACTCAAATTAAAAAGGACCTGAAGCAAAATATAGGCACATCAAGAGTAAGGAGAGGGCTGATCAACCCTAATCTTTTTGATAGTAGCCAAATAGAATGTCCTTTGCTCAGTAGTCAACACCTTCATAAACGAAAAATCTTCGCCAAGGCCAGTTGAAAAATGGTGAAACAGTCAAAAATAAACGGTAACAGTAATTTCGTGCGACGGAAAGGAGCTTTTACCGAAGTACACAATAAGGACTATCAAGCATGGCGATGGTAATCTGATGCCTTGGCGATGTTTCTCTTGGTTAGGTGTTGGTCCTATATTTGTTGGTATTGAAGAAATTATTAACCAGTTTGTGTTCGTTAATATCCTCGTAACCACCATCCTTCCATTTGTCGAAGTCAAAATGCTACTTCAATGTATCTTCCAGCAGGAAAATGATCCAAAACACACGTCAAAAGCCAAGGAATTTGGTTTCAGCGACATTATTTGAAAGTTATGGAGTGGCCAGCGCTATCTCCTGATGTGACCCAATTGAAAACCTTTTGGAGGATATCAAGAGGGCGTTTTGACCTCCCACCTAATATAAATAAAAAAGAATTGTGGAAAGCTGTACAATAATTGGCAAGCTATACCACTTAAAAAGTGCTAAACACTGGTTAGCTCAATGCCCAAGAGATGACGAGAAGTTATTAAGAATAACGGGTTTACAACAAAATATTGATGAGAAATATTATGATATTACATAAAATCATGGTATGATTGATATTAAATGCTAATTACTAAATAACTTTTGCTTCATTTTAAGTTTTCACTAAATTAATTTTTGGATGTTAATTGGCTCTTTTGACTGATATCATTTGCCATTTGCACCTTTTATTTTGCACACCGCATAATATGTCAATTCCTAAGCATGATATGGAACTACAAGCTACTACAATCACCCAATGACCATTCAAACGCAATCTTCAAATAATTCAAGTTCTCAAACAAACCACGAGGCGCAATTTGTTTGACCGCACCATCATCGTTACGGAAAAGAAAAAATACCGGAAAACTAATGTTTCTAACATGAAATTCCATCATTGCATCATTTGAAGAAATCATCGGCAACATATCACTGTATCGTTGGGTCTGTCATCGCAATCATCTTCATCTACTACGTCCGTCCATCCGTTTGTGCGTCTATCATCTGGCTTACTCAATTATAATTTGTATGCAAGTCGACGATGATTTGGCGTTGAGTACATAAAAGAAGTTTCTATTTTAGAAAAAGATACACATACTCACACTCGTAGTTTGTTTTATTTTTATTTTATGATTTTACATTGCAAGTGATATTTACGAGCATGTAACTATGTTGAAAAGGATTTGTTTTTCTTAGATGGAGCCGCCATTTGGAAATTGCATAAAATTAAAAAAGTACTTTGTAGTTTTATTTTTTATTGGATTCAAGGGGAAATTGAAAATATTCCAATCTGATTATATAACTTCGATTGACAAACAGAAGGCGACCTATATATTTTTGAGTGTAATGATGTTGGATGTTGAATTCAGTACTTTAAGTGAATGCACTTAGCAGTCGTCCAGCCAAAAACTCGATACACAAATATAACTTAATCAGATTTATTTTATTTTCAAATATCAAAACAACGAATCGTTTTCATAAGACATTTGGATTTACAGGGTGTTTTAGCTTTAAAAAATTAAAAAAAAACAAAACAAAAATACCCATTAATAAAATCATCGAACAAAAATATACAATTAAAGGAGTCTTATGAGGAAGGATTCCAAAAGAGATACAACATGTAACGTTATTCCTTTTCTCATCTTGTTTTTTTACCTTAAGATACTAGAAAATATCACCTTGTTAATAATAGAGCATAGCTGTTATTCTTAGATAATTTTCTGGTGCTATTTAACTGAACTGGAGGTTTAGGAACAAGTATTATACTTCAAATGAAGAAATTTAACATAAGAGCGTTAAATCTTCCTGTTACAAGATCAAGTTTTCTTGGAATTTTAATGATAATTCTGACTGGTAGTTGCGAAATGCCATGGAAGTCGCCTTAATAAGGATTTCAATGAAGGATAGATAATTGTCTAACAAGCAAAGTAAACAGTTTGTTAAGAAATTATTTTATATTTATATAACTTTGGTGGACATTTCTTCCAAGTGTCGTAAGAACTTGCAGGTTTTCACAAATTGGCAATCCGATGTTATAAGACAATTCCTCGTTATGTACTTAAAAGATTAATAATAAAGTGTGTCGTTTCTTTGTCCAACCTTTATCTTTCGTAAAATTGTTTTTCGGTCAATAATTCGAGGCTTAGTTAGTTTACGTTTTCTTGCCATCGGCGCATTCTTCTTCCAGAAGACGGAAATCATCTTCAATATCAATTGACATTTTTGTATGTAATAAAAAACAAGTTAAGTATACTTTTAATAGCAATGTTCACTAAAAAAAAATATTTTTTTTTATTTTGACATTTAAAAGCATAATAGCAACTTAAACACAGCATCATCTAAGATTAAAAAAAAAACTCTCGGTTAATTCTTAAGTTTGTTTACGAATAGATTACATAGATTAATCTAAGGGATTGCACAGTTTAGCAGAGGCTTAAAATTGTGAATATGCCCTTTTTAGTCTTATATCAATTCAGCATAGTAAAACGCTGATACCAAAAATAAATATCAAAGGAATGTCATTTGATTTCTTGAAAGTTTTTAATAAGTAAAAAGAAACACTTTAACAATAGGAGATAGCGTACAATTTTTAGCAGCATTATTGATTCCCCATTGAACAACACTCTCAAGATTAAAATATTAAAATATGAGCTACACATGAGCTGCTGTTAAAGTCAAATTTAGATAAGATATCATAAATAAATATAAGAAGAGAGTCGGCTACCATACGGAGCCCTGTGTCATACCAGGGCTTATTTTTTTAAAATGTTTAAAAAAAAAAATGAAACACCAACTTAAAATTTTCATTATTGTAAGAATAAAAATTAGATCTTAAAAAATATTGACCGGTTTTAGAGATATCGAATTTCCAAAAACAACTTGATTGTTTTTGTTTTTTAATTAAAATTTTTTTTTTAAGTTCTGAAGTTCCGTATCGAGTTATAGACCATAAAAATTAATTGAAAGAAAAAAATTAAATCGAAATTTTAGGCGCCGTCTTCTAGAAAAATACGATTTTCGAAAACCATTTTTTAACATTTGTATGGTGGGCACCGTTATTTTTAGGTAAAATAACTTTTTTTTCACGTCTTGATTATATTAAGAAACTTGTATTTTTTAATTTGAAAAAAAAAAAATCGAGAATGGGGTTTTCGAGATATTGCCGCAAAATTTTAATTGAATAAGTACGATGCTAAAGCTGTTTTAGTATGATACTAGGTTAAAACAACGAACTTGCAAATTTTAATCGAGTATATCATCATACTTTCTCTACCCTTTTATTAAAGTTAAAATTATCGAATACCTACTTTAGTTTTTTATTATCGTGTTAGCAAACATCAAAAAAAAGGTTGGTGTACTTACTTTTTTACACGAAATGTCATTATTTTAGGCGTGTTCAGTAGCAATTTATTAAGAAAATTCTTTTAGTACGATACTAGTTTGAAAATGTTTAAAATTAAGAATGAGTTAGTAAACTACTATAAAGTTAGCAAATTGTTAAGAAGTATCATACTAATACCTTAATAAAAGGCTGTTTAAAACTTTGCGCCATTGAGTTTAAAAAAAATTGAAAATTTTCTTTAAAATCAAAAAAACGCTTAAGCGTGGAAAAATAATCAAAATCGGTTCTACTATTTTTGAGAAAATCAAAAATAAAAAAAATGATTCCAGGGGGGATACCAAAAATAACAATTTTTTGGAAAATTTGTTTCAAGCGTTACCTAGTTTTAACTAAATCAAATTTCTTATTTTTTTTTAAATCTGTGGGACAGTTTTTGAAAAAAAAAATTATTTATAAGATTTCGAAAAAAAATTCGTATGGCAGATACCGTTATTTTTGGTCTTAAAAAAAATAACAAAAAAAACGTGTGGGGAAGAAATTAAAAATGATATCTACCAACTTTAATTTTCAGCTGTAGTCGAACAGGCAGACAGAATTGCGAATCCCACTTTTTTCGTGGGTTTGATTTTTTACGAATGCATAACTGGCCTATATGTTGCAAGTAAAAAGATATGAGAATAATAATTTAAATTGGTAGAGAAGTCAATGAGAAAGTCTAAAAGTAAAAAAAAAAACAAAAAACGGTAGCTACCACTACGAACATTTACGAACATATTTTTAAAATTATTGTTAAAACATTTTGAAAAAAATTCAACCCGTTTCGGAGAATTTTCAAAAAAAAAATATTTTTTTTTTAACCGAAAAAAAAAATAAAATGCACGACTGGGTCGCACGAACTTGCTCCTATGTAATAGGCTAAGAATTTCAAAAATTAATGTTATTATTATTAGAGAAGAACTGTTCATAAGCATAAAATTAATGTTTAAATGACTAAAAACAACTTCTTTAGTAGTTGGAGGTAAAAATAGGATGCCATGTGATTCAGGCAAATATAGGTGTATGCAAGAACAAAATTATAAGTGTAGTGGTCTCTTAAAAAAATAAGCTTTTCTACACAAAGCTTTTAAAACATTTTTAAGAAAAAATCTTGGTACGCCAATTTAAAGATTTTATTATTGTTCGAATAAAAATTAAATTTACAAAAGAAATATTGAGCCGTTTTCGAGATATTGAATTTTCCAAAAAAATAGATTTTTTTTTTTCAAAATTCAAAGAAAAAAAAAGATTTCTTAAAGTTTTGAAATGCAATATTTTTAAACTTTTTAGAAGCTTCTCTCTAAAAATTTCATTAAAATCCGTTATGCCGATAATGAGAAATTCAAAATTTTTAAAAATCGTTCTATGGTAGGTACAGTCAGTAATATCTTGTTTTCAAAAATTTTTTGTTTTAAATTATAGATCCTAAAAATTAATCCAAAGAAAAAAATTTAAGCAAAATTATCGGAACCGTTTTCGAGAAAAATACGATTTTCGGAAACTATTTTTTAACATTTGTATGGAGTGTACCGTTATTTTTAGGTAAAATAATTTTTTTTCTCATATCTTGTATAGACTACGAGTATTTCAAGAAACTTTTCTTTATCAAGTTTTCAAAATCAAAAAAATAGGTTCTTAAGGGGGTACCAAAAATAATTTTTTGGAATTTTTTTTCAACCATTACCTAGGTTTAACTAAATGTAATTTTATGATTTTTTTTAAATCTCTAGGACAGTTTTTGTGAAAAAAAAATTATAAAATTTCGAAAAAAAATTCGTTTGGCAGGTACCGTTATTTTTGGTCTTAGAAAAAACGAAAAAAATCCGGCGGGAAAAAATTAAAACCCATATCTACCAAGTTTGAAGAAAATCGGCCGAGCCGATTAGCTGTAGTCGAACAGACAGACCAACAGACGGACAGAATTGCACGTCCCACTTTTTTACTCTTCGCTATCATTGTAATGTCAAATTTGATCAAAATCTCGAGTTCGATTTTTTTACTAATGCATAACTTGCCTTATAGTACCTATAAGTCGCAAGTAAAAATTAATTTAATTTAATGTTTTCTATATAAAATGATAAATTCTTAAAATTAAGCGACACAGAAAAATTCTGTTGAATAGTTTTTCAGAAAAAATAATATCTAAAATTTCAAAAATCAAAAAATTAATTTTGGTTAAGAAAAACGTTTCAGGGTGAAAATTAAAAGTAACTATCTACCAACTTTTATGAAAGTCAGCAGAGTAAAATAGACAGGCTTCGATTTTATTCATCATCATCATCGGCTCGACAACCGGGTTCCGGTCCTGGCCTCTTTCAACAAGTCTCTCCACCTATCCCGGTCTCTAGCCGACGCCATCCAGTTGCGCACCCCAAGGCTTCGGGCGTCCTGGTCTACGCCATCTCTCCAGCGCAAGCATGGTCTACCACGCTGTCGTCTACCATAGAATGTACCACAAAGAACTTTCCGAGCCAGGTTCCTCTTCGCTCATGCGAGCTAGGTGCCCTGTACCCACCGGAGTCTGCCGAGCTTAATTTTTGTCACGATATCTGCTTCAAGGTAGATTGCGTACAGTTCATGATTGTACCGTCTCCGGAATCGTCGATTTTATTACGAATGCATTATTTGCAATATGCAACATGGATTTTTGAACTTTTGTAAGTGATTTCGCATATATTGTTGAAGCTATATTTTACGGTCGCCATAATCGTCTTTCCAAGAAGACGTCTCGCGTCCGATAAATTCGAGTAGACCACTCGTACGTCATGGAATCCCAGGATCGAAAATATCACAGCAGTGCTGGAAAGAGGCCAAGAAAATCTGAGGCAGTCAGTTCGACGCTACGCACAAGAAATCGGCCTTGACGAATTGGGGGTCATGACTTAGACCTATACAACCGTATAAACTTCGACTGGCTTAAAAACTCAGAATGATAAGTGTGTTCGTAAACTTGGCTTTCGAGCTGTTGGAATTTGACCCCAAATTCAGTCGGGAAATCATAGTCAGCGATGAGGACCGTTTCTGGACGAATGGGTTCGTCATTAACCATTTTCAGACGATCACAATCCACGCGAGATTCAAAAAATTTGCAATGCATCCTGTTTGCTTTTTGGGCTATCGATATAATCTATACCTACTTCTTTGAGAACGATGTTGCCCAGGACAACACGCTGTCAACGGCGTGAGCTATCGGTCAATGATATCAAATTTGTTTGGCCCGAATTGGATGATATGGATATCGACGACACATATGTAATTTCAAAAAGTCGCAATCTATGGAAGTCTTATCATTATAAAGTTGATAAAATGGATTTAATGTATGCTATTTTTTAATCCAAAATAAATATAAGCAAATTTGGTTGGAAAATTAAAAACACACCAATGCCGGTATTTAATATAAAGATTACGACTTATTATAATTAAGGAATTTTTTAAAAATATTTTTATAACACCCAGTATTCCCAAACAATCTGGAATCTTTTGAATAAACATGAAATCGGATTGGCTGGCTGCAGAGAAAAGCACAATGGCGGATCGATTATGACTTTTATTTTATTCCCATGTCTCATGTTGCGTATATGATGGCATAGTGCCCTCTGTTGATCTTATCCCATAAAATGTCGTTCTCGTAGCGGGCACAGGAGACGGATTTACTTGGTATTTTACGAGTAATTAAAAAACAAAACAAAATTCGCTACATTCATTGTCTGACTGAAAGATTCTAAGATTCAAATATATTATGTATGGTAAATTAAAATGAGAGCAGGCTGAATCCATAGTCGGATGCTTTTATTCTGGGAATAATATTCTGTTGTTCTGCAACTGCACAAACAATCCAACTAGAATTATGAAAAAAAAAACAATATTCTTCCCATCGATTTCCAGATGCCCATGGAATTATTATTACCCGGGGCCACTTCAGCTATACTATGATGAGTTATTTATCATTTTAAATTGGCCGAATTAAAAGCTTTTCATACAACGCTTGACTTTGAATTTATTTTTTTTTTTTTTTTGGCCTGCTCCACATACTTCAGATTCTGCTGGGGTTAATGTGAGAGCTGATGATTCAATAAATAAATTTGAATTGAAAAAATTCAAGGAATGTCGGCGGGGTTTTTGAATCGGAATTTTTGGTTTAAAATTTTACACATAATTTATGGGATGATTTTTTTAAATTTATTAAAGAGATCACTTACATCGAACTTATTTTAATTGTTCACATTAATGCTAAGTGCTGAAAACAATTAAGTTTTGGCAAGGTTTCAAAAGATAAAAATTCTAACTGCAGAAGTCAGAGATCTAGATGGTATTAAAACTAAAAACAAACAAAAAAATAAACTACATAAAATAAGTGAATATCTTTCGTTTGAAATATTATATTCTATAGATCTGAACATATAGACTTAATAGAAAAATAAATTGGAGCCACAAAAGACTGCGAGAACTTGAACCTGAATGACTAACAAGTCTCATCATCTTCTGTGAGCGTGTTAACAGAAATACTAAGACCGAAAGGCTAAAATAAGAACTTTTCATGACAAGAGATAGATACTCTTGAAAATTTTTCACTTCCTTGCAATATGGACAGTCCCTGAAAAATCTTTTTTTTTAATTAGGTGACACTGGTTTGAAATTGATCCTAGATCTTTGACGTGACAGTGCATATTTAAAAAAAAAAATAAGGTCACATTACGAATGAGTCCGATTCAGCTCCAAGTTGAAGAAAAAATAAATTTTTATTTTTCTGCAGCTAATTTTAAAACTCTTCTGTTGCCTGTTGTTAATCTTTATAACTTGTATTACCCGCCGTCTAACATTTCGGTTAGTGACCTGGAGCCAGTGCCGGATTAAGCCAGCTCGGGGCCTGTAGCAAATTCTATTAAGGGGCCCTTAGACTGTTTTAGGTTAGGTACTTATCAAGTTTATGGTATTAAATAAAACAAAACTTGTCTTGATTTAATTTGGGAAAATTTATAAATAATGCTGTTGATATCGACTTCTCGGAGTAAATCATGTTCAAAATTCATTAAAGTGAGGTGATTAAGACGTTGTTGGCTAAATTCATTTTTAACACGTTTTAATGTTGAGAAAGATCGTTCACCACTGCAGTTGGTGATCATGAGAGACAAATAAATGCGCAAAGCAATTTCAACGTTCGGGAAACAAGATTGTAAAAAGTTATTTATCAACAGCTTGTAAACCTGCATTTCCAGAGCCTCAAGATTCCTGCTGTCAATAATACCAGCCACATCAGAATTGAGCATTGAAGCGAACTGCACTAATTCGTTGCTCAGACTGTCCTCCATCTGCGTAAGCACTTACTATGGTTGCAGATTTTTTCAAAATTTCTTCTGGTGGAAGAGATTTTATATGAAGGTTTTTATAATACAAATTCTATATACGACTGAAATAAATCAGCCAGGTAGAAACACTTCACTATTAATGGACTTGTTGAATTATTGATTCAAAATAGCAAAATATTCCAACGTTAATGATTACAATTTTAATCTTGGTTGGATAAAGTTCACATTGGATTTTTGTCAAAAAATCGATGTAAGATGAACTGAATTTAATAAAAATTGAGTATTGATAAGGTCCTCACAGTCAACTGATGAGTCTATGTGCGATCACCCGGACGAAACACCAATTTTTGTGGACTGGACTAAAGTCCAAAATAGCTATTTTGAATCAGGAAGAGATTTTAGCTCTCGGAATATTCCGAAAATGCCAGCAATTTTATGATAACTGTTCTGTTCATACGTTTACCTAAAGCAGTGAGTACGTTATCAATGGTGACAATAAACACCTGCATTTCATACCGTTGTCCAATTTACATGTAGTGCGGTGCGAAACATGATTTTTGGTATGACCAGCAGATAGAAAAATAAAATTTTAGTTGATCATTTTGGTGCAAATATTTTCTTCTTAGTAATTGTAACTAAATCTAATATATAAATAATACTTTTTTATGGTCAGAAAACGTTGGTGCGCGGGGCCCCTAAATGCGCGGGGCCCGTAGCATTTGCTACTCTTGCTTCGTGGCTAATCCGGCACTGCCTGGAGCACGTACTTGCTCCTCCTATGTAAAAGTGCTTTAGAATTTAAAAATTGCCTATAAATAATAACATCGGATTATCATTAGAGATAATGTTCAAATGCATAAACTTGTCGTCTGATTTCTAAAAAAAGTATGAATTTATGCAAGAAAAAGTTGAAAAATCTTTTTAGTATTAAATTAATTTCCCATTTAAGAAATTTCTTTAAAATATTTCTAAGAAAAAATTTGGTATGTCAATTTTAAGTTTTCAATAATATGCATTTTAAGAATAAAATTGAAAAACTTATCGTTCAAGTATTTTCAAGATATTTATTTTCCCAAAACAAATATTTTTCTAAAATTAGTATAAAAAAATATTTTTTCAAATTCGAAAGAGCTACTGTCAAAATCATTAGACTTTTAATGAGTAATAATAAACAACGGTTTTATATGTTAGGTAGCATTGATAACGTTTTTTCTTAAAATTTTACATTACATTACATATTACACTACCCCGTAGATAAATCTACGAAGTAGAGACTTTCTTAAAATTTTGTTGACCAAAATGTAGTCCATGCCTAAAATAGCACACATAATTTATCTTATCAAATCCTTCAGAGCCGTTTTCGAGATAATGAGATGGTGAGAGATAAAAAGAGAATGCTATTTGTTTTCCTAAGCCAATATGAATTTATGAAAGAACAAAAACTATACAAAATTTTGAAAACATTTTTAAGAAAATATTTTGGTACGCCAACTTTAAGTCTATGTATATTCTTTTACGAATAAAATTAATCTTCCAAAAAAATATTGATCAAAAACTATCAAATCGGCCGAACCGCTCAGGCCCTAGTCGAATAGACAGAATTGCGAGACCCACTATTTTCCGCATAATAGTAATGTCAAGTCTGATAAAAAAGCCGATTTTTTTCGAACGAATGCATAACTTGCCATATAGTTCCTATAAGTCGCAAGTAAAAATTTGCAGTTCAATTTTTACTATAGATGTGCTTAACTAGGTCTACTCTTTAAAATAAAATGCACGACAGGGTTGCACGAACTTGCTCTTATGCAAAACACTAAGAATTTCAAAAATGAGTGTTATTAGAGAAAAACTGTTCATAAGCATATAATTCATTTTTTAAATGACTAAAACAACTCCTCTAGTAGTTGAGGCTAAAAACACAGGATGCCATGTGTTTCAAGCATATATTATACGAGTAGTTTATGCAAGAACAAAAATTATAATTTTTTGTAGTGGTTTCTTAAAGAATCAAGCTTTTATATACAAAATTTTTAAAACTTAAGAAAAAATTATGGTAAGCTAATTTAAAGATTTTATTATTACATATTCGAATAAAAATTAAATTAATACAAAAAATATTGAGCCGTTTTTGAGATGTCGAATTTTCCAAAAAAAAAGAAATATATTTTTTTCAATATTCAAAAAAAGTATTTTTTTAATAGTTTTAAAATGCAATTTTTTTTTTTAATTTTTAGAAACTTTTCTATATAAAATTTCATTAAAATCCGTCATGCCGATAGTTAAAAATTCAAAATTAAAAAAAATCATTCTATGATAGGTACAGTGAGTAATATCTTGATTTTAAATCTTTTTTTTATTAAATTAAAGATCGTAAAATTAATTGAAAAATTAGCAAAATTCTCGGAACCGTTTTCGAGAAAAATACGATTTTCGAAAACCATTTTTTAACATTTGTATGGAAGCTACCGTTATTTTTAGGTAAAATATTTTTTTTTTCATATCTTGTTGATTATATTAAGAATATTAATCAAGTTTTGAAAAAATCGAGCATTGGGTTTTCGAAATATTGAGTTTTCAAAAAAAAATTTAAATTTTTTTTAAAAATCGAAAAAAAAAAATTTTGAAAATTTTAATACAAAATAATATAGAAACTGCTGCTGAGCTTTAATATTAAAAAAGATCAAAATCGGTCGTACCGTTTTTGAGAAAATCAAAAACAAAAAAAAAAAATTGCAAGGGGGGTACCCAAAATAACCAAATTTTCGTCAACCATTGTCAACCTAGCTTTAACTAAATGAAATTTTTTGAATTTTTTTTAAATCTGTGGGACAGTTTTTGAGAAAAAAATATTTATTAATTTTATTAATTTATTTAATATTAATTAATATTTTTGGTCTTAAAAAAAACAAAACGTTTGGGGGGAAAAATTAAAAACGATATCTACCGAATTTGTTGAAAATCGGTCAAGTCGCTTAGGCTGTAGTCGAACAGACAGACAGACAGACAGAATTGCTGGACCCACTTTATTCGTCTTCTCTATCACCGTAATGTTAACTTTGATCAAAATCTCGAATTGAAATTTTTTTTACGAATGTATATAACTTACCTTACAGTACCTATGTACTCGTATAAGTTTGATTGTTGATTGTTTTTAATTTTCTCAAAAAGTACAAGGCATTTTAGCATCCGATTTTATGTTTTCAAATGAAAATTAGAACGATCATGGATTTTTTGCCACAAAAATAAATTTATTAAATTTATTAAAAAAATAACCTACTGACAAATTGCTAAGTAGTATCATAATATGTGATACCTTATGTCTAGGCTGTTTAAAATTTTGCGCTGTTAATTTTTAAATTCTATTTTTGACATAAGAGAAAAGACCAAGTCGTGTATTTTATTCTGTATTCGGGTTTTTCGAAAACTGTGCCACTGGTTAAATTAGTATTATTAAATAGTATTAAATAGTATTAGTCATTAATATAATTAATTTCACTATTTAGTTTTTGGGTTTAAGCAAAATTGAATTTATTTATAAAAAACATTTTAAATTTGGAACAAGCTAAAATAACAAAAGGATTTTTCAGATCAAATAGACTACAGTCTTGAGTTCTAGAATATTTAAACAAAAATAGCCTCTAGCCATTGGAATCGCTCTTTTTTATTTGTCTATAAAAGTTTTCTTATTAAAAGTCGAAGTATTTTATCCACTTCTTACCTTTTTCATTACCTCAATTAAAAGCACAGATCAAAGCACATTCTTGTAGTACCCTATGAAGTAATAGTAAGTTAATACGGTGAAAAGCCAGACCCCAGAAGTATAAATTTGATTCAAGCCCTTGCTAACAGCAAAACACTATTTTCCGAGGGTACTGCCTCTTTCGAGGAACTGGCACATCCTCTAAAGAGCTTCAGAAAATTGTAGGTACCCTTGTTTCCAGCAGCCTTATTCCTTACAAGCTTAGTGCACCGCAAATTAATTTTGATTTAAGCAAATTATAGTACTATCAATGGCTTGTTCACAGACTTGTGCCACTAGTTGCTTTTAGCGTTGGCTCTTAAGTCTTAAGGCAGAATCAAGCCCTGCCTAACTACCGCAGCGTTTTGATAACAAAACAATTAAAAAACATCAAGATTCTGATTGGAATTTTAAATTTGATTCATTAAAATTATACACACAAAAGGCTTGAATCGGTTTGTC
Organism: Philhelius festivus; assembly: GCA_963931855.1. Classification (NCBI taxonomy): domain Eukaryota; kingdom Metazoa; phylum Arthropoda; class Insecta; order Diptera; family Syrphidae; genus Philhelius; species Philhelius festivus. Next base: position 59,052,415 of record OZ007557.1, read on the forward strand.
TTATAATTATTTTCCATGTCAACACCTTAACAAATGACTACATCGTCTGCTAGTAATTTTTCAAAAACCGTTTTGTTAGAAAACACTTGTCGACCAACTCCACACAAAAGTACCTTATTCATTTAAACAAACAACATCGCCCTCAAAAACATAAACATAATCAATTCTTCCTCAAAGTTTATGCAAGAAAAAAGAAAAAAAAAAGAGAACAGGTCGATCTAAGACCCTAAAACCAAACCCAAAACATCAACAATCCGTCCACATATAAAACACGATCGTAAACGATAAAAGCTCGTTATTGTTGTTTAATCGAAACAAAATCTTTTCCGTGTCATCCGCGACACGACAACGTCCACTGCGATCATGATGTTGTTCGGAGGCGAGCGATCGCCCGCCAATCACCCATGCGCGTTCCCCTTGCAACAGCATTAACCTTATCATCGAATTCGTCAATGGAGGTGATTCGAATAGAAGATTTATGAATTACGAAAGGCGCGAGCGGGTCGCAATCTAATCAATTTACGTTGCGTCCATATCGAATAGAAGAGAGTGCATTTCAGGCCGTTCCTAGTTCTAGTTGTTGATGGGACTTCTTTCAAGATTAATATACGCAGTGGGGCTTCGGAGATGTGAAGTGACGGTCAGATCTGGTTAATCGTGTCCGGAACCCACTCCTTTCCCATTCGGAGGAACGTAGGCGATATCTAACACCAGACATCGGCGGCAGCGGCGGAACATGTTATTTTAGTAATTTTTTTTTATTATCCGTGACTAAGGCCATCTAAGATCCGTTCACACCTATCAACTTTACGACTGTGTCAAGCAACTTAGATAATTTTTCTTTTATGGGGTGATGAGATTTTTCGCTTTTAAATGCTTTAAGTACGAGATGTACGAGGATATGGGGTACGAGTATTTGTATTTTTATGGCTGGGACTTTCGTATGGAATAATTGACTATAGCCTAAGAAGGAAAATGTTTGGAGCAACTTAAGTGGAATTCAGATTGGCTTAGACCACCACGATCATCTCCATCCCCGGAATTTAATGATCTGCGGGAATTTATCGATACAAAATATCGATCTATTTAGATAACAGAATGCTTAAAAAGATGAGGGCTTCAAAGTGGTCTTGAGAGATAAGTTTATAAAAAATGTTTGTATTTAAATCCAAAGAACAATGGGACGTTCCAATGTAGAGTTCCATATCATAATCACATTCTTTGGTAATTGATGAAACATGTGACTTTTATTGTATAGCTTAAGTTCCACCCGCCTTAACATATTGGACTCAGGTTTTTGCTTTTCTTTTTGATACAGACGACAGTCGTTTTTTGACAAGACATCAATAAGGCTGGTACAATTAAAAAACAATAGAAATAAAATGCACGACTGGGTCGCACGAACTTGCTCCTGCTCCTATGTAATAGACTACGAATTTTAAAAACGGATGTTATTAAAGAAAACTTTTCATAAGGACAAAATATATAAATTTAAATTTATGCAAGAACAAAAATTATAAGTTGTTGTAGTGGTTCCTTAAAAAAATAAGCTTTTATGTACAAAATTTTTAAAACATTTTTAAGAAAAAATTTTGGTACGCCAATCTTAAGTTTTTATTATTGTACGAATAAGAGTCTTATTTCAAAAAAAAAATATTAAGCCGTTCTTGAGAAATCGAATTTTCCAAAAAAAATGACTTTTTTTTTCTAAAAATTGAAAAAAATATTTTTTTTTAAGTTTTGAAATGCTTCTTTATAAAAAATTTCATTAAAATCCGTTGTGCCGATAGTGAGAATTCAAAATTCGAAAAAATCGTTCTATGGTAGGGACAGTCAGTAATATCTAGATCTCAATTTTTTTTTTATTAAATTATAGATCGTAAAAATTAAACAAAAGAAAAAAAATTTTAGCAAAATTCTCGGAACTGTTTTCGAGAAAAATATGATTTTCGAAAACCATTTTTTAAAATTTGTATGGAAGGTACCGTTAGTTTTAGATAAAACAAAATTTTGTTTCTCAAATCTTGTAGATTATGTTAGAAAACTTTTATTTATCAAGTTTGAAAAAAATCGATCTTGGGGTTTTCGAAATATTGGGTTTCCAAAAAAAAATTTTGATTTTTTTTTTAAATCCAAAAAATAAAAAAATTGAAAATTTGAATATGTAATAATATTTAAACTGTGGAGGAGCTTTACCATAAAAAAAATGATCAAAATCGGCTGTACCGTTTTCGATAAAATCAAAAACAAAAAAAAGAACCCAGGGGGGCTACCAAAAATAACAATTTTTTGGAAAATTTTTTTCAACCATTACCTAGTTTCAACTAAATGAAATTTTTCAAATTTTTTTTTAAAAATTCTGTGGGACAGTTTTTGAGAAAAAAAAATATTTATAAAATATTTATAAAATTTCGAAAAAAATCGTATGGCAGGTACCGTTATTTTTGGTCTTAAAAAAAAAAAGAAAAGAACATGTGGGGGAAAAAAATTAAAACCCATATCTACCAAGTTTGAAGAAAATCGGCCGAGCCGTTTAGGCTGTAGTCGAACCGACAGACAGACAGATAGACAGACAGACAGACAGAATTGCGAGACCCACTTTTTTCGTCTTCACTATCATCGTAATGTCAACTTTGATCAAAATCTCGAGTTCGATTTTTTTTACGAATGCATAACTTGCCTTATAGTACCTAATAAGTCGCAAGTAAAAAGTTGCTTTTGGTTAAGTGACAGCCACACTGTTTCGTCAAATAACGTCTTTAGTCAAAAGACAGGTGGAAACCAAATTTAATTTGCGAATGTCCAAAATCATGAAATTAATTTTTAAATTCTATATTTGAGATAAATTGAGCTAAAAAAAAAATTTCGTCTACCATCTATTAATAAACGACGAATAAAAATTAGTTTGTACTTGTGACATGTGATAACGAGTGTATACAATTTGGTCGCTAAATTTGGCGTTCAATGAAGGGATAACATCTTAATACATACAGTACGATTATTTTTCAATTGGGACTTGAAAACTTTAAACTTTCACTGTGAATGCACCCATGAATTAATGGTCAGACTATCAATGTCAAAACTGTCAATAATAGATAACAACACTTTCACCATAGTCCAGTTCACAAATGAAGAATGTTTACAAATAATTAAAACTTATTACCAAAATTTCGAGTCGGTGACGGTATCTTCCATAGCGTAAGCACCAATTTTTGGTCCACTCATTTGAGTCTAAATTTGTGTTGCTAGATGTTCCCGTGCCAGAGAGACAACGGGTTAGATGAAGTGCCGAGAAGAGTGCTTCCGTTCAAGTGTCGCAAACGAACGAAAACAGACCATTTCATTCTGTCTAAAGAAATGGACAGCGCTTAGACCACATTATAGTGAATTTTGCTAAAGGATCTTGTACTGAATCTTTATGAGTTTAGTTATGTTAGGTTAGGTTAATGGGCTGACAGTTGAGCTCTTAGTTGTTACCGTCGAACTTAGATCAATGTAGATCCGTTGTGAAACCCTAGGGATTGTTACTTCCATGTATTGAAACCTATGATAATCCTATGGCACTCAAGCTCGTTAAGCGTGTTAATGGGTTTCAGCAAGCTATAGCCTAAGATGTCGGAGGGTACTTATAAGTCATTTAAGAAATGTCTGTCCTTTATCCCCACTTTATAAATCATCTCTATATCAGGCCCCTAGGAACATGTAAATCCTTGCAACGTCTGGAAGATGAGTTTGATAGGTCAGTGTATTGTGTATTATGTCCGTTTGTTTGATCACTGATCAGTATTGGTGATTAAGTCGAAGGGGCTGTCCCTTTCCTCAAGAAGATTTTACCAATCTAAGAGAGAGGTTACGCCATCATCTCACTGACGCTCCTGTTCCCCGGAAGAGTTGCAATCGCTGGTTATAGGCAAAGTGTCCATTCTGCGCTAATTTCTACTCCTGCAAGAAACACGTGCATCGTTTAGTCGTTTTCGGGCTCACAATAATTATATTATCGTCTGTGGCCATTTATATGCTTTTTGACTGTGGCTGGAGGCGATTTCCAGCCTCGTGGTCGACTGGTTAATAGAGTTAAGGAATTTTCAAGCCATTTGGTACCGTTAAGATATTTCAATATGTTTTTGCTTGAAATGTCATAGAAGTCTTCCAAGTCGTTGAAGAAGTGTCTGTCGGCTGAGCGTCTTTATCAACAAACTGAATACGCGTTATTGCTCATTTGGTAACCCTCATGTGTCTTAAGAAACACCACTTCATCCATGCAAAATAAAAGTATGGTGTTGTTTTCATGCCGATGATGGTATCCTTACAAAACATTAATGATATGGTTTAAACAAAATGCGTCTAGACAGTTCCACAAGCCATACAGCCCGTGGTACGATCGACTTATTGAAAACTCAAATCGATGAGCGTTTTGTGTTCTATTTCTTAATCCATTGGAACTACACTACACGGTTAAACTTAGATCATCAGAGTTGTGTTTTGAGTATTTATGATCTTGATTTGAGTGAATGTTAGTGATTTTTATATTGTGTTTAGAAATATTCGTGGGCTAAGAAGAAATTTCTTTGACGTATACGCCCATTCTGTTAAGTACAGACCAATTTTTTTGCACTGGATGAAAAACATTCACCATTACAACCTTTTAGTCTATGTTCGATATGATGTTGCTTACCTGAGCCCCTCTCAATACGGACATTGTTCTAATACGAACTTTAACTTCATGTGGCTCAAAGTTAGTGTCCGCAAGGACATCATCCAGTATTGTTTCATTTATAGGAGTCTAAATCTTAACAGCAATTCAACTCTTAATGACTTTGATGCGCTGTATGATTCCATTTCCCGAATTCTTTTTTTATACCCTCACACTGAAGTCGTAATTGTGGGCGGCTTCAATGTACACAAATCAAGTTGGCTCAGCTATTCAAGGCAAGGCAACAACAACACCCAAAGGAATATATGCTTAAATCTTTTCTGAGATGCACCACCTTACTCAGCCTGTAGATGAGCCCACTGAAATACCAGATGTTGCTGGTCAAAACGCCCACCCTATCGATTTGTTTCTTAGTTTAAACTCTGGAAAGAACACCATTATGATAAACTTTCCATTCGGCACTTCGGAGCGTTGTGTAATATCAGCCAATTTCTCGTGTCCCATTCATCCAGTTAAAGAGAAGCATCCCACTAGGACCGTTTGGCAATAAGAAATTTTTTCGAATTTTTAACTGGTCACTATGCTTCCTCAATAGTGACGTTGATGTCATTGCTGATATGATTATAGGAGTGATTTTTCATGGAATGCGTGCTTTTATTCCTAACACAATCCTAGAGAAAAGTCTTGATTCGATATAAGCTGTAAAGAAGCTATCAGGCTTAGAGAAGTAAGTTTCCGCTCTTTCAAAACCAACTCAACCAAGAAAAATTGGAAAAACCATAAAAAGTCAGAAATTATTTCAACGCTGTTATAAAAAGCCCCAAATTCTTACATGACCAGAAATTAAAGCAAACAATTCTGCAATGTCCCAAAGGCAGTAGAAATTTCTGGTCATTTGTCAAAAACGTGAAAAATTCAACTTCATCGCCTGTTCATATGCTCATCTACAACGACAAACCGATTCAGCTTTTCAGATGAGGCAAATGTACTCGCAGCTCATTTTGCTGCTAGCTCTACGTTGCCGGACAGGAACATTGCCCTTCCCGTACTTGGGAACGTAAATCATAAAGGCATATTTCAGCACTCGTGTACTTGCAAGAGCTCTTCGAGATCTTCATATAAGTAAATCCGCTGGTCCTGATAGTATACCCCCCATTTTTCTGAAGAGGGAGTGTTCTTGATCGATGGCAAAACCATTGCGAATGCTTTTCCACCGCTCCTACTGAGCTGGAATCTTCCCTAGAAGATGGAAAATAGAATATGTCCAGCCTGTTCCTTAAAAACGCGACTCTTCGTCCCTCTTCTCCTTCCGAATAATTGCACTTACGTCCTTTATTTTTAAGATCATGGAATCGCTGATCAATAATCCGCTGAAGGATTATCTTAAAGATCGAAGGTTTCTGAATGACTGGCAATACGGCTTTCACCGCAATTATTCCACTGGTGATCTGATGGCATATCGCACCGAAGAGTAGAACAGATCTTTACATTATTTTGGAGAAAGTAAGATTATAACGCTTAATATTTCTAGAGCGTTTGATAGAGCTTGGTACCAGGCACTCTTATCGAAAATGCGTGCGTTAGGTATCAACGAAACCTTTCTATATTTTTTTTTTTTTTTTTTTTTTTTATAATCTACTCACACTCAAGGGATTATGATTACCCTTTAAATGTTTCAACACAGCGTGGGCGTGAAGTTACGGAAGAGAAAGAAGGATAGGAAAGATGTGTGGCACGATGTTCTGAGACTGAAGGTGGTTGTCTCAGATTTTTTTATCTCCAGGGATGGCGGCTGAACTAAAGCGGAGAATTGCCGTGTCTTATTTCTATGTCCCTTATAATTCGCATTATTTTATTCGTTTTTCATCCTTGTTAGGCATACTAGTTTAACTCAATCACATGTTGTTAGTGTTATGCCTGAACAACATGTAATGAGTAAACCAGCAACCCATTGATGACAATTTATAGAAGGTTTTAATGGAATTAAAGACGACATAGACGACGGCAGGGATCGAACCTGTGATATTGAGGTTGACAGGCGAGCACACAACCATCGCGCCACGGCCACCCCCAATATATGGACGGTTTGAAGTCTGATCTTCACAAATTAAATACTGCTGTTCCTCAGGGCTCCGTTTTGTCTCCGACTCTTTTCCTAAATTCTTATAAATGATCTAAGCTTCTCATACTCGTTCTCATATGTACTTCTTATGTCATTGTCCTTGAATGGCACTTGCAGCGAAGAAATTGAAAAAGCTATCAGTGTTCAATATGTGTGTCCACGACGATCTTCCGTGGAATCACCAGGACCACATTCTCGAGATGCTAAATGCTTAGGATTATAAAGCATGTATAAGTCCAAGACTCTAGTATAACTCACATCTTTGGGCAGGTGCAGCCCGAACTTCTCTTCTTCGTTTACTGGTTACTTACTGATAGGAAAAAGAACTATCATGGAATCATTCACATCTCCCGTGGGAATTTTTCATCTATTTTGTTTATTTTTTAACTTCTTTCATGCATTCCTCCCCTCAATCAGTTCAACCGTAATACCCATTTCACTAGGAATGCTCATCAGTTCATTCTCGAACCAAATAATCGTTTTTTAGTTACACAACAAGATTATTGGAATAATTTACCCAGCACGATTTTTTCTTGCCATTTCAATTTGCAAACATTCAAAACTAATGTTCTTCGATACCTCCTTTTTCTGTCTCCTAATTTCCTCATCTCTCGTGCTTTGTTTACGTTCAACATTATAAGGATACCAAAATAAGACCTTGAGCTCGTGTGAATTATAAAAAAAAACCTGTGGATTGACCCCCTAAATCGTGTGATCTAACACCTCTTTTTTATGAGTCTAAGTTAAATCATTTTTCTATTCCAACAAGCTGTCGCTCGTCGTTAGAGCAGTTCAGAGGCCTATTGAACGACTGGATAGTGGACCATTCATTGAAAATGGGGTTCAACGAATCAATATTAATTAGAAAATTTATCAAATCCTCTATATGTGAGCAAGCTGACATGTTAGGAGCCTTTTTCATTAATATAGCTGCTATGGAAGTTACCAATGCGTATGAGATAAAAGATGGTAAAAGCAGAGCATTTCGAACTTTTACCGATGTACTGTAAAATCATAAGATCCTATCCTATTTTTGACTCATTCGCAAATAAATGTATTGTACAATTTGCTTAAAGTACTATTTGTCTACATCGACTCAAGCCATCATTGCAGTAAAGCCCTCTCTTGAATTATCATTATTAACAAAATGTTAACTGGAGTTGCGATGTTCGCAAATGTCAAAGAATATAAAAAAAAAAAAATACCTAAGTTTTTCTGTTCTAACTTTTTCACCCTATCCAATAGTTACCTAGATCTATGTTTAGTAACCATTTTCAACAATAAGCTCCTAAGTTTCCTAAACATCTAAAATCCGAAGAATTTCTAGAGATCAAACAAAACCACGGTTATGGAATTTTAATTAAAATTAATTTCCCTCCTCAATTTGTCATCAAACACATAAAACACTTCGAATGGAAACTCCTTCCCCTTTCATCTGTTCAACATCTGTTTAAAACAGGGACACGCACTCTTACGATATCACTTGAATATCAAAGAGACTGCGGAATTTCATCCAAAGAGACACTATACAAATCAAGACAGTTGTCATAATCACCACAGCCTTTCAAAAAGCAAAACCAAACCCTCGAACAATTATTAATGATGTATCTATCTATTGCTGATGTGTATCAAAAAGCCCTAAAAATAAATCCATCGTCTGTGTCTGTGGTGTCGGGCGGTTGGTCACAAAAAAAAACGAAAGATCACTTTTAAGTCGCGGATCGTCAGCATTTATTTTCGTTGCGAAGTACATTTTGCGGATGGTTTTTGGCTTAGTTGACACTGAGTTCTCCATTGAGTGTCGTCGTGGCACCTTCAACATCTTATAGCGACACCAGGCTCTCTATGCGTAGGTCGTTGCTGTCTCAACATATGTGTTCTAGGGGAACTTCCATCCGCAACATACCTACATCAACGGAGCACTTAATTCGGAGCGTTCAAAGCGCCTAATGGACTCCATACACTACACACTATTACGCCACAAAAAAACCAAAGAACCACTTAGATGCGTTTGCCCCCCCTTGAATTACGATGATCGTTGCGATCCATGATCAGCCGTCATAGAGCTCCTCAGCGAAGACTTAAGGGCGGTACCACCACCGCAGCCAGCACTGCCGCTTCGCCGCTCCGTCAACCCATCGCCATCATCCGCCCGACCGACCGGGCTATTCGTGGCGACAAATATAATACAGTCAAATGCAAAATTACTTGATTTTCAGCAAATGAGATAATTAGCCGAAAAAATATCAAAGAAACGCGAGCGCGAATCGCAGAATGTCGTTGCTCGTTATTTTCGATACTTTGAAGGCGATTTTTACTGCATGCGGTTTTTGAGTTCAAAGATGGGCGGGTGTGCTGTGGTTTTCGGGATTGCGCCTCGTGTGGCCTTTGATGTGGCATCTGAGGGCTTGTTCGAAGTTGACAATGCCGGCTTTGGTTTCTTGTTTGAAAAATGATGGAACATGGTGCGAGTAATATGCACTTTCCGGGATTAAAATTTTAATTCTGATTCACAAAAAAAAAAAAAAAATATAGGCGCTCTGCTTTGTATACTTTGGAGATAAGTAGTTTGGAGATGATTGCCGCTGACAGGCGTTTATAATCAGAATGAATTGCGAAAATATAAGATAATTGCCTTTTGCTTTTATAAACATTTATGCAAATTGTTGTCATTTGTATTTTAGATTAATTGAATGCAATAAAACTGCGTGCATAACGCAAGTACTCATAGTATGGGAAGATTATTTATTCAGTAAAGTATGCAGTATTTCAGCTTACATGTTTCCTGTTTCCTTTGGTTAATTTCACCTTATTTATTTTTAACTTTATTTATTTTTCAAATTATAGTTTATATTTTAATAAATTTCGCAGGGAATGCAAGGTAATAAAATGCGAAATAATTATGTTGTTTTAATAAATATCGAAATGATATGAATGAAAACATTGAAATGTAAAATATAAAGTGCCACGTAAAATATGCGAAATAATGTTTTATTTTTCGAATCAATAATTTATCGAAAAATTGTCGAATAAAATGAAATGCGAAATGATTAGAATGAAAGCAAGACATTGTGAAATGGCCATTGTCATTTAAATAAAATGCAAGAATGTGTCACCCGAACCTAATCTTGTGTTTCAGATACTTTGGATTTTGAAAATTGATGTCATTTTAGATGAAAATGTTCATTTCCATCATTAGTTGGAGTTAAAACGGAATACCATCTCCGTGTGTCGTGTGATTTCTCAAGCAAATATGAATTTTAAATCGTTGCAGTGGTTAAGAAGAATAAGTTTTTGTTTGTCAAATTTTTGTATCTTAATTTCAATTTTTTTATTGCATCGTAGAAAGAATCAAAACATAAAATACCACCAAAATTCTAAGCGCCGGTTTCGAGAAAAATACACGGGTGGCCGTGGCACGATGGTTGTGTGCTCGCCTGTGAACCTCATGATCACAGGTTCGATCCCTGCCGTCGTCTATGTCGTTTTAATTCCATTAAAAACCTAAAAATTGTCATCAATAGGTTGCTGGTTTACTCATTACATGTTGTTCAGACATAACACTAACAACATGTAATTGAGTTAAACTAGTATGCCCAACAAGGATGACTACGAATAAATAAATGTGAATTATAAGAGACATAGAAATAAGACACGGCATTTCTCCGCTTTAGCTCAGCCGCCATCCCTGGAGATAAAAATATCTGAGACAACCACCAACAGTCTCAGAATATCGTGCCACACATCTTTCCTATCCTTCTTTCTCTTCATTAACTTCACGCCCGCGCTGTGTTGAAACATTTAAAGGGTAATCATAATCCCTTGAGCGCGGGTAGATTATAAAAAAAAAAAAAATTGTTTCATAAATATTGAAGATAATATTAAATAAAACGCTCGACTGGGTCGCACGAACTTGCTCTTATGTAAACGACTAAGAAATTCAAAAATGAATGTTATTCCAGAAAAAACCTCTTCATAAGCATAAAGTTAATTTTTAAAGGGGCTAAAAGAACTCCTTTTGTAGTTGGAGCTAAAAACAGGATAAAAATGTGATTCAAGCACGTATTAGTTTATGCAAGAAGAAACATTTTAAGTCATTGTAGTGTTTTCTTGAAAAAATAAGCTTTTATATAAAAAATTCTTAAAACATTTATAAGAAAAAATGTTAGGTACTATTGTAGGTACAGTCATATATATCTTAATTTATAATTTTTTTTATTTGATTAAGGATCGTAAGAATTAATCAAAAGAAAAAAATGTTAGCAAAATTCTCGGAACCGTTTTCGAGAAAAATACGATTTTCGAAAACCATTGTTTAACATTTGTATGTAGGGCGCCGTTATTTGTATGTAAAATACATTTTTTTTCTTACATCTTATAATTTATATTAAAAAAATCTTATTTGTCAAGTTTTAAGAAAATCGAGCATGGTGTTTTCTAAATATTGAGTTTTCAAAAAAAAAAATTTCAATTTTTTTTTAAAAATCCAAAAAAAATTTTGTTTGAAAATTTGAATACACAATAATAACATAAAAATTAATAAACATAAGAAAAATGACCAAAATCGGTGGTACCGCTTTTGAGAAAATCAAAAACAAAAAAATAACCATTTTTTGTAAATTTTTTTTCAACCATTACCTAGCTTTAACTAAATGACATTTTTTGAATTTAAAAAAAAAAAATCTGTGAGACAGTTTTTGACAAAAAAAATATAAATAAAATTTCGAAAAAAATTCGTATGGCAGGTACCGTTATTTTTGGTCTTTAAAGAAAAAGAAAAAAAGTGTGGGAGGAAAAAATCAAAACCCATATCTACCAAGTTGAAGAAAAATGGCCAAGCCGTTTAGGCTGTAGTCGAACGGACAGACAGACAGAGAGTATTGCGAGACCCACTTTTTTGGTCTTCGCTATCATCGTAATGTCAACTTTGATAGAAATCTCGAGTTAGATTTTTTTTTACGAATGCATAACTTGCCTTATTTAGTATCTACCTATGTATAATTCGCAAGTAAGAACTTATGATTAAGTAGTTTCAAAAATATCTTTGAAAATCGAAAAAAATGAAATGCACTACTGGATCGCATGAACTTGCTCTTATGTAAAAGACCAAGATTCTTAAAAATTAATATTATTAGAGGAAATAATTTATAAGCATAAGATTAATTTTTTCAAACTCTTTTGTTATCATTATGAAAGATAAAAACAGAATGTCAAGTGATTTTTTAGGCAAATATGAAATTATTCTAAAACAAAAATAATTATAAATCGTTGTAGTGGTTTGAAAAAAATAAGCTTTTATATTCAAAATTTTTAAAACATTTTTAAGAAAAAATTTTTATACGGCATGTAGCGTACAGTAAAACTTATCATTATTATACGAATATTATTATTATGCGAATAAAAGTTTAATTTAAAAAAAAAATTGAGCCGTTTTTGAGATATCGAATTTTCCAAGAAAAATTGATTTTTTTTTTCAAAAATTCAAAATATATTTTTATTAATTTTTGATATGTCATGTGTTTTAAACTTCTTAGAAGCTTCTCTATTAAAAATTCCATTAAAATCCGTTATGACAAAAATTCGAAATTCAAAATTTGAATTTTTCTTTTTTTAATCCAAAACAATTTTTTAAAATTTGAATACACAATACTATCGGAGCTTTAGTACTCGTATACAAAAGTCATTAAAATTTGTTGTATCGCTTTTGAGAAAATCAAAAATCACTATTTATTAAGATTTTAAGTAATTTTTTTTACAATTTTTGAGAAAAAAAAAATATTTTAGTAAATCTCGAAAAAGATTAATGGTACCTGTTCACGGTTATTATTGATCTTAAAAAATGCTAAGTAAAAAGTTTAAAGAAAATCGGCCGAATCGCATAGGCAGAAGACAGATAGACCGACGGAATTACGAGACCAGCATTTTTTGTCTCCATATCATCGTAATACCAATTTAAGGCTTGTTCAAAGGGCTTATGAATGCATCGTACTCCCCAGGAAGTAGACGAGGAAGGAGTTCTGAAGAGGAGGGAGTGAATTGGAGTGAGCTTAGGTATTCAAAGCCTCGCTCAAACATTCTGAATTCTGAATGAATTTAAGGATGTTCTTTAGTAGCAGGGTAGAGATGTGTGCCCAATTCCTAGAAAAACATATTTTCCGAAGGCTGCTTTTCTGGTTCTGGCTTGGCTGGGACATTCACATTAGAAGTGCTATGAGCTCTATTGCGCCTCTTTATTTTGACACCGCACAAGAGTCCGAAGAACAAATGCCCATTCTGCTCATGTGGGTTCCCAATGTGTTATGGCCCATTAGGACTGCAACTAGGATGGTTAGATGAAGTTTGCTTATCTTCAGTAAATACTCTGTTTTTTTTCCTCGAAATAGGTACTTGGCTATGGGTTCCTTAAAACCCGACTAGTGTCGATTATTTTACATCTGAGGATCATAATGTCAAATTCGCTCAAAATCTTGATTTCTTTTTTCTAACCTATGCTTAACTTGTCATAAATACCTAGTACCTTCACCTTCATATGCCAAGTAAAAACTGCCAAAAAAGGCTCAATTTATGAAGTGATATATGGGTTTATTGGTTTGAATATGCATTCAATAGTTTGGAATTGTTCACCAAAAAAGTAAGCACAATCGTATAAAGATTCCATACAAAAGTAACAAATTCTTGACCTATGTAAGGCTGTCTACTCATCATCCCCCTTCCATTGTAAATTATTTCTTACTCAAAAAAAAAAAAGAACCTTTTTAATGTGAAAAATATATCATGCGAGAAAGATACCATGCAAGACAAGACGCAGTAAATCTATCATGTGAGAAAATTATCATACGAGAGAACTATCATACTATAAGACTAACAAGCCAGAATACAGTCATGCGAAAAAACTATAAATCGAGAAAATTTATCATGCGGGAAAACTATTATGCGATACATTTATCATCCGCGAACACTATCACGCCAGAAAAGTATTATACAAGAAAAGTATATCAAGGATGGAAACTGTCAAGCGAGGAATAAACAAGTATTATGCGAGAAAAATACCATGCCAGAAAACTCATGCAAGAAAATTATCATGTGATTAAACTATCATACCAGAAAGTTATCATGCAAGAAATCCATCTTTCGAGAAAACTATCATACAAAAAAGCTATCCTGTGAGAAAAGTTGTATGATAGTTTTCTGGCGTGATAGTTTCATAGTATGATATTTTTCTCGTAAAATATGATTTGAATTACAAAATTGATGTTCCAGATCAGTACTATATGTAATTTTATTTTATCAACAGTTTCCCTATAATCCGGAGATATTAAGTTACATAGTTTATTTCTTCACAACAGTGGTTCTTTATAGAATTGATATTTCTCATAGAGCTAGCGTTCAAAACAAGCTAAGAAAAGACAATATCGTATTATCACAATTAATTTTCTTATACATAAATAAGCTAATAAGAGAACCCGTTAAAGTTTTGATATACCCCTTAGGTTGTTATACTTTAAAATATGTTCAATAATCCGGTTCTTCTTTTCGATAAATACTTGTACTTCAAATGCGAAAAAACCTAAAACAACAGGACCAAGCCTACTTCCTTGTGGAACACCAGCATTTATTCCATTGAAACCCTTATATTCCGCATCCCTTATTTTGATCGTAATTGTTGATTTTAAGGTATGATTCAAATTGTATATATTTTTTTTGAAGGAAAAACTAACGTATTAGACTTCAAGCCCTTGTCTTTTTAAACCTTAAAATTAAATTTGATTCCGAGAAAATTCGCGAGATCTATGATTTAATAGCTTATGTATATCTACTTATTCATTCATAGACACGTAGATACTGATAATCGGCAAAAATAATGAAAAATCAATACAATTTTCTGTCGAATCCGAAGGGCGGAGATGGGAAGTACCTTACGATCACAAGAAACCTATTAAAGTACTTTATATAATAACAAATGGATGAATAAAAAAGGCTGTCTTCAAATATATTATATTTATTTTATTTTGATTTAAGTTAAGAAAACCAAATATTTTTGGCAAAACAGTCCTTTAAATATGTGACCAAAATAATGCCTCATATGCTACAATGTAAGCTCTAAGTCACCTTTGGAACGAAAATCCTCAAAAAACACCTCGGTCATTTAAATTATATCTTACAACTTCAACACGCACAACACTTCACCTTTCTGAAATCACTTTTCGTTTTCGAATAATAAACAAAAAGATAAGCATGGAACCTACGAGCTCAACGCTACCAATTCCCGATGAAACTTAATCCTTTCCTAATTCAATTATCCCCTATAAACTACCCCCTGGCAGCCATCGGCAACTGCACACCATAGATTCATGGCAAACTGTTTTATATGAATCTTTTCGCTATTTCTGTTGGACTCGGTGTTCATGCAACTGACCATTAAAACATAAAATACGAAATCAAAACCCTCCACCCCTCTCCCTCAGTCCACCTAACAGTTCATTGGCCAAGCGCACATCCATGCCACTTAGGCAATAAAATTAAGTTTATTACTTAATTGCTTTGGACAAACCACAATCAAATTCAAGGCAATTACGCGTGGGCTTAGGTCTTAAAACTGGGCTTCGCCAATTGAATTCACATTTTATCGTGCCTCAATAATCGGCACCGTATCATATCATCATCAACACAGCAGTCGAGTCACCTCTCAGCTGCTGTGTGTTGCCTGCATAATATCTGGAATTCGCAACGGTCCCCAATTTGTACTCAAGCTATCTCAATCTTCTTCTATGACTAGATATGGAGTGCCTTGGTGCTTGGGTGCCTAGCTGTGGCTGAGGGTGAGCTCCTACGCACATTGTTCATAGAGGTGGAAGACATATCTCTTCTGTGTCTATAAACCGTTGAATCACTTGCGCACCCATCATAATCAGAATCAAAAAAAAAAAGCCAGTTCTTCAGGATGACCAGAGACTCGGGACTGGGACTCTTCCTATACACATTGGATCCACCACCATCATCTCCCGTCTAGCTCACATAATATGTGATGTCAGAGGCAACAAAGGTAGGTAGGTTGGCGGTGGTGTGACGGCCTTAGCTGATGCTGATATGCAGAGCCCGACTAGATATCCAGTTGCCGAAGCAGAAAATCAATTTGCCTGCTGTATATCTATAAGCATCTCTAGGCGCGCTAGAGACTGGTGTGTGCGAGCGTACCAGATCACTTCCTGAGATCATGTAAATTAATCATGTCATATGTTGTATTATGAACGCCTAATGTGGCCGGAAGGCTCCTTGCAAAAACTGCCCTGCTTTCGTGCACAAGTATTTTTGTTTTCAATCGTAAGCGTGCTGGGCATCTAGATTATGATTGCCACTGTTGTAATACTGGGAGAGCCTAAGGATTGGAGAAGATTTTGAAAGCAATGAAAGTACAGAAGTCTTCAAAACTCTGTTTCAATTAAAATTTTCAATTTTTAGTTTCTTAATATTAGTGCTTCTTAGTTTCAAGTCATTATCGATGTTAAGCCTTAAATAAAATGTAAAGCTTTGTTAAAACTTAAACTCTAATTTAAGCTTTAAAGAGTTTGTTGGCAACCATAATATGATAGCAGCGTGCAGGGAGTATTATTACTTCATGCAATGTGACATAAATCTAATTACGCTGTGTCCAAAAGGCCGATGGCTGGGGCTTGGCGATTTGACAGCGTTGATAAAAAATAAAGAAGTTACACAAATGCAGCTACGGTTCTGGTAGTTTAGTTCGTGTCAACGCCAAGATGTTAAACTGGTTGTTGCAGAAGGCAACGTACACGTGAGGTGACACTCTTGAGTTCTTCTTCGTCTTCTTTTCGCTCAGCCAGTTCTAATGGAAATATAGATTATGATTTGTGTGATGCATAGCCTTGTTGCGGACCATCTGATGAAGGAAAATAATAGAGTCATGTCTATGGATCACATTTTGTGGAGGTTATAGGTACATACCTTCAGATGAGAATCAAAGGAAAGGTCTTCGAAGCTACGTTGAAGGATTAATAGGAACTGTCAAAGTTTTAAGTGTTCGGTATAGGCTTGGAGGAAAAAATGGGTAAAAAGATAAAAACGTAGACGTTTATTCTTTCAAAAAGAACCAAAGAATTATTATCGAGGGATTCACTTGTGGAATTCTCTAAAAGGGCAGTTATATTATTTTTAAGTCAAACTGATCAAAAATTGAGAATTAAATTTTAAATTAAATTTGGTGGTGCAACATCTCATAGAGAACCTAAGCCTAGTGACTTACAACTCTCAACCATTCCTCTGTGCGTGTTAACAGGATTAAGGGGACCTATACAATTTTCTATCGGATTCGAATGACAGCACTTTTTCATGACAAGGGATGCTCTATGGAGGTCACTTCTTCGCCAGAGAGAGTACCCTTGGAAAATTCTTGTTTTTAGTCTTAGGTGTCAGCGGCAGGAGAACGAACTCAGACTTCCGAAATGACAGTCCAACGCACTAATCATTAGGTTAGGTTAATGGGCTGACAATTGATCTTGTTACCATCATACTTCGATCAATGTAGATCCGTTGTGACTGTGACTTTCATGTGTTGAAACCTATGAAAATCCTATGTCATTCAAGCCCGTTAAGGCTATTGATGAGTATCAGCAAGTTATAGCCTAAAATGTCGGAGGGTACCTCTAAGTCACCTGGTTGAGGAGAGGTAGACGCCTTTAAAGGGCTGAAGTCTCTGGACCTTTAACAGAGGACCTTGAAAGTCTTAGATCCGAGGTTACAGGCTTACTGTGCTATCAAAGTGAGACTGGAGGGAAATGTATTCTACTGATTCCTTTTACTGTGAGTGTTACAAGGAGCGACTTTTTGGTTGTGCTGCTGTGATGATAGAAAAACTTAAGCCAGAAGTCTGACGAGCTTTTTTAACGGAGTAGAGCCTTGGTCACAAGCCGCAAACATGCCAGGTAGGTAGGTAGAAATGGCAACCACTGAGAGTCTAATACTGTTGCTTAATCAGCGATGAAGTGTGCAGTTTTTATAATACATATAATATAATATGGACGGGATTGATATGGCAAATTGTGGACAGTCTCACGAAGTCATCCAGTTTGGATTTAGTTCAAAGTCTTCCGTTCACCCGGTATGAGGAATCAAAGGGAGGCCACGACTCAGTAGTAACCGAAGTTCGTCTTAGATCTATCTATCAAAGTCTTTGATATTTATTTTCGAAAGTTAATCGGAAAGTGAATCGAAAGTTAGACTGTGTTCTAAATTTGGGCAGAGCTGGGCAGAGGAAAAAAGTGACTGTTTGTTTTCGTTTCTTGCTGGTGCCTAGCTACGACAGTTAGAGTATTGTGAAGAATGCCTAGCCTATATGCATGTTCTCCTATTGGTCAGGGTCCGCTAAAAGCAGCACGATCCTGGCTATGTCTTGTCTGGGTCTGCATATCAGATCAAGTAGTCAGAGCTTATAATAGGTGGGTTAAATCTTCCTTGATGTTCTGAAGTTAGTCAAACTACTCCACCTGTAGTTTGATTTGTTAAGAAAAATTGAGAGAATATTCCGCTAGTGAACCATGAATAGCCAATACTAGCCCAGCCAGCTCTTCTGCCTGATAATTCTCATCAAAGCCACTATGACCGCGAAGCCAGACAAGACTAACACCAAGGTTAATATTCGGACTCGCAAATTCATTTCAACACTGCTGGACTAATTTGGAGAACGATATACTAGATTTATTGGCTTTAACAGTCGTTTGACTTTCTATGGTGAAATTCGTGTTCCGGTTCTGATACCATCTTCTGCAGCATTGAAGGAAAGATCAGAAGACTGACAGTTCTTGCTTAGTTTAGAAAAGACCACTTTTTAAAACTGCAACGTGTCGAAGACATTTAGGATTGCGTTGTTTGACTGTAGAAAATTATGACCAATACTTCTGCTCAACCGACCATCAAGAAGAAATACGGATAGTGATGTCCGGGAAGTCTGCTACCAGCTGAACCACCTGAAAGTAGAAAAGATGATCTAGGAAGAAGCTTACAGAAATTTGTATGTTAAATATGTTCAGGTGAAAGTATGACCCATAAATGCAACTTTTCTGCAAATTTAATCAGCTCCAAATCCATAAGAGGTTGTTACCTGAGGCATGGTGCCTTTCCATCTTCTTCTGCTTCCAGTCATTAAGAATATGCTCTATTTCAACCGCAGTTACTCGTCTTTCTATTCTACTCGGCGATTTGATCTTCATTGTCGCATTGAACTTGCAGGCTGGGATTTGAATGCTCTCTTGTCCCGAGTATTTGTGTCCATATGCTCGATGTGTGCTGGTTAATGTAGTCAATAAGTCATACAGTTCACGTTGTATCTTCTTCCTCATTCGCCCTCCTCAAACACAGGATCAAACAATTTTTCAAGCGAAGGAGTTCAGTACCAACTCTCTTTCACTCAGGCAGTAGGATAGTTTTGTAGTACGAGTAACTGCATTTCCGTATGAGGAGTTTTGAACCTATTTCGCCAAATTGAAGTAGCGCATTCTCAACGTAGTTATCTTTTATAACCTTGTATTTTTACTAAGGTGACTGTTTACCACACAATTTATATTTATTATTATTAGTTAAAATATTAACATTAAATATTAAACACATTTAATATAACACTTTCAAATATAAGACTATTGTGAATGAATCATGAAAATCAATGAATAATATCGCATTTTGACACTTTTGTCAAATTAATGATAATTAAAATTATTGAATTATGCAAGTCATCTTTGCAACCTTTATAATTGTAAAAGGTCAAACTTTAAATCAATTCTTTCGAGAACTTGCCATCCGACACCACGAATTTTTGAGAATAAATTTTATAACGAGTAAAAAAAAAAGGTTTTGAGTTTTATTTTTTTGCAAGAAAATTTTATATTGGAAATCGAAATTTAAAATTAAATTTAACCGGCTAAAAAAACAGTGACGTTTGTGGAGTTAATATTTATTCCGAGGCCGATGAAATCCTTTACTACTCCGAAGTTACCGCTAAGAATGGGAATGTTTCATCCTAATCGGTGGATAAATGTTTGTTTGTTGAAAGCATGTACTTCGTCTTGTCCTCGTTAATTTCAAGACCAAAGAATTTCAAATGAATCAAATCGCCGCCGCACATATTGTTGCGGTAAATTTTACCACAACAAGTTTCACCAGTCTATTCGTTATCCTTTTTCCCCTTTTCAACCTTTCCTTTCCGATTACGGCTCCAAAATGCTGGCAGAGTACAATGTGAACTTGGGCCATCAGCCAGAAGCATGCTCCAAAAGCATCGTGGAAAAGTAATAAAAGCAGGTGTTAAATTCGCATAAAAACAAGGGACAGATAGATGGTCCTTGCCCGATGCCAGATGTGTGACAGATGGGCCACGCAATGCAAACACACGACTCGTGACAGATGGTCACGATCCGTCAAACTTACCAGCGGTTATAAAGTCATCGTCCAAAAACGGCTAAGAGCCCAACATTAAATTAGTGTCTTGTAAATGAAAACAAGATGATTTTTGGAAGAAGAATCCCTTAGCCCCTAAAATCTGCACGAAGGTCTATGGTATTAGTTGATTTCAATTTTCGCGAGAAATTGAATTTTTCCTAACCATTTCACAGTTAAAATGGCGAAGTGCATCCTTCCAAGATATTTTTCTCCATCTTAGTTTGGGTCGGTTCGGGACAGGGACTTGATCGCGTTAAATTGATTTTTCGTTTGTCTTTTAACTTAGGAGTATTGAATGGAGGTGTGCTGAATACGTCCATTATGCGAACTCCATTGTGAATGATCCCTTTCAGTAGGGATATTTGGAAATGAGAAAGTGGATTGGTGATCAACTACGGAGCGAGCTCCTAACCGAAAAAAGTGAAGAGCTGCGCATGATTACCGTGACCGATTACCGCCACTACACGTATTGTAGAAGAACACAATGGAGCGAGTTAAGTTGAATGGAGGAGACCGCCAGGAAATCACTTTTTGTGAGATTCTGATATTAGACGGATCATAGT
This sequence comes from Philhelius festivus, assembly GCA_963931855.1. NCBI lineage: Eukaryota > Metazoa > Arthropoda > Insecta > Diptera > Syrphidae > Philhelius > Philhelius festivus. The sequence goes on from OZ007557.1 coordinate 59,073,200, forward strand.
TAAAAAGTTAGAGAAAACGAAAAATCATTTTTTCGAACAAATTTCAAAAATCGTTAATTTGTGGTAGTTAAAGACTCACATAATAATTTTGAGGTAGTTTCCTGAAAAGGGAAACTAAGTGTTATTTTTGTCAAGGAGAGGAAATCGGCCAAAGGATTTACTTCAAAAGCTAGGGCCAGGTGAGCCAGAAAAGCTTCAGAGGATTAATTCAATTTTGTGGAAAAAAAAAACTGATAAGTATCTTTGTGATAATTTTTGTAAATACCGTTCTGTTCGCCAGTTTGGACAAAAATTTGTGTTTCGCTAGGCCTTCGTTTTTTTTCGAAAAAAAAAAACCGCTTCCCAAAAATACGGGACTTCATAACCCTATCTTGTTACTTCTATGTCTTTCGGGAATCATTCCCAAAATCACCTTTGTTTCGTTTCGCTTGTGACAAATATTAAATTGGAAAAATAATTCATATTAAAATTCGTTACAATTAATTTTTTAATTTCTTCTTATAAATTGTTCTGGCTTTAATGTTTTTTAAACTTTCCCCTTTTGCCAAAGTTACACATATTGTCACATTTTAATTATTGACAAAATTTAGGGGTTTTCCCCTATACTTGAAAGGTTTCCCTAATAAAAACATTAACTTCCTTTTTGGAATTAATTCTGTGTGTTGTTATTTCAGTTTGCAAGAAGTATTTGGTTACATTTAGGTTTTGGAAAGTTTTCACCACGGATAAGAAAAAAACTTCCTGGCGCCCATAGTAAGTAGAAGCACGCCCCTGTACTTTCAATCGTTTGGTAACTTTGTATTGATACCTTTTTTTTAATTTTTCTATTAATCGAACGAATATTAAATCATATTTCATAGGAAATATTTCCTACAAGCGACAGAACTGGATATTTTTTCCGGGGTTCCAAGTTCAACCATTACCATAAAGAAGTCCTGACGAACTCCTTAACTAATTCATATGAAGTCAATGCAAAAGTGTCCTCGATTTAAAAAAAGAGTTCTCTCCAGGATTTCTATGAGTGTAAAAATGTGTTCTATTGGCGATCTGCTAGGCCGAAAATTTTGTAGAAAACGACGTAAGTAACTCACACAGCAAGCTAGTATCTTATATACGGCGGCGTGTAGCAGGGATATGTCGTAATAGTTCTTTGGGAATTGTTCCTTATAGTCCATTCGTGAGACATAATTTTTTGATAATTTGATGCTTACACCGTATAAAGATATTACTTCAGTATTTTAAGAACTCTGCAGGAAAGGCTTTTCAATCCTGCGGCCTTGTTGTTCCAAATCGTTGCACTAGCTAAACTGACTGTAAGCTGATTATCTTCTTGCCCTAATACACTGTCTGAATGATGCAAATTTAGCAGCTGTTTGAAAAGCTTCAAACAAGTGGTCCGGTAACAAGGTTTCTTTTACTATTTAAAAAAGAATACGTTCCGATCTCATACCACAAGTTTATGCTCTGGGATGGTTTCGTATATCTGTTTATGAAAACAGGATATTGGGACTGCGATCACTGATTGATGGCGTCTGACATAAGTCTTCGAACTCAAGTGATCAACTTCAGGTAGGTTGATATGCTTGGTCGAATTTCTTCTTCTGGTCGATTTGCAATTTCTTTTCATTCGATAGTCGAGTTTCGAGTTTTGCCGCAAGCAGGGAAAGGTCAGAGTCAACGATTGTCCCTCGAAATCTATGCATGAGGTAGGGTACTCGTACTCGTTGCGTAGATTAGCACATGGTCAATTTGGTTTCTGGTTCGGACCTCTGGAGAGCGCAAAATTACTGCCTTCGATATTGAATGTCATTTTATGAAGTCTGTGCTTACCAACCAATCAACCGAATATGTCATCATTTAGGACCTTAGCAAAGAAGTTTCCGAATACAACTTTGACATTGTACTACCTGCGTACTAGTAAACTTAACAAAATTAATTGTTTTAGAGAAGAATTTATGCTTCAATATAATGGGGCTATTGCTGATTCATATACCTACGGATTGAAAGTAATAGTGGTCTTCATTATTTTCTTCTTAGACGAAAAGTCAGCAATAAGACAAGGGCGGACAGAAGTATTGTGGCTGTTTCCCTAATTTGGTGGAAAAAGGGCCCCCAATAGATTTCCTGAATCATATTCGTGTGTGCTTCAGAGCACCCTCTATAGAACACGTGTTCTGACTCATCTGTATTTTATTCAAAACTCGAACTCTGACTGTTCAATTATATGCCATCAGTTGTTGCCAAATTCGTAGAAAACATAATTCCCCCAGCTGTCTTGCTCCAGCTCCTTCTAACATATGAGTATATGAGTCTTTGGTTAAAAGCCTGCTGCTTGATTAGTCATTCCACTCGTGTGACCATAATCTACAAATGCCAAATTGAAACCCTCGAACTTATATTCTTAAACGCGACTATTTGCATTCACCAAGAACCTCCTGGCAAACGTAATATGGGATATGGGAATGCTGTCGCGCCCGCCGCAGTCTCTTACCGTGTGATAAAATGTATGTGACATATTACCGCGATTGGTGTTCTTCATAATTTTGGTGCAGAAACCTCCCGTTTTTGTTTGAATATCACTTCTCTAAGGAAGGTATATGCCCATCCATATAGCGGGGGTGGGTTGTGTCACTGCTCTTGGCCGCTTCCAAACTATAAATCCAAATAAAGGGACAGACACAGAAATGAAAGGAATAACGAGAAACAAAACCTTGAAGAAAAAAAAAAACGAAAACAAAATTCTGGAACCAGAGAGCCAAACAAAAGTCAAAATGGGATTTATGTCTACAAGCTTCGAGCATGTAAAGTCAGTGTCCCCCATGGTCGTTCCTCTTCGCCTTGATCCGCTTCGTCGTCGGTCGTCTGCCGTGCACTTCCCCATTGGAAGCAGCATACAAATCGTGATTAAATTCTATTGCCGCCTTCGCCCTTGAATAGAGAGGCTTCTCTGTTCCTGTTCACATTTTTTTTTGGCCGCCTTCAAGTTTTCATCTTTCATCCTTTATGCGGATGTGGATGTATGTTTTTTTGTTCGTATCCCTTTTTGACTGGTGTTAGTGGTGGGCCAAGGCTTTTTAAGGTTCATCACGAGGATAACCAAAACGAAATGATACCCTAAACGACTGGATAGAGCGAGAGCCGAGTGCGGCGGCATTTTGAGAAGACAGCCTAGGGCTGCTGCGGCTGCTACCACAGCGCGTTGCATCAAGAAGCATAGCACAACAGCATGACACTATATAGAGACAGAGTGAGTCCTGCTTATGAATTTCGCTCATGTTCCACAGATGCTTTTTATTATGTTCCATGGTCGTCGTCGACGTCTCGCGCAAACAGCAAAAAAGTCGTGAATTATAAAATCAGAATAGGATTTCAATTCGGACTTGTTGTCCATCTGTCTGGATCTGGAGAGTAGTGCAGAGCTGATTCCCGACTGCTGCCGCTGCTGTTGCTGCTGAAAAGAAGTTCCATTCCATTTCTGGAGCTGTATATATGCGATGCGAACAATGTCATGGGGCGTGAGCTACCTCTTTGAATTGTGTGGCAAATTCACAAGTTCGTTGCGCGCTGTTTCACCTCACGTCGCCGAATTAAAAAAACCGTCTATCTATCTACCCCCAGAGGTCAACCTTTTGTGTCGATAGCATAACCAGGTAGTATTAAAGAAACCAAAAAAAAAAAAAACAGTACAGGTGGTACTGAAGGCGGTGTGGCAGAAGTGGTGGTAGACGGAAGCTGCTGATACTTTTGTAGCTTCCAGTCCTTTGCTTGGGAGGTGATCTGAAATCATGCAGAACACTATCGCGTACTATTCGGATGAGACGTGAACTGGAGTAGGATTTGCTTGTGATCAGTCATTAAATTCAACCCCTCCCTCCCCTCTCAGCCCGATCGAATTCTAGTGGAGCGCAGTGAAAAATGAATGGAAATTGTCTGCCTAAATGGTATTCGGCTCGAAAATATGACAGAGAGGGAGTGAGTTTCAAGACAAAAGGAATGTTTGCTATTCCTATAGAGAAACTATATAGATACCTACGCTAAGACGGAACCTTGTGGAACATCGTTTTCGCTTGTTAGGTGATGTTGTTTTTGCAAAAGACGTGAATTGAATCTAACTATTGTCTCAGGGCGAAAGTTACATTGCAAAAACCTAGATAGATATACCTAAAAGGTCTTAGAGTTGGGCAGTTATAGGAGGATTATTGTGGTTACTATTACATTCAGTTCAGAGCCACAATTATGGAAATTGTGTTACATTGCTTGATGGTTGTTGGGTCTTCTTTGAGTCGAGTTTTATCTCTTAGAAAATGTTATGTCCTGTTTTTACTTTTGGGTCATAAGCTCCTTCCACGACATTGTTCCATCGGTAAATACAATTTTTCGGAATGTGTTTTGGTTCAAATTTAACGGATTAAATTATAGGTACAATGAGGCAAGTTATGCAAAAAATCGAACTCGAGATTTTGATCAAAGTTGACATTACGATGATAGCGAAGACTAAAAAAGTGGGTCTGGCAGTTCTGTCTGTCTGTCGGTTCGACTACAGCCTAAACGGCTCGGCCGATTTTTTTTTTGATTTTTTCCCCCAACACGTTTTTTCATTTTTTTCTTAAGACCAAAAATAACGGTATCTGCCATACGATTTTTTTTTTCGAAATTTTATAAATACTTTTTTTTTCTCAAAAACTGCTGGACAGATTTAAAAAAATAAAAACAGAAAAAAATTTAATTTAGTTAAAGCTAGGTAATGTTTGAAAAAAAATTTCCGAAAAATGGTTATTGAGGGTGCCCCCCATGGAACCATTTTTTTTGTTTTTGATTTTCTCAAAAACGGTACCACCGATTTTGATCATTTTTTTTTTGCGAAGGCTCTTCAAAAATATAAATAGAATTGTGTATTCAAGTTTTCAAAAAAATTTTTTTTCGATTTTTAAAAAAAACTTCAAAATTTTGTTTTGAAAACTCAATATTTCGAAAACCCTATGCTAGATTTTTTGAAAACTTGATAAATAAAAGTTTCTTAATATAATCTACAAGATGAGAGAAAAAAATTTCATTTTACCTTAAAGTAAAGGTACCCAACATACAAATGTTAAAAAATTTAAAAAAATGGTTTTCAAAAATCGTATTTTTCTCGAAAATGGAACCTAGAATTTTGATAAAATTTTTTTTCTTTCAATTAATTTTTACGATCTTTAATTTATTAAAAAAAATTTGAAATTAAGATATTACAGCTTGTACCTACCCTAGAACCATTTTTTCAAATTTTGAATTTCTCATTATCCACATAACGGTTCTTAATGAAATTTCTTATAGAGAAGGTTCTAAAAAGTCTAAAACACATTGCATTTTAAAACTTTAAAATAAATATTTTTTTAATTTTTGAAAAAAAAAAATCTATTTTTTTCTTTTTTTTTGAAAATTCGATATCTCAGAAAGGGCTGAATATTTTTTTTTTAATTTAATTTTTATTCGAAAAATAATAAAAACTTTAAACTGGCGTACCAAAATTTTTTCTTAAAAATCTTTTAAAAATTTTGTATATAAAAGCTTTTTTTAAGAAACCACTAAAACGACCGAGACCACTAAACGAGCGGTCAGCCATCAAACGAATAGGGGAACAACATGTAGCATACGAAAACATGCACGTGCCGTAACTATTCGGGACTGGTGGAAGTGTGATCATAGCCTCTCCGCGGCGGCCGCTAGAAACAAGCCTTTTTAAAAAGGTTTGGCTAATATGATCAGGCTGGTTCCTCAGGTTGGCGACAGGTTAATTCCCTGTCCCGTAAAACTTAAAGAATTTCGAGAACGACAACAAGCCTCGGAAACGGACTGATCTCACGACGACAACCCACGCAAAGAAAAAGGAAAAACGATTTACGAATTTTCTTATGGAACGTACGATCGCTCTATAGAGCTCGAGCTGCTCAGCAGCTAGCCGATGCCCTGTCAAAGTATAAAGCTGACATAACAGCTCTTCAAGAAATCAGATGGACAGGGAATGGTGTTTTACAGAAGAAAGAATATGACATATACTACAGCTGTCATACAAAACACCATGTGCTCGGGGTAGGCTTCCTAGTCAGCGAAAAAATGAAGTCTACTATTATCGGCTTTAACGCTATAAGCGAAAGGCTATGCACCCTTCGCGTGCGAGGCAAATTTACGAACATCAGCCTCATTAACGTTCACGGACCTACGGAGGAGTCCTCAGACGAAGAAAAAGAGACTTACTACGAACAAGTCGAGAGGGCCCTCAATGCTTGTCCAAGGTATGATGTTAAAATCATCCTTGGGGATTTGAACGCAAAAATAGGTTGGGAGCCGGTATTCAGGCATTACGCAGGCACCCATAGTTTGCATGAGAACACTAATGACAATGAACTTCGAGTCTTAGAATTGGCAGCATCGAAAAACATGGTCGTTGCGAGTACCAGGTTCCCGCGTAAAGATATCTACAAAGCCACCTGGGTATCACCTGATGGAGTCACTCGTAACCAAAAAGACCACATGTTGATAGACCGTCGCCACTACTCGAACTTGATGACGGTACGAACGTACCGAGGTGCCAATATCGACTCGGATCACTATCTTGTTGGTATGGTTTTCCGAGGGCGGATTGCCTTGCGAAGACGCATTGCATCCGCCGATCAGGTTCGAATCAACACGGCTGCCCTGCGCAATGAAAACACCAGTAACACCTTTGGTAATGCGTTAGGAATCGCTCTAGAATCACTTGATTTAGGGAGAGTAAGTCCTGGAGCCAGTATGCTGGGCGTAAATAAGAAGTGGACACGCCTTAAGAATACTGTCATTAGCACTGCCAACTCCATCTTAGGCAGCAGTCGTAAAAATCGGAACGACTGGTTTGATGATGAATGCAAGCTAGCGACTGAACGTAAGAATGTTGCGTACCGAGCAATGCAACAATCTCATAGAACGCGGGCACGCGAAGAGGAATATAAAGAGCTCAGAAGAATAGAAAAACGGCTACACAGACAAAAAAAATCAGCCTGGGAGAAGAACCTAATTTGTGAAATAGAAAATAGCCGAGAGCGAGGTCCGCACCAGGCGCGGAAGTTCTACCAATCCGTCCGAAACATGACGCAGTACACACCACGCTGCACGTACTGCAAGGACGGGGAGGGAAATCTGATCACCGATCCTGAAAGCATACTGGAGCGATGGGAAGTGTACTTCAATGAATTGCTAAATGGTCAGCTCACTGCAGAAGTGGAAGTACTTCAAGAAGAATACCCTATGTTGCCGCCACCAAGCATAGAAGAGGTTGAGAAGGCTATAGGCCGGCTTAAACAGAACAAATCCCCGGGAGCCGATGGCATACCAGCCGAATTATTTCATCACGGCGGGCCAGCCTTACGTCAAGCAATTCATGATATTATAGTGCACGTATGGGAGCAGGAAGAAATGCCAGAAGACTGGCGAAAAGGCATAATATGCCCCATACATAAGAAGGGAGATGTCTCAACGTGCAGCAATTATAGAGGTATCACGTTGTTGATTACCGCCTATAAGATACTCTCCTCTATCCTACAAGACCGGATAACCCCATACGCTAAAAGCGTCATCGGACAATATCAGTGTGGTTTCATTCCAGGCAAATCAACAACTGATCAGATCTTTACCCTTAGGCAGTCGATGGAAAAATGTCTAGAATTTAACATCCCAACATACCATCTGTTTATAGACTTTAAGGCCGCCTATGATAGCATAGCCAGGGTAGAACTTTACAAAGCCATGAGAGAATTCGGCATCCCAAATAAATTGACACGACTATGTAGGTTGACCATGACCAACGTAACAAGCCAAGTAAAAATAGCCGGATTGCTATCCAGACCAATCAACATCTTTAATGGACTTCGACAAGGGGACGGTTTGGCCTGCCTCCTCTTCAACCTGGCGTTGGAGGAAGCAATCCGTGACTCTGGCACGGCAACAAGAGGGACCATCCTTCTTTCTCTTCCGTAACTTCACGCCCGCGCTGTGTTGAAACATTTAAAGGGTAATCATAATCCCTTGAACGCGAGTAAATTATAAAAAAAAAAAAATCGTCAATAGGTCCAGCCAGTTACTAGCTTACGCAGACGACATTGACATTATCGGAAGAACCGAACAAGCTGTACACGATTCCTTCATCCACAAATAGAGTAGGCGGCACAAAATCTGGGGCTGCACATTAGTGAAGGTAAAACAAAGTACATGGTGGCGTCGAATGCGAGAGGAACAGTTGGTCAAACAATCAAGGTAGCGGAGCACGAATTTGAAGTGGTGCAATCCTTTAAATACCTTGGGTCAATAGTAGCAGCCGATAACAATATAGAAGAAGAAATACGCGGGCGGCTTCTCAAATCCAACAGAGCCTACTATAGTCTGTCAAAGCTTTTCAAATCCAGAAATCTTACCATAACTTCAAAACTGCTGCTGTACAGGACCATGGTCCTGCCAGTACTCACATATGGATCCGAGACTTGGGTGCTTAGCAAAAGGCACTCCGACCTCTTAGCTGCGTTCGAGAGAAAAGTCTTAAGGAGAATTGTTGGCCCCATATGTGAGGAAGGACGATTCCGGAGACGGTACAATCATGAACTGTACGCAATCTACCTAGAAGCAGATATCGTGACAAAAATTAAGCTCGGTAGACTCCGGTGGGCAGGGCACCTAGCTCGCATGAGCGAAGAGGAACCTGCTTGGAAAGTTCTTTGTGGTGCATTCTATGGTAGACGACAGCGTGGTAGACCATGCTTGCGCTGGAGAGATGGCGTAGACCAGGACGCCCGAAGCCTTGGGGTGCGCAACTGGATGGCGTCGGCTAGAGACCGGGATAGGTGGAGAGACTTGTTGAAAGAGGCCAGGACCGGAACCCGGTTGTCGAGCCGATGATGATGATGACTAAAACGACTTATAATTTTTGTTCTTGCATAAATTCATATTTGCATAGCATTCTAATTTTTCTCTTACTACTTAAAGAATTTTAAAAATTAATTTTATCCTTATGAACAGTTTTCTCTAATAACATTCGTTTTTAAAATTTCTAGTCTATTACATAGGAGCAAGTTCGTGCGACCCAGTCGTGCATTTTATTTTTTAAATATTTGGCACTATTTGGAATAAGTTTAAATATATGGATCAAGTAGGTTTTGATGTCCCTTATTGTGTATTGGCTTTTGCACAAGATCCGTAAATTTGATCACTCACTCAATCGGACCATCACAATAATCCGAAACGTTCTACACTTTGCCAAGCTAGGCAACTTGTTGACTGGTACTGAAAAAGTAGCCAATCCGATATAGTAAGCCGCACCGTAGGTCTGCGTTGAAGCACTCAATCCGCTAACTCACGGGCACGGCAAAGAAGTAAACGCAGTTTGTCCTAGATCCATTTCGTTGCGTTCAAAAAAAAAAAAAGTTCGTCAATGTCGTCAAAGAATGCCTTTCATAATGATTATGCTCTGATTTTGGCCAGAGCAGGGTATTTCCGAGGAAATGGAAAACAGTTTCTTTCAGTTTCAGTTTCATCCAGACATTGCTGGACCAATTTGGAGTATGATGTACAGCCGCCTGACTGTATGTGATAATAGTAATAGCCATATTCCGGTTCTGGTTTGAATCATGCTTGAGCATGCTTCTCTGTCCTGCTTGAAACAAACCAGCATCACACACCATATCTTTGAGCCATCTCAGTAAAGAAAGTTGTTTCGAAGTTTTTCGTCACGACCTCATCATCCCAGTCCTTTCTTGATGGGAACTTAAAATCCTTACTATTGCCCTTTTTAGGGGTGCAGTAGTCAGTGAGAGTAGAAAAGAATCAACTCCTTAATATTGCTGTGGCCACAAGGATTGGTAATTAAAGAGTTCATTTTTTTTTTAGTCTGAAGGCCAGAAACTAGGTACCTAATGTGTAAGTCAATGGGTAAAAGTTAAAGAAAAACGCTTAAGTCATCAGATGGGTAAGAGCCCCTGTGATACCAAGGCAAGCAGCTCCCTCTACCTTCTTCAGTTTATCAATGTTTTATGCTTTGGTAAGAGTGGGCCACCATACAATCGAACTATTGATCGCTCGCACCAGGGCTGTCCACAAAATCGTCTTTTTACCAAAGTTTTTACCATAAGCGTAGAATGCTATACAGAAGTTTAAAGCACATTCCTCAATATTCAGTTTCCAATTCAACTTGGGATCTAGAATGACACCTAGATATTTTGAACTGGAAGAGAGCAAAAGTGTTTGGCCGTTGACTTGAGGTAGAGCGAAGGGCTGTACTTTATTTTTGGTAGTAAATGGCATCACTTCAGTTTTGCTTTGGTTGACACCTACTACACAACTTAGGGCCCAGGTACTAACTTTCTTTAATCCATTTCTGTGATTTCACTTAACATAGGAATAAACTTTCCTGATACTTAGTACCAAGTCATCTGCATACGCAATCGCCTTTTTTCCACATCTTTCCAACTATACGATATTTTTATTCATGACTAGAAGCCATACATAGAAGTGGGACAGAACTTCGCCCTGCGGTGTTCCTCTTCTAACGCACTTTGTCAAGTTTATATTACCTAACGTACCTACAATCCTTCCGTCTCTGAGCATGGATGTAATCCACTCCCTGATGTATTCTTCTACACCAAACTCGATGAGTGATTCCAAAATGGACTTGGTAAGGACGTTGTTGAATGCCCTTTCTACATCTAAGAAGGTAGCGAAGGTACAAATATTCTGTAAATGCAATAGTTTTCTCAATTGTACACACTACCTTATGAATGGCCGTTTCTGTGGTCTTACACTTTTGAAGAGGGCATCCGTTAAGAATCTCTTTAATATGGTTGTCGAGAATGCGGTTTAAAGTTTTAATCTCAAAAGAAATCAGACTTATTGGCTGGAAATCCTTCGGATTTATAGATAAAAACTATTCTTACTTGTTTCCAGGACTCGGGCTTAAAAAGACGCCTTTTTAGACACTATTTCAAGCCATGGAATCCCCACATCTTGCAGCATAATTGGCAGTATACCATCCAGACCTGGGGACTTATATGTAGAGAAAGCATTAATTCCTCACGCAATTTTCTCAAAACGGTGTTGATTTGCCCTGCACGAGCCATTAGCGTGTTAGGTGATCTAAGCGTTTCGGGGCTTTCCTCACAGCCCGGAAAGTATGTCGCCATTAGTAGCTCCAAGGACACAGCCGGAGAAATTGTTCATCAGGCTTTTTAAAGAATGGCGTATTGCTCTCTCTCCCTCTATTCTCTCGATAGCACTTTACCAAGTCTTGCAGAATCTTTTATGTTCTCAATTGATTGACAGAATTCTCTCCACCCTTGCTGCTTGGGTGAATTGTGAGCTCGCTTTTAAATTCTGAGACAAAGTTAATAAAGCTTATGATTATGGCAGAATATTGAAGGTTGCTCTTGTCATTTTTCTCAGGACAGACCGATTTTCATTCCACCTGTGTATGAGTGATTTCCGGCTATATTTGATTGGACATTATTGTTCTACTTTAAAAAAAATTTAATGCGAATGGTCTGCTCGCAGGTTCCTGTCTCCAGAGTATTTTAAGAGATTTCACATCAAACAGCATCAAGAAAAGTCAAACTAGATCCTCCTTAAGCTGAAAATTGCCCATTTTACCCAACTTTCCCTATAGAAATTGTTTGACCATTCCACATACCAATTCCTTTTGAAATAGTTTAACCCAAACGTTCGTTTATCCTAATGTTATCTCTCTCGAGCACCTTCTCCTTACCCTTCGATCTTTCAATTAAGTAATCAATTTCCTCATCTACAAATTTATATGTCCTCCCTCAATTCCCAGCCTGCACCTTATCCAATTAAAAAATGATTAAACTTTCCAAATCATCTAGTTACTAAATTTCAAAAAAGACTTTTTAACCGTTTTCGTCAATTGATTTCCATTTGATAATAGAAAAAAAAAACATTCAATCGGATAAGACAGCCAATGGAGCAGTTATAGTACAGCTTCCCTGAGGCACCATCAATGGTGCCACATTCATGTAGACAAAAGTCGGAAGTGGCTCCACTTAAAATTCGATTATTCCATCTGCAATGGAGTGAAGCCAGAGACCCGACGACTCTCTGAAATGCATTCGCCCAGCAAAGGCCACCCCGATTTCCATAAACTGTCCTTATCGACTCCATGCGCTGCGTTCTTGCTGCCTGCTCACTACGGAGGACCAAATTTCCTATAATTTTTTATGATTTTTATTTTTCAATTTTCCTTTCATATTTTTTTTTCTTTTTGGGAGGGCAACACTTTTCAAAATTAAATAAAAAAAGAGGAGCAAGACCTAGAGGAACACTTCCAGCTACAGCAACAGCGGCAGAAGCAATGTGTCTAATTATGAAATTCAATATACAGTTTATGGCAGTCAGACAGTTAGTGGTCCTTATCTTCGTGATTTATGATCGATGCTGCATCTGGAGCAAGTGGAAGTGGGAATCTGTTTTGGAAGAGATTTTTCCCATTTTCATTTCCCAATACTCTGTATCTGCATCTATCTCCAGCCCAAGCGAGGAACATTCATATAATTCAAAAATTATAATCGATTGTAATTACCAAACGGCCTGGTAACCCCTTTTCTTGCCCTCAAAATAAAAAACCATGGTGCTGCGCTGGCCCATGTCACATTTGTGAGTCGAATAATGAATAGGAAGAGCGTTAGGAACCATTAGATCGGCCCTAAAAGTCGATTCAGATATTCCCATTTATGTGTGTAAGTGATTGCAATAAATCTTGAAGGAAATTTATTTAAAAAGAGATCACCCGTTCGAGATGCATTTACATAACTCAATTAACTTAATATCAATTTGTGTGTCGTCCATTTGCATGTGGATTGTGGAGGGTGAGTGAGTGAGTGAGTATAGATTTGTTTATAAAGATGTTAGCCAAGTTAGTCGGGCATGTCAAATGATTTTTTAGATTTGTTTTTTTCTGTCAATAAAAAATTACAAGCCTTATGTAGCTGATAATGGCGAGTCTTTGTCAAATGATGCGTCCATTCGAATGCCTTTTAGGGCATTCGATGCATAATGCCATAAATCAAGTTGAGGTATCTTGGTCGATTGACTTATTGAGTGATAAGCGTTTTGTAAGGAATTGTTAGGAATTGTTGGCGGAAGCTCTCACACAGTTCGAATGAGTTATAGACTTTCGGATGAGATTGGAGATCAGAAAAAAGGTGCTACATTATGGTCGCTTAAAAAAAACAAACGGTTTTTTTAAGTGTCTTCTGATAGATTTTAGACTGCATCTTAGTAGATAGAAATTTTTGGAATGCGATATTTAGGAATATATGCAAATTTACATTCTATGTGTGTCAGATGTGTAGAAGGAAAATGAAAACAACATGATTATGTGATGAATTGAATGGAAACTGGGACAAAAATAAGCTTTAAAAAGGTTTGAAAGTACGAATGGCTTGTGACTTAGAAGGGTGCCCACGCATTCTTTTACTAATTTATTAATAATGATAGATACATTGATTTAGGACACAACAGAAATTGTTGTTCACACACAATTATGAACTTTTCTTGTGTGAATGTTTTCGACAGGAATGGAGGGGCCTACAATTTTCTACTGAGTTCCAACCGCAAAGATGATAAGCACTTTTTTATGACAAGAAAGCCCACTGCCACTGTAGCCCTGTTGTCCAATTAGCGGTGAAGTGCGCCATTTTGATACCATAAGTCAATTTAACCTGCTGATAGAATTAACATGGGGAATTGTGGACATTCCCACGAAGGCATGCAGTTTGGACTGAGTTTAAAAAGAAGGAAGGATCTAGTAGCCTTTGATGTCTCTTAATTGTGTGTTTGCTTTTCCGGAAATTGGATCACTCACTCAGCTGGACCACCGCACTCATCCGACACCATCTACCCATTGTCAAGATAGGCAGCTTGTTGACTGCTTCTGGAACAGTAGTGTGAGTGATCATCCGGCCCCCGCACAGTAAATTTCAAGCCATAAGTCCACTAACTCAGGATCTAAGGAATCAAACGGAGCGCAAGGTGAAGATGTAACCGAACTTCGTGCTAGAGTCATTTGGTCGCAATGAGAAAAGTGATCAAGTCTTTGCGCTTCATTTTTGAAAATTAGTCAATGTCGTCAAAAAATGCACAAATTTGGCCAGAACAGGGCATTTGCAGAGGAAATGGAAGACTGTTTCATTTTCTCACTGGCCTACTCAGCTATGACAGTTATTGTTGTGGGGGATGCCTAGCTTCGCTGCATGCTCTATGCTCTTCTATATTGGTTTCCGCTATAGTTAGCTAAGGTTATGGCTATATCTTGCCTAGTTCTGCATATCACATTAAGCGTTAGGGATTTGTTATAGGTGGGTAAAATATTTCTAGTTTAAATACAGTAAGTTATACTGCTCAATCAAAAATTTAATTCGTTAAGAAAAATTGGGAAAATATTGCCCTTCATTACTCCGAGCAGAATGTTTGCTCTTTTCGCAAGTGAGTTTTGAGGGGCTGCTGCTTGCCTGTCCAGCTGCATGACTCAGAATCCAGATAAAAGTGACATTGAGGTTAATATTAAGGCTATCAAGTTCACTCCGGGATTGCTTGACCAATTTGGAGCATGATGTACTAGGGCCAGGGCGTGGGTGATAATAGCCTTTCTTCGGTTCTGGTTTGGAAATTGTTTGAGAACCTTGTATTTTTTTCTGATAGTCAGTGATTCAGATTGAAAACTCCGGTCTATAAAATTAACCCTTTTAATTTATACCGAAAATTAGCTTAATTTTTCTAAATTCTTTGATTATTCCAGGGACCAAAACTTGTGTAGACCAGTGAAGTGAATTATTCTCGAATTCAATAGGGTCGGGGAAAAGCCTAGGAAATAAAATACATACGGGCTTGCTGTTATATATCACTCATAGAATTAAAAAAAAATTAATGTTATTAGAACTTATTCCGGCTTTCCTCAGTAGGGTTAGCTGTATAAGATCGGAAACTTACTTTTCTAACCCTAATAACATCTTTGCAGCTCGAAGCAAACCATGCTTTTTTTTGGTTTCATACCTACATAGTATTGTTATTAAAATCGCCAATTAGAAACATTCGTAAATAAGAAAAACAATCTCGTTAACTTTCAAATGAAATTTTATAAAAAAGTCCTTGGTTCCCGAGAGGTTTTAAATTTTTTTTTATCCCTTTCGATTAGTCGTCTTCTTCGCAGTGTATGTCTGTGCCCTTTAAAATCGATAATCCTCCTTCATCTGACATCCGTAGCATGTTGGCTTTCTCGTATTGCCAAACAGTTTTCTCTGACTGGGTTTTGTAGACACGAGAAATTGGAAGATATGACGCAATTTACTCATGTACCTAGAGGTAATCATACACTAAAAGTGAGTTTATTGGCTAGCTGCAATCAGCAAAAATTTTGCAATACCTTCCTTTGGGTGTCTATCTGTTTGTTCAACTCCATCCTAAACGGCTTTGCCAATTTTCCGTAAAACTGTTAGATATCAATTTTAAATTTGTCCTCCAAATGTTTTTTTACTTGCGACTTATAGGTACTTATATAAGGCAAGTTATGCTTTCGGAAAAAAAATCGAACTCGAGATTTTGATCAAAGTTGACATTACGATGATAGCGAAGACCAAAAAAGTGGGTCTGGCAATTCTGTCTGTCTGTCTGTCTGTCTGTCTGTCGCTTCGACTACAGCCTAAACGGCTCGGCCGATTTTCTTTAAACTTGGTAGATATGGGTTTTGATTTTTTACCCCCACACGTTTTTTTCTTTT
This sequence comes from Philhelius festivus, assembly GCA_963931855.1. Lineage (NCBI taxonomy): Eukaryota > Metazoa > Arthropoda > Insecta > Diptera > Syrphidae > Philhelius > Philhelius festivus. Next base: position 59,088,981 of record OZ007557.1, read on the forward strand.
TTTTTAAGACCAAAAATAACGGTAACTGCCATACGAATTTTTTTCGAAATTTTATAAATATTTTTTTTCTCAAAAACTGCTAGACAGATAAACATAAAAAAATTTCATTTAGTTAAAGCTAAGTAATGCTTGAAAAAATTTTTCTGAAAAATGGTTATTGAGGGTACCCCCCAAGGAACCATTTTTTTCGTTTTTGATTTTTTCAAAAACGGTACAACCGATTTTGATCATTTTTTTTTGCGAAGGCTCTTCAAAAAGTTAAATAGAATTGTGTATTCAAATTTTCAAAAAATTTTTTTTTGGATTTTTAAAAAAAAACTTCAAAATTTTTTTTTCAAAACTCTCGAATACCCCATGCTAGATTTTTTTTAAACTTGATAAATAAAAGTTTCTTAATATAATCTACAAGATGTGAGAAAAAAAATTTCATTTTACCTTAAAGTAAAGGTACCCAACATACAAATGTTAAAAATTTAAAAAAAATGGTTTTCAAAAATCGTATTTTTCTCGAAAACGGCACCTAGAATTTTGATAATTTTTTTTTCTTTCAATTAATTTTTATGATCTTTAATTTATTAAAAAAATTTGAAATTAAGATATTACAGCTTGTACCTACCATAGAACCATTTTTTCGAATTTTGAATTTCTCATTATCCACATAACGGTTCTTAATGAAATTTTTTTATAGAGAAGCTTCTAAAAAGTTTAAGAAACATTGCATTTCAAAACTTTAAAATAAATATTTTTTGAATTTTTGAAAAAAAAATCTATTTTTTTCTTTTTTGAAAATTCGATATCTCAGAAACGGCTCAATATTTTTTTTTTTTAAATTTAATGTTTATTCGAACAATAATAAAAATTTTAAATTGGCGTACCAAAATTTTTTCTTAAAAATCCTTTAAAAATTTTGTATATAAAAGCAAGTACATACCATACAACCGTTTTTAAGAATTTTGAATTTCTCACTATCTCAGAACGGATATTTTAATGAAAGTTTTTATAGGGAAGCTTCTAAAAATCTTAAAAACATTGCATTTCCAAAATAAAAAAAAAAAATGTTTATGAATTTGTGAGAAAAAGTCTTATTTTTTTGAAAAATTCGATAACTCAAAAACAGCTCAATATTTTTTTGGATATTTATTTTGTTTTCGTACAGTAATAAAAACTTTAAGTTGGCGTATCAAAATTTGTTTTTAAAAATGCTTTAAAAAATTTTTACATAAAAACTTATTTTTTTAAGAAACCACTATAACGACCTAAAATTATTTTTCTTGCATGAACTAATATTAGCTGAAATCACATGGCATCCTGTTTTTAGCTCTAACTGCTAAAGGAGTTGTTTCAGTCATTTAAAAAATGAATTTTAAGCTTATGAGCAGTTTTCCTCTAATAACATTCATTTTTGAAATTCTTAGTTGTTTCCATAAGAGCAAGTTCGTACGACCCACTTGTGCATTTTATTTTTCTTTCGCTTCATTTTTACGATCGTTAATCCAATAAAAAACATTTTAAATAATGATATTACTCACTGACTTACATCGCCAAATTTTTACGAATGTTGAATTTCTTAAAAAAAATGTATATACTTATTTTCTTCCAAAAACTATAAATAAATATAGTAGTGTTTTAATTTCAAAACTTATTTTACTAAATTCAAAATTTTAGGTGCCCTTTTCGAAAAAAAATATGAGTATGGGTGGTAACGGTATTTCCAGATAATTTTGTTTTTCATACATCTTGTATGTAGATAGTGTTGAAAAGCTGTTGATTGTCGAGAGTGAAAAAAAAGTCAAGCGTGAGGTTTTCGAAATGTAGAATTTTTATAAATATAAATTTTTAAATTATGTATTTTGCTTGAATTCACAATAAAAAGCTTTTCAAATTGTCAAGAGGCTTTAGATTTTACTAAATGAAATTTTTTGAATTTGTTTTTAAATAAGCTAAACAGTTTTTAAGAAAAAAATATTTTCTAAGATGTCAAAAAAAAAAATGTATATCAGATACCTTTATTGTTTCTTTTATAAGAACAAAAAAAATGTCAAGTCTGATAAAAATCTCGAGTTCGATTCTGAGACGATTTTTAAATAATTTTTCCTGAAATAATTCCTTTTTGTTAGAGAATATTTATGTACTACGAACAATAAGAGCCAAGCGAATTGCCCAGACGCAAACATTTTTTTATATAACTTGCATTTAAACATACCTATCGATATCGACACAAATTTGGCAAAATCCACCCTACTGCAGCTCCTTGCAACTATTTTCCCACTGTTCCACGGATTGAAAATGTAAAATATTTTTGTAAAATTTAGATTATGGTTGAAAAAGTCCCGAAAAAGTCATTTTTTGTTTTAGATTCTTACAAAAACGATAAGGCTTTAAAAAGTTTGAAAAGTGTTGGGTATTTAAATTTACCAACGAAATGTGTTTGACTAAGCAAAACAAATTTCAATTTTGTTTTTTCAATACTCAATATTTCGTTAATCAGACATACGGCATTCTTAAAACTTCGCAATCAACTGTTTTTTAATAGGTACTATTTTTAAGATGTGAAATAAAAGTGGTGCCTACCCACACAAATGTGGGAAAATGGTTTTCGAAAATCTTTCTTTTTTTTCTCAAAAACAGCTCGTAGAATTTTTAACAAATTTTACTGTTTCGCACAATTTTTAATATGTTGAAATTAAGACATTTCTATAGCGTTAACTTACCATATATTGATCTTTTTGGTTGAAAATTTTTGTCCCTTAATTATTAACAGATGAAAGGGAATATTTTTGAATTATTATCAATAAATCATCCAGTTTAGACTTACCATTACTTCAATGATAAAAATTTCTTACTAATGTAAAACATCAGTGATGAAAATAATTCTTCAAGAAGGCAAATCATTAGTTTCTACTGCAGTTCAATCAGTTTGACCCAACTTCATAGCTTCAACTAGTAAAAGTAGGTTTCAAATGCCACTCTTTTCGAAGTTCTTAACACATTTTCTTTCTCGGCATACATATAACCCCACTTTACTGCTCGTTAAATTATTTGAAAGGTTCCAAAAGTCGGGGTCAATTCTCACACTACCTATTATAATATGCTATCCATTCAAGCCACACACGCACTTTGCAGGCTTTTCACTTCCTGACTTCAACAATGCATCTTAATAACAACAATGTAAGTACTGTACAACAATTTAACGATTTTTCACACACAAACTCCCTGAATGCCGAACTCTAAGCTTGAAAAAAAAAGAAAGAACATAAATATCCAACAAAGAAGATGATCACTTTTAATTTTCCTCGACTCATCACTCAATCGAGCCTCCATAGAAGACAGAAAAGCCACAGAAATCCTCATTTTAGAAGAAAAGAAGCTAATCACAGTGTCGGCCTCTAATGAAATACTTCTCCACAAAACCACACTGTTCAGGCCCTGCAGGGTGGTCTATTGTTGATGCGTCCGCTTATGGCCATTCCGATTCCTAATGCAACCGCAGTAGTAAGGTATAACAATTAGAAAATCGATGGTATAAGCTTCACGCCACAAATTACACCCATCCATCACGCGAAGCATCTGACAATTGCCCCAGAGAGCCTTAAGCATCCGATGCGAAGTCAGAGCCATCCCAGATGTCAAACATATCCATTTGAAGAGCTGATGGCTGCATGTATTTATAAGGAAGGAGACATTTCCAGCACCACCGGCACCAGCAGTATGCATCGCAACAATTTTTCCGCAGGCCATTTGCAAATAATGCATCATCTCTCGCCATTGGAGTGTTGATGCGGGGGAGAAAGATGTCATTCGCGGCCGCGATAGCGATGGTCAAATAACTTGGTGTTGTTATACAACACTCATTTCAAATCGTCCTGATGCTTCCACCACCCCCGGCGCGGAGCGGCGGTGTCCTTCTGTTTGAGCTAAGAGATTAGAATTACAAACGAAATAATTCCGTTAGGTATTTAAAGGAGTGGGTGCAATGGAAATTCCAAAAGTCATGTGTTGTCACTTGGGACTTGTGCCATCAGTCCTTTGGTCTGTTGCTGTAATGTAATTAATGCTTCTGTCGTAGCGTGTGTTGTGTGTACGGTTCTTGTACAGTGGGGTCTAAAATATAGCTAGGTTCACTTTATAGAAGTGAAGCTTTCTGAGAAGGCTTTCTTTTCAGATGTGGAAACTTCTTTAGTGAACAGAGCTTAGAGATGGGCAATATCAGCGATCTCCAATTCAGTAAATTCCAGGATAAGAACCAAAAATGGGTTTTATATTACTTTATATTTTTTAGATACAACTAGATAAAGACTTAGTATAACAGTTCCAATATTCTTGAGTGCTGTTTGGTAAGTCCGTCACTTGATCATTAACTCTTCCAGTGAATATTTTTCTATTAAAGACCGAGTCCAGTTGATCGAGAATTAGATCCAAGTAGGCGTCGTTTGTTGTTATACCCCTTGGCATAATGGTTAGCACGTTAGTCGGGGCGTCAGGGGTGTACTGCCTCTTACGAGGAATTGACAAATCCTCCAAAAGTATTTCTTGTCATGAAAAGTGCTGCTTATTAGCACACAGGAATGGTTGGAAGTCTCTAGCCTTAGGATCTCTTCGAGCCGTTTGGCCTCCTATTTATTTATACGTCGTTTGTTGCGAACACCTTTACCTAAACACGTCATACGTCACACAAGTTGTCCCTGACGAAATTGCTCAACCTACTTCAGCTTCATGGGAGAGACCATTAATTTTGTAATGAAAAATTTGTCGATCGTCACCGACCTTGAGTATGTCCTCTATTTTCATGAATTGCAATTACTGTGTCGTTCGATGAATTTTGGATCGAGTTAGCAGAGCTGCATCAACCGAGAGAAACGATTCCGATAATCTCAACCGAGTGACAATTGGCAGACAGGTCGCATACACATATGTTTCGCCAAGATACAGCAGCGGTGTAATCACATCGGTTTTTTTTTTGTAAGGCATCGCTAATGAATGAGTCAATTTTTGTAGACTCGAAAAGTTCCCCGACTTCCTTGCGTGAAGGTTTATACTCAAATAAGAGCAAATCCAATGGATGGACGCTTCCAAAATGGACAAAATTTCTTGGACCAAACATCCATCTAATAATAGGCAGATGCTCTTGCTCACCTAAAATCTACCAAGTTTTTTGCGTGAGAGTGACAGAGTATGTTTTTTTGAAACCACTGAACTTGGTCACAAAAAAGTCTTTCCATCTTCATGTATAAAATATGCCTGTGTTACAGTGGTTCCCTTCTCTTCGCGGAACCTTAAGCCATCGCGGAATTGCCAGCAAAATATTCGTTTATCCCTAAGCAGAGCATACGCTTGATTTCCCACATTTGTCAGCTGAGTCGGTAAGTAAGTACGAGAGTCGGGAGTGACTCAGGTCAAAGGTCAGATAGACCGGTGTTATTATAATCTAGTCGGAATTGTCGGAAGTGACTCCCAAATGTTTGATGATTATGGCCAGAGGATACTCGTCTATTTATGGAAGAACATGCACATAATATTATTATGCTATGAAGCGTAGGATTTTCTTTTGCTCCCCTAACCGGGAAGTCGATGTAACTTAGATCTAGATCATGTATTAGATATAGGATTTCATTATCTCCAGGCCAAGTTGGTATTTCGATTTAGCTTACCAGATTCATTAAAGGTTTTTTTTTTATCTAAAGCTATAAAATATTTCCATGTAAACCACAAAAAATCTCAAATCTCTTAGTCTATCAGCATTTCTTCGAAAACCTTGTGAACTATTGATTGATACTCATTTACGAAAAAGCGTCAATAGGAGACTTTTACCTATGGATCAACATGCTTATTGCATGGGGAAATCAGTGAACTGAGCTGTATATACGGCAGTTTTACGAGCCATCAAATATCATAAAGGGTATAACATGGTTGCTTTCACACACCATCTCTGAAGGAAGGTACTTTCACTTGGTGAATTAATAACTCAAATGCTGGGAACTATCAATTCAAATCGGAGCAACTTTTATACAAGAAGCTTCAAGCTCTGACTGTAGAATTATGCCGAAAGTCGGTAATCTAGTTTTCGTTCCTTGTTACATGATAGCTCTTAAGTTTTTGGACGCTACTTGGAAGCGAATAGCTATGGAGAAAAACTGCTATTGCTGTACCAGGAAATCATTATAACACTTTAAGCAAGCCAACAAGCTGGGTAGATCGGTGTGGTGTGCTTATCAACTCTTCTCTACTCCAGAAAATATAAACTTCCTCATAAATACCCTTATTTCAACAGAGAAAAACTACTACCGTGGTCATTTCTTTAAGATCACCCTATTTAATATAAAAAAAAGTTTGTTAGAAGCCTAATATACAAGAAAAGTCCAGGAGGCCACTGAGGGAACTCATTTCAATCACTACTAAGAGGATCTTTAACGACACCATTCCCCAATTACCTTTAAAACTTTCAAGCTACCATACACTTTCCAGATCTACCTGGAAGGACGCGATTGTCTTGGAAGATGAATCGATTCATTTTTCCAAAGAAGTAACCCACGGATCAAAACCCGTTGAAGTGGTTGGTGTAGATTTGTACTCACAAAATCTATAAATTTAAGTATCTCCTTTTTTCCCAAATCAATCTAATGTGTTCCAGAAGTAACTTTTGCCGAAAAACGAGGACTTATTTTGACTATAAAAGAAAAATTGAAATTGACTTAAGATATCCGACACTTCTGAGAGAGTCAAGTTGTTGTAGAGTCTGGACTCTATATAAGAGCCTATATTTAATCTTGTGGATATGGCCGCATAGTTCAAGATTAACCTTTGGTGGTTGACGAAATTGCCAAAAAAGAATTAACACTATCTAAGGCGTATTTGGGGGATTTTTGAACAATTCATAAGAAGCTTCAACGGGTATAAAGGAAGTTTCCTGGATTCGTGCGGTATCGCAATATACCAACTTTTGTTCTCAGTCTGTCATTCTATTTCTTAATGGAAAACTAATTATGAGGGTATACTCGTAAATATAAGATCGTCTTTTAGTTTAACGTGAGCACCTGCCTATTATGGCCCAATCCCACGGGAGGCCTACCTCCATTTGGAGTTAGATTGGGTCCTGACCATTAACCCCGACATAGCAAGCTATCTCGGTCGCAAAGTTGTGATATGTTTCAGCATATGCACACCTCTTGCTTTGGAGGCGAAAACTATCTAACACCTCTTGGATTCAAGAAAAGAATATTGAAAACCATATGTCTTCGGAATAAACCAAGCCACCATGATGCTCCCATTAGGGGGCCTACCTCATTGATAGGGTTTGAGCCGATGGTAAAACTCAACCCCCGACTCAAATGGGCACTATCTCCCATGGTACCAGAATATAGCTTCCGGTGGAGCTTCGCAACAGAGGTCACTTACAGATGGGCTCCTGCAAAACCCTGGGCCTGTCAACCATTAGGATACACACACCAAGAAGTCAGCCGGGGCAGTAACCAACAACCTAATGTACTTCCTTTCTTCATTCGCCATGCGAAAAACTAGGAAAGACACTCCTAGCCTTTTGCTCACCTTACGGAAAACTAGGAAAAACACTCCTAGTCTTTGCTCACCTTACGGCAAACTATAGGAAAGACACTCCTAGTCTTTGTCCTAAAGAACGAGAACGACGATCCTCCTATTATTTGCTACTGCAAATAAGATCTCCAGTTACGCAACTATCCAGAGACTTACCCTTATTACACCTTAAATAACCTTAAAAGTCTTTAGCCACGCAAGTAGCCGGAGACTTCACCAATTTCACCCTTCAAAAACCTTAAAGATCACCAGCTACGCAAAAATATTAAAAAATGTCAAAGGCTCGGAACCCGTGTAAACCAGTCTATTCTTGAACTACCATTTACAAGTTACTTCAACCTTCTTTACTTTTTATCAATTTTATTTCTTAAAATCGTCATGCATCGGCTTTACATATCAGAGGTCGATTCCTTCTCACCAATAAACTTTGATACCTTCCTCTGATCGCCTCCACTGTAGCATTAAACCTCACTTGATTACAAAAACATATGTACATTCACAAATTCAGAATCAGGCACTTCAGGCAGCAAAGCGGTCAGTCCTAGTGATGCCGTATGTGCAATTCGGGTTTGACGTGCCTGACATGTGACAGTGATTCATCGAATAGCTGCTTGATGCTGTTCTGTTACGTCTCTCTATACCTACCCGCTCTTGGCGGCAGCAGTGGTGACGGTGGCATACCCCAAACAATCCCCAGAAATATGTACTTCTTCCTTCTCCAGAGGGAATATCTAGCACTTTTGAATTACATCGCATAGCAATTAAAATTTTTGGCAATCTCCATGACATTTGATCACATGGCTTGGACGGAGCACTATGTGTAGATTGCATTATGCATCGTTCTCCCTTCAACCCACTTTAGGTGTATATGTACTGCGTATGGTATATCCATGGTTTCACCTCTTTGTTCGATGCCAAATCCATTAATCCACCCGCCTTTAGGCTCTAGCTGGGTGCTAATTGAAAATCATGTCTATGTACACATTGTACACGTGTGTGTTGTCCTTGAAAAATGACGTGAAACCTTTCCTCTCAATAATATCCTGCAAATCCTTTGCTAATACCAGCAGTTAATTCTGAATAAATTTTCATTGGATGGTGCATGTGCAGAGATTTTCTTCGTCGTGGTCGTCTATTGTTCGCATATGGCACCAAGAAGACTGGAGCGGGAGCAATTTTCCACATATATCTGATACAGAAAAAAAAGGGAAGAAGACATCATTCAACCGCATTGTCCTGCAATACCGGACACACAAACGCTCTCACCCAAAACCTAACTGAAAGAACGACGACGAAGGACGATGGCAAATGAAAAGTAAACATACAAAAATTTAAAATAAGCATGACATACCCATATGCATAAATCTATACAAAGGGTATTTCATTGCTCTTGGGCTTGGGCCATCATCAGATCAGGATCAAGAGAAAAAGGACAATACGAGTATATGGGATAGCGGATAGGAAGTGAATTTATCTGATTTTCGGGGGCTCTGTCAGTGTCCTTTTTGTTCTCCTTTTAATGTCGCCAGGGAAAATGTCTGGCCTTTTGTACATAAACTGAGGAGGTCTATACCTACACGCTACACAGTACTTGTATAAAGTGGTGGAGACCATCATCGATAGATGTACGAAGGGAGCCGATATTATGGGGGCCTCCTGTTTGCTCTCAGTTTGATATGATTTTTAAAAGCGACTGCAAGTGGGTTTCGGTTTGATTTGTACTTGCCCTATAAGTGCAACCACAAAGGCTTTAACAAGGGGCTTAACGAAAATGTAACCCTAAATGCTTGCAAAACTGAATTTAAAGATGTTTTAAGAGCCGAACCAACTCCATCCAGCAAGTTGGTCACTGAATTTTGCAGAGTTATGAAATAAGTTTGGATCAAAAACTTGTTAGATAATATTTCTCCCAACATGATTTTTAAGACCAAAAGAAGGTAATTGTCACACAAATCATTTTTCGAAATTTTAGAAAATATTTTTTGTCTCAATACCTGTTCCACTGATATTTTTTTTAAATTTTCAAAAATTTCATTTAATGGTTATTAATGGTACCCCCTTATAGAAATTTTTTTTTTGTTTTGATTTTCTCAAAAACGATAAATACATTTTGATAAATTTTCTTATTCTAAAGCTCCAAAAAAGTTGGAATGGATGGCCTTTGTTATGTTCATTGGCCGATTGTGGTTTATTTGAATAGACCCCCGACTTCAGAAAGCCCTACAATATAAAGTCTATTGGGTTCAAATCGCATGACCTTGGTAGCCAATTCACATCACCTCAAAGTTTTCATTAGAATGTCAATCTTGTCTTCCGCTGTGTAGCACGTAGCGCTACAAATGTCGCCTATATCCATAAGGCTCAATTCGGGCCAAAAGCCACAGGCCGCCAAAATCTACCCGCGCTAATTCAAAAATCCTAAAAAATTGTTCTTTTATCCAAAAATAACGGTACCCACTATACAAATATTTAAAATGGTTTTGAAAATAGTATGTTTCTCAAAAACGGCTCTTAGAATTTTAATATGTTTCTTTTTTCGATTAATTTTTTCAAACCACAATTGAACAGAAATGAAATCAAGGCATTGCTAAACGCAACCTCCATATACCCCTCTTTTAGATTTTAGCTTTCGCATTTTTAGGCTCTGGGATATTGGCACCTCATAAATGGGATATTCGTGAAAAAAATGTCATCTTATTGGTCAGTAATTGCTCAAAAAATGTCAAACAGTTTTGGAAATTGGACAGCAATAGAAATTTTTTTATTTATAGGCTTAAACTTTTGCAAGGTCACACGCGATTTTCGTCACCCCATTTGTTGGATATTTGAAAAAATTATATACCATCCGAAAGATCTCTGAATTCTTAACTATTCAACTATTTTCAGTAATTAGTCAACAACATATATGTTTTTTTATCAATTTTTAAAGTTTGTTTCAAGGTCACGGAAAAATTTTTTTGCATTCCATTGCAAAAAATCGACCGTGACCTCAAGAAAATCAGTAAAAAAATCTATGGTTGAACAATTAGTGAAAAGAGTTGACCTTTTATCAGGATCTATCTTTCGGATGTTATAAATTTTGTCTTATATCCTACAAATGAGGTGCCAAAAATCTCTATGACCTTGAAAATAAAATGCACCACTGGGTCGCACGAGCTTGCTCTTATGAAAAAGCCTAAGTATTTCAAAATTACTGTTACATATGAGAGAAAACCTGTTCATAAGCATAAAATCCATTTTTGAAATGACTAAAAAAAACCCACTTCAAGCAAATATTAGTTTATACAAGAACAAAAATTATAAGTCTTTGTAATGGTTTCTTAAAAAAATAAGCCTTTATTTACAAATTTTTTAAAACATTTTTAAGAAACAATTTTGGTACGCCAACTTTTTACTATTGTTCGAATAAAAATTAAATTTACAAAAAAATATTGAGCTGTTTTTTGAGATCTCGAATTTTTTCAAAAAATATATTTTTTCGCACCAATTCATAAAATATTTCTTTTTTTTTAATTTTGAAATGCAATGTTTTTAAAACTTTTTAGAAGCCTCTATTAAAATTTTCATTAAAATTTTCATTAAAATTTCCATTATGTCGATAATGAGAAATTCAAAATTCGAAAAAAGGTGGTATGGTAGGTACACTCAGTAATATCTTAAATTCAGAATCGTATTAATTAAATTATAGATCGTAAAAATTAATCGAAAGAAAAAAAATATCGAAATTTTCAGGTCCCTTTTCGAAAAAAAAAATTGAAATTTTTGTTTTAAATCCACAAAGAACAAATCGGTTGTATCGTTTTTGAGAAAATCGTTTTTGAGAAAATCAAAAACAAAAAAAAATGGTTCCAATCAAAAAATTATGGTTATTTTCAATAACCCGCTTTTTTGATTTTTTTTTAATCTGTGGGAAAGTTTTTAAAAAAAAAATATTTATAAGATATCGAAAAAATTCGTATGGTAGGTACCGTTATTTTTGGTCTTAAGAAAACAAAAAAACGTGGGGGCAATTTAAAAACAATATCTACCAAGTTTGACGAAAATGGGCCGAGTCGTTTAGTCTGCAATCGAACAGTATTAATTTGTTTGGTAAAAGCTAAAAAAAAAGTGTGCGTACCGATTTTCGTGTTACATACATAGGTATGAATAAAGTCACTGAAATTTATGTGGAAGAAAGCTGAGGCAACTTTTTCGGACAATATTTTTCAAAATTCTGAAATGTTTCATTAAATTTTGTATTTAAAAAAAAATTTTAGTGTCACTCTCCTGTCTAATTTTTCTTCTTTTCACTTGCGATTAGGTACTATAAGTCAAGTTATGCATTCGTAAGAAAATTAAACTCGAGATTTTGATCAAAGTTGACATTACGATGATAGCGAAGACCAACAAAGTGGGTCTCGCAATTCTGTCTGCTTGTATGTCTGTCTGTTCGACTACAGCCTGAACGGCTCGGCCGATTTGCTTCAAACTTGGTAGATATGGGTTTTAATTTTTTCCTCCCACACTTTTTTTAAGACCAAAAATAACGGAACCTGCCATACGATTTTTTTCGAAATTTTATAAATATTTTTTTTTTTCTCAAAAACTGTCGCACAGAATTTTTAAGGAAAAATTTTAAAAATTTCATTTAGTTAAAACTAGGTAATATCTAGTTGAAGAAAATGTTCCAAAAAATTGTTATTTTTGGTACACTGAAAATAAAATAATAAAATCTAGGTACATATATATGACAAAAATGTAGGTTGATCTGATACAAATTTTGTCAATATACGTCCAACAAAAAGTTTTGTCAAATTGATAAAAATCACAGAATTTTGTTGAGGTAACAAAAAATATTTTGTTGTATCCACAAAATTATTTTGGAATGCTAACAGATTAATTTGTTGAAATAACTAAAATATTTTGTCAATATGACAAAATTTCGTAGAATTTACAAAATTAATTTGTCATATTAACAATGCTTTTGTTGTATCAACAAATTTTCTTGTTAATGTTAAAAATTTGTTTTTTTTTATTATTATCGGATTAACAACATTTTTTTTGTTAAATTAAGAAAATTTTTTTGCTATATTTTGTTAAATTAACAAAATATTTTGTCAATTCAACAAAATATTTTGTCAATTCAACAAAATATTTTGTCAATTCAACAAAATATTTTGTCAATTCAACAAAATATTTTATCAATTCAACAAAATATTTGGTCAATTTAACAAAACATTTTGTCAATTCAACAAAATATTTTGTCAATTCAACAAAATATTTTGTCAATTTTAAAAATTTCTTTTGTTGAATCCACTAAGCACTAAATTAATTTTGTCAAAATTGTTTTTTTTTTTTTTTGGATTTAAGTCCACAAAAATTGGCGTTTCGTCCCTACGATCTCACATGCAACCATCTGTGAGGGCGTATGGAATTTTTGTTAAGTTCAGTTAATCTTACATCGATTTTGTGAACTTTATCATACACAAAAGAAATGTCATGATCAAAAAAATATACGCGCAGAATTTTTTGGTTTTTGATAATATTGTGTATTTTATCAATATTACAAAATAATTCAACCCCAAAACAAAATATTTGTCATTTTAACAAAAATGTTTTCATTTTTTGTTAAATTGACAAAAAAAAATTAACAAAAATTCTGTGATATTGACAAACATTTTTTAAAACAGATTTTTTGTAGATACAACAAACATTTTGTGAACATCACAAAAAAGTCTGTCGATGTGTGAAAAATCTCTGTTTTATTTTGTTATATTAACAAAACTTGGTTTGTTAAACTGACAATATTATTATATATATTATTATTATTATATTATTATTTTGATATTTGATATTTGATAATTCATTTTTTATTCAACTTCCACTTACATGCTAGTTACAATTTTATATACAAAATAAATTTAAAAAAAAAAAATTTTAAGTGCAAGAGAATAAGCTCTGGCCATTCTATAACTTAAGAAAGTTAGAGTTGAACGACCTCAAAAATGTTTTGGTCAACAAAAGAATAACTGACGTGGGGTACTTTCAGTTGTTCTTTTTTTTATATTATTATTATTATTTCTAACTATTGTTTAATTTAGGAAAAAAAGAGATTATTTTTAATTTAAAGAAACATTAAATAACATTAAAAGCAAAAAAGAATAGAAAAAAACGTAGTTATAAAAAAATCAAATCGTTTCGTATGTATTCAAGTACTGAATTTATAGACTAATTCTATTTCAATCAAGTTCTTAGTGAAAAGCCAATCTCTGATTTTGATCAAGAAAGAATGAAAGTTAAAGGTTGTTCTTATTGAAATGGGAAGATTATTGAAGACAGTTGACGATGTCATTAAATAAAAATTCATAAAATGTGTTTTGTGTGGAACTGGAACATTAACAAGTGCTAAATTATTAACTCGTAAGTTGTATATTGAAGAGTTTCTAGATGGAATATTACCACTTTGTTTATAAAATTCTTTTAAAACTTTAAAAATGTAAAGGTGACGTAATGGTAGTATTCTTAGCTCACAAAAAAGAGGCCAGCTTTCAGTGCGTTGATTTTTTTTACAAATTATACGGATTATATGCTTTTGTGCAGTCAAGAGTGATTTAAAAGTATTCCTATACGCACCTCCCCAACACACTATCCCATATTGCAATTTAGATTGAGTAAGTCCGTAGTATATCATCGTTAGAACCTTTTTTGAGCAGAATGGTTGTAACAGATACATCTTTCTTGTTATCAGATTCATGTACGTTCTAAGTGATTGTATATGAACTTTCCAGTTAAGGTTGCAGTCGATGAGAACTCCTAAGTACTTATAGTGATTAACAAGCTCAATTGGAAAACAGTTCGTTGAGCACAGATTTTGTATTGAAAAATTATTTTTACCACACACGTGCAAAGGTAAAGAGAACTTTTGACAATCATGGGAATGGAAAAGAGCTTCAAACTCCCTAGGGAAATCACCCGATAGCTTAAAACACATAATTTTAGTTTTCTCACTTATAATCAATCTATGGTAAGCAAACCAAACTCTAAGAAGCTGTAAATCTTTACTTATGCTAGAAAAACATTCGAAAAAAGAAGATTCGGTATAAGTGAAAGCTATATCATCTGCGAAGGCTATACGATTTCCAGAGAAATTTTGATGGAACAGTGAGTTAATGTAAATTAAGAATAAAGTTGGACCCAATACAGAGCCCTGGGGAACACCATTTTTTAGCATTAATACATTACTAAATATTCCATTAACATTAAACACATAATTTTAGTTTTCTCACTTATAATCAATCTATGGTAAGCAAACCAAACTCTAAGAAGCTGTAAATCTTTACTTATGCTAGAAAAACATTCGAAAAAAGAAGATTCGGTATAAGTGAAAGCTATATCTGCGAAGGCTATACGATTTCCAGAGAAATTTTGATGGAACAGTGAGTTAATGTAAATTAAGAATAAAGTTGGACCCAATACAGAGCCCTGGGGAACACCATTTTTTAGCATTAATACATTACTAAATATTCCATTAACTAACACACTTTGTTCCCTCCCGATCAAATACGATTTTAGCCATTCATAAAATATACCTCTAAAACCAGCCTTGTATAACTTGCTTAACAGAATTTCATGATCGACTAAGTCAAACGCCTTGGTCATGTCAATAAACAATGCCATCGTTGATTGACTTTCATTTATTCCTTTAAAAAGCATGCTGAATTAGAAAAATTTTGTGAAATTAACAAAATCATTCTTTCGTATTGACAAAAATTTTATCAAAACGATAAAATTGTTTTGTTAAAGGTCAACGTTATTGTCAATATTACTTAGGAATTTATTTTCAGTGTAGCCCCCCTGGGTGCATTTTTTTGTTTTTGATTTTATCAAAAACGGTACAACCGATTTAAATCATTTTTTATGCTAAAGCTCCTCCAAAATTTGAATATTATTGTACATATTCAAATTTTCAATTTCGTATTTTTTGGATTTTAAAAAAATATTTCAAATTTTTTTTTGGAAACTCAATATTTCGAAAAACCCGTGCTCGATTTTTTTCAAACTTGAAAAGTAAAAGTTTTTTAATACAATCTATAAGATTTGAGAAAAACATTGTTGTTTTATCTAAAACTAACGGTACCTTCCATACAAATGTTAAAAAATGGTTTTCCAAAATCGTATTTTTCTCAAAAACGGTTGCGAGAATTTCGCAATTTTTTTTTCTTTTGGTCAATTTTTACGATGTATAATTTAGTAAACCAAAATTTGAAATCTAGATATTACTGACTGTACCTACCATAGAACGATTTTTTCAGATTTTGAATTTCTCATTATCAGCATAACGGATTTTAATGAAATTTTTTATAAAGAAGCTCCCCAAAAGTTTAAAAAATATTGCATTTGAAAGCTTAAAAAAAAATATTTTTTTTTCAATTTTTGGAAAAAAAGTCATTTTTTTTGGAAAATTCGATATCTCAAGAACGGCTTACTATTTTTCTTGGAAATTTAACTCGCATTCGTACAATAATAATAATAATAATAATAATTTAAAAATTTTGTACATAAAAGTTTATTTTTTTAAGGAACCACTACAGCTACTTATAATTTTTGTTCTTACATAAATTCATATTTGCATAGCATTCTGTTTTTATCTATTACTACTAAAAGAATTTAAAAAAATCTATCCTTAAATTTTAAAAAATTCTATCCTTATGAACAGTTTTTCTTTAATAACATTCGTTTTTAAAATTCCTAGTCTATTACATAGGAGCAAGTTCGTGCGAACAAGTCGTGCGTTTTATTTCTGGGACATTCCGACTCACCTAATATTTTTGTGATGTGCCATAATGTGTAAGGGCTTTTTATCGTGTTATTTCTATTCGTTCATTTTGCCAGTAAAGGCTATTTAAGAAAAAGAATAGAATAACTGGCTGAACACAATAGAATGCTGCAACTGGAGCTGCAGCTGCAACTGGAAGAGCTGTCAAAAAGTGTCGTACGTACTTTTTTTTATGCGCCCACAATGAGGCTGTACAGCTTTCATGTTTTGTTGTCATTTGTTGGGTCAGGTGTTGAATCTTTGGCAAATTTTAAATATTTTAAGTAATTGAAACTATAAAATGGACACTGAAATTGAAGATTTTCGTCCATTATTTTAATTAAAATTTAACCACGAAATCACAATACAACAAAACAACACTTAAAATCACAGACAGATATATAAAATTTGAAATGTCAAAAATGCTGCACGAAAAAGTTAAAAGTTCGCCAACTCTTGCAGCACCGACTGCAGTTGCGTTGTGTTGTGTTCGTAACATTGAATTTACGTGTATTGAATATTTTGACAGCTATTCCAGTTGCAGCTCCAGTTGCAGCCCGTCTCCATTGTGTTCAGCCAGTAATGGTCCAAGCCCCTTCTAATTTGAGATTAAATTTTTATTTCTAATACGGGTTATGTGGAGGGAAGATGCGATTGTGCAAAAGGACTATGTGGTTTCATTTGTCCATTTGTCCTTATTGCGGATTGAGTATAAACAAGGACTGTTTCGACGACCGACGAGAGACACGGTCTGTGTTGTCAGTAGTCTTGAATTATGGGATTCATTGCCACCTGGATCTGGATGTGGCAAGAGCCAATACCTTTAATATGTTGTTATACTCGTATCTACGAGTATTTTTTTTTTCAATCGATGTGAATTTCAATTGGGATAACCACAACAAAAGGTCGCCATCATAGATATAAATAGTTCGACCGTTGCACTTTAGAGCAGCAGCTAACAACTATGGAATTAAATTGTCCTTTTTCTTGGCTCCTTATACTTTTTGCAGCCAGATCGATGTGTCTGTATATGGTTTTGTCCCCTGTCCAAGGATAATAAATTTTCACTTTTCGAATCTTTTTTTTTTACGTTGATATGGTGGTCTGGATGTAAGTAAAGGACCTACGGTTAGGGAGTACTGTACACATTCAATAGCGCACGCAACATAATGTAGTTATCAAAATGTTTTCTATATTGGTTTGCCATAAAATGGGATATCGAAGAAATGTTTGACTTCAAATCTGTTATATTCATACCTGCATAGGAGTTGATATACCTATTTGGGTGAGTTTTTGAATGAATTATGGTTGAAAATGAGGTGATATCTAGATATCTAACAAATTTTGTGAATTGAAATTAAGTTGTGGTTCTGTTTTGACAGCTGCTTTTTGGAAGTTGTTTAGTAAACTAGGGGGAGGGTTTATCATTATTTTATGTATATATTATGAAGTTTTGTTAAAATTGTTTTTCCTGGCTCCATGGTTATGCTGTGACAAACTCATCGTATGAATCTTAAAAAGAACCATCCGATTTGGAATAGACTTTATTTATTTTTCACATTTTTCTTAGAGATTGGAATACCACAGATCTTGGACGCTTTTCTGGCGATCTGCTTCGTTGGAAGGTTTAAGTTTTTTTTATCTGTTCTCCAAGTTCAAGGATTGTTTCATCATTGAGGCAAAAAACATTTTTTAAGTAGTAGTATGCAATGCTTTTGAGTACTCTGGGTATAATGTGGTGGTGGCAAACTATGTTCGTATTTTATTGTGCTTGGCACAATTTTTGCTCTTGTTGCTGGTCTAAGTTGAAAATAAATTCTAGATATATATGATAAAAATGTAGGTTGAGCTTATAAAACATCTGTCAATATAACTACATACGTCCAACAAATTGATAAAAATTACAGACATTTTTGTACGGTATCAAACAATATTTTGTTGATTACACATATGTATTTCGATAACAATAAAACTCAGAAGCATTTTGTATAGCGGTCTCGATGGTAACTTTGAAAATTTGGTGATTTTTTTAGTCCATGATTCTTTAAAAATTCTCAAAAATTCAGTAAAATCACTTTCCTTAGAAATATTTCGAGAACCATCAGACCCCGCAGAAGCTTCTGAGTTCCACCTATAGATAGCTATGGATAAGTCAATGGGAATGTTGAAAACCGCAGCCTCATACAAGGCTTGGCTTCGGAAATAGCGCCAACCAAAGACATTATTGGGTAGTTGGGCCTTGAAAATCCATAAAACCACTTTGGACGGGTATATTTCTAAAGCAAGACCACTCAGAAGCATGTCGTATAGCTGTGTATATAGGAATTGAAAAGACCTTTCATTCGATGTATGTCTCGATGCGTTTGAGGAACTTTGAAAATTTGGTGATTTTTTTAGACAAGTGGTCTGATTTTTCAAAATTCTCAAAAATTCAATAAAATCATTTTGGTTAGAAATATACGAGAATCAGACCTCGCAGAAGCTTCTGGCTTACACCTGTGGATAGCTGTAGTAAATTAAATGTTTTTTTTTGGTTTTAATTTCACGATATTGCTCCTAAAATTGTATGTAAACCGTTACTTATGCATGGAGAAATAATTTCTAAAATAGTTAAAGGCATTTTTTAAAAAATTATGTTGATTTTCTTCCCAGGCTTCATTTTTTTTACTTATGATTCGTAAAAAAATCGAACTCGAGATTTTGATCAAAGTTGACATTATGATAGAAAAGGCAAAAAAGTGTGATTTCGCAATTCTGTCTGTCTGTTCGACGACAGCCTAAGCGGCTCGGCCAGTTCTTGTTAAACTTGGTAGATATCACTTTAAATTTTTTCCCCACATGTTTTTTTTCTTTTTTTTTTAAGGCCAAAAACAGTACCTACATGTCTTCGAAATTTTATAAATATTTTTGTTTCTCAAAAACTGTTCGACACTATCGGCATAACGGATTTTAATGAAATTTTGTATTGCAAATGTTTTAAAACTTCCAAAAAAATTGCATTTACAAACTTAAAATAAAAAATATTTTTTGAATTTTTGAAAAAAAAAAATCAATTGTTTTTTTACTGAAAATTTGATATCTCAAAAACTGGTCAATATTTTTCTTAGAAATTTAATTTTTATTCGTAAAGTAATAAAAACTTATGTTTCATATCAACCAAATACTTTTTGAATTTTCAAAACTTAGAATACATATTTTTAAATTTAAGTTATATGCTTTTTTTTTTAAATCCGAAAACCCCGTTTCGAACTGAGACTTTTGTGGGATCGTGGCCACCCCTATAACAAACAAAAAACACGCAAAGAAATTTGTAGCTTCGCAACCTCAAGTCGCAATGTATACAGAAGAGAAGAGCCCCTCATCTTTGACAAGTAACGAGGTACGATAACAAATTGGATCACTTAGCGAATTGCATTAATTGCAGAATCACATCAGCATACATCATCATGCGATGTGATCTTGTCACCCCCTCCTTCTTCTTCAAAAATAAATAAATAAATCGTGTTATGATATTCTCGACCAGACATGGACAAACTACGTTAACGACAACCAATCCCTGACAGCAGAGCAACAATTTGGTCTGGAGTATACGGACGATAGTTAGACGCAGCCCGACACACAAGCTGCGAACGATACGATGACGCGTCCATACGAGTATATAGGTATGTATATTTTTGCCCAAAAATAGACAGAAAATAAAATCTCTACACAACTACTGATTGCACGTCACAGGACAGCTTTTAGAAGCACCTCTCCAGCGCATAGCATCCTCTAGAACGATGTTGTCCTTGTCCTGGGCCAGACCATCACAAGAGTTGGTATAGTGTTTACGTTGTGTGCACAAACTGTAGCTGAACAAACTAACGACGACGACGATGGCGATGACGGCAAGCGGCAGAGGCTGTTAGACAGAACCCCAGTATGTCTCTCTGACAAATAAATTATATTTGCTAGTGCTGCTGCTGCTGGAGCTGTTGAAATGTAGACCATCATCTCTATCCAGCCCATATCACCCTCCCTAAGGTCCCTACAGAATACTCCTCCTCCGACGCGACGACACAGGGCAAATGACTATATGGCGACTTCTCATAATTTGTCATATTACTATCGCACTATTATTACATTCGCATTTCAACTGATTATGATGAGTGCTGAAAATGTAATTTAGTATCTCTAGACTATCAGACTTATATCTGGAGTGTTTATTCAGATATGGAGATAGCTACGAATGGCAATCTTTTGAGTTGAGTAGGAGAAGGGCAATTGCCAGCATCGAGATGTGGAGCAGTGGACTTTGGAGAGTGCCGCACTTGTCGACAGTGCTAAATTAATGCACAGAGATTCTATGTGAAAAGGTTTTACATTTCATTTAATTCGTAACTTTAGTTGTTTATCATCTCTGCATAAGCTCTGGGGCTTCAGTCTTTGGAATGATAACAAAAGGTGCAATTTAAAATGAACTTCTAGATTCATTGATGGGACGGAGTGATTCATTTTTAAGAAGTGTTGGAATCATAGAGCGCGGTACACCAACATGTGATAAATTTTACTTCACAAGAATATTAGTATTGAGTAGTATTCCTTGACGTTAAGCTTAATGCATTAAGCTATCTCGGTGGAGGTTCGATTCCCAGTCGGTGGCATCTAAAACAAAAACATGTTTCTTTTTAGGATTACTGCCTCTTGTAAAGAAGTCACAGATCCTCCAAGTATAGTTCTCATATTACCCGTTCGGTCTGCATGTCCCTTCTATTCCTACTGGAAGCTGACACACAGAAATATTTGAGTGTTGTAATTAAGTCATTAGGTTCAGGGTATCTACGAGCTTTGAGAAAGACGAAGAATTTTTGGTCAAGACGACGCTAATTAAACTCTTACGGTTCTCGACGATGTATAGTAGGCGCCTGATTTCAGTACTCAGATCCTTGAATACAATCCTAGTAACAATCGTGTGTGAGTTAAATGGTGTCACGAGAACTAAGGGACCAAGAACAACGAATATTCCATATTCGTACCGAATGGAACCGAGTAAGTGTGAGAAGAGCTTACGAGGCAATATTCCTAGGATATTGTTAATTCTTTAATGTCTCTACCAGTCTTCTAGAAATAATTTTCTTGGATAGATGTGGGAGTATCAACGTTGTATTGCTCTATTTCAATTTCAATTTCAGCCTCTATCTCCCGTTTCGTTGTCGTTTAGTGGATGTATGTAATGTACATGACTCATTTAGCTTCCGCCTAAGTACTCACCGAAGCGCTTCTAACATTGTGCTACCTTCTTCGGATTGTGTCAATATGTTCGGTAAGGCAGAATATTGAACCGGCCTTTGAAAAAAAGTGTCTCCAGTATGTCATCATGTCGAAAAATAGCCTTATGAAAAGCTTCTGCTATGGAGCAGCGTATGTTCTTCATTGGCTTTGGCCTTAAGCCCTAGAGATAAGGACTTTTCAGACTTTTGATGAACGGTTTTAGCCATTCAGATGATACGATAGAATGGCTAAAGAATATTTTAAGAATGACGACCCGCACATATTTTCCTCCAACTATATTTTACAGATGACCTGAAGCTTACACATACTCCTAACCAAGTCAGTATGTGTCCCTTTGAACAGCTCGGAAACAAAACAACGTTATTTCCAGCAGTTTAATAAGAATTAAGATAAAGCTACCTAGTGGAAGGAATTGTTGGTCTTAGGTCTTCGTCTACGTTGAATGACAAAATCTGCCTGACAGTAGAATTTAATTTGTCTTAGCCGTTATATAGTTTAATGACATGCTTTTACTATTTCATAAGTATCAACTGCCGTCTTATTATGGTGTTCTCTTGATCATACTTGCACACTTCGGTTCAGGCCCTGTTAGCTTCAGAGCTTCCCTATACCTTTTAGTTTAATGTCCCGAACTCATTTCTTTCTATGACACCCTTCCATTTCTCTACAGAGCTTGTTGATCTTGTTACTATCACAATTAGACCAATGTATAGATCCGTTGTGAAACCCTTGGGATTGTGACTCCCCTGTATTGAATCCTGTGATAATCCTGTGTCATTCAAGCGCGTTAATGGTGTTGATGAGTTAAGAAATGTCTGTCGTAGACGCCTTTAAAGTTCGTGATTCTTTCTTTTACTCTAACTTGAGAAACCATACGACCCCAAGGCCCGCTCTACCTATGCTTCTCCTTTTTCTCGCTGACATGCCAGTTTTACTCTCACTTCTGCTGCTCGTAGAATTCGGTAATAGCTCTGCTCTGCTCCTTCTATTCACTAACACTCAGCTGAATCTGGTTATCATCACGCATTTTCAATCTAGGGATTTTGTTGTCGTGGTCTTGTAAATTCCACCTTGGCAGACGGGAAACGTTTAAAGCCTTCTTTGCAATGTTGACACTCATTTTCAATATTTGATACTGTGATACTGGTGATTTCAGATGTCATTAGAGACTCGATCGGAAAAGAACATATCGCTCTCTTGAGATCAGGTCCGATATCAAAACTTCTTGCAATTCAAGATAGTCCAAAATACCGTACCCCGGCTAATTCGGTTGAGTTAATGTTAACCCTTAGGAACGTTCAAACAAACATCCATAAATACTAGGAAAATGGCTTGCGTCGTTGCCCTACGTGGTTAACCTGGTTAACGGTTATTTGATCAGAAGATCTCCAGATCATTTCCCCTCATGATAGTTGAAATATGGGAACTGAATACTAGTTACACACAATGTTTCAACCCATTGCAAAATATATCAGCCCTGAGATAGTTCTCGAAGGTACTGCTTCTGCAGGTGCTAGATGTGCTGCTGCCCTACATGCTGGATTGTCTCACTGATCCACCATAGATGCCTTTTATCTTCTAAAATAAGTCTAAAAAAATATTAACGTCATTACTAAGAGAGTGCTCAAATGTCGAGCTCGTGGAACCCCCTCCGTTGTGTCATGTTCGCACATGGGGATTTTTTCTTGAACCTAGCCTAGATATGAATTCGCGGCAGGAGCTCGTTCACATAATTGAAAATCAAGATTTAAAACTACTTCAATAGATTTATCGACACGCAAATAAACTCTGCTTTAATTTCTGGTATCGGTCGCCGCAATTTCAAAGGTTTTTCGGACTTTCTAATGTCCGTGTTATCCTATGACACAACGTTAATATGTGATTTCCAAAAGTCTTAGGCTTCTTCTAATTACTTGACTGCGCGTTGCTTATTAAGGAACCTAACATCTTAAGCGTAGATCCTAAAGGTTCGTTGTCTTAATTTTGGTTGAGTAGTACCCCATGTCGAAACTCAGGATTGATTGAAATTTGTAAGCAAAGCTTGGTTCTCCTATTAATTTAATTTATTGCTTTTGAAGATTTCATCATTAGTAAAATTTACGTGGCCGGGAAGTCAAGATTCCCAAACTAGAGGACTTATAGGCCTCCACAACGAATGTTTTGGGATAAACCTTACATGTATATTTCTTAAGGAACTTAGCGAGCCAAGAACTGCAAACACCCTGTTTGAATACATCTCGGGAATTCTTCTGTTGTAACCTTCATACAAGAAAAGGTAGGTTAATGAGATAACTCCTGCAACTTTAAATATTTAACCGCTTACAACACCTTCTGAGCCATTTTGAGTCAAGCCATGAGGGCGTAACTGTTTATTTATTGATGTATCTTAAAAGTTTTTAATTAGCTAGGTCATATTTGCATCAATTTTATTTTAACTTCGAATAAAATGCTATCCATTCCCATCCACAATGTGTAAGCCCCAAATAAGTTCATGCAATATTCCCGACTTTGCATGATTTAGATTTATTCCCCTATTACAGTTATAAATTGACAGTCCAGTTGGTAGTCTTCTACTATCGAACCCATCCATTCCTTTGATCATTACCAAAAAAAAAGGAGAAGTGATAAGCCAATAAAAAAGAGAAATATCTGGAAGAGATTAAAAACCGCTAACATAAAGTCCATAAATAATAGCCATTTAGTCTAAAAGGTGGACAAAAGCTCAGAAGTTCAGCACACAATAAAGATAATACAAGAACGTTGGCCGAATAAAATTTAAAAGAAGAAAAAAAAAAACCGTTCTAGAGAGGATGTAGGACTTCGAAGTGAATCTCAGTGTCTGGATTTATAACGTGGAATATTTCTCAGTTTGTAGATGCTCTGGAATGACTAGCTCCTGATCCAAGAGAAGACCGACTAGGGCTATCGCTATCAACAGCTAAAATTTATGCATACAACAATCTACAATATCCGAACTCTTTCGAAGGTATGCTGGATGTGGTTGTAATAGTCCGTCTCTGGTGGATGTTTCATATCTCTTCAAATCAGGCAATGGTCTACCCAAGATATAATTTAGATGCATAGGGGTACAACGTGCAACAAGAATTACTTAGGAGGAAGTGTCCCGGTCAGGTAGGAAGATGGGTTCTACAGATTGGCTGATATGTGTATCCGTTCATATTTTTACTCAAACGATTTCTTTTTTACTGTTCTGTTCAGGGATTCAACATTATTTTTGATTATTTTGCTTTAAACTTTCTTATACATATGTCGGTTGGGTTTAAAATTAGTCCTAAACACGGTTAATTAAGTCTATATCATTGTAGGGGTGTGTAATATGCAAGTTAAAATCGGAGAATCCAAGAGTTATATGCCAATTAGATAGAATAGTGAACGGGATGCAAGATAGAAACATTAGACCTGAATTTTGATAAAAAGAAGAAAAAGATTGCAGAAAGCTTTAACTTTTTTAGTTATCATTCTCGGATTTCATAAAAAATAAGTAGATGACTAGTATTTTTTATATTTATTTATTTATTTATTTCATCTACGAGCTAAAAAGCTTAACAGATTACATTTAAATATATAAGTTATAATAATATACTAATAATAATAACAATATTAATATACGAGTACAAAAAAAATAATATATGTAATATAAAAAAAAATAATAAAAATATAATATAAAAAATAATATAATATAAATATAAATAATAATAATAATAAAAGTTTAACAACAATACCAGATATCAAATCTATATGGTCATAAACATTATTGAACTCTCTAATTGACCTTGAAATTGGTTCATTCATACCATAGTTTGTTCTATGCCTTGGCTCAAAAAGAAGGTGTCTTTCCTTTAATGGTCGAGTTTGGCCATAAATATGAACGATGACAAGTAACAAATGACACTTAATACGGTAACAAAGAATATCGCGCACAAAAACAATATCCTGAATTGTTCTTCTGGACTTGAGATCTTGCAAATGAAAATGAAAATTTTGAGTCAAAATGAACACCTAAATATTTCACTTTTAGAGTTCTCATAAGCGTATTGCATTCAAGAGTATACGAAAACTCATGAGTGCGAAGTTTTCTAGATAGAGAAATAACGAAACATTTTTGACATTAAGATTAAGAAAGTTCAAATTCCACCAATTAGACAGATTGTCAAGATCCTTTTGAAGCTTAAAGCAATCATCAATAGAAGTTATCTTTGAAAATAATTTCAGATCATCAGCATATTTAAGGCATTTGCTTTAGATGATACAGTCAACAATGTCATCTAAAAATATAGTAAAAAGCAGTGGCCCTAGGTGGCTACACTGAGGGACCCCAGAAGTACATTTAATTGACCTAGATGTATATCCTTGAACTTTTATTTTTTGGACTCTTCCAATTAAAAATGAAGATATCCATTTCAGTTAGTTAGAATGGATTCCAAAGGTTTCGAGTTTGAGAAGCAGAATTTCATGGTTAACTTGAGTCAAAAGCTTTGCTAAAATCTGTGTATCTATACAGCATCCACCTGACTTCTATTTTCGATAGCGTCTACAACAAATGACGAGAAACAAACCAGGTTTGTAACGGTTGATCTTTCCGAAATAAACCTGTGTTGAGCATCACTAATATGTTCTTTTCAAGAAAATCAAGTTAAAAACTAAGTATTAAATTTTAAGTTCTTTTGAGCCTTCTATCGATTTGATCAACCAAAGATTTATCAATGGTGTAAGAACAAACATTGACAACCGATACTATGTTCATTAGTGCATTCCTTCAGATTCCGTTGATTGAACAACTTCTTACAGGTCCTACTTTTTCAATATAAACGCCCTTAAGGATTTCGCAATGAATTAAAAAGTTCTACCTAAGGAACACTGCAATCTTTACTTCTTGTAAAAGTCTAATGGTTGTTGGATAATATCTACAGTTGAGTCACTTTTCTGGATGTGAGAACAGAAACCTCGGACTGCTTAGATTTCGTGAAATGGCCGGTGAAGACCATATCAATACAGTAATGACAAAAGAAAATATTGGCTAAGATATCAATACTTTTTCTGCATAATAATCTTCAGGCCCGAAGAGCATACTCAATGATCCTCCAACAACTGCAGTTTCTTGGGTGAAGATGATCTTCAAAGGGTGTCTCTTCCTAAATCACATATCTACACGATTGATGGACATTCGTTAGAAAAGTTTTTATCCCGAAAGTTGGTAAGCCAGGCCATGAACTCGAGAGGATTTCCGACCAATCAGTTTACCCTCTATGATGCTTAAAACTATAGATTCTAGATAACCATATTAGAGATTTCGTAGATTTTTTAAATGAAAAGTCCTAGACAACGACAGTAGTAGTGGGCCACAAGCTATGTAAGTGGGGTTCACCAAGCTTTACTACTAAAAAGGACGGTATTTTACGTCCTTCAATCTGCATTATCCTCGACCCTAAATTCAACCAGAATTAAAATTTTTAAGAACAGATTAAGAAGTTCTGCAAAGCCTTTTAGGCCTGTGGAAAAGCATTCGATAAAAAGTCGGGCCTGCAATCCATAATAATTTATTAGCCATACACTGCCGTGGTACCTTCGAACAACAAAGCATATAACAAAGCATATTCATCAAGCTCATTGTTCATTGTTGGCTTGCCAAACCGTTAGGACGCAACAATATTGAATACCTGACTCTAGCTGACATGTTTTCGATATAGATTAATGTTAATTCGGTACTACCTTGGGTCTTTGTGAGAATCTAAAATTAATTTTTTCATGCAAAAAAGACTGGGAGGATAACGTTGTTATGAGGTACGAAACCATCTTTAATAATGGCTTAAATATGGAATGTGATGTACGAGTAGTTTCAGAAATTTTGTCTTAAGTCCTTAAGTGTCTCTAGAATATTTCTGCGACCTGATTGCACTAGTGTCCTTCCAGCTAAATAACTGGGAATTAGGAAAGCATGCAAACTACTCAAACCAGATCCAAATCAAAACCGGATTACAGACATTTTGACGGACAGTCACGTGACTGTTAAAACCATTGATTTGAGCTTCTGCATCCTCTGAATTGACCCAACAAAACCGGGATAAGCTTGTGAGCCCGATAGCTTCAAGGTCACTCTAACCTTTGTTTTGGGCAACAGTCTAATGGAGGAAAATGATTGGGTTACGAGCTGACAAGGCAAGGATCAGCTTTTTATAGCCCACTTGCGGAAAGAGTAAAAGGGCAACATATCGTCAATTTTTCTCACAGAATCCATCGAAAGTGAAGAACCTTAACCAACTGCATTATATCTAGAAATATGTGGCCAACCTATAATAGGTCCCGAACAAATGAGCTAATATCTAGATCCAGGCAACACATAGCCAGGGCAGTTGTAACACACACTGGACAGTCTATGGCCTGGCCAATAGGATAACATGCAGCGAAGCAGGGCGATCCTTACATTGCTTACTGTAGCTGTTTTAGGGGCCAACTGTAAAAAATTACCTAACATTGTAATAACCCTCAAAATGAAAATGAAATAATCTACCAAAATTGGGTAGTAATTTCATTGTTAAAATATTCTCAAAATCGAAGATGAAATAAGTTCTCAAAAATGTACGAAATAACCTCTTCCCCCGCTCCAAACGGAAAACGTACCAGCGTTCCAAGGATTTGAATCTCCTTTTTCTGTTCTCTGTACCCCTCACGCAATTCCTTGGATCAGTTTCTTCATCAGATTGACACCTATGTTAACAGTTTTTTTCGACATCTTTAACGTAGAAGTTATCACCCAAATAACCTCCCCAATCTTAAATATGAAATAAGTTCGCAAAACCCTATAGTATTAATCCCCATCTGACGAGCTTTATTTCAATATATCCATTCCATCAAAAATTTTGAGGAATTATTTATTTTTTATTTTGGGAGTAAATTCATTGGGGAGTGATTTTCTACAGCCATGGAGAACAGTAGAAAAAGATAACAGTCATTAAAATTCCATTCGGACGTAATGAGAGCACAATCATTCGGAAAGTTATTATTTGACAACCGTAACGATGTTTTTTTTTAAGTTTTCGAATTAGTCGTATTTATAAATGAACCTTAGGACTGTTAAGTGTTCAAAACCTTTAAAGTAAGTATATATTAAAAGTATATGTTAACGAACTATCTGAACTAAAGATCAAAGATTTAATTCCTACTCTTAGTACGACGAATTTCCTCTGAGACGAACCTTAACGACTTCTGTAAAGGATTTTACTCGATCTAAAGACCTCCGCCGGCTACCAAACTTCAGGTAGAAGGGGGCTCTTGAATCCCTCCTCATATATCATTAAATCTACATTTCATGGCACACTCTTTTGCTAATTGGGTCACTGTGTCCGTAATGTAAAATATCATCTTCTCTTATTTCTCCGACAAACCTATTACTCGTATGCAGCGGAGATATAATTCGCACATCAACTAATTTGGCTTAAGCCTTAGTTCACACTGTCTAGAACACAATCTACTCAATCATCCTTCTAATTCACTCCAATCTTAGTTTTAAGTTAGAATTTTAGAAATAAGATTATTAATTAGTTGTAGGACCTACAATGTAGGTATTAACTGGGGTTTTTGCCCCCTGCAAAGTGATACTGTCTGTGAAGACTTTCCCCTGTAACAAATACAAAAATCTTATCACCAACCTTCTTCTTCAAATCAAAGTCAAAAAATAAACCGAAAGCCTTTTAAGGAAGGGTTCCAATGGACAATAATAATAATAATAATAATTAAAACTTGTTGAATTTTTGTGTAGATTTATGACCCTCTTTCAAATAGAAAGAAGTATTTTTATTGAACCTCTTTTATAAGTTGATTTTACTTAGCTTAAAGTAGTATTTCTACTATCTATAACATAGAAGCAACAAAAAAAAAAACATTACAAAATGATAAATTACAACAAAAATACATTAACCTATTTTTAGCAAAAGCTTCTTATGAAATCGATTTAATATGTTAACACATTTTGGTCATTTACATTAAACAAGACAAGACACAACTCAAAACAACAACATACATTAAAATGTTAGACTATTTTTCAATTGCGCAAAACACCACAAGATCATGCCACTCTATTGCATCAACATTATGGGTATTATTATTACAACTTTGCAAATTCTGATTTATTGATAGATCCTGTCACTTGACCCTGGAAATTTAATACTCGAACTCCATTAACGACACATTTAGTGCACCAAAAACAAACATTCGAAGTGCATTAATAACTTATGACTTATTTGACTTTAACGATGCATTAAAATAGTAACGAAAAATACACGTATCATTTCTACACCTACATCAGTGCAGGCGATCGTGATCTCGACATTAAAACAATATTCCCCAGCTTAAATGTCTAATTGTAATAGAAACGGGCAACTGCACGAATCAGTCAAGCCCACACAACAATAAAACTATGTATAGCCCGGTCAAAATAGACATTCAAGGTTACATTAATTCGCATAAAGCTGAAAATTGGCATGAATGTTGAGAACACTATTACAAACAATTTGTCAAAAGTCCCCATCGATCCGACGTGTGCAAAAAAAATTATTCAAGGTCAAATGTTGCAAATTTCGGTTTTTTGCATTTTTCAGCTGAACGGCAAGTTTTATCATAAGATAGGTGAGACAAAAATTATTCATCATGCAATTATCTAAAGAAATTGTCTTAACACTTTTTCTCCTAAGAATCACCATTTTGGAGATATAGCGAATCAAAAAGTTGAAAAAAAATTATTCAAGGTCAAATGTTGCAAAAATCGTTTTTTTGCATTTTTCAGCTGAACGGCAAGTTTTATCATAAGATAGGTGAGACAAAAATTATTCATCATGCAATTATCTGTAGAAATCGTCTTAACACTTTTTCTCCTAAGAATCACCATTTTGGAGATACAGCGATGTTGAAAAATGTGTGTTCTTCATAATATGTATGTCAATTACCGTTATATACATTACACAACGGTAATACAAGTAAAAATGTTAGTTTTCGTGGCGTATAGATACATATTATACAATTCTAAAGCCAGATATACACTGTTCAAATGCATGACAAGCACGCGCAAGTGTATTGGTATAGATTGGATTTAGGATTAAAGCAAAATGAAAATCTTTTGAGTTTCTTTCAATCTAGCGTCCTGCATTGAAGTAGTGTATATGCAAGATTGATGATTGACCATGCATTTATTGGTTCATTTGCGTATAGTTCGTTGAAGAGATGAGAACACAGTACAACATAAGCACTGATTGAAATATTAAAATAGTAAACAAAAAATGTATGATGAAATGGACAGACAAAATAAAACAAATTACTCGGATAAAATTGAAAAAATCTCAAAGACGTTCTTATATTCACAATTTCGCCGAAAAAAAACTCACAAAGCGCAAAGTCCTCTCACCACACCGTCCATGTTAAAATAAAAGATTGAAGACTCATGCTTGGTGTGTGTATATGCAACTTTAATCCGAATTTTCGAATACACTTGCACAATGTATATTTGGCTTAAGAATATAAACTCGAAAGAAAACCCAGTCCCTCATTTTATGTGACCGTACGGCCTTGAGCAGCATCTGTCTGCGACGCTCGTATACCAGCTCCGTTTCTAAGGGCCCAAACAAAATAGTATTAGTCCCAAGCGTTCCTTCGTAGTAAGAACAAGTAGTTATTGCAAACAGAATTTGTGCAGTTTCTTGCTTGTAAGAGAAATGTATCAATTTTGCTTTATTTGTAGTAAACATTTGGCGGAAAAAGTACACTCGGAAGAGTACCATTACCGTAGTTAAAAGACGTCACGAACAAGAACAAGCTGGTACATCAATAATAAGTCCTCCTCGTACTAGAGCACGCGTAAATGAATCAGTTTTTTGTTTAGGTTACGTTACCTTAGGTTAAGGTGGCTGCTGACCGGAAAAGCCAAAACACTTAGACCAATATTTGGTCCGTTGTGATACTACAGGATTTCAAAAATCAATCTTACTCGTTAAACCATTAACAATGAAGCATTTGAGACAGTGAATGTCAGAATTGTTTTTTGTTTAAAAGAGTGCTGTTTATTCTGTGGCAATGAATTGAATAAAGCGTTTGAAATGAAAAAAAGCACTGCAATATCGGCGTCAAATTTGTAATGTAATTAGGTGCTTAGATAAGTTTGGTACTTATCTTTTGTAAAAAATACTCATAATCGCTTTCGTCATTTCCAATAGTAGTATTTTTCAATTAGATACAAAATTTTCAACTCAATAGGACCACAATAGATCGTTGAATAGGCCTACCGGGAAAGCCACCTTTAAAAAAACGCGCCAAGTGTACTACTTCACGGGTGGCGCGGAACCGTGTGCATATTATGAAGAATACAACTTTTTCAACTTTTTGCTTCGCTATATCTCCAAAATGGTGATTCTTAGGAGAAAAAGTGTTAAGACAATTTCTATAGATAATTGCATGATGAATAATTTTTGTCTCACCTATTTTATGATGAAACTTGCCGATCAGCTGAAAAATGCAAAAAACCGATTTTTGCAACATTTGACCTTGAATAATTTTTTTTCAACTTTTTGCTTCGCTATATCTCCAAAATGGTGATTCTTAGGAGAAAAAGTGTTAAGACAATTTCTTTAGATAATTGCATGATGAATAACTTTTGTCTCACCTATCTTATGATAAAACTTGCCGTTCAGCTGAAAAATGCAAAAAACCGATTTTTGCAACATTTGACCTTGAATAATTTTTTTTGCACACGTCGGATCGATGGGGACTTTTGACAAATTGTTTGTAAGAGTGTTCTCAACATTCATGCCAATTTTCAGCTTTGTGCGAATTAATGTAACCTTACCCTTATTTTTGAAGCTAATTTGACCGGGCTAGTACCAACAAAAAATAATAGTAGATTGTTGAAAAATGCTTTGGAAGCCAGGATCGAACTTTGTCATTTAGAGAGCCTGAGGCAGAAAAAAATCTATGAATGCTCTTTCTTCGTGGATAAATTGGTCTAGAAACTCAAGCTCATGTAGTTGAGAAATAATGTTTGCTTGATTTGTAAAAAGTGTCATATTAATTCTTTTAAACCGCACCGTTTTGAGAAGGCTTCGTTGAATAAGTTGTCGCCTAAAATATTGGAAGTCGGTTAAATGCTGTGACTAAAAAATCTCACATATCTTGGCGTCAAGGATGTTACTTCCTCATGCGGGTTTTAAGAAAAAAATAAGTCGTCAATTAGTAAACGGTTAATTTTAATTTTTAACTAATTTCATTTTTTTTTCCAAAATTGTCATTAAGGGATATTCCCATCTCAGGTATGGGATTTTCAGACTTTGTAATGTGATATTTGAAAGATCGTGCCTGGGCGAAACGCATTTGGACTAAAGGTCGCAAAAACTTTCAATTTGATTTTTAATCAATAGAGTCCACAAAAACAAAAACTATAAACACAATTTTTGTTGTTTTTATATTTTTGTTTCCATCTTCTTAGATCACTAAATATTCAATCAAAATTGTTCAGTTTCATGAATTGGTCAGCCATAGCTTTTGATATGAATTTTAAAAAGTTTTTTTTTTCAAGATCACCTTTGCCGAAGGTTAGAGCTCCGCATTAGTGGGATTTTCAAAAAATGATCAGTAATTGGTAACAAACAGTCAGTCCTTCTTATAGCTTTATCATCCATAGATTTTTTACTTGAATTAAATTTTTTTTTTCACGATCACAGAAAGTCATTGGTGGGATATTCAAAAACAAATAAGTGTGTCATTTTGAAAGATTCCTAAATGGTCTTTGAAAATCAGTCAGTTTGCATCCATGTTTGTTGCAAATTAAAAAAAAATGTTGTCCAGCTCACCATCAGAGAATATTAGCTTATTTGTGGGATTTTCGGAAAATGGTTATTCTATCTGTTTAAATGGTCAAAGATTTCTCCGTGCAACCCATGGTTTCAATTTATTATTATTTATTTTTTAATAAGTTCTATAATTTATGAATATATGTAGAATTCGATTTTTATTTAATTAAATTATTCGAAATTAACAATAAAATAATAGAAATTAAAAGGCAAAATTTAAACAAAGGAATGCAAAAAGTTAAATGAAATTTAGAAAAAAGGATAAGCGAGATTGATACACGTCTTCGTCGTTCGTCGTCTACTTTAAGTCTGTCTTTCTTTCTTCAGGAAAATTAATTTCTTTTGGAACGGGTGAGCAGTCCGAAAGTGAAAGCGGGTTCAGCGTTGCCGTCTAAATTTATTTCCATCCTACAGATCGGCCGTCCTGATCACAAGCTGTCCTCAGCGTTCTGTCAAAAAGAAATAATAAAGAAAATAATTAGTCATCGCTTTCCTCTTCCGAAGAAGAGTCTGAATCAATGTCCGTAAGGCGCCAACTTTTCATCATATCGTCACAGCTTGTTGTAACTGAGGGTCCTTCATGGTCTCCAATCTTCTCCACCTCGTACCTGTCATGATTACAAGCTTTGGTAATTTTGTAGGGTCCAAGATACTTCCTAGCAATCTTCAAATTAGGTCCGAACTGTGTGCGACGAATCGCCACCAGGTCACCTTCATTATACTTTCGGGCTGGACGTCTTTTCCGATTGTAAGTCTTCCGATTCTCGTCTTGGATTTTTGCGATCGATTCTCGTGCCTGCTGCCTTGCTTCATCTCTCTCCTTGGCAAACAGCTCTCTTATATCGTCGTCGATTAGTTTTGTCAGTTCAGGGTCAGTGTTGCTTTTCATTTTTGTGCCAAACATTAGTTCGAACGGTGTGGTTTTAATGCTTCGCTGCCAGGTCGAGTTGATGGACGCTTGAAGTTTACTACAATGAGTGTACCACTTACTTGAATCTGTCGCTGAAAGCTTGGTTAGAACTGAAACGATTACACGATTTATGCGTTCCACTTGGCCATTCCCCCTCGGCACTCCTGTCGCTATTACTAAATGTTCGATATTACCTAACTTGCAATATTCCTCGAAGTTGTTGCTGGTAAACGCTGATCCACGATCCGAAATAATGCGTGCGGGATTTCCGAAGGTTGCGGCTTGTAGCTCAAGCTTGGTGATCACCTCAGCTGCTGAAGTCGTCTTCGTTGGGTAAATCCATGTAAATTTAGAAAACGCGTCGATTACACAAAAAATGTAGCTGTACTGCTTTGCTGTTTTGGTCAAAGGACCTAAATGATCGACGTGGTATGTACACAAAGGGGCGCTTTCTTTGTCGATAGAGCTAAGGAGCCCTTCCTGTTTTCCTGATTTTCTCTCCGATAAAATACAGGCAATGCAGTTGCTTCGGGTTTCCTCTAGCTTCTTTGCGAGATTAGGGATGAAATAATCTCTTTTCACGATCTCCATCATTTTCTTAGTAGCAAAATGCCCGTTGCTGTGAACATTCCTTAAGACTTCAGCTTGCATCTTCTTTGGTATGTACAACAGCTTCCGTCCTTCGTCATCTTCCTTGTAGATTATTCCGCGTTCACAAACGTAAGTTTCATAAGGGGTATACTTCAAAATATTTTTTATTAACTGTATGTTTTCGTCGTTGTCCTGTGCTTTGATAATTCTGGTTAGGAACTCACCTTTAATGATGCCTACCGCATTTCTACTCAGTGCATCAGCATGACGCATTCTTACCGCATTCCGATGTTCCAACTCGAAGTCGAATTCCTGCGTAATGAGCACCCATCCAGCAATTCGTGAAGAGAACTCTTTTTTCTCCATCGTTCCTTTGAAAGCTGCGCAGTCCGTCACTATTTTGAATCGCAGTCCGAGTAGGTAGTGTCTAAACTTCTTCAAGGCGTTCACCACTGCTAGAGCTTCAAGCTCATAGCTGCTGTAGCTCTGCTCCGATGATGAGGTCTTCTTACTGTAATAAGAAACAGGATAAAAAGCATTATTATCTTTTTGAAGCAAGACGGCGCCAAAACCCCATTTGGACGCATCAGTATGAAGCTCCGTCTCTGCGTCTGGTCGATATAGCTTAAGAACAGGAGAAGTCGTCAAAATTCGTTTTAGTTCCTCGAAG
This sequence comes from Philhelius festivus, assembly GCA_963931855.1. Lineage (NCBI taxonomy): Eukaryota > Metazoa > Arthropoda > Insecta > Diptera > Syrphidae > Philhelius > Philhelius festivus. Next base: position 59,124,614 of record OZ007557.1, read on the forward strand.
GCGGCTACCTGTTTTGGTCCAAACTGAAACTTTTCACCTTTTTTGAGTAGATCCGTTAATGGTCTTGCGATTGTGGAGTAGCCTGGCACGAACTTCCTAAAATATCCGGTGAGTCCCAAAAAACTTTGGATTTTCAGAACGTTTATCGGCTGTGGAAATCCTTGAACGGCTTTTATTTTTTCAATTGATGGCTTGATGTTCCCATTCTCGATTCGGAATCCCAAGTATTCGATAGATTCACACAAAAAATGACATTTCTTCCAGCGAAACTTCAGACCATATTCGCTTGCCACCTCCAGCACCAACTTCAGATTATCCAAAGCGTCATCATAATCTTTCCCCAGGATTGCAAAGTCATCTACAAAAATCAAAAGAATTTTCCGAAGTCTTAAATCTTTAAAGACTGCATTGACATGTCTTTGGAATACAGCTGGTGATAGACAGATTCCAAAAGGAGCAACGTTAAGTTCCCATTGATCATCTGCCGTCACAAAAGACGTATACTTACGACTCTCTTCGCTTACAGGCACATGGAAAAAGCCATTTTCCAAGTCCATTGTCGTAAAAACTTTCGCCGAACTCAACTGATCGAGCTGTTCCTCCACCAGAGCATTTGGGAACGGGTCGCGGATGATAATCTTGTTGAGTGCACGATAGTCGATGCACAACCTTTTCGTGCCCTCTTTTTTATTTGCGAGTACAACAGGTGATGAGTACTCTGACTCGCTTCGTCGTATAAAACCCTTCTCGTGCCATTCTTCTACCTGCTTTTGTACGATGTCTTTTTCGAGTGGAGCAAGTCGTCTTGGACGATGAACAATCGGAACATCAGAACGGAGAATAATTTTCATCTGAACGTTTGTTGTCTTCGTTTTTACAGGCTTGTAGTTGTCGACCAACTTCTGAACTTGTTCCCTGTACAACGGTTTGCCAACAAATAGTTCTACCTTTTCGTTACTAACTTGGTAACAGTTCTGAAATTCTGACTTTATCTGCTCTATGTGAACACCATCTTTCGCCAGTGAAATGCGTGTGCCTCGTAAGACGTCTTTGCCAATCAAAAGCGCGTGCTGCAGGCACCTTGAAGAAACAACGTAAATCTTGGGTTCATAGAACATATTGTCTATTTTCATAGTGGCAAAAAAGTATCCAAAAGGCTTCGTACATTCTTGGGATAATCCTCGAAAAACTTGATCATCAACCTCTAATGCTGGAGAGCCTATCTTGAAATACTCTGTCGAATCCATCATCGTCACGTCGCTACCTGTGTCAATTCTTGCTCTTACCCGAAAGCCATTCACCGTAACCATCTTAACCTCCAACTCGCTTACGTCAGTGTCAACCACATTCACTGCTTTTGGAACGTCTACAGTCTTCTTCGGACAGTTTGGTGAAAGGTGACCGAACATATCGCAGTTGAAGCACTTTGGACCTTTCGACTTATTTTCACACGATCTGCTTTTATGTCCCGTCATTCCACAGTTATAGCATCGAATTCCCGAATTATTGCTATGGTTAGTATTTTTCGTCTTCGATTTGGTGGTCTGCCACTGGTGTGAAGACGATCGTTGACCGAGGCTACTTCTGAATCGCTCGTACTCTAATAGTTTCACCCTAAAATCGCCCATCGTTCGAGCACCATAAAGCATGGCTTTATTGAAGGCCAAGTCGTCAATGCCATCGATGACGTATTGTATAACGGAGGGTTCCTCTACGCCACCCTTAGCCCCTAACTCTCGCATTGCAAACAAATATTCCATAGTTGTTTCACCTTTCTTTTGTTTTTTAGCAGCCAAACCTTTGTGCACATCTGCAGTGTTCATAGCGTGTCCAAATTCGTCCAACAACAGTTCTTTCAGCTCCGTCCGTTTTGTTAAAGTTGGCTTAGCCCGCATCGCCATTTTAGCGGTACCAGACAACAACCGTTTGGCAAACAAAATTTTTCGCGTGTCATCCCACTTCATCAAGGATGATACCGTTTCAAACTCGTCGACCCATGAAGCAACATCTCCCTGACCACTGAAACTAGACACAGCATTAAGAGCGTCCTCAAAAGATCCGATACTTGCCTGAATATCACGCCTTTTTAGCTCCTCGAGTTCAGCTCGGAGCAGTGAACACTCTAGTTCAATGCTAACCGTATTTCCACGTCTTTGGTCATCTTTTGAGTGTGTTGATTTGACATTATCAGCTCCTCCACCACCATCGTTCCGACGTTCGTCATCTTGGAGTCCTCTTGTAGGAGGTAGTCGTACTCTCCCACCGAACAGACTTGTTTCAGCCCCCGCCATCGTCCTCCTGCCGATCGGCACATCAGGCAGAACGTCATCCATCTCATACTCGTCATTTTGGGGTGCTTCCGCGTTGCCTCTTTGTGTAAGCATGGACATTCTCCACTTTTTTTTGCTAGACTCCAAATCTTCCTCACGTCTTTTGAGGTCGATTTCTCGTTGCACAAGAGCCTCAAAAACTTCTGGAAAATCAGCACCTGAGTTCATTGCAGTGCTGTTTAATTGTCTTCCTCGTCGTTTGCCTACCATCGTGTATATTTTTTTTTTTTTTTTTTTTGCTTGTCGCGATAATTTTAATTCGAGAGTACTGCTCTCACCGCCTGACTGATAAAAAGATCACAAATTGTTTCTTCGACTGAAATTTAATGTTTTAAAATCGAGTTTCTGGCCTCAAAATATTTAAAAAAAAGGAATGGTTGAGCCCCCAATTGTAGAATTCGATTTTTATTTAATTAAATTATTCGAAATTAACAATAAAATAATAGAAATTAAAAGGCAAAATTTAAACAAAGGAATGCAAAAAGTTAAATGAAATTTAGAAAAAAGGATAAGCGAGATTGATACACGTCTTCGTCGTTCGTCGTCTACTTTAAGTCTGTCTTTCTTTCTTCAGGAAAATTAATTTCTTTTGGAACGGGTGAGCAGTCCGAAAGTGAGAGCGGGTTCAGCGTTGCCGTCTAAATTTATTTCCATCCTACATATATGGATTGCAAATTTGCAATGCGTATAGGGAAGCCGGAAGGCTCATGATTGAGGTGGACAGTTCTACTTGCGGTGGCAGTTGGAAAAACCAACTGAACAAAACAAATAAAAAATATCATCTACGGTTGAAAATCCCTTTATTCGGTTTTGACAAATATACGACGAAGTTGGGTTGTGTTAATGTAAGGTGCTTTCGCGTAGACCACGATTTTAAGTTTCCGTATTCCGTACAAGTACGGACTGTGCACTGCTTACAATATATTTAAAGGTTGCAGTGCCCTTTAACCCCAAATTACTTATTAACCATAGTAGCCCTTGGCATAATGGTTAGTAGGATTGACTGTCAGCAGAAGGTCTTGAGTTCGATTCTCAGCCACTGCAAACACGTTTTTCAAGGGTGAACTGCCTTTTGCGAGGAATTGAAAAATCCTCTAAGACTATCTCTTGAAATGAGAAGTGCTGCTCATTAGCCGTTCCAGAGCGGCAGAAAATTGTTGTCCCCTCCATTCCTAGTAACATGCACACAGGAATGTTTCAAATTTGTGAGTCACTAAGTTTTGGCTCTCTACGAGCAGTTATGGCTTCATATTTTAGATTTTTTAAAAGAACTTACATTTTTTTCAGGATGGTCATTTTTGGGATATTCAAAAAAAAACTTTGCGATTTGAAAAGGCAGAATTTGGTTAGAAATGGTTACACAAAAATATTCATAATAAATTTTAAATGATTTTTTAAATATTTTCCAGATAATGCAAATTGTTAGAAGGTATTTTCAATTGCGGGAAACAGAATGTAGTATCTAAAAGGTCATTAATTAGTCAATATAATCGAAACAGTTTTGAAACTTCTTCATATTTTTTTTATTTTTGTATGAAATTTTAAAGTTCACTGTAAGGTCATAGAGGATATGAAAACATAAATTTGTGGGATATTCACAAGAAAAAGTGTAACATCTTGATTGTCAATTAGTGGTCATGAAAGATCAGCCAGTTTCATTATATACTAATATACTAATACGAGGTGCTAATATCTTTCTTAATAGATGACTAGTTAATGAATCTGACTAAACATTTAAGAATAATTACTATCTAACCATTGAAATGGTATACTTTTTTCTGAATATCCCACAAATCATCTTAAAGGAAAAAAACTTAAGAACGCCATTAAAAAATCTACGTGCGACAAAGTAATGAAAATGAATGACCTTTATAGTGACCAATTGCTAATATCTTTCAGATGGTACACAATTTTTTTTGAAAATCCCACAAATAATAAGGAGCTTCCTCTGATTTTGATTTTGAAAACAAAAACTTTTTGAATTTTTGGGGAAGAATTAGTGACGGTTTTGTTGGTGTATCATTTTTTTTTTTTGAATATCCCACTTATGAGGTACTTAGATGGTGGAACGTAATTTTTGCCATTTACAACCCAAATACAAAATTTTTAGGGAAATCAAAGTCGAAAGTATGGTACAGATTTTTCCATTTCGTTTCATAAAAATTCAGCTTAAGTGAGCAATTTTCGTCAATCAAAATTGCAGTAAAGAAGAGATTTGAACACATCTCGATTGACGTTGTCCACTAACATTTTAGAGACATTTTACATAAATTAAGTCTAACTATTCGATGTGTGCGGTTCCGCTAACATTCCATGTGAAGACAAGATTGATTCAGCATTTCTCAAGAGTTTCTAGACGAAATTCTACTAAATTTTTTGACTTTTAATATTATATTACTAACTAACTTAAGGTGCCGCTAAAATACAGAGTCGACAAGAGTCCAAGGAAACAAGCTTCTCGGAGTTCCGTTTAAATAATTATTTTTTTCAATGAATTTCTAAAAATGTGGTAAGTGCGATGTCACTCTAGAGCCCGTATAGTCCATCGTTGTATCTTTTCGTCCAATCCCTGTCTATCCAAATGGAATCAAATATCAACCAAAGAATTGTCCTTTCAAAACATCAAAACAGTTTAAAACATTCTCAGCTTCCTTTGACAGTTATCAATATATCTATACCATATAATAAAGACCGATGTAATGAGCGTCCTATAAATGTACACTTAAGTTGCTCCAGATAGGGTTTGGCCACTCAATTGTCTTCTAAATGCAAGAAAGTAGGGATTTAAAATAGTTATTCTCCATTTGATCTTAGCGCTAATATTGTTATCTTAGAAAACAAGTATTTAATTATTGGTAAGGTTCTGCCTCACAAGATTTGGCTCTATCAGTTCAAAAGGATTAAATGGCCCTTTTTATTAACTTTGAATAATCCACCACTGTTTAGAAGTTGCATTTAACCCCAATATAGAAGACAAACAATTAAAATTGCCATAAGTACACGAACGTCATCATTTTTCATTAAAAAGGTCTAATTAAAACATTAAAAGGGTCCCCCAACAACAGAATTTTCCTACGAAGAAAGCAATTTCTTTTGATTAACCTCACAGCAAGCAGTCAAAAAAAGTAAAACTGATACATATACCATCTTCTTCGAGTATTTATGTGACAAAAAGAAAAAAAAACCTATTGGGCTAATGTCTAATTGCAGCCTCAATTATAATCGGCGTCGCCATCACACATTTATCACCCGGGCGCCATACAAACCTATTTGGTGCGCCATCTATCTGGGAGCTTTGGCAGCAATAATTAACTTTTATTGTTTTCTTAATTGTTTGTTGCTTCTGCACAAGAAGCTAGCAACGGCAATAGTATAATTGATGATGATGACAGTTGTTGCTCGCTCATCATCATCATCATCGCCATCTTTATCGTTTCATACAATTGTTGCTAGAAGTTATGACGATATACGACGGGCGACCATGTCAAGTTGTCGTATAGTCGATGTGAAAACGATGAGAACACACACACATACTGTCTGTTCACATCATCTAAACTCATATAGGAGCTATAAAAGTTACCAGCAGCCCGCCACAGAGAATTAAAAGTGTCACACGTGCTTGGACCTGGGCCTGAGCCTGAGCCTGGGTGTTTTCTTGTTTTACTCTGACATGCCTCATGATGATGATGATTAGCCCACTTGGATCGAAATGAACCCTCCTCTTCTTGCACAATGGGAACCCACACCAGTACTTTAGTTCAAATTCCTGTTGTGACGAAACTCTTGGCAAGAATTAGGAGTAGCCATAGTTAAGATTATGATGTTGTGTTTTGAACTGCAACAATAAGTTGACACACCGTCTCACGCTGTGCACATTAAAAGTTCCATAATGGGAATTCACCGACACGGGTGACACATTGAAAAGGTGGCTTTTAATTGAGACATTATAGGGGACATAACTTTGTGGAATAGTGTGTAAATATGTATTCTGACTGATTCTGATGGAAATAAATGGCATGATGTAGATGGAAATACATAAGTGATTTAGATGCAATCAATCAATCCGAAGAGTTCAATGAGGCGAATGAAATACAATGTACAAACTGACTGTCAAATTATTTACCAATGAGAGAATTTTGAACAAACGGTATTGTTGACGGAAATAAAGAACTTGTAAAGAGTTTCATTGATATTATTTAAGAGGTAACAAGTACCATACACTATATACATTAGTACTGTTTTCTGAGTTTATATAACTTCGTTCAAGAGTTTGTGGACCGAATAACATAATACTCGTATAATAAAAAAAAATATTTAAAATACTTTTCTCGTTGTTTAATTGTTAATTCAAAGAAAGTTAAACTTTTTTAAGCCAAATGTGAACTAAATTGTTCTTAAGAGTTATTGTCATTGATAGTAAAGGGTGTTTTCTTAGATGCTGATAACTTGAAATATTGGAAACATTGTTTTCTGTGACGGCGGATTTGAAAGCTCTCGCTTATTTTTATGTAAGTTTGGTTTGGGAATCCACCATAAATAGAGAAGCAACGTTGTCAAATTGTTCAGTTTTTGCAATATGTCCGCGTGCCTGTGATTTGACGCCATTAGATTACTTTCTTTGGGAATATGTAAAGTCGCATGTCAACGCTTTGCACTTGGAAGCTGACATTCAACGTGTTATTGTCGAAATACTGTCCATGAGCGGCTCAGTAACGGTGACCACTTCCCGAAATCATGTTCAAGCATTAATGAAAATAAATTATCTTTCCACTAAAGCCAATTTCATGGATTTGAATAACGGTTTTCTGTGTTTTACTTCATATTAAAGTTCTCCGCCTCTAAAAAAACACCCTTTATTTACGGCTACTGATTATATACCAGGAGCAAAATTCTCTCAGGTAAAGCACAACAGACCGGCAGGTTTACCTCACGCATGATTTTTAATATGAAGAGTTTTTTAATAAGGGCGACTAGATGTTGAAATTGAATCAAACAAGCTCTGTGTGAGGTTTTAACAAAATTCTTTTTTATTCGAAAGATCCACGTGTGCCATTATATGTATATGAAATATGACAACGTTCCCCACTCGGTTGACTTTTTATGGTGACACTAATACGAGTGGTCCAATTTTCAATAGCTCTTCCGCATAGATCCGGCTGAAATTCAGTGGATGACCTGTGTTATGTTCACCGAAAGGGCAACAGTCGATTGTGGCTTAGTCGTATAGAACTGCGACTTCAGGCAACACTACAAGAAAAAGTATAACTGGGTCAAATCGTATGACTTTTGGTGTCACCTATATGAGAGATAAACTTCCGAACCCTCAAATCATTCAGAATGCTGTGTGGCACGTAGAACCATCCTGCTGAAACCACTCTAGATTCAAATGGTTAAAATTAGGCCATAAGAAATTGGTTATCATCGCTCTCTTACGATTCCCATTGAAGGTAACACCTCACCAACGTCAAATTCGAAAAAGTACGGACCAATGACCCCATCAGCCCAAGATCTACACCAACCGGTAACATTTTGAGGATACATCGTCACCTGGTGAACCTCTTGTGAGTGTTGTCGCCTATACGGCAATTTTGCTTGGTAACTCAGCCATTCGTCCACAAATGCACCTCGTCGCTAAAGAAGATTTTTCGGCTAAAATTGGGGTCCTCTCCCAAGCGCTCCGAATCCCAGTCCTGGGTCAGTTGGATCTTGTACGGGTGTAACCCAAGTCCCGATATGAAATTCGCCAAGTTGAAGTCTCCAAAAGTCCGAGTTCTGGTGCATGGCGAGCAATCGACTACATTGGGTTCTGATGTAAGCTTTCACGCAGCGATATTTCCATCTGATCTAGCATTCCTTTGATGTACGAATATTTGCCGTTTGATTGCCAACCGGTGGTCTCAACGTTCGGCCACAAATTATTGAAAAGTCGAAACGTCTACATTTGAACGTCTACCATTGAATGAATCTGAACTTAACGGTACATCTAAAATAAGTTTGAGGGTGAGTATTTCTAGCGAAACGGGTGGGTATCACTGGTGAAATGATTGAAGAGACGAATGCATTTGGCCAGTTCTAGTGAGCATTATTTGTGAACGAGGTGATAAAACGAAGAAATACATGAAACATTCCGAAGTCGTTCAAGAAATGGGAATGATTCCTTGATGTATAAGTTATACTCGAGTTTTGAACTATAAAGTCTTATAAATTGTATCCAGATCAGGAAAAATTTCTTACCTCGAAAGGTAGCAACCTATTTGGCGGTCTCAAGAATGTTATCTCTCTAACGAAGACAGTCGTTGACATATTATATACCGAGTATTGAAAGCTTTTCGGCTTTCGGCCATTCAAGAACAATGACATTAAGGGGCATAGCATACCTTTGATATCATTGCAATTCCTTTAGTACTTGGAGTTAAAAACAGGATGCCATGTGATTCAAGCAATTATTTTTTTTTATAATAAGTCGTTTTTTTGAATACATTTTTAAGAAACCTAAAGTTCTTATTATGATACGAAAAAAGAATAAATTAAAAAAAAAAATATTGATCCGTTTTTGAGAAATTCAAATTTTGAAAAAAATGTTCTATGGTGGGTACAGTCAGTAATATCTTAATCGAAATTTGTTTTTATTAAATTAAAGATCGTAAAAATTAATCGAACGAAAAATAAAATGCTCGACTGGATCGCACGAACTTGCTCTTATGTAATAGTACTTTGGAATTTAAGATACATTTTATAAATATAAAACATGGATTTAATGAGATAATAATGCTCAAATACATAAAATTGCCGTCTGATTTCTAGAAAAGTATGAATTTATGCAAACAAACTTCAAAAAATCGTTTTATTATTAAATAAATTTTTTATATAAGAAATTTCTTTAAAATTTTTCAAGAAAAATGTGGGATGCGAGTTTTAAGTAATTAATAATATTGATGTTAGGAAAGAACTTCAAAAAATAATCGTTCATAGGTTTTGAAGATATTGATTTAAATTTTTTTTTTTTTTTAAAAACCCAACAAATATTTCTTCAAATATTTTTATATACAATATTATTTTAAACTTAAGAGGACTCCTGCTGAAAATTTTTGGTTAAAATCCTTAGAGTCGTTAATGAGAAAGTCCAAAATCAAAAAAACGGTTCTATGACAAGTATCTATACCGTTAATAACATTTTGCCCCATTTTTTTTTACCAAAATGTAGCCCATGTTCATTATATCATACGTAATTTTTTATCAAAATCGTTATCTCGTTTGAGATAAATAAGATTTTGCATTACGGGTGTATGGGGGTTACCTTTAGTTTTGGAGCTAAAAAAAAATTTCAATTTCTCCTCTAGGGAATCACCGAAGACCCTTAACTACTGAGATTGAAAGAAATAGGTCCAGTGGTTAAGCCTGTAGTGAGAGGTACAGACATACAGGCATACAGACATATAGACATACAGACATACAGACAAACAGACAGAATTGCCGGACCCCCTTTTTTCGTCTTCGCTATCATCGTTATGTCAACTTTGATCAAAATCTCGATTTTTTTTTCAAATGCAGAGCTTGCCCTATAGTACGTAGCCTACTATATCGCAAGTAAAAAACTTATCAAAGTTCTAGGCGCGCGCCGCTTTCGAGAAAAATACGATTTTTGAAGACAATTTTTTAACATTTGTATGGTGTGTTCCGTTATTTTTAGGTAAAATAAACTTATTTTTCTCACAACTTGTAGATTTTACTGAGAAAATTTTATTTGTCAAGTTTAAAAAAATCGAGTATGGGGTGTTCGAAATATTGAGCTTTAAAAAAAATATTTTTTTTGAAAATTTTAATATACGAGTACCCAGTTAGATTCCAACTATTAGAAAGCCATAGCATGAAAAATTTATCAAAATCGGTTGCACCATTTTTGAGAAAATCAAAAACAAAGAAATGATTTATTATCTGTATTTTTCTTTTTGAAATTTGTTGAACAGTTTTTCAGAAAAATGTTTTTATAAAATTTCGAACAAAAATTCATATGGCAGGTACCGTTATTTTTGGTCTTAAAAAAAAGTGTGGGGGAAAAATTTAAAAACGATATCTATAAGTTTGACGAAAATCGGCCGAGCCGTTTAGGCTGTGGTCGAAAAGACAGACAGAAAGACAGGCAGAATTGTGAGACCCATTTGTTTGGTCTTCGCTATCATCGTAATGTCAAAGTTCATCAAAATCTCGAGTTCGGTTTTTCTTACGAATGCATCACTTGGCTTATAGTACCTATAAGTCGCAAGTAAAAATGAGGATCAAAGTGCAAGACAAGACAGAGCCCTGGAGAACATCACCATTTATTTTGTGAAGATCAGACTTGAAACCGTCCAATACAACATGTATTGAACGATCTAGAAGTTAATTATTACTAATGCAAAGACTAAAGGCTTTTCATTAATGCCAAACTGATGTCTTGTAAATATCAAGCTCAATAATTTTACTTTCTTCAGAAATATGAAAAGATCTGCTACATACTCGTATATTATTTGGTGATACATATATGCTTTCAGATCACTAGTGAAACGGTTGCTGTGAAAGCCTTATTGCCAGTCACTCAGAAGCTTTCGATCTTCAAGATATTTCTTGTGCGGATGATTTATCAGCGATTGCATGACCTTGGATGTAAGGGATGTAAGCGCAATAGTAGGTAGGTAGGTGGGGGGAGGGGGAACAGACTGGAAAAATTCTGGTTTTTATCTTCTAGTAAAAATTCCAGAACAGTAGGGGCAATTGAAAAGCTTGCTCAATAGTTTTTCCAGCGATGAAGAACACCTTTGCAAAAGAATTTGCGGCTTATCATCACGACCAGCGGATTTGTTTGCATCAAGATCTTGAAGGTATCTGGCATCAATACGAAACGGTTTCAAGTAGAGGAGGGGCAATGTTGCTATCAGGGCACGAAAAGCTAGTAGCATAATGAACTGCAAGTATATTTGCTAAGTATAGGGTTGTCGTTATAGATGAGCATTGGAAGATAAGACGGTAGTGCATTTGTACGTTCTTCACAAATGGCCAGAAATATCATACTTTGGGATATTGCAGAATATTTTTGCTTCAATTTCCGTGCTCATATTGATCAAATAATCAACAATTCTAATTCTTTCTTCGGTCAATGCAAGCAAGCGCTAATACCAATTTGCAAGTATTGTACTCGAATGCCGCAACGGAGCTGTACAGAAATAAATAAATGTTGAGCCCATTCAAAAACTCCAAAACAACGTACCTCGTGAAATAATAAATGCCCCTTGGTGCATAAGAAACAGCGATCTACAACGTCATCTTTATATAGAAATTGTCACAGAAGAAGTTAAAAAATATGCTGTATCGGAATATCAACGACTGCAAAGTCATACGAACTCCGAAAATTGAAACTGTCTGAATTGTACCTACTAGACAACTTTCGGAGACTTAGAAGAACCAAGGCTCGTAATCTGAATCTCTTACTGCTAAAGGGAAAGTATTGAAAGATTCAACTTCCCCCAATTTGATTTTTCAATCTTTCATAGATTGTTTCTCATCTCAATGATTTTCGAACGGCAAGAAGCCCTAAGCCCTCACACTGCTTGGTACCGAATATTACCAAGTACTTTGAAAATTTTAAATCATCGTCATTGAATGCTAAATCCCTGTTAAATCTCAAGATTTCAAGTATTTGCTCAGAAGAAATTCAGAATATGTCTAATTTCGGATTTTTCTTGCTTTCGAAAAAGAGTGAAATTTTATGCTCCTAGTATTTTAAGATCAACTTCGTACATTTGACGTTCTATATACTGAGTCCAAATGTAACTTTAGCACGACGAGCACACTTCAAAGACTTTAAGAATACACCTAATCCTTTTAGCAGGCAAATTGCTTAATGCGTTTAGCCGTTACCATCATCGTCATAAGAACAACGAAGTTCTGAAATAAATAAAAACCCTAATCTCTGTTAATATCACAAAAGCATACAAAATGGTCACTCATACTTTTGCCAAAACAAAAAAATATAAGATTTACATGAAATAATGGTCTCGTTGTTTCATGTTTTGTTTATCAGGATGTACAATTAAAATGAGACATACTCTTATATCTTCTATTGTCCTTTTGTCTTTTTGTATACCTAGTCTGCCTTCATAAAGTAGAAAATACATAGGTGGAACATCAAAAGGCAAAAAGGTCCGTCCTCAAAGACACAAAACACATTTTGACTGCTTGCTAACATAAAACGGACAGCAGTAAACAACACACGAACGCACACATTCAACTAACTAACAATAGAAAAAGCTTTAACTTTACCATAGGTTATGCAATTAATTGTGTCCTTTTACAATAAATACATATGGACATGTGTGTATGTGTAGAACTGCCTTCTCCGCGCTTTTTAGGGATTTTATCCTTTTCTATAGAGTTGGGCATATTATAGAAGTCCAGCCGTATCTCTCTTTTCCCACACTCTTGAATGAAATTTAATCTTATTTCTCAAGGCTGGACTTAGCTGTTTGAGAAGAGGCCTTAGCTGTTTTGTTTAATAACCGCGCACTAAAGGGGCTTTGACTACCCTTAAATTTAATAAACACAGCTTTGGGCAAATAGGAAACCATTGAACAGGGGATTTCCATTCACCCTGGTCTTGAGACCTGTGAATCTTTCCACATTCGTGTAGTGTCGCTAAAAAAGAATCTCTTTACTTGACAGTAGGTCTGGGGCTCCAGGGAAACTGATGTGTAGAGCTTTGTATTTGCTTCATTTGTTTTTAACTTATAACATTTGTCCCCTTTTCAGCCTTCAATAAGACAGGCAGAAAGTGCAAGGAAGAGGATCTTCGGATATCTCAAGTATTTTTGAGAAAATTGTCACTTAAACATTTTAACTGAAAGGTAAGTATAGAGAAATGCTTGTTTGCAGAAGTCTAAGAAATGTAGAGCTGACGGTCTTTTAAATATCACACATCCCTCTGGAACAGCAATCCAGCACTGGTATAATCCTCGCCGTCGTGTCCCCATCGAGGATGGGGTACAAAATACCTTTTGAATCCATTCGTGTATTCATATGTGGATTTCCCACAGCAATTAAAATCACCAAACCCGCCTACGCAGTAATACCATACAAATATCCTGGTCCTAGAAAGTACCTATTTACTCTATTGTGTCTCTTCCATACCTAGCTGCTACATAGGTATATATTTTCTCAAACAAAAAAAAAGGACGAAATTAGATTCCTGGTGTGGGCGGCGGCGAACAACACAACCGAAACCGAACTAACTCGATTGCTGCAGGAGAGCGTATTATACGGGTGCATGGAACTGAAAATGAATGTTATTACACTTGGCTAAACAAAAAAGGACTTTTTGTCAAAAGGACCTCGCCTCGCCTCGCCTAGCCATTCTACCGCACACACCTTTGGCTGCTGGCTGTTGGCTAGTGGGTGTAGGAAATAAAATAAGAGGTCGTGAAGAGCCAAGGCGAAAAGATAGATAGAACAAAAAGAAGCTGGTAATTTACTTTTAATCCTTGAAGACAAATCGACAATATGCGGTCGTATATTTGTACCACCGGCACCGGGCGGCCGACCGACCCGTTCTAGAGACTCTTTTGTGTGTCCTTGTTTTTTTTATTATTATTATTTTTGTTCTATCCCATTAAGGGTTTAACTTAAAAGTAAGGTTATTTACCGTTGCCGCATCGGTTGACCAGCAGAATCCTCTGGGATTGTGATTCCTATTAAAACAAAAGCGAAAATATACACACGCACGAGTAATTGTCACGAAAATACGTTAAACAAAAAAAAAACATACAAAACTTTCAAAATGCGAAAACAATAGAAGATTACGAGTGTAATGTCCTGTTTTTTTTTGTATTCATTTCTACTATCACGGTATGTTAAGTGCCATTTAAAAAAAACCTTCAAGGGTGGTTTTGCTGGCTGCGTTTAAGCAATTGGAAGCAAATTTTTTAATGCCCTCAAATAATTGTTGAGAAAATTGATGCGAAAACTTTTTCTGTCTTAACTGATGTTTTAGCTGTGAATCCTGAGGAAGGTACAATGAACTACAAGCTGTCCAGACTTCCTTTTTTAGGAAGAAAAATTGTCTTTATTTTTTTGCTGGAATATTTTGTATTAACGTCATTTTTTTTTAATTTTTGTTCTTCAAAAAATCTTAAAAAAATTAAATGCGGAAAAGATTACTTTTATGTTTTTGAAGGAGTTCCAAGAATAATTACTTAATTGATTTTGATGAAACTTCATTATATTTTTGTGTGTGTCAACTTTAAGGCAAATCGAACAACCTTAAAATGATTGAAACTGTGTAAATGGTTGGAAAATATTGATAGAGCTTAATGAAGGTGCCGATGGACCATAGACTAGAAACTGGTGGTTTTGAAGTTCTCAATATCCTATCTTATGTTTTTCGTCTAAATCGGAACAGCTGTTTTCAATATAAGTAATAGCTGCTTGCCAGTTTCCGTTTATTTTGGAAGCGAATCACCGAAGTCCTTTAAGTGAAGAGTTCTGAGAAAATTATTTCAGCTGTTAACACTCTTGATCAAGGTAGAGATATACTGCCCGACATGGAATTGCATGACCCAATTTTTTGGTATTCTCTTTCATCCTAATGACAAGTTTGAACAAAACTTTCCGAATGCATAATTATTATTTATTTACATAACTAAATTGCTAGTTTTTACAAAATTTCTTACGAAGGTGTATATTAAGATTCTTAAACAATTTCATGGAAAAATGTTGATTTAAATTGACATGAATTAATTATTGTCTTATCAAACAAATTGTTATATTTAAGATTGTGAAAATTAAGTAGTTTAAACATTTTATTTGGAGAACATTTTTTATAATTGGTACGATAGCTTGAAATAAATTTACTCTCCGGTATCTTCCTCAAAGTTCTTTGAGGAATATTAAAGTTAATACGAGACAGAAGATGCAAAGAGTCTATGTTACCGTTGATAAACTTTACATGGAAAACAAAACATAAATAGGAACGTCTGTTCTCAAGACTAGGTATATCAATAAGTCTAAGTCTGTTGTCATAAGGTGGGAGATCATAAAGATTATCCCAACCTAGTCTCCTGAAGGCAAACCTAATGAATCTTTTTTGCACCTGTTCTAGTCTATTTTTATGAGATTCGTAATGAGGTGACCAAACCTGAGAAGCGTATTATAGAATGGGTCGAACAAAAGATGTAAAAAGCTGCTTTGTCACGAAAGGGTCAGAAAATTGTTTCGACTCTCTTTTTATCTAACCAAGAATTGAATTAGCTTTATTTGAAATGGAGTTTATATGTTGAATGAATTCGAGTTTGCGATCAAATGTGGGGGACCTGCGTTGTGCCTAATCGGGAAACTGTTGAGTGTCTTTAACCTGGCAAAGTCCAGCAGCGCAACTTTTAGTCACGTCGAAGTGCTTCCTTTACCTCCTCGTGGTGGTCCCCGGGCAATGATTTGTGTATCCACACGAATTAGCTAAAATTGGAAAGCGCGAAAATCTCTCCTAACTCGTTAGGATAGGTTACGGAGGCTAGCACTCTCCGTAGCTGAAAACAATCTTGCTACCGAAACGGAAACAACGCCTCGGATAACTAAAGATAATATGTTGACGACTTTTGGCTATCGAATTAGGACAACGATTGGTTTCTGGAATGTGAGGACACTCCTCGATGATGGCAGTGAAGGTCCCCACAACGCCAGATTCCTCTAACTAGAGAAGGAACATCTGGACATCTTAGGCCTTAGCGAAAGAGGGGCCGATATGGGACTTGCTCGAGACCACCACCTTATGGTAGCTACTGTAAGACTTCGTACAGCTGCAACTCGGATATCCAACGGCATAACCCGCTTACCCAGGTTCAACGTCGACAGGCTAAAGGATTTCACAACACGCCAACAATTGAGAGACCACCTTTCACACGGAATGATGACAATCAGCAGCACGGAACCTGAATCCATTGAAAACCACTGGAATGCTGTGAAAAATGTTCTTATATCAGGTGCTGAAAGAATAGTCGGCCGAGCGAGGGGAAACAATAATGCTTGGCTTTCTGAAGAAACCTGGATACGGATTGGCGAACGGCAAAAACTTAAGGCCCGTATTAATGCTGCAACTGGAGTAGAAAAAAGAGAGCTGGAATCCCTGTACCGCATGAGAAAGAGAGAGGTTCACCGCAGTGTAAGACGTGATAAGCGTAATCACATCAACGCTTTGGCCCAGCAAGCAGAAGATGCTGCTAACAGATGCGACAGTAGAACCGCCTACAGCATTACAAAGGAACTGGTTGGAGCTCGCAGTTCCAAACAACACCTCGTAAAAGACTCAGACGGCTCGCTACTTAGTTCGGATGAGGATCAGCTGAGAAGGTGGAAGGACCATTTTGCGTCGGTATTAAACCGAGTTACCGACAGCAATGCGCAACTGATACCTGCTGAGCCGACAGGAACAACAAATTCCCGAATCCGCACTGCACCCCCGAGTAGAGATGAGATCCGCAACGCAATCAAAGCACTGAAAACCAACAAAGCGGTAGGACTTGATGGCATTCCTGCAGAGCTTCTACAAGCGGCGCCAACGACATCGAGCGAACTTCTGTATCCACTCATAAAGAAAGCTTGGATCTCCGAAAGATTTCCGAATGAGTGGAAAAAGGGAATGATAGTCAAGCTCCCTAAAAAAGGAGACTTAACACAGTGCGAAAACTGGAGGGGGATTTGCGTCCTGCCTGCCGTTGCAAAAATATTAGCGAAAATAGTACTGGAACGCATCAGGGAACATCTAGAAGCCAAACTCGATGCCGAAGAAGCAGGTTTCCGCACTGGATCCTCATGCATTGATCATATCAATACTTTAAGGATCATAATTGAGCAGTGCGTCGAATAACGATCACCACTCCACCTGCTATTCATTGACTTTGAGCAGGCTTTCGATAGCGTAAATAGAGAATTTATTTGGCATGCTTTACTCAGGAGGGGTATCCCGGATAAATTAATAGCTATTATTAAGGCAACTTTTGATGGATCTAAATGTCACGTTTTGCACGAAGGGAGGCTGTCAGAAGAGTTTGAAGTCCAAAGTGGAGTCAGACAGGGCTGCATTCTGTCACCAATATTGTTTCTGTTGGTGATAAGCGATGTCCTGCGAGCGGCCTTGACGGTAAACGGAGGAATTCGATGGACTCTGACGTCTCACCTGAAACATCTTGACTATGCGGACGACGTATGCTTGCTCTCTCATAGGATCATGGATCTCCACCAAATGACAACAGGGGTGGAGAGAGAAGCAGAAATCGTAGGGCTGAAAATCAACTCCGGCAAAACAAAGATGATCAGCCTAGGAACCACGTCATCTTCTCTCATAAATATTTCTCAACGACCGGTAGAGAAAGTACAGAGCAACAGAGCTTCCAATACCTTGGAAGTATCATCTCTACCGAGGGTGGTACCGAACAGGACATCAGCAGTCGAATCGGGAAGGCAAAGGCTAATTTCGGTATGCTTCGAAATATATGGAGGAATAACTCTCTTAGATTAAGAACCAAGCTACGGCTGTTTCAATCCAACGTCGAATCCGTGTTACTTTACGGTTGCAGCACTTGGACTTGACAGCTATTCAAAAGCTTTACTGACACAATCTACTTGTTTACAGTTTTTAAATTAATCAATACAATTTTCAGCTAATTCTATTAGAAAAGTAACAGTCGAGCGACCTTTTATAAGACCTTGCTGATTAGGAACAATAAATGATTTAACATAAAAACATAAAGCTTAACAAATAACAGTCCCAAAAAGTTTTCGAATCAAAGATAATCTGGCAATAGGCCTGTAGTTTTTCACTTCGTCTTTTTTTTCTTTTTTATGTAGGGGGATAATGAATGAACTTTTCCAAATAGATGGGAATGAACATGAAGACATAGAAAAATTAAAAAGAATAGACAAAGGTAATGACAAGTGACGTACAAAGTTTTTCAAAATAGTAGAGAGTATACCATCAGGACCTGGTATACAGCTGTCGTCAAGGTTAGATACATATAAATTTTACAATGATGTCGATATCAATGTTAAAGTTCATATCAGTCAAGTAAGTAAAAGATTTCAAATGGTCAAAGTTTTGATCCATTTCGTCAGATTTATCACAGATTGATGAATCACAGTTAAAGGTATCACAGTTTGAAGTATCACAGTGGGTCATGACTTGAAATGTCATTTAACTTGAGAACAGACGGGTAAGGACAAGATTTTCTTTTGTTGTTAATAAAATTCCAAAAACACTTTAGATTCATTTTTAGAACTCTTTGCACCTTCTGAATGTAATTAAGATACTTTAAACTAGATATTCTATTGAAAATATCCCTCGATTCACAATAAATTTTAAAGTTGGTTTCTGTTGGATATAGTTTAAAAGTAGACCATAACTTGTTTTTTTCGGTTTCTCAGACTTTTGATTTCACTATCGTACCAAGCTGGCACAAAAAATCTTGTTTTAATAATCGCTATGGGAACAGATTTAAGAAAACAATCATACAATATATTGTAAAACTTAAACACCATTAAGCTAACATTTTAACAATTATTCAAACATTTATAATGTGCTATATAAGGGCCTTTCAATTGTCACTGGTAGATTTTGGCAGCCTGTGCCAACCATATTGTTTCGGTGGCATATGTCAAATATGTTTTCATTATTCAGTTACTGATGCTAAATCAACATGGTGACACGTTTGATTAAGATGTTCAAATGATAAATTTTTTTATCAAACTGAGTATTCGTTCGACCAAACATTGCGCACATCTTACGGTAGCCGTGTTGACCATTCACAGTCGACTCTTCAACGTTTGGTGGCCACGATTAAGTCGGCAATCAATTAATCAATCAATTCGCACGTCAAAGTATCGCAGGACATCGCCGCAGTCCGCAAAACCCGAATGCACCTAATCTTCGTCACACTCAAGAACTCGGCCTTTCGCAGACTTCAACTTGGCCAATTTTGAGTCTCAACTTTGTCCTACACTCGTAAATGATTTTATTTATTTAATTCGTTAAAATCTAACGTTAACAATATTAAAATAGTTCTTATAATCTAATATAATCTAATATCATAATTAATATTTATTATTCAATATTGTTGAAAAACATAAGTTTAAATTTTTTACATTTTATGTTATCATTTACAGATTCTAAACAAAATTGAAATTCGTTATAAATTGTTATTAATTGATTGAAGGGGCTACATACACCATAGTTTGATCTGCTAAATATTTGAAAAATAGGTTGCTGTCGCCTTAGACATGAACGGCTGAAACTGAAATTTAATTTACTTAGAACTGATGGCAATGATATCGAACCATTAATAATCCCAACAATAAAACAAAATTGTATAAACTTTCTGTGGTTAGTCAAAGAAGGAAGGCTGATCAAAGCTAGTCTTTGAGAATAAGGGGGAAGTAGATTTTCCCTTGACCATGGAAGAGACCGAAGACAGAAACGCAGAAACCTTTTTTGGATCGCTTCAATTCTTGTAACATGTGTTAAGTAATAAGGTGACCATACCACACAGCCGTATTCTAGAATTGGTCTAACAAACGAAATAAATAGAAGTTTAAGAACATAAGGGTCCTGAAAATCACGACCGAATCTTTTAATGAATCCAAGAACCCTATCGGCTTTTTTAATTATATAATTTAAATGATCATTAAATGCTAATTTGGGATCTAGAATAATACCTAAATCAGAAAACATAGAAACCTTACATAACGGACAAGAATCAAACGTATAGTTGTACAAAAACGGAAATTTTTTACGTGTAAAACTCATGGTTTTACATTTGTCAACATTTAAAACAAGTCGGTTTTTATTGCACCATTCCCTAAATATTGTTAAGTCTTCTTGTAGTAATAAACAGTCAGAGGAGGATTTTATACTTTTGAAAAGCTTAATGTCATCAGCATAAACAAGGACAGACAAGTTTTTTAAGTTTGAAACCAAGTCATTAATAAATAAAACAAATAAAATAGGACCTAAGTGGCTGCCCTGAGGGACGCCAGAATTGACAACAAATTGACTTGAACTTTCATTACGAAACAAGACAGAATAACGACGATTTTTTAAGTATGAAGAAATCCAATTTAAAAAATTGTTGTTAAATCCTAGATGGTTTAATTTTAAAATTAGTGTATTGTGACATAACTTGTCAAAGGCTTTACTAAAGTCAGTAAATACACAACCAACTTTCCCGCGTTTTTCAAAAACATCTAGACAAAAGGAAACGAAGTTAAATAAATTAGTAACAGTGGATCTCTTTTTGAAAAAAGCCATGTTGGCTATCACAAATAATAGAACTACAATGAAAAGAAAGAACATTACTCACAATTGACTCAAACAATTTAGGTATCACAGATAGTTCCATTCATCCAACTAACCTAAGAGCTCGAAGGTCATGACTATAGACAACGCCGCCGCGCCGTTTGATTGCTGGCTGGGGATTCAGAGCGTTTGGGTGATGAGCATAATTTCGGACGAAGAATCATCTTTAGCGACAAGGCACATTTTTGGATCAATGGCGTTGTGAACAGAAAAAATTGCCGAATATGCGACGAAACCAACCCACACTATAGAATAGGCATACAGGTGTGAATTTCGGGCCGGTGCACCGTATTTTCGAAAGCTACGTTGGTTAGGCGGTCACTGTCACTGATTTGATAGTAAAGCTATCTCTCACAGAGGTGACGTGAATTTGTCACCAAGGTCATGCGATTTAACCCCGCTCGGCTATTTTTTGGAGGTTTTTGTGAATAAGTCACAAATCGACCAATACCCGTTAGTATATATACCTAACACAGGCCACAGCTCAAATTTATTGAAAATTTGGCCACTCGGATCCATGCCACCGAAAAGCCAAGGCGGATATTGGAACGATGTCATATTTCATATACAATGGCATACATGGCCATTTTAAATAAAAAATATTTGTTAGTACATATGTACCTTACAAGCAGCTTGTTTTATTCTATTAAATCGTGTACTGCCCTTATTGAAAAACCATTTAGTTCTTACATTATGTATTTGTATGTACCTATAGAGCAAGTAAATATAATAAGTTGAGAAATTTGAAAACATCGAGTATGTACATTTCGAAATATTGAGTTTATAATTTTTTTTTTTTATTTTAATATTTTTTTTTGAAAATTTTAATATGTCAGGGTCCTTAATATAAATCAATGTTCAAAATTGATTTTCTTTTATAGAAAAAAAAATATCTATAGAAAAATGTTAAACGATAAGCTCGCTTTTAATAAAAGATTTTTTTTTAATTTTCTTAAAACACTCTTCGGAACAGTTTAAAAAAATAAAATAAAATAAAAATTTGAATTTGAAAAAGTATTGTGTATTCAAGTTTTCAAACAAAAGTACCAAAATACAGATCAATGCCTTCTTCTATGTCTATAAAGCGGAACCCATCCCACATTTTTGGCCATGTCTCCAATATCACACTTTAGTCTCTTGGATAGAATAGGAAAAGTGCTCACAAAATGATAAAACTATAACAGAAACATTTGAGTCTCTCGAGCACTATTTTACCGATATTTTTATAAACAGTATTCTAGTAAAATAGCCCAGTTGCATTCTTCCCCTCAAACAATTTAACTTTAATACTCGCGATTCCGGGAATGCCCATCAGTCTACGCTTGTGTCCATATCCAATATGTATGTCCTTACGTTGATAGCGAAGATGAAAAAAGTAGGTCCCGAAATTCTGTCTGTCTGTTTGACTACAGCCTAAAGGGCTGATTTTCGTGAAACTTGGTAGGAATCGTTTTTAATTTTTTCCCCTCAAATGTTTTTTTTTCTCATAAGAATTTTTTTTTTTGAAATAATATAAATATTTTTTTTTCTCAAAAACTGTCTCACAGATTATTAAAAATAATTCAAAAAATTTCATTTACATAGTTAAACCTATGTAGGTAATGGTCAGTTTCAATATTATCCTGTATTCAAATCTTCAAAATAATTTTTTTTTGATATAAAAAAAAAGACAAGTTTTTTTCTTTGAAAACTTAATATTTCGAAAACCCAATGCTCGATTTTTTTAAAACTTGATAAATAAAAGTTTCTTAATATAATCTGCAAAATATGAACAAAATTTATTTTACTTTAAAAAAACGGTACCCTCCATACAAAAGTTAAACAATGGTTCTCGAAAATCGTATTTACTCGTATCTCGAAAACGATTCCGAGAATTTCGCTAAAATTTTTTCTTTCCATTAATTCTTACGATTTATAATTTAATACAAAAAAATTTGAAATCAGGATATTACTAACTGTACTTACCATACAACCTTTTTTCTAATTTTGAATTTTGAAATTTGTAGAAAGAAGCCCCTAAAAAGATTAAGAAACATTGCATTTCAAGACTTTAAACAAAATATTTTTTGGATTTAAAAACAAATATTATTTTTTTTTGAAAATTCGATATCTCAAAAACGTCTAAATATTTTCTTTTGTAAATTAATTTTTATTTGTACAGTGATAAGAAAATAAAATTGGTGTAGCAAAATTTTTTCTTAAAAATGTTTTAAGAATTTTGTATATAAAAGTTTTTTTTTCAGAAACCACCTAACGACTTATAATTTTTGTTCCTGCATAAGCTAATAGGTATTTACTTGAATTACATGGCATTGTGTTGCTAAAGGAGCTGTTTTAGTCATTTAAAAAATGATTTTTATGCTTATGAACAGTTTTTCTCTAATATCATTAATTTTTGAAATTCTTAGTCTTTTACATAAGAACAAGTTCGTGCATATTTCAAAAAGTGAAACGTAATTTTTCTTGTGTCCTTCCTTTTCCTATTCGGTACGAATATCTGGTCACCCTAAAACAGCTTTTTAAATGGCGTAACTGCACTCAATTCGGAGAATATTAAAAAATCGTTAAACGGTTTGATTTTTATTACAACTGTCTTACGGTGAGTGTCTTTTGCGTCCACCGTTGCCGTCGTCGCCCCGCCAATCATTTCCGGTGCAAAACTTATTCTGATGTTCTTTTGATGCTGCTGATGCTATGATGGCGGAAGGTAGCTTTTATGTTGGCCTTCGCGCAAACAACATTGGCAATCAATACGATGAGTAAGCACAAAATTATTGTCCTTATCGAAAATGTTCTATTTTTCTCCTCCACCACAATTCTACTAAAAGAAGGTTTTCTTTTTCGAGCAAATGGACAAAAGACATTTAAAATTTTTCGTTCCATTTCATTTATATTCTGTAAGACTGGAAGTGGGAGTCTTTAAATTTATATCCCTTGTACCCAATAAAAGGACAATCTGATTGTTAAGTTATTTGTAAAAACAGAGGGCGAGTGTTCTTATGCAGTGTTGATGTTTTCGCCATGGGCGCATGGAGAGAGGATGATATTTAAACGTTCTGGTGTGATCGTTAAGTTCTTGGTTTTACGATAAGCAAAATCGGAACGGTTATGAAAAGTTTTTCACTCTTCTGGAAAGGAAATGGTGGAAATAAAATTTGTTTTTCATGGTATATTATGGTATATGGATGGCGACCATGCTTTCGGAGACTACAGGTTTGTTTGTTAAATGTTATATTAATGATTTTCTTTGCGCTTATCTTTTAATTAGGTAGTTTTGAAAATAGAGTTTGTTTCAGCCGCCGCCTAGTACAGACGTGTTTTCAATTTGTCTCTCCATTCGTATTCCTGTGAATAATTTTTCTGTTACAATTTCGCCTATCCCTGCACATTTTCCAACCACGAACTCTGTGACCCAATTAGCTTTAAAATAATTAAATCTAAACCTATAGCGTGTGTGACCCACATAATTTGCCCACCGCCGCCGTTCTCAACTGTGCTTACTACACACACATCTACTTTTCGCTCCGCAATTGCCCCAAATAAGCAATTTATAAACTTTTGCCAAAAAAAAAAAATAATAATAATAATAACAAATTATGTCATCCAAGTGCGGAAACCCCATTTGCGTCAACATCGAACCCAGTGTTGAATGGATAAGTTGCAGTGGTATTTGTGGAAACTCTTTTCACCCTTCCTGTGTCGGTTTAAGTAAGAGGCCACTTGCCTATCTAAAAGACTTTAAAAAAAACTTCTTCTTTTATTGTGATGAGTGTAAAAGCATATCCCTTTCCCATATTATGCTAGCTATCAAATGCCTAAGTGACTCAACAAATAACAATAACACAGACCACCTCAATAAAATTCAGAATGTGTCCAAAAAACTTGATTTAATTTTAAAAAGTGTTGAAGAACTTCACCAGCAGTGTCAACAAAATACTTCAGTATGTGTTTCCAAGATCTCAGACTTTGATAAACGTTTCAACTCCTTTCATAATATGTTTGACTCTATTAATGACTCGTTTGTACTTCTAAATAATAACATATCTTCTAAATTTAAATCTCTCCAATCAGACTTAGAGGTTCACTTCCAAAGTAACTCATCTAAAACTGTATCTCCCTTCTCTTCGCCGGACCAACCCTTACTAATCGGGATTTTTGATGAACTTCAAAGTTCGAAGTCTTTGCTATCTAGAGTCTCAGCAGAGCTGATATCTATCGGATACGACGTTAGTAGCAATGGTCAACGGACGATGGAAATTCAGCATGACATGAGCCGCTTGAATTCGAATTCGCGTGAACTACGGCTGAAGATCAATGACATTTTGGATGAACCTAGATACCCCACACCCGAACCCGTAACGGTGTTTAACAATTTATCTGTTTTGGAGGAAATCCTAAACACCGAAACGAATACCGTGCCTCCTATTATCACCCAAAATACTGTTGGAAGCTCTCCTCCATCTAATTGTGTGGTACCACATGTCCAACCAGCCTTCACCGTGCCTTCTACACCCCCCAAACAACCTCTTCCACAAACCATTCTTAAACTCGGTCACCTATGGAGCCTAGCGGATTGGAATAAAAGGTTAAGAAAACTCGAACATTCAAATGATAACTACTTTTGCCTGAAGAACACTCCCATCTTCGCAAATGAATCCAGGGTAAAGTCCTATTTTGGGCGTAGATTCTCCATCCTACTAACTGAATGTCACCGGATTTCGCCTAGATGTTTCAAAATCCAGTTTCCCTCAAGGTATGACTGGTTATTTCATCAACCTTCAGGACCGTTTCAACTCGACAACATGACGCTGCTCAAATGGAATATAAATCTATCTAGTTTAAAACATAATATCACTAACATCCCCTCTTCTAAAAGTAAGTCCACTCATTCCCTCAAACGAAAGTCCCCTCTACTTCCCAATAAGCCCCCTGCTAAACATAGAACAACAAACAAACCTTTTAAACCCAAAAATATAAACCCTATCCCTTCTTCCTCTAACTTTAAAAATACTAACACTAAACCAATAAACAAACCCACTAACAATCCCAAATCTGACCCAAACTGGTCCTTTAAAACTAAACTTTTTCCTAGCTTTAGACCTTCTTTATCTCAAAATCCTCCCGCAGTCCCTCCTAAGAAACGTGTTTCTTTCAATATCCCTAACAAACTTAATGACCAATCTGCCATTTCTAATCACCCTCGTAGCTCATACTACCCAAACTTCATCCAATCCCATGTTCTTAATCCCGAGCGTTCGTCCACTCTTCCCGTCTCCGGCTCTCCCCCTCTTCCAACCACATCCAAAAAGTTAACTAAACAACATACAGCACCCTCTTCTTCTCATCCTTCTATGATCCCTACACCCACATCTAACCTCTACTCCACCTCATCAACATCTCCTCAACCAACTTCCATCCCATCTCCCCCCATATCAATTGCTCCATACCATACCCATACTCACGGATCTTCGCCTCCGTTCTTAGACCCTCTCACCCCTCCAACTGCTAGACTTACCAAACAATTTGTTGACCTTAATGATGATGGTCGTTATGTTCTCTCACGACTCAGAGATCATAGAATCTACTCTAACATTCGTCTTTATCTTGCATACCTTCATGACAAACATGACTCTGTTTGTATAGACGGCGTTACTAGAACTAATCTCATGGTATCTATACAGCAAGAAGGTCTCCCAACTAACCCCGCTGAACTTAGGCAACTATTCGTTCGTTTTCACGAATCTTTCCAACTTACTCCCGCAGATGTTGCAAATGACTTATCGTCTTTCGCCTCTTATGTAAACTCCAAACGTATTACTCATTTGCAAAGGAGTAGGTCCAACTTTAATAGTTTTTTTCGTTCCTAAACCTCCAATCTCCTTTAATAATCCTCCAAAATGCTTGTCCCTTTATTACCAAAATGTCAGAGGGCTTCGTACCAAAACTTCTGCAGTCTATCTTAATTCACTAACCTTACCCTATGACATTTTTGCACTAACTGAAACTAACCTGTTTCCCAGTATTAACAATAGTGAGCTCTTTAACCCCGACTTCAACGTCTTTCGAGTAGACGGCTCTTTGCACGATGATGTATCCGTTGGACGCGGTGTTCTATTAGCAGTTCACAATCGATTTGATTCGACTCTTTTCAAAATATCTAATTCCTCTTCCTTTGAGTATGTCTGTGTGAAATCAACAATCGCCAAAGTAAACCTTTATATAGCTTGCTGTTATATTAAACCTTGCCAGCCTATTCAATGTTATCAGCTCGCAGTTGATGCTATAGATTCTATCTTTGAAGCAGCTGAACCATCTGACTTGGTTTTAATTCTAGGTGATTTCAACTTTCCGAATCTCCAATGGACTCTCTCTGATGATGAATCACACTATATGAGTTCTAATGCCATCACTGCTAAGGAAATCTTATTTACTGATTGTCTCTCTGACTCAGATCTTTACCAAATTAGTGGTGTCAAAAATAATTTAGACCGTCAACTAGATCTTATCTTCTCCTCTGATGTGGACAATTGTGTAGTTTCGCCGAGTAATCATCTTCTTTCTACTCTAGACCCATACCATCCCCCTATTTTCCTTTCTTTTTCTTATGACTCGTCCCATATCGCCACTGCTCCGGATAAGGTAATGGCTTTTAATTTTCGTAAGGCAAATTTCCCCAAACTAAATAACTTGCTACGTGCCGTCGATTTTGATATTATCTTTGAAAGTCACGACATCAATTCTGCCCTTCACCATTTTTACTCTCTAGTATTTTGTTGCCTTAGCCAATCAGTACCTATTTCTCCCCAAAAAAACATTTCATCTAGCCCGCCATGGTATAATAATGAATTGAAATCTCTTCGAAATAAAAGAAACAAACTTTGGCGTAAGTACTTGCAATCTCGTACGGGCTATGATTTCTCTACCTTTCAAAGTGCAAACCATAATTTCTCCGAACTCTGTAAGTCTCTCTACCATAAATACCTTAGTCAAGTTCAATCCAACATTTTATCCGACCCAAAAAGTTTTTTTAATTTCATTAATGCTAAAAGAAAGTCGGATAACTACCCTTCTACGCTTACTTATTTGAATACCAGTTCAGACGATCCTTCAATTATCGCTAACCTTTTTGCCCAATTTTTCAGTCAATCATTTTCTGATAACACTTCCCTACCAGACTCGGATTACTTTTCCTTCTTAGACACCTGCTCCCAAACTTCACTGTCTTCAATCGTCATTCCCCCTTCTATCGTTGAAGATAAGATTAATAAACTCAAGGTTAAATTTACTGGTGGTCCTGATGGCTTGCCTTCAATAATATTAAAAAATTGCTCGTCAACTTTAATTGAGCCATTGACCACTCTTTTTCAGCTCTCAATCTCACAAGGAATATTTCCTTCTCGTTGGAAAAATTCCTATATTATCCCGATCCATAAGAAAGGCTCTAAAAAAGAAATATGTAACTACCGCCCCATAGCCAAGCTGTCGTGTATTCCTAAGCTTTTTGAAAGCATAGTCTATGACACTTTGCTTTTCCATTGTAAACAAATTTTTTCCCCCAATCAACACGGTTTTCTTACCGGTAGATCAACTACTACAAACCTAGTTGATTTTGTCTCTGGTACCATATGCACCATGGAGGCTGGGAATGAAGTTGACGTCATCGCTACTGATCTCAGCAAAGCCTTTGATAAAATTTCTCATTCCCTTATTCTCTTCAAACTCAAAGCACTTGGCTTCCCTCCCTCCTTCATTGCATGGATCCAATCATATCTGAGCGATAGGCAGTACACAATCCTTTTTAGAGGTATCGAATCAAATCCCATCCTTGCAACCTCTGGCGTTCCGCAGGGAAGCCATCTCGGCCCTCTGATTTTCATTTTGACCATTAACGATGTAGACTGCGTCATCAATGATTCTATGATTTCTGTTTATGCTGATGATAAAAAAATCTACAAAAAAATTTCCTCACCTTCCGATTCCATTCTTCTTCAGCAAGATTTAAATAGATTTTCTATCTGGTGCCAGAAGAACTTTCTTGAACTTAATGTTAGTAAGTGTCAAGCTATAACATACTCCCGTAAACGCTCACCTCTCCCTCCTCGAACATACTTTATTAACAATGAGACAGTCACAGTAGTTGATTCACTATGTGATTTAGGTATTCTTTGTGATAAAGAACTTAATTTTAGATCTCACATTACCACATCTATTAATAGAGCTAACTCTGCACTTGGTTTCGTTAAGCGCTGGTCAAAAGAATTTTCAGACCCCTACGTTACAAAATCCCTTTACCTCACATTTGTTAGGCCCCTTCTTGAATATGCCAGCCAGGTTTGGTCACCCTGTTACAATACCCATTCCCTTCGTATCGAAGCCGTTCAACGAAGATTCCTTCGATTTGCACTTCGCGGGCTTCCCTGGCTTGATTCGTTTCACCTCCCACCCTATGCTGATCGTCTTCAACTTATTAATCTGCAACCTCTTGATAAACGTCGCAAAGTAGCCGACATTGTATTCGTTCATCAAATTTTAGCCGGTAATATTGATTGTCCCACACTTCTCCAAAAAATCTCATTGCATACTAACCCTAGAAATCTTAGATTGGTGTCCCTCTTTGATATCAATTTTCACCGAACTAATTATGGTAGTAATGAACCATTGACACGCATGCTTCGTTTCTCCAACATTATGCAAAATTCTTTCGACTTTCACACCTCCAAACACTCTCTCAAAATCTCGCTATATTCCCAACCTTAACCACATAATCCCGCCACTGTGTCTAAACACTCTCTTCTAGTTCTTAACCGCTCTCAATTCAAAGCCCACTTCATCCTCAATTTTTTTCTTTTTTTTTTTTTTTTAAAGTTTTTTAAGTTTTTTTAATAAAAAAACTGGTGGGTGGGCCTACGGGCCCAGACTAATATTTATAGGTGAGACGAATTTAAACAATTTTCCTTACCACCCAATCGTCATTTCAGTTGCCACAAAACATTGCATTCATAGAATACCCAAACACCACCGCCACCGGCAACGTTTCGGATGTTTTTGATTTTGTATATTAAAATATTAATCTCCGGTAACCACCGAAAATCCACAATACCGTCAAACCTGATGGTATGTTAGACTAGTTTTTCTGCGTTTCTACAATTCACACCTACTATATTATACTCATTGGCAAAGGCTCCGAAAAATGCTCCAAAGAGTCTAGCACAGAACTTTCAACAGGGAAAGTGATCAGTATCAGTGAATTTTAGTGCACCAACAAGCAGTAAAGAATCATCAGGAAAAAAGGCTCAAAAGTATAAATTGGCCTTGACACTTTTAAAAGATCAACCAGTTCATTGAAAGATCAAACTAAATACCAGAGGACATCCTTCACGGGCAAGAAATTGGGACACCTTCTGCTAAAAAAGCTGAAGTGATCACCAACCGCTTTAAGGGGCGTTTCAATGAACGCCCCCATAAATCCTCCGTTAGCTACCACCGAAACCCTGACATCTACTACTGACCAACGTTGCCACAATGTTACAAGTGTAACAAAAGTGTTACACTTTTCTTAATTTTTTTGTATTTGTTACTATGTTACTTTTTTTTTCTTTTTGTTACACTTTTTTCTCCAAACTTTTTTTTTCTTTAAAAATTTAATTTATGATTTTTTTAATCAGTGTGAAGTGCGCTTAAACAACACTTCCATCTATTTGTACACCTACGTCCTAAATTAAGTTGAAAATTGAAATCACCTTCAT
Organism: Philhelius festivus; assembly: GCA_963931855.1. NCBI lineage: Eukaryota > Metazoa > Arthropoda > Insecta > Diptera > Syrphidae > Philhelius > Philhelius festivus. The sequence goes on from OZ007557.1 coordinate 59,155,057, forward strand.
TCGACTCGATCGAACTCGTTCAGTTACAGTTTAGTCGAAATCTTGCTATCTTTCACTTCAAATTCAAACTCGATCTCTCGATCCAGCATATAAACATGTTTAGATATCCATTCCTCAAAGTATTCCAGTTTCCACATTCCATGTTGGCTCTTTGAAAAATGCTCAAAAAGAAAATCTTTTTGAAAATATAACAGAATTTGTTTATAAAATATTAAGTTTACCACATAGTTCTGCGGCAGCAGAACGTATTTTTTCAGAGCTAAATTTGATAAAAAATGATTTAACCAATAGGTATCACTTGAATACCATTGAATCAATAATGTTTGCAAAACAAATAAAAGATCAATTCTCTTAATTTGCCTAAACATGTTTTATGTAAAACTTAAAATGTGTCTTACTTATAATAATTTATTAACTTATTATTTAATGTATAGCTTTGTACTGAATTTAAAAACTGTGATGAAGAAAACTTATGTTCCTATTAAAAATTAAAAATTGCGTTCAAGAGCATTCTTTGATTTAAATCATTTTTTTCAATTTGTTACATTTTTTTCGCTTTTGTTACGTTTTTTAAAAAAATGTGTTACACTTTCGTGAAGCCCAGCGGCAACGCTGCTACTGACTGATCTTTTAACTTCTCTTGAAGTGACTGACATCATCATCATTGGAAACTCCAACAAATATGCAGGTAGGAACAAGATTTTTACCTACGTATGGACTTCAAAAGTTACCAAATTGTTCTGCTCTGATGTTGACTTTAGTCTTCAAAAACTGTTTGAACAAGAGCTATTTTCCGGCAACCTGGAAAATTGTAAAAGTTGTACCCGTCCCGAAGAAGACAAACTGCGCAAATGTGGAAGAATATTGGCCAATTTTACTGTTTTGTTGGGTGAGGAAGATACTGGATACGAATAAATATTGAAGAAACTCAACGTTTTCTGTAGAAAAAAGAAATGTCATACCTGATTTCCAATACGGTTTTCGGAATAAACGCTCTACAAACTACAATCATCTACTGCTGGGAATTTATGGTAACGTTACACTTTGACTCGACAAAATGGAAACGCCTAAAGCGTGCATGCTACCGACAGTATTTGACAAAAAGACTACTATTCAAAATGTCGGAATTGGGACTTTCTACGAGTTGCCATACGTAGCATTGTCATTCTGAGGATCATGGGTTCTATTCTCACCCGCTGCAAAAATGTTTTTCAGTTTCGTACTGCCTCTTCCGTCGAAATGTTAAATACTACAAGAGTATCTCCCGTAATGAAAAGTACTGCTCATCTTAGCTCGAATTCTGCAGAAAATTGTAGGTTCCATCCAATCCTGGTAAGTAGCATACGGGAATGGTTGTGATTTGTTAGTACTCGTAACTAGGTCTTGCCTCTCTACGAGCTGTTGCGCAACCAAAATTTATTTATTAACTAAATTAAATCATGTTGGCTCAACAATAGGGGCCCAACGTTCTTCATTTGGCTTTACAAAATGCTATTTCCTTACAATATCATATTAATGTTTTCTTAATCTAATTCATGATTTTTTAATATTAACTAAATAATAATTTTTGATGAGTGGGCGTTTTATCCCCTGTAGTATTGATTGTTGTTCTTCTCGTAAAAGGGTGCGTTGTCGTTATGGATGATGTCTTCAAATTGATAGATACTTGTCACGAGGCTCTAGTTCATGCTGGAGAAGTTGTTGCACTTCTGTGTTGGGATGATCTTCCAGGTTCCTGATGATTTTTCCGGAGAGCTGCAGTAAATACTCGTCCAGTGGTATTAACTTTGCTTCTTTATACAGATTCCTTGTTGGTATATATTTCTTCGTCAGTGGGTTACGGTACAGTCCAGTGCAAATGCGGAGCATCTTTCTTTCAAAAAGCTAATGTGAACTGAAGTTAATCAACGAAAAGACCAAACTCATCTGTGATTATCATACGAAGACGAGCGTTTCTAACTTGTTGTTAACTTGCTATAAAAGTCAAGTATCCACACCACCCCCAAGTAGTACTCAAATCATAAACGAAACACTTAGGAATCAACTTTTTTAACAAGCTTAGTTCGAAGAAAGATGTAAGATAGATGTTGAAGTGAGTGAACTTTTCTCTAAGCTTGATGATGCACCCGCTACTCAGATGGCAGAATGAGCTAAATAAGCGGACCAAGCTGCATGTCCACAAACAACTTTTAAGACCCTATGTGACTTACGTATTTCCCATCTGGTTTACCATATAATCTATAGTATTAAAGAAGTCTGTAGAGTTTAAAATAAAGAGGCTTCGCATTTGCACTAGACAACACCGCAACGAATTTTCGAAGTAATACCAGCATATTATCAACCAAGGACCTCTACGAGGAATTAAGTCAAAACGAGTAGCACCGAATCAATATCACTACTATATCATGAATAGGGTTTGGATTTCCATGCAAATGCATATTTTTTTAGGAACACCTTGGAAGCAAGGCAACTAATTATGTATACGAATCAAGAAATTTCCTTTAAAATGGCATTTAACCGTTATTGCATATTTTTGCATATTTTACTATAAATGCATATTTTGCATTTTTTTGAGCATATTTTACTATAAATGCATATTTTTTATAATAAATTCATATTTTTAGTGTACCTACCTATATTTTTCAAAAACTAAACTAGACAGTAAAAAAAATATAAATTTTATGTCAGTGCAAACGAACCTTAAGACTCTTATCTATTTCAAACACCACAATATAAAGCATTATATAAACAAAGGTGCATATTATATGAACTTGACTAGATTGCGCCGGCAAAACATTGAAATGAAAAAAAAATTAAGTCTGTGTGTTTGAAACTGTATAAATGATATCGAAATTTAAACGATCATCTATCAAAAATGAAAGTGTGTGGGTATAATGTGGAAAAGCTTAAAGCGCGAAACAGATTGAACCAGCACCAGCAACACCGGAAACCATTGTTTTAGAACCAATGGCGCAAAATTTTAATTAAATTAGTACGATGCTAAAACAGTTTTAGTATGATACTAGGTTAAAACAACGAATTTGCAAATTTTAATCAAATGTAGCATCATACTTTTTCTACCCTTTTATTAAAGTTAAAATCATCGAATACATACTTTATTTTTTTAGTATCGTGCTAGCTTCATCTGACACTTTGATATTTGCAAACATCAAAAAACGGTTCGTTTACTTACTTTTTTACACGAAATGTCATTGTTTTAGGTGTGTTCAGAAGCAATTTATTAAGAAAATTCTTTTAGTACGATACTATACAGAAAATGTTTAAAATTAAGAATGAGTTAGTAAACTACTTTAAAGTTAGCAAATTGTTAAGTAGTATCATACTAATACCTTAATAATAGGCTGTTTAAAATTTTGCGCCAATGTATTTTAATCGTTCAACACAAAATAGACCAGCACCAGCAACGTCAACAGAGTCTTTTGGTCAAAATTTAAAATTTGCTGTTGCTTGTTACAATAACACAAAATGCAAGAACAATAAGACGTAAGTATAAACGTCAAAAAATTACAACACGATGCTGGTTTAATGTGTTTGAAAAGTATTTGCTGGCCAGCGTGCTGTTTGCTGTTGACGGCGGCGCTGTTGCTGGTTTAATCTGTTTCGCTCATAAAGCTTAACACGTTTCATGTACAACAGCCAACTGTTTTCGGTTTACACATAAACCACTATATATAAATATGCAATTTATAAGAGCGGAAATACAAATCTACCAGAAAACTACAGAGGAATTTCTATTCTAAGCACTTTGAGAAAGATTCTTACTTCAATTCTCTACGAGAGGCTTACCAAATGGATCGATGACAGAAACCTTCTAAGCATGTTTCAAGCCGGTTTTAGGTCGGGTTTCTCAACGTTGGACCATATCTTTGCATTGACGAGTATTGCTAGAAAGTCAATCGAAAAAAAGAAAAAATTATACGCTTGCTTCGTAGACTTTAAAGCAGCATTCGACAATGTAAATAGACAGGCTTTGATGTACAAACTCTCAACGTTAGGAATCTCCCGGAAATTCTTGAGGATGTACTTCAACTTTCTTGTTTCTTCGAGTGCCTCTGTATGGGATGGGACGGATTTCTCAGAATGGTTTGAAACAACGACAGGTGTTCCTCAAGGCTGCATTTTAAGTCCATTACTTTTTGCTTTATTTATTGATGATATTTGTGATGTACTTCCTGGAGGAATACCTTATGCCGATATACAAGTGAAAGTCTTGCTCTACGCTGACGACTTAGTATTACTGGCTGACAACCCTTTCACCCTGCAGTTACAAATCAACAGGCTGAATACCTTTTGCGAGAAATGGGGGTTAGTCGTTAATACAAGCAAGACTAAGGTGATGATTTTTGAAGCGCGTCAAAGGAGAAGGCAGCCGGAAGAATATTGGTCCCTCAATAATGTGGTTATTGAAGTTGTGCAAGAATTTAAGTACCTGGGTGTTTTAATTACGCATAATCTGAATTTTTCGAAACACGCGAAACAAAAAAGCAATGAGGCCAAACTGGCTTTGAGCATAATGTGGCCTAAATTCTTTGCAAACCAGAACATTGATCTCGCGTCAAAATACCGTGTTTTTCAAGCAACGGTCAACACATGTATGTGCTATGGTGCCCAGGTTTTTGGTTATGTATTCTTCGAGGTGTTTGAAACATTGCAGAGATACTTCTTTAAACGCTTATTCAGACTGCCTAATTCAACGCCAAACTATGCCATCTATGTGGAATCTGGTATAACGCCTCTGTACATACAAAATCTGAAAGCCAACTATAATTATTTGATAAGGGTGATGAAAAGAAGTGGCAGAAGTCTTCACAAGTCTATCATGGTAAGACTTCTGCAAACTAACGCCTCTCCGTTCAAGGAATGGAATGAAATGGCCCATTCCCATGAAGCTCATCTGTCACTAATGGAGTCTAACGTTGATGAATGGGAGGGTATGTTTGCAGATGTGACTGCAAAAATAGATGAGCAGATTTACACCCAGCATCTATCCAGAGCAACTTCTACATCGTCCAGGAATACATACAGGAACCTTAACCACCAGTTGTCCTCAGAAACGAACTATTTCAGCAACGAATTCTCTGTCGAAGTTATAAGCTACATTTTCAGAGCCCGAGTTGAAGTTTTTAACTTAAACTTTATGCCTCATCGAGCTGACCTACCCCAAATCTGTAATCTTTGCAACAGACGAGAAAATGAAGATATAAACCATTTTATTGCCATTTGTCCTATACTGCAGGAAATCCGCCGATTATATTTTGATGAGAGTTACCTTTCTCCAAGGCGACTTTATGAAATACTAAACGGAGAACTAGGATGGTCTACTCTATATAAGTATTGCAAACACGCCTTAACTTTTCGCAACAGTTTCGAAGCTTAAAACCTCTAGTTCAACCAGTGACTGCAGTTTAAGGCACTCTATTTTGTGTTTCAAATCACTTTAAAATTGAAAAATTGTAAAATTTTAGTTGCAAATCATTTCAAAATTGTAAAATTTTTTATGTTTCAAATCATTGCAAAATTGGTATCTTTTTGTGTTTCAAATCATTTCAAAATTGACAACCTTTTGTGTTTCAAATCATATTAAAATTGTGTAATTGTAAATTGCTTAGAGAAAATTATTATTATTAAGTAGAAATGTATCTTTTGGTTTCCCTTTAAATTTTTGTATATTTTTAACTTATAATAATTATAATCATTGATTATTAATATTGGTATATTATTAGTTACTTTTAATTTATTATTGTTTTTTTATTTATTACTAAAATGAAATGTCATATCAGGCAGACGGCAGAAAAGCCATGTTCTTATTCTTAAGTAAAGAAATATTGTTAAACATTTTTTGATATAATAAAGAATTTATCTATCTATCTATCTATCTATCTATCTATCTATCTATAAACTGAAAAATATTGACTGATGCAGTCATGCTTAGTTTTTGAGTCTTATTTTTAACTTATTTTAAAAGATGAAGAAAATGTGTTTTTATATTGAATAGAAATTAAGTTGAATTGTTTTTAAGTGCATATTTTAAATGCATATTTTGCATTTTTAAGCGCATATTTTAAGCGCATATATTCAGATTTTAAGTGCATGAGAATCAGAAGCCTAATCATGAAGTAAATGGATAGTTCCAACTCAGAACAATTCTTCCAACAATAACTAGAGCCTAGTGATAGATGTATGTACGTCCGAGCTATTACTAATAATCTGAATTCGTCTCCTGCCTCTGACCCGTTGCACGTGTTTTAATTAAACAATATTACGTGGCTTACTAGATAGCCGTTTTGTAATATTTGACCACCAGGCGCCGCGCTCGTCGTTATGTTGGTGCTTTAGTTTCGACTAGGATTCTAACACCCATATTAATAAAGATGGATTAGTGGAGATTTATCGTTCAGTCCTGGACTAAGTGCGAAATTTCATTAATAAAACAAATTTTCTGTTAAGTGACGTTTACTAACTATTATTAAGTTAAACCTCCGAAGTAGGTGGTTTAGCGAAGGAATAAGAAATACGAGTAGAAATGTCAAATTCATTTTTCTTTTATCAAAAAATCAAACAAAAGTGTAAGTTTCTAAATTAATTTTGAACAGAAATAGTAATAATAAAAATGGCACAAAGTTTTAACGATTTCTTGAACCGTTTGGATTTGCTGGATAATCCTAATTTTTCTATAAGAAGAACAAAAATCTATAAACCCCGATATGATCCGATAAAAGAGCAAAACGAAGAGGAATTCCGAAAGAAATATAGGTTTTCCAAGAAAAACATAGAAAAACTTATAGCTATCGTTGAAGCAGACCTAAATGTGGACAGAAGAGGTGGACATATTCCTGTGGATTTACAAGAAGTAATGGCTTCCATTAGATACTCGGGCCGTAATGAGGTATAATCATTGACTGGATGTATATAAACATAATCTTAAATAACATTACTCATTTAAAAAAGGTTCAAGACGATTGGTCTGATATCCACGGCTTTAGTCACCCTACATTGAGTATCGTGTCTTCACGAGTTGCCAAAGCATTTGCTTTGATAGCAAGACAGTTTACTAAAATGCCCCAAACAGCTTCCGAGCAAATAAAAACAATGGAAGAATTTAAGTTCATACGTGGATTTCCACAAGTCATTGGTGCAATTAAGCAATATCCACAATCAGACACAAGTAATTGACAATCAATTTAAGTAGCCACAGAATATAAAAAAAGAGATTGCTTACTTTTGTAGAAGATTTTTTTTTTTTTGCCGAGTTGATGACTATGATACTCAACCAAACCATTTTCCAAACCAGAAACCTAATATGTGTTGATGCTACTACGGATGAAGCTAAACAACTTATCAAAGAGAACTCTTAGGATATCTTGGGCGAAGCCTGCCAGGAGTATAATGCCAAAGTTGTGGTCAAAGACTGCGGTAGCCCTGAAAGAATATTTTTGTTCGTATAGGTTGAATAGGCTTAGATTCGACCCCAACGTGCTAGTTCAAACCAATAACCATTATATCAATTGGTACTTTAGAGTGAACAATAGGGGAAACACAAATAACCCACTTCGAGTCAAAAGAAGAACCGGGCCCACTCCAGTATAGCAGGTGTAGGCATTATAGCGATTAAAAAGCTCGAGAAAATCAAGTAGGCATGTTCTGGTAAGTAGGTGCATGTATGTACCTGCATTAAAGGACCAGTGAAGTGTCAGTGAAAGGAAGGATGTCCTGTGACTGGAATATCAGCCTCATTTACCTTATCTATGAAAAAGCCAGTCCATGCCCTGCAAGAAAAACCGAGGTATATCCCTGCTAAATATTGTATGAGCTTCTATCTCTATTAGTTCATCGACTAAGACAAAACGTCAATATTTATAGCAACAACTTCAAATTTGTTAAGGAACTCAACTACTTCAACCTGCTACTTCTTCGGTATGACGAAAGAATGGGTTGCTTTTATGTAAAAGAAGAATTTCAAAAATAAATGTTATTAGAGAAGAACTGTTCATAAGCATAAATTTCTTTTTTTTTAATGACTAAAACAACTGCTTTAGTAGTTGGAGCTAAAAAAAAAGGATGTCATGTGATTCAAGCAAATATTAGCCTATGCAAGAACAAAAATTATAAGTCGTTGTAGCTTTTACGAGAAAATTTTTAAAACATTTTTAGGAAAAAATGTTGGTGCGCCTATTTAAAGTTTTTGTTATTGTACGAATAAAAATTAAATTTACGAAAAAACCATTTTTGAGGTATCGAATTTTCCAAAAATAAATAGGTTTTCTTCTTCAAAAATTCAAAAAATATTTTTTTTCAAAGTCTTGAAGTGCAATGTTTTTTAAACGTATTAGAAGCTTTTCTAGAAAACAAATTTCATTTAAATCCGTTCGGCCGATAATGAGAAATTCAAAATTCGAAAAAATGATTGTATGGTACGAGGTACACTCAGTAATATCTTGATTTCAATTTTTTTGCATTTAATTTTAGATCGTAAAAATTAATCGAAAGAAAAAAAAATTATAAAAATTCTCGGAACAGTTTTCGAGAAAAACACGATTTTCGAAAACTATTTTTTAACATTTATATTGAGGGTACCATTATTTTTAGAAAAAAAATATTTTTATTTATCAAGTTTTAAAAAAAAATCGAAATATTGAGTTTTAAAAAGTAACATTGACACTGCTAGGGAGCTTTAGCATACAAAAAATGATCAAATTCGGTTGTACCATTTTTGAGAAAATATAAAAAAAACGGTTATAAACGGTATAAAAAAGTAGGGTACCAAAAATAATTACTTTTTTGTAAAATTTTTTTCAACCATTACCTAGCTTTAACTAAATGAATTTTTTTTAAATCTGTGGGACAATTTTTGAAAAAAAAAAAAAATATTTTATGGAATTTCGAAAAAAAATCTTATGGCAGGTACCGTTATTTTTGGTTTAAAAAAAAAAAGAAAAAAAAAAAGGTGTGGGGGAGAAAAATTTAAAAACGATATCTACCAAGTTTCACGAAAACGAATGAGCCGTTGAGGCTGTAGTCGAACAAACAGAGAGATAGACCGAATTTCGGGACCCACTTTTTTGTCTTCGCTATTATTGTAATGTCAACTTTGATTGCATAACTTGCTTTATTATTAGTACCTATAAGTGGATTGTAAAAAGAAGAAAAAGTTGATACTGATCTGGAAAGAAGAATTTGTCGAATTTTTTTCTTATAATTAGCGCGCACTTAAGAGCGTATTACTACCCTCAAGATATTTATCACAATACGTGCGTTACGTTACGAGACATAGATATGGTCCAGAAAGTGAAAATAAGTCGACTGAATTAGCTCCTCCATATCGAGCTTAGTGACATCAATGCTCAAGCCAACAAATTTTTTGAATCCCAGCCACCAGGTTTTGAGGCGACAAGGAAGGCCGAACATCAGGTTTAACGACCAAGCCAAAGCAGATACCAGCGGGCTTCGTCTGGATGACGGGGGGCAGAGTTCTAGTTATAGTCTAAGAGCCAACAGAAAATATTTGGTTTGGAGGTTTGTGTTTGAGCATTTATATGTACATACGTCAAGGTATCGAATACGAAATATAGTTTTAACCATTGGTCAATTTCCCTCTTGACGATCCGATTAGTAGAACTCAAGATATAAGCTTTTAAGACGAACCTTGTCGGCTCTTTTTGGAGATTTTGTAATAGGCAAAAATCTACCAAAAATATCAAAAAAAAAAAACTGTTGAAAACGGAGCCGATAAGATTCGCCTAAATAGCTTTTATCTTGAGTTCTATTAATCAGATCGTCAAGATAAAAGTGTTTAAGCTTTGGGAAAATGACAGAGCATCAATTCTTCATACACATATTTTGGTTATATCTAGTTTTTTTTTTTTCTAGTTTAAGTTTAAGTTTATTAACAATAATTGGTTGTACAGTAAGATAATATCTTTTATAGTACTTAGAAAGTAACAGGCAGCAAATAATGTTGTTTTTAATAGTTACTAAATAGCTATACCTCCAAAACAAAAATTTGTTGAAAGCTATTGGACTAATAGCCTTTGTGAACCACCTCAACTTCCCACTGCGAGTGCCCCACACACAGGGTTGCGAATTTTTGAATTAAAAAATCCTTAAGTCATAAGTCTATAGATGACTTGTGAATTAAAAAAATTTAATTCATAAGATATTTGGTGACTTATGAATTAAAAAAAAATTAATTCACAACCCCCAAAGTGACTTATGAATTAAAAAAAATTTAAATCCTAAGCTACTAAGTGACTTATGAATTAAAAAAAAATTAATTCACCACCTACCAAGTGACTTATGAATTAAAAAAAATTAAGTCATCAGGGAGTAAGTGACTTATGAATTAAAATAAAATGCACGACTGGATCGCACGAACTTGCTCTTATGTAAAAGTACTTTGGAATTTAAGATACATTTTATAAATATAAAACATAGATTTAATGAGATAATAATGTTCAAATGCATAAAATTGCCGTCTGGTTTCCGGAAAAGTATGAATTTATGCAAATAAACTTAAAAAAAAACGTTTTATTATTAAATAAATTTTTTATATAAGAAATTTCTCTAAAATTTTTCAAGAAAGACATGTGGGATGCGAATTTCAAGTATTAAATAATATTGATTTTAGGAGGGTACCATTATTTTTAGAAAAAAAATATTTTTATTTATCAAGTTTTAAAAAAAAATCGAAATATTGAGTTTTAAAAAGTAACATTGACACTGCTAGGGAGCTTTAGCATACAAAAAATGATCAAATTCGGTTGTACCATTTTTGAGAAAATATAAAAAAAACGGTTATAAACGGTATAAAAAAGTAGGGTACCAAAAATAATTACTTTTTTGTAAAATTTTTTTCAACCATTACCTAGCTTTAACTAAATGAATTTTTTTTAAATCTGTGGGACAATTTTTGAAAAAAAAAAAAATATTTTATGGAATTTCGAAAAAAAATCTTATGGCAGGTACCGTTATTTTTGGTTTAAAAAAAAAAAGAAAAAAAAAAAGGTGTGGGGGAGAAAAATTTAAAAACGATATCTACCAAGTTTCACGAAAACGAATGAGCCGTTGAGGCTGTAGTCGAACAAACAGAGAGATAGACCGAATTTCGGGACCCACTTTTTTGTCTTCGCTATTATTGTAATGTCAACTTTGATTGCATAACTTGCTTTATTATTAGTACCTATAAGTGGATTGTAAAAAGAAGAAAAAGTTGATACTGATCTGGAAAGAAGAATTTGTCGAATTTTTTTCTTATAATTAGCGCGCACTTAAGAGCGTATTACTACCCTCAAGATATTTATCACAATACGTGCGTTACGTTACGAGACATAGATATGGTCCAGAAAGTGAAAATAAGTCGACTGAATTAGCTCCTCCATATCGAGCTTAGTGACATCAATGCTCAAGACAACAAATTTTTTGAATCCCAGCCACCAGGTTTTGAGGCGACAAGGAAGGCCGAACATCAGGTTTAACGACCAAGCCAAAGCAGATACCAGCGGGCTTCGTCTGGATGACGGGGGGCAGAGTTCTAGTTATAGTCTAAGAGCCAACAGAAAATATTTGGTTTGGAGGTTTGTGTTTGAGCATTTATATGTACATACGTCAAGGTATCGAATACGAAATATAGTTTTAACCATTGGTCAATTTCCCTCTTGACGATCCGATTAGTAGAACTCAAGATATAAGCTTTTAAGACGAACCTTGTCGGCTCTTTTTGGAGATTTTGTAATAGGCAAAAATCTACCAAAAATATCAAAAAAAAAAAACTGTTGAAAACGGAGCCGATAAGATTCGCCTAAATAGCTTTTATCTTGAGTTCTATTAATCAGATCGTCAAGATAAAAGTGTTTAAGCTTTGGGAAAATGACAGAGCATCAATTCTTCATACACATATTTTGGTTATATCTAGTTTTTTTTTTTTCTAGTTTAAGTTTAAGTTTATTAACAATAATTGGTTGTACAGTAAGATAATATCTTTTATAGTACTTAGAAAGTAACAGGCAGCAAATAATGTTGTTTTTAATAGTTACTAAATAGCTATACCTCCAAAACAAAAATTTGTTGAAAGCTATTGGACTAATAGCCTTTGTGAACCACCTCAACTTCCCACTGCGAGTGCCCCACACACAGGGTTGCGAATTTTTGAATTAAAAAATCCTTAAGTCATAAGTCTATAGATGACTTGTGAATTAAAAAAATTTAATTCATAAGATATTTGGTGACTTATGAATTAAAAAAAAATTAATTCACAACCCCCAAAGTGACTTATGAATTAAAAAAAATTTAAATCCTAAGCTACTAAGTGACTTATGAATTAAAAAAAAATTAATTCACCACCTACCAAGTGACTTATGAATTAAAAAAAATTAAGTCATCAGGGAGTAAGTGACTTATGAATTAAAATAAAATGCACGACTGGATCGCACGAACTTGCTCTTATGTAAAAGTACTTTGGAATTTAAGATACATTTTATAAATATAAAACATAGATTTAATGAGATAATAATGTTCAAATGCATAAAATTGCCGTCTGGTTTCCGGAAAAGTATGAATTTATGCAAATAAACTTAAAAAAAAACGTTTTATTATTAAATAAATTTTTTATATAAGAAATTTCTCTAAAATTTTTCAAGAAAGACATGTGGGATGCGAATTTCAAGTATTAAATAATATTGATTTTAGGAAATAATTTCAAAAAATAATCGTTCATAGGTTTTGAAGATATTGATTTAAAAAAAAAAAAATTTTCAAAAAAACCCAACAAATATTTTTTCGAATATTTTTGTATACAATATTATTTTAAACTTAAGGGGACTCCTGCTGAGAATTTTGGGTTAAAATCCTGAGAAAGTCGGGTCTATGGCAGGTACCCCTAATAACATTTTGCCCCAAAATTTTTGTTGACCAAAATGTAGTCCATGTCCATAATATCACACTTAATTTTTTTTATCAAAATTGTTAGAGCCGTTTTCGAGATAAATAAGATTTTGCATTACGGGTGTAATTTCAATTTCTCCTCTAGGGAATTACCGAAGACCCTTAACTACCGAGATTGAAAGAAATAGGTCCAGTGGTTTAGGCTGTAGTGAGAGGTACAGACATACAGACACACTGAAACATGTTTTTTGTGTACTAAATTTTCCTTAAAATTTTTATAAAAAAAATTGATATGCAAATTGTTAGTATTTAATAAAATACATTTTAAAACGTAATTTAAAAATTTAATCGTGTATCGGTTTTCAAGATATTGAATTTTCAAAAAGAAAATTGTATTATTTTTTTAAAAATCCAAAAACTATTTTTTCGAAAAAATTTTTAGTTTATATTTTTTTAAATGTAAAGCAGCTCCTGCATTAAAATTTTGGTTAAAATCGTTAGAGCCGTTGGTGAGAAATTCGAAAATCAAAAAAATCGTTCTATGACAGGTACCCCTAATAACATTTCCCCCCAAATTTTTTTTTCACCAAAATGTAGTCCATGTCCATAATATCACACCTATTTTTTTTTATCAAAATCGTTAGAGCCGTTTTCGAGATAAATAAGATTTTGTATTACGGGTGTACGGGGGGTACCCTTAGTTTTGGAGCTAAAAAAAAAATTTCAATTTCTCCTCTAGGGAATCACCGAAGACCTTTAACTACCGAGTTTGAAGAAAATACCTCCGGTAGTTTAGGCTGTAGTTCGAGGTACAGACATACAGACATACAGACAGACAGACGGAATTGTCGGACCCACTTTTTTCGTCTTCGCTATCATCGTAATGTCAACTTTGATCAAAATCTCGAGTTCGATTTTTTTTCCAAATGCAGAACTTGCCCTATAGTACCCATATCGCAAGTAAAAAATTTAAGTCATGAGCAACAAAGTGACTTATGAATTAAAAAAAATTTAATTCACCACCTACTAAGTGACTTGTGAATTAAAAAAAATCAAGTCATCGGGGAGTAAGTGACTTATGAATTAAAAAAAAAATTAATTCACAAGTCAGTTGGTGACTTGTGAATTAAAAAAAATTTAATTCATAAGTTAGTTGGTAGATTGGAAATTTTTAAGCTTGTTTTGACTACATAATTATTTAATTATTAACGAAAGCTTTCAAATCTAGTTTTTAAATAATAAGATTATCACGCTAGATTATAAATTATCCATTTCATAATTTTTCTGATCAGCATTTGTCCATTAACTTATGAATTAATTTTTTTTTAATTCATAAGTCACTAAGTTGGTTTTGAATTAAATTTTTTTAATTCATAAGTCATTTACTTGCTGATGATTTGAATTTTTTTAATTCATAAGTCACTTACTTGCTCATGACTTGATTTTTTTTAATTCCTAAGTCACTTAGTAGCTTGGGAATTAAAATTTTTTAATTCATAAGTCACTTACTTGCCCATGACTTAAATTTTTTTAATTCATAAGTCACTTAGTAGGTTCTGAATTAATTTTTTTTAATTCATAAGTCACTAAGAAGCTTATGATTTAATTTTTTTAATTCACAAGTCACCAACTGACTTGTGAATTAAATTTTTTTTAATTCATAAGTCAGTTCGTAGCTGCTGAATTATATTTTTTTTAATTCATAAGTCACTCACTAGCTTGTGAATTAAAGCCAAGCTTAAGCTAACAAGTGACTTAAGCTTTTGCAACCCTGCCCACACATATGTAAATGTAGGTATGTCGAGGATTCATAAGTTTAATATATTTTATTTAAAGAATTATTATAAAATCATTTTTTTGACAATTCCAATCGATATACATATGTACATTTCCAATCATTTTGACGAATTAGGTTTTCCCTAGCTTTTTTAGCAAAACGAAAAGATCCATTTGCTCCTCGTCCAGTTTTCTGCACAAATCTTCCATTAGCAAGACCATCTCTTATGTGTTCTCGCATTGTCTTCAAAAATGAAGATTTTGAAGAAATTCGATAGTGACCTTGAAGGATATTTTTTAAGGCCATAAATGACAGACCTCCCTTTTTGGGTACGTTTTTCAACAATGTAAAATCAATAATTTTCTTCACTTCTTCTATCTTACTCGTGTTCATTGCAGTTCGTTGCTCCATATTTAGCTTACCAAATAGTATGTTTAAAACGGATTTTCTTGACAATTTATTCTTGGTTTTCTTAGCCGCGGATGTCCCGTTTGACTTGACCTTTAACTTGCTAACTAATGATTTTTCTTTAGGAATCTCTTTTGGCTCAGGTAGGGCGTCCCTAAAACTCCCTGAAGATGATGTTTCTTCCTTAACAATAATAGACTTGGACTCATTCATGGCTTTTTGTAAGTAAATTGATTTAAAAAAATATTTTCGACGATATCTCCCTCCGTTATCGAAAGCCTTTAGATTGTGATTCAAACTAAAAACAAAAACTTTTTCATCTGACAAGTTTGATTCATTCAAAAAAATAATATAGTTTTTTTTCGTCTACAAGTAAAACCTATTCTTAGACCTAAATGATTCACACCTCCTCCTGGCCTTAGCACTTAAAGATCATTATAAAAAAAATCCGCCTTGATCTAGTCACTCTTCTCAAGTCGCTCAATCCCTCTGTGACTGTGATTATTATATTCAATTGAATCTGACTCTTAGCCCTAAAGCTATTTCCAGAGTTATTATCATCACAAGATCTCACACTGCACTATCACATACCAAGGTGTAGCGTCTATTTCTCACATGCAAGCCGTAATTTACTCAATTCACGAGCTATCCCCCAGTATGTCCTTCGATATATTGTGTGTGCAATGACCATTCCTAGAGGCATAGCACCTATAGCAGCAGCAGCTATAAAACCACTCAACAACTTCTCACAGAATTGACAATTATGACAATCGACGATGGTTGCCCTCAGCCATAGAGACGTAGTCGCTGGGTACGAACCGATCCATTGGCTACAGAGGGGAGTCCGATTAGATCGATGTCAATTGGCTTACGCAACACGCATAATCCAAATCCGCAAAAAGCCTCTTCATCGGCTAGATGGACGTATTTCAGCCGAATAGACATAAATTCCGGATAAGTTTTATGCGAATGTGGGTATGAAAAGGAGCAAAATTACTGCAATTACTTCCATAGAATTAGCTTCAAGCGGTTGAGTTAATTTCTTTGATAGGACTTTAAGGCGACATGGAAGATTGATCGGCTCGCAAGGAAAGGCTTCTTTTTTTTTAAATGGGTAATAAGTTTTATGTAATGGTGGATATTTAACAAAGTTTCTTAAGCTACTTCGCAGGCTTCAATCAAATTTAATATTTAGGATGTTAGGAATAAATGGGTGAACTCCGCTAGCCTTCCTGTTCAGCATAATGTCAACTCTCATGTGCCTGGAATTCAGGGTCAACAGCTCGGGGAGAATGAGGGCCTAGTGACTTACAATTTTCAACCATTCCTAGACATATACGATACGTGCATTATGAAGGACAACTGGTGGAAAGTAAGAGGTGGACACAGGTTTTTTTGTAATAATAATACACTTAGACTTTGAAAAGTTTACACCAATAAGCGATGTTCTCAAGATCAGAATTAATTCCGCTTTCACATTCTTCAATAAGTCCTAGAGGCCAACTTATGTGTAATTGAACGTCATCTGAATAAAGCTGAATAGAGGAATTGGTTATAACAGATGACAGTTCGTTGATATATGGGAAAACAGAATAGGCCCCAAGATAGAACCCTGAGGTACCCCGAAAGGTACAGCTATACAATTTGACAAAACATTATTTTTGAAAAAAGCTTGTTCTCGACTGGTAAGATAAGAAAATGGAAGTTCGGTAGCAGTAAGTGAAAAATTAAATCTATTGTAGAGCTTGCAGCAGAGAACAGAATGATCGACGGTATCAAATGCTCGTGAAAAATCAAGTAGTAAGAGAAAGGTTATTTGGTCTTTATCTGATTTCATCAACAACCGTCAGAAGAGTTGTAGTGCAGCCCAGATTGCGTAGGGGTAAGCATGTTGGATGTATTCACAAACAAATTTATTAGTTCTTGCACAATTTTTTCAAAAGCCTTCGACAAAAATAGAAGAATGGAAATAGGCCGAAAATCTTTACCACTTGAGTTCTTGGGAACGGGTATGATTTTGGCTTTCTTCCATCCTTTTGGAAGCACACTTGTTGTTAATATTGTGTTGAAGGCTAGATTTATTTTAAGAAATTTAGGGTGGACACCATCAATTCCGACGGCATTGGATTTAACAGTATCTATGCTTTCTACTACGACAGCTTGGCATATTCCTGAAAATTTAAACTTGTTGCCAGATTCAGAGGTATCAGCTAAAGAAATGATTGGTTGCAATGTAGGTCACGCTTCGCTTGAGGAAGATGGAAGAGCTACAAATTCTTCGTTGACCTTTCGGTTTCCCCCGACCTATAGCGCGTAAGTTGTTCTACTAAACCTTTTTTCCATTCAAAGATGGATATAACCAATTGGCGAAGATTAGACTTTTAATGAAACGAATCTGAGGAACAGTTTTGTTTCAAAGATAACAAGATAGGTACCTACGGTATTCATTAAGCTTATATTTTCACTTGCGACTTATAGGTACTATAAGGCAAGTTATGTATTCATCAAAAAAATCGAACTCGAGACTATGATCAAAGTTGACATTACGATGATAGTGAAGACTAAAAAAGTGGGTCTCGTAATTCTGTCTGTCTGTTCGACTACAGCCTAAACGGCTCGGCCGATTTAAATCAAACTTGGTAAATATCATTTTTAATTTTTTCTCCCCACACTTTTTTTTTCTTGTTTTTTAAGACCAAAAACAACGGTACCTGCCATACGAATTTTTTTCGAAATTTTGAAAATATTTTTTTTTTCAAAAACTGTTCGACATTTAAAAAAACAGATACAAAAAAAATTCATTTAGTTATAGCTAGAAACTTGCTGAAAACAAAATTTCCGAAAAATGGTTATTGAGGGTACCCACCAAAAAACCATGTTTTTGTTTTTGATTTTCTCAAAAACATTACCACCGATTTTGATCACTTTTTTGTTGCTAAAGCTCCCCAAAAATTTGAATAGAATTGTGTAGATATTCAAATTTTCAAAATTTTTTTATTTTGGATTCTTGAAAAAAATTTCAATTTTTTTTTTAAACTCAATTTTTCGAAAACTCAATGCTAGATTTTTTAAAACTTGATATATAAAAGTTTCTCAGCGTATTCTACAAGATGTATGAAAAAAGGTTTATTTTACCCAAAAATAAAGGTACACACCATATAAATGTTAAAAAATGGTTTTCAAAAGTCGTACTTTTCTCGAAAACGGCGCCTAGAATTTTGATAATTTTTTTTTTCTTTTAATTAATTTTGACGACTTTTAATTTAATAAAAAATAAAATGCACGACTGGGTCGCACGAACTTGCTCCTATGTAATAGACTAAGAATTTCAAAGATGAATGTTATTAGAGAAAAACTGTTCATAAGTAGGTGGAGGTAAAAATAGAATACCATGTGATTCAAGCAAATATAGGTTCATGCAAGAACAAAAATTATAAGTCCTTGTAGTGGTTTCTTAAAAAATAAGCTTTTATATACAAAATTTTTAAAACATTTTTAAGAAAATAAATTGTTACGCCAATTTAAAGTTTTTATTATTGTTTAAAAAAAAAAATTAAATTTACAAAAAAAATATTGAGCCGTTTTCGAGATATTGAATTTTCAAAAAAAAAGAAAAATTTTTTTACAAAATTCAAAAAAATATTTTTCTTAAAGTTTTGAAATGCTATGTTTTTTAAACTTTTTAGAAGCTTCTCTCTAAAAAATTTCATTAAAATAGTAGGTACAGTCAGTAATATCTTGTTTTCTAATTTTTTTTATTCAATTATAGATCTTAAAAATTAATTGAAAGAAAAACAATTTAAGTAAAATTCTCGGAACCGTTTTCGAGAAAAATACGATTTTCGAAAACCATTTTTTAACATTTGTGGAGGGTACCGTTATTTTTAGGTAAAACAATTTTTTTTTTGATATCTTATAATTTATATTAAAAAACTTTTATTTATTAAGTTTTGAAAAACTCGAGCATGGGGTTTTCGAAATTTTGAGTTTACAAAAAAAAATTTTTTAATTTTTTTTTAAAAATCCAAACAAAATTTTTTTGAAAATTTGAATACACAATAATATTGAAACTGCTGGGGAGCCTTAACATAAAAAAAATGATCAAAATCGGTGGTTCCAAGGGGGGTACAAAAAATAACAATTTTTTGGAAATTTTGTTTTTCAACCATTACCTAGGTTTAACTAAAATAAACTTTATGAATTTATTTAAAAAAAATCTGTTGGACAGTTTTTGAGAAAAAAAAAATATTTATAAAATTTCGAAAAAAAATCGTGTGGCAGGTACCGTTATTTTTTGTCTTAAAAAATCAAATCAAAAAACATCCGGGGGGGGGGAAATTAAAACCCATATCTACCAAGTTTGAAGAAAATCAGCCCAGCGTTTGGCTGCAATCGAACGGACAGACAGACAGACAGAATTGCGAGACCCACTTTTTTGGTCTTCGTTATCATTGTAATGTCAACTTTGATCAAAATCTCGAGTTCGATTTTTTTTCCGAATGCATAACTTGCCTTATAGTACATACCTATAAGTCGCAAGTACAAATTGAAATTAAGATATTACAGCTTGTACCTACCATAGACCTATTTTTCGAATTTCTCATTATCCAAGGGATCTTAATGAAGTCTTGTATAAAGATGCTTCTAAAAGGTCTAAAATACATTGCATTTCAAAACTTTAAAATAAATATTTTTTGAATTTTTGAAAAAAAAAATATATTCTTTCTTTTTTTGAAAATTCGATATCTCAGAAAGGGCTCAATATTTTTTTTTGGAAATATTTTTTTAAGAAACCACTACAACAACTTATAATTTTTTTTCCAGCATAAACTTAAACTTGCATAGTATTCTGTTTTTGTCCCTTACTACTAAAAGAATTTAAAAAATTAATTTTATCCTTATGAAGAGTTTTCTCTAATAACATTCGTTTTTAAAATTTCTAGTCTATTAGATAGGAGCAAGTTTGTGCGACCCAGTCGTGCATTTTATTTTTCCAGCGTTCGTAAGCCAGGTCTCGCTTTTTAATATGTAACTGGATATTATTTGTTAACCAGGGGTGCTGTCCAGATTTGACAGTTTTGGCTAATTAATATTAGTTTCTTAAAAACTAATTTATTCATCATAATATTCTATATTATATTCTATGCTCCAAACATCGCCCTTTAAAGCATCATGACTGATAAGTTGAAAATCTCTTTATGTAAAGGTGGAAGGTGAACTAGTAATCTTAAAATCAAAAGTTAGGAAGATGAGGCCATGTTTGGAAAAGGCAGGAGCGGACAACTGATCATACAGGATAAAATCACTGGGTTAACTGACAAAAAAAAAAACACAAAAAGGAGTGTAGCTGTGTGAGCGCTGAAGTGTGTAGGATATGAAACATTGACCGGGGATAGATTTAAGGTCAGCATGCTTTCCAATAAATGCCCTTCTTAGAGTCACTGGTCATATCACCACACACTACAATTTTTTGACGAAGAAGAGACAGTGATTTCTTCTAGTAAGGAAATAAGAGGTCCCTGCCCATCTGGCAGTCATATAAGGAGACCTATGTACATATTACATTACATGGAATATTTTCTTTTACATATATTGCAACCCCGCTTCCGATGGATGTAGTGCGATTGGCTTGGAAAGGCTTAAGGCCTGCGAGGTGAAACATACTATCATTTAAATTACTAGTAAGCCAAGTCTCTGATACACAAACCAAATCAACCCCAGAACCTTCAAAAATATCTCGAAATTCATCAATTTTACTCTTTAAGCTTTGTGTATTTCAATGAAAGAGTTTGAGGCCAGATCTATAGCTTGTTAAAACGTTGACCAAAGAACGCAGGACGACACGACTACCCGTTTCCGGGTGATAGTCTAACACACTATCAATTACGGGAACGTGCAACGTTTAGAAACTATAACTGACGTGATCATCAATAAAGTCTAATGCTAGGAAGGTAAAGCAATAAGTTAGACCTTTAGGAAAGACCAACCTTAAAGTTTATTTCTTCAGCTGAAAAGCTTTTTGCTTAGATGTGAACAAAAATCTGTTTCAAGAAATTACGGGAAGTGTTATTTTCTTCATTACATATAGATACTCGTAGTCTAAGTAACATTGTCTCAACCCAAAATTTTATTGTTAATTACCAAAACGAAACGGAATCACAGCAATTCCATAGTGATGAAGCTTTCTATACATCTCGATCCGGTGTCAAAATTCCGTCATGTTTCACTAATTGTTGAAGCATTCTTTAGTTTCGGTCAGTCTACAATGATCTTGAAGAAAGGAAATGACAAAATTGCAGACAATATACACACATTTAAGAATTTGAAGAATTTCAATACCAACCTTTGAGTCCAAGGCAATCATACCAAAAACATTGCAGATACCTTCCTTCGTCAGACATTAATCAATGTAGCAAGAAGAAAAACAAAAACTCAAAGCTAAACCAAAAAGACGGTCATTAACGCCTCGAACCAGTTGAGACTTTAAGACTTCATTCTTTTGATGCGCACATTGTCTGGTCATGCTTCTTGTAAAATATCTTCCTACTTCTTCATCTTTGTCTACTTATGTTTCCATCGAAGTCCAAGAAAGCCTCCCGCTTGCCACCACCTCCTGCTGTGCAGTTATTTTCGATTGTTGTTGTTCAATACTGACCTCTTAACGCATCACTGATTGTGACTTGCAAGCTTGCACGAATATCGCATCGCAACCATGATAAACACTCCTTTTGTCTTTCCAAAGAAGTTCCAACTTCGTTTAGCTTGCCAAATAGGTTGTTTAGTAATGTTGAGATGGACGTGCGCACATTATACCAACGATTACGTTTTGATTCGATACGATATTGGATGGGTGCTTGGTGTGCATGCGGTGATTATTGCCAGCAAGCTTGACAATCTTCACAACGGTAAAGTGTAGAAGACGCGAAGCAGGGGTTATGCTGAAGCTTCGAGTGTTTTTAAGTTATGGTCAAGCAAGATACATATTGCTTTGACCATCTCCGTTGGTTGTTATGAAATAAGTCTTGAACTTGACTTTGGAATTAACGTTGACACTGGCTCAAGGCTTAAAGCAGCTGAGCTTCAGATCAGTGTAATGGTTTGTGTTTGTTAATCTCTGTCGTAATGGGTGTAAGAGAAGTTATTTCTCAAGGAAAAAAAAAACATATATTCGTAAATGTTGAACTATCAAGTCGAATGAAAAATTGAAAGGTTTTATGAAAAAAAAAAAAAAAACTCTGCAGAGATATACGAGTAGATCTTGAGATTATGAGATATTACATTCAGTATGAAAAATGTTCAGTATGAAAATGTTTGAGATATTGTTTACTCTGCAGTTCTTAACCTAGTGGATCTTTAGTGGCTCAAGAAATTCTACCTGTTTGCTTATCACCTGCTTCAACCGCTGGGCAGATTTACACTATAATTGTGTTACATAGAACATTTTGGACTCTTTTGCTATATATCAAAGTTAAGGCAATAGAATTATTTTGTTCTAATTTTTTTCTCAAAATTAAGCTTGTTCCTGCTTTGCTCGGATAAGTTAAGCACATTTCGGGTATTCAGTCGTTCTGGCTATTTGCTTTACAGTAATTTACCTACTCAACCGATTTTAACTATGGAAGTAATTATTTCCGATCCTGAAGTTTCGTTGCCTAGATCATTGCGGTCTCGGGTCTTGTATCCTCTTCCTTACCGATAACGTTGTTTGCATATACCAAGACCAAGCCCTCCGCAATTCATAAAGTTTTGGTCTTTTAACCGAAGATTCAGCCTTTCTTGTCTCTTCGAACTTGGGAGCTGTGAATCCAAAATTCGCTGAATCTGACCGAGAAAATCTAGTCGAAGTGTTTTGACTTTCTGGACTTCATCCACTTCTTGGTACAGCTCATTGAGTTTACTGTTGAATTTTGTTTCAATTCGCCCTCCTTCTCTTCATTCCTTCTTCGCACACATTATCGTGGAAGACCTAAAAAAAGCCCCATTATCGGATTTTTCACTCTGCTTATCATCCAACACCCGACTCCTACAAACTGGACTAGCAGTGCAGTATAAGTTCTTTTAGAGCGCGTCATACGCGTGAGAAATTTGCACCTTTTTTCCGCTAAATCGAAATAGCAGATGTCGTTTGTGGGGTCAAACTTTTACTACGAACTCCTTAACTACTTTGGAGTTATTGCTATCAATAGTGACACATTTCCTGGCCGCTAGAAAGATGTTTGTTTGGTTTTTGATAATATGTAAATTGTTCTAGTCCTTTTTTACATCAAGACCAACAAGTTTCGCTGTTCTTCGATTGCCGTTAAGGAACGTTGGGAACGGACGATTATGTCGATCTCTTCCCCATATCTCAATAAGTGAAAACATTTGTAAAAACAAGTGCCGTCGGTGTTAACGACTGATACTCGCACTATCTCTGCTCCAGAATAAGATTGAAGAAGTCACATGACTGCTGATCTCCTTGTCAAAACCCTGTGCATCTTTGGAATAGTTCGTAGAAGATATTCCTTATTTGCACATTTTACCACGTATTTTTCAATTTCATGCAACACAGCTGCAGCAGTTTAACTGGGATTCCGAATTCGGCCATCACCGTATGGATGAATGATGCCATAAAGCGCTGTAGTTCTAATACCTGGCAACGCAGAAAAAATAGAATTTTTGACTTGATGCAGTTTTATAGAAAAAAATATTTCGCTTATAATGGATAAGATTTCTTAACACCCTTAAAATATTTTTAGAGATATTATACCTTAAAGATAATAACTCCTATCGCAAGATGAATTTTTTTGTTGATGAAATATCTTGTAAGCCTGGACTCTTTCCTTCTTGCCAATGTAAAATATTCCATAAAAATACCTAGTATACCAAAAAAATACCTCATGAGCCGATAAATTGCAATATCTCTTGAACCCTTTACCAACCAAGAATTATTTTTTGCTGAAATTTCTAGTAACCCAGAGAATTAAACGAAGAAAATCCTTCGTAACCAAGAAATATGCCGAGCAATCAAGAAATAATACCTCATAAATCTATAAATACACAATACCTCTTAAGGCATAATTTACAAAAAAAAAATCTTAATCCTCGTTACTTTGCACGTTAATTGCACTTTTAAAGCCAGATTTTTATAAGACATCGTGAAGTACCAATAAACTAGGTTTCAACTAAAATCTGGTCAATTCCTAAGCCTTTGTTATAGAAATTGTGTGTCTCCTAAAAAATGTATGTTTCTGGCCTTGAAGTCGATAAAAAGATGACGAGCCTTTTTTGTACTTTGCAGAACTACTCAAGACGCTCAAGCAGAACGTTTAACGTATTTTTATATTGCAACTTTTAAAGGGGATATCTCTAGAACTAGATAGTTCTTACAGGACATATATGATAGACTTTTTGGTAGGGTGTGCTTTCCTTCCATCCACAATAAGTTAATGATTTAAGATAGATAGACTAGTTTTGGATTAATGAATTCATAAAAAATAGTTTTTACAAAAAGGGTTGATTTAAAACTTTAATCTTTTGAGGCATTGCCGGAGGGGTCCTCAGCTAGACACGATTTAATGTATTGACCCTAAAAAAACGTCACCTACCTATCACAATTGATGATTTAATGCATGTACCTTAACAAAGCATCACCTATGTACGTATGTTGTTCTCGAGCTCTATAGCTATAGCTCTATAGCGCCTACATCTTTTCTACTGAGTGGTGAGACTGGTTCTTCATTAATTGGAAGTGGATTGTCTTTTTGCCCTTTTGCAGGGTTCACATGATGCCCGCTCAGCAGCTACTGGTGACTGGAAAAGATTACGTCCCTGTCTTAAAATCAGAAGAGATTTGTTTTTGCCAGAATCTTTGGTCAGCTTGAGCTGCGAGGCTTCTACGAAGGATTATTTCATCTCTCTCACATCGCTCTTGTTTTCCGCTACAATATATTCGTACTTAGAAGTGTGAGTTTTTTCATTTGATTTTTACTTGCGACTTATAGGTACTATAAGGCAAGTTATGCATTCGTAAAAAAAATCGAACTCGAGATTTTGATCAAAGTTGACATTACGATGATAGCGAAGACTAAAAAAGTGGGTCTCGCAATTCTGTCTGTCGGTTTGCCTACAGCCTAAACGGTCCGGCCAATTTTCTTTAAACTTGTCAGATATCATTTTCAATTTTTTCCCCCCACACGTTTTTTTCTTTTTTTTTTAAGACTAAAAATAACGGTAACTGGCATACGAATTTTTTTTCGAAATTTTGTAAATATTTTTTTTTTCTCAAAACCTGTTCGACAGATTTAAAAAAAAAAGATAAAAAAAAAATTCATTTAGTTAAAGCTAGGTATTAGTCGAAAAAAACTTTCCGAAAAATGGCTATTGAGGGTACCCCCCAAAGAACCGTTTTTTTTTTGTTTTCGATTTTCTCAAAACCAGTGCAACCGATTTTGATATTTTTTTTTTTGGAAAAGCTCCCTAAAAACCTAAATAGAATTATGTATTCAAATTTTCAAAGAAATTTGTTTTGGATTTTTAAATAAAATTTCAAATTTTTTTTTTCAAAACTCAATATTTCGAAAACCCCATGCTCGATTTTCTTAAAACTTGATAAATAAGTCTTTTAATATAAGTTATAAGATGTATGAAAAAAAGTTTTATTTTACCTAAAATTAAAGGTACCCTCCATACAAATGTTAAAAATGGTTTTCAAAAATCGTATTTTTCTCGAAAACGGCACCTAGAATTTTGAGTTGGGACAAAATTTATCTGTCGATACCCGTACCTGTTGTCGTATTGTGCAGGCTCTAACGAACTCAATTATCGAAGATGTCCTCCTCTCCGAATTTAGCATTGAAGTTCCCGAGCGACGGGAATCCAGACACTCCAGACAAGTTCTGGTAGGCTCCATCGGATTTGTTATAAAACTCTTCCGTGATAGATTTCCAGCTTCATTTGCATAGGCGTGCGCATAATAGCCTTGAAAAAGAGTTTTGTTGCGAATTACAGCCAGGCGATCACTTATCGGGCTTAAGATAAGACAATTACTTTGCTTCTTAGCGGATTTCCCACGACGAATATGCGAATATTGTATGATACAACATACACACTTTCACACTTTCGCTGCAGGGTTATTGGTAGACACATCCTAGTCCAATTCGACTAGTCGACAATGGGTGTCTGTCGAAACGAATTTCATGATCTGCTAGCTCTAGGTTATATAGAAGTTAGCCATAGTAAGCCACCCGATGCGACAAGGCTTACCGTATGAAGAGGTACGCCGCCGATAGCTGCCTAACGACAATGTTGGTTTTATTAATTTTTCACGAAAACAACTTTAACAATTTTGATTAAATTTCAAACCTGTGAATGTAATTTCTAATTCAACTGCGTTTTTGGACTTTGTGTTCTTTGTAGCCGTTAAAGGTTAAAAGCAAACGTCCCCCATCCAGCACATCTTAACACAAAATGTGCATCCAAAATCAATATGTATTAAGGGCTTACCCGGTTTTATTTATTTCTTGTAATCTTACACAAAATCTGACACAACACCTCGCCATGAATTACTGTATGCCTTAAGGAATTTCATAGACTCTTCATAACCCTTCTTCGTCTTCTTTCAGTCTACCTTTACATTTGTCGCGCCATGTCAATAATTTATTGCAGCACCGCTGCCGCGTGGTGTCACATTTTGTAAAATAAATAGCAAAATTGTACAAAATTCTAAAATAAGAAGAAAAAGCGAATGATGATCAGAGAAAGAGTGCGCACAAGCGGTAAGTAATTACCCCATCTTGGGTTTGTTTAGTGCAATTGCTATTGGCAGTTGAGAAACATTTTCCCTTCTGCCTGAGTTTTTTTTTTTTTAATTTTTTTTCCGACGAAGATCGGAAGCCTAGCGCCAGTCGAAACGTTTTGGCATGCAAACGATCCAAAGTTGAGACGATACTTTTGAGCATAACAACCAATACACGAACCGCCGAACGGACTACCGAACCAAACTATCATGACAATGTTTACTTCAGGTGGCGATGTTCCTATAAATGGTTGCAGTTGGGGCATTTCTAACTAAGGAACAGAAGAAGCTTAAGTGGCCTTACAACAGCGGCAATTGATCGGGGCTCTTTAATATTCATAAGACTAGCTCTTTACTCGTACCTACTAGCTGAGTTGGTATAGCGGTAGGTAAAAGATGCTTGCTTAGAGGATGGCTGTTCAGGTGGGAGGGAGGGGCCAATATCTGCGAGTTGGAATAGTAAAATAGTTTTCTAGGAACATGAATATAATAAAATGCGTTCATTGATATGCAGATTGCATGCATGCATGTGCGGCTGACGTTCATGCGATGCCACTCTCGCATCAAAGACCTTGAAATTATCCTTTAGCGGTGTTTTGATGGCCAACTTATACGGCTGAAGTGCACTTGTTCAAGTGAATTATGTGCGTCTTAATAAATTCGTTTTGGTATAAACCTAAATTTTTTTTATAAATTTCTTTATAAAAACATACTTTTTTTACTTTAATACATACAAGCTTGAGCTTACCTCTATTCCTTCTGTTTATGTTTGAAATTACAAGTCAGATTTTCTCCAGTCGATGGCTCGTAAGCCTGCGTAAGTATACGTAGGTTAGGTACACATATTATGTAGGTTTTCAATCAAACTTAATATTCAATCCCGTAGAAAGTCATCAAAGTGTCTTGTCGGTCTGTGCATCTGTAACTCCACTCACATGTATCAATGACCTGTGAACCTTTTTCCTTTCGGCTTTTCGCAGACTGCAACTTGGTCTGTACTTTTTTGAAAACCGACGTTAGTGAGTCGGTCAACGTCAATGGCGAGCACTGCAGAATGATGAAAAACGATTTCTTATGGCCCAAATTGAACCATATGGACCTAGGCGACATGTGGTTCCAACAGAACGGTGCTACGTGCCTCACAGCAGACGCTACGTTATACATTCTTTATGAACAATTTTAGGGTAAGGTTGTCACTTTCAAGAATTTACTCTAGGAAAATTCCTTGGCAATGTTGAAAATGGCGCTATACCACAAGCCCTAGACTCTGTCAGCATCAACCCGTTCAGGTTACACTGGATTGACTCCATGCCTTAAACTAGAATTGTTATCGCAGAAATGGGTGACAGCAAGCTCAAAATTATGATGTGCAGGGATACACCACAGGGAGGCGTCTTGTCTCCTCCGCTTTGGCTTCTGGTTGTAATCCAGATTTAAGTTATATTAGTTTAAGACGGCGGCGTTAAAGTCGAGGAGTACGCTAATGATTATAGTGATGATGGCATCAGGAAAATGTATCCCCATTCTGTGCGAGCTCCTACAAACAGCACTTGAAAAGCTCAGTAATTAGACGGACTTAATGTCAATCCTTTTAAAATAGAACAGGTTTTGTTTACGAAAAAATAAAGTATTCAAAACTTAAATCGCCCCATATAACTGGCAAGGCCAAATATCTTGGTTTGTTGTTACCGATCGCAACCTAAACTTGAAAGAGAACATCAAAGGAAAAAATAAGCTGCAATAGCCTTCTACACATGCAGTAGAATTTTTGGGAAGAGATTGGGACCAGGCCCCAAGACCATTCATTGGATGTTCATGGTCATTATAAGGCCTACTCTGATGTATGCTTGTTTGATTTGGTGGCCAGGCTTCGATAAGGGAAACAATCATATGGCCATGACAAAAATTCAGAGACTGGCATGTATCGACACAACAAGAGCGATGAGAACCTCGATAACCGTAGCCCTAGAAATTTTACTCTCACTTACCTCACTCGATCTTTTCACGAAGGATTTTGCGGTCAAAAGTGATCTACGACTTAAAGAGTGTAAAAACAGGAAAAGGGGCCACTGTGGTTGCAGAACCTTTGTAAACTTTACTGACATAGACGTCCAAACAGACTATACTTTAAGGTACATGTCGCACTAACACAATTCCAACAAGGGAGATATGGTTATAAAACCGGGTCATAAACGCAAATCATGTATCGGTCCTTACAGACGGTTGCAGAACGGAAGCTGGGGTATAGGTTCAGGCATCTTATCGGACAACCAACTTATAAATAGATCATTAAAGCTCTCTAACTTTTGTTGTGTTTTCTGAGCGGAAGTGCTTCCAGTTTGCGAGGCCGCAAAATATCTTTCCACGTGTAAACTGCCGGAAAAGAACATTCATATGTATCTATATTCACAGATAGCCAGGCGGAAATCAGGGCAATTTCGTCATTTGTCACGAAGTCAAACTGGGTGCTCGTTGCCGTTGTGAATTGAGATTGATCGGCGAAATAAATTCAGTCGCCTTGACATTTATCGAAACGAAATGGCTGATGACCTGACCAAAAACGGATCATCACTTGAACCGTGCCAAATTGTCCCCCGGGGTACTCATGCCTCATAGTTTCGGGTTTCAAGGAATCATTAGCCAGATATGTCAAAGGTAATAAAATGCACGACTGGGTCGCACGAATTTGCTCTTATGTAAAAGTCTAAGAATTTCAAAAATGAATATTATTTGAGAAAAACTGTTCATAAGCATAAAGTTCATTTTTTAAATTACTAAACCAACTCCCTTAGTAGTTGGAGCTAAACACAGGATACCATGTGTGTCAAGCAAATATTAGCTTATGCCAGAACAAAAATTATAGGTCGTTGTAATGGTTTCTTAAAAAATTAAGCTTTTATATAAAAAAAATTTAAGACATTTAAGACGAATACAAAATAAATTTCCAAAAAAATAGTGAGCTGTTTTTGAGATATCGAATTTTTCAAAAAAAAAAAAACTTTTTCCACAACTTCATAAAATATTTTTTTTTTTAAATCTTGAAATGCAATGTTTTTAAAGCTTTTTAGAATTTTCTCAATAAAAACTATCGTTAATATATCCGTTCTGCCGGTAATGAGAAATTCAAAACAATCGTTGTATGGTAGAAACAGTCAGTAATATCTTGATTTCAATTTTTTTTTTTTAATTTTATTTAATTTTTTTTATTAAATTATAGATCGTAAGAATTAGGTAATCAAAAGAAAAAAAAAATTTGCAAAATTCTCGGAACCGTTTTCGAGAAAAATACGATTTTCGGAAACCATTTTTTAGATTTAGGTAAAATAATTTTTTTTCTCACATCTTGTAGACTATATTAAGAAACTTTATGAAGCTGAAGATCGCTGCATCGAAATTTATGTTTTCATTTAGGATAGCAGATCTCGATAAGTATCAAAGATATTGGAATATTTTAAACGCCAAAATGTTGGGCGCAAATTTTCCTAGGGGCGATGTCCGTTACTTTTTTTAAATTGTATCTCGTTATATTTTATTTTAGTAAGTTTTAAAACTTTTAAGACAAAAAAATTTTTAGGAGAGGATATAGACCGCAATAATTTTTTTAGAAATAAAATAAATATGACCCAATGTAGAATATACGTTTCTCTAGGGGCGATGTTTCTCCATTTTTTTAATTTTTTTTTTATTAAGCTTATTTAACCATGATTCAACCATGAAAGTAACAAAAAAAAACAAAAAGTTTGGACCCTTATAACTTTGGATAGACTAATCGTAGGTAAAAAATCGGTACATGAAAAAATTAGAATT
Source organism: Philhelius festivus (assembly GCA_963931855.1). Classification (NCBI taxonomy): domain Eukaryota; kingdom Metazoa; phylum Arthropoda; class Insecta; order Diptera; family Syrphidae; genus Philhelius; species Philhelius festivus. Next base: position 59,185,722 of record OZ007557.1, read on the forward strand.
TCCAAACTCTAGGGGCGATGTTTTTTTATTTTTTTTTATTTTTTTGTTTATTAAATTTTTTTAAACATGAAAGTTATAAAAAAAAAAGTTTAGACCCTTATAACTTTGGATCACCTAATCGTAGGTATAAGAACGGTACATGAAAAAATTAGAATTTCCAAACTCTAAAGGCGATGTTTTTTCTTTTTGTTTTATTTCATGTTCTTGAGTCATTTGTAGCAACAAATTACAACAAAAAGGAAAATAGGATATCTACGTTTTGTGTTAGTTAGTTAAGATGTTGGTTATTTGTAATATTTTTATATTTTTTATTGCATTATATTAATAATTGTATATTATCAAAATTATAATATTTACTTCATATGAATTTTTATTTTTTCGATCCAAGTTTTAATAATTCTGATAATAATTATACAAAATTGGAATTATATAAAGAAAAGATTAATTGTTATACAAACGAAAACAAAATTTCAGCAAAGACAAAGAAAAAGAAAATTCCAGAGTGAATATAACGGGTGATTTTTTAAGAGCTTGAGAACTTTTTTTAAAAAAAAAACGCATAAAATTTGCAAAATCTCATCGATTCTTTATTTGAAACGTTAGATTGGTCCATGACATTTACTTTTTGAAGATAATTTCATTTAAATGTTGACCGCGGCTGCGTCTTAGGTGGTCCATTCGGAAAGTCCAATTTTGGGTAACTTTTTCGAGCATTTCGGCCGGAATAGCCCGAATTTCTTCGGAAATGTTGTCTTCCAAAGCTGAAATAGTTGCTGGCTTATTTGTGTAGACTTTAGACTTGACGTAGCCCCACAAAAAATAGTCTAAAGGCGTCAAATCGCATGATCTTGGTGGCCAACTTACCGGTCCATTCCTTGAGATGAATTGTTCTCCGAAGTTTTCCCTCAAAATGGCCATAGAATCGCGAGCTGTGTGGCATGTAGCGCCATCTTGTTGAAACCACATGTCAACCAAGTTCAGTTCTTCCATTTTTGGCAACAAAAGGTTTGTTAGCATTGAACGATAGCGATCGCCATTCACCGTAACGTTGCGTCCAACAGCATCTTTGAAAAAATACGGTCCAATGATTCCACCAGCGAACAAACCACACCAAACAGTGCATTTTTCGGGATGCATGGGCAGTTCTTGAACGGCTTCTGGTTGCTCTTCACTCCAAATGCGGCAATTTTGCTTATTTACGTAGCCATTCAACCAGAAATGAGCCTCACCGCTGAACAAAATTTGTCGATAAAAAAGCGGATTTTCTGCCAACTTTTCTAGGGCCCATTCACTGAAAATTCGACGTTGTGGCAGATCGTTCGGCTTCAGTTCTTGCACGAGCTAAATTTTATACGGTTTTACACCAAGATCTTTGCGTAAAATCTTCCATGTGGTCGAATAACACAAACCCAATTGCTGCGAACGGCGACGAATCGACATTTCACGGTCTTCAGCAACACTCTCAGAAACAGACGCAATATTCTCTTCTGTACGCACTGTACGCATTCGTGTGGTTGGTTTAATGTCCAATAAAGTAAACTGAGTGCGAAACTTGGTCACAATCGCATTAATTGTTTGCTCACTTGGTCGATTATGTAGACCATAAATCGGACGTAAAGCGCGAAACACATTTCGAACCGAACACTGATTTTGGTAATAAAATTCAATGATTTGCAAGCGTTGCTCGTTAGTAAGTCTATTCATGATGAAATGTCAAAGCATACTGAGCATCTTTCTCTTTGACACCATGTCTGAAATCCCGCGTGATCTGTCAAATACTAATGCATGAAAATCCTAACCTCAAAAAAATCACCCGTTACTTTATAGAATAACTATTATAATAATTAGATAGATATTATGAGATATGTTTAACAAATTTGAATTGAAAAATATTTATTGCTAGTTTAGCTAAACCAAAAAAGGATGGTGTTGAGCTATTAAATTCTAATTTTTTCATATACCGTTCTTATACCTACGATTAGTTGATCCAAAGTTATAAGGGTCTAAACTTTTTTTTTTTTTTAACTTTCATGTTTAAAAAACTTTAATAGACAAAAAAAATAAAAAAAAGAAAAAACATCGCCCCTAGAGTTTGGAAATTCTAATTTTTTCATGTACCGATTTTTTACCAACGATTAGTCTATCCAAAGTTATAAGGGTCCAAACTTTTTGTTTTTTTTTGTTACTTTCATGGTTGAATCATGGTTAAATAAGCTTAATAAAAAAAAAAATTAAAAAAATGGAGAAACATCGCCCCTAGAGAAACGTATATTCTACATTGGGTCATATTTATTTTATTTCTAAAAAAATTATTGCGGTCTATATCCTCTCCTAAAAATTTTTTTGTCTTAAAAGTTTTAAAACTTACTAAAATAAAATATAACGAGAT